>CM077636.1:12505000-13755000 GCA_039660915.1 Euphorbia tirucalli | reverse complement strand
ACATAAGATGATGGTAATATTACCCTTTTACCAGCCGAAGATGGATTTGTCTCCCCTCTCAATACTGCTTCAGTTAATCCTTTGTACAAATCTACCTAAAGATTCTTTTGATTGTGTCTGATGTATGAGAATCTTTCTGCCTCAATCATGGTATATGAATCAACTAAGAACTGTTGAAATAACTTTCTTGAACTCAATACTGTTGCTGGTTCATTATTTCTTTGTTGTATTCTGAAGCAAAAGAATTCACGCATACTGATGATTTCCCTTTTCTTTTTTTTATTTTCTCTAAACAAAATATCCTTCCTATATTCGTCTTCACCATAAGGGAAAAGCAATGGATACTGCATTGGGAGATAAGATGGGTGCAACTCATTGATACGTTTTAACATACCACCTTTTGTTTCAACAAATATATCTCTAAAATTATCCACAGTATCAACGTCACCAACAATTAAACCAGCAACTTCTGAAACAATAGGCATGTTGTACATTCTTCCATCTGTTTTTCTATCTCCAATCAGCCTTAACTTTAAGTCTTTACATTCCTGAATAGCCATCCTATCTCTAGCCAATCTGAATGAATGTGCCAACACATTATTTTCATCAAACATTCTCTTCAAGTCCTCAATTATGGAATGATCAAAATCTGCCTTATTACTTCGAGAACTGTTATTAAAATTATTAAAAAAATGTTAGAAATAATTTAATATAGTTTTTTTAATGACAATGCAATTTAATATAATAACATACCTAAGTACACGTGCTCTATTTGAAATCTCATTTTCTGTATCATAGATATACAATTATGCAAACTTGGGATTCGATCCTGATTCTGGCAAGAGACTGCCAATCATATGGCAATTTTGACCGTGAAGCCTGAATACATATGGACGATTTCCATTATTTACAGTTGCATCAATTTTACCACCCATGGATGTAAATGAGAACATCATATTATAACCCCTTATATTTTCTAAGAATGACTTGCTTATGCTATCAAAACCGAATAGTAGATTTCTTAGAGTAATTGGTGGATCTTTTAAAAATGGAACTATGACTTTTCCTGCTCCACAACAAAGTGAAAAATTTGGCGAAATACTATTTCGATCCTTGCGAATTCGCTCTTCATACCACATTAATGCACGGCAATACGAACATGAAAACTTTGGATCGCCAAAATCCAGTGCATCTAGAATTTGAATGTATTATTGTAAGTAATTGAAAAGAAGTTTTACTATTTTTTCACATCTCCTAACATGGATACGTTAATCATTAATTGAAACTATCTAGGAATTAAATATATAATTACAAAAAATTATAAATAACAATAATTGTTTTATGTTTAATTTTGTACCGTCATTTATTTGCGGCTCATTATGTAACATACTATTAGAATAAATTACTTGTTCAAATGTTGATGACAAATTTGGTCCAATTGTCATAAAAATGAATTATTTGCAGTTAGTACAACAATAAAATAAGTATACCTAAAAGTCAATTAGTATAATACATACCATTAGTTATGTCTTGTAAATGCATTCTTCTATATCCACTCTCATTACTATGTCTTCTAATACAACCTGCAACCAAATTATCTCACAAAAGAAACTAAATATATATAGAATTAAAATAATTACAATAATTTAATGTTTGACTAAAAGTAACCCTAAGAATTAACTTGGAAATCATCAACTCAAACCATTAATACATAATAATAATATTATAATTACCTTTATGAATATCATTCCACTTCAAAACCTTGTTACTCGAACGTTTCTCTTTCAATATTCTTTTTCTTTTCATCCTTGCAAGACGTGTTTGTACTTTCCTTTCCTCCATCATCTAGAAATAGTGGATTTTTCCTACCACATAACTAATTAAAACAATGAATGAAAGTAAAAATGATTTGCGAATTATTTTGCGTATTATTAAAGCAACTATATAAAATTTTCAAAACCAAAAATCTCATAATTTGGCAATGAAAATGAAAATTTATTTGAGAAGGATTTTTTTATCAAACTTGTTCAAAATTCAGCTTCTCCATTTTTTCATCGCTTAAAAAATATTAATTCTATTTGAACTACTTAAAAGAAAAATTGTTTCATGCAAAGAACGGCAAACCGCGAATATAAGTATTGCAATAATATGAATCACCAATATGGCATGGTAAAAAAATTAAAATTTTTATGACATATTATTTTAATATATATATATATATATATATATATATATATATATATTTCAAGACAAAATGTACTAACTGTTAAATATACAATGTAGAGGTAGGGAGATTCAATAATCATAACTGCAAACCCAAAGCTAAATTTGAGTGCCAAAAATTCCAAAATCATCAATCTAAGAATGTTGTTTCTTTATACTTATTTATAAAAATAACAATGATGGAAAAGAAGCAAGGAAAGAACAAAATAAAATCGCTCTTACTTGAAATCAGTTACGGAGGCCAAGTGCTATAGATCCCCTAGAGAAGTATATGCACATATTATTGGAGTATTATAAAATTTTCTATTTGTATTTTTTAAAACTGCTTGTAATTTGAGAAATATGAAACATATAATTCTCCTAAATTTTGTGACTTCGGAGTGAATTAGTATAAATTAAATAATTACTTCAACTTAATCGATGAGTTAAAATGAATTAATTAAAAGAATAGGCATACATATATAAGTTGTTCTTTTTCTTATTTTGTGTGACTTGTTCCAAAGTTAATAATTTTAAACATCTATTTCTTTTTAGATTTTTTTTTAATCCATGGTTTTACATACCAGCAGAGGAGAAATGTAATATTTTCATTGAAAATAGAGAATTTAATTTTTTTTATATAAGAAACTCTACCATAGAATTTGCTAATGTGGTACGATGTATTACTAATTTGATATAATTGGTTTGTTGACTTTTTTTAATTTGACATAATTGGTTTGTTGAGTTTTTCTTTGTATATTATGATGGAATTGTTTACTTTTACTAATATACAAATTTTGTTGACTTAATGACATTTTAATCTTCATGTCAAAGTTAAACAATGTTAATTAATTTGTTTTTATCTATTTATAAATATGTTTTGGTACGGTATTATAGTTTCCCAAAAGAAAACAAATATATGGCCATCCATTACTTTTAAATAATTAATTTAGAACTAAAATAAAACTGATTGACTAACCCAACCGAGGATTAGAAATATACCAGATTCAACACATAAAAAACAGAGAAACAAAAGTTTTTGGATATTAAAATCTACACAAAAGGAAACAGAGAGCAATACCAGTTTAAATATAATCAAAAGGTGAAATGAGATTAAGACATATGAACATGGAATTGGGGATTTTTTAAATCCCACTGTTATTCCAAATTGAGTGGAACATGGAGAGACTAAAAGAAAAAAAAATTAGGAGAGCAATCCCAGTTTAAATGTAATCGAAAGGTGAAGAGAGATTAAAAAGAAATTAAAGAGCTTTAATCTTATATGGGCACAGGAGCAACACCGTTAACCGATGATAGTTGTTGCAAAATTTCTGAACTAAGAATATATGGAATAAAGAAGTAGTTCAGGTGAACCGATGATAGTTCTCGTCAAGCCTGTCGTCTAAAATGCAATTAAAACAGTTGCAGGAGATAGAAGGCATTGAGGCAGTTGAACAAAGAGAAATGGATGAAGAAATAGCTAAGGGAGAGAAAATAAGCAATCGTGGATTGATTGCTGATTTTGGTAGTTACAACCGTGGATTGCTTTTCGGAGCAGATCATGGGTTTAGGTGTTTGTTTGGGGCCAATACAATTGAAACGAATATAGAGTTTACATTTCCTTAGAACTTAAGCCCACATTAGTCCACTAACACCTGTTAATCTTTATGTGTTTTCAATCTCCTACATATTCTCAACAAATATCTCACATTGTAACGTTGTTGATATCCTTTTCTCACTTCCAGCCCATTTTGTCACTTCCAGCCCATTTTCTCATTGACTATATGAGCTGATTTTGGCTTTCTTTGCATCTTGAACTCTCAATAGTTTTTGGTCCAACTTTCTCTATCATTATATTACTTCAAGTTTCTTACACAATGGCCTCAACACAAACTACAAGGGATATGATAAAAATCCTTATGTACCCAAGTGTGGAAGGTTTATTCTAGAAGGATGAGAGAGCCATGTAGAGCATAGAGATAGGGTTAGTTAGTCATGTATTGGGATTTTAATAGGGGGAAAGAAAGAGGTAGTTATTTAAGGAGTAGATGGTAGTTTTGGAATTCTGGGTCTGATGTTTTTATTTTAGAAAAGGAGCATGGCAGTGTGAGAATGTGGTTCATTTTCTTTGCTTTCTTGTGGTTCATTTTCTCTGCTTTCTTGTTGTTCTTGTTTTGATTTTTAGTCCTTGATCTCTTGATTATGTATTTCAATCTTGGCATGAATTATCAATAAAAAAATTCCCTCTTAATTCAGTGCTTCCTTGATAGTTTATGTATTTAGATTATAATCTGTACTCTGCAGTTACTGAGGCCTTATCCTGATTGATGTGTTTGTTATAACATAACCACAGTGAAATCGTTCCACAATTTGGATATGCATTATTTGTTTAAAAGTGAAAACATGGAAAAATTATAGTAATTAGATACCTATGCATGTCAGCCTTCTCCTTCTAGTAATTAAAGCATAGTTTTGATAAAGATAAAAATATAAATTAAGGAAATTATATTTATAAGAGAATGAAGTAAAGAACAAAAAGAAATCTTAATTAGAATAACCATAATATGCATTATAACAAATATCAAGAGCCATGTTTGAAATGTGGTACACAATTGACATGACAACTTTCATCTAAGACATAAAAAGCTGAAATTGCAAACAGGAACAAAAGAAAAACAAACTATTGTTCAACCAATGAAAATTAGAGAAAATGAACATTCAATCCTCCTTTTCAATCTTGATCTTCTTTTTTACCAAATTCATCCATAGTTTCCCTATCCATTACATCCTTTCCGTTTAAACTTGTAGGTGTTATGGAACTTTCATCTTGTTCTTCATATGCACCATCCGTGGAGTCCTTGTTCAACAATTCATAGTATTGTAATAGAAATTTTTTCAACTTTAAACAATGATAATTAAAAAATTAACGGGGTTTAATATGCTCACCGGGTTCTTGTTAGGGTTGTTGTTGAACTCTTCAATCAAAGCAGCATCATCAAATATTTTTAAAACAGCATAAGATGAGTTCTTGTTCTTCAAGTTGTAGTTGGTAATTTTGATGTTGAAAACATATGTGTTTTCAACAAAAATATTTAAAGAATCTGGATATTCTTTAGGTTCCTCATCCTAAATCTATTATGTGATAATAAAAAGTCAAACAATTATGATAATATAATTCAAACAATTATGTTGTTTAATAAAACATAATTAAACGCAGAATATGGAATTCATATTTTTAATAATAACAAAATAACTATTTGCCTTAAGATATCCATGATGTGTTGCATGTGATTTTGTTGCCACACGGACTTGCTTATTGACACTTGGTCCTTGTTAATTTCATGCATTGCCAAAAAGTAAATGTGTATAATACCTCAACTTGGCTTAATTTAAGGTCTGCTGCACTTTTTCCAATAAATTGAAAAGCCTCTTCAAACAATACAAATGAAGCAATAGAAGTGTCATCTGCCACACGCATTTGAATCTTATATCTGAAAAATTGAACATAAAATTAATGTATAGTCTTGAATTAAGATTAAGAATTTAAAGAATGAGAAATTAGAAAAATAATAATAATAATAATAATAATAATAATAATAATAATAATAATAATAATAATAATAATAATAAAGGATCTTTAATAAGGGGATAAAAAGTAAGAACAACATTTAATTATGGTATCATTTGAAAATACGAAGACAATATGTAATTACTATAATTTGTTGAGTATGATTTATTAAAATGGTATGTCTCTTTACAATGTCTCTTTTTCATTTAAAAGTTTCTTCAATTAACTTTAGTTTTGCCTTGTGTTGCGCAGAGATATCAGTAACCTGCAAAACAAAGAAAACAAGTCTAGACAGAGAATCTGCTAGAGCGTTAGTAGTACCCTTGATATGTTCAAACTCCACTTCTACTCCACTGCCAGTTATATAGTCACAAAAGCGAAGCCATCGGACACGTGATGGTTTGTTTGTGGTTGATTTATTGAAGAAAGAGATAATTGCCTGGCAATCTGTCCGGATGGTAATAGCTTCTCGATCAATCTAGTGAATCTTCAAAGCATCCATGGTATGCATGACAGCATGGATTTCTACATCAATAGTGGATTTGATCATAGAGAAATGACCACTGGCATAAGCACAAATTTTCTCTGTTGCTTTTGGGTTGTATTTCTTGGGCTTCCATTTGCAAATTCCTCCCCATCCTTCCATAGAGCCATCAACTTCAAGGATAATGTAGCTCTTAGGTGGAGCTATGTCCAGATCCGGTAATTGCTGGATTTGGGCTTTTAATTGCTGAACCAAGGCCCAATCAGATGGTCTAAACCTCATATCTCCATGTGGGCTAGTTTTATTATAAAGTGGCCCAAGTAATGTACCTAGATTAGCCATGTAAGGCCGGGCATAGTTTAATAGGCCAAGCCAACTGCGTAAGCCCTTCTTATTCTTGAGATTGTCATCTAGAAAATCCGTAATTTTCTTAATGATGTGCTCCTATAGTTTTAATCTTCCCTCACCAATGACTGCACCGAGAAAGTCAACTTCTTGTACTGCGATTTTCATTTTAGAGGGGGAAAGAACCAGGCCTTCCTATTGACAGATATTGAAGAATTGAGACAGATGTTGAGCATGTTCTTCAGGCGATTCTGAAAAGATTAGAATATCATCAATGTACACAGCAATAAAGTGACTGCAAGAACGAAAACAATTATCCATTTTTCGTTGAAAGACAGCAGGTGCATTCTTCAATCCAAATGGCATAACAAGCCATTCATATAAACCATTAGGGACAATAAAAGCAGTCCATGGTATAGATTCTTCTCCCATTGCAACCTGATGAAAGCCACTTTTCAGATCAAATTTGCTGTAAATTTTACTGCCACCTATCTTTTTGAGAATGGTGTTGATTCCAGGTAAACTATACTGATCCTTATGGGTATTGTCATTCAAGGACCGGTAATTAAAAACCATTCGCTCCTTGCCTTTCTTCTCTTGTCCTGTGACAGGATCAACTGTAGTTCCAGAATTTACTAAGAAAGCCATAGTCCGATGTCTAGACTGACTAGGTCTGATAACCTTTAGTTGAAGAAGAGCATCAATATGTTTCTGGAATGAGGCCACCATTGCTGGTGTAACATGCTTTAACGGTTTGTCTTCAATAGTGATGTCTGGATTAATAATATCCAGCTTGCATTGCACTTGATTTTTGGTCCAAAATTTTAAGGGATCATCGCCAATATATCCTAGCTGTTGTAATTGCTGCATCAGGGAACTAAAGCATTCCAGAAAGCCAGGTACTGTAGGAGCGACATAACTGCAGGTTTCAGCGATCAGTATTCGTAAATTTTCATCCATGGCAGCCATATCAAAATCTGCATGTGCTGCAGTGAGCAGCAACTCTGGAGTTGTCTGGATTGGTGTCACCATCTTGTAAAAGGTTACAAGATCTCCTTCAATTCGAACACCGCCTTTCATATTCCGGATAAAATTGGCACCAAGGAGGAATTGAATGCCTGTCTGTGATCCCATAGGTAACAAATGGCAAAAAGGAATATAAAATTCATTATTACCAATTGTCATTTTTCCCTTTTTTAGCTTCTTTTGTGAAGTATGTTGGGAGTTCAGACCATTGATGGCTATCTGATAGCCTATATCTTCCATTGCTTCTTGTGGTATGGCGCTGATTTTGGCAACACAAGTTGTTGCACCAGTATCCAGATTGCTTGTAGAGTAAATGGTTGGAGTCCCTCAATATGTAATGTAATTTGCATATTATACAGCTTGTTGACAATTTTGGTTTTTGTTTCATCAGGGGACATTTTAAGTGCTAAAATTTCTGTGGTGTCATAGAAATCCAAAGCTTCATCTACCATATGTGCTGCTTCGCGAATAACAGGGCCACCACCACTGCTTCCCTGATAAATCCTGCTTTGATTAGATGCCTTTCTCCAGTATCTTCATCCTCAATCTGCACAGTGTCATCATCATCAGGGTTCTGGGCATCTTGATACACTGGTAGTTCTGGTAGTTTCCCATGATGTTGTTGACGATATTGATACAGCATCTTTTCCTCATCGAAAGCAGTTTGCTCCTCAAGACTTGTAGCTAAGTAATAAGACAATTCTCACTTGACTACATTAATGATTATAATCAGTAGCTTTCACTAACTCTACGATAAAGAGCAAAACAGTTTACGAAGTTAGACCCATCGATGTAAAATAACATACAACACGAACATGATGTGTTTTATTTTCTTAAAGAATATCCAACCAAAAACATTTATACGTGTCTTTTCTATAATAGCAAATGTATGATAGTTCAAAATCACAAACGACAATGGAAAGATACTAAATAGTTCATGGTTTCATACCAATAATAATACTCACAACACTTGGAAAGAAATTAATATGATATCAAAGACTATATTATAAGTTCAAAGTTCCAAATATATAACACAAATTAATTATCGAACCTGAAAAATTGTAATTTCATATAAATATAACTATTGCTTGACACTAAGGATTAAGTATGTAAAATTTAAAACGAAAATCAAAATCAGAAACAGAGATGAAACCAATTCAAAACAAAAATTAAAATTGGCTTGGTGTAAAATCCATAAGGAATGATTTACATATACCTTGGTGTAATAAATTGAACAATTCTTTCACACTTTCTGCACCAATATTTCTTGTCCACTGTCTCCTCAACTCCAGTTCGGCATTTGTTGCAGGAATCATAGTACCAATTATTTTTTGGTTCAATACAAAGCACCTTTGCTACTACGACATAGATGCACTCCTGCATTTATATATTAAAGAAAAAAAATTAAGAAATTAGAAATTTGTAACTAATAAAAAAAAACACTTTCAACAATTTGACTAAATACACAATATACCTCAGTTGTATCTTGAACTTCAACCAATGCCTTTTTGACGCAGTGACGGTTGAATTCATTAGAAATAGAGCTTTGATTGCTTGTGGAAAACGAGTCAATGCAGTTGAGTTATCTTGATCATTCTTGAGTCTGCAATTAATATTTATGAATGAAGTTCAAAAACTGCAAAGGAGTAAATTAATGGACTAATGATATATTTAGTAAATTAAATAAATCTAACCGCTGCTTGTACTCAGCAATTTGAACAATGGAGTCACTGTGTAGCAATGTTGAATTGTACTTTGAATTGTTTTTATAGTTGAATCACCTTAAAAAAATCATTTAGTAAGCCGTTATTACGAATAATGAAAACTACAAATAATGAACTCTGAAAATGAGAATGATAACAAAGAACTAATTTAACCTCTAAACTCTTTTATCTTTGCATATTGAAGGATGATTACAATCGGAACGTTACTTAAAGTAGTAAATGTTGCTATATCCATTGCGTACTCGTCCCAAAATGTGCATCGAATTCTGTTGGCCCTGTGTAAACAATTCCACATCAATCATACTTTTCAACTCACTTTTTGAACATAACAATTTCAATTGAAAAATAACAGTTTCTTATATTTTTGAACTCACTTTTCATCTGACAATTCAAATGAAACTCTCTTAGTTTCCTTTCCATTCCAGTGATGACAACCATTTCTTCAATATACTGCACTTCTCTAATAATATCTGAGTACAAATAAAAAACATAAATTTTAGTGTTAGATGGTCATAAAATTATTGTAAAAAACAATGTTTCACCAACTCACCAACTAAGAAATTTGTATCCACAGATTTTGATATGATGTCAACAATTGGAGTAAAGTCAAAAAATTCTTTTTTGATATCATCACACTGTATCTCTTTAACATATGTTTTGTACATGAAATTCAGCTTGTATGGATGTTTGGAAGCTCTATATTGGCCGGTATTAGGAGACACAATGATTCTAAAAAACAAAAGCCTTTTGCTCTTTCAATTCGTTAATAAACTTATTAACATAAGATCCCTTCACAACAGCTTGTATGGTTGTATCCTGTGGATGGAGATAATTAAGAAAATATAATACCATAAAGATTTCTGCTAAGTACGAATTAATGAAGTAAAAAGAACATCTAAATTTTTACCTTTTGATCGAGAAAAACCTTTTCAATACTTGAAAATCCATTCTCATATGCATGTGGTACTTTCCACAACTTGATTATACGAACCTTTATTTGTAGTTTTTCTTTGGAAGGGGCAACATCATGAAGAAAATCATAAGCCCTAGTCATGTTAAAGTATGAATAGAAAAATGAGAAAGGTAGTGGTTATGGTTTTTGAGAAGGTGCAGCTTGAACTATATAGCAGATGATTTAGTATTTGTTGTGAGAAAAAAATTAACTGTGAAAGTCCACTAACATGTTGAAATAGAATCGTGGGGTGGAGAAAATAATTAACTGTGAAAGTCCAGTAACATGTTGAAACAGATGCGTGGGGTGGGTGGATATTATAACTGACAAAGTCCTCTAATATGTTGAAATAGAATCGTGTGTTATAAATGATAAAGTCCACTAATTTATTTTCCACAAAATTAGATAAAATTAATGCTTGGGAACCATGTTTTGAAGAAAAAGAAAGTAGAAAAGTTATCCAATTGCAGGAAAAAAATTGAATTCCCATAAAATTAATTGATAATTTCTAAGATTAGATACAAATATAAGCAATAAAAGAGCACGAAAGAAAAAAAGTGATGAATTCCAAGCCTCAAAATTTTAAATGCAGAGAGAAGCTCAAAGACAGAATTAAAAACCCTAATTTTGTCAGATCGAGGGAGAAACCAATTAACAAATCCAAAAATTACTAAAAAGAAACTAATTGATGAAAACGCTGTATTGAAATCATCAAGAACCCCAATCATGATTCCAATAAAAAAAAAGAAAATGTAAAAATAATAATTACCCCAAATCTTTCCTTATGTCTTCAACTTGTGCCAGTTGGCTCACGGTTCCTCTTCGTCAAATTAAGCAATAAATTTAGATGTACCATCCTATTGTCAGAGGCCAGATCTTATGGAGTCTCGTCGGATTCAGCGGCTCGAAGCTTGTGATCATGTTTATCTTAAAGGAAATCTTGCTCCAGCTTTCGCTTCAAGCTCCTTCTGGTGGTGGTTGATTGGTGATCCATGTGAGAGAGAAAGAGAGAAGTGGATTAAAGATGGAGAGGAAGAGAAAGAAGAGGGTAATTTGGGAAAAAATAACTGGAGGAGAGGATGGTGGGATTAATTTTTGTAAATAGATAAATAAAAAAGAAATTGGAAAAATGTTATATAGTTGATGGATTTGGTGATCAATTATATGTTGATTTTTGCTGAAGAATTTAGCAACCAGTGAAGTAAGAAACTCTTGGAGAAGACTGCTGCCGCTGTGTCAATCCTTCTTTAGTGTTTACAGTTGCCACTATCTCTTCTCTTTCTACAACTTTTAATTTAATTATTATTTTAAGGATATATATGGGAACAAAGGAGATATATAGGTGCTTGACACGTGGCTTCATTGGTTGCTTATTTAAGTATAATATAGATTAATTGAAATATAAAATAACCAATTGGAGTAATAACGTAACCTCTTTTTTATTTTTTATCAAAGAAACGATTGATCAAACTATGGGTCAATTTGAGATTGCTGTTAGTGAAAGTACTGTCAGAAAAAATTAGATTTTATTGCTTTCTTTAAAAATAGTTTTAAATGTTTTTCCAGTGTTTTTTTTTTATGCAATCTGACTTTTACCAATTGTGCATTTGAAACTGTTTTTTGTAGCCCCAAAAGCAGCTTTCAGCCAAAGTAAGGTTTCCCATACTTTGACTGAAAACTGCTTTCGAAACTGTTGAAAGCTATCGTAAATTGGCTTACCTGTACCTCCTGCCCAAATTTTTGTGCACTTTTCACTAAAAAAAAAAAAAAAAAAAAAGAAAAGGAACAAAATATTAAAACATTGAACAAGTTGCAACTGTTGCATGTATTAGGTGGGGGCTAACAACCCAAAATTTTGAAAAAATAAATGGTTAGAATGACAAGACAGTGTACAGTTAAAAAGTCTTTATCAATCCATCGCAATTAGGAGGAATAGTAGCCCACAGTTTTAGCCACAAGGAGGCTTGATTTGATTTTGGACCATCCCTCATTATGCTAATAATTCTAATATCTTAGGATATATAATTCCTTATGAAAATGTCCCAAATAAGATAATTCACCAATTAATACCTGGTAAAAAATTATTTGAATTATAATTCTCATTCTATTCTTTTGATATTTTATATCTTACAATCACATAGAATATATAATTAACATAACATGATTTTGACGTATCAATCCAAATTTTCATGATTTTGACGTATCAATCCAAATTTTCATCCCCTAACTTGAGATATCAAAATATTACTACTGTTTTATACATTGTTGGTAGTCCAAGTAATTTTAAGAATAATTGTTATAATTTCCATAATTTCAGCAATTGTATTGCCTTTTTGGGTAAGGATTCCTATTTCGTTGGATTTTAGGTTAAAAGGCCGAAATTTTGAGACTGATCCGTTTAGAACGGGTCCAGCCCAGCCAAGAACAAGTTGTAATATTTGGGTTGGGCGCAAAAGGTTGGATTACAATCCGCACCGACCGCCCTGATCCACTTATTAAATCGTTTTCTTAAAAAAGCTACAAAATGCAGCAGAGGAAGCGCACCATTTTTATATCAATGGAAGCGGGAACTATCCTCCAAAGCGCCATTCTTTGGAATCCCAAGCGCAAACTCCCTCTCCCTCTCCCTCTCCCTCTCTTTCCTCCTCTCTCCCGTTTTCGTTTCTTCGTTACAGCATCTTCAAATTCGCAGGTACTTCGCGCTTTTTATAATTGCTTTCAAAAATTCCCGTTTCTCTAAATCTTTATTTTTTGTTTTTCTCTGTTACCGAAATTAAGGGACGATATAGAGGACCGAAGCCGAGGAGGAATTTGGTGGCAGATTGGGTTTCAAACAACGACGACGCCGTTCGAAGCTTGCCGATATACGTTGGAGCGACTTCTCTGCTGGCTGTTCTCTTCAATCGTGCCCTTTCTGGTATAGCTCCAGTTGCCGATGCCAGTAGGTAATTTCCCTTTTTTTTTTTGTCCTTTTATTCTTTCGCTTTACTAATTAGGGCTTCAGCTCAACTTTGGTGTCTAAATTTTAGCTGAATTTGTAAATGTGTTGGATGGAGTGCTACTATTCATTGTTTTGTTGTGCTGTAAATGATTTCATTGCATGTTTGGATGTATCTGCTACTAAAATGATCTCACCTCTGGTTTTTAATCCATTTGCAATTTATTTTTTATGTAAAAATTGTCATCTGCCATTTCCGAGGAATAGATACAATGATGTTTGATTGCAGTAGCTTAAAGATATTGTTGCTGTTGATGCGATCTTTCTTAAATCGGTAGTTCGCAGTCCAGAGCCGATTTACTTACGCTTGGATTGTCCGTCACCAATGTATTAACTGGTCTAGTATGGCTCACTATCAAGCCAAAGACTATATATCCTGTGAGGAATTCTCTCTCCCGGATTATATGATTGAGTTTCCAGAATGATTATTGATGCTTCAATCTTCTTCTGCTCTCCAGGAAAGCCCTCAAGGTGTAGAGTGTCGGATAATATCTTCTCACCTCCCTGACTATGTGGTTTCGGAGTTGTTATGGTATTGATCCTTATTTCTACTTTTCCATTTTTTTTTTGTCATAATTCAATATGTCTTAATGTACATGTATTAGTTATATTTTTCTCTGGGGCATGAGATGAATTGATAAGTTATTTGCTAGTAATCTTGCTTTTGTTTCTCATTTCAGGGTTTGGGAATCTTTGTCGACTGTTACATGCTGCAAGTCTCTAGTTGTTGTTTACAATTGTAAGTGTATTCTTCAAATCGGTGTGGCTGCTGAATCTCCAAATAAAGGTGAAGCGTTGGCTGTGGATGCTGTCAAATTGATACAAGGATCACTTTATCAAGCTGTTAAGAAATCTGGAGCTCGTAAGTAGCAAGGATTTTGTAGTATTCACTCTTTGCAATTGATACTTCATGATTTTGAGTTATTTACCGAAGTAAGATTGCGCAGAAGAGATGATTGTTTATTGATCCAATTACAGAGAGCTATTTGGCTAACCTTTCTCTCTACCCTGGAAGGTCTGAGCTGCCATTTTTTCCATCAAATACACAGGTAATAGCGTTTACTTTTCTCTGAGTAGTCATGACATGAAATTCTTTTGTTTTTATCTCAGGTCTGCACATTTCTGTACATTTCAAGAGCAAATCATCCATAAACAAAACTGGCAAATGCAAATCACCCCACCAACAATTACTTTGTTCAAATCATTGTTGTCTTTCACTTATTCTATCTGTGCCATGGCTTTGAGAATGAATGTGCCGTTATTGCCCGACTTCCCCTCTAGGTTATACCAGACAGCCATTAGGTCACCTCTTCCCTATGCAAACGGCTCGCAATAGACAGCCATTAGGTGACTTCTTGTCTATGCTCGATTCCTTACAGTAACTTAATTTTGTCCTTGGTTTGCATGTATGTAAGCAATATTAGTAAATTATTGGCTTGAAACTCTCTCTCTCTCTCTGTGTCTCTATCTGTTGCATGCCTATACTTATATTCTCATGGTATTTTGCATTTGTTGAACCCATTACTCACTTGACTGATGTAAAATTCACTAATTACAATCCATTAACTGTAATGAGGGTTTCTGTATTTGTATATCTCTCTTCCTTTTCTCAATGCTTTGACTGAGTAGTTAAAAATAACAAAGTTAAAATATAAATATAAAGTGCATAATGGGTAGTCCATAAAGCAAGTATGAGGTCCAGCAGGTCAATTTGACAAAATTTAATTGCATTTATATGTATTGGGGTGTGGAATGTTCATCCATATCTTCATTTTTGGTAAAGCTGTTCTGCTATGTTTTGTACATCTGCATCTGGGGGGCTTCTTTAACAAATTACAAGTACAGGTTTTGTAATTTCCATTCTCCACCTTAAAGGCATTGCTGAAACAGTATCACAATTTGCTAGGCAGTGATCTTGCAGCCAATTGGAGATGTAGGAGTAGCAATAATTGGTGGTGACACAATTAGGGGCTTCACGGCTTCTGACCAGGTGCTTCAGTCTTATATTTGATCATGTCTCAATAGACAAGTTTCAGCTCTTGATGCTGCATTATTTTCATTATTATGTACTTTTCTCTTGATGCAAATGTGTCTGATTTCCTGGATACATGATCAAATGAATGTCATCTATGGTCATATCACATAAGAGAGTGGACTAACTTACCTCACATTTTTTCTCCAATTTTCTCATATTCTCAGGCTTGGATTACATTTATTGGGGAGAAACTTGATGCTACACTCGCAAAACATGCAATCAACAGCACAATGGCAGTGCAAAATAGAGTTCAGAACTGAATTCTCTGGTGCTTTCAAATCTCGTGTATGTAAAATATCTATCGCATCGTTCTCGAACAAATTTTAGTTTTAGCTCTAACAGCCATTTCCATTTAATGGTGTCGTGGGTCCATGTATGTCATAAATTCATAATGCATGGACGAAGCATTCACTCTGGCTTTGTTGCTTTAATGTTTTGAAAAATTGTTTTTGTACCATTGGCTTTGGTCAATAGCCAGGACCATACTTTGTTGATCTTGTAAAAAAAATTCTACTCTTATGCAATTTTAATCTTCTTTTGTCTAGTGGCATCTTTGGTAAGGTAGTTGTAGCATGCCTAATATAATTTCAAAATGACGTGAGAGGGAAGGTCCCCAAAACAAATTTATTTTATCTCAATACCTGCAATACACATGGAAATGTTAGGCTTATGCAGCTTGAATTGTTTAAGAGGCAGGAAGCGTTTTCTGTGCCATGATATTTTTGTCACGTCTTAACACCTTAGGATGTTGGACTAAGTACCTCCAAGTATGGGGCAATTTTCCATTTATTATCACGGCATGGGCGTAGGACATAACAAAAGTCAATTCTACGTCAATATGGTGCAATAGTTGTAACAGTGCTGAATTTCAGGCAATATCAAAACTGTTTGTTATATTTTGCTATTTGTGCCTTGTTGTGTCATCTTATGTGTGTAAGAAGTGGATATGTCGTGTTATTTGCTTGGAATCTCCCTGGTAAAACAAAGTGGCTGATCATGATTCCAATTACCTCTGTTGGGGGTCAAAATTTGGATATATTTTCTTTGGTCAAAATTTGGATATATTTTCTTCAATGCTATCTGCATGATTATGAGAATGACAAAGGTGGAACATTGTTTAGCAAGGCATTGCTGGATATCTTATTTTTGGTACACCGGAAATTATGAACCATTGTAGTCCTAATTTCACGAGTTAGGCACTCAACAATTAAGTT
This sequence comes from Euphorbia tirucalli, assembly GCA_039660915.1. Lineage (NCBI taxonomy): Eukaryota > Viridiplantae > Streptophyta > Magnoliopsida > Malpighiales > Euphorbiaceae > Euphorbia > Euphorbia tirucalli. Next base: position 13,738,452 of record CM077636.1, on the reverse strand, counting down.
ATTAGCATAATGGTGAATGACTGAATAATTCTTGCGTGTCACTTGACACTTTTGCCAACGTGCACCGCATCCAAAACTTATGTGCTGCTTCTAAATACATGGTTTTACTCTTTCATCTAAACACTTTTTAGAATGCAAAAAAGAGAGGGAGAGAGAGAGAGAGGGAGAGAGAAGTTTGTTTCCAGGTCATACTCTATTTTTATTGATTTGTATTTTATTTCTAAAAAAAATTAGTTAAATTTTTCCCAACTTCATGAAAGACTTGCTTTGATCCTTTTCCTTACTGCATGTGATATGGGCTACTATTTCCTGTTTTACAAGCCTGCTAATACGGTTCATTTCTTCTTGCATTTTCTTATACTAATTGTTATTTTGGCCTCTAATCTGACCTTTATCATCCCACTTTTCAGGTTTTCCCATGCAGCATTTACCGCTGTGATGCCGGGGAAGAAAATAGTAGGATATCAAATATCCATACATACTTGCCTAGAAATCCTATTGTTATTCCCGATTTGGAATATTTCTCTTACTTCCATTGAAATATAAAAACGTGTTCGAAGCATCTATTTTGATTCTTTCTCCAAACAAATTTGTAAATTTGTGTAGTGTCCATAAATCAGATCGCAATGGATCATACCCAGCATATGGCACCCCTATTCTCACATAAATCTATGGAGAGAAGCTTGCCTTCGAATTTTGTGACGAGGAAAAGTACCCATACGTCACGATGTTTACCTGTACAAACTAATTTGACAGGGGGTTGAAAACATGTTTTTCTGGTTAGGCACATCCAGAGTAGGTATTTGACTTGCATTGGACATGAAGATCCCACTGCAAAATTTGCAAACATCAATTGCAGGATTGCCAAGAAGCATTTTTCAAGTACTTCGACCATTCTCTGCTTATGCAGCTAGGTATTAGGATTAATTAGACCTGGATCATTGCCCAACTCATAAGATCTGTCTTCTAGAATTTAAATTTTACAGACCATTTGTTTTGCCAATATAAATAATACTCAAACTTGTATATTTTTACATCAACAGCTTTCAGTCAATATGACCAAACATTCTTCCGAGTAACATTTTCATGTGCAAATCATTGCATATTATTGACAGAAGGGCAAAGGGCCATAAAAAAGGGGAAAAAATCATTTCATATTTTCAACAAATTTACACCTGTGCAAGAACTTTGTAACAATGTGGATGGCTATGAGAGCCAAAAAAAAAAAAAAATTAGAAACAAAATTGTAAAAGAAAGGAAAGAATGTATAAGGAGGGTGTATGATTACTCTTTTACATGGGCGGCTAGATGCAACTACCTTTTTGCCTATGAAATTTGTTACAAGGGAGACCTCTCCCATGGAAGGTACCCAGTTGCAGCATCAGCAAAGTTGGCCAAGACAAAATCCTTAAGGCCAGTGTCCCAAACTTCACAGAACCTAAGTCGCCAGTCTGGAGGTTCAATGGCCACAGTTCCTAGACCAGGTGCTCTGTCCTTTGAACCCTTGTTTTGGTCCTCTTGCCAGTTAGTAACGTAGGTAGAAACCCGTCTGAAGAACTTGGCTTTAAATGTGTCCCAGGCTTGGTATTTATAATGGTTCACCACAGCTGTGCTTTCAGGCAAATTGAGGTATCTGTATCCCTCTCTTAGTTTGAAATGATGCACCACATTGAGAAGGGTAACATCAAGGAGTTCAGGACGGACAATAGATTTGTGCCTCTCAGGAGCTTGAAGCCGGCAGCTATACCCAACAGTTACTCCTTGTGAAGGAGCAGAGGTCAAGCCAGAAGGTCCAAAGCTATGACAAGTTGTTCTTATCTCACCATATGTGAGTGAACTTGTATAGTTTGCAACCAGGCTTCGTAGTGAATTCTGGCCTACATCTTGTCCTTGGCGACGAGGTAAATAGAAAAATTCATCGACATCAAAGAATCCAAGCCACTTGCATTCGCTTCTGGCTCGCAATGCGCAGTGCGAAAAACCTGCTTCTTGTGCTTTAATCCACGGCCAAGCATGCCTACTAACATTATAGTTTTCCGAGTTCAACTCATCAATCACCTGTTGAATCCCGTCATCGCTGTTATTGTCGTAGATGAACCATCGCTCTACACCAAGCCAAGCATGGTACAGAATCCACTCCCTGATAAACGAGGCTTGGTTCCACAGCATTGTGCAAGCACAAAGCTCATATTTTCCCCGGTTTCCCCTCTGCTGTTTGGACTTGGGGCTGTAAACTTTAGCCACAGAAGGCAAATGAGCATCAACTCTATTTTCACCACCATCAACATGGCTAACAGTTACACGAATCCCTTTAGCTTTCTCTGGATTGTTTTGAATACTTCGAGGCAACATACACCTAATGACCTCTTGTGCAGCCGCAATTGCTTTAGTAGTGAACACAAATCCTTCATCCTCATCAAAAGAATTGCTCATACCATAATGGCACCTGAATTGAGTGGGATCCGATTCTCTATGCGGCCGGAGATTTAATCCTTTCACAAACACAACCGCTGTGTTTCCATCCAACATCGCCTCATAAACCACTTTATGCCATGCCGGAACCACTGCCGGCCGATTAACCCGCGAAAACCGGTCACCACCAACCGGCTCCCAGGAGCGCCGCAAGTTAACAGCGGCGGAATAATTCAACAGCGGCAGGTGGCATCGCACAACGGACTTGTTGTCCAGATAATCATCAACGGATATAGCCGGCTTTAATACCACATTCTCAGCAACAGACAAAGAATTGACCTCAATATAATACACACACTCTAAATCATCAGCTGTATGAAGTTTATTAGAAACAATTAGCAGTAAATGGTCAGGAAAAATAACCCTACCCTCAACCATCAAAGGGAGGGATCTAGTATCAAAAGAATCCCGAGTTAGAGATAAACGGTTATGCAAAAGCGAAAAGGAAGTAGGCACAACGAGCACAGGGCCAAAAGAACCAGTTCGAATCGGTGATCGATCTGATGAAATGAAGAGGAGAAAGACGAAGAAAGATAAGCAAGCAGTTAGAGACCTTACTGAAAGCAAGTGTCCATACGGTTTGTAAATTCGCTTCCGCTTGCGGCGTTGCTCAGAATCCATTATATGTATTTCTATATATATTTTTTTCAGCCGGGAAAAGTACCGAAAGGAGTAGTAATTGAGGAAAACGAACAAGAAAAATTGGCAGTAGAGAGCAGATCTGGAGGAGACAATGGATGTCACTGGAAGAGCAAGTTATTGGATAGTTGATTGTAAAGGAAGCGGAGAGGAAGATGATTAAAAACGCGTCGATAGCCGCCGTCAAAGGAGGCTGCACAGACTGAACGATTGGCGGAGGAGAAAGGCGAAAAATAGAATTATAAGTTCGTTTTTGTAAAAAAAAAAAAAAAAAAGAAAAAAAAAAAGAAAAAAACAAAGGAAAAAAGAAATGTAGATGAAGAAGAAGAGAAAGTAAAGTGTTATATATTACAGTCCATGGTAAAGAAAGAAAAAGAAAGAAAGAATGAATGAATGAATGAGGACTTTGGTTTTTGTATAATTTCTGAATATAGCGCGTGAGGATGACACCTGTCCTCTTTCAAGGCATTGGTTGGCCATGGCCTTTTTAGGATTAGGATGTTTTAAAATTGTTATGATTGTAGGATTAATGCGTTTTTATAAATTAACGGCTACTTATACACTATTATGATTTTCATTTTTTTTTTTTTTTTTTTTTGAAATTACTTCACTTAGCCTGTTACCATACTTTAGACCATGCTTTAACTTTATCCAAGCAAGGCATCTTTGCTTTTAATACTATTTCATAATATTAATATCTGATTACGGGTTTCCTTTTTTGTTTTAATTAGTTTTTTTAGTCTATTTTCTAAATTAATATTCTCAAAACATCAGTAATTCTCTATTCAACCCTCCTAATCACATACTCTCTATTCATTCCAAGAAGATAATCCATATTTTTATTTTAATACATTTCAAATTACAGTCCATTTTTATTTTAACTATTGTTAAACTTTTACTTATTCAGTATGTCCTTATTTAACATGTATTAGTATTTACATAATGTATAAATAAATAATATTAATTTTTATTTGAAATTATAAATGGACTAATAATATTAAGTTGAATGAGAGATATATAAGAAGATATATATATTAATACATATATAAAGTTGGATAGGAATTGCGCAGTGCAATGGTGATTCCGTTATTATCTTCAAAATGGATGGTATTAAAATTCTCTCCATTTTCACATCTATTCCTGCCCTCGTCATCCCTCTGGCATCCTCCTCGAAAACAACGCCATCTTACGCACCCTTCCTTCTTTTTCTCCTCCATGTGCTCTCTACTTGCTTCTTCTCTGTTCACTCATTTGAAGCCTACCATAGAAGAATACCACTCTTGCAGCCTCTTCAGCCTCCATTCAATATTTTCTATGCTCTCTTCTGATCTTTTTATGTCCTCAATATTGTTTCAGGTGTTAAGACTAGATAGTATAAGTCAACATCCACATATCAATGTATACCCACATTTAGATCTATAAATTAATGAAGCTGCGGCCAAGTTCCCAAAAGGAAACCTTAAAGAGGTGAACAAGATGGCTTTGAAGCAACAACAATTTCATTAACAGCTCTGAAAAGAGATGCCAACATTGGCCTGTAGACGGGAAATCTTTCGTCCATGGTTGCGGCTGTCCTCGGAGCTGTTTTGTTTGCCCTCCGCTGCCGTTCTCCTTCACGGGATATCGATGCGGTGTTTTTATCCTTTGTCTGCCGGACGAATAGATCGATGTTCGTATTCCTCTTGCGGATGGACAACCCTTTTTCTGTGGAATCTCTTCTTTTTTAAAAAATAAGGTATTTTGTTTACAGCTCCCTCAATATTTTATTGCCTTTCAATTCTCTTGCATCCCATGCTATACGTGGGATATTGACTATTTTGTGGTACAATTTCATAGTATTTACAGATTTGTGGTACTGGGAGACAAAATTACAAATTTGTGGTGATTTTTTCTCTGGCCGCTTGTTAAAACAGCGGATGAAATGAAAGTTGGTCTCCGTCATCAGTCCGCCAGTCATAATAGCGGACGTCTCATATCCGCTATTGTGATTAGCGGAGGAATTTGATTCCCCTGCCACCCCTGCACAGCCCCTGCATCTGGAGACTGCATGTGGAGAAGGCTGACGACGAAAAAAGTTGACCGCTCTTATGAAAAGCGGATAGAGTATGACCGTTGATCTAAGATGATCAACGGTCTAATATATCCGCTTTTTAGAAAAGCGGACAAGTTGTTCGCTTTTCACAAGAGCGGACATAGCAAGATAGCCAATCATAGGCTGTCCGCTTTTATGAAAAGCGGACGAGTTGTCCGCTTTTGTAAAAAGCGGAGAACTTTTAAGTCCTCCCCAGCCGTTGATCGTTTGATCAACGGCTGATTTTAAAATTCCAACCAATAATTCACTTCCAGAAACGAATTTACTCACCATAATTCACTCACCCACCAACAGTTTCACCCCATTTCTTTCTTCCTTTCCTTACCTGTTCATAGGAAAATGTGGTATTTGTAAAATTTACAATTTAATTAGTTTACAGTTTTTACAAATTTAATAGAATAGATGAGTAATAGTTATGAGTAAATATTAACTATTACTTTAATTATATAGAATTCTATATATATATATATATATATATATATTCCTATTAAAAATAATTACATACATAATTCTATACAAAATTACATAAATTTTCATAAAATACTTATATAAAAAATTACAAAATTACATAATTTTTCATAAAATAATTATATAAAAAATTACAGTGGAGAAGGGCCCGGAGAGCTGGCCAAAATCCACAAACAGCGGACAAGATACCCGCTATTATAACTAGTGGGTGTTTTGGCCCGCGATTATAACTAACGGATGTTAGTGAAAATTTGGCCCACTAACATTTCCCACTTCATCCGCTAACGGATGTTAGTAGAAATTTAGCCCACTGCCATTTCCCACTTCATCCGCTAATATGAATAGCGGATGAGGGATGTCCGCTAGTTAAAAGTGCGGATATAGACCAGCGGGTCTTAAATTTATAAATTGGCCGCTTTTCATCCCAAGTCTCTAAATACTATAGAATAGTTCCATAATTTATTTAATATCCCATAACAAATTATCTATACAAACAATAATATTTTATAAAAAAATTTACTTATATTTTATAAAAAAATTTATTTTAATGTGGGTGGTGGGTAGGGCGAGATTTGGGCCGCTGTTTATAGAAGCGGACAGCATGGCCGCTGTTTAAATCAGCGGACATCTGCCGGTCAATTAATTCCACCTTCTGTCCGCTTTTTATTTCAGCGGACGATTTTTATCCGCTAATATGAATAGCGGGCTGCTGACACATCAGACATTCGCCTCTTATCCGCAAATGTGAATAGCGGATAAGAGAACTCCGCTCTTCTGACCGGCGGAAATAGTTGTCCGCTGTTTTAACGAGCGGCCAAAGAAAAAATCACCACAACTTTGTAATTTTGTCTCCCAGTACCACAAATCTGTAAATACTATGAAATTGTACCACAAAATAGTCAATATCCCGCTATACGTCCCTTGGGTTTTCGTCAATTGCACACTTTCTATTGACATATATGTTTTAAGCTTATTCCTGTGGAACCATTTCTACAATTTTTATTAAATCTGTTATTGCTAATTATGATCTCCTCTGCCATGATCTGGGTTTCTCTTATACTTCTTCTTCACTTGCATATGTCTCTCTACTTGGTTTCCATATCTTCATCAAATACACCCAAAATTAGTAAGAAAAATATATGATTAAGGAAAGAAATAAAGCATCCTAATTAGCCTCTCAAATTGGGGCTTTGCACGTGAATAAGTACTTAAAACATTATGTTGTATGATGAATTAGCTATTTTTGTAATTAATATACACACAGCATTAGACCATAACAATCAACAAGGAAGGATATTAAACTACATGTTACCATTATTTGTCTACAAACATGGTAGTATCATGCAAATATGCTCAGCTAGCAATATTACCAATAATTGAATACCAAAAAAAGTCTCAACAGTAGCAAATTCAGGTTCAAATGTCAATCTTCATTTGATTGAACATGGAACTCAATTAGCATATAATCTGGTTCCTTTGGTCTTACCATTTCTATTTCACTTCCTTTTCTCAATGTATTGAATGTGCCTTTGCCAATACCAGACATTGTGGATTTTCATTGTTCTCTTTCTCCTAAATACTCATGTCAAATATACCTCATATTTAATTTATTATTGTTTATTATTTATTCTTCATACTTTACAACGCATATAAGAAAGAACCATGGACAATATGCATTGAATTTGGTCTTTTAAATTTGCATACAAATGTCCTAACGGCTTCTTCATCCACAACAGATCCTAATTTCACACCAACCACTACTGTTGTAATTTCAGGCAGATGCAATCATTCCCGGATTGAGAAATATTGGCCAGTTTTTAATTACTATTTTTAATTTCTTTTATATATATATATATACATATACATATATATATATATATATATATATATATATATATATATATATATATATATATATATATATTATAGTTCCCCCAGTATTTTATTGCCTTTCAGTTCTCTTCCATCGCATTCCATACGTCCCCTTTGGTTTTGTTCAATTGCATACTTTCCTATTAACAGACATGTTTTAAGCTTATAGCTGTACAAACATGTCAATTTTTATGTTTACAAATAGGCTCCATTCTCAACCGAATGGTTTACACGTTTTATGCATGCCTATTCCATTGCATACATTTATTTTCACAAATCTTTTTTACATATTTTTTGAGATTATACCTATACAGCCATGTAAATCTTACTGAGCATCAATTTTTTTTCTTTTGTTGTAAATGTTAATGCAATATGAGCCGGTGAGATTTTTTTATTCTTTTTGTTTATCTATGCCATTTCTTTTTTCCTAAATCTCGGTTAGATTGAAGATGAATTTCTATTTGTTGAACCTTGTTTTGATGAAAACACTTTTTATATTTGAAGAAAATAAAATTAAATAAATACTTTAATAATTGATTAAAAATAAATGGTATTTTTAATTAATTAAATAAAGTATGAGGATGAAGACTTTCAATAAAGACATTGGAAGAAATATACAAAAAGAGAGTAACAAGTTTGGAGAAATAAGATACTTCTTGCTTCAGGAGGCTGAAGACTTAAGAAGTTTATTTACATATCTTTGGAGACCTTAACAATGTATAATAGCCACGTTCAGAGACCTGAGAAAGTCAAGATCAAATATTCAGAGTCCTGAACATTGTATAACGGTCACATTCAGAGATCTGAAGAAATCAAGTTCAAATGTTCAGAGTCCTGAACACTGTATAACGGTTATATTCAGAGATCTGAAGAAATCAAGTTCAAATGTTCAGAGTCATGAACACTGTATAACGGTCATATTTAGAGACCTGAAGAAATCAAGTTCGAATATTCAGAGATCTGAACACTATATAACGACTACATTCAGAGACCTGAAGAAATTAAATTCAAATTTTTAGAGACCTGAACATTGTATAATGGATACATTCAGAGACCTGAAGAAAGTTCATTACTAACCTTCAGATAGCTAAACACTGTGCAACGGCTAGTTTCGGAGAGTTGAAGCAAATTAGAACTAAAGCTTTAGAGGGCTGAATACATTATAACAACTAGTTTCAGAGACCTGAACAGAATTTGGATTTTCTCTCCAAACCGCTTCTCCAATGCCTACAAATAGAAGAACATTACAAGCATTTCAAGATGGGAAGATAAATTACAAAGTTTACATTATCTTCAAGGCAATCAAAGCATACAAAGCATTCTTGAGTAGTCTTTCCAATAATATTTGAAAGAATTCTAGTCTTCATCAAAGCAATTCATAAACTTTCAAATACAACATTTTGAGTGAATTGTAATTTCACACTAAGAGATATTCGTGTGAGGGAGAGTTTTATTGTTATAGTTTTATCAATAAAGTTTGTACAAAAGTTTTGTTGTTGATCTTTGAAAAACAACAAGTTGTAAAAGTTTGGTATTTTAGCTTGCAAAAAGCATCGGGTGTCTCAATCCAAACAGAAGAAGGATCACCGTCTTCATACTAGACAGAAGTAGGATTGATTGTCCTGATCTTGGACAGAAGAAAGATCAAAGTGGTTTGATTCCTACCGTTAAAGAAATTATAATGGAAAATCTCAAGTGGCTTACTTGGGGACAGGAGTAGGACAGTTGGTCCGAACCTATATAAATCTCTATGTCGACAATCTTTCTATCCCTACACTTTTTAAATTACTGCTATTTATATCCCTACATCTATTTTACGTAGTTATAGTTCTTTGGATACTTTACTTTATTTATTCAAAAGCAATTAAAGTTACAAGTTTTTACAAGCCTTTTTATTTCGCATTTTTAAGTAAAACTTGTTTCTTAGGCAAAATTGTTTTTAAATAAAAGGTTTTCAAAAGAATTTTTATTTGGGTATTTACACTATTCACCCCCCTTTAGTGTACCTTATAACCTATTTGGGACTAACACTATTTAATTTTTGGCCTTCAATTACAGTAATTACAACTAATTACGATTATCTTTGTAATTCTCTACGTTTCGAATATATGACATGTTCAAAAAAGTATATGTTTGCATTATTGGTTAACGAACATAGTATTATCATGTAAATATGCTCATCTAGATACTGTTTACAGTTCAAATTACATTACCACTTACGTACAATTTCTTTGTTAGTATCCATCTCCAAGTTGCTTCATTGTACAGTGCATGTTTCATGTCAACAATTTTATGTTATGCATTGCTTCGATGCTAATTCATTTTTATGAACCTCGTGTTCTTACTCCTATTTAGGTGTTGTACAGTCAAGTAAACGAGGAGAGAAGCCACATATGCCTCGCCAATGGAGTTCAGCGTCCTTTATGCTCACTGCAGTCTTTCTACGTATGTTTTCAATTTCTTCATGTTCCTTTATCCTTTCTTTTGTGGCCTCTTTATTACTTATATGCTGCAAAGGTTTTCCAATTAGATAATACATTTAACTGTCAATGAGATTCTTCTTTTAATGGAAGTCTACAAAACATTGATGTACTAAATGTGTGGGGCCGTTATAATTCAGGACATAATTTTTATTCTTTCATAGATGAACAACCATAATTTTTATTCTTTCATAGATGAACAACCTACGAATCTATGTTGTTACTTAAAATATCAATTCATCATGGCAAAGAGGATGTCATATTTGTTTTCTTTTCTAGATTCTACAACTTAGCTTTTTATAGACAGTCATGTTTCCTTCAAATCTTTAGCCAATAAACTTAGAACATAATGAAATAAAAGTACTATAGATATGACATTTAACTATGAACAGTAGAATGGGGAGATAATTAATTGAATTTTGTTCATATATTAAACAAAAAATACTTCCGTTATGTTCTGCTTTTAAATAAATACTAGTTGTCTTACTTTTCAATCTAGTTACCGTCCAATTCAAAAGTTGGCCCATAGTGATAAAGTCTTCAACCTCTTCCGGGTAAAATAGACCATACAATGTAGTCTTTACATTTAGAGATGGATCCAATCGTTGACAATTTAATTGTCATGCTAACTACTATTTACGTACATAGATTTCTTTGGTTTCTAAGATGATATGCAATTGTTGTCATAATTATAATTGTTAAAGATTTGATTACAACATCTGTAATTATATTTTGAGATTTAGTTAATTTGTTAGAAATAGATAAAGATTATATTTTGAATTTCAATTGTTATCTAGTGGTTACTGATTTTATGTGATATAGTTGTCTTATAAGCCTATAAATAGGTATTAACAGTCCTTTAATAAAGTGTGCCCAAGGATACTGTATTTGCAGTATTCAGCTCTTAATTTTTCAGTTTATGTTTCCTCTCAAAAAAACTTACAATTGGTATTAGAGCAAAAGAATGCCTGACAGTCAAAAAGATCATGGGTCTGTGTTTAAAGTCCTGGTGGAGTTTGGGCTAGTAGTGAAAACTAGATCCGTTAATGACCTTGGCCCTTAAAGGAGATAGGCCAAGGAATGTTTGACAAGTGACAACTGGTCCAGGCCCAGTTGCACTTGAAGAAGAGTGTTGGAGATGTTGCGGAATGAATCCCACATCGGAAATATATAAGATCAAAGAGTAGTATATAAGTGATGTAGATTGGACCTTAACACAAGTCAATTGGTTTTGTGTTACATGGGTTCAACCCCACTTATTTACTCACTCATCCACTTTCAAGGGTTACAGAGTCTCTTCAATTATCCATGGAAATGAAAAAAAATTCCTTACTGCCAATAGGGAAAACATTGCATTATTTTATTTGATAGTTGCTTTTAAATAAACTGCTTCATTTTGGTCATGACAAACTCAATTCAATGACAACTTGCCAATTGAAAACCCTTCACAGACATTTGCTCGAACAAATGCTCAACATGACATAGCAATTGTAGCTAATGATGATTTCCAACCTGCAACAAAGAAAAATAAGTACGTTTTAAAAAAAAACCACTTAAAAAAATATGCAATTTGATCTATTTCTAATTTTCTATTATTTCATATTTAGGCTTCCACATCTCTGCAAATGCTTAGGGTTGAAAACAATAAAAAGCCACCCTTTCACCAATAATCTGTCCACTACATAACTTAGTACTTTGCATCTCCAATTTAAAAAAACACTTCATGTGTAATTTAAATATATATATTCATTTCTTACAACTATTATGTACTTACGTTCATGTTTAGATCACCTATATTTGCACCATACTGTTTAAAGAGTTCTAGCTATTCAAATAATTAAAACTTCTTATCATTTTTATACCATTATTACTTCCTCACCGAAGTAGCGCTATGGTCACCACTTGTGTGTGTATATATATATATATATATAAAGAAGTATTTAAATATATTAAATGATTGTGGGCTTGAGGAAAGATAATATAACATAATGTAATGATTTCATTGTGTAGTTGCCTAATTAACAACCAGACGCAAAAAGTAAAATAACTGAAAAAGGGCCTTCATGACATCAATGAAGAGGTGGTTTCTTCATCTAACAAATCAGAAGTAACCAACATGTCAATTCCAAGCATCATCCAATATTGAATAGTTACAAATTAATTAAAAAAATATATCTTACACATTATAAAATAGAATTTTTTATAATATAAAGAAGATTATATAAGAAGAAACGTCGTTTGTCATTTTTTTCCAAGGAACGTGACATTTCATGGTAAGCCAATAATGACCCAAATCTCTCTATTTAATATGGGCAAAATCATATGTAAACGTCTAATCTTTTTTTTTTTTTTTGGTTAAGTTTCTAATTTTTGAAATAGACATATTACGCTTATAATTTTTAATTTTACACATATAATTGATTCTTTCATTAGCATTCAACTAACAAAACCATTAGCAAGGAGTTTAAGGTCTTTAAATTAAAGATCGATAACTTAATGTTAATTAAAAAACTTTTTGGAAGATCAGGAACTTTTTTTTTTTTTTTTAAGGAAAGGATAGGAACTTAAATAATTGAAAAATATAATTATTTTAAATAGGCACCTCAAGCCATAACTTTTTTTTTTTAGTCTATTTTTTTTTATTTGCTTGAAAATTAAAGGAAAAATAATTCAAAATAATTTTATTCTTAGTTATACTCTAAACCATATTTGTTGGCTTTATGTCATATATACACTACAAGAAAATTCGCTATTTATAGTCTCTTAATCCGTTGGTAATCCCTTGATAAATGTACATTTTTTTCTTATTTTCATAAATTTAAAAAAGAATTGAATTCTTTTATTTTTCCATGAATTCTTGAATAACATAAAAAAAATTATAAATGTCTACTTGAGCATTTTTAAAATTTTTATTAATTTCGATAAGATCGGCAGATTAATCTTTGATTTTCACAGACATTGAGTTTTTCACTAACAGCTTCGGTAGCTAAGAAATCAGTAAGACCTTAAGAGCATTAAATTATAAAAAAAAAAACTTTTTGTTGTGTTTATTCGAAAAATCAGAAATTGAGTGAAAAAAATTGGAAAAAGTAACGGCTTAAATATGTTTGATGCCTTTAATAGTAATACAGTAGGTGTTTGGTATTGGAAGAATGTGGTTGGTTGGTTATGATGATGTCAGAGTTTTAATGCTAAGTCTTTTCATAAATTTATTTAATTGTAAAATGTCCATAATTGATAATTGATGTGTGGTGACATTTGTTAAAAATGGATGGGTGAGAGGGCAGTAATCCAAAAACATGGATGCATGATTCATTTTATTCTCCCAATTGCTTGTAATTTGACTTAATTGGATCCCATGTTCTTGGGGGGCATTTACTTACTTTATTCCATGTGAGTATAGACTGAATTTTGCCATTCAAATGGCGTTAATTTAGGCATATTCGGAAATTAATTCTTACAGATATTTTGATGCCATTTATAATATACATATGTTTTCAGGTCTATAATGATTAAAATTGATATTACTTACCTTAGTTTCGGAAAAACCATACCCAAAAGAAAATACTTTTAAAGTTTGAACTTTTGAGGAAGATAAATGAAGTTTTTTTCCATTTTTGTACTTTAGTGTTTTTGTTTGAGTAATTCGATTGAAAATACCTGGTTAAAAATTGATTTATAATTGTTAAATCAACATCTTTGTTTCACTATTTACTCGATTTACATTTTTTCAAGTCTAGTACAACGAGTAGAAGCATTTCTTTCTGACAAAGACTCTCAGTTATGGTCAATTCATTTTATTAAAACAATCTTTTTAAATCTATTTACTCGAAAAGATTATAGAATTGGAGATTTTGTTGCAATTGTAATCCTGGAATGGAGGATCGATCGACAATAGCTGGATTTTCTTCAAGTTACATTTTATGGTCTTAGTTTTTATTTTTTGTTTCTACTATCTGTGGATTTATTTTTGTCCTTTGTGGTCTTTTTTTCTCGTTTATCAAATTTGTTATTTAAGTATAGTCTAGATTATTATGGAGATTTTTTCTTTAATGTATTATTTCCCTTATTGAAATAATACATATTTTATTATATAAAAAAATTGATAGCATTCCATCTTAATTTGTTGGATAATTTATTTGGACCGATTCTCTTACAACTAAATATTTTTTAGTTTTAATTTAGATTAATTCAAGTTCATTAATATATGCAATATCATATGCATCAATATCTATTAAGATTGGTAGTAAAGATCTAAAGTCACTTAAACTTCAAGTTCAATTTTTTATATATGCAAAAAAATTTTAATAGGGAGAAACGATATTTAACTAAAAAAAATATAAACCAAGTCGAATATTAGGTCATCTATTAATATTTATAAAGTATTAGATCTTTTACATCTGAAAGTACTTTTTTTTTTCCCTCCTAACTCAGTTTTTTCCCTCAAAACTATTATTATTTTTACTTTTGGATGAAACTTAATTGTCATATTATGAAAAATAAACTCTATCTGTAAAAAAAGTAAATATTAGTTTTGAAAGTGACTAATCATAAAGATATCATGAGTATTGATTTGATATGTACAAAAAAAAAAAAAAAAACTCAAAGCTAATTGTTTCCGGTGAGACAAAATTAAAATATAGAATATTAAAATTAGTAATCTTAAAAATACAACCAAAAAAAAAAAAAAAGTATCAGTATATTTGATCAAATCTTGAAAGGGTTGAATTATTTATCCATTTAAATATTATATATAATAAAGCTATCAAGTTAGTTTATTAGTTTATTGAAATAAGAAGTATAACACAAACTTTATATATATATATAAAAAAAAAGGGAAATAAAACACAATAATAATTTGATTTTTCAAATAGGAAATTAGTAGCGCAATAGCTTTCGGAAAAGAATAATAGTTTTATCAGAAAAGAAATTATAGCAAATATTAATTGATGGCAATAATGATCAAACTCAACCCCTATCTATCTAAAATCTATATCACACCAAACTAGATATAAAGGCTATGCAACTTGCGACCAAATTAGTTACAATTCGAGAATTGGAATTTCACCATGAAATCCGTATCATGCTTACCTTATTATCAATTATTATTATTATTATTATTATTATTATTATTATTATTATTATTATTTTTGAATTGACTTATTATCAATTAATAATATATGATAACTTCAAATATTGATATAATTTTTTATTAAATAGAAAAAAAAAAAGGATTATTGACTTATTGGGTTGGGTCGCAATTGCTAAATGTGGTTGTTCACTTAGCTGGCAAAAACAAAAGGGGTTAGGCTTAGGCTAATTCGAATATTTTTTTAATTTCGTGTAAAGCACGTATTAGGCTGTCTTTTTTATTGTTATTATCTTTTGAGTTGAACACACATTTGTTCCACCATGTGCTCTACAACAAATACCACTTCTTTTCTTTATCATTCTAATTATTTTTTCAAGTCAAAAGTTGCAATTTAAATATATATATATATACCTATATAATCCACCAAAAAATACTCTATATATTTTTAAGATCAAAATTATTGAGACACTGTTTCTCTAACAAATTCATTGTCAAATACAAAATATTCATGAAGATATACAAAACACGAAACATCAAATATCAAAAATAAAAATTCAAAAATTCAAAATTACAAAAATAAAGTATTGCTTAAAAAGGATTTATATTACGGATATATTATTAAAGTCTCATAAATATAAACTATATAATAATATAAATATATACTATGCTAAATAAAATTTATTTTTATATATGTATATATTTTTATTTTTTATTTTTTATTTTGTTATTTCAGTTTGGTTCAGTTCGGTTTTGGTTTTTACAATAAAAACCAAAAACCAAACTAAAAACTAAATTACTACATTTTATGAAACCGAAACCAAACCAAATAGAGATCGGTTCAATTTAGTTCGATTTTCAATTTCGGTTCAGTTTAGTTTTGCTCACCCCTAACAGTGAACATAGTTTTACAGGAAGTGAATAATTACTATTATCTTCTTCTTCTTCTTCTTCTTCTTCTTTTTTTAATCCCTAATACAATTATCCGTTTTTAAAATATATCGGACTGGGCCACATAAAAGGTATATATATATATATATATATATATATATATATATATATATATATATATATATATATATATATATATATATATATATATATATATATATATATATATATACGTATTATTGTTGTATCCCATACAACAATTTTTCTTCTACATATTTTGTATGCAAGTGTAATTGTGTTACATTTGATAAAATATAGCTGTTAATTAATTTGATTTGAACCGATAAAAAGTTTCGAGAAGACAAATAAATAAAACGAAACCGATTACTTTAATCATTAATTCGAATTTTTCTTTGATGTATTATACTCATATAAAATGGAAGACAATTAATAAACTTAAACCAGTGTAAAAAGTTTAATACCAGTCAATAACATTAGCTATCACAAGTAAATTAATATATCAAACTTTCAACGTATAAAATTCTAATTTAATAAATTGTTATAATATGTATTAGTTGGATTGTAGTTTAAGAATTAAGAATTAAGGAGTGTAGTTTTTTTTGTTGTTTTTAAAAGTAAGGACTCTGTTTTACAACGTTACCATTTTAAGAAATATTTACTAACCCCATTAATGAAGCTGACGTGGCGAGCCACGATTTTTTTTTTTTTTTAATTTGGTGGAGCTGACTGTTTTTACCATAAACACGTAATACATTTGCAACATTTTGTTTCTGCCACAAATGTGTAATTATTATTATTATTTATTTATTTTTTTTTTTTTTTTGGGTAGAGATGTGTAATTAGTTTTCTAGTAGTGCAAAGACGCGTAAGCACGAAGAATGAAGGATATAGTGTGGAAAATTCCCAAATATTGAAGAGTTGTTAAGAAAGAAAAAGGGGAGAAGATTAGAAAGAGTTGTGGCCTATGACAGGCCTAAGCCCAATGACAAGGAGGCCCAGAGAGAGCTGCTTTGCAGAAAAAATTGATAAATTTACAGAATCAGTCAGGTATAATAATATTTACAGTTTAACACTAAAAATTAGGTGCAGGCTATGGTGACTTTGTCTAAAAACAAAGTAAGTGTACTTTGTTTTTTGGACCCTTGATTGAAAATCAGAAAGAATCTGATCCATTGATTATTTTAAACACAATTAACCTTCTACTTGTTGAACCGGTGGCTTTTGTTTTGGAATTAACACTGGTGGCTTTTGTTTTGGAATTAAACACTGTTAACCACCATTTATCTTCACGATTTCTTCTTTCTCTGCCTCTGTGACTTTCGATTCCTGTCCGATCATTGCGATCAAAATCCGTCAGTTTGTGAAGTTTCCGGTGGCGGCTTGAGAGAGTTTCTTGTGGTGTTGCTTTGATTAAGGAATTGAGTTGAGCACGACCTTGTAAGACCTTCTTCCTCTGCTTCTTTCACACTCCTGTTCTGACCGATTCCTACTGATTTTTGCTTCCAAAATCCGGCAGGTTTTGGAGTTTCCGGTGGCGGCTTGAAGGAGTTTCTATTGGCGGCGGCTTGAAGGAACTGAGTTGCGCAAATGACATGGTTTGGATCACTATTTGAAAATCGGCTTATTACTTTTGCTGTGTCTTTGAAATTAGTTTACTTGAATTGTTTCAGCTTCATTTGGACCCTATCTCTGATGTTCCCATTAATGTGACCTTCATAAGGGCACCTTCTGATGCGTTGTTGAAGGTTGAAATTCCTCTTCTCTACAGAGGAGAAGACGTTTCTCCTGGACTTAGGAAAGGTATTTTTTTTTTACCTTTTTTTTGGGTACATCTACTAGTTTTAGAAATTGCTTTTAATCTTATACAGTTGTTGATTCTCTGATATAAAATGAAGTCTTTAATCTGATAAAATTTGTTTTCTGTATTATGTGTTTTGGGTTTACTTTTTTTTTCGTTTGTTGTTTCTTTAGGTTGTTATGCTTTGTTGTTGGCTAATTAGGCTTTCTTTTGTATTGTTCTTTGTTGTTTTGGCATTTAATAAAGCTGCCATTTCCATTAAAAATATATATATGGTTGAGTTTTTGCAAGTGTTTCATAGGAAGCATGAGCATTCAAATCTGTCTTCTCCCAATTGGTCTCTAATCATATATGAAAGTTATAGCAGATTAATGACGCTCAGAAACTCCAAATTTCTATGAACTGAAAAGAGGTTGGAACGTAATGCAATCTAATAGGGTCAAAGACGAACTTAGTTTATTTGAAGAGCTAGTTAAATCCACACCCAAAAGAGCAGTTCATAACAACAATAGAACATGAAGCAAATTTTACACCTACAGCAGCATAAACTCATAATAGAAATTTTACACTTATTTTTTATCCATGAGAATTTCTGGCAATTGGGTTCTGTTGTTGGAGATGCTTTTTGAGGTATCAGATTTAGAGTCACAATCAGATTTAGCACTAGCTGACTTGCTTTCAATAGGTTCACTTGGACTTGGAACTTCCAGAGTTTGACAATCAGTTCCCAAATTCTCATGCTTTTCAGCCTTAACTGCATTAATTCCAGAAACCTCTGCAGCCCCAGAGCAAGTTGCAACAGAGCTTTGGGGTATAGCTTCCTCATGAATCTCTTGTTCAACTTCAACCACAGCGTCCTCTTTAATAGGAGCAATTTCCTTATGAGGACTAGATTTCAAATTTTGGTTCACCGTAGCATCTTTCTCTTCTTCAGAACCACTCTCACATAAGGCACCACTAGAGCATTCTTCATCCCGTTTACCACCAGTAACTGAATCTGAACTACCTTCAGCTTCCTTATTTGATTCTGACTCATTAAGAGTATTTAAAACGATGGACTTCTCATTCTCCTCATCATCACTACTATCTTCACTGTCACTTTCACCCAAATTTCTTTTCCCCATCCTAAAAATTAAATTCAATAGTCAGAATGCAACCCTCAGTTAGAGAAGCAGATAGTAATAAGTAAATAAGCTCAAGTCAAACAATCTATGGGACATAATTGAAATCAGACATAGTTGGTCCTCAACACAGAAGCAATAGAATGTATTACATTACTTTCTTTTGAATAATGCAAAGACTGGAACAGTATTACCCATACCAGAACACAAAGCAATTTCATTACTTTCTCCAATACACTGAAGAAAAACTGCAAAATAAATATGAATTGAGCCCCTTCGAAGACGTTGAAGTCAATACACAACTCCATTTATTAAATGAGTAATCAGAAGAACCAATTAAAAGAGATCCTCAAAGTCAAAATATGAAGAAAAAAACGATATTTTAAAAATCCAATTGACGCAAACTAAATTTATTGATTAATTGAATTGTGGATTCAATTAAATAAGTAAATTATAGAAATAAATTTGTAACGAACGAAGACTCTATCATATCTTGAAATATAATTAAAAGGTTCTTGCTCAAGTTAAGTTAAGACACATAATTATTTCATGAATAAGTGTTGATGATTGGGATTTTATGAAATTTGAAGTTGAGTTCTCTAATAGTATTTTCCCAATTTATGAAATCCAATTTGGACTTCAATTTTAATATTCTGTTTCTGTTTCTGTTTCTTATCATGGCTTAATTTATGACTATTAAGTTTGCTTGTGTACACAGTGAGACAAGACTAGTCAGTCCATTTTCTCATATTTGTCTGTCTTGTTTGCAGGTATTTGAAGGAACATCTGGTATTGACAATAAATTCACAACCGTTCAGTTCACAGGAGAGGTACAGCATTTTTCCTTTCTTTTTCTTTCAGTTTTGGGGCTTAGTAGTGCATTGATCCGGGCCATGTACTGTTGAAATGTGCTAGTAATGCTAGAAAAATTGAGAACTCTGTTGTTTGATCAGTGCATGCATCAATGGTAACCTGGAATCATGATGTTCAGTTCTGGTTTTATAGTATATAATTTAGTACCGGTGAACTTAACAAACATCTACTCTACTTTTATGTTTGGTTCTTAAAATGCTGGGTTTACCCCCTTCATATTGTTCCTCTTGATGTGTGCTTAAGTGTTGTCGATAATTTATTGGTTCTCATGC
Source organism: Euphorbia tirucalli (assembly GCA_039660915.1). Taxonomy (NCBI): domain Eukaryota; kingdom Viridiplantae; phylum Streptophyta; class Magnoliopsida; order Malpighiales; family Euphorbiaceae; genus Euphorbia; species Euphorbia tirucalli. The sequence continues at coordinate 13,718,364 of CM077636.1, read as the reverse complement.
ATAGTTTATGAATTCTTGGTTTAAGCATTTCTTTAAGGATAAAGTAAATGTTACTTTGTTCCTATCACCGTTGATCCAAAATTTGAGAAAATTTTAGCCATTAATTTTTTTGAACGATTTTAACCGGCTGCTCTTAGTATCGGTTTCCCTTGTGCTTCCCATGCCCTCCCTCTCCCAAATTTCATGCACCAGTACTGATCTTCTTCTTCTTCCTCCAGTTGCAGTCCCGATTCCTCCCCTTCCTCCAGTTCTTTGTTCGATAAATCCGTTGTCGGCCCCCTCTCTTCTTCCCCACCTTTTGCGTCCTCGTTCTGTTTTATTCCTAGACCCAGACTCCATAGACGTTGATAAAAGCTAGGACCAGCGCCATAAGGAAGCACGTCGATTTCAGGTGAAGGTACGTGATTAACAGTTAGCTCTGCTGTTTTAATTTTGTTTTTTCAGTTATACATGAAATTAATGCATTGCAATTGAATTTGAAGAGTTTAAAATTAGTAGGACTTAGGGTCTGGGTGAAATTCATTTGAGATTTAGTTTTAATTTAGGGTTTTGAAATATATACATTGCTTTCACCCATAAGGCCACGTATAATAGAGCAGAGAAGCTTATTTGCTCTCTTGGCTTCTTTTCTATGTCTCACCTCCTCAAGCTTGGTTTTTTCCAATTGCCCTCTTAGATCGTTTAAGTATCTGAGTTCATTGTTACATTTGTTGTTTTTTCAATTATAATATAAGACGAGAACCAACATCTAAATTCTAATTACAGTAATATATATATACGTCAATCATCATTAGTAAATATTCATGATCATACTAGAGCATGCCTAAGCTGGCTGTTCTCTTCTTTTAGTTGGTTCAACTCTGCTTCTAATTCAACTGTGTATGCTTGCAATTATAGGGGAAAAAAAGGACAAATATGCTTCTGTCATTAATAAGATTCCAATTACTCGCGCAATCTTACATATTTCATGGTTACATTAGTGCAATGGCAACTGCAAAACTAGTTTTATTTTATTTTTTTTCACTATAGTTATGGTTCGAGTCAATTCTGCTTGGGACTTGGTCAAAGTTAAATAAGGAAGTGCACCTGTTTCCTAGCTCTGGACCTTGCAGCAGATTCTTTGTTCTTGATCATCCTTCGTTGCCTCCTCTCAACAACCTTCTCCACCGGTCCATCCATATTCCTCTTCCTCCCCCTTAAGCCACCCATATCCAATCCAAATTGATTGTCACCTTTGTTAACACCATTATTCACCATAGCATCTGGTGACACAGGGCTTATTCCCATAGAACTTGGGGCATACCCGCCCCCATTCCCCACTCTCGCCCCATAAACTGGCACTGCTGGCTGTGCTGCTGCTCCTGCCTGTGATCCAAACCCACCATTTCTGCCCGTACCATCTCCTATAACTCCACCACCTTGTGGTGCCATTGTCTGATAACCAACCTCACCTCCACTGCCGCCTGCAATTCCCAAAACCAGCTTGGATGCAAAACCTGTGCCTATCACTGCAGAATTTGTACTAAAACCAAACTGCTATTGTTGGGATGGAATGACAGGTGCAGCACCTTGTTGCCTTACTACTCCTGCCTTGATCAGAAAATCCTGCAATGTCATCTCCCCGAAAGTCGGCTGCCGCGGGGTATACTGATCAGGATTGAGCACATTAGTACTATTTCCATTGCTGTTGCCACCAAGCCTGTCCTGGCTGCTGCTCTCTGTTTATCTCAGACCAAACTTCATCCACAGTTTTCCTGCGCAATGGTGCAGGCAAGCTGAGTGATCATTGTCTGGGCAAACTCGGTTGCTTCGATATAGCTCTATTGGAACCCGAAAAATGATCATTCAATCCATGATTTCCTCCATTATTGTTACTGTTAGTGTGATTGAATTGATTGTGACTACTTGTAGCAGCAGAAACTTGATTCTCCTCAGCATTCCAAATGCTAGTGAAAGCTTTTTACCTGCTACTGGTTTCTTTCTCTTAAACCATTCTTTCTCCCTCACTTATAACTGATAATTATATTCATTCATGATGTGCAGGGAAAACCAAAAGCAGTAGTGATTTGCTGGTTTTTGGGGCTTAAATCACTTATATCATGGAATAGTATGCTTACAATTGAAGATTATTATTACCAATTGTTTTCTGTAAGTATCGTAATTACTAGTTTCAATTAACAATTGAAGATTATTTAGTACTTAATTAATCACATTCACCAAGTTTTTTCTTGTCCTGTAATGTTTGTTCTTGTGTGAATTGGTACTGTTTTTGACAGCAAATTTTATATCTATTTTTTTGAAGGATTATCATCCTTCAAGGGTGCTTACCCTTGTTTATCAACCATTTGCCCTTGGGATTATAGCTTTATTAGCATACAATGAAGCAAAGCTCAATACCCGAAAGCGAATTATAGCAGGATACATACTCTTCACAGTTGCTACTTTGATGCTTTTGCTTGTGAGTAATGTTCATATTGCTCTGCTTTATGCCATCAAATCAACATTTGAACAATCTCACAAAATTAACAAATTCAATATTTTCATGATAGTTGGATGTAATTACATCAGGAAAAGGCGGAATCGGTCCGTTTCTTGGCATATGTGCAATTGTTGCTCTTTTTGGAGTTGCAGATGCTCATGTTCAAGGTGGAATGACCGGGGATTTGGCGTTCATGTGCCCCGAAATCCTCCAAGTAATTCGCCTTTCAATTATTTTATTCTTCGTACGCTTTAGATTCTATATGGACTTTGCATTCTGATGCATCAATTTGTACGAGATTTGCCCATCCCTCTCCCAAATTTCCAGCACAACGCAGTCCCGATTCCTCCCCTTCCTTCAGTTGCAGTCCCGATTCCTCCCCTTCCTCCAGTTGCAGTCCCGATTCCTCCCCTTCCTCCAGTTCTTTGTTCGATAAATCCATTGTCGGCCCCCTCTCTTTGGTAGAATTAATTTTTATGTCCTTTAAAAGCCAGAATCATCATCAAGCACAAACAGTGAACACTTGTATCGACAAAATGTTATAGTTATATTCTAAGATACAAAGTTTATCAAAATGTGTTGCCCATAACAAATTTGTCAGTTTGATGCAGTAAGAAACTGGCATTGTTTTTGGTCTTAGATTTATCTTGTTTTGACTAGTTTTGTAAGCTTATGTACTGATATTCTTCTGATTTACTTAATTTCCATATATGCAAAAATAGCTTGTAGAGAACATTCAATGATTATGTAATTATGTTTCCTTCCAATTGCATTTACATCTCATTTATTTGCAAATGATTTTCTTGATATTTGTTTCATCTTTTGACTCTTGCATGCAGTACAATTTTGCAAGTATTAAAAGTATTTCTGACAGCTGTAGCATCTGTGAAGTTTAGAGGTATGTTACTTTTGAAATAAAATGTTACCATTAGATACTTGACTAATCTTGGATTGAGTTTTGATCAGAAGTTCTTGTTTGAGTGAAGTTCTCACCAATTATGTGAATATTGTATTTGAATCTCTAGTACTGGATTCTAAATTAAATGCCAAATCTTACCTTGCAATATATGCATCATCCATTGGGGCTGTTGGGTAGCAGTTGCTCCTTTATAGGTTAATGTGTAGCAAATTGATGAGATGGGGAATGTTTAATCCGTTGGAGATCATTTTGGCGTGTTAAAAAACATCTGCTTCAACTTTGTTTTGAAATATCTTTTAATTTCCACTTTCCAGTAGATATCTTACGTCTTACTTCAATTTAACTTGACCTTTACATTTGTTAAGCACACTTTCTTTGAAGCATGACAATAAAGATAAAATCCATTATTTTTTGTCAAATATAAAACATGATACATAGTCTCAATCATAAAGTGGCATGTTCCTAAAATTTATGTGTCGTTTTCACTAATTTGACCCCAAATATCAAATTGTTAACTAAATGATACGCAGAGTACATTTTAAGTTTTAACCTTTTTTTTTTTGTAATTTCCATAAATAAAGTCGTGTAAATCCTTTTGTATATATCTAAGCAGTCTTCGGACAAAGGATATTATTCTTAATCAATTCTAAACTATTTATAAAAAAAAGTCTAATACAGAAAAATAAGCATGATAAGCTAAATATCTATAAACAAGTTAGGTCTTTTTGCAACGGCTATAGGAAAATATATCACTTGGACTTTTGTATTTCTATTAATTGTATGTTTGTTGTTTCCTCCTCTATATTTTACTCAACTTTTATGTTTGGTTCTTAAAATGTTGGGTTTACCCCCCTTCATATTGTTCCTCTTGATGTGTGCTTAATTGTTGTTGATAATTTATTGGTTCTCATGCATAGTTTATGAATTCTTGGTTTAAGCATTTCTTTAAAGTTTAAGACAGAAATTTTGCAGTCTCCGCAACTTTCAGGCCCACGTAATCTTGGACAAACTAATTACTCATCTTCTTATTTCTTTGATAATTCAATTGAGCTCCCTTTGATCCAAATTATCGATTCAATATGGTTAGTGAAATGAATGTTGATAAAGAAAGAATTGTCAAAGAGCACAACAAAGGTAAATCTACTGATACTGAAAAAGAATACGTCAAATGTGACCGCATGAACACAAGGTTAGTTTTAGTTTATTTAATTAAGGATAATATTGGTCCCTTACTTTTTTCGTATTATACTACTTAGTCCTTGTATTAGTCTTAAAGACCTTGTTGGCTCCTGACTTATTCAGCATATTCTTATGTATAATGAATTAATTGTTAATTCTCTTTTTAATAGAAGAATGAAAAGACAATTTGATGAAGGAGTTCATGTTGCAATGGAAGACCAACTAGATAAGCTACATGTTGGAAGCTCAAAAAGTTTTCTGGGGCAACCAAAAAGTCAAAAGGAGGAAATTCACTCTTCTAAGGTATGCACAATTTTAATTTTGTTTAAATAACATGACTTTATTCTAAAAATATAGTAATGTCTTTGTTAACAGTATATTTATCTAGCATACTAAAATAATTTTTTTAAAGTATATGTTTTTACCTATATTTCCAGCTATACATAGAAAGTCGGTGCAACATCCGCAAGTTTGTAACACTTGTATTGGCATTTGATAAAGAAAAGATAGAAGCTGTGAAACAACTTGGTTTAGATGGTCTTCTTAAAATACCAAGTCAAAACTTGAAAAATGAGCTGATTGCAGATCTTGCACGTAGATTTGATGTGGAACAATGTGAACTTTATGTTCATGGTGGGAGATTAAAGTTTACTCCTAAGGATGTTGAAAAAATTTTAGGTTTGCCTTCAGAAGGTGAAGATGTGAAACAATTCTTTGGTGACTATAGTGTTGATATCTTGAAAAGAGTCAAAATTTCTCAAAATACGGTTAGTGTCAACAACTTGTATGATGAACTACAAAGATTGCCTAGTGGTGAGGAATTTGAAGCCAAGTTTTTCTTGTATGCATTTAGTACAATTATTGCCCCATCTTCAAGTACATACATTTGCAAAAAAAATTTTGCCCTTCTAAATGATATGTCCAAAATTCGAACTATGAATTGGGCAAAGTACACTTTGCAATGCCTTCAAGCTGGAATTTCAAGATTCAAAAATAAAGATTCTACTAGTGGTAGAGGAAAAAGGATCGGTGGTTGTACTCTTATGTTACAGGTACAAATTTAACTTTTCATTACAAGTACAGTTTCTTCATTTGTTATGCAATTAATTAACAATAAATTTATGGTTTGAATTTTTGATAGATTTTTTACTTGGAGCATATTTCCGTTGGTTATCCAACTTTATCTATTAGTAAGCCTGATAGTCCATCGATACAATATTGGGATTCTGCTGCTGTTAGAAAAGTTTACGCTAAAGTTTTGAGTTCAGGAGGTCTTGAGAGTGAAAAGGTACAAAGAGTATTAATGATATTTATCATTGTTCATGTGAAACATTTTTGTAATTAGAAGAAAATTTCATTTTAATGATAATATTTTATAGGTGAAGCTTTTATTTGCAAATAATTTGGATGCATTTGAAATCAATGTGAGTAAACTCTCTCTTTATATATATTTTCATTGTTGGTATTTTTAACATAAATAAGATTCAATATAAATATAAGATTGTCTAAATATTGAATTAAATTTTATGTAGAATGTTCTTACTGAGATTCAAGGTCTTAAGAAGGAATTCTCAGATGCAAAGAAAGATATAAAAGTTCGCTTGGAGAGTTACAATCTTGGAAATCTGAACACTAATATTGGAAAGTTGCCAAATGTTAGTGATGTTCAGAACTTGAAAATAGAGATTGATGATTTAAGAAATGAAATGAGAGATTTCAAAAGCATTGTTTTATCGAAATTGGACGAAATAGCAACAAGCACATCAAATACCAGTCCTACTGTCATGAATAATCTATGTTCTGAAGTAGCTGGTTTAAAAGTTATGATGATGGATATGTTGAAGAAAGAAACTATTTTGCAATATCCAAAAGAAAATGTTGTTCAAGTGAAAAAAAGCACTTCAAAGAAAACTTGTAAAGGACGTAAAGCATACCAACGGAGACGTCAGTTACCATGTAAACAGGTATGGGCATATTTTTATGTTTTGTTCAACTTCATTGGACACTTTCATATAATATTAAAATATATTTTGTAATAATATATTAACTAGTGTTTGTTTCCTTTTGTTTAATTATTCAAATTGTAGTCTGTTCCTCCAACTCAAACACATAGTTCGGAATCTGTTACAGAAGCTTCTAATCAAATTTTGATAGAAAAAGATCCATTATTTTTCAGTGAGAGAGAAGCTAAAGATGTGTTTGTTCAATCTAGTTGTGGTGTGAAAAAAAAGAAACAATCTCCAGTGATGGTATGAAAATAAAAAGAGTATTATATCAGTTGAAATTAATAAATTACATTTACAGTGTGAATTGTGTGACAAATTCCAATACATGTATTGTTTCAGCAAAATGAGAGTTCACCTCCTGACCAAATCCTACCTGAGCATTTAGAAGATCCTATAAATGATGTATGTGCTCTTATATTTGAAAGGCAATCCTTATATAAGTAAGTAGTTATAATTTTGATAATGTTTATTTGTTTTTTATTGTTTTTTTTTTTTATCAGTATTTGACTTTTACATGCTTAATTATTTTTATATGTTATTTCAGTTGTCCTTATCCTTGTGAGATTCGCGACAGCTATGCAACTATCGATGATTTATTAACTTTAAGTCCTAGAAAATGGGTCACAAATACGGTAAATATTATATATATGTTTCATTTGTAGTTCTATTTGAACAAATACCAACTTTATGTGTCATATGATAAAGGTGATAGATGTAATGACAACTGCTTTAACGCTTGGAGAGAAGGAAAAAGAAAGAGGTTGGACAAAATGGTACATGCCTACATTTTTTTCGGTATGTTACAAATTACACATTCAAAGTAGGCTTAGTAATTTTAGTATTGTTTTTTGTTATAGTTAGATTTAACCAATTTTTGTGCAGCAAAAAGTTTTACAAAAAGTCCCACCTTCAATGGAAAATTTTATTAGATCTTTCAGGATGAACGACAAATATATGACACAACTAGGAGATGTTGAACAAGTAAATCATCTTTATTTATTTTATGCTTTAAAAATTACATCTCATTCATTAGGTTTGTCATATAATTAATATATGTTGTTCATTGATACTAGATTTTTATTCCCGTAAACGATGCACAATCACATTGGTATTTATTGGTGATCAATCTTAAAGAGTATAAGGCTATGCTATATGATACCCTTCGAGCAGAGGATATGTCAATTAGGGAGAGAACGGCAAAAAAATTGGTATTGTATCACTAGTATTTTCTTATTCAATATTTTTGCCTAAAGAATAACAATTTTGAAAACCTCCAATGTGATAAACAAGTATTTATTTATGTTATTTACTGACAGTTGGAATTCATGGAACAATTATTTTTACTTCCTCAATTTCAAGGGAATAAGAATAGTACATATACAATTCTTAGTACATATCCTATCGTGAATGCGAATACATTTCAGCAAACAAATGTGTAAGTTTTTTTTAAGATATAAAATTAAATGTAAATTTTGTATTCTTAGTCTAAAAATTCCATAGCTTACGAAATATTTTTTTTTCTTGTAGTTTTGATTGTGGCGTATATGTATTAGAATACATGCTACATGCGTTTCAAGATATTCCTTTTGTGGTAAGTATTTTTTTTTAATGAGTCAATGTAGAATATATATTTTCGGTAATATGTTTAGATACGTCTTAATATATTCCATAATGTTATTTTATAGGAGGCAGTTAAGGAATCTAATGAAATGCGTCGTGAAATTCTAGCTTGGCTTATTCTTCACAAATCAAATGTACAATGCACTAGAGTTATTTTTCAAGCTTTTAATCATAGACGACGTGTAGAGCTTCATCAAGAACGTTGTGCTAGATCAAAGATGTATACTTTAGCCTACCAAAAACAATTACATAAATAATTTTGGTGATTTTTTTTATGTATACGTGGAATTGTTATAATTCATTTTATGATTTTAATTATTCATACGAAAAAAAAAACTTCTGCGTAGTGGAGATTACAAATTTGTTTAATTTTGCATCCACGCATTGTATGACTATTACATGGAAATAATACAATGATTAAGACTAGTCAATGAAAAACACATAGACATATTAGAAAATTTATTGAATGATTATGCTTATAATATTCAAACTTTCTTGCCGTTGCCTTCAATATCAAACTATAACTCAACCTCGTATCAATCTGAACAAATAAAAATATCACTTATTTGATATGTTATGCTACTAAATAATCATAAACAATGTGTCAAAAAGCTATAAATTCCCAACCCTGAAGAGAAACTAAGTACTTCCATGGGTTTGCATCGTATTTTGAGATTGAATGATCCTTCCAACCTATTTATTAACAAAATATAAAACAATTGCATAAGAAAAATATTACTCAAGAATTTAAAAGATATAAAATTTGCAAAAATTGTAAATATGACCTGGGTTGATTGTGTGATTGATATCTCTCTTTGGGTATAGTCATCAGAAGAAACTATATCAGTATGATCACTTTCATCATTACTTGCAACTACAGTATGATCAATACCAGATCGTAATGGACATGTTGCTCTTGTATGTCCCGGTGTTCTGCACTCTCCACATTTTGTTGGTTGTGTACTTTTAGATGTCAGATTAGAACGCATACCTTTAGTCTTTACTGGTTTTGGATCTCGAATGCCTTCAAGCTGTCTAGTAGGCATATGCAAAAGATGTTCTTCCTCCAAACGGTTAACAATTTTTGACACCTCACTTGTAATTTCTTTGAAGCTTGTGGTGGATTTAGAGGCAAGTTGACACATTCTCTTACAGGTAGAAGTTAAAGCACCAAATCGGATACTAGACAACACTTCCTCAGAAATGAACGTCGTATCACATGTATCTAAAAAGTCCTTTTTTGCATCCTTAGTCCATCTTTTAAGGAATAAAGATTCTGGAATATAAGGCAATTGCTCTAACTTCATAACAGCAATAGAATGGCGACAGGGGAATCCGCACGATTCGAAATGCATACATGAACATTGGATGGTCTGTGTTAAGAAATTATATACCACTGTCCTTACATGACCTTCACTTCTCCATCTAGAAAGTTTATAAATATGTTCATCGCCAACATAATTCACAAACCCATTCATAAGATATGCAGATTCTTTATTCAACTCTTCTTGGAACTTCACAAAAGAAGCTGGTGTGTATTTTTCAGCAGCATGCTTCTCATATGCCTTAAGGACATGTGTGCATACAGGATTAGAATGTACTGCAATGTGATCAGCTCTAAGTTCATTGTAACCAATCTTATCCAATGCTCTTCCAAATTGTTTGACAAATTCTAGCATATTCAGCTTGTTGCTAACATATTCATTCAAAAAAGAATGCAACCCCTCACACCTAGATGTGGTTCTCACTCCCCCCAAAAAAGACCCTTTAAGATATGATTCAGCCCATATTTTACGATCTTCATACATATGTTGAATCCAAGAATTGTTTTGTAGATCGTATTTTAAAATCAAAGATGTCCATTTTTCTTCAAATTCATTCAACTCCATAGGAATAACCATAACACGTCTAAAATCATGATTAAAGTCAGAGTTTTTCAATTCACGAGTTGCATTTCTTTGAATATGCAAACTACACAACCTATGAGTGATGTTAGGAAGAACCTCTCTAATAGCAGCACGCATTGCCAAATCTCCGTCAGTAACAACAGAACAAGGTTTTTTGTCACTCATACAATCTAAGAAAGTACTTAATAACCAATTATAAGAAGATGCTTGCTCATCATCTAATAATGCACATCCAAAAATAATTGACTGATGATGATGATTTACACCCACAAGTGTAACTAATGGTGTGCAATAAATGTTCCTTCTATAGCATGCATCAAAAGCAACTACATCTCCAAAAACAGAGTAATCTAATCTAGATATGGAATCTGACCAGAATAACTTACCTAATTGTCCGTTTTCTTGAGTTGTATACTTGAAATAAAATCCTGGGTCAACTTCTTTTTTTGCAGCTAAAAAACCCAATGTCGTGAATGCGTCACCATCTTGTATCTCCATCCTCCTAGCAAAGTTCATATGGTTATACATATCTTTAGGTGTAAATCCCAAATTTTGAAACCCCCCACTCTGGTGTGCCAAAAAATCAACAATTTTACTAGTCTTCACACCAACATCATGCATTGCTTTAGCTTGTGCCATATCACCATCACCAATGCTCCTGTGAGATTTCAAAAACTGTACACACTTAGGTGGAGTCAGGTCATGGTTATGAGTAGGATGGAAATTTCTAACAACCCATTTATTGGCTTTATTATCCAACTTGACATGAAAACAAGCAGGACATTCTTGTCGAATCTCACTGCGTTTTCTCCTTTTTCTCTGTTGTGGCTCCTTAATGTGAGATGTATTTTTTGTTCCTTCCTTTTCACACACCCATTTTTTCATTCTTAACTGGCCTTTTTTGTTAAACTGTGAGTCACGAACTCGAAAGCTAAAACCAATTTGCTTGCTATAATCTTTATAGAAAGATTGTGCTTCTTCTAATGAATCAAATATCATTTTACTAATTTCATCAACAGCAGAATTTGATACACCTTTACAAGAAGTACTTCCATTATCACTGTAGTTCGCTTGAGTTGAACCATCATTTTCATTCTGCTCTTCCGAAACACAAAATTTGACACCTTTTCCTTTATCTTCCATTACTACAAAAACATTTTAAAGTATAAAATTTAAAATATATACATTGAAATATATCAGCTAACTGAACTCATGATATCTAAATTAGAAGTTCAATTACATGTAATAGTGTTATGAAAACAAATATTATAAATTAAAATAGGAATGTGTTGATAGATTAAATATGAAGCATTAGTAAAGGAAAATAAAATTATTTGGATTGAAGGGAGCTATAATTATAAAGTTAACCAATGTTCAAACCATAGTCATTATGCCCAAATTCGAGGGGATGTATTGTTGTTCACAGATTTTATACCTGATACTGATTTTGATTTGCAATGGCTTCGAATAAAATGGACTTCTCTAGCTAAAGTTCAAGGAGATAATCACAGCATTGATCAGACTGCTATCTGTATTCTTGCCAATTCCTCTTCAGACTTTCAACGAGAGATCAGACTGCTATCAAGTTTTGGGCTGGTCTACCCAGGCTCTAGATTATCTCTCACTCCCTTCAATTTTTATGATTCTTCTTCTATAGGACAAATCAACAAAAATTGCTATCACAACTTTCAATCTTTGCAATTGCAGGATGTAATCTATTGCTCTAAAACATGAATATGACATGAAAGAATTTAATGACTAAAGCAATGAAGCCAAATAATTTTGCATTCTGCAGGAATATCAACCAAGTTTGTACCAACAGGTTAGTTTGTTCACTTTGTTCATGAAATTGCCTCCAATATTTTGAACAGGCACACAGAATCAGATTACATTAATAGTTCTTAATAATGTCAAAAAGGGTTTTCGATCTTGACATCAAGGAATGTTTTATGTTGACAGAAGTTAGGCACCGAAACATCATCAAACTTTTCGGTTATTGTTCGAGGAAGGGCAGCTTGTATTTGGTGTATGAGTCTGTTGAGAAGGGAAGTTTAGGTGCAGTGTTGGATGGAGAGAAAGGGATACTGGAGCTTGATTGGGCTAAAAGATTGAATATTGTACTAGGAGTGGCTCATGCAATTGCTTACCTGCACCATGATTGCAATCCACCAATTGTTCATAGAGACATATCTCTCAACAACATTTTGCTCGAGTCGGATTTCGAGCCACGACTCACATATTTTGGCACAACAAGACTCCTGAATCAAGACTCATCCAACTGGACTGCAGTTGCTGGTTCTTATGGCTACATGGCGCCAGGTAAAACCATTCACTCAAGCACTTTAATTTTTTTTTTTTTAATCACATTAGGTAGCAGTTACAATATCCTTCTCATCATGTTAGTAGCTTTTTGAAACAGTAGCAGTCAAACATCTCATTACCACCAATTGAGGGGTAATTTAGCTATCTCTAATTGCAATTGGTTGTGAAGCTAAAGGATAAAAACATTACAACAATATCTTAAATTGCAGAGTTCAATTTGTGATATCCTTAAACTTCAGCTAAACCCGAGGAAGAACAATGCAAGCAACAAGAGAAAGAAGTAATACTAACAATATTATTCACATTAGCAGCCACGAAATTCATTACTGTAACAACTGCTAACAAAGTCTTAACAGATTATTACAGTGAAGAACTTATACATCATTTATAATTTCTAATTGCAGGTATTTCATGGCTATACTACACCTATATGTTGCTTACAACTGCATCATAAAATTGGTTATATAACCACAGCAGTTCGCTCGTGGTGTAAAAACTGGATTACTGTAACTCCTGAAGTTGCACATAAAGGTTTCATATCCTCCTCTGAATTGTATCCCAAAAACGAAAAGTAAAAGAGAGATATACCTACTGGGTTGTTAGTAGTTCAGCCTTCGGCATGAACCGATGCTAACTCATGTTATGCTAGCTCATCAATCTGTGCTACTTCATGAATATGTTCAAAGTTTAGTTCGATACCTAGAAACGGTTTACTTTGGAATACAAATTAAGTAGCACAGATTTAAGTGAAACAAATTGAACAGATTATCTGAAAATCAAGAATCATTCACAAGTAAAAACAAAAGAAACCATCAAACATAATGAAATTACTGAAGAAAAATCTCAATAGCGCAATGTCAAAAGAAGAAACTGCAAATCAGAAAAAGTTAGAAAATTGAGAGTTACCTCTAATTGAAGGCCGGACAGACAGAGAGCGGCGAACGCAGTAACGGGCGGAGAGCGGTGGACGCAGTAACCGGCGGAGAGCGGTGGAAGCAGTAACGGGCGGAGAGCGGTGGACACAGTAACAGGCGGAGAGCAGCGGACGGACGATGGCTAGAGCGGAACTGTCGAAGGAATTGCAGAGGAGAAAAGGGGAGAATGGGGGGCGACTTTAATCTCTATTTTTTTTTTTTTTTTTTTTAAGCACAGGCAAAACGACGTCGTTTTGCCTGGGCTTTTATTTTCTTTCAACCCAGGTAAAACGACGTCGTTTTGCTTGGGCCTTTAATTTTTTTTAAACCTTGGCAAAACGACGTCGTTTTATCTGGGTTTTAATTTTCTTCCCTTTTTTTATACAAAATAACCATAGATGAATAAAGCAATAGTTTCAGCCTTAATTTTTAATTATATTTTTCTAAATTGACATTTTGTTATGGTGGGAAATATAAGAGCCAAAAATTTTGGGAAAATTATTAATTGGTCCTATAAACTTTCATAGTCCATCACTATTAACCAAGCCTTTAGTAATGGATTTTCTTTCAGTGATCTAAGGATTTTTACAATATTTAAAATATATTCGAGAGAAATATTTAATTTGTACAAAAATATAATAATTGAGTAGTTGTTTTTTGTATAGAGATGAAAAATTCCGCATATTACAAAAAACAGCAGAAAAATTGGGTTTCACATAAAACCTTTAAATTCTACGGAAACCTTACAACGCTATGCATATTTTATGTAAAATGAAAACCAATTCTTGTAATAATACTACTTTACAAAAAAAACTTTAATTTCGCAAAAAATGATCTGGAAACTTCTGAGATATAATCGAGAGAAATATTTAATTTGTTCAATAAAATAATAATTCAGTAGTTGTTTTTCGTATAGAGATGAAAAATTTCGCATATTAAAAAAAACAGTGGAAAAATTGGGTTTCACATAAAACCTTTAAATTCTACGGAAACCTTACAATGCTGGCATATTTTATGTAAAATGAAAACCAATTCTTGTAATAATACTACCTTACAAAAAAACTTTAATATTGCAAAAAATGATCTGGAAACTTCTGAGATATATTCGAGAGAAATATTTAATTTGTACAATAAAATAATAATTGAGTAGTTGTTTTTCGTATAGAGATGAAAAATTCCGCATATTACAAAAAACAGTAGAAAAATTTGGTTTCATATAAAATCTTTAAATTCTACGGAAACCTTACAACGCTAGGCATATTTTATGTAAAATGAAAACCAATGCTTGTAATAATACTACTTTACAAAAAAAACTTTAATTTCGCAAAAAATAATATGGAAACTTCTAAGACATATTCGAGAGAAATATTTAATTTGTACAAAAATATAATAATTGAGTACTTGTTTTTCGTATAGAGATGAAAAATTCCGCATATTACAAAAAACAGCAGAAAAATTGGGTTTCACATAAAACCTTTAAATTCTACGGAAACCTTACAATGCTAGGCATATTTTATGTAAAATGAAAACCAATTTTTGTAATAATACTACTTTACAAAAAAAAACTTTAATTTCGCAAAAAATGAACTGGAAACTTCTGAGATATTCGAGAGAAATATTTAATTTGTACAATAAAATAATAATTGAGTAATTGTTTTTCGTATAGAGATGAAAAATTCCGCATATTACAAAAAACAGTAGAAAAATTGGGTTTCACATAAAACCTTTAAATTCTACGGAAAACCTTACAACGCTAGGCATATTTTATGTAAAATGAAAACCAATTCTTGTAATAATACTACTTTACAAAAAAAACTTTAATTTCGCAAAAAATAATATGGAAACTTCTAAGATATATTCGAGAGAAATATTTAATTTGTACAAAAATATAATAATTGAGTAGTTGTTTTTTGTATAGAGATAAAAAATTCCGCATATTACAAAAAAACAGTAGAAAAAATGTTTTTCACGTAAAATCAATAAATTCTACGGAAACCTTACAATGTTAGGCATATTTTATGTGAAATGAAACTCAATTCTTGTAATATAATTACTTTACAAAAAAACTTTAATTTCGTGAAAAATGATATAGAAACTACTAAAATATATTCGCGCAAAATATTTAATTTTTACAGGAATATAAAATTGGGTAGTAGTTTTTCATATAGAGATGAAAAAATTTCCGCATATTACAAAAAACAGTAGAAAAAATGGTTTTCACATAAAATCATTAAATTCTACAGAAACCTTGCAATGCTAGTCATATTTTATGTGAAATGAAACCCAATTCTTGTAATATAATTGCTTTACAAAAAAAACTTTAATTTCACGAAAAATGATATAGAAACTACTAAAATATATTCGCGAGAAATATTTAATTTGTACAAGAATGTAATAATTGGGCCATATAAAGAGGAAAAAATTCAACATATTACAAAAAACAGTAGAAACAATGGTTTTCACGTAAAATCATTAAATTCTACGGAAACCTTGCAATGCTAGTCATATTTTATGTGAAATGAAACCAAATTCTTGTAATATAATTGCTTTACAAAAAAAACTTTAATTTCACAAAAAATTATATAGAAACTACTAAAATATATTCGCGAGAAATATTTAATTTGTACAAGAATATAATAATTGGGCCATATAAAGAGGAAAAAATTTCCGCATATTACAAAAAACAGTAGAAAAAATGGTTTTCACGTAAAATCATTAAATTCTACGGAAACCTTGCAATGCTAGTCATATTTTATGTGAAATGAAACCCAATTCTTGTAATATAATTGCTTTACAAAAAAAACTTTAATTTCACGAAAAATGATATAGAAACTACTAAAATATATTCGCGAGAAATATTTAATTTGTACAAGAATATAATAATTGGGTGGTTGTTTTCCGTATGAAGATGCAAAAATTCCGTATGTTACAAAAAACAGTAGAAAAATTGGTTTTCACGTAAAATCTTTAAATTCTACAGAAACCGTGCAATGCTAGGTATATTTTATGTGAAATGAAATCTAATTCTCGTAATATTACTACTTTATAAAAAAAAAAACTTTAATTTCGCGAAAAATGATCTGGAAACTACTGAGATATTTTCACGAGAAATATTTATATTGTATGAGAATATAATAATTGAGTAGTTGTTTTTCGGATAAAGATGAAAAATTCCGCATATTACAAAAAACAGTAGAAAAAATGGTTTTCACGTAAAATCATTAAATTCTACGGAAACCTTGCAATGCTGGTCATATTTTATGTGAAATGAAACCAAATTCTTGTAATATAATTGCTTTACAAAAAAAACTTTAATTTCACAAAAAATGATATAGAAACTACTAAAATATATTCGCGAGAAATATTTAATTTGTACAAGAATGTAATAATTGGGCCATATAAAGAGGAAAAAATTCAACATATTACAAAAAACAGTAGAAACAATGGTTTTCACGTAAAATCATTAAATTCTACGGAAACCTTGCAATGCTAGTCATATTTTATGTGAAATGAAACCAAATTCTTGTAATATAATTGCTTTACAAAAAAAACTTTAATTTCACAAAAAATTATATAGAAACTACTAAAATATATTCGCGAGAAATATTTAATTTGTACAAGAATATAATAATTGGGCCATATAAAGAGGAAAAAATTTCCGCATATTACAAAAAACAGTAGAAAAAATGGTTTTCACGTAAAATCATTAAATTCTACGGAAACCTTGCAATGCTAGTCATATTTTATGTGAAATGAAACCCAATTCTTGTAATATAATTGCTTTACAAAAAAAACTTTAATTTCACGAAAAATGATATAGAAACTACTAAAATATATTCGCGAGAAATATTTAATTTGTACAAGAATATAATAATTGGGTGGTTGTTTTCCGTATGAAGATGCAAAAATTCCGTATGTTACAAAAAACAGTAGAAAAATTGGTTTTCACGTAAAATCTTTAAATTCTACAGAAACCGTGCAATGCTAGGTATATTTTATGTGAAATGAAATCTAATTCTCGTAATATTACTACTTTATAAAAAAAAACTTGAATTTCGCGAAAAATGATCTGGAAACTACTGAGATATTTTCACGAGAAATATTTATATTTTATGAGAATATAATAATTGAGTAGTTATTTTTCAGATAAAGATGAAAAATTCCGCATATTACAAGAAACAGTAGAAAAAATGGTTTTCACGTAAAATCTTTAAATTCTACGGAAACCTTGCAATGCTAGGTATATTTTATGTGAAATGAAACCCAATTCTCGTAATATTACTACTTTACAAAAAAAAAAAAGAAAAACTTTAATTTAAAAAAAAAATGATATGGAAAACTACTGAAATATATTTATTTTTATTTTATTTACGTAAAATGATTATAATACATAGTTTTAGTTCGTATTAATGATGAAATTGAAGCCTATTAAATTATCTATAAATACAACATATATTTTAAATTGGATAAAATTCTTTTTACTAATAATTAAATGAAAATTAATTAAATTACAAAAAATTTAATAATATTACAAAAATTTGTAAAGGGTTTGAAATTTTTACGCAGTTAGGAATGAATTTTTGTAAAATAGATGGGTGCATGGAAACTATATACTACCTTGGGTAATTTTAACATTTTCTTTAACCTGTTGGTAACCTGTAATAACAGGTCAACTTTTTATAATTTATTTATTTTTAATTTTAAATTATTGATTTGTCAAAATCCTATTGGTTAATAAAAACAAAGTATGGTTACTTTGTTTTTCAACAAAGTAACCATAGACTTTACCCTAAAAATTAATATATGTTTATAGTGCTGAAGAATATTAAAATATATTTTTGTTATTTTATTTTTAACGGTTTTATTTTTTATTTTTTTCTTTTATTTTAAGAGAAATTCAGATAAAGTATACTTTTTAAATAAATATCTATAACAATAGACGAACCTCTTTTATTTTCAATTTTTATATAAACTCTTCATTTTCTATTTTATTTTATTTTTTTTATAATTCTCATTCATTTTAAGGGTATAGCATTTACTCTCAGAGAGAGTCGAATCCTAGACCTATCAGGCTGAATAGGCGATTTTCTACTTTACTCTAATAAGCAAATGATGAATCACATAATGTATTTTTGTAATTTCAAAATATTTAAAATTTAAATATGAAAATATTATTTTATCGTGTATATTTATAAATATTTTGTTCAACTTAGTTGCATAATAAGATTTTTTGGAGGCTTCCAAGATTAAAGGTCGCATAAGTTACTTCTGCGGTTTATCGTACATAAATGAAAAAGTTGTCAGAGCATTAGCCATCTGGTTGTCGTGCCAAGAAAAAAAAAATCCCAATTGGAATCCATCTCTACAAATTAATTCCCGCTTAACCGTTAAAGTTTGGAAGAAATACAAAATTGTCAGTCAGCCGTAATCTTGCCCTAATTTATTTGTAACCCTATACAATGAACTCTCTTATATTGCAGAATTGAAATATTAGGTGTGACAGAAAGAGTGAAGGAATTATTGAAGGGCATAGTGATCTAATTTTAGGTTTCAATAAATTCTTGCCTAAGGTTAATGAAATCATCCTCCCTCCAGAGGATGAAAAACCTCCACTGGAGAAGTCTGTAGCTTTTGAGCAAGCACTTAATTTTGTCAACAAAGTTAAGGTAGAGTTTTATTTTCTGGCCCAGAGACTTGTGATGATGGTACTTTCAAAAATTTTTGGTCTTACTATAAATTTTGTTATGCAGATAAAGTTTCGAGTTCATCATAATGTTTACAAGCCATTTTTAGATATTTTGAGCAACTGCAAGACGGGTAATAAAACCATTACTCAAGTTTGTGAAGAAGTACATACCGTAATATCTTCTCCTCTTCATTATTATATCATATTATTTTTTTTTTAAATGTGCATTATTTTAGAGAGCGTTGGTATTGAATCCACAATCTCCAACTTCATAAATAAAAAGTGTATCAAACGAATTATAATCTTTTATTTTATTATTATATTATTTCACTGGCTTTTAAAAAAAAAAATGAAATTAAATTGATTTAATTTATACTGCAGAACACCCAAATCTGCTTGATGAGTTCACTCATTTTTTACCAGATTCTAAAATGCTTGTTGATAAGGTTTGAATTCCCTTTTCCTCTCACTTGCTCCTCCAACTTTCTATTTTAATTATACAACTAAATTTACTTTTTTTAATAGGATGATAACTAGACTTCTAAAACCTTACTCTCAACAGTCCTATGGTTGGATTTCCTTAAAATGTATTATTCCAACTTGGATATTAAATGTTAAAAATAATAGGAAGGAAAATTTTTTGACTGACTCTATACTCATCATTTCATGCAAATTGCTCCTATTTTTCATGGAATTCCATTAATAGTGATAGTGATAAAAGTTACTTCCTCCGGTTCATATTAGATGACTTTTTGGATAGATAAAAATATTTCCCATAACGTTTTGTATTATTAATGCATTTTTTATAATTATTTTTTCAAATTTTATTTAAATTAAGAGAGACAGTAATCAATGCAAACAAATCAAGAGATAATATTAAGAAGAAATAATATTTTGGCATGAAATATATAATTTTAGAAAAAAGTTGATAAGAAAAGTAACATTAATAGCGTAATTAATGGATATATAAAAAACGAAAGAAGTATCAGAAATTTGGTGATCATGTTGTAGCGCAAATAAGTTTTTGATGTCATATTAATTTAAGGCGAGGCTAACATACCTTTTTTTTTTTTTTTTTTTTTTTTTGGGGGGTTACATATGGCGAGCCAAACAGTTGATTGTTAATTATCCCCTCAGCTCCGGAAACGAAAGTTTGCATGGACTAGTGATGGAGTTTGGTATGTTGAGCCAGAATTGTGGATAATTAATGAGCCGAAGATGAAGTAGAAGAAGGTGGGGATGGCCACAAAAATCTATTCTTTTAAGGGAAAATAAACATCAATATAACTTCTACACACATGGAAATATTTTGCTTTTGTTACTCCCAAAAACTCATTTAATTGTTGCGTAAAAAAAGTTACATCAAATTTTATAGTAAATACATACTGTCATAATTTTATAATATTAACAACTTTATTACTCTCAAAAGCTATAACTGTTTTTCTCTACTTTTGGTAGTAAATTTTCTTATATTATTATTATTATTATTATTATTATTGTTGTTGTTATTGTGTGTTTTCTCGTGCCTAAATCATCTATATATTCTGAAAACCATGGATGTTGATAATTATTCATTCAATAAAACATTTAGTTAATTTTCTCTTGCTATAATATTTTTTGACTGGATTTCTCATGCTATGATTAAAATTCATATTATAGAAATATTCATTTCATTATAACAAAAGCTACTTCATATTCTCAAACTTCATCATAGGGTAACTGCAGCAAAATTTTGAAATGTTGTTTATACTTATTTTTTCTGTAAATATCAAGAGTTGAGTATATTTTGCTTAATAGTTGTATAATTCTTGGAAATATATCATACATGTCAAAACTATATTAAACATATTAAATTTATATATGAATTTGGGGAATGTCATAACTATAAAATTATTTACAACCAATTATGTATTTAAAATTTTAGTTAATTTCATGTCACAACTTGTATATTCAAATTTATATACTATAAATGAAATCAAATAGTTTTATAGATTTAACGACATAAAATTTTTTAAAAAATATACTCATAAAAATTTGAGATGTGGACCAAGTTTTATACCAATATTATTGGAGAATATTAATTTTACTTTTCACATACAAAATTATTTCTTTAATAGAAACAAATAAAATTATCAATGAATTCTCAATGTTAAATTAATTTATAATTTCTACATATAGAGGCAATATTTGACAATTTTATATAATAAAAATAAAGTTGATATTTTAAAATACGTTTGGAGGTAAAATTTACTCTTAATCCCTCCAAAATTTATTTTAAAATTATTAATTAAACCAATTAATTGCGTTGATTAAAAATTTAATTATAATAAAATAATTTAAATAAGTAATTATGCATTAATTAAACAAATTATCTTATAATTAAAAATATCTTAACATATTTACATATTTAAAAGATAACTAGTCAATTTATTATGTGTCACAAAAAGTCAATTCATTTAAAAATAGGTAAATTTCATTTGTATTTTCAAAAAAGATAAATACTTATTGATCTATGAGAATAACCAATAAAAAAAAATATCTAAGTTGAGTACTGCTAATATAATAGTAATTTAAAAATAACTTTTCTAATATTAATATTTATCACATATTTTTGTTTTTCTTCCAAGATTACTCCCTATATTTTATAGTATGTATTATCAAATTTTCATGAGTCGTTATTATTTAAATACTCTTAAGTTATATACTATATCAATATATATATATATATATATATATATATATAATTAATAACTAAAAATATAAAATATCAATTAAAAAATGATTTTAAATTATCATTCTCTATTAGTATTAGCCAACTCAATATAGGAAAATAAATAAATAAATAAATAAAAGTGCAACTCTATGCATTTTTTGTAGAAAAATTGGGCACCCGCCGACCTTGACAAAATTGTCAAGGTTAACTGCGGTACCCTCTTTTTCCCTCTTTTTTGGGTCTCATCGCCTCTCTAATCTCTTCCCCCTCTTCCCATTTCCACCGCCAAATCAAGGTAAATTTTTATTTTTCTTTGTGTTATTTATCACCAATTTTGAAATCATGCTCCTATTTCGGATTTTTCAGCAATTCAATTGTGTATCTTACGTGTTCCTGTTACCGATTCCGATTACAAGATACTGAATATAGCTGTCCTCAACGTAGGATCTCATCTTCGTTGGCAAGTTGGCAAATCTGGGAGTGCAAAAGCAGCACCCTCAGCTTGTAATCTATCGGCAGAGGGCCGCCTGGGACAACCCCTCTAAGGGTGGATTTCGGCGGCCGGGGGTGCAACGGCACACCCGTGCACCCCTTCCTCTGCCTCTGGATATTGCAAAAAGCTTTAATAGTTGAATTCATAATTCAAAAATGTATTAGTTTTAAGCATATTTTGAAATACATTTTAGACCTGCTGCTAAGAAATATTAAAACTCTACGTGGTTGTGCTGATGAAATCATTGCACTAAATTGATTTATTTGCCACTTTAGATATATACTTGTATACTGTACTCGCTTAATTGCAGAAGTTCTCTATTTGAATATTTCCAACTTTGATTTGTTATTGATATTGTTTTTAATATTTTCAGGGTGGTAGAAAATAGTGCAGAAGATTGATTCCTAAAATAAGTGTATTGAGTTATACTTGCTTTTAAGAAGGAAAAATTGAGTCATCTATCAGCTACTTTCTCTCTTCCCAATGTGCATGATGCAAATGTGTGTAAAGCAATGCATTCAACTTATTCACTATGCCATTGTACACAACCTATGCATTTATAGTGTATGCCATCTTCATCTCGTTTCGTACTAGATGGTCTTTCTATAAGTCAAATCCAAAAGTTCATTCCTAGAAAATGGAAACAATGTACGAAAGAGGTAGATCTTCAAAGCAATCACCCTATCCCTGGGAATTGTGGTACTGGCGGTGAACTGATGATAGATAGCCTTATAAATTCTCTCAAGGACTTTGCACTCCAGGGCACTTTATTGAAAGCATTTGCAACCTTTGCTCTTATTCAGCGCCATGTCTCCTTCAGTACACACTCTAATATCATGCTACAGTCTATCTCATTTCTTCTCTTATCCTGTGGCAACAATAGAGCCTTACCAGAGGGTAAACAGCTCCATTCCCTTATTATCTCTATGGGATTTGAGCAACACCCAG
The DNA here is from genome assembly GCA_039660915.1 of Euphorbia tirucalli. Taxonomy (NCBI): domain Eukaryota; kingdom Viridiplantae; phylum Streptophyta; class Magnoliopsida; order Malpighiales; family Euphorbiaceae; genus Euphorbia; species Euphorbia tirucalli. The sequence continues at coordinate 13,695,178 of CM077636.1, read as the reverse complement.
TTTTGGTGCCCAAGCTTGTCACTTTTTATTCAAAGTTCAATATGTTGGTTGATGCTCATGCAGTAACTGAGAATTCAGACATCTTAGATCCTCTTCCTTGGAATATTCTCGTCTCTTCCTATGTTAGAAATGGATTGTCTGGAGAGGCTCTTTCTGCCTATAAACAGATGAAAAGTAAAGGTGTTAGACCTGATAGTTTCACATATCCATCTGTTCTTAAGGCCTGCGGTGAAACATTGGATCTAGCCTTTGGTAGAGAGGTCCACACGTCTATTGTAGCCGGCAGTCAACCGTGGAGCTTGTTTGTCCATAATTCCTTGGTTTCCATGTATGCAAAGACAGGTGAATTAGATACTGCTCGTTGCTTGTTTGACAGCATGCTAGAAAGAGATGCTGTCTCTTGGAATGCTATGATCTCTGGTTATGCCTCCAGGGGAATGTGGAAGGAAGCATTTGATTTGTTTGAAAAAATGCGGGTTGAAGGTGTTGAATTCAATATTGTAACTTGGAACACCATAGCTGGTGGGTGCTTGCAGTTGGGAAACTTTAAAGGGACACTCGAGTTGATTGCTCGGATGAGAAGTTGTGGTAGTCTTTTAGATTCAGTGGCAGTGATTATTGGTTTGAGTGCGTGCTCCCATATGGGGGCTTTTAAATTAGGTACAGAGATTCATGGTTCAGCAATCCGTAGCTTTCGAGATAGTGGTGATAATGTTAAAAATGCACTAATCACTATGTATGCGAGATGCAAAGATCTTGAGCGTGCCTATATTATATTTCAATCAATTGAAACAAAGAAAATAATAACTTGGAACTCTATGCTTTCTGGTTTTGCCCGCGTGGACCGATCTGAGGAAGTGTCCTTTTTATTCAGGGAAATGTTGCTTTCTGGCATTCAGCCAAACTATGTGACTATAGCAGGTATTCTTCCCCTCTGTGCTCGAGTAGCTAACTTACAACATGGGAAGGAGTTTCACTGTTACATTTTGAGGCGTGCAGAATTTAAGGACTATTTGCTTCTGTGGAATGCACTTGTTGACATGTATGCAAGATCTGGAAAGATTTTAGAAGCCAAACGGTTGTTTGATTGGATGAATGTGAAAGATGAAGTAACATATACTTCCTTGATTGCTGGATACGGAATACAGGGAGAAGGACGGGCAGCATTAAAACTATTTGATGAAATGAACAGATATCATATTAAACCAGATCATGTAACTATGGTGGCAGTTCTCTCAGCTTGTAGCCATTCAGGTTTAGTAACTGAAGGAAGTAGGTTATTTGAAAGGATGTCTAGTGTGTATGAGATAATTCCACGTTTGGAGCATTATGCCTGCATGGCAGATCTCTATGGGAGGGCTGGATTGTTATATAGAGCAAAAGAGATTATCACAGGGATGCCTTATGCGCCAAGCTCTGCCATGTGGGCTACACTTTTAGGAGCCTGCCTTATACATAGAAATACGGAGATAGGGGAATGGGCTGCTGAGAAATTGTTGGAAATGAGGCCTGAAAAACCGGGTTACTATGTGTTAATTGCCAATATGTATGCTGCTGCTGGTTGTTGGAGCAAGTTAGCAAAGGTTAGGACTTATATGAGGGATTTAGGTGTGAGGAAGGATCCTGGTTGTGCCTGGGTTGACGTCGGCTCTGGGTTTTCGCCTTTTATGGTGGCAGACACATCAAAACCATGTCAAAATGAGCTCTACCCATTGTTGGACAGGTTATCTGAATTGATGAAAGATGACATATATGTTGACAAAGGAAATTTGGATTGGGTTGATGATGTCCTAGAGGCAACAGGGTGAAGCCATTTTTGTTTAGCTTTTCTGTCTCTCTTCCTTTGTCCTTCTCGAGGTGAATAATGCTTTGGTTTCTTGAATTCTCTTGCACGTTAGATCAGTAATGTGTTTGTATGAGATTAATAGTTGAACCTGGGTGCGTGTATGTGAATGTTTAATTGTGTACTTAATTACCAGTTATTTGTATATCTTTCTTGCAATAAATTAGTGGTGGTGTAGGTGGACAGACTGAAAGTTACAACTAATGATGCCTTGGCATATCTCAAGGTTGTGAAAGACATATTTCAAGACAAAAGGGAAAAATATGATGAATTACTTGAGGTCGTAAAGGATTTTAATGATCAAAGGTCTGATCATGATGCTTAATTAGTTGAATTTTGACCCCATATTTAATTTGTTATCTTGTTTTAATTTGTTTCCTATATATGATTATGCAATTGCAGAATTTACATTTCAGGTGTCGTAGCAAGATTGAAGGAATTATTTGAAGGGTAGAGTGATCTAATTTTAGATTTCAATAAATTCTTGCCTGAGGGATACGAAATCACTCTCCCTCTAGAGGATGAACAACCTCTGCAGAAGAAGCCTGTTGAATTTGAACAGGCAATTAGTTTTGTCAACAAAATAAAGGTAGAGTTCTTAGGGTAAATTCCATTTTCCTTTTCATGCTATAAATGCCACTAAACTACCAAACTTCCAGTACCTTTCACCCGGTCCCTATTGCTGGAATCCAACAAAAACTACACTGGAAATCGATACGAAAATGACGTTTATTATAATCCTCATCTCCAGTGTAATTTTCATTACATTCCAGCAGTAGAGACGGTGGGTGAAAGCTATTGGAAGTCTTATGACCATTTTGTTACAACGTGAGTCTGTTTGCCTTTATGTTATGAAATACATAGTTAAGGCATAGTTGGTGAAATTTACCCAAGTTTTTTTATGTCCTGGTCAAGATTTGAGATGATGGTGTTGCTTTCAAAAGTTTTGATGTGAATTTGAGTTCTGCAGATAAAGTTTGGAGGTGATGATGATAATGTGTTCAAGTCATTTTTAGACATTTTGAACAAATACAGGAAGGAGAATTCTCTCCATTATTATTTTCGCAGTAGTTAGACCAGGACAGTGTGTAGCACATTGATTTGTAAATGAAATTGGTTGCTTTTCTTCTTCTATTTGTGATATTTTTGGATACTGATAATTGCTTTTGGTGCTTTGGGTATAGGTTTATCTGGCACAAATGTTATAGAATAATTTGAAGCTTTGAGTCCTCCATTTGTTATAGATGCCCTTCAACATTGACAGCTCCAGGCGTTTACCCAACAACATATATAATGGGCTGCTAAATTTGAAGAAAATTTGTCCGGCTAGTTGTTTCCTTGTTAATTAATGATAAATGTTTTTTTTTGGTTATAAATGATAAGATATTTAGTGTTTTCTTTTTTCAGAGAAATTTTAGTATACTCTTGGCTTTATTGGTTTATTAGGGGATTCCTGATGTTCTAGGATATTAAAGGGATAGTTAGTGTGTGTATATTTAATTAAGCTAATGCAAATTTATTTTAAACATTTAATTAGGATATTGCATTTAATTCAAGATTCACACTGTTCTGGGATTGTGTGCACATACTTTTTTTTTTATACAATTTTGAATTTCGGTTATGCCATTTGCTCCGTAAAAATTGTACTGCTTTCGGAAAAAGTTTCGTTCATACCATTTTTGTATTAATTTTTTTGAGTCTACTTGTACCATTTTAATTGTAAGTTATACTATTTTCTGTGTTGTGTGTCATTATGAAATTCTACCGTTTTGACTTATTGTTATTTTGTTTTTTTAGTCTACTTATTCAATTTTGAGTTTAAGTTATACCATGTGTTTTCCTTAACTCTACTGTTTTGAGTTATTGCTATATTATTTTACCATTATTGAGTAACATTCTCTTTTTTTATATTTCCAATATATTACTTCAGAAGGAAATTTGTTGAAGTGTCGCTTGTATGATTTAGCTTCACGAATAATAATACTTGGGAATAGTAGTTATGATAAACCTCAAATCAAAAACCTACACCCTCCAAGTTATTTCCTTAAAAGATAGTGCTTTATGTCTACTGAATCGTGGGATTCTTCAGCATCAATATAACCACTGAAAAAATCATGATTTTTATATTTAAGGGTAATAGATGTTTAGCTCATTGTTCTTATATATATATCTAGCTAATCTCATATTCCCCATTGCTCTCGATACGGTTAACCCCTATCCCACACATTGTCCCAATTTGCAGCTACCTCAGCCATCCTTGCCTTAAAAAAAACATATAGCCAAAAACTTAAATTCCAGAGCACAAATTTCAACCGTAACCAGTGAACCACACCATGCTTCATTCAGTAAGCTATGGTGGGCAAGTTGGTCCACTGTTGTCTGGTTCAACATTAAGAACAGTGACAGCAATGATTCAAAATAATTCCAGTAAGAATTATCAATCTTTTTTTAATAGCAATTTACTTCTGCAGGCCAGATGGTGATCTCAAGCTCATATATCCTTCTTACAATGAAATCATTAGCACTGTTCTTATATCATAGAAGAAACTGCTCAAAGTTTCCAGCCACATCGTTACGTGTTCTGCTTTCTCATTGTTCAGAAGATTGTTTACAGTTTCAGAATCAGAAAACTTCCACAAATTACCCAATCATTTCTACAATTTACTGCAATTGGTTAATGATTACTGGATACATAACAAATGATGCCACATATATTGCTTGACTGCATAACTTGTACAAGTGTAGGACAAGATGATATGGTTCTAAGAATCAGATGGGAAAACTCCAGAAAAATGGATGTTTTACTCGCAGTACAGAATCCGTATAACAAGCAATTAAATTGGTGAGGAGAGGAGGCTTATCTCTGTACAGATTGAAACAATGATTTTGCAACTTGGAAGTGCTGAATAAGAATTGTTAAGGCAAATTCTTGCCCTCTGATAACTATTATGTTCCCAAAAGGAACTTGACGTACATTGCAGCAGTCTCAAGCAATCAATGGGAAGGCAGCAGCATAATGCATTCATGCTTTCCATGGAGAACGCGAAAGCCAGCAGTTTTATCTTCTAGCAGCTTCTAGTTTCAACAAATAATGCATGTTCTTGGTATAGAATTTGGCCAACTTCAGCAGCTACTTTGATTAAACCGATGATCTGATAACATATAAAAGAATAGTTCCAAAGATTAGTATACAAAACCAAGAGAGCACTTTGTTCAGCAATGCCAAGGAAACAACAATAATTGAAAGGCCGCGTATCTCAAATCATATGATTGAGCTACCATATCCAACCATGGAACAAATTTACTGTGCAGTGTGCATACCCATGAGAATCAGTAATACATATTCAATATTTTCTGGATACATTTACCATGAAAACATAATAGAAAGTTGAATTATTTATGGTACAAGAGGCAGAAGCATTGTATGAAATTTAGTAGGTTTATGAGGAAGAAGGACAAGAATGAAAAACAAAGAAAGTAAAGTTTCAATGTACGTACACAAATTCGGAATGATAAAATTTAGAGATGTAATCACCTGTTTCCTAATTCACTGATGCTGTACGGGATGCTGATGAAGCTTCAGGAATCCCATTGGCATTCTGAACTTGTCCATTATCTTGGGTTCTGTTATTTGTCATTTGACTTGGATAGAAATCTGAATTTCTCCTTCCAGCACTTCGAAAATCAGCGGACGAACTCATCATGAACCTATCCCTGTTTTGATGCTGTAATCTTTGGTTATTTCCATTATATATTTCAGCACTGGCATCTTTGTCATTGATGTTTCTCATAACATGCATTGGTTGAGTGCTTCCAGGAGAAGTAAACCTTGCAGTAGGATACCGTCCTTCTGTTCTCCTCCAGAACTTAGAACTCAAGAATTCTGCTCCAGGCAGTTTACAGCATGTGTTATCTGCAGAGTCAGTATTAGGAATTCTTCCGCTTGATAGTGCCAAGTCAAATGAAATTTCATCCAATGCCATTTCCAGGCCATGAACTCGTGTCTCCAAAGAAGTTATCCCATGCTGGGAGCTCCCAATAAATCTCTATATTGAATCAAACCCGAGACAAATGAAGTCAGCAAACAGTTCTAACACTTCTACAATGATATTCCATCTATTCTGATACACTAGAAATAAAGAATCAGAAAATGAATTCCATCTGATGCCAAAACAAAAACAGTATTATGAAAATTAGTGGCAGTGGATATCAGTGCTGAAGGACGAGTTGCTAGCTACAGAGAGTTGAAAATATATAATTGTGAAGTTGGAAAGACATGCAAAACATAAAGTTTTCTCTTCAATATGTACGAGGAATGAAATAGCTATCTAAGAAAAATATTGGAAATGGAATAATTACAATGCCGACAGAAGAGTTGCTATCTACGGAGGGCTGAAAATATATGATTGTGAAGTTGGAAAGACATACCAGACATAAAATTACTCTTCCATATGTATCAGGAATAAGAAACATATTAATCCTTACTAGTTATGAAGAAAGGAAACGAGAAGATGAGATCCAATAATATACCTGAAGAAGTTGAAAAAGGTTTGATTGCTGGTCTTCAATCTGCATAAGTTGTTGGCGGATCATAGATAGATCCTCAATGTCTTTATGGTTCTCAAGAAATTCTTCAGTAGAATTGTTGACCCCAGTATCGTTTTTGTAACAAATTTCATCATCATTACATGGAACCACTCTTGACCCAGACCTCAAACCACCAGACTTTTGCAGTTTACCCTCGCGGACATTACTGAAGAGGACATATTTAGTCTCGGGCCTACAATTCTCGTTGGTCACATCCCCCCCTGATTCAGAAACTCCAGAACCATGCCTTCTTGTATCATCACCACTGCCCCCGTCATGTGGCAGAGCAATTTCTATTTTCCATTTAGAAGTTTTCTTGTGGTCCATTTTATGAGATATTGTTGTCTTCGAATTGTCATTGATACTCTTTACAGGGCTTTGTTTTCTGGCAGTGGTCACAGCCGAAGTGTTGGATGGGGGGGACCTGTTTCCTGAGACTGTTTTCTTAGGTAGAGGAGATTTTAAACCAACTTCAGGACAATTAACAGACGCAGAAGGGATGCTTTCACCGATAGTATCATCTGGTCCCATAACAAAACCGAAGATAAGCATAAATCAATTACACTATGAAATTGGTCCACTTGTAGCGATATGACAAGTATCAAATTCTCTATCAAGACTTCAATTATTCATGAGAAAAAACGGAGAAAAGTACAATTCACATGAAGGACACAAACTGTTTTTGCTAAATTTTAATTACGTTTCTTGAACTACCTAGGCAAATCAAGAAACGTAATTAACTATCTTTCTGATTTACATTATAATAAACTTTCATACCTGTTGAAGAAGATTTAGATTGAGATGGCATCGGAACTTCCTTAGAAATGGCAGAAACTTCCTTCCATATCTCCAAGCTACAATTCATAGTCTCTCGAACTGCCTTCACCTGTGTCACTAATATCGTATTAGGCCAAAACTTCTAATCATTTATACAAAATTAAAGCTACTCTGTAAGAAAGAGGTCCCTTAATTTTTGAAAAGGAAGAATGTACCTTATCAAACCTCCTGCTCTCCAGAGAACTCAAGCAAGCAGCTTTATGCTCCTTTGCTAAATCCTTCTCCGCTAAGGCCACCTTCCCTAACGCCTCCGCTGCTGCCTTTCTCGCCGCCCAATCTTCATGACTCAGAAACTCCATCAAAAAAGGCACCAACCAATCCAACACGACCTTACTCGACGCTCCACCAGCGCCAACGATGCTCCCTATCACACCCAATAACCCTGCCTTTGCTTTAAATCCCTCGCATTTCATCAATTTCCCTAGCCTCGGCAAAATCTTTCTCAACTGCTCCAGCTCAGGCTCCGGTGCCGCCTCTATAGCAGCCGCTAAACACAGTGCAGCACCGATCTGAGCATTAAAATCCTGGTCAAGAGTCAACAGCTCAATAAGCGGCTTAGACATGGTAGAAAACGGTGGCTTGGTGATCTGCGACGACATAGCAGTGGTGGCCTCAACGCAAGCGGATCGAACGGCGGAGTCGGGGTCCCTGAGTCGACGAGTGAGAGTGGAAATCATCTTAGAGACGAAAGGAGAAAGAGAGTTGCCGTGTGAATTGGAGAGGAGGGTCAAGAGATTGACGCATTGCTTGCGAACAAGAGACTTAGAGGAAGAATCAGTGTTGTAAATGCAATTGAGGAAAGGGGAGAAGGAATCATGGGTTAAGGTCCTAGCTATGGATTCGAGCTCAGTGGTGGCTCCACCAAAAGTGTCTCGGTCGGAGAGCTTATTCAGGCAGGTAATGACTCGGTGCCGGAGATCATTGGTAGCGGCGGTGGTAGATGGAGAAGAAGTTGGAGAAAATCTTTTATGGAGAGACATTGTGATTTGCGTATGTGTATCTCGGTTCAGAATCTCAGCTGAAGTGCATTGAGTTTGAGGGATTCTGGCGGCGGCGATGGATTTGGCGGGCAGAATTTGGTGATGCCGGTGGGAAGAAAGGAAATGGTCGTTGGAAGTCGCACATAGTAAGGTGTAAGAATGTGTATTTAAAATGTTGAGGCTGTGGGGTTTAGGGATGTTATGTCCGATTTTTGACTTGTGATAATTTTGCTATTTTTTTTTTTTTTAACAATAGATATATTGATCCAATCATTTGATTATTTTATTTGCCATTTTATGATGAACAACATTTGTAAAAAAATAATTATAATATGCTTCTCTTTATTGTATAGTTTATATTTACAAAAAAAGAAATACATCAACTATAGGATATTCTTAGATGTATATTAGACAGTAATATCTTGTACTGTGGGGATAACACCCCTTCTTTTCATAGTATTCCTTTCTTTTCCGGTAAAAAATTATAGGATATATTATTCGATTAACACCATAAATTGAATATGAGAATAGTTCTCAATTAACTACTAAATACATCTAAAGATTAATTCACCACTATATTCATTTATAGATGTAATTAAAGATCTTACAACTTATTTAAAGCTCTGAATATGGTTGTTTTTATATATATAAAAAAAATATACTTAAAATAATCAAGTTAGTATTTAATATATAATATGATTTAATTCAATATCTTCCTTTTTTTTTTTCTCTCTTTATATTGATGTTATCTAATGGGGATTACAAGGATATGCTTACAGTTTGGCTAATAAAATTTGACATCATTACGTCAAATTTACAAGGATTTTTCTTTTCTTCACTATAAAAGACTTACTTGTTAACAATTTCAAATGAATTTTAAAAATAAGATAATAATCCATCATAGTTCTTCTCAATGTTCACTAGATAATGAATTATCCTACCATCACATCTTTTAATAAAAATGAAAGAACAATTCAAAGAAGATGATGTTAATTTTTAATAATCTTGTACTACAATCTCCAAATATAATCAAATAATTCCTCAAATTATGAACGTTAACCCAAAATAACCAAATAAGCATCTCTTTACAGTAAAATATTTTTGTACAGCAAATTTTCAACAAGATAAGAGTTGTTTAAACACTTTCGGTTATAATTTTAAGCTCTTTATTTCTTTTGGGCCATAATAATATTTGTCAAAATAGTTTTTTTAACAAAATGAAAGTAATAAATCAGTTAAAAACTGGTGGGAAGCTTAATTGTCTGAACATTTTGTCTTCCTATCAGATATTCAAAAATAATATGATAATAATAAATAAGATAAAAAGCAATTAGTAATTAAGTGTTTTTTCGTAAAAGTTACTTAACTTAAGTAGTTTTTATTATTGATTTTTCTCACAAAAAAGAAAAAAAGGATAGTGATATAGATGCAGGCATTTGATGTCAATAATTAGAGTAGAGAGAGCTGGGATCATGTGGACACATGGGAGACCATAAGGGTTGCCGGCTTTCATACAAAACCAAACAAAACTACATTCTCTCCAACTACTTCATTTCAATATGGTTTTAATTTGCTTCTTAATTTCAACTTATACAGACAGACTACACCTAGTCATCCATAACCATTTCTCGCTCTTATTTAATATGCCCTTAAACAATTTTAGATACATTTAACATAAACAATTTTAGATACATTTAACATAATATTGTTTGCCTGATTTTACATAAGCTTAAAATTTAATTTGAAAATCAAGAAACTCAACTATTTATTTTACATCACAATCAACGTAAAATTGTTGGAATTTGAAATCTGGCAATTAAAAATATAGGGTTGAATACATTGAATTTATGTTTTTCTCAACATAAAATAAAATAAAAATCAAATTAAGTTCCCCACATTTGATTTGGCAGCAAGCAAGCATGCAATGTCGTATGATATGAGGATATATGGTTTATCTCTTAGATTGGAGCTTAGGTTAAAACTTAAATCAAAAAAATAAGATGACCCACATGTCCAAATAATAGAGACAGAAAATGAAAGTTGTAGCAAAATAATGGTGGTGGGTTCTTTCATCTTTAAATTAATTCATGCATCTACCTATATATTTCAAAAACATGCCACTCTTCCTTTCTATATATTTTGATGCAACATGCCATATGATCTGTTTAGTAACTTAAGACATGTGTTAGTATATAATTTTTTCTTTATACGTATCATTTTTTTTAGGCTGATAAGTTGTCTCCAATTTTCAAATCAACCCAAACTTGATTTGAAATTAAATTAATTTTATAAACTAATTTTAGAGGACAGATTGGTACTTTATCAAATTAAAATCATTGAAATTAAGAGCAACTAGTTGATAATGGGCCATATAATGGTAAAAAAAATGTCAAGGAAAAGATGCCCAACAAGATATAAAAATTATTAATAAAATCTTAAGTTACTAATCTCTTTTTTTTTGGACTGAAAAGAAAAATGCCTAGTGACTTAAGAATTTATTAATAGTTTTTACATCCTGGTGCGCATCTTAAGTTACTAAATCATTAATTAAGGAAGAAAAAAAAGGCTAAATGTTGAGCATGTGAACAGGACATGGGGGGAAAACAATGATAAAGTGCATCCTTAAAAAAAAAAAAAAAAATTAAGATAAAGGGCAGAGCTAAAGCGATCTAAGAACAGTAGATCACGTGACAGTGAGGGTGCAAAATTCAATGAAGTGAAAAGGAAAGTTTCCAGTAAAAGCAAAATAGGGAAAAATAACGTACATGATGATTGAATTTTGTTGGATTTTTTGATTTTGCGTATACTCATATTTATTTTACCTTCCGAATTTCACCCCCCGACATTTTCCAGTTTCTTTTTAGAAAAAAAGAAAATCTATCCAGTCATATTAATCATTAATCGGAACGACCAGATCTCAACCATCAGATCTACTTACTTCCACATTTGACTTTGATTAACCAAAACTTGGCATACAATGTGATGACGATGAAGATGATGAGGACCCACCAATAGTAAACGAGTAAAGAGTCAACAACCTATCCATTATTCCTAATAGCACAAAATTAGGGAATCATCAAATTAAAACAGAGAAGACTGCGGAAAGTGAAAAGAAGACTTAAAGAAGGAAATATAGCCCGTGAATCAAGTTCTAACTTCACCAATCATATTAATAATTAATAGGGAGAAAGAAGCAAGTAACCGAGTAATTATTGAACACTTTGAAGTAAAAAAGGGAAAAAGAAAATTTTCCCTAATTTGAAGGGAAAACAACAAAGTGACACAAAAAGAGTTAGAATCCAATCAATCCATGTGAGGGTCTATTGATCTATAAAGAAAAATAGCAGGAAAGGATTTGGCAATATTTTGGGCATATGTTGTTGTCATCGAATTGTAAAAGAATCTTGCATATTACTTCCCAACAAATTGCTACTTGTCCCTTGGGTTTGTCTAAAATCAAATCAAACGACATATATTCTGTTTTCAATTGATTTCCCTTCTCCACTACCATTACTACTTCGTTTCATTATCTATTTTATATTTTTTGCCATTTCATCATCCACAGTATACTAAAAATTTCATCATCCCCACATGCACTGCCCAAACTATTTTTTTGCCACTTTTAGTCACCAAATCTTTTACATTTTTCCATTCAATTTTTCGTTTGGTAATATTTGATATGTGTATTTTGATTTTTATTATAATTTAACAGCTTTTTTTTCAATAGTAATTAAAATATCGAAGACAACCAAATCAAAGTTCAAAAGTTAAACATAATAATTTGGTCATAAGTTGGTACAACATTATTTTGCCCATATATATATATATATATGTATTTTGTATGAATCAACCTATTCATACACCATATGAAATAACTAATCTGTATGTCTATCTAGCTATGCATGTTCTGATAGTAAGAATTGAGACGTGCTAAACAATTTTTTGCTTGATGACCAAAACAAAGTTTGAGACTCTCAAAATTTATGTAGGGTTAAATTGAAAATTATTACTAAAAGATATTGTAACTTATAAAATTATATACGATGCTCTAGGAAATAAATAAAGCAGAAATTACCCTATTTGTCCATAAATATGTAATATTATTTATTTTAACATCCCATGATTTTTGTATTTAGATTATTAGTAAATTTATTTTTCTTTTAACCCAATATTACAACTATCACCATCTTAAGTTTTTTTTATTATTTATCTAATTTTTATCTTTATCTTTTTAATTATAAATTTTTTTTATGTTATTTTTCTAATTCTTATCTTTATCTTTTTAATTATAAATGGTTTTACCTTCATATCTTACTCATTCTTTCTCAATAACTTTTTTCTTTTTCATGTAAGGTATAGTTTCTATTTTTGTACAAGTTATTTCTTTTCCTCCACCTTAACCGACATAAAATATTTTCGGTTCCATTAATCTTTTAGTAGAAAGAATAAATTGAAATCTCGGTCGTGCTGACAAGCTTTTGATGTCCTCTTTTTGTTGGCTTTTTGTCTAGGTTTGTAATTTTTATTTGAATTTTTGTTGATTTCATAGGTATGGTTTTGATTTCCTTTAGTTGGTTTCAACGTTTGTATATATTGTAGTATATTGATATATATTATATATTTATGGTACATTAACATATACTTGTATAACCTTGCAGTACATTGATATACACTTATACAACATATATTTATGATATATTAGTATATTCTTATTGATATAAACTTGTACAACATATATTTATGTTATATTAATATATTGTTGTATAACATTGCAGTATATTGATATAAACTTGAACAATATATTTATGGTATATTGGTATAATTCTTAGTATATTGACATAGTATCAATTAATGGTATATTGATTACATATATGGAATATATACAAGTGAAATCTCATGGTATATTCATATAATTATTTACAATTTATAGTGTTAAAATAAAGATAATATTAATTTTGGTTCAAAAGATGTTCTTACCCAGTGTTTTGTTTCTATTGTAGAAATTTTCAATTTTTTTGTTTGATTTATCAATGGTATATGTTGGATTTTTTTTCCAGTAAAAAATGATGATAAAATTGGCTTCCATGAAGAAAAAATGTGAGAAGAAACTATTTGAAATGTATTTTAGTTCTAATAAGATTCTATTTACTAAATATTATAATGAAGATAATATATCATTAATTATAATAATTTCTTTTTAGTTTTTTCTATTAAATTTTCCACCAAACGTGATAATTATCATGTTTATGATTTATTTATCTACACTACTCGGAAGATTATTTAGATATTATGTTCGTTTTGCATTTAATAATTTAGTGTGGGTCATTTGGGAGATATGTTTGTAATAACATGTTAGTTAGCAAATTGCATGGAGTTATGGCCATTATATATGGACAAATGGACCATCACTTACCATCCGCTTCTTGGTAATAACATCTCCATCGACATGAGAGACTCAAGGTTCAAATCTCTTTAAAATCAAATGCAACACACTTATAAAAACATGAAAATTGTGAAAAATAAAATAACTTCTCCTACATCAGCTTATCAAAAATGAAACTTGTTTCATTTGATTATGACTATAAAGAGAATTGTCAATTGAATTATGGCATGCAGGTGTAATATAAAAATGACAATTGTTGAGAATATACTTATTATGATTAATCTTAATTATTTTTTCCTAAAGTTCTATAGCATGTAAATTAGAATAACCCCCTGATAAATACTAAATTTTATTTTATTTTTTTTTTAAAAAGGTATTTGGATACATACATTTGTAACTTTTAAGAAACTAAATATTAAGATCTTAATTGATAATTAATGCAGATTGATATCTGTTTTGGGAGAAATTTTACAGTGGACCGGGTCCATGTGAACCGTTTCACTGAAAAACTAACACGTAAGCAATGTGATCATTTTAAAAATAAAAAATGCTTATATGTCAGTTTTTCATTGGAAAGATTCACATGGACCGAATCCATTATATAATTTCCCCTGTTTTGATTTGTTGTATGTTAAGTGATTCATGAAGTCCTATTGGATTTTTCTGTCATTTGATGAATGGGACAACTTACCTTTGTGGTCCTTTATTTGGAAAATTGATAATTGTTTCCATTGTAAGTAAGAAAATCGAGGTGTTTTATATAATATTCTTATTACGAAATTTTGCTTGATGAGAACTTGTACCATGTGCCCCCAGTCCACTCCCGCACATGGTAGAATTTTTGCTTCACAGTAGTATACATTAACTGGTGAAGTTACTAATAGATAATGCAAAAACCTCAATCTGCAACCATTTTTTTAATTATTAAAATTACATAATGTGCAGTGCACAGATATAAAAATTGTATTTTTTATCGCAGAACACTTTGCATTTTACATATATTGGGGAAATTATAACTAAATTAAAATGAAATAATTAATTAATTGAGTAGATATATAAGATTTGTTTTCCAGGCGCATAGCAGGGCATGTACGATAAGGATATAGGCAACAGAAGGGACAATAGATAAGGAGGAAATAATGAACAGTAGAGAGAGAGAGATTAATATATAGATGAGGGAGTAAATGGGTTGATAAATAAAATATAGAGTATAAGCCAGGAATCAGACGAATAAATTATCACACGATTAACCTGTGTTGTTTGAATGAGAAGAAGACCCCATCCGATAATTGTATGTCATTGGATTTCTAGGCCATCACATGCGATGGGATTAATTAATTAATTTTATGGCTAATGAATTTTATTCAGTTGTTTGTTCCTCCTCATCCCTCTCCCTCCCACTCGCACATGTATGTTTCAGTTTCAGTTTCAGTGTTGGAATCAACAATTAATTAGCCCACTCTACTACTCTTAATTAACAACTTTTATTCTTAGTATTATTAATTTTTATTCCCATCTCATCATTGATTTACATTTTTTTTTTTTTTTTTTTTTTTGGAGTTTGAGACATTGTGCTTGTGTCCAATAATTTTACATTTGATCTTGTTAGGCTAAAAGGACAACATCACAGGGAAAGAAATTCTACAAATAAATAAAATTCCTTCGTTATTGATTAAGATGATGAAGTTCATTTTTCATACAAATATGATTGTTGTGTATTAAAGGATAAGAAAGGGTTAGTAAAGTTGTGGATCTTCAAATGTTAGATTTCAGATTAATCATGTTACTGTAAGGTAAAAGAGATAAGACTTGATATCTACATTAATTTGTGAAAGAACAAACTTCAAGAAGAGAAGATCACCACGAAATATAGCTATATGTGAGGAAATTTGCCAAATTTAAACACATCAAAATAAAAGCCACATTTAAGAGAATGCTTAATTAAGAGATTATTCTCTTCTGGTTATACTGAACATGCAAATAGTGGTAGGTCCATTTGCTAGCTAGCTACGGCTTTGTCCTTACTCTACCCTACATAAATTAAGCCATCAATATATTCAATATTTTGAGGAAAAAATTCATTAATTTTTTTTTATATATTGTTAGTTAGAAACTATACGTATAAATCATGAGCCCAAATATATACTTCCACATGGAAATTGCAAGACAATCATTGACTGATTTTTGGCTTCACTTGAATCCACCTATTTAGTGGGATGATCTTTGTCTTTAAATTAAATTAAAAAATAATATATATTTAACTTAATTTTGATTTTTCTGTATATATGTATGTTTTTAACTTTGATTTACTGAGTAATTAACAGATCCAGTGAAGCTATCAGAAGATGTAAGTGCTGGGCTGCTGGCAGGGTATCCCTTCATTATCAGTGGATGCTTTCTGAATTATTGGCTAATTAATTAATAATCGTGCTTAGAAAATTCACCTTAAATAAATATCAGAAAAGGTATGAGCAATTAGGTTATGGACTTTGAGCAGGTGGTAATTAGGTAAGCAGCAGATAATCTTGCCAGCTACTGAGATATAGATTATGATTAAGACCCCCTCTCGTCTTCCTTTGGATGGATAAATATATATATATTAACTTACACTCTTATGTTCCACAACACCGAAATAAAAAAATGTTATTTCTAAAAAATATAGGACAATCTATGTGGAGTATGGTTATATAACAAAAAATATACGGTTGCATTATAAATATTGAAATTATAAAAATAAATTTTATGAAAAATATAATTATAGAAAAGAGTAATAATAAGATAAAAATTTATAAGTTTCAAGTGATCAAAAGAGTCTACAAGTTTCATTTTACAACTATTCTCGTAGATCAGATAATCTTATCAAATATTGAAAACTCTTTTTTTTTTTTTTTTTTTTTTTTGAAATGTCATGAATATAAGATTTTTTTTTATTATTATTTATACAAAATAGAGAGTTGAAGACCCAATTTTTATATTGTGGAAAGAATGTTAAAATTATGATAATAATGTATAATTTAGAATAGGGAAGAACTACCCAAAAATTCAATAGTATAGTACTTAAAAGCTTCCTAAATAATTTCAATTTATAAGATAAAAATATGAGACACGTTTGCAAATTATGGACATGTCGTGTCCAATTTTTAGAAATAACTGATATGTTCTCCAAAACGTTTCTTTGGATATTCAACGGTGTCGATATTGGAAACATGTCGAATACCAAACACGGTAACTTTCCAAAGTGTATTTGCATCATAAATTTGTAGAAGCAATGAGTACTAGCTAATTATTATTTATTAGTATCTATAGATTCAACAACTTGCCAAATATTGATAAGCTTCGATGTATATTATTATTTTTTTCGGTTTTGCTTTGGAAAACTTTGATTCTTTGATAAATTATACTCATAGTCTTACAGCAAGGTAGACGTGTTCGTGGACAATCCGGTTGATCGAGACCTCTCTATGTGGGTTAAGTTTACATATAGATATTTTAAAAATAGCTTGTCCAAGCCCAAATTCGCAGAAGCCTCATATGGGTTGGGCTTGGGTTTGTTCAAAACCCAAGCCTAATTTAAATAAATTCCAATGTATCCATGCACACAGATATATTATTTCTTAATTTATATAGATAATTAATTGTAAAAATAATGTTTAATTTCTTATACCCATTATACCCTAATGACGTCGCTCCTGCTAGAGAATATGTTGTTCAAAGGGGCGGTGCTTGGGGTCATGGAAGGGCACCTGCCCCAGAAGTTAGGGATATTGTAATTGGCTTTGCAGTGGCGGTGCCAGGAATTAGCGGGCCAGGGGCGAAATTTTCCTTGAAAAAATTTCCGACCGACCAACGAACCTGGAATTAATTCAATTCAATTCAATAACAACACAATCAAATTAATCTAAACAATAACTTCATTATTTATACATATGATATACTAACAATTAATTTTTTTTCTAATCGATGGAAACGATGAAATACCCGTATCAATTTGAAATTAAATTATACCACAATCTCAAGTTCTCAACATATTAATCACAATTCAATTATAACACAATTGACTCAATTCAATGACAATATATACAATTTTAATCAATTATCAATTCTAATTAGTATTAAACAAATACATAATCAAATTATTAAACCTAAATTAGAATTCCTAAATGGCTAAATCCCTAATTTATCAATTTATCATATTAATGAAAAAAAATTGATTCAAATAATAGTAATATAATAAAATGTTAACATATTATTTGCAATTTCTAATCCTAATTCAACATCATAATAATTCCAATCAATCTAATTTCAATTGTGAAATCTCAAATTCAATTTAGGGTAAACAATAAAATATTTAGGAAATTAGAAAATTGAGAGTAACCTAATTGAAGGGCGGAGAGCGGCGGACGAGCGGAGAGCGGCTGACGAGGCGGAGAGCGGTCGGATGGACTTGCAGAGGCGGAGGAGGCAGTGGCTGGAGTGGTGAGAATTTTAGTGAAAGTGTCGAAGGAATGTTTACTAGTTTTGATTGATAAATCATCGTTTTATTTTTTTTATTTTTTCAGCCCAGAAAAAACGACATCGTTTTGCTTGGGTAATTAAAAAAAATCCTAAGTAAAATAATATCGTTTTTCCTGGGAAATTAATAAAAATAAAATAAAATCTTAGGCAATACGATATCGTTTTTCCTGGATACTGAAAAAAAAGATGAACGTCTTCCCCTAGTTTTTGGGAGAAGAGGACAAGTCAGCCCCAAAAAATTAGAGATTCATTAAATTTGGCCGCCGGAAACACCCCTACTACGGGTGTTTTCTGGCAGAAACACCCCTACTACGGGTGTTTTCTGGCCATTTAGGGGGTGGGGGGGGGGCCTCCTCCGCCCCTGGATCGATGGAGGTCTGGGTATTCATAGCGCATACGACTTTAATTTTACTATGCTTGCTAAATTGGGATGGAAGCTAATTAGAAGGGATGATGCTATTTAGGTTCAGGTACGCTAGTGGTCTCTCATTCTCATACATGGAAAGCATTGTGAGGGGTACTACTGTTCTTAATAAAGGATTGGGTAAAATTATTAATAATGGAATGAATAGAATATTTTGGTTGGATTACCTCTTATCCATTATACTATTGCTCAGGTTCCGATGGAAAGTCTTCATCTTTTAATGGCTGCGTATTGGAATCAAAATGGTGGTTGGAATTGGAATGATTTTGTTCAGTTCTTGCCCATACCTATGTGTTTAAAATTGCATCTTTTGTGCTATTCCAAGACAATATCCAATCGGATGAATGGTACTAGACAACAGCTTCTCATAGCAAGTTTTCAAATTTCTTGGGCGTATCAGTTAATGGCTGGCCCCTCGTTGGAAGCTAATAACTCGATTGGGCTGATGGTTTGGCAGCTTCAGGTCCTGGAAAGAATTGGCTGCTTCTTGTGGCTTATGTTGCATAATGGGTTATTGTGCACTGCTAATCGGGTTCCAAGGCATCTTTCTAAAAATGGATCATGTATTTCGTGTGCTGATATCGAGACGATCCAACACTTATTCTGGGATTGTTGTGGTGCTAAGGAGGTTTGAAACTTGTTTATTCCTCATAATCACCAGCATGCTTTCTATAGTATGGATCGGAATGATTATGTTTATTCTAAGCATTAAGGAGAAATAGGGAGATGTTGATTGGCTGATTCTTTTTGCTACCATTCTACAGTGGTTATGGCACTAGAGAAATGATCTTGTTTTTAATGGTTATGATGAAGGGAGGGATAAGCTGTCATTTCTTGCCTTTCAAGCTAAGGAATTTAATGAAGCTTATTGTTTACATAGCAGTGGCTCGCCCAACACTTTTTGGGCTATTATGGTGGAGTGGCAGCCCTCAGATATGGGATGGGTGAAGATGAATAGTGACATCTTGTAAGGGTAATCCGAGGCCAGTGACTTTGCTATCAATGTGAGTATCAACACAGCTTTCTTGGTCAAGCTTTGAGGTCTCTTCTTTGGGTTACAATTGGCTTGGAAGAAGGGGTTTAGACAAGTGGTAGTTGAGCTTGATTGGAGGATGTCCTTGGATTCATGACTAGCAATATTAATGCGTATTCCTATTCTTGCCTGATTACTAGATGGCATGATTTTCTGAAGCATAATTGGAAGCTTAGGTTTGTTCATTCCTTCCAAGAGGGCAACCGTGCTGCTGACTGGATGACGAATTTTGCAAGATCTCTTCCTTTAGATCATCACGAGTGTGGTGTGCTCTGGAGGCATCCATTACATTTTATTTCAAGATCTTGTGGGAGTTTTTTCTTCCTAAAATGACCCGAGGCTAGTTGTTTTTGTTTTCTTTTATCCGAGGCTAGTTTGTTTTGTTTTCTTTGGCACCTCAACCTTTTTATGTAACAAAAAAAAAAAAAAGATAATAATAACTGTAAAAATATTATTTTAAAATATTTTGCATAGATAACATTAAGTAAGCGGATTTGAAATAGATTTTAAAGCCAAATCTGCATGAAATCATGTGGACTTTGATTGGGCTTGGGCTAACACTTTTTTAAGTAAGTCGAATAAGACCACGCTCCAACCCACCTAGGTCCAGCCCACGAATAGGTCCACAACAAAGACCAATTATTTATTTACGAACAAAGTTTAATTTGCTATTGATCTGAAATGTTCATAACAGAATTTTGGAACATTTGTTTAATAACTATGTCTCATCTTACCATGGACTTGATGCAATGGGTTGAACCTATGAACTATTTAGACAAATTCACACAAGACAATTGGTTTATAGATTACGATCAGTGACAATGTGGTATCTAATTTGGTATCAATTAGTTATATAATCCTCAGATACCAAATTCATTGCTCCTACAGTTGGCCATGTTTGTAATTTATTTTGTCTGCTTATTTAAAAAAGTTTTTTGTTATATACACCCCCAAAAATTATGCATACCTCTTTAAAAAAAAAATATACAAGTGAATCAATTAGTAGGGGTGCACAAAAAAAACCGAAAAACCAAAAAACCGTGAAACCGAGCTAAAACTATGGTTAACTGAAACCGATGGACTAGTGTACGGTTTTTATTTTTAAAAAGTAATGGTTACGGTTTAGGTTTTTACACCAAAAATCCATGTGGACTCACGGTTAACCGACTTTTACGAATATTTTTCTTAAAAAATTATGTACTTATGTATATATAGGTAATATGAATGATAAGTGAAACATTTGGACCTTTGATGTTATTTTACTTCTTTGCTATACAATACCAAGTAGTCTCGGCCACTCCCTTCCGATCCTATCTCCTGTCAATTCTTAATTTCACACTCACTGAAAAACGAACAGGAAAAATATTTCATTACTTAATGTTTGATCTTGTACAACAATTTCTATGTTTGGGAACTTTTTTTTATTAATATTTTAATTATTAGAATTTATGGTTAAAATATTATTTTAATTAATAATTAAAACTATGGTTTGTAATTTTATATTTTTATGTGACATTTGAGATTTATGGTCTATTTATTTGAGGTTTCAAATATTATAAATTTAGCAAAATCATAATGTCTATTTCGTAAATGGTTAACCGTAAAGAAATGATTAACCGACCGAAATTAATGATTAACCGACTAATGGTTAACCGAATTTAATGGACAGCGTATGATTAGTAAATTAAAAAAACTGTTCAAACGGTTAGCCGTTTGTAAAAGTCTATATGGACCCGTTAACCGATCATGTGCACCCCTATCAATCAGTTGTATATGTATTTTTTTTTTTTTTAGCTTAATTGGATTTTACCATTGAGTGAATTAAATCTAAAATCATCCTTTAAAATTTAAATCCATCTCGCTCTACACTTCTCACTAAAAGAGCATAAAATTAAATTTCATATCGAAAGTCATGAATTAATTTTTAAGACTCAATTTAAATCAGATTCAGGTCCGATTAATTATTAAATTGGTTGAACTAAACGAAGGTCGCCAATAATTTTGGCAGTAGGGGAGCCATTTAGCTAACGTTTATAATAATTAAGCTAGGTAGTTTCGGTTCATTTGAACCTACTACTACTACTCAATACTGTAGTAAAAATGTGGCTTGGCATGTCTGTCATTTGATTTCATGTCACGCTTATGGATCTATTTCTTATTAATAATTCAGTGTAATTAATATATAACGAAGCTTTACATATAAAACAAAAACAAAAAAAATTACAAGATTCAAGATGATGCTTGTTTTTATCAATAAATTTGGTTATTTGTTTGATTATTCATTGATCTCACAGACATGTTTAAAAAGGTTCAGTAGTTGCTCAGTTACAGATTATTTTTTTCCAATTTTAGAATTGTGAATAATCCCCGTCGAGCTTGAGAAGGGATGTAAATTGAGGTAGTTAAATTAGTTAAAAGCTTAATCATTTCAGGTAGTTAATATAACCACACGGTTAAGTTCATTTCTAGTTATATTCAACTACTCTTTCCGATCACAAATACATGATGTTTAAGGAAAAGTATCAGAATTAAGAAATAATTAAATATGACAAGGAAAAGATAAATTTACCTTTAATAATATAATCTTTTTTAGAGACTAACTCTTTCTCTTTAATTACATTCTCTTTCCTTGTGCGATGCAACATTAATTGCTTTCTTATGTTTTTTTTTCTTCTCTTTCTTCTCCGAGTCTCTGATATGATATCAGTGATATCTTTTCTTTTTAGTTTTTCTTTGATTATTATTTTCCCTCTTTTTCTTTTTAAAAAAATTAAAAGTCAAAAGAGAGAGAAAGAAAACCGATTGAACTTACAAAGCTAAAAATGGTATCTAATTGGTAAAATTTCTCAAATATACTATGCTTCTTCTTGTCTTCTTTTTGTGCTATGTTTATCTTCAAATTTCATAACGATTAATTCCTCTTAAGGCTTCTATTTCACTTTTTCTTTTTTTTTTTTATAACATTTAATTTCTCCAGCACATTATAATCTCCATCCAGCTTGAGAATGGACGTAAATTGAGGTATTTTTTTTTAAAGTTTAATCATTATAGGTAGTTAATATAGTTACAATTATGTTCAAGTTAGTTATAATTGATCACTCCATCCGGTCACAAATTATGACGTTTATGAAAAAGTGTCAGAATTAAGAAAGACTTAAATAGGACACGAAAAAGACAAATCTCCTTTAATAATATCCTCTTTAAAGACTAATTCTTTCCCTTTAATTACATTATCCCTCCTTATGTGATGTAACATTAATTATTTTCTCATGTTTCTTTTTTTTCTCTCTCTCCCTTGATATGTTTTATTTGAGTTTCCTTTCGATCATTTCTTTTCCTTCATTTTCTTTTTCTTTTTCTTCTCCCTCTTCCTTGTTGTTGAACTATATACATAGACAAAAGCACCTTAAGAATCAATGATCATCGCACAACACCGAATTTCATTTCGATTGAAAAAAATTAAAAATTAAAAGAGAGTGAAAGAATTAATTCCTCTTAAGACTTCTGTTTCACTTTCTCTTTTTTTTTTTTTTTATAACATTTAATTTCTCCAGCACACTATAATCTCCATCCAGCTTGAGAATGGACGTAAATTGAGGCATTTTTTTTTTAAGTTTAATCATTATAGGTAGTTAATATAGTTACAATTATGTTCAAGTTAGTTATAATAGACCACTCCCTCCGGTCACAAATTATGACGTTTAGGAAAAAGTGTCAGAATTAAAAAAGACTTAAAAAGGACACGAAAAAGATAAATCTTCTTTAAAGACTAATTCTTTCCCTTTAATTAAATTATCCCTCCTTATGTGATGCAACATTAATTATTTCCTCATGTTTCTTTTCCTTCTCTCTCTTCCTTGACATGTTCTCTTTGAGTTTCCCTTCTGTTATTTCTTTTCCTTCGCTTTCTTTTTCTTTTTTCTTCTCCACCTTTCTTGTTGTTTGACTGTATACATAGACAAAACCGCCTTAAGAATCATCGATAATCGCACAACACCAAATTTCATTTTGATTGAAAAAAATTAAAAATCAAAAGAGAGCGAAAGAAAATCAATTGAATTGATAAAGCTGGAATTGTTATTTAATTGGTGAAATTTCTCTAGTATACTATGCTTATTCTTCTCCTCTTCTTTGTGTTATGGTTCAGAGACTTGAATTTTCTCTTCAAATTTCGTAACAATTAATTCCTTTTAAGGTCTCTATTTCACTTTCTCTTTTTTTTTTCACAACAGTTAATTTCTCCGGTATACTAGGCTTCTTCTCCTCTTTGTTGTGCTATGCTTCAAACTTCAAAGACTTGAACTCACACTAACTAAATAATCGAATATAATAACAAAATAATGATAATGATAATAATAATAATAATCTAATCTTGCATTTTCTTTGGTTCATATCTAATTATCCTTTTTCTTTACTTATGGCTCTCCTTTTAATCTCTTTCTTGGGATTGAAATATGTACTTTAATTTGTTTCTATAACCATTTAAGATGGTTTAATGGGACAAAAACAAAATTGGAAAAAATAGCTAATTTGTAAAAATAAATTTGCAAAACGTCATATACTTATAACTAATTTTACACCCCTAAAACGTCATTTATTTGTGACCGGATGGAGTAGCTAATAAAGCCAACTATGTAAATTTTGAAATCTCAATCAATTGGAATAATATTCATCTTTTCTTCTTTTCTCTCTCCGAATCTATTATCTCTAGATCACGTACATTTAGTAATGTGTTTTAACTATAAATTGCCGAAATAAACATTTCGGCTCATGCTAAACTTGAAATAAAAAAAAAAGGGTTTAAAACGCACATAAAAAGTGGGAGAGAATAGTAGATAAGAGGACTAAATTGAATTAAAGGAGTTAGAATGTTTTAAGAGAGAATGTGAAATAAAATTCAGAAGTTGTTGAGATTTTGCATTTTCAGCAGGAGAATCTACATACCATCTTGGGCTACTTGTTTACTTTGTATAGATTGCCCTTAACTTGCAATTACAACCAAGACTTGTCAGTCCATTACAAATCAAACTGCAAAACAATAATTTATTCCCACATTTGGAAAATTTGAGGCCCGTTTTGGCCCAATAATTTTGATGTTATGTGGCCCAATCTTACTCACTATCCAATTACATTTAGAGCCACACTTCCATTCCATTCCGTATAAATTAATATTTTTTTTTTTTTTTTTTCAACTTTTTAACATCTTTTTTTATGGCTATTTTTCAATCTCTAACCTAATATTTATCATTTGATTACAGCAGTTAATTCCTCTTATGCCAATTTTCTTTTTCTTTTTTTTTTTTTTAATTTATCATTTTTACCGTCATGACTTAAAAAAACACTTCTAACTTGGACCAACTTCATTGTAGATCAAAATCCAGCAACACTAACAAATTGCTCAATCAATCCACAGATTTCCCCCGAACCCTAAAAAAAGAAAAGTCCCAATTTGAATCATCCTATACATTCCCCGCTTAACCCTCCATGTTGTGAAGAATTACAAAAATTGCCACTCACAGTGACCCCCAATCGAATTCACAAGCACAAAAAAGAAAAAGCCCTAACCAAGCCCTAATTTGTATGTACTCACATAGAGCGAAATCAACCGTCTGTAGCCGGTAACAAAAACCATAAACCGGTGAACGGCCGTCTAATTTACTGTCTCCACTCCACGCTTGAAATATTTATTCTCCCTTTCATCGCTTATACTTATATTTTGATGGTATTTTAGCTTGCAAAAATATTTTTCCCATTTGATAGTATTTAATTATATCATCACATTCTAAAACTCTCTCCCATTGTCTCCTCTCCTCTGTTTTTCTTTTCTACAGAGCAAAATTAAAAGAAAGCAAAAGAGAAGAGAAGCCAAGTGAAGGAGAGGCAAGCCAAGCCACTGTTGTAATTATCTTATTCCCTCCATCAACGGTTCGTTAAATATTCAGATTATCCATTAAATCGCATCTTCGTTTACTTTGCTATCTTCTGTTTTTGCTAATTCTGAGAGTAAACGATCTTTCGACTTTCAATTTTTCTTTGTTTTTTTTGTTTAACTATGGATGGATGCAATTCTGGTCCTCGCTTTCTCTTCAAGTAAATGTGAATTACTTTGTTTACCTTGTGGTTAAAATTTATTTCGAAAGTGATCTGGCTTTTATTGTTTTTGTTTTTTTGATTTTTGTGTTTCTGATTTTGTTTGAGTTTGTCTATGTTAGATCTGCTTGGTGTTTAAATTCGTGATTTTTTTTATTGCAGTTTTTTTTTTTCCGCGGCTTTAATTGAAGTTTCAGGAGCATGATTTGTTGTTGAAGAGAAGAAGAGACTCGAGTGATTTTGCATATAGAGAAGGATGAAGAGGTCAAGAGATGATATATTCATCAACTCTCAACTTAAAAGACCAATGGTCTCTTCTCGAGGAGAAACGTAGGTTCTTTTCTTCTTTCATCTCTCTCTTTATTTTATTTTTATTTTCTATTTTTTCATTTTTCTCTGTTCTTTTCCAAAATTTTGTTCGTGCTTCGGTTTTGATTGTTGAAATCAATTGGCCTATCTCGCGTTTTCTATCATTGTATCAGTTTGTTTCTTTTTAATTTTTAAATATTTTGGTTAGTGCCGACTTGTGTGATATTTTTCTGAAAATAATTACAGTATAGTGCTCAGTGCGGTAGTGAATCTTCTGACAATTTTCTTTTTTCTTTTGACTGCTGACGAATATCAGTTTTTGGCTAGCTGAATTCTATTTTACAAAATAACTCCTTGTATGGATGTGAGAGGATCCATAAATATCAGTTTTTTTTTTCTTTTTTTAATTTGTCATTCTTCTCTTTGCACGTTAAATCAGTAATGCTTCTGTATGAGATTAATATAGATTAGGGAGAATGTTAAGATTAACCTGCAATGAACTGCTGGGTGCGAGTATGAATTTTAATGGTGCTCTTACTTATTTTTATATTCTTTTGCAATGAAGTTCGGGTCAACCCCAAATGATTGGGGGAGGAGGAGGAGGAGGGGGAGCAGCAGCAGCTGCTGCAGCTAGTGGGGGTGGTGTAGGAGCAGGAGGAGGAGGTGCTGGTGCTGGTGCTGGTGGTGGAGGTGGAGGTGGACAGAAACTTACAACTAATGATGCCTTAGCATATCTCAAGGCTGTGAAAGACATATTTCAAGACAAAAGGGAAAAATATGATGACTTTCTTGAGGTCATGAAGGATTTTAAAGCTCAAAGGTCTGATCATGATATGCACCATGATACTTTCTTATAATTATTCCCCATCTTTTTCTGAAGGATTATTGAATATTGTTTCAATTTGTTTCCTATGATTATGCAATTGCAGAATCGACACTGCAGGTGTCATAGCAAGGGTGAAAGAATTATTTAAAGGGCACCGTGATCTAATTTTAGGTTTCAATACATTCTTGCCTAAGGGATATGAAATCACCCTCCCTCTGGATGATGAACAACCACCACAGAAGAAGCCTGTTGAATTTGAAGAAGCTATTAATTTTGTGAACAAAATTAAGGTAGAGATTTTTAATTTTGGCCTAGACTTGAGATGTTGGTGTTGCTTTCAAAAATTTTGGTCTTACGAATTGTGCTATGCAGACAAGGTTTCGAGGTGATGATCATGTCTACAAGTCATTCTTAGACATTTTGAACATGTACAGGAAGGAGAATAAATCCATTACTGAAGTGTACCAAGAGGTATATCGTTGTATCTTCTTCTCTCCATTATTTTCTCACTTAGCCCAGGATAGTTCGTGTAACATTGTTTTATCAATTAAATTGCTTTACCCTGCAGGTTGCTTCTCTTTTTCACGAACACCGTGATCTCCTCGATGAGTTTACTCATTTTCTACCGGATACTTCAGCTACAGCCACTGCTCACTTTGGATCTGGTCGAAATTCTATTCTTCGTGATAGGAGCGCTGGAATGCCAACTGCCCGGCAAATGCATGTTGATAAGGTTTTCCCCTCCCTTATCTTATCTTTTGATTTCATATTCATCATGAAGCTAACAATTGGTTCTTATCACCTCCAGAAAGAAAGGACCACTGCACCCCATGTTGACCGTGATTTTAGCGTTGACCGTCCTGATCCAGATCATGGATTGCTGATAAGGGCAGAGAAAGAGCAACGTAGGCGTGGAGAGAAAGAGAAGGACAGGAGAGAAGATCGAGATCGAAGAGAGCAACGGGAAGATAGAGACTATGATCATGATGGCAATCGTGAGTTCAACATGCAACGGTTACCCCATAAGCGGAAATCTGCTCGTAGGGTTGAGGATTCATCTGCTGAACATCATGGTGGGGATGTCGATGAAAATTATGGAATGAATCCTGTTTCATCCACTTGTGATGATAAAAATGCTGTGAAACGTGAGTTCTCTATGGTTGTTAGTGATACTTTACAGCTTATATACAAATGCTTTTGATTTTTGCAATTTACTATGAATCTATGGTTTATCTTATGACAGATGCATTAAGTCAGGAGCTTGCTTTCTGTGAGAAAGTGAAGGAAAGGTTGTATAACCCTGAAGATTACCAAGGATTTTTGAGGTGCCTTCACCTATTTACCAGGGAAATAATAACGAGGACAGAGTTACAGTCTTTGGTATGGCTACACAATAGTTCCTAACTGCTTTACGCAAGCCAATAGCTTAGAAAGAACAAAAAGGATCTGCTAACCTGTTCTTTAATAATACGGCTGAAATGATCTACATAACTCTGCCCATATAGCAGATAGGGTATTTGAATTTTGCTATGTATTTTTTAAGAATGTGTTTGTCTTGTACTTTGTGCATCCTTGGGCTTTCTAATTGCTGAAATATTCATTTTTCTTGAAAGTGCTACAAATTTGAAAGTTTGACTAAATCTGGGACTCAGTCAGAGTGGTTTGTGGAATCTTTTTTACTGTAAGACTCTCTGGTGGGATGTTTTAAAACACTTCCTATGGTACCAAGTTTTGTTTTGTGATTGGCAAGCTTTGTTTGTTTGAATGCTCTAGGAGTGATTTGAATGTAGGTTTACAAACACATCAAGTACTATAGTTATGCTTTTGTACTGATTACCCCTTGTAGAGTGACAGTTTCTGAAATAGAAATGGTGATCTATAGATGCTTTTGCTTGTATCAGGTGAATGATTTACTTGGAAAATATCAAGATCTTATGGATGGCTTCAATGAATTTTTGGCACGTTGTGAAAAACATGGTAAATTCTTGAAATGTTGAATGTTATTTGTTTAGTGAATTATGGTTTTGACACTTTAATCTATGTATTGCAGAAGGTCTTCTAGCTGGTGTTATGAGTAAAAGTAAGTGCAATGATTATTACCTTCTTGTTACACGCTTAACCCATCGTTATAGTCTTTTGAGATAATATTGGCCCACTATGGACAGAACTTTTGCAGTTATGTATTGTAGCACATTGATTTAAATACATCATGCACTATGCTGTGAGCTAATATGCCAACCAAAAAAACCTTTTCTTTTCTGATTTGTGTGTTTGTCTAACCAATAATCTTATTAACTAGCTTACTACTACTAGTTGCACATCATGTTGCATGACCATTTTCGAGTATTTTTCCTGGTACAGATTATTATGGACAAACTATTATTGGTTCAGTTTCAAAAAAATATCAACTGGCTTGCTCCAGGATTTAATGTTTTCAAGTTCTGTTTCCAGAATCTTTGTGGAATGAAGGTAATTTGCCAAAACCTGTGAAGCTAGAGGATAGAGATAGAGATCGTGATCGGGAGAGAGAAGATGGGATTAAAGATAGAGATCGTGAAACAAGGGAAAGGGATAGACTTGACAAAGTAACATTCAGCAACAAAGATCCTGGAGGTCATAAGATGTCATTGTTTCCCAGCAAGGATAAGTTCCTGGCAAAACCTATCAATGAACTTGACCTATCTAATTGTGAGCGTTGCACTCCCAGCTATCGACTCCTTCCAAAAAATGTATGTAGCTTTTTATATTTAGTTTTATTTTTGATACATTATTTTTAGGAGATTTCTGAACTTCCTTTCATTTTTCTGAAACCTTTTGGCCCTTATCATTGTATCGTAACAGTATCCCATACCCTCAGCAAGTCAGAGAACAGAACTTGGTGCTGAAGTACTGAATGATCATTGGGTTTCTGTCACTTCAGGAAGTGAAGATTACTCATTTAAACACATGCGGAAAAACCAGTATGAAGAAAGCCTGTTTCGATGTGAAGATGACAGGTTTAAATTTATCTGGAACTCTCATTAGGACTTCAATTGTCTATTCTGTTGATAATTGACAACCACTTCCTTTGTTGAGCACTGCTTAGTAATGTTAATATTAAAATCTCATATTTGACTTGTTTGATTAGTTTTTTTTTTAAGAAGTCAAGATGGCAGTAAATGCCTTTATTCTTTCCTTGTGGTGGAAGTGGCTACCTTTTGATTTCCAGCAGTTGAATATGTTGTTTTTGGCAATTGTTTCATTTTGCTTATGTTATTGTCAGGTTTGAGCTGGATATGTTGTTGGAATCTGTGAATGTGACAACCAAGCGGGTAGAGGAATTGTTAGAAAAGATCAACAATAATACAATCAAAACAGAGACTCCCATTCGCATTGACGATCACTTAACAGGTTATATAGGCTGATCTTAAACCCTAATATTTTTCTTGTGCTTTTGTTCGTTGCTCTCTTTGTTCTCTCTTTCTCTTGCTCTTATGATTTAATCTGATAGATTCTTTTCTGTTGTTGTAGCTTTGAATATAAGGTGTATTGAACGTTTGTATGGTGATCATGGGCTTGATGTATTGGAGGTGTTAAGAAAGAACACTTCCCTTGCGTTGCCCGTCATATTAACACGTTTGAAGCAGAAACAAGAAGAATGGGCAAGGTGTCGTGCTGATTTTAACAAAGTTTGGGCTGAAATTTATTCCAAGAATTATCATAAATCCCTTGATCATCGTAGCTTCTATTTCAAGCAGCAGGACACAAAGAGTTTGAGCACAAAAGGTAGACTATTATTGAACAATACAACCATGAAACTCAGTCCATTTGTTTCCTTTTTCTTTTTCTTTTTTTTTTTAATGGTCAAAACTATTGCATGATAACTAACATCTTTCACAAGTACCATTTAAGTTGGAGAAAAAGCATTCTGAATGTAAATCTATTTAGAATAGTTTGTTGACCATCCTAAATATTTTGCAGCCTTGTTAGCAGAGATCAAGGAAATTAGTGAGAAGAAACGAAAAGAAGACGATGTGCTTCTTGCTTTTGCTGCTGGCAACAGACGCCCTATTATACCAAATATGGAATTTGAGTACCCAGATCTTGACATTCATGAGGATCTATATCAACTCATCAAATACTCATGTGGGGAAGTTTGTACAACTGAACAATTAGACAAAGTGATGAAGATTTGGACAACTTTTTTGGAGCCCATGCTTGGTGTTCCCTCTCGGCCTCAGGGTGCAGAGGACACTGAAGATGTTGTGAAGACGAAGAATAATACTTCCAAAAGTGGAGACAGTGAAGGGAGCCCTAGTGGTGTTGCTGCTGCTGCAGTCATGAACAAGCATTCAAATCCTCCGAGAAATGGAGATGAAAGTATTCAACCTGAACAGTCGAGTTCTTCCAGAGCTTGGTTGCTAAATGGAGATAATGGAGTCAAAGAAAATGGTTCCCCAGACGCAGATCGTGCTGCCCGCAAGAGTGACACCTCTTGCAGTGCTGTTCAACATGAAAAGGTGCAGATTAATGCTCCTTCAGCTGATGAAATATCAGCTGTTGGCAAACAATCCACTTCCAATGAGCGATATGTAAATTCAAACACATCACTTGCAATTGGAGCAGAGCCAAGTAATGGAAGGACTAACATAGAATCAGGTTTATGAATTGTTTCTACAAAATTTATCTCATATTTTAGTTCAAACACATCACTTGCTTTTTTGGTCGATTCAATCGCTCCACTTGCTTCTTGCCTATCTCAAATGATATTGAGGTTTTAAGAGACAGCTTTTTGGTGCAGGTGTGAGTGTTACTCCCTCAAGACCTACTAATGGCGCCGTTAACAGTGGGCTTGCATTAGGTTCAAGTAATGACATGTTAGCTTCAGCAGAGGTATGATTCTTCTATATTGCAATTTGTACTTGTGAAGTCCTGATAGTTTGCTTGGCAACAATTTTTTGTATCTTTCCCGTTCATGTTGTAACAACCACTAAAGATAGTGTTTCCAGTCATGTAAGGTCTCTATATATATACCAGTCAGAGAATTTACATAGAAACCCAATGATAATGCAAGTTGATTAATGGCGTGATCCATCTTGGGTTTACAACAACCAAAAAGATTTTTTTTGTCTGGTTTCAAAAGGTCTTGATATGTCTATGAATTAGAGAATTTACATTAAAACCCAATGATATGTGTCAGAGATAATAATAATAAAAGCTATAATTAGGCCTTACCTATCAGCTTAAGCTTTTGGGTTAAATGGTTCCATGACAATATGAGAGTTGGTTGATGGGTCGATCCAGCTTGGGATTATAATCCTATAGTTAGTGGGCAACAAGTTCAAGTGTTTTATGGTTACAGCCTTCTAATAATATTCTGTTGAAAGATAATTCTGTTTGTTAATGATCTTTTAGGCTGGTGAATTTTCAAGACCAATAGCTTCTGCAAATGGGGCAGCGACAGAAGGTGTCAAGGGTCTCAGATATAATGATGAATCTGCTGCACAATTTAAAATTGAAAGAGAGGAGGGTGAATTATCTCCAAATGGAGATTTTGAGGAGGATAATTTTGCAGCTTATGGAGAAGCTGGTTTAGAGGCTGCACACAAGACAAAGGAAGGTGCTGTAAGCAGGCAATTCCAAACAAGACCCGCAGAAGAAACATGTGCAGAAGCAGCAGGTGAAAATGATGCTGATGCTGATGATGAAGGCGATGAAAGTGCTCAAAGGTCATCGGAGGACAGTGAGAATGCCTCTGAAAATGGTGATGTCTCTGGAAGTGAGTCTGGTGATGGTGAAGATTGCTCTCGAGAAGAGCATGAGGAAGATGGTGAGCATGATCATGATAATAAAGCAGAAAGTGAAGGTGAGGCTGAGGGGATGGCTGATGCCCATGATGTTGAAGGAGATGGAACCATACTGCCATTTTCAGAACGTTTTCTTCTAAATGTGAAGCCTCTAGCAAAGCATGTCCCTCCAGCACTTCATGACAAAGAAAAGGGTTCTCGGATTTTCTATGGAAATGATTCTTTCTATGTGCTTTTTAGGCTTCACCAAGTAATGCACTTTCTTTGGAGTTCGTTTGAAATTTTAGATCTTTGGATGACTTTTCTTTGTTAGTTACTTAGTTTTCTAACAAGCCATGTTCCTTGATATGGCAGACATTGTATGAGAGAATACAATCAGCAAAAATCAATTCATCCTCTGCTGAAAGGAAATGGAGAGCTTCAAGTGATACAAGTCCTACTGATCTCTACGCCAGGTACTTTATGTGTCGAGATTTTCCTCGTCAATTTTGTGATTGATCCATCTTAACTGAGTATGTTGTTACAGGTTTATGAGTGCTCTGTACAATTTACTTGATGGTTCTTCTGATAATACGAAATTTGAGGATGATTGTCGAGCTATCATTGGAACCCAATCATATCTTCTGTTCACGTTGGACAAGTTGATATATAAACTTGTCAAACAGGTTTGTTGCTTTTTAGATCTTTGAAGTTTGTTTTTTCTTTGAATTTGTTCCTTTTTTATTGACTTATTCATCTTGTAATTTTCCTCAGCTCCAAACAGTAGCAACTGATGAGATGGACAACAAGCTACTCCAACTATATGCATATGAAAAGTCAAGAAAACCTGGAAGATTTGTTGATGTAGTTTATCATGAAAATGCCCGTGTCCTTCTCCATGATGAGAACATATATCGTATAGAATGTGTAAGTTTATTGGTTTTGCTTTCTTTCTTTCTTTCTTTTTTTTTTTTCTTGACGGCATTTCTGTGTGTTAAAATGTTAAAATTCTGTTGTGATATCATGATTTCATTTTGCAGTCTTCCACTCCAACACGTTTGTCCATTCAGCTCATGGACTTCGGACATGATAAGCCTGAAGTGACTGCTGTTTCTATGGATCCTAATTTTGCAGCTTATTTGCACAATGACTTCCTTGCAATTGTCCCGGAGAAAAAAGAGAAACCTGGGATATTCCTAAAGAGGTATGTAGATACGAAGCAACTAAGTCCAACTATTTTCTTGATATCCAAGGCTAATAATTAATATTTCTGGTTGCAGGAATAAACACACTTGTGGAAATCCTGATGAATGCCAGGCCATGGAAGGATTTCAAGTTTTTAATGGTTTAGAGTGCAAGATTGCATGCAATTCCTCTAAAGTATGCTATGTTATACTAAAATTTCATCCTTTTAAAGTTTTTTTTTTTTCTTTTATTTTCAGTGATTTGCTAGAGATGCTCTCTAATCCGGCAGCTCTTGGCATATGTTTATATTCTTTTTTAAGTTGTGTATTTTCAGTTAACCGTGGGTGATTTCTACATGATAGGTATCCTACGTTTTAGATACAGAAGACTTTTTGTTCCGAACGAAAAAGAGAAGGAAATTAGTGCAAATGAGCAGCTCATGCCATGACCAGGCAAAGATTATGAAAAGAGTACAGCATTTCCACAGATGGTTATCCAGCTCATAAGATGCATTTCTGTGACCCTCAAGTGAATACGGTGTGTATCAATCTTTTCATACAATAGCTTTAACTCAATTTTTAAAATTTGTTTACTACCTTGAGAAATCAAGAAATAGCAACAAATATCTGATGTTTGTGGTGTCAGATGTATTTTGTTCTACAGACTAAAGTTACTTTCGAGAGCACCAATACATGACAAGGCGCTGGAATTGAAATAGGCGGCGCCATGCTCAAATTTATCTTCCGTGTAATCACATAGTTATTGTCTCACCAAGCGAATAAAGAATCCACAGGAAAGCAAGTATGGCTCAGGAGATTGTAGTATAGTGTAAGTTTGTGGTCTTTTTTAGCCACAATCATGTAAATAGAATTGACATGTGATGTAATCCTTGAGAATATGTTCATTCCATTCATCAATATTTTTATAAATCTTTCACTTAGATATTACGTTATGCCGTTGTCTTATCTTCATTTTTGAACTTGCCATTTTTAATTTCCATTCAGTTCATTTTTTCCATTCCTCCTGTTGAGGTCGATTAACATTATCAACCGTATTGCTTTGTTATTATTTGCATTTTCAGTTTATCATATATATTCGTGTTTGTAGAAAGGAATTGATAGAGAAGGGCCACATTTAATAAATCTCGATACATATTGGCTGCAGTAACATCCTCAGATATTAATGCAATTATGGGCCTGAATGAACGGATAAACT
Organism: Euphorbia tirucalli; assembly: GCA_039660915.1. Classification (NCBI taxonomy): domain Eukaryota; kingdom Viridiplantae; phylum Streptophyta; class Magnoliopsida; order Malpighiales; family Euphorbiaceae; genus Euphorbia; species Euphorbia tirucalli. Next base: position 13,660,186 of record CM077636.1, on the reverse strand, counting down.
TAACCCATCCATAGCATAGTTGCGTTGTAATTAATTGCATGAAGTGATAATAATCAGAAACCAAGTAAGAAATTGGAATGCTTTAACTGTTTATTGTCCATCATACTCCTGAGCAAATGTAAATGATGTCCATCATACTCCTGAGTAAATGTAAATGAAGCCGCATCCAAATCAATCTACTTAACAATGATCAACTTCAAGCACTATCAGCTTGTCCATTTTCACGAGTGATGAAGCAATTGCAACTGAATGTAACTATGATTGAAGATTGAGGCCGTCCTACAGAAGTAATGGAAAGTACTTGTAAACAGAACTTGTACATCCAAAATCAAATCTTATATTTGCTTTACCCTTCAGTAGATACCATGAACACTATTGTGTCTTCTGCATGCCATATCATAGAGGGAAAAAGCATCGGCTTTTCTATTTTGTTGACTAACCTTGTCATTTTTCAATTTGATATGTTGAACCCTCAATTAATAATCACATACGTTAATGACCACAATTACCATGAAAGTAATTTCATCCATTTTTTAATTGCAATTTTTATACCATTTCTTAAGCAAATGAAATGAATGATGTGTTTTCAATCGAGTTTGTTGATCACAGCTAGTAGTCTTGCTAACTGAGGACTTAAGTTAATATGTCAAACTGAAAGATGAAGTTTAATTTAATAATAATAATAATAATAATAAGAACAATAATAAATATCCGAGGGCTCTCCTATCTTAAACATCAAGTACCACTCTATCAGCCAGCGTACTTGTGCTTGCAAGGGTAACTGGCAAATGCAAAGAATTAGCTGGTAAACTCTGCATAAAATACAAATATTTATGAAGAGGAAACGAACACAAGTGCCAGAAACAAGGCTCTCGCAAAGGAAATGAACACACAGAACATCCAGATATACCCCACTCGCACCCCTAACTTAACCAATAGTAGTTTTAAAATAGGAGCACCGATAAGCACTTGTGATGCCAAACAGGTGCTGATTTTCCATGTTCCACTCACCAACCCAGCCAACACTTATTGCTATGACAAATGTAGCTGGATGAATGCCTCAAATGGAATCCAGGAAGATATATGTTCAGGCATATAGAAAAGATTAGCCTAAAATAGAAAACACCAGCCTTTCTTTGCCAATGGTGCTAAAATTAAATGCTTCAAGACTTCTGAAAGAACAGTATTAGTGGAATTGCATTAAATGGAAGGTGGCTAAATATAAAATGTCCATAAACTTTACAATTACCTATTCACAGCAACAAAAAATTCTATCCAGTCAATTCACTAATAGGTGGACGGTCCATGATGTCAAAGGCAGTTTTTGCATTGCTTTGTAACAATGGGTCAATATCAGGTAATTTAGGTATCTGAGCTAGAAGGTCTATTGTTCGTCTAATTAGTCGAGCTAGATCCCCATCATCCATTGCACAATCCATCATCATTTCCCTCCATGTAAGTCCTGAAGCCCAAGCTTCAACCATACCGGAAAAATGGCTATCCAAAAAGCACGATACCTCCACACCGTGTTTTTCCTGAAGTCGCAGAAGAGAAGCTCTATGCTCCTCTAATTTGCCGATAATACTTATCACTGCAGTAGACGGTTCATATATAAAGCTATTGTTTTCCCAGGCTCGAACTTTGATCCCTTCAGAAACTACACTTGCACAGACAGCAGCCAGTTGAGCAGGTTTCAAATCCAGTAAGATTCTGTTTCGTAGAACCATGGCCAGCCATAGTTCATTTTCTCCACGAATAGCAGCTGCAGTCTCGCCAAGAGGAAAGATTACCTGTGTATTGATATCTAATGCCCTAATTTCATGCACAACATTACTGATTTTTAAGAATTCCTTCCAACCTGATGGTTCTATTTCCTGTATTCGACTGGCCAAACGGTTTGATCTAATCTTCAGGCGCTTAATCTCATCCTCAGTAAAGTTCTTCCAATCTAAAATCTTTTTATATTCTCTAAAGCCTTCTGTACGTGCAATCTTTTTCTTCAAATGCGCGACTTTGGTTCTTTGTCTCTTGTAATGTTCTACAGCATCATGGTAGGCTTGTGACATATGTAATATTTCATCATTCTCAGAGAGACTATTCAAAACCGGCACATTTAAACTCCATGACCATGTTTCTAGAGAACCTTCCATGAATAATAAGCCACCTTGCTCGGAATCAGCAAGCTTTTCCCACTGCTTCTCCTCCCTACCAAGCAGCTTCCGCATAACTTCGTGAGGCAAAGCATCCCCCTGAGTCAAAGCCACATTGGGAAAGCCTGTCTTATATATAGCTTTGACCCATTTTTCTGTAAAGAGATACCAAGAGTTATCTGAACCAAGAGCAACATAATATGATGGTTCAATATCTTCAAGCGATTCAACTTCACTAGCAATTGACTCAGATAATACGGTATTCGTTGCAAATGAATCACTGGCAGAAACAGGGGGAACTAAATGTTCAACTCCTGATGAATTTGCTTTCCCTAAATATACAGCAGGAACTAAATGTTCAACTCCCTCGGAATCTTTGTATTGCAAGCACAAAAAGGGCAAGTGCTCATTTCCCAAGTCCTTAAGTAGAAGTTTAAGTGCAGCCAACCTCTTAACATCCATTACTCTTCGTAGTTCTGTCCGCAGGCGCTTTTCTTCCCTCAATTGTTCCTGCAGTTCCGCAATCTCCTTATATGCAGTGTCAGAGAGGATTTCTGTGCTTTTTCTATCTATAGCATCATCACTGATTTCTGATGTAAGTTTTTCGATCTCTTTCTGTATTTTATCAAGCTCCTCTTTTGAAGCAAGCATCACATTACTCCCAATGTATGTCCCAAAACTTCGCTCAACTAATTTCTTTGCCTCTTCCAAGGTTCTCCCTCCCCTAAGAACTTTCATGTTGTCGGATTCATTTGATATACGAGTGACTTTTGCACCAGCAAGAAGATTTAACACCATACCATATGAAGCTGTAAACTGAGAAACAAGAGGTTCCAGTCCAGTAAACAGGAGTTTGCAGCACGCTTCAGCACCTTCATTTGAAGTCTGAACCAGAACAACATGACCCCTTTCATCAATGCCTCTACGTCCGGCTCGTCCAGCCATTTGAAGCAGTTCATTTGGGGTTAATTGAATACGTCCACTACTAGTTCTCTTACTGAGAGATGATATTACAGCTGTTCTAGCAGGCATGTTGATTCCAGCAGCAAGTGTTTCTGTAGCAAATATAACCTTTATAAGCCCTCTTTGAAACAGTTCCTCAATAAATGATTTCCATAGGGGGAGGCAGCCAGCATGATGTGCAGCTACCCCATTCAAGAGTCCTTTAACAGCAATCTCTCTGACAGCATCAGGATTCTGAATACTGAACCTCTTCAAAGCCAGTTCAACCTCACTCATCTCACACTCATCCAATAATTTGCAACCTTCAAGGTACTTCACAGCTGCATCACATCCTCTCCTATTAAAAATAAACCAAATTGCTGGCAGCATATCCCTTAGCTTAAGCTGCGTTAATGTATCAATCACTTGTGGTACCTGAAAAGTGCAGTTATTGTCGATAAGCAGATTACAAACTCATTGGCACGTCAAACATAAAAAAAGAACCAATGGCATGAATCCTTACTAGTGAACGGCGAATTTTGCCTATGTCATTCTTTGAGAGAGGTTCTCCAGACATGCGAGCAATATTATTTGTTCTCATGTCACTCCAACGTCTTTGAGAATTTCTTCTTCTAGGACCATTATCCCTGTAAGGTTTAACTCCAGAAGCAGAAAGCTGTAAATAATTGAGTGAGAGCTTCCTGTTCCAATTTGAAAAGCATACAAAAACTAACGTTAGTTCAAGATAGGGGAAAAACAATATAATTCACTATCTATAAATAAGGCATGAGAACATTAGAAGAAATGTGGATTCCGATCCAGTCACAGATACTTCATGCAATGGATTTTCTCTCCGAATCAAGTGATGTGTCCACTGAGCACATGAATTGCAAAGTTTAAAGGATGAAACTACAAGAAAATGAGCCAGGGACTGGCTTAAGCTGTGATTTATCACAGTGCTAAAGCCTGGGTTTAGTATATATGTCTGTCAAAATCTCAAACTTAACTATGAATAAGTAAGAAAATACTAGGGGCAAGGGGTTTTATTGTCATAAACCAGCATTTGTGCAGTCTCAATGACAAGGCAACAGGGTAATTATTGACCCTCCCATTACAGCATTTCCAAAATATGGATCCAATAATCAAGATCCTGTATTAATTTGACCAGTTGCTAACCAAATCCAACATAAGTGAACACATATAGGGGGCAAAGGTCTTTTAAGTTTCAGTATTTATATATCGTAGAAATATGATATCTCCACTAGTATAAGCTGTAATCACCCAAGATGCATAAAGTCTTTACTAGTCCTAAAATGATGTACTAACTTACATAAAATGTTCTTGTGAAAAACAACAAGTGTGATGGAAAAACCTGTTCATTTGCTTTCCTTTCTCATCAAGAAGTGGGGACAAAGATGTCTTTGTGGAGAAGTGCCAAGTCAATGGAACTGGACGCTTTGATGATGTCACCAATTGTGTTTTACCATGAACCTAAAAGAAAATTGAACCAAGTAAGAATCAATCTTTCCACACATGAAAAGTGAATCAACATCAATCAAGGATCACCAATACTAATAATTTCAGAAGCCAGGGCCGACAATACTGACGTGCTGGACTTCATAGATATCAATTTTTTTTTTTCGAAGAAGACTTCATAGATATCATAAGAATGATAAAACCTCAATTTTAATAATATCAGAATCAAGCAAGTTCTGTCAACTTTTTTCATAATTAAAAGAGGTAGGTAAGACCACTCATTAGAAGTGACGCACTCAAAAAGATATCCAATTGTTGAACTTCTTTTTCACCAGTTTTTAAAATTTGTGAACATTAGTTAATTGGTGGGTAAATCACAAGTTTTTTTTATCTAAAAATAATGAAATACCTATTGACTGATTTTGAAAGCATATGAGAAAAAGGGAGGGCGTTTTGAGTGTAAATCCGCTTTGATAGGATTCAATAAACAGATGCACTTTCCTTTCTCTAGTGTGAATTAACTACTATAGCATACAGACGTCCAAAGAAACACAAGAAGTTTGAAACTAATATGTCTTTTTAAAACTAGTCCAAAAGGCTTTAACATTAAAAAAAAGAAAGCAGAGAGATGCTAATTGCAGGTTAGTAATAGCATGCCGAGGCAATAGAGATTACTGATAATCCCCTTTGTAACTCATAAGAGCAGGGATCTTTTATAAATTGTAACAAAAAGTTTCACTTCATCTCCTCATATAATTCGAAAAAAGTAACAGAATCTACCTTCCTAGGACAAAAGACAGTGCCAAAACTCTCAGGGGATAATCCTCATAAAGCACCAATATAGAGAAAAATAATAATAAGTCAAAATGGAAGGAGAAAGGAATATAACATAATCAAGAATTATACAAATATTAGTTGAACAGAACAAAAGTAAATTCAGATTTTAGGAAGTCCAATTAATGTGCAGTCCGCTTCCAATGAATATGCAGAAAAATCACGATTACATGGTAATTGCTGTCATAAACGAAATTAACTTCAAACATCAAGGATCTATTCTAATCAATCCAGAGAAGTGGTTAGACTTACTATGGTGAAGAACCTTAGGCCTTAGCATTCCATGCTCATTAAATAAAAGGAAGGGAATACACTGATATTAAAAGCCTCTACAGGATTGAAGTACAAAAGATGAATCTGATAGGATATACTTTAATCGCACATGTAAAGGCTGGCATACACTATAAATGGGGAATTAACTAAATGGAGCATACTGATAAAAGCCAAAATGGTTCACTCAAATGCATTGTGCATTTGCCATATTTGAGATAACTTCAGCCATATTTGAGACAATTTCAAACAATGTAGAACACTTGATCATGAAAAAAATGATGAAAAGTAAAACAAGAACAGATAACACACCTCACTAATCCATCCAGCAAGCTCGTCTGGATTCTTCACAGTAGCAGACAGACAAATTAATTGAACCTCTTTAGGGCAATAAATAACCTGAATATATTTAACAACATAATCAATGATGTGAAAATTGGCTTTAAACAAGATTATATACTATAGTTATACTTACTATCTCCTCCCACACAGTACCCCGAGAAATGTCACTAAGAAAATGAACTTCATCCAGAACAATCACATCAACATGGAAAAGCCCACTCCCAGAAGAAACCATTCCAATGCTGGATGAGAAATTTAATCACCATGTCCGAACTTGCATCAAAACATTAAATATAAAAGTACAAGAATCACAATAGAATTATGGACGTTTCACTTCATCAAAGAAGGACAACATGTCTTGTAATGCACAAAAAAATTTCCGCCGAAATGCTAGTTCTTTTCTTTTCTTTTTTTTTTTTTTTTTTTTTTTGGCGAGGAATCATCATTCCCAATATTAAAAAAAAATATATTATCATGACAATTAGGATAATAACAAGTAAGACTATCAAACACCTAATAGAGACAGCAGAGCTTAAAGCCTGCAGATGGATTATAGCAACCAATTCTTCATATTCCAATGTAAACCAACTTTCATTTATACATGGCAAGGAAGTGCTCCTTGTTCTAACTGTGTATATTTGTATTTTTTCTGTTGTTTACATTCTAAATACCTCTGATATAACATATTTCGCAAAATCTCCGTTGTCATAATCAAAACTTGCGCATCTTTATTGACAGCAGAATCTCCAGTGAGAAGACCGACATTTTCATCCCCGAATGTCTCCCTATGAGGTCAAAAAGAGAAATGAAAGACAATTATTAAATATCTTGGGAAATTCCCTCATATATCGACAGCCTCCTTAGTGAAAGATAGTTACTAACCGAAAATCACGAAACTTCTGATTCGATAATGCCTTAAGTGGAGTGGTGTAGAAAATCCTCTTCCCTCGGGCTACTGTGGCAACTGCTGCAGCTTCAGCTATCAATGTCTTTCCACTGCTTGTAGGGGCCGAAACCACAACCGAAGAGCCATTCAAAAAGGCTTGTATAGCCAATCGCTGACGAAAGACCCCAAAAGCATAAAAATAACAAATCTATAAACAAAAGCAAATCATTTCTTAAGCCATTAGGATAATCCCAACCTGAAATTTATCGATTCGAAAATCGTAGATGGAGGCGAGTTCGTCAACATCTATTATATCATTTCCGAACTCTTTAACTTCTTTGCGTATTTTATCAACTCTCTGCCACTTGGATTCCTTGCGCCATGTTAGAACATTCTCTGGTCTACCATCCGCCAATAATTCAGATTCCTCATCGGTTCCGTCCGAAATAATTTCCGGAAAGTAATCATATTCTTCAGCAGCTTCCTCGTCGTCGTCATCTTCGTCTTCTTCTTCTTCTTCTTCTTCTTCGTCATCTTCGACATCGGAGAGCTGAGACTCCAAAGGGAAGGGAGATCTTGGAGAGTTGAGGGAGATTGGAAATCGAGGGGAAGAGAAAGGAGGGAGGAGTAAGGGCTTGAGGCAGCAAAAGCCTAGGTTTGGAGATGGTGAATTGAAGAGGAGAAATGAGGAACGCCTGAAGGAAGAGATGGGAGGAGAGAGGATGGAGAGAGCGTTCATGGCGGGAGAGATGATATAAGTATTTGCCTTCGTGTGTTAGGCATTGTTTGGGTATCTATCATTTGGGAGTGATAAGGATCCTACTTATTCGACATCGTTTTTGCTACTTCTGCCACAATTTAAGAAAAAAATAGTTAAGTTAAAAAGACAATTTTATATAAGATATTTTATTTTGGCTAGCTAATTTGGATACGCTCGTAAGTAAGAAAGTGATTATTGGGACACTTCATCCGGATTTTATTTCTGCTGTTACTATCTCTATTGGTAGAACAATATCTAATTTTTCCAGTTATTACGTGGCTTTGAATCTTTTTCTGATCTGAACGAAGATATAATAGGAATATAAAGTTTCAACCGAAGCTAAATTACACCGTTGATCACTAAAGTTGTATATATTAATTGATTTTGTTAAAGTATGGTATGAGCAAATTTATAATTAAATTATTATTTATCCATTTGTTCCACTGTTTTATTTAAGTTGTTTCTTGCGGGAAAGCAAAGCAAAAAATAAAAAGAAAGATAATATGAACATTTTAAAGATAAGTGAGAATAGTTTTGTCTAGATTAAACTTAGAATCCTCCTAAGCTAACTTTTATTAGCATTGAGTTCACATTATTCCCCCAATCTTTACTTTAATATATGGGCATCTCACTTTTATTAAATAATAATAATAATACTAATTGTTTTTATCAACAAATAGAAAAATAGTATAATTTACTTTTTCATTTTATATAATACAATAATTGTTCATATTTTTTTTAAACCCCTACTACTTTGTTCATTAGTATAACCACTGAATGAACAAATAAACTAACTAGTACAATAAATATTAACAAATTTTCACCAGATTTATAATATTTTATGAGATATTTTGGTTTGTTTGCATATATATATATATATATATATATATATTAACAATTTATTAGTCCATGTGGTTTAATTTATCACATTAGTTAGTCCCTCTTTTAATTATATAGTTTCTCTTAGTCTTGTTATTATCAACTATTTAGTTAATTTGTTAGATTTTTTGGTCAAACTAGACTAACAATGCCAAAATTATCCTTTATTTTCATTTATAATATTAAAACATATGATTACTTCTATTTATTTTTTTCACATAGTTATGATATTACTAATATTAATTAGTTTATTAACTTTTCTATAATTATACAAATTTAATTTATTGTCGAAGAACTCGTTTCATTAAAATGAATAAATAAGTACGTACATATTTTTAAAAATATAAAATTAGGAGCAGAGATATATAAAATAATAAACACAAATATTTCACTTTTAATATACCTTAAGTTATCGATAACATTAAAAAAAGAAATATCATTTTTAAAAATTATCAGGATTTATAATAACATTTGTTATTAGTTTAAAAATATTATATTTCGGTAAAAAAAATAATTATATTAAATTAATAAAAAAATATAATATAAATTTTAAAAAATAAATAATACTAAGATTTTTAATTTTATAACTAATATATACTATATTCACTAAAAATTTTATTATAAATATTTTAATTTAAGTTGAAAGCTAGAAATTAATTTTTTGCTTAAGGATAATTTTGTACTTTCATTTGTAAAAATGAATGAAAAAACTAAAGAATTAATTAAAACAAAACTTAAGAACATTACAGTATATTACAAATTAAGTAGTGTAATATGTAAAAACATAATATATATACACATATATATATATATATATATATATATTGTAAAACACTTCAAGTTACATATTAAAAAAAAGGGGGCGGACTTTTCTCTCGACAACCTTTCAAAGTTTTTGTTTAAGAAGGAAAAAGGGAGTCCAAGCTTTCTTCCTCCGATCAATTTTCTTCTTTGTCTATTTTGCCGTATCTTTTTCTCGATCACCTATCATATATATTCAATTGATTTTTTATATATAAAATTTTGCATCTTTTTATTTAGCTGTATTTTTTTTAAATAAAATGTATATGCATGATAATAGTCATTAACTAATAACAAAATGAAATAAAAAAAAAAGGACGCTCGATCGCAAGAGACTCGGGTAAACAAAACCAAGCAAGATTTTGAGTATGAATACGTAGATATGTCATTCAAGTCTAACATTTTAATTAACAAATAGTTACACCTAATTTTCATTTTTTAAATAAAATTTGCTGAGAAATTATAAGAAAACATTCAAATATCTCACCGGCAGGAAAAGGAAAAAAATAAAAAATAACAAAGCTTCGTAACAAAGCAATAAAAATAGAAGTATCTCATATTTTCACTTCAAAAAAACATAACTTAAATGTTTGATAGTTTGTCCACTTAGTTATCTCTTTCTTTGTAAGATCTCGTTTATAATAAACATGTCATCTAGCCTCAGCATCGATTGGAGTATTCTTTTTTTTCCCCTTTTTTATGACTGATCTCGAGTAGACTTTACATTTGCCCTTGATATTAATACCTTTATGGATTTATTGAAAAAATATTGCCAAAACATTTTAAATTTATGTAAATACTATATTGTACCACAAGACATCATAAGGTTGCTAGGTGAAAATCTTATGCGATTTGCGGTTTGTGGAGTTACCACCTATAATCTGACCTTTCAAGTGGGAACTTCTGGTTCCAAAAGTTCAATATGTATCAATGAATCTGATTAATCAATTTGAAATTGGTGAAGCACTCTAAATTTAACTTGGTCTTATTAATTATTCAAAAGATGTTAGAGATTCCAACATCGATCCAACTACACTAAAATCCTAAGTAGTATATATATATTACTGATGTTCAAATATCAATTAATTATTTGAATTTGCAATGGTCAACATTCACAAAATAATATTTAACCCGTAATACAAATATGGTTGTGATTAATTTTTTGATTGAGTAGTTGCCATTAAGGGGGGGAAAAAAAAACTATAGTTCCAATTAGTTTTCCAACTCTGTGACTATAAAATTCGCATTAATGTTTTTCCTTGAAAAAAAACGCGTTAGTTCTATGGATTCTATATTCGACAATTGTGCTTGTATTAGGAAAAAATACAATTTTATTTCTACGCTCCTGAATATTTACCATTGAATTAACAAAGAACTTCACTGAGAAAATGTTACATATATTAGTTAAATAAAGAATTACTTGACCTGTGATGATAAATAAAAAAAATTATTATTTAACATATTTAAATTTGAATTCACCGTAAATTTATAACGCTTATACTTGACTTAAAAGATAAACTAAAACGTGCACTCAAGCTTTTAATGTTAATGAGTTTTAACAAAATATCACGAATAGTTAAAAGGAAAAAGATAATTCAAACACCAATTTGTTTTCTCATAACATATGGCTAACAAAATCGACATCCAAATGCGAGTATAATTTAAGGTGCTTCAATTACTCTTACAGTTAGGCAGACAATCAACAATAAAGGAGTTATTCCAACTCAAGTTATTAGGGAGACATCGTTATGTCAAATCCGTCCACTCTATTTTATAAAATGTAATTTTGACACAATTATAATCTTGGCCATCTTATAGCTTGTGCTTATGGCAAATTAGCTAATCAATTGATCCTCTTATTGGTGAGGCTTTGAATTGTAGAGAAGCACTTTCCTGGCTCATCCCATTACATTTTCCGCAAGTCATTGTTGAAGGCGATAGTTAGACCATAATCAATTACCTACTTAAGCAACACAACTTTTCTCATGCTTTCATTAGTTTCATTATGGATGATTGCCTTCTTTTAACTCATTTGTTTACTTGTATCTGATTCAATTTTGTTAGGAGATCTTTAAATAATGTAGTTCATATCCTTGCAAAAATAAGATTAAAAAGTAATGGCTCTTTTGTGAGTTGTCTCACTCGTTCTAATGAGATCATTGATGTAATTCTTCATGAAACGATACAATCAGCTTTTTTTCAAAAAAAAAAAAAAAAAAAAAAAAAAAAAAAACAAAAAACTTAGTTTAAAAGGGCAAATTGGGGCTGGCTTTAAATTAGAGGCAAATCACAGGATTAATACTGCAGGGGTGATATTTTTCATTTCATAGGTTTGCATTTATTTGTTTGACGTAAATTATTATTCCAATACAATTATTTTTTATTCCTAACATTTGATTAAAAGAAAATAAATAAAAAAGAAATTACGATCCAAAATAATTTTATATTTTAAGTAAGAGAGAATATTAAGAAATGAGAAATATTAATTACATTATTTTGAATTAAGAAAAGACTCTTGTATTAAATTCATATAAATTAGTATTTTTTATGAAAATATTTTTCTCGGAATAAATTAGACAAATAGATAGAAATCAAATTATTTTCAACTTTGTCACATTTAACAATACTATTTGTATAAGAATAATTCAACATACTTGATTTAAAATTATACAAGAAATGTCAGAATTACCAAAAAAAAAATTTATCATTAAATAATTTTACTACCAGTGTAGTAACAATATTTTCAAATTGCCGCCATATATATATATCAATAACATAAATTATATCAAAGTTTGCTAAGAAATATAGAATCACAATTTTATAATAATATCATGTAACAATTTTTTATTTGTCAAAAGTTATTTTATTATCAAATCTAGTATTTTTTTACAGGGAACTATCAATTTGAAGAGTTTGTATTTTATGTATAGAATGCTCACTAAAATCCTTAGGACTTGAACCTTAGAATACACAAGTAGAGACCAAATTATATGATAAATGTAAAAATGAAATAATTATAGATTCATTTGTATAATAAGTATACATAAAAATTAATGATGAGATTTTCATGTTTAGCTGCTTAGGGAAAAAAAGATAAATTAAGTTAAATTTAAAACAGAAAAGTGAAAAAATTAGACATTTGGAGGAGCCAAAGTTGAATATGTCACCTAAAATCACAAAATGTATATACGATTTAAAAATAAAAAATAAATAAATAAAACATTCCTGGCCCCATAAATTACTGCAAAGTGTGAAAACTTACCTATGGTCTGAGAGCAAAATCCAATCCAAGTAATTAGGAGTAAAATTGGTCCAGCAGCCAAAAAGAAGACTTTATATACTTTTCTATTTTTTTTTTTTTTTAACTGTACAGAATCTCATAACTGGAAAGTTATTAATATAAAAACAATAATTTCAAAGTGACGATTCGTAGCTCAATTCGGCCATCTTATACTTTTCTCAGGCCAAACCCACATTCTCTGCCTAACCCCTTTCTTTCTTTGTAAACCCCGAATCCCCTGATCGGAATTCTTCCGCCGCCGACTGTTCTAGCTATGGCTCTCTCACATCTTACTTCCTCTTCTAGATCTCACCTTCTTAAACCTCTTTCCACCCTCACCGCTACCCTCCGCCGTCCGATCTCCACCTCCACCGATCCCCTTACCATTGAGACCTCCGTCCCCTTCACTTCTCACAATTGCGAGGCTCCTTCTCGCAAGGTCGATACCAATTCGGAGGAGCTCTTTTCCTTCTTCCGCAACATGGCTACCATGCGGAGAATGGAAATCGCTGCCGACTCTCTATACAAGGCCAAGCTCATTCGTGGTTTCTGCCATCTCTACGACGGTCAGGAAGCGGTGGCTGTCGGAATGGAAGCTGCTATTACGAAAAAAGACTGCATCATAACGGCATACCGAGATCATTGTACGTTTTTAGGGCGCGGAGGGACGCTTCTTGAGGTTTTTGCGGAGCTTATGGGACGCCAGAAAGGTTGTTCGAAAGGAAAGGGTGGGTCTATGCATTTCTACAAGAAGGAAGCGGGGTTTTATGGAGGACATGGTATCGTCGGAGCTCAGGTGCCACTAGGATGTGGATTGGCTTTCGCCCAGAAGTACAAGAAGGAGGATACGGTGACGTTTGCTCTCTATGGGGATGGTGCTGCCAATCAGGGCCAATTGTTTGAGGCTCTTAATATTTCTGCTCTTTGGGATCTACCTGTAATTCTGGTCTGTGAGAATAATCACTGTAAGGATTGGAATATCTTTTTTCCTTTTATTGTTTTCTCCCCTCTCTTTTTATTTGGTTGATTGTTTCTAATCATTTTCAATTTCAATTCTCTGTGTACAGATGGTATGGGGACGGCAGAATGGAGAGCAGCTAAGAGTCCGGCTTACTACAAACGTGGGGATTATGTTCCTGGATTGAAGGTTAGAATTAATCTTCCTGTTGCTGCTTTTTATAGTTTATCTGTTTGTATTCTTTTGTATGGAAATGAGTTATCGTGATTGCGTTTCTTATAAATTGATCAATTTAGTGTCTGTTATTTATTTATTTTTTTGATGCAAACAGAAGCTTTATAAGAACACGGAAACTTCAGTAGAACAAAAGAATACAAAAGGGCTCCTTAAGCCCAAACATCCCAATTTTATGTACTCCCTCTAAGATCTCTACGTCTATACATAATTTGCATTTTCACAATATTAGAAATATTAAACAGCACTTCCAAAGAATTAAAAGGAAGAGTATAAAAACACACCGATTTCTTGCACACCAGCCCCAGTAGATGGCAGCATTGAAGTCAATTCTTTGCACTTGTGCAGTAACTGACTTCCCAACATGCTTATTTGACAGCCAATTACAACTCTTTGTCATCTATTAACACCAACTCCAATACTACATCTTCTCCTCACTTATTTCCAAATATCGGGCACTCAAAAAACAAATGTTCAATAGTTTCTAAAGTAGTGTGGCAGAAAACACAGTTGATATTTATTGTAGCATTCCACTGAGTAATTCTATTTTTAATAGCCCACCTATTCCTTAAGGCAAGCCAGGCTGTAAAGCTATGCCTAGGAATATGCCTGTAAGAGCAAAGGACGAACCAGCAGCCAAGATTTTCTGTTACTTCATGACTAGGATCTGGCATTTTCCAACCTTCATGACCCCACACATTAGCTACACCAGCATTTTTTGGCACATCAGGATACTTAATGGAGAGTGATGGAAATGAATCATTTAAGCTATTCCCATTGGCCCAGGGGTCATACCAAAAGGAAAAACTTTTCATTACCAATGCTATACCTGACGAAAGGTTTTAAATCATGTTTAATCTTATGAAGGCAATTCCCACACCAACTGGCATCAAAAGGCTACAGAATTCCTCAAAAGCATAAATGTTCAGTTTATTTTGAGACACCCAAGTAGCCCACAATGCTTGGATACTGCAGGACAGAGATAACAAGCTGTAAACGCCCTGCATAGGGTAACAGCTTAGCTTCCCATGTTTCAATGCTTGCTGTAATTCTCTCCACCGAGGAATTATAGTGAACTTTAGTGAGTGTAGAAGGAATAAGTGGCACCCCTAAGTACCTTTTAGGTAGCTTCCCTTCCACAAAAGGGATTTGATTAAGAATATTAAGCTTCATGCCCTCAACAATACCTCCTATTATTGCAAGCGGGGGGGGGGGGGGGGGGCGGGGGGGGGGGGGTGTGGGGGGAAATCCATCTCCAACAGGGATTCACCCGAGCGGGATGGAGAATCCCCATTTTATTTCCTCACGGGGTGGGGATGGGAAAATAATTTCCCCAAAGGTGGGGATGAGGACCTCTCTCCCCACCCTATGGGGATCCCAATCCCCATGGGGAATTCAATGGGAATAACAAAAAAAACTTATTACATATAACTAAAAATTTCATAAAATAAAAATATTTTGGAATTGTACTAGGAATACCATGTTTGATGGATTAACATTTTTTGTGCATTAAACAATTAATATGGATTTTTAGATTTTATTTTTATGTTTGGATAATTGTTGTTTATTTATATATTCGGTGAATAAGTTTTATGGCATATCAATTATAATCGATACATTTTTTGCATCAAGTAATTGCACTAATATTTTTTTTTTATATATATATATATGCAAGTTTGTAATTTATCGCAAAAATTTTGAATTTCACAAAAAAAATATTTTTTCTTGGAAAAAAAGATTGTGAAATGGGGAATGGGGATCCCCACGAAGATCCTAATCCCCATGGGGGCAGGGATGGGGACAATTTTTTCCCCATTTTATAAACAGGGATGGGGGGAGCAGTCTCCATCGGCTCCCCACCCCATTTCCAATGCTAATACCACCAGAGAACACTTGACTTTGCTGGGGTTCACCCTTAAACCAGATTAATCCCCAAACCTCTGCAAAATATTAATCAACTCCCATGTATAAAATCAAATCAGCTTTGCTGACAAGAAATAGATCATCCGCAACACTCTAATGATGGAGTTTCAATTGCTTACGCCCCAGTGAAACTGATGAGGAGGAGAAAGTTGGGAAGAAAACATTGTAGAGAGTTATTCCATAGTCAACACAAAAAGCAAAGGAGACATAGGGTCTCCTTGCCTCGTGTCTGTTATTTCTTGTTCTTTAGCAAGTATGTGGTAGTAATATATGTTCCTTGCGGTTTAAATATTTTAATTGACCTCTGTGCTTGAGAAGCACTATGGAATGGTGGGATTTGTAAAAACATGGCAGTGGCAAAGGCGATTATATATTAACATTTTTCTTTCTTGCTTTTTATGATTGAAATTCCTATGCGTATCACCTTCCCTTCCCCTCAAGTTGCTTTTGGTTTGTTGATATCTGGCCATTAGTTTATTTTCTATCGTGTTTAGATTCTGGATGATGAATGCTTAAGGATTGAACATGGCAATATTTGTGGATTGTTTCAACGTCAATTTTACATGTTAGTGGAGAAAAGGTTTTAGCCGTAGTTTTTTTAATCTACTTTCTGTTATGTTGGTGTGGGACCAATTCTGAAGGTTATTTTAATCCTTGGTGAAGTGCCAACCATCTTTCTTGAAGTTCCCTGTTGTTGGAATTGTAGGAAGGTTGGCCTCCATCCTATAAAGTTGCTGCGTACTCCTATCCAATACTTTCAGAGAAATCGAACCAGGCTTGTTATGAGCCGAAAATGTCAAATTCATTGCATTCTAGGAGTCTTCTGTGATCAATGAAATAATAAAATTTTACAGTGTACATTGTGGTCGAAAATAATCAACTGTTGAAATGTTGCAGCCTTGCGTCATGAATTTCATTGCACAGAAGGGCAGCTTCTCATGATGAATTACATAAAGGACTTCCATTATTGTGTCTGTAGTTCGCAGTCTATGTTCTGGTACCCTGTGCATTTGTCCAAACTTAGTAACCTTGATCAGAGAACTATTCTTTGCATTCTTACTATATTGCATTTTAAGGATTATCATCTACTGAGGTTTTTGGTGCTTCTTGCACCTTATTTATGACCTGCTTTTTCAAAACAATGCATTGTCCCATTTGATTTTGAAGATGGATACTGGAAAGAAACAAGCAATGAGAAGCTGTTATATATATATATGTGTGTGTGTGTGTATGGCAGCATAAATTTGCATCAATTCTACACCTTTTAATATCAGTCTGCTCATGATTTTGTTATTTATTTACTTATCTGTTTATTTATTTTTGAAACAGGTAGATGGCATGGATGCGCTTGCCGTGAAACAAGCATGCAAATTTGCAAAGGAGTTTGTGTTGAAGAATGGTCCAATCGTGAGTTTTATTTCATATATCAACTGCGTCTTGTTGCCTGTTTGTATGCTCTCATGTATCTGTAGTTGGCATATTTTTTTAATTGTAGCACATGTTAACTGGCTGCTTAAAATTTGGCTTTATAGTTTTTGTGTGACAACCTGTGGAGGTAAGTTGCATAAATACTAGCCAAATTTGATGGACGTGAAGATATATCTGGTTCAAAGAAAGTTAAATACTTGATAGCGAACATCTTAGTATGACCATTTGATTCCAACATTTGGAGGTGATAAATGTGGTTTTGTTGATCTGTTTATATTTGAACTAAGAATTAGGTAATAACTAGGGCTAAATGACAGAATGAATATAATGTTTCAAATTATTTGGAATAGCAAGTTTTGGATATGATACTATATAGTTAATTTGGAAGTTTATTGGTTAGATTCATGAATGTGGGTAAGGGAAGTAACTTGTGGGGGATTGGAAATGCTTACATAAAAATTTGTACATACTAATCTACGCAGCTAATTTATCATTCTCATTTTTGACTCAGTAAACTAAAAGAAAATGAAAGAAATTACATTAGACATAACACTCATGTCTCCTCTTTAGCTCCAAATGTAACTCCACACTTATTTAATATTAAAGGAAACTATTTTGCGCAATTTCATTCAACTGGTTATCTAAAAATTATTGGATTTATCCAATTTTCATCTTCTGCATTGATGGTCTTGTACATGATAATGTACTGAAATATGAATCAAACTACTCTACTTTGAAGGCTTTCTTATCTTTTTTGATTTGCGGAAGTTAATATATGTAATTTTTTTTATGCTTGTATTAGATTCTTGAGATGGACACCTACAGGTATCATGGTCACTCCATGTCTGATCCTGGCAGCACCTACCGTACTCGTGACGAGATTAGTGGCGTGAGACAGGTTATTGCAATAACATTTCTGTTTTGCAAATCAAATAACTATTCAGTATGTATATTCTACAAATACATATTACGTTGTGCTGTTATCTTCAGGAACGTGATCCAGTTGAAAGAATCAGAAAACTAGTGCTAGCTCATGACATAGCTACTGAGAAAGAGCTAAAGGTAATTGATCAAGTTGGCTATGTATAAATTCGGCACCATTTGGCATGATTTTTCTTTTTTTTGCTTCGTATTCTGCTGTATGCCCCTTTCTTTTGGTGCTTGTAGAAGTTTCTAAAGATGAAGATTTTCAAAATGTATTTGTCATGGTGGAATTATTTAGAAAACTAATTGTATGTTTCTCCTTTTTTCCAGGATATGGAAAAAGAAATAAGAAAGCAAGTTGATGATGCGATCGCACAAGCAAAAGTAAGCCCGGAAGTTTTAGTTCTCAATTTTTTGCGTACTTGTCTGTTGAGTAGTATTTTCTCTCTCTCTCTCTCTATGTTGTGGGTGCTTTATTGCATCATGTAATTGTTGCTTTCCTGATGCTCTTTCCTCTTCTTTTCCTAATTGTGTTTGCAGGAATGTCCAATGCCAGAACCAGCAGAACTTTTCACAAATATATATGTGAAAGGTTATGGGGCTGAGGTATACGTAAATTCAGTTTTTATTAAATTAGTCATCACTTCTTTTGTTTGCATTAGTTTTCCATTTAGGATAGTGAATGTTAACGGAGCACCTGGCATTGTTTATTCTTGGATTATTAGGTGAAAAAAATGATGTGTGATGGATATGTTTTTGAACCACTGGGTACTGGAATATGATAGTGATCTACTAGCATAAATTTTCTATTGGAAGGAAAATGGACAATGAGCAATACATGGGTTGATATTAGGGAATCAGACAGACGACTAATCAATAAAACTATAGTGCCATAATTGTCATGTCTTTAATGTCATAACGTTTTGTTCGCAGGATTTATAGATATTATTTTGTTCAAGTTTGGTGGGTTATATTGTACCATGATCAAGGCATGAATTTGTCTCTGCCCCATCTGAAAGTGGAAAGCTACATTATGTTATTTTCTTAGGCAAGAGATGTTTAAATATGTGGTCTGGAGTAGTTCATCTTTTTTTTAAGTGTGTTGCTTTGTGATTTTCAATTGCAGTCATTTGGAGCAGACAGGAAAGAAGTAAAGGTTGTTCTTCCATGAAAGGGACAATCGTGGATGTTTCCAACAGACCCATCTCAAACTCGTCTGCCTAACAGAGGGTTCCAAAAAATACAGTGAAAAATAAAAATGTTAGTGAAAATGGGCAATTCATTCGAGCCTATGGTTTTGTTTCAGTATTTTTGTATAGAACAGTGGTTCTTCTCACATTGTGGGGCAAAAATGTTGCGTTTTGCATGTGCAGGGCAATCGAGAGAAAATACTGAGTTGAACTCTTGATAAACATTGAGTAGGTGCTTCGGGGTAGAAAATTTGATTCTTGGTATGCCAAGCCCTAAATTTTCAACTCATTTTTGTCAGTTTGTGACCATAATAAATGAATTTCAATTTTTTTTAACCAATGGAGACCCATATTGATCAGTTCTGTTCATTTGATTCCATGAAATCATTTTTCTGATACGCCACTGCTGCATTCAATTTGTGAAATATTCAGCTGAGGGACCCATATCTATTATTAGTATCACCATAGAATTTCCGGGATAAATAATTTTAGGTTCTTTGAGCTCCTAATTAATGATTATACTCGATATATATAATCGACTTTTTCACGATTTTGTTGTACATTATTTTGAGTTCATTGCTTAAATTATTTTTGACTCATTTGAACATAACAGCTCACTAAATTATCTTGTGGATGAATTACCATATTAATTATTCTACCACTAATAGTTTCATCATCCATTAAAATAACAGAAGTTAGTAATCCAAAATGTACTAATTACACGACATTGATAAATGTGCTATATGTGGAGCACATCTACGTCGGAGTCAACGAAAAAATTATATTACGAAAACAATCCAAGTTTGGAGACTTTAGGATGTGATTTGCCAAATAAAAATCACCTTTAGGGGGCTAATTGCCCCATTTGTTTTTACGAAGTTGGCACGATCAGATTGAAAAACTCTATATATTGTGCTGATTAAAATGAAAATCGCCTTGACTAAGGGACTAATTGCCCCTCTGATTCTGCTAAAGAATGCACTTTCTAGAGAGAAAAAAAAACTATAGACAGACTTGTTAATCTGTAATCCGATTAGACGAGTCTACAAGAGAAGCTTTTCAAAATCCACTGAGAAAGTACGATAATGTAAGCGCTTACTACAAAGAAACTACTCATGTAATTAATCATACAGAAACTAAATCAGCAACTTGATATGATATTAGCTCTCTAACTGATCAAGATGGAGAATAAATTAAAAAACTTACGAGCATACAAATAAATGTCAGTGATCAACTTGTATATATATAAAATATATAAAATATGTTCTCGACCAAATTCCTAAAACATACTCTAACAAAAATATCCTCCTCAATGTAGTACAACAATTGAATGATATCATACTGAAAATTTAACACCTTCATCATCAGTTGCAGTTCCCTTAAAGATTGCAACCTTCCCTTTTTGTTCGAGCAGTTTCAATGCCCGCATCAAAATTGTGCGATCTATCCCATGAAGTTCTGTGGTTCAGCAAAAGATAAATTCTAATCAACTTAAATACCAATTTCGTGCTAGATATCAAAACCAAGTTTATGCAAGCAATCATGCATATCGGCTATATAAACCCTCTTTCTCCAATCTGACATCCTAGATTATGTTATTAAAATAGCTTATACAGTTCGTACTTCTTTTTCCATACATTCTAAAAAGAAAATGGTTATACCATGAGCTCATATTACTTGGCACATTCCAAATCATACATCATCCAACAGTCAACCTCTACTTTATGAGGTATATTCAATGACGTGATGATATTCCCTATCTACAAATCTTAACCATTACGACATTTCCTGATGCGAATACAAAGTGACTCCCTTTGGATCAGATATTAAAGAAACCATACTTGGTGGAGTTTAGTTCCTTTGTAAAAGGAAATGCGACTTAAAAGCCCGTTCATCTAACTTGCCAAAAAAAAAAAAAATGGCAAGAGTATTTTGAGGCCAAAACCGTTATTAAGGCCCCGTCTCATTTGACTTTAATCTATTAAGCCCTCCAGCATTTATTTTTCGATGCCACATTGAACTTCGTATGTTTATTGTACACAACATTGAGGACCTCTTTTATCAAAGGAACTTCCACTGTTAGAAAAATGCCCAATATGACTAAATATAAAATATTTCAAGGGTAAAAAGAGATAAACAAAATCACATATATTGATCACAGTAAATAGCAATCTGTTTTACCAAGTGTATAAGATAATAATGTTAGCTCTTTCCTTTGACTGAGTTATTGAATATCTTTGCTCTCTAATTATTTGGTTTATTTCATCTGTTTGGCAAATCTTTATCTGAGTTTTCTAACAAAAATCTTTTGAGGGGTAATTAATCATGGGTTGTACCATATTTAAACTATGAAAGGAGCAGACATTTTTTTGGCCTCGCAGGGGAGGGAAAAGAGACAATATTAGGATGCACAGCGACTACTTAGTAACCTAAGGATTATGCTAAGTTCATTATCAGCATTCCTTACACATAAGGATCCACAAGTATTACCTGTTCCCCGAGATTCAATTCCAGTGCGAATCTCTTCAATAGTCATCACACCATCCTCTAAGCCATTGTCCTTTGCCTATAATATTTGCAAGGATACCAAATGGAATTTCTAAAGCTATCATCCTATAAAAAAACATTCATTAGCAAAGACAAAATTCACTCACAAATTGCAAAATAATGTTGGCCCATTCTTGAATATGATGCCAAAGAATGAGGCATTTCCTATGTCCTTTATCCAACCATTCTGCACGGCCTGTTAGAACAACATTGAAAACAACAGATGATGAAAAAATCCTAATAATATAAGCTCATTTCCTTCAAAAAAGCAAATAAAATAGAGGAAACCATTCAACATAGATCCTATACTACATATTACCATACAAAGGAACAGTTGTCCCCCATCGTTTTGGGTAACCTATAAATCTCCCAACAACTCTACTTAAGGGTTTGTTTGGTTGGGGCGAAGGAAGAGTTATTAAAGGAAGGGAAAGAAAGAGTTTTGGTAGGAAAGGCAAGGGAATGGCCTTCATCCTTACAAAACCTCCAATTTGGTGGGTCGAAATATAATGGAAATTGGTGGGTTTTAACCCTTAATAAACCCTTACCTTTCTAATAACCTTCCAACCAAACAAGGGTTGTCCTTAACCATTCCTTTATTAACCTCTTGAAACCCCTCACTCAAACAGACTCTAAGTGTGCATTGATCAAACACTGTAGCTCTTGTCCTTTGCCTAATGAGTTTTACAGATATATCAAAGAAATACTGAAAACACACTTCCATTAGACACTAGAAACAACACAGATTGACTCAATAAATGTAAAGCGATACTAGCACATTCTTGAATGTGAAACCACAGAATGAGCAATTTCCTACGTCCTTTAACTAACAATTAAGAACAACTTGTACGGAAGTATAGAAAACGAATAGATCACCTTGGAAGACCTGATGAAAATCATACTATTAAAAAATAATTTGCTTAAAAGAAGATTAGCAAACAAAACACAGGAAAAAGTTCAAAACAAATCCAATTATTAATTAATTTATGAAAACAAATGCTTCAAATATTTCCTGTCATCATCTCTAGTATCCTATAAATCTCTCTATTGGCACTTATCCATGAATTCAGCTTTGCATTGCTAAGTGTTGACTACTTAGTGACTGTGAGATGAATAGCTGGCAGAAAATAAAGAGCAACTGTGTCAGCAAAATATATGGCGTTCATAAGGCTCCATGTTATTGCTTTGTGAATTTTAACTTTGAACTGAAAAAAAAGGGAAGATGATATTCTGGTTTACAGGACAAAGACGAAAAGATTGTTATATTATTTAAAATCTAAAATTCAAGTTTCAATAAGGGCTGCAAGAAAGTTGTTCTCAAGTTTCTCTTGCCAACTCCTACACCAATTGAGACACACTAACTGCATCAAGATTACAGCTGAGGCATACTAATCTTCACGAGGGACTGGCACATCAACCTCAGAGGCTGCAGTTGGCTCAAGTCACTGGAGGGACAGCCACAATTATTAACTGACAACTATTACAACAGTAACAACCATCTTAAAAAGTTCGGGACATTAATGGATCCTAAGTTAACAATTTTCACTATATTCTTTCTTCTTTAATGCCCGTTCTTATGATCTTGATTGTTAGTTTTCTATAACTCCTTTGATTGTCTCAAACTAGATAGCGAAAATGCAAAAGGAAAAGGTAGGGTCATTGTGCTAAAGAACAAGTGACACCGATACTAAAAACAGTTCAATATTCCATGAAAATGGAATCTCCAAATGTGAGTTTTAGATAAAGAAGTGGCATTTCGATCCTAAGACTCATAAATTAAAAATTGAATCAACTTTCTATCGCCATTCCTTGAATGGTTTGTTATCCAGGATAAAACTAAAAATTACCAAGTCTTCAATTCTTGATTTTCACATAAATATGAGAGGTCATACGGGAATAAGTCTCCATTTCTTTCCGGACACTTTAATCCACTTGTAACCAAAAAAGCTTTCAAGGGAAGAAACAATTTGTGATTTGAAGATAAAAAGATAAAAAATACAATAATAGTAGTTGTAATAATCATAACAGAACAAAATCAAAAACAAGCAAGAGATATCATACATTTTCCTCCTTTCATTTCTTCAATTATAATTTCAGAAATACAAAAATAAGACAATAATGCAGTTCCATGTAGACAATGTTTGAAGTAAATTCTTATCATGCTACATATATACCTTATAAGCAACATTTAATGGAAATAAGCAAACAAATCTATAGGATATTCAAGTTTTTATCTTCTTAAATAAAAAGAGGGTCGGAGGATTAGTACAAACCTTCTGAAACTAACACTGAGAGAAAAGCTTCTCTAGCTTCATGATTTAGAGATCCTGCACATATGCAGTGGAAAAAGCAGGTAAAACATGATGTTAATGGAAACAAATCTAATATAGCTTAAAGATAGTTATTAAAGTAAAAGTGGATTTGAGGTGACAAAGACATGCTTCTATGATCAGTGATTGACCAAATGGACACAATTGCCTCCATTCATAAACCATAACCATCATTCATTCATCATACACAACATATCTTGCAATTCCATACGTTACATAAACCTTTTCATGAGGCTAAGCCAAACAATTTTGACAATTACAGTCAACATATCACCAGGAAAGGAAATTAGAAGTCTCTATGCTTTCCTGAGAATTATTCAAACCATGTCCGGGAATCCTTAGTTGCATTCAAATATCTGAAATGAGAAGCATATCAGAAACTATCTAGTCAGAACCTAACGAGACTAGAGTATAGGACTTACTTTCAATCACGGGATTAGAGAACAAGGGAAAATTTTCTTCTATATCTATCATAAATATGTTCTGAGTTCTACAATAATCAACAATAAGTTCCTTCCAGAGCTTTACTTGCTTTTCTCGAGTGTCCCTAACTGGCTGCAAACTAAGAATGACATGAAGTTGCAGTTAAGAATTAGAATTAACCAGGGCAAATAATGCAATTGAGGGTCATAGTAAAACTGCAAAAAACGAAGAAAGTGTGGCATTCATCCCATATATATGGAAACAGAGAACATGTCTACTTTGCTATAAGAATGCATATGCCTTCCTAAGAGTTAAAAATTTTATAGCATGCACAATATCAGGCCATACACAGCATTGCACTTGACAATATGAAATTACTCAACAGCCTCCCTCATATGTTATCTTAACAGAACGAAAACAAATACGTACACAATATAAAACTAAATTAAGGCTTATACTGACCAAGCAGGCTTGGGCTTCTGCTGTTACACCGAAATTGATTGCCCATACTACCGGTATGCATAAGGGAAGGAGTATTTACTTTTAATTGCATAATCTGTCATACAAAACTCGTGAATTGGGAGAATTCTACCTACTCTCAACAAGTCTTAATCATTCAGAAGACTTGAGAAATGATTTGGTAACTACGTTGTCTTAACACTTAGTTGTTTCAACTCCAAAATTGATGGCTATTTACAAACATATGATCAGGCATACGATTTGTAAAATGCTCCATCAAAAAGTTATAAAATATAGGGATATAACAACAAAAATGGAACTCGTACAAAACAATTGCAATATCATAAAGGCTAGTAGATCAAAAATAAAACACAGCGCTTGCTTATAAACCTCTGGTACCCCAGACTATTCAACCTTTTCTCTCTCTCTTTTTTTTTTCTTTTTTTTTTTAATTTTTTATTCTTGTAGTCTGAAGTGACTGTTTCTGTTAACTATAATAACCATATTATAGGTGTTTCATTCTTCCCCCCTCGTAGTAAATGAAAGAAAAAGATGTGAAAACAGATATAAATATTACAATTAAGAAACGCGATCAAAAGAGATTGGTTATTGATGAACTATTTAGATAAGCAGAAAGGGCAGGAAAGTACGTAAAGTATGGTGGGTAGTTAAAGAACTGGGGCAGCTTGAAATCACCCATTTTCTGCATCTTGTGAGCGCTCCTTCTAAAACAGAAACCTACAACTGCATGACTATAATTCAATAAATGCCTTAAGCAGCCAGGGGCGGAGGGAGGGGGGCCCTTGGGGGGCCGATGCCCCTCCAGCCGCCGGGAAAAACCCTACTAAAGGTGTTTAGCCGGCATTCGCCCCTTGAATTAGGGATTTGGGGGAGCATTTTGCCCCCAAAATCACAGACATGAATCCCTTAAGAAGGAACGAACCTGCTGGATTCCGGCAAGCATAAAAATGGGCCTTCCTTTGGCCCTTTGGCTCCTGCTATTAAACGGCGGAGTGGCAGTTCAGTTGTAGGTGTTGATGAAGAAGATGACACCCTTCTCTTTCTTTTCTTTCGGTTAAACAACTGCCTTTGGGGAAAAGAATGAAAGATTAAAAGACCTATCCACGTGCCCTTTTTCCTTTGTTTTTCAATTTTTATTTTTTTGTCTTTTATTTTTTTTCTTAAAAAGGTGAGTAAACTTTTTTTCTAATTTATTTATCAAATATTAATTTAATTTAAAATTTTTATTTTTTTTTATAAAGTATTAATTAATCAAAGTTTACAATTATTTTCAAATAATATTCTCAATTTTACTTTATTAAATGTTTATTCAATTATTATTTATGAATTTAATAAATTAAGGTTTGTAATTTGAGTTTAGTTATTTATTTGTTTTATACCAAATAGAACTATTAAATTACTGATATTTGATGAATTGAAAAGTTAATTTGTAAACAATATCTATAATTTGATAATTTATATATATTTTGAATCGAAATTAAATTGATTATTTAATTAGAAAGTTAATTATTAAATTAATTAATTTGTGTTATAACTTGGATTGAAATCGGTAGATTATGAATTTATACTTGTGTTTAATATTTTGTTTGTATTTTTATTTTAGGAATTAGAGATATAAATGAGTTTGTTATGACAACTAAGATAAATATGATAGCAATTCTTGAAAATAATCCTCGTAAGGGTGTTTTCCGGTCTTAAAAACACCTTTCAGTTAGCGGCAAGCTGTTGACGTCCTTTTTTTTACTCCCAAAGAGTCAGGTCCTGGCCCTACTACTGAGTCAATGTTTATAAGAGTGCATAAAAAAAAGCGTGGGAGAAATTGAGAGAGAGAGAGTTTTAATAGTGTTTGAGGAAATACGGAGAATGATGCTTAATTAATGAAAAAATGAGAAATAATGAAAAAGTGAGATATTTTGAAAAAAATTTCAAATGCTTGATCATAATTTCAGTCTCTAGATTGGATTAAGTGCGGAGAAGAGGAAAGGTTTGCATGGTTCTGAATATGATTTCCATGATGTTCTCTACTCAATAAAGAAACTAAGAGGAAGAGGAATGGATAGACTATGGAGCATCTGTCTATCTAAAACGACGTATTAGTCTTTTTTTCATCTATAGCTGAAAATATTCTCCCAGAAAATATAAACCAATCTTGCCCAAATCCAATGGAAATCACCGACATTTCAAATTGAAACCTTAATTATTCACCAAAAACAAACACAATGTTACATAATAAGCATTTTTTAAAACAAGGCCCGTAATGAAAATTATATTCTTTCTTATCCGAATTAAATTTACCAGCAAATTTGATAATAATCTTAAATCATAACCACATATAATTAATCATAACAAAAAATTTAATTAAGAACACAAAACAAAAGTAGTTAATATAGCATAAATTAATATAATTATCAAGTGTGTCACATGCTTATAACAATGGCATCCCCATATTTCATTGTCGTCATCTTCATTATCAACTTTATCTTATTTCTAGAAATAGTCATTTTGGTCAAAAATAGTCAATTTTTGTAAAAAAAAAATGTTGAGTGTTGGTTAAAAATTTCAGTGAGCAAATTTGTTTATATTTTAGTATATTGCATGTTTCACACATATTTATTTGAATTAACATTATTTTTTCCATTGACTCCCTAAGTATTTTGTTCGAACTCCACCACCGTGCACACCATATTACCGGTCCAATTCTATCATCGTAATGTAAGTCAAAAATGAAACTAGGAAGAAGAAGACAAACCCACGAACAAAATCAATTCAAACATTGAAAGAATGAAACTTGAACTTCAAATGGAATGATTACTCATCAATATATCAAAAAATTAAGCAATTAACTGATAAATTTGCCTTTTGGTCAAAATAAGTTCATAAATTTACTTGAAGCAGACAAAAGGAAAAAATTTGAACCCTTAACTCTCCCTATGAATACATATCTCTCTCCACCATCAAACGCCGCAATGAACTTGATTTAATTGACGATGATAGAATCGACTGGAACGACGCTGGAATTTACTAGATTTGAAGCCTTGGACTGAACGGAAGGAGGTGTCATGAAGTACCGATGAAACTTGAGAGTGGCAATAAAAAGAGGCAATGTATCCGATGGTGATGTCTGAGACGGAGCCTGAGACGCGGTTATTGGTTAAAGAGAAGTCATTTGAGGGAGGGAGATCAATGGAGGATAGAGGCAGTTAGGTTTCTAGGGTTTATTTCATCAGGAAAAGTTAGAAAATAGTTTTACAAGTAGCACTGTTAATCAGGGTTGTCAATAAGGACGAGGGACCCCTCCCGAATGGGGACGGACCCTGTTTAGGATCCCCGCGGGGCGGGGTTGGAGACAAATTTGTCCTCAAATGCTAAAATGGGGACGGGGATGAGATTACCTTTCCCCGCCCCACGGGCTCCTATCCTTGTCCCCGTTTAGTCCCCGCCGGGATCCCCGACAATATCCATATTAAAACCCCGTTAAAATCTTCAATTCTAATTATTTGTATTATTGTATATATATATATATATTGAATTTTGTAATACTAAAATGAAATTAAAACTAAAGTTTTCAATTTTCAATTAAAACTGTATAAGATTCAAAAACTATTGGCTCTAAAACTAAATTTACTTATTTCTTTTTTAAAAATAATTGTCTAAACGGGGATGGAGACCCCAGTAGGGAACCTATTCCCCAACACGACGGGGGACGAGGGTTAGGATTGTCCCTATTTGTTAAACATGGACGGGGGCGAAGATCCCTGCCTAGCCGAAGAAAGAGGATGGGATTGCCAATCCCCGCCCCACCCTGTTTACATCCCTACTATTAATTAGGAAGACTGGATGGAACTCGGCTCCGACCGGACCTATAGCAATATCAAAATGGAATTTTTTAGTAAAATGATAACAAAATAAAGGTACTAAAGACCTTTTAAGCTTGTGCTCTCGCATTTTATTTTCCATTTCAGTGGTATGCAAAATAATTCAAAATAAGCATATTCCATTAACAATTTTGTCATTGAAATATAAGAAAATATGCTTATTTTTTGAAGCTCTTTCGAATAGCACATGGGCAAAAAAGAGATAAAAGGGCAAATCACATATATAGCACAGTGATAAAAAGGTCTTTAGTTCCAAAATAAAGAATTTTTGTCACGTTTATCAAACAATATATAAATTCAGATGAAATCCTCGTTACACCCAAAATATATACTGAGAATTACAAGACTTGGATCCTTACCTTTCCTTCAATCTTGAATCAAGCGCCATCTCATATTCTTCTTATTATCTTTGTTATCAACTTTATCTTATTTTTAAAAATTGTAATTTTGGTAAAAAAAATAAAAAATTCAATTTTTTGTAAAAAAAAAAATTGTGAATATAGGTAAAAAAATTTTAGTGAGCAAGTCTGTTTATATTTTAGTATATTGTATTTTTCACACACATACTTAGTTGAATTAACATTATTTTTTTCATTGATATCCCGAGTGTTTTTAACTAGCTCTACCACTGTAAGCAGCAGTAGCAGCATCAACTAAAGTATCATAACTAAAATTCACAATTATAACAAATTTTCTCTGGTGGCTCTTGTTCCACCATTTAGACATAAAATAATACAAATAAGGTAACACCAAAAATTTTAAGCACCAAAGCCAATGTTAAGTCATTCTTCTAAAAATTTCACTTTCAACAATAAGAAATCAAGCTTTCAATTTATTTTCCCCTTTTCAATGGTTTCTATATTGGTGATCCTTTAATTTTCCTCATTTTGAAAATAAATTTTACATAAAAACCAAATTAAGCCATCAGCCAAAAAAGAAAAAAAAAAAACCTAATACATACAAACATTTTGGATGATAGGTTACCAAAGAATGATAATGAAGTGAGAATCCAAATGAAAGAATAGTAAAGTAAAATAAATACCGAGAATCGTCTCAACAACAGATAAATAGAGAGCAACAACATTAGAACTCCAACAATAAGTAAAAACAACCCTTGTTAGTGAGAAATTGAGAGGGAAAAGTAAGAAGGAGTTGGGCTGGAGAGGGAGATGACAAAGAGCCGGTCACAAGGTGGTTGTGCTACGAGTATTACTATGTGATATTACGTTCTGATTTGGACGATGCTGAGTTGAGTGTTAATAACTAGAGATGATTCCGCTGCAGACTAGAAATCAACGTGAGGGGATGAATTTTTTAGTTCGGGTCAAATTAGGTTAAGAAAAGAACGTCTCATTGGTATCCTACAGAAACCTTATAAGTAAAACGGTCACTGATCAAATAAATCCAACACAACTTATGAAGAAACAATTAATTGAAAGAGTATAAAACGATAGTGACAAACTCTAATGAAATTGATTTTATTTTTACTGACTTGATACAATTTAATGCTTCACATAAAGTAAGAGTTTGATAGTTAAAATATCATACCAACAAAACAATATCTTATACATATTGACTTAGAGCCAGTAGGAGATATGGTCTTATTTTTGCACTACGAAATTCAACATGTTTAATTCAATAGTTCTGATTTTCGTCACTTCAACATTTTGTAAAATTATGATCTTGTGGTAAAAAAGAATATTTACCACACACCATTAGAATCGTGTCTTATCGAAACTGGTATTGTTAAAATAATAAACTCTAAATTATCATTTTATAATATAATAATCGTTGAAGATCGTACAAAACTTTTATTGCCATTATCAGTAGAAATAAAAAAAAAAAATCCGATATATATATATATATACACACTGTCAAAGAAAATTAGAAGAACCACCTTCACTGAAAACTGAAAAATTGCAAATAAACCAATAACCCTAAATCATTGGGAAAATCTCAAAAAGGAAAAAAAAAAAAAAAAACTACGGAAAGACCTAAAGGCATAATGTTATCAAATAATTTGCTGGATCAGTTGTATTTTATATTCATTACTTCACATTAATAATTAGATATGAAAACCATTATCATTGACAGTAATCTAATAATTTAGCGTTAAAATTTCATAAATTATTAATATAAATAAAAAAATTATGAGAAATAGTTGTAAATTTAATCATGAAAGAGAAATACAGGTAGGTGGGCCGGCGAAGGGTGATGAACAATCGTAGTCCATCAATGCCAAGCATGTATTTGACTTTCTCGTTTTCAACGTCAGAACTCCACTTCTACTCACATCGCTCCCCAAACCCCAACTTCAAACACACTGAGCTGCACCTCTCGAGGGCTCCACTGCGTCATCGCCGGTTTCTGGTAGTATCTGACTTCTTTGCTACTCTCGATTCGAAGCTCCGAGCTCTCTCCTCTCTCTCTGCATCTTTGTGAGCTTTTCGTCTTGGCTCACCCTCACTCTTACTCTCATGATTCAATTTTCGTTAAGGTATTCAGAACCCTAATCTTCTTAATTTATCCAATACATAACTGCCACATATGCGGCATTGCGATTGGAATTGCTTAGTAATCATTTTTATTTTTTAGTTCAATTAATGAAACACTTTAGTTTGATGTTGTACAGGCGATAGATTGCTCTCTATAATTTGTTTTCGCCAGCAAAATTCTTCTGCTCGGTGACCAGAGCTAGTCCAAAGTCATATTGCAAATTCAAGATTAACAGAGAAGAAGGCAATGGCTGTGTAAGTTTTGATTCCTCAACCTTCAATGGTGCTCTTTGATTATCTTCTTTGTGGGTAAGCAAAGGTTTCTTTTTCCGTAATACTTCCGGATATTGATGATTGAAAATACCGCAATGTTCTGGTTTCAATTTAGCGTCTTTGCTTCTTTTTAAAAAAAAAAAAAAATACTGGTGCCATATTCCGTTTCTACTTTTTATTTTTTGTTTCTATGTTAACCAGCTAAAGATTGTTCATGGTTTCCTGTTTCAAATCATGTTCTACTGTTGTCAAGTAATTTCTTTATCTGGGTGTTGCTGTTTCTGTTTTTTGAATATATTTGGTTATTTATGTCACAGAGTTGCTTCTGCCCCGGGTAAGGTGTTGATGACTGGGGGTTACCTCATATTGGAAAGACCCAATCCTGGGATCGTACTCAGCACAAGTGCTCGATTCTATGCGATTGTGAAGCCACTTTATGATGCAATCAAGCCCGATAGCTGGGCATGGGTGCGTCTAATGCTTACAACTTTTCTTTCTTTATGTGTATCATGTGTGCATCTTGATTATGACTACTGGCATATTTGACTAAATTATTCCAATTGGAGTTTTATCTATTGTTCTTAACCCATGGGTCCATGCTTTACTCATGTTAATGATGGTCTGCTTGACCAATAAGTCCATGAAACTGATCTTCATTGTAATCTTGGATTCTTATGTTCTTGATGCGTCTATTACGGAACACTTTTATTCCTGCAATATTGAAATCCTCTTTGAATTATTCCTTGTAATCACCTTTCAGGCATGGACTGATGTGAAATTAACATCTCCCCAACTCTCTAGAGAGAGCACATATAAACTATCGCTGAAGCATTTAACTCTAGAATATGTCTCTTCAAGGCAAGTATTTATTAATTATATATGCAATCTTTTATTACAATGAACATCTATTCCTGTATACCTTTGATCATATGTTTGCATTCTGCATTAATCATGGCCAGTTACAATGTGCCATATTGCCAATACTAAGGAAACATGCTGTATTAATTATATTTTTATGCTTATAAATCCAGCCAATCACGTAACCCTTTTGTGGAACAAGCGGTGCAATATGCTGTAGCAGCTGCACTAGCAACCCTCGACAAAGATAAGAAGGATGCACTGAACAAGCTACTCTTGCAAGGTAATGTTTCATGTTGTTTCTTTCTGTGTTAGGATATTAAAATCTAGGTTCTCAAAAATCTGATGATGTGACTGGGTTAGTCACGCAGGTCTTGATATCACAATTTTGGGTTCCAATGATTTCTATTCATATCGAAATCAGGTACTCACATCC
The DNA here is from genome assembly GCA_039660915.1 of Euphorbia tirucalli. NCBI lineage: Eukaryota > Viridiplantae > Streptophyta > Magnoliopsida > Malpighiales > Euphorbiaceae > Euphorbia > Euphorbia tirucalli. Next base: position 13,627,192 of record CM077636.1, on the reverse strand, counting down.
AAATCTTTTGTAGGAATCTTGATTCTTAGTATGAGTAGTTGAGTGGATGTGCTTATCCTTCATCATGTTCTGAATTTGATTTGCCATTTCTGATATTAAATTGTGTGGTACCTTATTATAATGCCCAGCAATTTTTCTTTCTTGATGGTGGGTATAGAAATTTGTTGCATGGCTGTTTCTGAAGGATGGATTAATTATTACCTAGATTTTAATTTATAGTTACTATTGGTTACGTGCGTTTCCCCTTTTTCTTCAGATTGAAGCACGTGGACTCCCTTTGTCACCAGAAGCTTTGGCTGCTCTTCCTCCTTTCACCTCAATCACCTACAACGTAGAGGAAACAAATGAAAAAAACTGCAAACCTGAGGTGGCTAAAACTGGATTGGGTTCATCAGCAGCAATGACCACTGCTGTTGTTGCTGCTTTACTTCATTATCTCGGAGTGGTTAATCTTTCATCTGTTAGTAAAGATAAGGAATCTTGTGATCTTGACATGGTGCATATTATAGCTCAAACTGCCCACTGCATTGCACAAGGGAAAGTTGGCAGTGGTTTTGATGTCAGTTCTGCAGTTTATGGCAGTCATCGTTATGTACGCTTTTCACCAGAAGTGCTCTCCTCAGCTCAGGTTAATCCTCTTTTTCCCTCCTCTCCCAATCTCCACTTCACCCATCCACACATGAAAAAAAAAAGTTTATATCCTGTTATTGGTTCGTCAGTCATTGTAATGTACATGGCTAGTGATGAAATTCCTCATATTTGGCTTCCAGTTCAGTTTTATAGTCATTTAGATTTGTGTGACATCTTGCACATCAATGATAACATATGTGCATTGGCTATACCACAGTTACTGTAAGAATATCTGCTCTCAACATTAAGATGGAAGGCTTTTATCTTTCATTTACATGCAGATTGCGCATTGTCAAGTATAAGAATTATGGATAATTGGATGCAATGCTGAATTCTCATTGGTGATTTGGCATCATTTCTTTAACATGGTTTGATTTTCCAATGACTTCTTCGGCTATACAATCTCTGGTTGAAGATTTGTCCCACTCTCTGATAGTGAAACTTGTAACTATGTCATAGATGTCATCTCACCAAGAAACAAAATTTATCATATTCTAGGAGATCGATAGAGATTGCTACACTTATTTATCCAGTCTAGTGAATCTATTTATTGTGCAAGATTGAATGCCGATAGATTTAATGATTTTCTGTCTTTTAATACTTCTTCTATGTGAGACTAGTTCTACAATTTTGGTTACAGTCACTGATCAGACAAGATAGAAGCTCATTTTCACAAAGTTGGATTTTGCATCCATTAGATAAAATGGGTAGCATGGCTATTGTGGGCCAGCAATTACAGTGGTATGAAAATGTCAAACATATTGAAGTTGCTGTAGAGAAGTGGATGTGAGGTATGTCTAGAATGATTTAAGGTGAAGCAGTGAAAAGCAATTTGAGTTTCTGGACCTTTCTATGAGTGTCTACTGAAACTGCACAAATTTTGAGGAATAGTCTTAAAGCCTCCTAAAGTGATTTGGGGAAAGCTAACAAGCTGAGGATGACTAATTTAACCTCATATTACAGGCTCCAGATCTTAAACATTATCAAATGAATAAACAGGCAAGGCATGTTATTAGGCATTTTGCTACAGGTGACCATGTTTTTTTGTGAGCTTGAGCTTTAGCGTTTGGTGAAGTTAAGATCATTCTTAGTTATATTTGAATGCATTTTTAGGCTTAGTCACTTTGGCGGGAAGTTCACGAGCCTCTGAGATTCAAGAGTTCAGTGCATGTTTATATCTTAGCTGGTGACATTTCCAAAACTTCTGTAGTTTGAATGATAAATCTTTAAAAAGAAGATACAGACTGATATCCTTTATCTCAATAAGCTGTTCATTAAGTAGCCTTTAGAAGAGTTGCTGAATGTTGGAGAATGTCTAGGAGGAATTTCCACCAGAATTTTTCTTACACCTCCTGGTAAATATTGCAGGATGCTTCCAAAGGAATTCCGTTACAGGATGTCATTGCTAGCATCTTAAAGGCCAAGTGGGACCATGAAAGGACTATCTTTTCCTTGCCACCATTATTGAACCTGGTAAATATCTTGCCATATGCATTTTATTCTCCTTGCATGAATGCAAATTTACAAATGATCTCATGATTGTTTACTTAGACAGCGCTGTCAAGATTTATTAATGTGTTAAGGAACAGGCTGCTTTTATGGGCTGTTTCGTAATTAACTGTAATTTATTTATGTTATTTGTATTTATTGTTTTGTTGTGTACGTGTGGCTTGATTAGTGTGCTTTGTTTTGTGTGTGTGGTTGGATTAAAAGCAGTTTTGTTGCCTTGGGCAGTAACCTGCAGTTACTGGTTGCAGGCAGTTTGCATTTTCCTATTTATGTAATGAAAACTGAAAAGGAAGGGCATTCTTGAAGTTCCTATTTCCAAACAGAAATACAGAGATCTGGGGTTCTCTCTAATGAGCCTCAATTAATTAGCAATCGTAGGCAAGAAATCTAAACACGCACTAGAATCCGATAACAACTAATCGTCCCGTAACTCGATCACAGACCGTGGACCATAACAGCTGCCTTATGAGTCCTCATCAGTATTATGTTATTTCTCTAATAGCCTGTCTTAGAGTCCTATCTAGGTTAGTATTTGTTATTTATTTTATAGTTTTATTTCTATTTAGGAATATTATAATTAGGAATCAACTTGCGTTATGTCCTATTTCCTAGTTGCCTTTTAGTTAAAAGTCCTATGTAGATTAGAAGTTTATTTCCTGGAATAAACATTCCATATAGTTGGGCCACGAGATATTTGGTTCGATAAATTGGCCTATGCTCAATGCCATACTGTCTATCAGTCGGAAACTTCTCTGTCCAATGCTCCTACATATATGAAGATTGCGCAACACAATAATAATTCAAATATGCATTTGCTTAGCAAGAGAGGCAACCATCAGAAAACATTATAATTTAACATGGAAAATAGCAGTTTGGCTTTAAACCATAATTCTGAATATTGCTGACCATTTCATATTTTATGGAATACCTGCACAGCTGTATGCTGATAATAATTTGCTACATTCTGAAGTTACTTGGAGAACCAGGAACTGGAGGATCATCTACGCCATCAATGGTAGGTGCTGTGAAGAAGTGGCAGAACTCTGAACCTCAGAAGTCCCAAGAAACATGGAGAAAGTTGTCAGAGGCAAATTCAGCCCTTGAAACACAGTTCAATATTTTGAGTGAGCTTGCAAAAGAACATTGGGATGTATATAAATCCATGGTAGACAGCTGCAGCATGCAGAAGTCAGAAAAGGTATGTTTCTCATTATTCTAATTTCTAGGTGATAAAAGCATCTTTTGATGATTGCCTATTGATTTTTCATCTCATTGCAATAGAAAGTGATATGAACTAACAAAAATCTCTGGAACTGTGAGATAAGACTATACATCGCATGCTAGCAATTATTGAAAATTCCGGAATTGAATATCTGCATGGTTTTCGTTGTTTCATGATGTCGTTTTGATTTCAGGAGATTAAAAACACATTTATTTCAAGAAACAAAATTCCATACTTAATCTTTATTTCCTTATCTATATCTTCTGTTTTCTTCTCTACAGAAAAACGTGTATGACAGCTAACATTCTAGAATATCCCATACTTAATCTTATTTATTTAATTTTGAGTGCCCACTTTTTCTAACTCTGAAATTTGCATTAAGAATTGTGGTTGAAAAGAACTAATTGGGAAAAAGAAGCCTTCATATGGAAACAGTTATCAGTTGTTGCAACTGATACGTTCTTTTTGTAGTTATCTTTTTCCTAAATTTGATTAGCTATGGTGTATCAAGTGTGTAGCTTAAAACTTTATGGATTCCCTTGCCCACTGGACTTCTTGTTATTTCCCTGCACCAGTGCTTAGCAGACGTATTTCATCAAATCTTTGTAATTTAGTTATCATAAAGTTTGATTTTTGTTTTCCAGTGATGTTTGTTTATCTTTGATAATTCACCAATATTCTTGATTAAATTTCACTCATTTGGATCTGTGGATCTGTCAGCTTGTCAATACCCCCTGCCGGTTGTCCTGAATAATATCCACTTCTTTCAGGACTGTCCTTGGTGAAACATGGAAGTTCTAAATTAATTTGCTTCTAAAATGTGTTTTATTTGGTCTTGAATGTTTTATATAATCTGCAACACTTCTCTGTATCCTTCTAATCCTCATTTCGGGAACAACTCACGCAATGCATGCACAGTGGATGGAGCAGGCTGCTGATTCTACCCAAGAAGCAGTTGTCAAAGCTCTATCAGGAGCAAGAAATGCCATGCTTGGGATCAGAAGTCTTATGCGCCAGATGGGGGAGGCTGCAGGTGTTCCGGTATGTTTTGTTTCACGTAATTAAGCACCTGTTTCTTCTTTTTCCTCTTGTTTCCATTCCAGAATGTTTACTGCTGTAGTATTATCACATAATATTTCATGTTACTATAAAATAATGTTTGCTCATTCATCTCCTTATACTGCTCTCAATTCTCAACTTAGATGCATAGCTTCAGCTAGACTTGATCATGGGTCTGGACCACCCATCGTCAATCTGTAAAAGTGATAGACTTGGGGAAGGGGTTTCCCTAATCTGTTCAACTGTGCATGAGAAGTTAAAGTATTCGACAGACCTTATTTGTTGCTTTCATGAGTTTGCACTTACCGTTAGGATTTGCACCCCGTGCCTAGAAGATAAATTTGTTAATTCTTACAGAGGGAATAACATTGGTTCCCTGCCATGGTTTTCATATGGGTCGCAAAAAGATCAGTGAAGGTCTAGATTTTGTTATATCCATCTGTTTATTTTGCATAATCTCCAACTTCAAAATTTGCAGATAGAGCCTGAGTCACAGACTCAACTTCTGGATGCTACAATGGATATGGAGGGAGTTTTGTTAGCTGGAGTTCCTGGAGCAGGTGGGTTTGATGCCGTTTTTGCAATTACCTTGGGAGAGTGTAGCAGTAAAGTGACGAAAGCTTGGAGTTCACTTAATGTTTTGGCCATGTTGGTCAGAGAAGATGCTCGTGGCGTTTCTTTAGAAAGTGGTGATCCAAGAATGAAGGAAATCACATCAGCAGTTTCTGCAGTTCAGATTCATTAAGGTATGGCTTTCATTTGTATTTTTGATAAGATAGGCTCACCGTTACGACGGTGGGAAATACATGTTAAAGAAAAACTGTAACCCAGTTTTTGGGTTGATTTGGTTGAAATATTGGAAAGGGGAAAAAACACAAAAAAGAAGATTGAAAATTGCAGCTTCATTTTATGATTCCATTTGTGAACATGTGATCAAATTTCCCTGAATAATGGCCTGTATTATAAATCAAGTATTTCTTTGTTTCTTGGGTTGTACTTGAAATAATCTCTTTAATTTAATTTGGGCCGACCAGTTGTACCGGTATTATTTTAGTTAAGGGCAGTTATGTTTACAAGCAATTTCACTTGATTCTTGCCACATACAGCTTCTGCTGCTTAATTAGTTTGAAATTTAACTATTTGGTAATGCGAAGAAGAAGACATTTAAGTAGAATTTGTTATCAATTTCAGTTGATCTTTCTATCATTAGTTCCTCTCAGAAGTTCAACTGAAGTCTCTTTTACTTTTTTTTTTTTAATAGCTGAAAATCAATTTTAACAAAAAAATATTCATAGTTATGATAGGTAAGTTTACGTATGATTTTTAAAATGATGGTTTAATATATATTTTTAATATTTTTTTAATAATGTATTCATCTAAATAAATTGTTTTTTTTTTTTTTATGAATTCCGTTGAAATTTTTTTCAAATTTATTAAAATTTATGTTGGCATATAAAATTTATTTTATAATTATGTTCATGGGTCGAATTCGGGCTCAGTGTAATAGGTTTTTTCAAAAAAACATTAGGGTTTGATTTTTTTTATCTATTGGACAACAATTGGATATCTTTGTGAAAAATTTCAGCCGTTGGATTTAGACAATGCATAGATAATTTTTTTCATTGCAATTCTCTTTTTCTCTAGTCAGTCTTCTTCTTTCTCGACTGGGCCATCAGCCGTTGGATTTGGTGAAAGCATGGACAAGTTTTTCCTTGCAATCTTTTCTTTTCACAGTCGGTCTCCTTCTTTGTCAGTCACAATTTTTTACATCTGTTCCTCCCGTTTCGTTTCTCAAAATTTTTTTCATATAATCTTCTCTTTTCCAAGTAATGATTCAACTCATCTGCTTCTCCTTTTGAACATTTTATAAATGCAAGTTTTGATCGTTAAAAAAAAAAAAAAACTAAATTTACATCAATATATATATCAAAATATTATTAAAAAAATTGAATCGACTCTACTTTTCCACTTCACTGTATATATTATTAAAACGAAATCCACATCCTTGTATTTATTAAAATATTATTAAAAAAAAAACTAAATCCACATCACTATATATATTAAAATAATTATATATATTAAAATTGAATCATGTTGGGACCCATTACAGAATTTAATTTTCTTTTTCTTTTCAATTATTTTTTATTTTTTGTTATATTTCCTTTTCTTCAATTTTAAAAAAATTGTGTTTTATCTTCTTTTTATTTTTCTCTCTTTTATTTTCTTTCTTTATTTTCTTTTTCTTTTTTCAATTTTATTTATTTTTTCTTTTATTTGTTTTCTTCTATTTTTTTTCTTTTACTTTCACTTTTTTCTTCTATTTTTCTGTTTTTTCTTTTTAGTTTTTTTTTTCCTTTTATATTTTTTAAATGGCTCTTTTGCTTTTCTTTTATAGTTGAAAATTAATTTTAACAAAAAATATTTATAAGTACACAAATATAAGTTTACACATGATTTTAAAAACAATGATTTCATATCTATTTTTAATATTTTCTTTTATTATGTATGCATCTAAATAAATTGTTTCTTTTATAAGAATTTCGCTAAAAGAATTTTCAAATTTATTATTCAATATGTATAAAATTAAATTTTTGACATATAAAATTTATTATATGAATCGTTGTGCATAAGTCAAGCTTGGACCAGACGTAATTGGCTTTTTCCAAAATTCATGAGGATTAAATTTTTTTTATTTACCTGGCTGTTAACTGTTGACTTTTTTAAAAAAAATTTCAGTTGTTGGATGTGGTCAAAGTATAAACAAATTACTTTCTTGCAGTCTTCTCTTTTCTCAGTTAGTCTTCTTTCTTCCTCAACTTGGCAGTCAGGTGTTAGATTTGGTGAACGCATGGACAAAGTTTTTTTTTGCAATTTTCTCTTTTCTCAATCAGTCTTCTTCTTCGTTAGTCACAATTCCCCTCATCTGCTCCTCCTGTTCTGTCAACTTTTTTCCTGTAATCTTCTCTTTTCTAAGTGACAGTTCTTCCCATCTGCTTCTCCCTTTTGAACATTTCATAAATGCATATTTTAATCATGGGCTCAGATCAAACTATTATTACCTTTGTTTTTAATTTCTCCCTCAATAATATTAAAAAATTTTAATAATAATAATAATAATAATAATAATAATAGAAATATTGAAAATAAATTCACTTAGAATAACAAACCCATACTTTTTTTAAAATCCAGACTTTCTGTTTCGTTTCCCAGCAAAGTAGGAGTTTAAAACTAGTTAACTAGTTAAACCTGAATACTCTTAAGTGTTTAATAAAATTTTAATTATTCTTATTCATATGCAAAATGATCACTGAAGTTCCAACTTACAATCTAATTCTAAATATACATTTTTATTCTAAACTTTTAACTTTTTTCTCCTGAATTCATCATATAGCATGTATGCAACGAAAACGAAATACATAATTTCTTATTATACTACATATACTTATTAATTGAAAATTAATATATTTGAAATATAAATTGAAATCAAGTTACCATTGATGGAAAAAAACTGAAAATGAAATTTTCATGTGAAAGAAATTGGAAAAAAAATTCTATTTATGAGTTATTAGACGAGGTAATATGTTTATTGAAGATACATCCTCGAAAAAAAAAACTGAAGTAGATGTGAAATGCATAGTAGTTATTGTTTCATTATATTCATTAGACTTCATTTGTATCGTAGAACTAAGCGAATATTCATAAAGTCATTTTTATGAGTTCCCGTCAAATTTATACCATTCTGATCAAGTATCAAAGCTACAAAAAATTGTGATTTGTGAATCATGTGATGTCAGCTCTGTTAGTGTCATATCAACAACAAAATGTCCCATTAACAATTTATAAACAACAATAAATTCAAGTCTTAAGTGTTTTTGTTATTGATATGGTATTAATGAAAGTAATATAATGTCTTTAAGACTTTGGCTTAAACCCATGGTTAAATTATATGACATCAGTTTTTCAACATGTAATTGATCGAATATTCATGATACTGACAATGAAAAAAAAAATGTTAAGTCATATTTACGACATACATTAAAAGTTATCGGTCGTCGTTATTCATTTAGTTATTCAATGAAACCAATGATTTATTATTGTAGCAGATAGTAATAATCACGATTTCATCTAACATACATATAAAATAATGGAAATTTTTTTGTTTAACGAATAATAGTTATATTTGTTTGTTGAAGAATTTTTTATCTAGGCAATTCATACTATTCATCCACAGTGTTTTGATTAACGCGTGAAATAATGACAAAAATTGAGTGATAATGTTTGGGTTGTATTTAATGCAATGGAGACTTGAAGCAGATGTTTAACGAGTTCCAAATTGAAACGGCTAAGTATCGTATCAAGCAGTAAGAAGAATCCGAACTTTCAAACAAATTAAAATTTTGAAAAATTGTTATGCTTTAAAGAAAAAAGGAAAAACGGCGCCAAGGGGCCAACGGTCATATTCATCAGCAAGACGTGAAGCAAAAGCAACGCGCAAGAAACACGCTTGTATCACCGGCGCCGTTAACCTTAATGGCTTTGATTTGAATCCCATGACATGACTTTAATCCTAGCGCTCTGATCTAATCACGGGATATTTGGGCCCCACTTTCTAGCAAAGTGATCCACGTGTACCACACAAATTCCAACGTGGAAAAAAAAGAGTAAGCAGAAGGCGACAAAACGCAGCCGTGTTGGTGTGTGAATAATATTTGGCATCATCCAATCAGAAACACTTTAAATTAAACTGTATATTGTCAGCTTAAGAGAGAGCAGAGCATCCTATGCTTATACTGCTCACCCTCCCATTTCTTAATTTTGTTTTCAATTTTATATATTTATTATACCTATAATCTAACCATTAATGTTAGTTGATTATTCGAATTAAGTATCGTGATTTCTGCCTCTTTATTTTGAAGATGTCACACTATCTACTTTCAATTTCACACTATTTTGAAATCTTATTAGTTTTGAATTGCAAACTCAATTAAAATTATAGCTACTTATGTAATGTGATTTACTCATTTTAAAAGATAAATTCATTTAATATGATGACCATATAGTAATATCTAACTAATTGTTGTCATCTCTCTTTAAATTAATGAAAAAAGCAACATGTAAATATTATATTTATCACATTAAATGAGTAATGCAATTCGAACGTTATTATAATTGGAAAAATTAACTGTGACGTTGATGGTTCATCCGAGAGTTTGAGGACTTTAAATTAAATGTATTAAAATGAAAGTCTATAGGTTCAATTAATGTTTAAGTTAAGACTGTGTATGCTTTATTATTTGATTAAGTATAAAACAATAAGCCAATTGAGGAGATAAAAGAAAAACAATTCCAAGTGGAAAACAGAATTCCACAAATTACATTTTTCAACTGCAATATTTTGAGTTGAATTGTTGGCCAAACGAGGAGTTGAGGTTTATTTATGGCAAGTTGGTAGATTGCGAGAATCTAATTCTTGATCAACAACAATTTTTAATTACTTCACCTCACTCCAATTTTTTTTTTTAATGCACTTTTCTACTTTTTACTCGCTCCAAAATTTAATGTATATACTATGCCTTAATGCTTTCCAATAATTATCTTACGATTCTGTGTGCATTTTGTTTGTCTGTTCTCATTTGAAAGTATCACAATCCTACTGTACAATATTGTCTCTATATATATTTTTATTTTATTTTATAATTGGGACTGAGCAGTTTCTGGATTTAATAAATGCATTGAATACATATATACCCACCGTCCATTGTATTGTATTAGTAGTTGGTGAAGCCACTATGGATGTCCTATTTCTTTTTTAATATAATATTTTTAATGATTGCCACAGAAATTATTTCTTTAATTAATTAATTAAGGGAAACTCTTTATGTTGCTTTTGATTATTATTATTGACAAATCAAATTCAAAGAATTCTAATGAAAGTCCAAGTCAAGCAGGTAATTCAACCATTAATTTTATCCACTGATTAAATGGAATGAAAACCATAGTTCTTTGACACGTTTAATTGCAAATGGAGTAAAAATTTTCAACAATGTCCAATTATTGCACTTGGAAATATTTTTGTTTTAAAAAGAACAAATATGAATTAGTTGAAATATTCAAAATAGAACTGATTAATTATGTGTCTTATTAGAGAAGTCGTATCAAAACTGAAAAGCTTCGCTTTCATTTGTAGTCAACTGTTAATGGTGGCAATTTGGCACTTACTTTTCCAAACGAAACTTGTATTCGAAGCCAATGCCATTCATATATCACCTCATTTCGAATATACTTTACGTATATTATTATGTAATTATAACAATGACAATTATATATAGGAATTGAGTTTCTTGTTAGTTTCATTCGTTAATAAATTGATTTTTTTTTTTTTTGTCAAAAATATAACACGTGATTTTAGAAGTTACAAAAAAAAAAAAAAAAAAAGGATATATATTTTTATTAAAAATGATAATGTAGTACGTGATATTTTTATTTGTTTAGTATTCCAATAGTATACCCATATTATTTAAAAATTTACATCAATATTTGAATTTTTTCTGTATATTTTTCATTTTGTTGTTTTTTAAATATTTATAATTATTTTTTCAATTAAGAAAAATATTTGTACTTCTAGAAAATTTTTAAACTTTATTGCTGAGATTTATCATGATTTTATTGACTAATTTGAAAAATTTTAGTTCACAATGAATGAAAATACCTTTTATTATATCATATTTAATGTTATTTATTTATTTTTTACTAACTTTTGAAACAATATATCATCTATTTTTCTAAAAAAAAAAAAAACACGATACTCGATTTATCAACAAAGTAAACCATGTTGGTTTTTTAAGTTATTAAATGATATTTAGATTATTAATTTTATAAAAGAAAAATTAAATGAATTTTAATTAATGGCGAAGGTTTGGCTAAAGATATATAAAACAATAAGATTGATGCCAAATTTATGGTTAGGTTTGTAGTATTACAAACCAAACTTGTGTGTGTGGTTGTTCTGTTGTATTCTTGTATTTGTTTTGAATAATCAAACACTGAAATTAAAGAAATGTTGTAGCTATGGTTGTTAAGATTCCCACCTTATACTCGATTAAATTATAATTCGATCTCCATCCCTATCAAAAGATATAAAAAATTTTGTATGTTACTGAAATAAATTTATAAAGTTGCAGCCGTATCTATTTACAACAAAATTTATATTCATTCCATCCTTAGCCATAAAGTTTAAACATTTTCGAAAGTGTAAATTTTTTTCTTAATAAAATAGTGATTATAAATAAAAAAAAATCACAAAAAAATAGAAAATTTATGTGAAATATTCAAATATTTGTAAAACTTTTAAATATACTAAATCGATAAAAATATCCTCCGCAACATCATTATGTTTAATGCAAACATATTAATTATCACTTTTTTTTTTTTGCTAACTTTTCAAACTACATGTCTTATTTTTAATAAAAAAATATATATATACAATCGTAGATATTTTTTTTAAGTTTCCCTTAATAATTAATATGTTTTTTCTTTTCCCAAAAAGAAAAATATTTTAATGTAAAGCAAACGATATCTTTATAATTAAATATTTTGTTGGTAAGGAGAGATATTTGAGTCAAATTACAATAGATGTTTAAAGATAATAATTAATTATCTAGATGAAACGAACATGTACATCGTTTTATAGACAATATTCTTATAAGATTATGATTAATTTTAAGCTGGTATGTCTTTATATATGTTTGCAAAAGTTCGAAAATAAACTACAAAAGAAAAAAAGAAGAAAAAAATTCCAAATTGTAACAAGTGATCAGTTTTGAACTTTGTAGGCTGTGAGACATCATTATTTCTAATTATCACTATTATCTTATGTCAACAAAGAATTAGTATTATTAATTTTTAAAAATAATCCGTGTATAAATGTTAATTTTGTAAGAAATATAAAAAAATAAAATTATGGAAAGAAAGAGGAGAGAGACAGTGACAGTCAGTCCCACCACTCAACTCAATCACTCACAATGGAGGGTTGGGTTTGGGGAGCACGTGATCACGTGGGCGAGGATCCAATGACAATTGAGTGACAGAGAATTGATGGGCCCAAATACAGTAACACTATTAAGCCAGATCAGAGCCGTCCATTTCATAATCACAGTAAAGCAAAAATAAAAAAGAAAAAGAAAAAGACAGCTGTTTGCTTAAAATAACAGCTGTCGATGCATTAGTGGAGGAAAAGAATATTACTTGTCCCGAGAAGATGAATTGCTTCATTCCTTATTATCCACATTCTCTAATTCCATCCCAATTTTTGTTTATTTATTCTACTACATTTTGGCATTTCCTCATTTACCTTTCACAATTTTAATTTTTTTTTTTTTAAAGGTGATTTTAATGTAATCCTTCATTTCAAAAAGAAATACGCTTTTAATTATTTAAAAAACTTCATTGAAATAGTTGAATATCATTTTTTCATATAATTTATTTATTTATTTATTTTTATATGACTTACTAATATACTATAAGAATATTCAATTATTACAATTTTAATAATATTTATATTGAATTATTAAAATATGTATAATTATAATTAATATAATGTTGTTGTTGCTGTTGTTGCATAGTGATAGTATGTACTACATGCAGTTAAGAGTATAACTAATCTTATATAGAAATATTGTTTATAATTTCAAACAAATTAAAATGGCAAAATGGCCTATTCAAATACCATTAAGTTTCACATGCTAAAACTTAAAGCCACAGAACTGCAAGAAATGTATATACCAATTTGAGATGCTTTAAGGAAATTCACATAAAAATTAACAGAGCTAAAAAAATTTATAGGTATTAATTGCAACATGAAAAGGCGAAATGGATTGGAGTGACCTAGAAATGGTGAATACTATCTTTTTGACCTGTAATTAATATGATCAGTGTTTCTGGTCTGTCAAAGCACAGCTGCTTCTTTACTTGATCGTCTTCTCTTTACATTCATTTATGCCAACTGAAACTTTATTCATATCTGTCCTACATATTACCACATTAATTTCCCACCTCACTATTTAATTCCCTCGTTTTATTTTACTTTATCTGCTATTGCAGAAAAAGAAATAAAAAATAAAAAATTATGATGGTGGAATATAGCATCTAAATAAAATTTATATATATATATATAAAATATTACACTTTTTAAGATTTTATTTCGAACGTGGTTTCACATATACGTAAATAACTTTAACTAATAAAGAGATGATTTCAAAAACTACCTGAACCAATTTTGAACAGACTAATCAAATATAATTGAAAAAATAAATTGCATTGTGGTAGAAAATTACAAATACAAAAAGAAATATCAAATTTCACTTGCAATTAAACTATATATTGTACCAAATATAAGAAAAGGCATCCAAGAATGAAACAATGCCTTCAACATTTAATGATAATATTGAATAAATTAATAGAAGACAATAACATATGTACTTCACACATAATCTCCCTTACCAATATCTGCTTAGTAGGTTCCTAACATTTGAGATAACAACCTTCTATGTTTATTTTGTAATTTACCATCACCATTTTACTAATCTTGTAATTTTTGGTACCACTTCCATTCATTCTTAATTTCATATATTTGTACATAGATATTTTAATTTTTAGCTAGCATTTTAATTAGTGTTTTTTGTCAACAATCATTTAAGTTCAACATAGATTTTAATTGGTCTACTGATAATATTGCATTAATATGGCTAAATGTTGACAAAATTGTTTTATATTAGTGAACTATGACCAAATACTGTTGAACCATTTAAGACTTGTCAAACTGATAATTATTGTTAATGTTGTTAGTTATTTACTGTTAATGATATTTGTTTGTCTTTACTTTATTTGATATTTTGTGTTTGGTAAAAATATAATCAACCATTATTGTTAGTGAGTAAAAATAACTAATATAGGAATGTTTTAAATTAATAAATCAATTCTAAAAGTGACAAATACCACGCACTAATAATCAAATGATTAACAAACTATAAACAAAAAAATTTATTATTTACTATTCGTGTTCAACATTCTTTTTTTCTTCTTTATTTGAATTGATAGCACATAAAATACTAAATAATAATAATAATAACAATGAAAAATAATTAAGAACAGTAGTAGAAATTCTCTAGTACAACTACTTAATTTACCGTTTCAACAAAAAAAAATTTATGACAAGCCAATAGAAAGAAATTGTCAACAAACTTTGATATATGTATATTAAGGAGAAGAACGCAATGGTGAATGAGAGTAGGTTTAGTAGTAATGAAATAGCTCTTATGGCTCTACGTAAGAGCTTGATCTTGAAACTTTATCTGACCTTGGACTAGAAATATCTCTCCTATCCCTAAATTTTTATTTAAAAAAAAAAAGAAAAAAACATAATCTTCTTATTTAGTGTGCATTAATTTTTCACCAAGGCTAATTTGGAAAAAAGAAAAACTAATATAAGATTTTATTGTAATAATTGTTTTGTCTAATCTTTGCAAGATCCCCAATTCAATAAGTTGAACAAAACAATATGAAATTGTTGTTTGAAGTGTGAATCAAACCCCCCTCTTAATAGGTAATGAGTAAAATTACAAGGTATTTCGGATCATCCCTATTTTGTTACTAAAAAAATGGATCAAAGTGTCATAATAAAACATAATATTGGACAAATATATTTTTTAAAAAATGGTAACTAAATCAAGGGAGACAATCGCCATTTTTATTTCCCTAAAACTAAACAAAATTCATCCAAATAGACCGCGTAAATACATTACGAGGAGGAGAGGAACTTTATACACCATCGAATAAAATCAATGAAGACAACACGCAGAAAACCAAACGTGTATTACACCTTCCGAAAATTATTAAAATGGCAACAAAAACAATTACAGAGTGGATTCTTTACTTTTTATTGGTGGCAGCTTCTCTTTCCTTCTAGAGAGAGAGTGTGTGAGAGAATCACTGTGTAAAGTTTTTCTGTCAAAATTGCTGTTTGCTGATATAAAAGGGACCCTATCTTACTCTCTTCTTCGACATTCTGCTCTCTCCTCCCTTTTTTATCTTCGCCGGGGAGGAAAAGGGGGAAAAAAGGAATTAGAACGATTAAAGAATCCGCGTTTTCTTGGAAAATAGCCCACCAGAAAGAAGAAATTTCTATGCCGTGTCTTGATTTTCCGGCTGCTTCCTTCTTGTAATTTTCCTCTTTCTTTTGTTGTTTGTACCAATTTTTAATTACACATTAAAATTTGGTTGACCATTTTTTTTTTAAAAAAAATTTGATGATTGTCTGTTCCTCTGTCCCAACCTCTCTCTGGAGTCGTCCCTTTACTTTCCCTTTTCAGTTCCAATGCTAATCAATGCTATATAACTCATTACCCATTTAACACCATTGAGGGAGGAAACGACCATTGCTGTTATTAATTACTCCTAGTTCTTTCATCTTCCTAATTTTGACCCATAAACAGGAAGTCCGATTGATTTTCCTGTTTAATCTTCAATGGGTCGTTTCCAGTTACTGTTCTTTACGGTGTTTCTTCTTTCTTCTCCGTTTTGTTATGGGATTCGTTCAATACCAGGAGGGGAAGTTAACGGCGGAGATGGTCTTGAACTGGGTGGGTTCAGATTCTCTGAGGCGCCGGAGTATCGAAATGGGATAGGCTGTCCTGCTTCAGGCAATAGACAGTTAGTTTCCGCTTGTGATCCATCTTGGATTCACATAGCGATGACTTTGGATTCGGAGTATTTACGCGGGTCAATCGCCGCCGTTCACTCAGTCTTGAAGCACGCTTCCTGCCCAGAAAACGTCTTCTTCCACTTCGTCGCGGCAGAGTTTGATCCGGCGAGTCCTCGGGTTCTGAGCCAACTGGTTCGATCCACATTTCCTTCACTCAGTTTCAAGGTCTACATATTCAGAGAAGACACTGTAATCAATCTAATCTCATCTTCAATCCGTCAAGCCCTAGAAAACCCATTAAATTATGCTAGAAACTATTTGGGCGACATTTTAGATCCATGTGTGGACCGAGTCATATACCTTGACTCAGATGTGGTGGTCGTCGACGACATACACAAGCTCTGGAGCACGACTCTTGCTGGGTCACGAGTCATCGGGGCACCGGAATACTGCCACGCCAATTTCACCAAGTATTTCACCGACGGGTTTTGGTCCGACCCGGTTATTTCCCGGGTCTTCTCGACCCGGAAGCCCTGCTACTTCAATACCGGGGTAATGGTAATGGATATGGTGAAATGGAGAGAAGGTAAATACAGGAGGAGAATTGAGAACTGGATGGAGATTCAGAGGAAGAGAAGGATTTACGAATTGGGTTCATTGCCGCCGTTCTTGTTAGTGTTCGCCGGAAATGTTGAAGGAATTGATCACCGGTGGAACCAGCATGGGCTCGGCGGTGACAATGTGAGAGGGAGTTGCCGGTCATTGCACCCGGGTCCGGTTAGTCTGTTGCATTGGAGCGGGAAAGGAAAACCGTGGGTGAGGCTAGATGCGAAGAAGCCATGTCAGCTTGATCATCTATGGGAGCCGTACGATCTTTACAGAGGGTATGATAGCAACAGATCAAAGGATCGATCTTTGGGGTTTTTGACTTCTTCACAATCGACGGTGGTGGGTTACTCTAGCTATCTGTGATGACATGATGATGATTCTTTTGATTTTTTTTTTTTTTAAGAAAATTCATGATTCTTATTAGTCTACACATTTGAAGAAATTCCTTTTTCCTAGATGTGTACAGATTAGAAATTGGGGGTCTGGAGATTTGTTGGTGTTAGGAGGGATTTGGGTTTCAATTTTTTTTTTTTTTATTAATTTGATATTCATGTAATGAGAATTCATTCAATTCAATTCAATACATTAGAGGGTTCCATTACTATGGAACAATTTTGGTGATTTTTCTTTTAATATGTAATTGAATTGGGAAAAATTGATAGAGGAATGAATAATATAGAGTTGTTCATTGTTTGATTTTTCATTTATGTGTAATATATTAATTTCAATTAGAGCATAATTGCTGTGGTTGGAGTATTCTAGTTTAATTAGTGGTATTATATTGGTAGGCAAAAGAGAAAAGTTGAGAGAAGAAATGAGAATACATAGGAAACAGAGAGATGAGGCTCACGGGTCTTAGTCTTGGGTTTGGACCATTAGCGGCCTGCCATATTTCTCTTGTTTCCAACATTACAATATTCTTTCAGCCTGTTTTAGGGCTAACATTACAATTAAAAACACTATTAACTGATTTAAGTTTGAGATGTTGTGCTGACAACATTTTTCCATTTTAATTATTACTTCACCGAGATTGAAGGGAAACACAATTTTACCATTATAGTATATGTTAAGTCATCAAAATTTTCCTGGCGTGCCGCCTGGAATATTCTTCCAACTAATCAAAATCTTCAACTTCGTCACGTAGCTATACCGAACCGATGCCCAGTCTGTAAGGAAGCGATGGAATCCGAATTGCATGCCTTGGTTACCTGTAGAGTGGCGCGGCAGGTGTGGGAAGCCTCCTCAATTGCAGCAGAAATTAAACAAATTCAGGCGGCCGATTTTTGGCTATGGTGGCAAGAGTGACGTGGCGGGGGTTGCTGCTGGTATCCTTTGGTACATGTGGTTTTGGCGTAACAAAGTAGTGTGGGATAATATATCTTTACCTCCCCATCAGATGGCTCGACGTGCCCAGGACCTCATCAGGGACTGGTGGACAGTGCAGGAGAGGCGTGCACCTGTCACGCCACGGGCACCTACTGCGTCTCGTTGGCAGCCCCCCCTCAATGGCCTGAAATTAAATTTTGACGCGGCAATTGATGGTGAATCAGCAAAGGTTGGGCTGGGTTGTATCTTGAGAGATAGTTTGGGCAATTTAGTTGCAGCCCGTATACGCTCGCTGCCTGTTTTGCTCGATCCTTCTCTTGCGGAGGCTATTTCGTGTCGAGAAGCACTTAGTTGGATAAAAGAAAGGGGCCTAGATTGTGTCGAAGTGGAAGGGGATGCTCAAACTGTTATCCTCACGCTAAATGCTCAAGGGGGGGATGAATGCTCTAGTTTGGGATTGATGATTGACGATTGCTTGGATTTAGTTAGCACTATACCTCTTTGCTCTTTCCATTTTGTGAAGAGGGAAGCCAATAAAGTTGCTCACCACCTTGCTCGTCTTGGTTTGTCGTCTACTACTTCTATAAGTGTAGACAATATTCCTTCCTCTATTGTAAGCCTGTTGGCTGATGATTTCCAGTATTAATGCAAAAGTTTCTATTCATTCAAAAAAAAAAAAAAGTCATCAATTGATTCATTTAATATAATAACGTCATAATATGACCCATCACAAAATATATAAATTTAATCCTTAACCCTATAAATTTTCATGGATTTTACAATGAGCTCTCCGATCAATTTTTTCAACACATTAGGTACATAATCTTTCTATTTTGATGGTATTAGTTTCAAACCTGATACTTTTTTCTTGCATGAGTTGTAATATCCATTAACTGGTGCGTGACGCAGTTTGAGGACATATTAGTGTAAATCAGAAGTATGATTCACATTCCATGGCTATGACATACTTGCATAGAAAATATGCTTTAGGCCCCTCCAGTAAATTTTAATGTCTCAAAAATTTTGTGATGCATCAGTTAACGTATATTACAACCTATGCTAAAAAAAAATCAAATATGAGGCTAACATTGTCAAAATAGAAAGCTCGTATATTCAATGTGTTAAAAAAATTGATTAGAAAACCGATTGTAAAATTTATGAACATTCATGGAGTTGAAGATGTGTTTGAATAAATTAATGACACTAGTGTTGTATTTGTGTAACATAGATTAGGCAGCCATTCAAATTAAGCCGTCATATTATGTATAGATGGTTGATTACAAGCTTCTAAAGGTTTGCTTAACAGAAACGTTATGCTTTTACTATCTTAAAAGATGGATTCCTAACTTCCAAATTCGTATATGAATGAATATATGCTTCCCATTATACCAAGGAAATAATATATTTATTTATCATTATTATAAAACCAAACTTATGGAGTTAGACGTGCAGATGCTGATTGATTGGGTCCTACCATAAATAATTTATGTGTATTTGAGTTAGTACATGCCTCGTTTGGAACGTGATAGTCACTGTCGTAGTCTCGTTTATGTACCAAGTCAAACAATGTATGGGTTGGACTTCCATTATCAAGAAAGTTTTTTTTATGGCAACAATCAATTAAAAATTAAATTTTACATTTTTTTACGCCCTGTATTACGCTTAGATTAAATTCTTTTATGACCTTTTATTTAAATTATTTGAGATCCAATTTATTTTTTACTTTCTTCTTTTTTAAAATCAAACCCCACCCCCTTCTCATACGCAATCAATACCAATAAAATTTGATAAAATTACTTTCTTTTGATTTTCTCAAAGGAGTATTATTATATATATCACAATCATGTGAATATTACCTTTACACATGTGACACGATTTAATCATACGATTTAAATCCATTTAATCTGGAACATGGGAATTCTACCATTTTATGAATTATGAAGATTTATTTACATAACGTAGCATGTTAGCTTTTTATTTTTTTAATGGAAAAAAAATTCATTAAATCTCCAAAACCAATTGCTTAAGGATAAAAAGGAGGCTGGTTAGACAAACAAACTTCACGGAAGGCAAAAAATCGGAAACTCTTGCAAGCAAATGATTTAACAATTCACTGAAAACTTTACATAAAAAAAAAAAAAAAACTTACATAAAACAAAAGAAAGTTGCTTATAATTAAGAATAATAAGTCCTAACCTACATCTATCAACCTAAATAGAGATTAAAGCATGATATATACCACATGTCAGCTTTTTAATAAAAATAATTTTACAATTTATAATGAGTAGCGCAATAATATCTTCATAGTATTTTCATGGTATCAGTTATACTGATAATTTTATAATTTATTTATTTATTTGCTATTTTTGCTATTTCGATAAACCGACTTAGGAACCTCCAAGATTTCGACGGATCCTTAAAACATCTTGGATGGAAATTTGATATGCTTTTTGAACAACATTATCAGGTACAGGAGGTTTTGAAGTGAAAGAAGAAATAGAAGAAAGTTGGGCCCCTGGGTTTTGGCTGCTAAGCCCAGAAATAGCAAGTGCAGGCCCCCTTGGGTCAATATTCGATAGAAAATGGACCAACCCTTTTGGAAACACAAATGATTCGCCGGCCTGCAATTGTTGCGTATACAACCGATTTGAAGTGTCAACAAAGCCCACAAGGATTCTACCCTTAAGGCAAATTGTAACCTCCGATGCCCGTGGGTGCACATGAGGTGGAACAATCCCGCCCGCCTCAATGTCAACCCGGGCCAGGCTCAGGCCCAATGTGTTAATCCCAGGCAAATTAGCAATAGTTGTGAGTGTGACATTGAAGCCAAAAAGGTTGGCTTTTGTGTTTCCAGGCTTGGCTAGTGCTAATGTAGCAAAATTTTCAGTAGTTGCTTTGATTGGGTTGATACAAGGCACACCATTGATGTAAAAAGAGGCTTCTGTATCAGCAACGCAGTAATCCTGAAGTGGGTCCGGGTCCGCTTCGGCAAGGCCCATCAGTATAGCTAGGCCCATTAGTACTATAATGAGCCAAGAAGAGGTTTTCATGTTTGTTTCTGTGTGAATTTGGTAATGCAAATAGATGTTGTTTATATAGAGAAGGTTTTTAGTAGATTTAAAAAATAAAAATTGTGGAATAGAAAGGAGGTGATTGAGTAGCTTAAGAGCATTGAGAATGAAAAAAGAAGGCAAGTAAACTGGATAATTAAGGTTAGGAGGAGTAGTCAAAATCAATTAATCATGATTACAATGTGGTCAAAACTTAATTAATTGATCTTTAACAAACAAGAGGAAACACAAAAAAAAAAAAAAAGGTTTGGTTAAGTTAGTGTAGTGCATAAGAAGCAATTTCATGTCAAAGCTATCATATTGATTCAATGTTTTAACGCTTCAAACAAAAAATTTGTTATACTTGTAATTAAAGAACAAGACAAAATCATAGCAATAAAAGGTGGATTACGATTGCTTTTCTACTTTATGAATGTGGCCCATCTTCTTGGTAGGCCTACAGGTCCACATCTAAGCAAACATTTTGGCCTTGTTCATTTTTACAAAATATTTTATTATCTTTCTAATTTTAATTTTAGTTTACATAATCTATATAATATAATTAGCTTTTTAAGACCTTGGTTGATAGAATAAAAACATTCAACTATAATAATTTTTAATTCTTATTCTATTATGTTTCTTGTAAGTAGCATTGTATATATAGAAGTGATTTAAAAAAAAAAAAAAAAAGCAGTGATTGAAAAGATATAAAATTAAAGCTACTACATATTTTTAAAATAACTACATAGATATAAAAATAAACTACAAAAGAAAAGATAGCCATCCATGCATCAACAATAAGAATAGAAAGTTAAAAACCTTGTTTTTCATGTGTTTTGGCTTATTTATTTATTTATTTATTTTAATGTAATTTTCATTCTTTTTATGGGACAAATGGATTTTTTGAAATCTAAATATTCTATTTATAAAGATGTGCATTTACCACCAGAATTTAGCTCATATATAATAAATTCTTCAAAATAATTTAAATTATTTTTAAACTTGTTAAGAAATAAACCAAATTGTTTAACAAGTTTTTATTTAGAAATGTTAATTTTTATAATAAACAATGGGGTTTTTTTTTTGGGTTTACTTATTAAGTTTTTTGAAGAATGTTTACTTATTAACCAAAATAGAATTTTTAATTCTTGATATTCAACGATATTCTCTTTATTTAAAACGTAGTTGCAATTTGAACATTAAATAATTTAAAAGAATTTGCTTCAAGCCTAAACGATAACGATATTCTCGGAAAAAATAGGATTATTATTTAATGATCTGTAACAAAAAGTTTAATTTGATATTTGAATTAATTATATGAAAAATGAGCTACTTTACTATTATTATTATTTATATAAATACTATGTTATAGTTCAATTGTTAGTTATTACTACATGTTATGCAAATTAAAATTGCTTGAACTTGCTCTATTTACACAATAAAAACATTTAATTATTTCTCTCAAAAGAACAACATATCAGAAATAATTTAATGGAAGAAAATTAAAAATTTGAATCAATGTATCAAATTGTACAATATATTCTAATAATAGATGGTTACTGCCTAGTTGTATAGTTAGTAAAAGACAGCCAAAACATGAAAGAGAAAAACAGAAGAACAACAACAACGGTTGCCTTTGATAGCTGCTGCCACAAACGACATGTATCAGCAGCAAAACGACATAGTAATTAGCCCAAGTATCTGAATCAAGATTGAAGAAGGTAATGTTTTTGACTTTTTGCAGATATTTTTTTTCACTTTGAAGAAATTAAATAACGTTTCATTGGTCCACATGAGTCCAAAGCTGGCAATGGCTGGCTTTTTTTTAAAATTAAATGTGCAAAATGAAAAAACCTGTCCCTTGCTTGACTCTTACTTACTCTCAGTCTCCCCAGCCCCATCTCTGGATCACTGTACTACTTTCTGCGGTGGGCCTTCATTTTCCTATCTAATTTTTCATGGTTGATCTGATCTTGTTTTGATAAAAGAGAAATCTCGAGTCTATCTTATCACAGGTAATAATAATAACAATAATAATAATCTAGGGTTAAATTATTTATTTATTGTCAAATATTTGGTTGTGATATCTTTGTCCAATCAATCTTCCCACTTTGTCTTCTTAAATGTCCCATTAATTCATTCAACTAAATCTTTAATTTCCCTTTAATTGCATGCTAAAGTTTTCATCTATCTATCTTTTTTGATTAAAAATCATGTTTTCATTGGAATGAATCTAAAAGATAATCTCAAAAGATTCAACCTTTTCTCCACTTCCAGCATAAACAATTATAGTAACAAAAAGCTTAATTATTTTTAAGATATAATTATCTTTATTTGAGGTCATTGGGTCTGTGTTTGATGATTGGGTATATGATTTGTGAGTTTCACAAGTACCAGAAAAGGACAAGGGCGCCCATTACTGTAAAAAAAGGTAAAACCAAATTACACATATAGAACTGATGAGAGAGAGAGATAGAGAGAGAGAGAGAGAGATTGGATTGGTATGGTTACTATGAAACACAATCACATGCCCATCTAAGCCTTTTCTTGTTCGATGCCTGCATTTTTTTAGTTTTTTCTTTTTGTATCTTATTTTAGTATCTTATTCTTAGTTCACTCAAGTGGGATTCGATGAACAGAACAGTGTTTATGGGCTTGTAGCCTAGTTTGTGCTCAAGCGTGCTGATTCAAAATTGCTGTTGATTGTAGATGGGTGAATCAATAATGGCTGCTTCTACTAATGAAGATAAGGTACGCTTAATTTTCGTTTGATCTGTAAAAAGTGGTCCTTCTTATTTCAAATTTCGGTTACCCGTTAATTGTATTCTTGAATTTGTTTTGTTTTGTTATAGATCATTGATTAATTTTCAATTCATGATTGCAAGATTTCCATGCTCTTTTTTTTTTTTTTTTTAATTGTATTTATGAGTTGTCATTGTTTTGCTTGGGTTTGGTCTTTGAAATATGCATACACAGATAGGGGGAAGTGTTGCTTCTGATCGTAGACTTGAGGTTTCAGTTTCATTTGGTAGATTTGAGAATGATTCATTATCTTGGGAGAAATGGTCATCTTTCTCACAGAATAAGTACTTGGAGGAAGTTGAGAAGTGTGCTACTCCTGGATCTGTAGCTCAGAAGAAAGCCTACTTTGAAGCTCATTACAAGAAGATTGCTGCTAGAAAGGCTGAACAATTGGATCAGAAGATGGTGGACGATGCATCACCACCGCCAGATGATCAAAATGGTGGAGATTCTGCTGGAAAGTTTCATGGGGAAGATTCTGGGTTTGATGTGTCCAATGGTCAACCTGCTGGAGGGACGAAGCGAGAAACCAAATTGGATGGCGAGTTGGGTAGTACTAATGGAGATGTTGATGAGCCTAATGAAAATGCTGCAATCAACATTCAAGGTCAAGACTCGTCAGCTGAACGAGTAGAAGAACTGGCAAGGCTGGACAGCCCTACCTTAAACAAGCTGGAGGTAGCTGCTGCAATCAGAGAGGGGGGAACTCAATCCCTAGAATTGCCAAACAAGTTGGATAAAGAGATGGAAAGGATTCCCATATTGAAGGAGGAACCTGTGAAATTAAACACTCCAAAGGAGTCTCGAAAGGTGAGAAATGGACAATTTACATATTGATTCATAGAGGGCAACTTATTAACTGTGTAGATTGCTTTTAATCATCCCTTGAATATTTTGTTTCTTTGTTACCTTTGGTGTCTAACAAATGATGATGCTTTGTTGGTTTAGATTTCTCCTTCGAGTAAAGTGAGAGATGTGGCAAAGATAAAGAAAAAACCAGCATCACCTGTTGCCAAATCACCCCAAATTTCAACCACAAAGGTCTCAAAGACAGTGGTAACTTCTAACTCTATGTCCACGCATCGGAGTCCAACAAAGAAAGTAACTGGTTCATCACTACCAAAGGACAAAGTTTGTTCGATTGGGGGAAGCAAGAAAGTGGCTCCTAAATCCTTGCACATGTCTCTTAGTATGGATACCCTGAGTCCTGATCCAGCACCTCCCGCATCAGCCTCATTTACAGCTACTAGAAAATCATTTATTATGGAGAAAATGAAGGACAAAGAGATTGTCAAACGAGCATTCAAGACATTCCAGAACAATTTCAACCAGTTGAGATCTTCTGTGGAAGAGAGATCTAAGCAGGTTTGTCTCTTTATGGCTTTAATCCTAGGAAGAGGCTTTTTAATTCAACTGCATAGTTGACCATGCCTGGCGCGATAAATATCAAACTTCAAATTGCTTCGGCAGGTTCCCACAAAGGGGTCAGAAAATAAGGTTTCCAGTTCTATCACTCCACGAAAAGAGAATGCAGGGTAATATTATAATTTGCTACTTCGTACGGATGCATTTACCATTTACTTCCTTTTATTCATGCTTTTATTATGTAATAGTTGTATTGCTTGAAAACTTATGATACTTGCCTATTGATGCTAATTTTTCCTGTCTACATGTTAACTTATGAGCTTTGAAGCATGAATAAATTTTTTTTTTTCCCTTATATAACAGTATGCTATAGAAGGTAAATGACATTCTGAAAGGCCTAAATGGGTGTTCAAGGATTTTATTTATTCACTCTGGAATACATATCTTGTTTGGTATTGAAAAAATTGTTTTCATGTAAAAGCTTATATCTTCTTGTCGACCAAAATTATAGTCTGTATGCGCGTATCTTATATGGAGGATCCTGTCCTCAAAGGATATTACCTCTTGTTCACAGTATTCAGTATATCAAAAGTAAAGCATTTTTGCCTTCTGCAAGCCCCTTTTCCGCCTTTACCTTCTGAATAATTGGACATATGTTTGGCATTGCTATCTTTCCAACTTTGATCATGGATGACTTTTCAAAAGCTTCCTGTAACTACAGAGGCGCTTAAGCTTGATCTTTTCTTCATAATAATGAAGAAAAGTATTGAAATGATGTTTTTAGTTATGTAAGCTTATGCAACGACAAAAAAGATTGATCTTTCCTGCCTTTCTTGGAAAGTTTACTGTTGCATTGGATGCTTTTTTGTAGGTCTTTGAAAACTGTTAATATGGATAAAAAGACTGCTAAGACAGCCGCATCTTTTGGCTTGAAAAGTTATGAAAGGGCAGAGAAAAGTAATGAGGTAGTGACCCATTCTCATCTTTATCTTTCTCTTAGAGACAGTAACCATTTGAGAATGATTCTAAGTATCTTTCAGATTGGATGTCATTTTCCATTAGCTGTTTAAAGTATGCACTTTTAACAATATTTTTCAATTTTTTAAGAAATTGCAAGATAAATCAAAAGGTAAACAGTCAGAAACTACTCGCCTTCAAACAAAACCCAAGGTATGTACCCACACATTTGTAAAGCAGTTTAATGTCATTTGCTACAGAAAGCCGTTAAATTCATTTAATTGTGTATTCTCTAAAGTAACTATCTTTTCTTCTATGCTTTTTGCTTGACTGATTGGAATATTCCCTATATGCTACTTTCACAGGAGGAGAAAGATGCAGAGATCAGAAAATTAAGATACAGCCTTAATTTCAGAGCCACACCCATGCCAGGATTTTATCAGGGACAAAAAGTATCGCGAAGTCCTTTGGATAAGGTATGCTGCGTCTACAAGTCCTTTCCACATTCTTTTAAGAGTTATCAGTATTTATCAAATCTGTTCTATGTTTAGTGAAAAAGAAGTTCAAACATAATATGCATGGCCAGATCTTTGCCTTTTCCTACTTTAAACCAATGCTAATTTTTTCTCTGTTTTCTGTACTGTGTACCCGCCAACATCTTGATTGTTGGTGGAAATCGCAGGCCAATAGGCCAGTCATTGCCCGAGAATCAGTCTTTCTGGATGTATCTTTCATTATTGAGATGAAAAAACTTAACTTTTAAGTTGAAGTCAACTTCTATTAATGTTTAAAAAGTAACTAGTAAAGGTATGTAATTTGGGGCCTATAGCTGCCCTGCTTTAAAATTGAGTTCATGGTCTCTGTCAGAAGGAACACCGTGCCTTGCTTGCTGTTCACGCGTTCTATTGATTAATTTTTGTGGGAAAAGAATCAATTTCTCATTGCATCACAACTTCGGGACCAGTATGATTTCATGATTCATAGAAAAGAAGAATATTGGACAAGAATCATGCCTAATTCATATATGTAGTGTAGGCAATGCTTATTCCATGCCATTTCTGGTATCAGTTAGGCTTTTTAACCTTGTCTTCAATGCGTGGAAA
Organism: Euphorbia tirucalli; assembly: GCA_039660915.1. NCBI lineage: Eukaryota > Viridiplantae > Streptophyta > Magnoliopsida > Malpighiales > Euphorbiaceae > Euphorbia > Euphorbia tirucalli. Next base: position 13,599,862 of record CM077636.1, on the reverse strand, counting down.
TTAATGTAATGAACAAAACTCGATGATGTTTAAGGTGAATATCACGGAGTCTGTAGGATCAGAAACCACTATAGCAAGTTTAATGAGGTCTATGAAATGAGAGAGACAATTGCTATTTTCTAACTGAATGATTGAGGGAGAGGAAGCACTCTTAGTTTTTTCAGACTGAAGTAGCATATATAATGCTCACCATTATATGTGTTTTCCCCAAATAATCTTTTCCTATACCCACTAACCAGGTCCTAATCCTGGTACAGGTTGGTTTAGTTTGCAATATATGTCACTGTGTACTACCAAATCTAGAAAAAGTCCGAATTACATGGTTTCCGTAAACTGTAAATCTGAACTGTGATGAATGTATGTGCAGGAGGGTTCCAAGACGCTCGGGATATAGAGTAGTACCAATGGATTGTTTCCATGAAAAGCAATTGGTCCAGCACCGACATTGGCTTCTTCCACTTCAAATACCACATATATAGACGAGTACAATAGGTATAGAGCAATTGCTTTCTAGTTAGTACCCTCCCATTAATTATAGTATTCTCTCGGCCAAACAGCATAATTCTATTGATTAGTCTCCTGTATATTGAATTCCTATTAGAAACAAAGCCAGATACCACCGATCATGTTTTCAAGATTGTGGCACCACCTCTTTTCATGCATGTTTTAGATTAGATGAAATTGTCGAATTGGTATAAGTGTATGAACCATGTAATTGACTGCATGCCATATATCTATAAAAGCAGCACTATAGTTTGTAGTTCTGGTTCTGCTAATTATTGTTGAGCTTTGCTGTCTCCATCAAGAAATTTATGATTATCAGTTCATATCCCTGCAGTGCAAAAACTATTATCCAATGCATTCATATATACAGAAAATACATTTTTTCCCTACCTGATAATTTCAACATACCAACAAACATAATGATGATAATCCTATTCTTAATCTGTACTGAGATGTGATTGATAGCAACATTCTGTGCACTTCTTGGATTCTTATTTCTCATGCAATTGAAACATATCTGGATATACATCTATATTTTTTTTTCATCGATTTTGACCAGTGCATGTTCCACACAATATACAAAGAAATGCAAATAAAAGGCGTAGTTGAAATGAACTTTGCATCAGACACAACAGATTGCACCTGCAAAGTAAAACTTTCTGTCTATTTACCCAAGACTTGCAGCATTGTCTGCAGGATTAAGAAAACAATTCACTAAAAAATCACTCACCTATAATCTTTACAATTTCGGCATTACCCCTTGAAAACTATATACAGAGGACAAATTTTTTATTTTTTTTTTTTATGATATTCAAAAATCAGTATCTGATTCACTTGAACTACTCCTGGATTTCTCGTTGAGGAAATGTTCAGGTAAATTTGCAAACTTGGCTCTCATCCTTAATGCTGGTGACTTTGGTGGAGAGCCTAAATCTGAAGAGGGTGGTTCCGGTTTCCTTCTCTGCATTTCTCGAGCTATTTCAATGCAGACTTGATCAACCATGTTTAGAAAGTCTTTAATTATGATAAACAATCCAAGTGGTTGGCCGCTTTTATTCTTTGAAGCTCCGGCTTGATAATATTCTGTTGTTGTCCATACAAGTTCCACTATTCTCATTTGCTCATCGTTCAGTATCTTCATTTCTAGCTCTGCCGATTCGAGGAAACCTTTCATTTCCCTGACAAATCCATCTTCCCCACTTCCACAGCATTCTGATCCGATTTGCCTGATTTCTTCCATCTTAGTTGATAGAACTGAGCAAGTCCCTTCAAATGTCGAATAATCTATCTGTGCTGCATTCTTCACATTTGCAAATTCAGCACTAAGCCCTCCTATCAATGGTAATCCCAGCATTATATATTCCTTCTCTCTTTCCCCTTTCGACGGCGTTTTGACAGAAGCTATACTGCCACTGCTGCCAGCTCGGCTCAATCTCCTATTTCTACTTATAACACAACGTTTCCCCTCCGACCGGATAACTTCCTCAACTATAAAATGAAGTAGAGTAGTTTTTCCATCTGTGCTTTTAACATCAGATAGCTTCTGCAGAGAAGAAAGGTCAAATGCTTGTGCATTTCCTCTTGAAGTTCCTTCATTCATCCTATTACCAGCCTTAAGTACAGCTTCAAGAAGTTTCATAAACAACCCTCTGTTTCTCAGTTCCTTGCAGCCCAATTCAAGGGTTTGTAAAGATTCCTTAAACTGAAGAACCTCTGAATCATAATTTAACCTGAAAAGCATAGCATTCACACGACTAAAGGCTGATGGAACAGCTTTTAAAATATGCAGGAGGAAGGATTCAGCATCAGCAAGTGTATCAGGGTCTCCTTTGAATTTCAAAATTTGGGATTCTTCGTCTTTGGATGGAGCAATTCTGATAAGCTTTTCAAGAGTATCAGCATCAAGACCGTGGCCATCTCCCAATGCTTCAAGGATTTCTTCAGGAGAGACGGTTATGGTTTTTAGGACAATTGCAGTATTCCTTGATTTCTTCGGATCAAGGATAGCAATTTTTGCTGGTGTGTTGCTGCTTTGATTATTTGAACTGCTTGTGTCCCTCTCTGGTCTTGTTTTATTTGCCATATATCCAAACAGTGCTTCCATAAGACCATCATCAACCCTGAAATAATATAAAGAAACAAACTTTAATTTCTGAATCCTGAAATATACTCTACAAGACCGAAATAACATGTTAAAAATATGGGTAGAATAGAAAATATACCTAAATGAGCCGCCGCCAATCCTGTCCCACACCATGGAACGATCAGTGTCCTTGGTCACTTTATCCCAATGCAGCGGTTTCAGTTTAATTTGATTGTTTCCATTCGAAGGCTCGCCGGCGGGAGGTGGACCAGGAGGCGGTGGTGCTGTTTTATTTTTATTCGGAGGTGGTGGCGGTGGCGCTGACCCTTTTTTGGCTGGGATTGCCATTAAAGGAGGTCGTGGAGGAGGTGCTGGAGGTGCTGGCGGCGGCGGAGGAGGAGGATTTGGTTGTTGAATCGCCGTCTCTCTAATCTCAGTATCAGTAGATTGATGATTGCTGGCGGAAGCCATGAATCTATCAGGACTAGCCATATCATTTGCCGGAGCAACTTTATTCTGGGAAAACGATGACTTTCCTCTAAGTAAAGGAATTTCCGGTTCATTATTCCTCCTCCGTACCGGCTCGTCTTCTTCTTCATCTTCTAATTCTTCTTCTGGCCGTGGCCGGCCATTCTTTCTCTCTTGCTGGAAACTGTTATTCTTGTTTTCCTCTTGAAGCTGTCTCCAGTAAAGCATATCCAGTCCATTCTCATCAACAGTCTCTCCCTTCTCATGATCAAGTCCACCTAACTGATTATGAACCACTCCTGCCGGCGGCCCTCCTCCTGAATAAACTCTACCTTGCCTCTTTCTTCTCCGGCGAGAAACCTGCCTCTGGATTAATAGGAAGAGCAAGGTGGCGAGAACGAAAGTACTCAAGGCAGTAGCAAGTACAGCCTTGAAAACAGTTTTATCCCACGCGGAGTCGTGGTCCGGCAGCGGCACAAGAGACGACGGTGGGAACGATGAGTTGGGCAGAGTATTCGGATTGGCAGGTGACGGTGCAGGGGATGGAATTGGAACCGAAATCGGAAACGGATAAAAAGTTTCAAGATTCTGAGAATTGGATTGAGAAGAAGAGAAAGGAATTATAGAATTAAAAAGGAAGAAGAGAAGAAGCCACCGGCGGTGGCTGAAATTCATGGCGACAAAGAACTAAAAGGATGGGACGGGAGAAAACATTGAAAAGTGAAATTTGATGAGGTTAGATATGAAGAAGAAGAAGAAGAAAGGATTAAAGAAAATGTATATTATGAATGGGTTTGGTTAGGCTTGACAAATTCAAAGAGTAGTTAGTTGGTTTCCATTTTAGATCTGGTAAGTGCCCACTTCTTTATCATCTGATATCTTTCAAAAAGAAAAAAGAGAAAAGAACACGGTTAAGTTAATGCCAAACTCCATTGTTGGTTTGTTTTTGCTTTTTTGAGTTTTTTTTACAGTATGACATCCTTTGATCGGCTTGGGCTGTCTATGTTAGTATTATTTTATTTTTTTTGTAAATATTCAGATCCGTGTTTAAACCTCTTTTAGTTATGAAAATCTATTATTTAGATGTGATTAATCGATTTAAGTATAATGCCACCAACAACTTAAATTTAGATTATCAATTAATATAGTTTGATGCCACGTACATAATCTGTTCTGGAATGGATTAGTGGTTTACTCTGTCAAAGCTAAAATGGTGGATGAGAAAGGGTCGAATAGTTGTAATCTGTCTGACCTTTTAATTAATAAATCGGAAAATATTATTCATCCTTATAAGTAAGTAACTAATAGTAAAATAACAATCTAAAAATCTTATTGTTTCTTTTATATAAACAATCAGTAACCAAAATGTTTAATTTTGTCTCATTATTAAGGGGACAAGTATACTTTTTTTTTTTTTTTTTTTTGAAATATATTGATAACTTACTTTCAATTTATATTTAACAATTATATTTTTAAAAAAATATATATATATCATCCTTTCGGATATATCCGTTAGTTAATAGATGAAAATGATTTAAATTTATCATTACTACTAATTTCAAATGTCAACTAATTTTTATTAAAGGAAAAAACAACTTGGACCGATCATATTGGGGAAGCACAAGATAAGAATATAAAAAAAAAAAAATTAAAATAACATGGATAGACAAAAGGTCGGTATGAACATGTTAATTATTATAAGTAAGTAATGATTAGTAGTTAAGAAGTAAGAGGGAGGGGAAGGGGAAGCTTCTGGTGTAGAATGAAGAGGTCAAAGCCAAGACCCCACAACGTATATTTTATTGGAAACATAAGCTGGTGAAAAATTAGGTATTGACAATGAGGAGGAGAAATACATATTAAAAAGGAAAAGGAAAAGGGAGTTGTTAATTCCATAAATGGATTTGCCAGCCTAATTGCATTTTAATACATCCAATGAATCACTCGTATGCAACAAAAGAAACGCTCCCAAAAGGGCAGTTGTTTGTGTAGGCCCCACACTCCTGCTTCCTTCTCGCAACTCGGGAAAAAATTTTACAGTATTGTTTAAATATAGACTCTTATAATTATAAAAAGATATTTATATTTTTTTTACTACTAAAAAGACAAATAATAAACCTTATTTTCTAACAACTTGAGAGATTCTAAATCAAAACATGTCAAGTTAGTATGGATATTGACATATCATGAATATAAGAATTTTTTTTCTTAAAACTCGTTCAGTTTGGCTTGGTTTGGTGCATTTCGCTTACCAAGTTCCTTCTGTTGTTGTGGGTTTGAGTATCCATTTCCATATCTTTTTTTTTTTTAGGCAAAACGCATCCAAAACTTCCTGATCTTTTTTCTTCTATGCAATATGTCCCATGATCTTTGTTTTACCTATATTGAGTACATGATTTTTTATTTTTTTGTCTAGTCGCCCGTATTTTTTACGGTCTCTTACGCGTGTAACCCAGTTTCTATTATTTGGCGCGTCAACCGTTATGTATGCCAGTCAAAACGCATCTAAAACCCCCTGATTTTTCTCCTTTTATGCAATCAGCACCATGATCTTTGTTTTACCTATATTGAGTACATGATCTTTTTTTTTTCTAGTCTCCTGCATTTTTCACGACCCCTTACGCGTGTAACCCAGTCCCCGTTATCTGGCGTGTCAACCGTTATGTATGCCACGTCATCCGTCACATCAGCGTTTTGGTCCCACTTACCCATAACTACACCCGACCCAGAAACTCAACTAACCCAGCTAATATAACTGAACCCGAAATGCTGAAACTGGATTTTTACATTCTAAAATAACGCCTTCTTCTTCTTCTTCTTCTAAAACTAGTTTTGGTGTTAGGGTTTGAACGAATCCAAGAAGAAGAAGAAAAAACGTTATTTTAGAATGTAAAATCCGATTTCAGCATTTCGGGTTGGATTATATTAGCTGAGTTGGTTGAGTTTTTGGGTCGAGTATAGGTATGGGTAAGTAGGACGAAAACGCTGATGTTGCGGATGATGTGGCATACATAACGGTTGACACGCCAGATAACAGGGACTTGGTTACACGCGTAAGGAGCCTTGAAAAATACAGGCGACTAGACAAAAAAATAAAAGATCATGTACTCAATGTAGGTAAAACAAATATCCTGTAACTGATTGCATAAAAGGAGAAAGATCAGGGGATCTTGGATGCGTTTTGGCTGGCATACATAACGGTTGACGGGTCAGATAACGAAGACTGTATTACACGCGTAAAGGGTCGTAAAAAATACGGACGATTAGACAAAAAAAAAAAAAATCATATACTCAATATAGATAAAACAAATATCACAGAACTGACTCATAAAAGGAGAAATATCAGAAGATTTTAGATACGTTTTGCCTTTTTATTTTTTTTATTGACTTCATTATTTTTTATTAGTAATTTCGTACAATTGGATCTTTTGTTTTAGATGCTCCCCCGGATTTTCATTCAATTATTAAAAGTATATACCATTTCAACTTATTATTCAATATTCATTGATTTAATAGTTTGGCAACTGGAATGTCTGTCCCACGTCATTAATTCATTTTTTAATAAAGATATTTAACTGAATTTCACTGCAACTTCTTCTCATTTAATTGATTCATGTTTTCGACAAACATAATCACGATGCTATATTGCGTGAATCTATGATATATACCACTATGATAATTTATACCGTTCAATGTTTAACAAATCATTATAACTGTAGACATATCTAATAATATAGAATATCATAATCTCAATTTATAATAAAAATTTTTCTACCACTAAATGGATTTAGTCCCAGAATAATGCTAAAGGGAGAAAAATTAGCGTTGTAATGTTTGGTTAGGAAAAAAAAAATACCAGTATAGGGTCTAATTAATTGGTCCATTTTCGGAACCGGTGGTTCCGAAAATGGACCAAAAAGTGCCTAACACAAACTCTGTTTTCGGAAACTCTGTTTCCGAAAACAGAGTTAAATATATAAAAAAAAAAAATTTGAAAAAATTTATGGGCGTGGAAATCCCCACTGTTGGGGGATTCCCACGCCATGCAGACGGTACGTAACAATTTATATATATATATATATATATATATATTTATTTATTTATTTATTTATTCTTTTCTTTTGGTTTCCTTTATATATATGGGTGGGGTGTGTGACTAAGATAATTGGAGTGAGTGAGTGAGTGATAGAATTATATGAGTGAGTGAGTAAGAGAATTGAGTGACTTTAGTTTTTTTAAGTTTGAGAGAATTGTGTGTTTAGTGAAAATAAAATCTCAAGTTTTGCAGTAGCTGGAACTCTTGAAATGTACAAGGTAATATTTAAAAGTTTTCCCAGTTTGAATATTTTTACATTTTCCCTTGTTATGTTTTTGTTATAATGTTGTTTTTGTTACATCTTTCATTGTTTTTGTTATAATGTTAATTTTGTTATAATGTTTGTTATGTTTTCCAAGTTAATATGTAATTATGGTGGGTTTAAGATATGAAATTTTTTCATTAGCATATTATCAAATGGCAATAGTAAATTATACATATTCTTCATTTTTTAAATTTATCTTTTTTTTTTCTTTTTCGAATCTTTGCAATGATATTTGAGTCAGTGGTTTAGCAATTTTCGATTAAAGGTATGTAATTTATGAGTTAATTTATTAATTTTTGTAAATTTAATTTTTAAGTTGTTTACTAATTATACATGTAATATTAATTTTAATGTTAATATACAACCATATAGGTAGATTTTCAATTTGGTTTGGGTTTTCGGTTATTGTTGAAAAAACAAAACCGAACCGTAATAGGAAAAAAATATTTTTAAAAAGTATGTAAATGTCTCAAAATAAATTTTATTAAGGATATTATATATTTATACTGTTATAGACATGTAATAATAAATATTTTTTAAGCAATAATTTACATGTATTTGAAAAAAAATTGATAATAAAAAAAATTGAAATTTTTGTTGATTGGGTTTTAACCGAAACAAACTAGATCGGTTCAGTGTGAGCGAAACAATACGAACTTTGGTTTGTTTTTTGTTTATTTTTTTATTTTGGTTTATGGTTGGGTTCGGTTTTTGAACCAAACCATGTTTTGCTCACCCTTACCTGACCTATGGACACCATCTCCAAAATAAAACAAAACCCAGCTCCTGATACTTCGTTTGGCCTCACACTGTTCCTGTATTACCTAAGTTTTCCACAACCAAAAAACTTGCCAAAACAAAATCCAGACTAATGTGCTAATAAAACATAGAAAAATTGTAAAACATTTGATTATGGCATTGAAAAAAACTTATAATAAAATATAACAGGCATACATATCTAACTAAAGTCAAAGTTGTACAATTTTAGAGGGATTTAAGGAGTAAGCTATCATTCGAGAAATATTAGAGATGGCATTTCATAGAGTAAAAAAACAGAGAGAACAAAGGAGAGAAAAGCTCATGTGACTTGAGGACAAAATAATAGAGGGAATTTTATAGCAAAAAAAAAAAAAAAGAGAGAGAGAAAATAAAAGAAAGGAAGCTAAAAGACAAAAGGGAGAACAAAGGGCTTCTGATTTCATATTTGAAATTACTGTAAATTCAAGAGTCATACAAGAAATGTTTGTATTGCATTGCATCACTGATATGTTAATTGGTTGATATTTTTCCACCTTTAATTTCTTATTATAGTACTTGGACATGATTTTTCATAGTATAGTAAATTTAATAAGGTGAATAAAAGTAATACATAGTTTTCATTAGATTTAATGTGAAGTTGGAATTGAGAAATTTTTCCTAGTATATATATATATATATATATAAATTATTAATTATTTAATTGTATAATTGTTTTAAATATAATTAGTTCAAATTTAAAAGAATTTTATTTAAGTATAATTAATAAAAAAGAATTTGAATAATAAATAAGTAATAGAGTGAAAATATAATTAGTTGAAATTTCAAATAGAAAATTCAAAATAGAATTTAATAATTTAATTTTAAAAGGAAATTTTTTAATGGAATTAGACATTGATAGAATTTAGTAGAAATAGAATACAATTAAAATTTATTAGTTTAATAGAAATGGAGTTTCAATTTTTAATTTAATATAAAAAAATAGGAATATAATAAAATTTCAATTTCATATTAATAGAATATAGTTAACTAATTATATAATTCTACTAATGTAGTAATATATAATATTTATTCTAATACTATATTAATAATATTTATTTTCTATTTTATTTCGCTAGAATTGGTTAGCAATTATTATATAATAATAAATGAATATTATTATTATTATTATTCAAATTTTTTTATTAATATAATTATTAATTTTTAATAAGTGAAAGTGATATTGGAGTATCTTTTGCTTGTTGAAGTCCCTAAAACCAACAAATCATTGGTTTAAAAACTATTCTATCTTGTGTGCATTTGAGGAGATTTGTACTTGTATAATATTATATTACATGATGCTTTTTTATATTTATCATCGTATAATTATTATGTATATTAAAATATTGTGCTGGGTTTTTTTATTTTTTGTACTAATTATTTTAACCTTATTATGTAAGGAAAAATGGCTTACCAACAAAGAGCTGAATAAATCATTGAGGCATGTCCAATTATGCCACAGGTGTTGATGCAACAAAATGTTCATCGATCTCAACTTTTATGGACGGGGCAGGTAAAGTATTAGCTACGGCCTTTTATTATTTTTGCCAGCTGGAGGGTTAAAAATGTTGTTAAGTTAATTAAATACATTTTTTCGAATTATAAATAATTCCTTAAACTTGAATAACGTCATTATAATATAAAATTTGTATCCTTCTCAGGACTGTCTATCCTTGAAATACACAAAAGCCGGGAATGATGATATGTACCGGAACATAGACCCCAGGATTTATTCATACCTACGACAATGTGGATTTGAGGGTATGGTGAAACTAGGTTCTATGCCCTAGATCACCGTTTGATCACTGCACTGGTAGAAAGATGTCGACCGGAAACTTACACGTTCCATCTCAGTGTTGGAGAAGCAACAATAACGCTACAAGACATTGAGATTTTAACCGGATTACTTGTAGATGGTAGGGCCGTGACAGGCAAATCCGAAGGTACTCATAAGGCACAGCAATTATGCCATCGTTTATTGGGTAGGATTCCCGGTGAACATGATATGGATAGAAATTGGTTGAAGTTAAGGTGGCTGGAGCAGCAATTTATGGACTTGCCTGATGATGCTACTGATGTAGTCATTCAATGTCATGCACGAGCTTTTATGATTCGTATGTTTAGTGGATTGATGTTTGTTAATCCGAAATCCACCATAGTTTATATCATGATGTTGAGTTTGCTTGAGGATTTATCTGAAGATGGAGTTGATAGTTTCGCATGGGGAGCAGCAGTATTGTCGTTTTTGTATCGGGAAATGTCAAAAGCTACTGCTCCAGACAAGAAGCAAATTGAGGGATGTGCCCAAATTATACAAGTATGGGTGTACGAGCGCTTCACAACTATTGCCCCTACACTCACAACAAACTACATCCCTTATAATGAATATCCGTATGCAATAAAGTAAATATCTATATTATTTGCTTATAAATTTAATTCAAATATATTAAATGTTGTTATTATAATAAATATTATTATTTGCCATCCGATTACTTGATATACATAATTGAATGAATTTGCAGGTGGAAAGTAGCTATAGGACAACAAGGTCATGGTGCTTATAATGTTAAGGAACTGAGGATGCGGTTGGATTATTTAACTCCTGATCAGGTTTAATTTTGTTCTTAAACTATATTTTTATTGAATTTAGGTTCTCGAAATATAATATTTTTTACTAATACTTGTTAATATCATTATTTACACAGTTCGTTTGGGAACCGTACACGGAAGTCATTCAATTGTTGCCAGCCTATTGTCGTGGGGGACAAAATATTTGGCGTTCCATCGTGCCAATTATATATTTTCATATTGTCGAGTTTCATCATCCCGATCGATGTATGCGACAATTTGGCATGGAACAATCTATCCCACAAGGGATAGAACAATCAAACTATGCGCTAGCAACCGTGAAAATGACCGGGCACGGACCTCGTGATTGGGCAGTTAAATATGCCCCATACATAGAAATGTGGGATACACGTCATCACAGGGTTGCAATGACGCCTCAATTGCAACATCGGTTGGGTCCACAGTCTGAATATATGCAATGGTTCAAAAACATTACCAGACGATGGATGACCCCAGAAGGTGCACGAAACGATGCGCTGGTATAAAAATTCCATTCAATTTCTGAAATATAAATTATCATATGTTGAATAAAAATTCTGAAATAAAAATTATCATATGTCAGTTCAATTTCATTGATTAAAGGTATGGGTTTCAAATTTTTTAATACAGGGAGATGGCCTTGAACGTTTGTATCACATGGGTGCAGATCAATTCAACTGGGCAAACGTGATGAATCTATCAGGAAGCATGCTAAGAGGGATAAACCAAGAATTTCGTATCTGTACTTCATATGAATCACAACCTGCTCCTCCTGCAATGCTGTTTCCTAATGTCGAATTGCCTATGTCGGAAAGAAATCGAAGGAAGTTAACCTTCTTTGACAGACGTACAAGAGTTCCTCCCCCTCCAATTCTGGAAGGGATTCAGCAGACTCCTCATCCACTTCAGCATCTTTATTATCCACAACAGCAACTAGAATTTCAAAATCCTTGTGATTTTGGTGGTCCATCCATGAAGAGTACAGTCCTATTACATGAACTTCACCAACAAAGTCAGGATCATCCAAAAACATAATTTGATAATGCTCAACATATGGCGGGTGGTTCTGATTTGAATTTGAATGAAGTTCAGAATGTTCCCATTCAAGTCCATGAACATACGCAAGCAGGTGGTTTTGGCTTTGACTTCACTAATGGTGTTTCAGTTGCTGGAACATCCGATGCTAGACAAGGACAAGGGGATACTGGATGGGGTTCTTTTACAGACCTACTGAATACTAATTTTAGTACAAAATGTAACATGGACGAGGAATCCAGCGATGCATTTAGCAATGTTGTCGGTGAAGGGTCTTCATTCTGCACTCCGATGCAACGAAATATTCCAGCCTTTGGCTCACACAATTTTAATGATGTTGGTAACACAATTATGCCACCTCTGAATATGGGTGGTAACTACGAGATGGGCTCTGGAAACGGACAGCCGAGCACGTACTTTGCTAACATGAATATGAATTTTTCAGAAGGTGCTCTTGGAGGCACGGTGTTAGATTTCTCTGCAGCATTAAATATGCCTAATGAACAATATATGGGGTTCCAACCCCATGTACCTCCCATGGCTGTCCAACAAAATGCGGTGGACCTAAATCTTCATCTAACACCAAGAACGGAGATGCTTGTAACCTATGAAGAGCAGGTTGATACACCGCCCAACATAAATTGTCGTGAGTGTGTAGGGAGGGGTGTTCGTTGCGGAACATGCAGCGTTAAAATGTTACGACCCCGAAGACAAAATAGGAATTGTTAATGTAGTCGAAACATTAAATGCTCAAAATTAAATATTTTGTCTCTTGTAAATTTTAGTATGTTTAACTTATAGATGTATATGAATTATTAATGATGATCATAATACCTATCTTTCCTTTCCTTACGATCATACTACCTATCGTAAAATCAATAAATATATTGTAGAAGAAAATATTTTAAAAAACTGTTATGACATTACATAATAGAAGGTTATGGCATATAAACCTTAAATTCTAATAAAATCATACAACCACCGTTATTAAATAATCATATGTCAAACTTAACAACATTAAAGCAAACTCAGTTTCAAACAAATTAACATTACTACGTAAAGCATTTTAAACTTAGCAATTGAAAGTGAGTTACCCATCATCTGACATTTCGTCATCAGATTGGTAACGTCGAATTGATAATATGCGACGTTCATGTTCAATTGATAGTTCTCTACCATTAGCCGCTGAATGCTCTTTAGCCAATTTCAACATATAATACCATGACCTTCTCAATAACATCCTATTATTCTCCACTTGGATTTGTTTGACAGCAAGTCGATACTCATGCGGATTTCGTCTAGGCATACGCAATGACCTACGGTTGACAACAGGTGCTTCCAGTGACTGTAGGTCATCAACAAGGTCGTCTGATTCTTGCACTCAATATTCCCACTCACGCTTTAAACCAGCATAATATTTCGCACCGTCACTTTCAATATATCTACAGCAGTTCTCATTGAATGCTGGCAACATCCAATTCCTGCGCCTGTTTTCCATGACTTATAACTTACAAAAGAAAAAAAAGCAAGGTCATTCTAAGAGGTCTATATACTGATGTAACTGTCACCACCGTTATTAAATAATCATATGAGTTTGCTTTAAGCCATGTTCACTGTGATGACAACTAAATATTAAAATGGTATCACATAATTTGTCGTCATATTATAAAGCCATGTTTTCACCAATTGAAAAAAAAAAATTCAACAAATAAACTTTTAGCAATATAATAAAAGTACATACTAACACATAAAGTAATTTGTTACGTATACACATGGTTTCAACATATGATTAAACACACATTTAATAAAAGTTGTACACTATAATAGGAACCTAGTTCGGGAATAACACAAGCCCCGTTTAATTTTCTTCATCTGACATATCAATGTCAGAAGCATGCTCGGGATGGCATAAACATGGTGCATAAAACCGTGCCATCTGTATGTCACCATGCTCAGTATAATCTCTAGCGCGTTTTTGAAATTCGAAACGATTCAGCCTAATCTTTATCTGATTATTTTCTTCCCTTATTCTATATAAAGCAGCACGGAGTTCAACATTGTTATTACGTGGCATGTTGATTGACTTGTAACGAGTTTTTCGGACTCCCCATGTAGTTGCATCTTCACGTAAAATCTTAGACTCGGTGACTCGATATTGCCATTCTTCTTGCATACGGTGTATGACATAAGGTGAATTATGTTCTCTAGGATCAAGTGGGTAAACAAAGTCATCATCAAGTACCCACCAACGGCCCATACCTCCAAATATATCTCCGGGGATATATGTGATCGACATAGGTCGCAAGCCTATGCCATAAAAATACATTATCAACAACTTATTATACAAGTCAAGAACATTATTTTACAAAATAATATATGCTTCACATGGCTTGAATTGAGAAATATATGTAATTATGAAATTTGAACTAACAACATCAGGGCAAATATCGTGGTTGTTTTTAGACATTAATAAGTACAAAATCGAAAGTGCATTTAAAATTTCTTCAATAATTCACAACCTAATTCAATTCCCCCTCAAATGTCTTATCGAAGCAGCCCTATTCGGTCCCCTGGAAGAAGACGGCATGTGTCGTCGGGAGAGATTCACTCCGGGATTTTGACATGTGGTTCTGTTATGCCCACCTTTACCACAGTTACTGCAATTATAAGTATTTGTCCCCTTTTCCTTCTCGTCCATTTCATTGCGGATTCTTGTTGACTTTGGCCTTCCCTTCTTTCGTTTACATATTGGATTGACAATCAATGTTGCTGAGTTGATCTCAGGCCAGTAGTCCTTATGTGCTAAAGGCTGGAATGGATAGCTATACGCTTGTAAATTCTCATCAAGTGTATGCGTCTTATCTACAAAGTCCCAGATTCGACGACGTAGGTGCTTACAAGTAGCAATTGCATGTGAACAAGGCATTCGATAATTTTGGAATTTTTTACAGGAGCACTCACAAGCTTCTAAATTCATAATCTGAATATTGCTCCCTTTTTGTCTTATTGGATCATAGCCTGTTCTCACTTCACAAAGTCCAGTTTGACTATTGTAGTTTGTCACTGTATGACAATTGGCCCTACTAGAATACCTAACCAACATTTTCTTGCATTCAGGGGTGACCCTTTCACCGTTCTCGAGCAAATTGGTGTATTTATTCCGACGGGAGTCAAAATAACTAACAATTTTACCAAGTGTGTGTTCGACGATGCTCCGAATTGGCAAATGACAAATGCCCTTAAACACACCATTTACACACTCAGCAATATTGGTAGTCATGTGACCGCATCTTGACCCATTATCGTGTGCCAAACTCCATTTCCTCACTGGTCTTTCCATGGCCCATCGGTATGATCTTTCATCTAACCTCTTAATCGCATCCATAATCATCGTAAACTTACGAGGTTGTGCTTGAGCTCCTACGTATGTTAAAAATCAAAGAAGAAACCAAATTACAACTATTGGTAACAAATAACAGGTACGACATTACTTAAGTAATTTAGGATTCATACCTGTGCAATACAAGAGTTTTTTTATTGTAGTATTATGGAAGCTGTGATTGTAATTACTCATAAAATGATGGAGGAAAAAACGATGATATGACATGGGTTCTTTCCAACCATATCCTTCATTATTCATGGCAAATAGGATACCAGCATGTCGATCAGAAATGACACCTAAACCAGTGCGTTGTGTCATAAATGTCCTGATACACTCCATGAACCATTCCCAACTTGATTGGTTCTTATTTTCAACAATTGCAAAAGCAATTGGAAAGATATGATTATTACCATCCAACACGGTTGCCACCAAAAGTGTGTGAAGGTATTTGCCGTATAAGAATGTATCGTCAATCTGTATGATCGATCGATAATGTTTGAATCCTTCTATACATGGCTTAAAGGATCAGAACACTCGTTTAAAAATTGTAAATCGATGATCAGTTATTTCATCCGTGAGTAAGAGTGTCACCGACCCAGGATTATAGTGGGTCAATGCGTTCAGGTACCGAGGCAACATATTGTATGATTCTTCCTAATTGCTATAAATCTTCTCTAATGCCTTCTTTTAAGCACCCCATGCTTTTTTCTTAGAAATGGTGAAGTGGAAGACCGTTTTCACGTGCTCAATTATCAAATCCAGGTTCAGTCTTGAATCTTTTCGAACCATCCCTAAAATTGAACTCGCTATTATCTTACTATCAAGATTGTAATGGTCTTGTGATGAACTTGCATTTACGCATGAATATGGACCGCAGTAAACAGTTATCATCCAATACCCTATGGATTTCTTGAATTGCGCACGGAGCCACCAACCACAGTTTTGGTCTTCGTTCCTATATCTGACGACCAATTTATGAGGATGTGATTCAACAACTTTGAATGAAACATGATTTTTCATCGAATATGTCTTCACCGCTGCTTGAACTTCCTGTTTTCCACCAAAAACTAATCCCCGTTTTGGCTCAGATACTCCATCCCATACTTTTATTTCATCAGAATCAATTGCATATTGGTGTACATAATCCTGCTCTTTAATCGAGATATATGTTGGACCTGGGAATACAAAAGCTGATAAGGGAGCAATAGGGGGAATATCTACGCCTTCCGCAATAAGGGGGGGAGATAAATTCAAATCAATCATCCCCGTCACTGCAACACTCACATTTTGCTCAATGGTAGTATCGATATTTGTCCCTTCATGACCTTCATCCTCATTGTCATCATCGTCATGACCTTCATCCTCATTGTCATCATCGTCATCATTGTCAACATCGAACTGTACATAATCTTCAACAATTTGTTCATCCACTGTATTGTCAATTTCATTAGGCTCCTCACTTCCATCGATATAATGACATATAGCATCTTCTTCTTATTCATCATCAATTTGGGTAGCAATTCTAGAAATGTCTTCGGAACTTCCTGATCCAAACGCTCTGCGATCTGCAAGCTCCATCGGTGATATGCTACTTCCATTATTGTTTTCTGTACCAACAACTTCGACGTTATGTACAAAAGACACACCTTCAGAAGTAAGTGAGGAAGGTATATTAGCACCGATAGCGGTAGAATGATCATACAATGACCCATATGTTTGTATTGCTGCATACCCATCATGAGCATCCGGAACTGGACTGTGAGATGTGCCAGCCTGGGTTCTTATGGATGGGGACGAGTTAAAGGGATCCAAAGGTGCGTTGGGTTTACTGAATCCACCAATTGTCATAATTGGAAAGCGTGTTGAAGGAAATACCGATCCACCTTCTATTGAGCCAAAAGTAGGAAATGATTCAAATCCCTAGAAAGAAACAGATGGGGTAGGTTCTTGCCACCCATAAGAACCTATTGACTAAAAGGTAGATTGACTTTCAGAGTTGCCAATCAAGGAATCACCTGCTCCGTACCCTAGAACAGTACAATCATACACGTTGTTCAAGGAAGTAGGAATTGAAACCATCGCATCGCTTGCTGCTTCATTATCTCCAGATGCAAGAATCTCATAATCAACGGACAACTCAACTGTATGATAATTTGGAATGTTTGCCAAATTTTCATGGATAATTCCAACATCATTATCGCCACTGATTATCATGTGGGAGAATGAATTGGGCGATACAGGATACTTATACATGATCTTTATCACCCTTCCGTTATTGCCAAATCCAATCTCACTGGATATCCGATCAACAAGTTTAACAAATGATGGTTTTTTTCTTAACCTTCAACCATTTCTGCCTAGCCGATGAGCTAAACATATCATACTCAAAAACGGAATCGCTTACATACATCCTACCCCCCCAGTGTATAACATAATAGTTGCTATTCTCTGACATGATTGCGCACCTACTGTAACGATAATATAATAAAAATAAGTGCATTGTTTTATAGGTTTTATTATTGAACATTTAAACAAAATTATATAAAATGATATTAATTTCAACATCTAGAAGTAGATTTAGTACATTTACTAATTCATATATAGTCCTTCTTAGTGATCATAATATAATTGAAATACGTATAGGTCATTGCTACAATGCAATGCTAACAAATATTATATTATTTTCAAATTTCTTTGCCTAATTTCGTGTTCATATAATATTTCATATTCGATAGTACATTATACAACAAAATCATACAACTCATATTCATTAATAATAATACGTAATATATATAAATAAATATATAATTGAACTTTACTAACCTCAAATGAGCTATATCGATAACCTTTAATTTGTAATGTGCTTGATCAAGAGCTACCCAATATCAGGTTACATCAAATGACATAAAATAAATATTAATTCATTTATATATATATGATAATATTAATATATATATATATATATATATAGACACACACACACACATTAAATGAAATGATAAATATTAATTTTAAATAAATATAAAAACAAAATGTAAAGATAAATATAATTATAAATGTATGTATATACGATTTAATGTTATTATGTTAATAAGAAATATTATGCCCGATTTAATTAAATATAAAAAATTATCTCAAACATTTATATATCTTTAACACATATTATGTATGACAATTATTTTTTTAAAATATATTTATTTTTTTAATACTCATGGTATGCATGCAATAAATTTTTTCCATATCTTTCGAATTTTTTTATCCCAATTGACTGTTATTATTAATACCACAATATTACAATTGTATATTTAATCAACGATTCTCTTATAATTCTAGAGTTCATTTATATTCTATATAATTTAAGGATTTTACCCAAAACAGTAATACTGAACTAGATAATCATACTATGAAATTACATAATAATATTAAATTACATGATAACAGTAAACTACAAAAAATAACCTAATTTATAAAATCATAAGATTAAACTACTACTATAGAGGTTTCTTAAACTTGAATTTGAAACAATTCCTAGCATTCACAATATTACAATAGTCTTCTTGACATTTTGGCAGAATTTCTAAAAATTTGCAAACCAATTCTTTGGGTAAACTCATATAATCTCTTTCCATCGTAATTAACATCTTAACCATATCATCATACTCTATAGGTGATTGTTCATTAATCTCGTCAAAATAGCATTTATAATGCAAGGATAATCCATTTCTTAACAGTGTCATTTATTTCCTCCTGCGCTTGTCAAATTTATAGCCAGACATTATTATGTCTTGCAATTTTTCATTCATATTTAGCAGGTACTCTAACAAGTTTTTTTCCCTTCTCATCCTAATTGCTTTCAAATTTTCTAATTTCTTCATTGCAAATTCAGGGTATCGGAGTCTTTTCGGAGTAAGTATTATTTTCACCATCCATAAATTGCATACAAAAAAAAAAAAAAAAAATAAAACCCTAATTTCAACAATTCAAATGCAAATTAAAAAATTAATTTACAACTTAAACAAAAGATTCCACGTCACTAACACAGTTTTCTTTTTTTTTTTTTTTAAATGGTTACTTCTAATAATAATAATAATAATAATAATATTAACAACAACAATAATAATAAAAATAAAAATTTACAGCAAAAAATAAATCTACTCACTACCCCCATTTCTTTTTTCTTTTTAATAACCTGTAATAATAATCATAATAATAATAATAATAATAATAATAATAATAATAATAATACCAAAAATAATAAATACAAAAATTACACCACATCTTATCACTGCTCTAGTTTTCTTTTCTTTAGATAACTTATTTTTATTCTCCACTAATCATTTTTTGTTTCTCAATGTCCAAAACTAATTTCATTTAACCTAATTATTAAAGTGGGACTTCGAATAACAAACTATTACAAATTCAATGCTCAAGATAAGTGTGAGGATTTGATACTAATTATTTTTAGTTTTTTGCTGTCACTACCCCAATTTTCTCTTTTCTTTTTTGACTAACTTCTAATAATAATAATAATAACAATAATAATAATAATAATAATAATAAAACAAATAAAAATTTATAGCAAATTTTATCCACTTCACTATCCCTTTTTTTTTTCCAAAACTATTATAATAATGATAATAATAATAATACAGCAAACTATAAATTCACCATATATATATAACAAAAGCCAAGAACTAAAACTTATGCTTTAATTTCATTATAACAAACTCAACCCATCAAACAAAACCAAGTGGACAAATTATTTAGAAGGTTAATATTTATAGCTCCCATACAATCAAATGCACTGATAAACTTGATTGATTTTATTAAAGGTAAAAATTAATAAGAAGTTAAACCCTCTAAATTCATAAATTCAAAATCAAGCATCCAAGAACAAAAATAAGGCTGAAAGATTATAAAAAAATTACCTTGAGTAACTCAGCAAACACAAGCCTTTTATAAATCACAATATTTGCTCTCTCCACCTTAACTCAAAACAATTTATATTTCTCTATAAAACTCTCCCCACTTTTCTATCTTTCAAATACTTCTTTGGCAAATACTTACACATACATATACATATATATACAGAGGCTGTTTAAAAAAAAAAAAAAGAAAATTTTTTTTTTTTAAATTTTCACAGTCGTAAATGCTTGCAGCCATTTGGCGTGGGAATCCCCACTGTTGGGAATCCCCACTGTTGGGGGATTCTCACGCCCTTGATTTATTTTTTTTTCAATTTTTTTTTTATATTTAACTCTGTTTCCGAAAATAGGTAATTTTTTTTTTAAAATAAATTTTGGCCCATTTTCGGAAAACTTGGTTCCGAAAATGGTTCAACTAATTTTCGGAACCACCGGTTCTGAAAATTGGCCAGTTAATTAGACCCCAGACCGGTATTTTTTTCTAACCAAACATTACAATGCTAATTTTTTCCCCCTTTAGCATTATTCTGGAGCTAAATCCCCAATAAATACTATATTAGCAAATATAAAAAATAGGTAGTTATCAATAGATTTGATACAATTATAAGGTGATGTGATTTTGGAGTAAATAATTTATTAGTCCTTATGTTTTTGCGTATTACACTAGTTAGTCCATGAACAAATTTTAAAATTCTTAAGTTTTATCTCATCAAACTCTTTAGTCCATTCTTTTATTTTTGCTTATAAAAGTACAAAATTACCCTTAATTATAAATAAAAAATTTATCTTTTAGTTTTTAAAATTAAAGAAAGTAATCCTAATAAAAATTTTTGTATTATGTACATATGAACCGACATTTCTATACTTATATATATTAGTTATAAAAATAAAAATATCTTTGTTATTTATTCTTTTTAATATATATTGTTATTTTTTATTAATTTAATATGATATCTATAATCTAACAATAAATATTACTATGAATCTAGTTAATTATTTTAAAATAATATCTTTTTGTTTATTAATGTTATCTATAAGATATAATAGAAATGAAAAGTTCCAATTTATAATTTTATAGAGTTGTATTCCAAATTTTATATTTTTTTCAAATTTATAATTTTGTATAGTTCTACTTCTAATTTTATATTTTTTATTTAGTTATTTTCATAAAACAATCTCTATGTCAAGAGTTAAATTCTGTAACTATGTAAATTTAATAAATTAATTGATCAATATTATTATTAGGATTATGTGAGGAAAAAATGTAAAATATAATATGTTTTATCGTTATAAAATAGCATAAAAGGTATGTTTGGTATTATTAGTCTAATTTGACTTAAAAGGATTAAACAGTTGACAATGATAAAACGTAGGAACTATATAATTATCGAGGTAATTGATTAGTATAATATGTAAAAATAAAAAGACTAATAAATTATTTATAAAAAAAAAAAAAAAAAAAAAAACTGATTTGCAAGTTGATGAATATGTTTTCTTTCATTAGAAAATAAATGCACTTTTTACTGTTAGGAAAAAAAAAAGAAAATTGTTGTTTAACTTTTCTAATAAATCAACTTAATATACATTGGGGTTGACATAATCGCATCAACAATTCGATACTTCATGCCACCAAGTCAGCAAATTTGTGTGTGTGTGTGTGTGTGTGTGTGGTATTAGTAAAATTAATATGTCACGTTAATAACAATTAAAAAAAAAAAATCATTGTATGGTCAAGTTTAAGGATTTGGCTCCTACAGTAATACAAGCTTAATTCATGAAAAGAAATAGGGTGCTTTTAGTCTTCTTCAAATTCATGTTTGTGACCCTCGGAATATTTTAGGCAAAATGCGTTATGAGCCCTTAAACTTTTATGGATTTTGTAATTGGTTTTCTTATTAATTTTTTTTTTCAACGCATTGAATACATGATATTTCTGTTTTTTATCACTTTTTTCTCGCATGGATTATAGTCTCTAATAAACATTAACTGGCCCGTGACATAGTTTTTGATAAAAATATAAGATTTTAGAATTAACTGGAGAGATCTAAATCATAGCTACATATATGAATCATACTTTCGATAGCCTAATGGGTCCTCAAAAATAGTGTTACATGAAGTTAACAAATATTACATCCCATGCTAGAAAAAAAATATCAAGTACGAGGCCAATACTATCAAAACATAAAAATTATATACTCAATGTGTTGAAAAATTGATGAGGCAACAATTATAAAATTCATGAAAGTACAGGGCACAATATGTGTTTTGCCAATATTATATGACAAAACCTTAGTAAAGTATATTTTATCAAAAACTGGAATTAGACACATCACTTGTATAATTTGTATCCCAATTGAACCTCCAACACATTTATCTCTTTTTATAGAGCAGTTTGTTGAACTTAGTTTTTTAGCTAAGTGTTTGTCCTTTGCCAGTATGATTGCTAATTTATTACTAATTGGAAGCAGTCGTCCTTATTTTCTTATAAAAAATAATAGAATCAGTGGTCCAAATATTTGCAATTTTGGATTGCATAAGCATCACCAATTAAGTTTGGAGCGACATTTTTGTCATGAAAGCAGCGTTTGGGTAGCAAATTGGAATTTGAGAGTTGCAAGGGACATTTTAATTTGTTATAAACTATAGGCTAAATAGTTTATTAATCCTTATGTTTTTAGGTATCACACTAGTTAGTTCATAAATAAATTTTAAAGTTCTTAAGTTTTGTCTCAATAAACTATTTATTCTTTTTCTTTGCTTTTGCTTATGAAAATATAAAATTACCATTGGTTATAAGTAAAAATTTATTAACCAAAGTATTTCTAATAAAATTTTTTGTAGTATATATAAATTCACCAACACTGTACATATATATATTAGTTATAAAAGTAAAAATATCTCTATTATTTGTTCTCTTTAATATGTATTGTTATTTTTATTATTTTATTGTAATGTTTATAAACTAACAATAAATGTCACTATGAATCTTGTTAATTATATTACAATGATATCTTTTTTTTATTATTAATGTTATTTATAAGGTATATTAGAGATGAAAAGTTCGAATTTATAATTTTATATAGTTCTACTCTCGATTTTATATATTTTTTTAAAAAAATTTATTTAGTTATATTAATAAAACAAGTTGTATTCCAATAGTTTAGTTCTATAATTATATAAAATTTAATAAATTAATTAACTAATATTAGTAATATTATTAATATTAAGATTATGTGAGGAAAAATATAAAATATAAAAGATGATATGTTTTATCTTTATAAAATAAAATAAAGGGTAATTTTGGTATTATTAGTCTAATTTGATTTAAAATGATTAAACAGTTGACAATAATAAAATTAGAAATTATATAATTATTAGAACAATTAAATAATATAATATGTAAAAATATAAAAATATAAAAACTAATAAATTATTTCCCTTTAACCAATACGAGCAGCACCGTTAGTCAGAAGTTCTAGTTGCAAGTTGCAACAAATCAATAGAAAAAAGGATGAGCCCAATCCAATAAAGGGCTAATCAGCATTTCCATTCTTCGTCACCGATTACAACCTCTAGGCCCATTCACCATCACGTAGCGTGTTGGGCTAAAGCAAAATATTCCTATTTTGGCCCACACTTTTCTTTTTACATTACATGGAAATCTTCTCCATAAACACTAAAAAAAATTTCAAAATTTCTAAAATACATATTTTTCAAATTCCTAAAATACGTACACTAAACACACACACACACACACACACACACACACAAAAAAAAGAAAAAAAAGAAAGAAAAGAGAGGAGATTCAAGATAACCAAAATTCTTACAAGCATCAAACACTCTCCACCATTTCTCGCATCTCTTTCCTTAGTTTCACTGTAGATGACGCGAACAACAAATCATTGTTCCTAACCTGAATCGGTGTGGCTTCTTTACTGCCGATTACGGGGGCTGATTGGTCGGTTGCTTTGGTAGCTAGCTGCTTGTGAGGAGCATTTCCTCCTATGGGATTTTTTGGTGTTTGCTTTCTACGAACCATTGCTGAATGAGCAAAATAAAAAGTGTTTTTTTACTATAAAAATTAATACTGATGAAAGACGGGGACAATTTGTGTGGCTAATTTGTATTGATGAAAAAAGGAGACAGTTTGTGTTTATTTAGTTCTTCATCATGATTTTTTTCAGTTTTTAATTTGCTTTTGTGATTGAAGAGAGATAGCGAGGAACAAGTTTAAGTATAGTGAAATTAATTAATTAGTAACAGTGGAGAGTTTGTGTTATCTTGTGCATGGTATACAAGTGTCTTTTAAATGTTTCTTAGCTTGTATTAGCTTGTGAATGATATATAAATGTTCTCCAAATATTTTTTAGCTTGTGTTGGCTTTTGCATGGTATATAAGAGTCCTCCAAAAATGATACTTTGGTATATTTATTTACATGCTCTAGTGAAAAAATTCATGTATCATGAATGTATAATAAACAATATCAACAATGTATCTCAACAGTACTACAAATGTATCATAAATGTATACGAAGTCATCTAATGGATTTTTTTTTTTTTCTTTTGAAACCCCAGTTATATGTGTTTGATACATATTTGATACCTTTTTTGATACTTTCTTTAGTGTAAAAACATGTAAATAAATGTATAATAGACAGTGTCACAGATGTGTTTGGCGTACATCATTGCATAATGCTTGTATTAAACAAGCATAGAACATGTAGCAAACATAAATCAAACATATATCAGAAACATGTTACTTTGATATACTTAATTACAAGCTTTTGTTAAAAATTATGTCAAAAATGTACAATAAATAATATCATAAATGTATCGTAACAATATCACAAATATATCTTAATAGTATTTGAGGGTGATATATGTATAAAAAAATGTATAATGAATGCATAATAAACAATATCACAATTGCATCATCAATGTATCTGACATATTCCAGTGTATCAAATGTGTAGCAAAAATATACAGTTTTAATATATAACATACAGAACACAAAAGAAGTCCACAACAACAATATGTAGTAATATTGATACCAAATATAGTATTATCAAACAAGCAAAAATTAGCAGAAGAAAAGAATATCCTGACATTACAGATCTTAATATAGACAATATCCAAGTTGGATAAATCTATAACAATAAAGAGACGCTATAAGAAGCAATTATTCACTATGCAATATAATAATAACAAAAGAGGCATGAAATTGTAAACAAAAAAACACAAATAATTCCAAAATAAAAAAATTTAAAAAAGAAAAGGAAAAAAGCAACGAAGGACAAAAAAAATTGAAAGAGAAGAAGAAGAAAATAACCAACGAAAAAAAGGAGAACAATTGTGCAAAACAAAGAAGATAGCATGACAATAAAAAAAAAAAAAACGTATAAAAGGAAGGAAATAAGGGATTGTGGTATTTTGAAAGCATCTGATTTTTTTTTTTTTTTTTTAAGTATGTTTGATTACTCTGATGGAGATTGATCAGACATCTTTTAGGTGGCCTTCTATCCTAATTAAAGTTATTTTCGTACATTAGGATTCAAACTCGAGATATCTAACTTAAGCGAATGAGGTCATTATTATTTAAACCAATCTTAATTGGTAAAAAAAAAAATACTTAAGAAAATAATAAAAGGAATCGCTGAAAACAAAACTTAAAAAGGTGTATTTCTGATAATTACCTGAAAATTAAGTAAACGTTATTCACTCTCAGTCGAGGAAAAAACAAAAAAAAGTTTTAAAAAATTTGATTGGTTTATCAAACATGAATCGCATTGACCTGAACAAGACACAATTAATTGTACATACATATACAACATCTTTTCTTGTTTTTTCTGTTTTAATCGAGGATGAAAGTGTTGAGCGTTGAATCCAAACCCACATATTCCTTTGAAATTTGAATCTATTTATTAATGGATTATTTGATAAATACATAATTTATAGTGGTACGAAAATTATTTAAATCTTGGAATATAACTATGTCGGTGTGTGGAATCCACAAGTTAGTCTCCTTATTGATGTGTTAATTTTGGGGATAAGCAACTAGAAATTTCAAATTACAACTGGGTCAACTAAAAATTGCCCGGCAGTTGCTGGAATTTGGATAGTGCACAAATGTTGTCTGTTTGTAGCATACGTTGTGCGTTACTTGGTCAAATTTGAATATTAAAGGTACGCTTGGTTGGTTGGTTGGATGGATGGATGGATGAGAGGGATGGATGAATATACATCATTCTCCCATATCCATCCTCTCTACCAAACCCACCCTGAATGCTAATGTAAAAGGCTTATAACCACCAACCATGGGAAATGAACTGAAAGTTTTATAACTGTGCAGGTCTCCATTTCATGGTTGACTAGTGGCTGATGCTACATGTGATGCACCTTCATCACATTACCATGTGGATCACACTACTTTTCCCCACGTTACTAAAATATCTTGGTGCCAAACTCCCCTCCGATTTGCTCCAAATCTTCTTTACTCCATTACATCTTCTTTTTTTTTTAATGAAATACAATAGTAAATATTCATTTATTTAGTGCCAACTTTATATGAAAAAACTAAACTCAATCCACCAAAATTATACACATCTACAATGACAGAGCCAAAACAAAATATTTATAGACTTAACTTAACAGAAAGAAAGAATACACTAACCAATAAATATGAACACCTTTGTGAAAGAAATTTCATTAATATTCCACCTCAACTTGTGAAAATATGTATAACTGTAGGATTTTTACATGCAAATCGGAAATATTGGTCGCAAAATGAATTTAAACTGATTTCTTTTATATAAAATTATTCTTTATCGGGATTGATAGACCCTCCATGGCTCATGGGATCCGCCCCGGCATGTCTACTATAGTCTATATAGACCATCAACCGTTGAGTAAAATGGATCCAATACAAATGATTTTCAAATTTTTACCGCTAAGATTAGTTTTGAAGTCATAATGGAGTATAATTTAACCAATGAATGGGTGGAAATGAAAAAGAAATTAACAAGTAGAAAGATGAAAGGTAGGCAAAGCATTAAAAGAAGAGCAACGAAATATGTATAGGTGTGAATGGGGACCAAATATCCCTATAAGATAGAGAGGATGATTAAAATTATGGACAAAAAAAAAAAAAACACAGAGAGAAATGGCCCCGCTTGACAGCAAAGCAAATACAGAAATTTCTCAAGAGACAATCAGACAATATCCTGCACTTCCACCCCACATCTCTACTATGGGGAACATCTCCAACTGACCTTCCACATTCCATTATTCCCTTCTCCTACTCCTCTTTCTCTTCTCCTTCACCGCTCATCCCTATCCCCAATCCTTTTTTTTTTTTTTTTTTTTTTTTCAATTATGATTGATTTCCATTTTAATGGATGGATTTTTCTTCATATTATAATCGGTAATTAAAGAGGTAAATCTTCCAATGATCTATTGATTCAGGTGGTTAACAACTTTTAAACATACTTTCAAACCTCGTCACGTATCGATCAATTCAAACTTTAATCTTACTCCTTATGCATACACAACTAACCAATAAAAAATGTTTACATAAATAATACACACCTATGTATCGAAACATGAACCATGTTAGTATTGGTCTCATGTAGCCGACGCGAGGAAAAAAACTATGTACTCAATATATTAAAAAATTTAATCTAGATACCGATTGTAAAATTTATTAAGAGTTCAGGGTCCCAAAATAGGTTTTGCCTAAATATATTAGAAAGTGGATCGAATTTATCGGTTCAACAAACCCAATTAATGGAAAAAGAAAGAGTACGACTATGTATATAAAAAATACAAATAGAATGCGTAATAAAAAATTAAAGGTTGCACTTTTTTTTCTTTTGAAGGATCAAAATAGTTCTGGCTTCGGATCATTATATATTCTCTCATTACTTTAGAAATTCTTTTTTCTTTCTTCTCGTATGTTTATGTTCGAAAGAAAAAATTCTTTTAGGCTCCCGCCTAATAGAAATGCTTTAGATGCGTAATACATCAGCACCTATACTAACACGGCGTATACTTATTCTCCTAAATCCTAATAGAAGGTCTCCTATGCAGGGATGTAATTCTTCGCAACTCGATGCAATTATGCAACGCAATGATCCCTGTTTAAGTCAAACAAAAATTTGATGGAATTGGAAACGGATGATAAAGTAAGGAAATGGAAGTAAATTTTGAAAATAAAATCATCAAACTTCTCTCCATAAATGTCTCGTTGTCTACCAATGTAGCTATTTTCATTGGTTGTGAGATTTTTATCACTTCATTAAATTAATCAACTAGTATCGAATTAAACTGACATTTCTACTAAATGTAATGAACAACAATTAGAGAAAAGAAAGCAACAAAAACCGTTGAAGTTAACGGAGAATTGCTGACATTTAAAAAGGCTTTTGTTTTTTTTTTTTTACTTTTTGTAGTTGTAGTAGTGAATGGAAACAGTGGGGTATATTAAATTAAAGTAAAAGTAAAAAAAAAAAAAAAAGGGAATTAACCGGAGTTGAATCTGTTGATGCTCGTTTTCAGCCGTCTAGTAGGAGAATCCAACGACGTGGGAGAGCACGGCGCCGAATATGACATCATTGGCGGTGACGGCGACGGAGACGATGGATATGATAGCGATGACGGTGACGGAGAAGACGAAGGCGAAAATGAAGGTGACCTTGTAATAGATAACGGCGACGAAGAGAAATCACAACTGTCTCTTAACTTCCTCTTGTTGTTATTATTGTTGAATGTTTTCTGGTTTTTAAGTCTCAAATCTCTAGCGGTCATATAATCTCTTAACCGTTTCACGTCTGCTAATTTCACCGGCTTCACTATGAAATCCTCTGCTCCTTCCTCCAAACATCTATTTTTAAATCAAATTCACCATTTCAATTCCAGATTCCCCCTTTTAATTTAAACTTGATTTATGAACATTTCAGTTAAATCCCATTGAATTACCTGTCAATTCGAGCCATCACATTTTCAGATGACATGATCACTACTGGTATTTCTCTGAAGATGCTTGATTCCTGCTCGCCAAACAAATTCTAATCCCATTACTCATTCATTTCTTTAGCCTAATCACGGCTCTGTTTTCTTAATTAAAAATGGAAGAAAAACAGAGCAATGGAAAAAATTGGGTACCTTTATTTTCTTGAGCAACTCATACCCAGTCATTCCAGGCATACAGTAATCTGTAATAATCAAATCCACCTTCAAGCTCTGAAATCATAATTAATAGGGAGAAATTAGATATTTAACCTAATTGTAACGAATCAAATTAAGTTGAGATTAATTATAATTGGTAACATTTACTCACATCGAAACCAACAGAGGAGCTCTTCTCTTCATCCAATCCCAGGAATTGCAACGCTCTTATTCCACTATCCACTGCAGTTACTGTTAAAAAAACCCAACCGGACAATTTTTTATTCCCCCAACCCAACAACAAAAAAACGAAAAGGGGAATTAATTAATAAATTACAAAAAAGCTGCAAACAAACCTTTGCAAGATGAAATTTTGAGCAAATGCTCAATAACTTTACGATCAACAAGGCTATCATCCACAGCTAAAACATGAACTTCATCATCATCAGAAGGATAGAGATCAAAGGCGTCGATCTTGTCCGATGGCCACCGGCGGGGAAGGACGGTGTTTGCAGCCATAAGATGAGGAGGTGGGTAAAAACTAAAAGGAAAACGGTAGAAACTTTTGGTTGAAGCAAAGGGGAAAGAGAAGAAATAGGGATCTCAGCAAAACAGGTGCAAAGGATTTATACCACGTAATGTAAAAAACTGTAATGAAGAAAATCAAAATGACATGTCTATCTGTCTGTCTGTGTCATTTCATTTGGGCGTCCCTTTGGGTTTTTAATTTAATTTATTTATCTCTCTCTCTCTCTCTCTCTCTCAAAATCAAATCTTTGGGTTCTCTCTCTAGGAAATCTTGAAATCTGCTTTATTTAATTCAAATCCTTAATAACGCTGAGATTCTCAAATCCACTTTGGTGCGATCTCCAAATCAAAGTGAAAGCCACACCCAAGGAGGAAAAGTATAGTATATTTTTTCAAAAGAGATTGATATTAATGTGGTATATCGTATCGCGATATTTTGAGGTGGGTCAAAATATATTTGGATGCGAGCGAAGGAGAAGGAGAGAGAGGAGTTGACTGTGGGTCAATAGACGACCGCGCCGTCAAATCCTAATTAGGAAATCACATACACGGAGCCCGACCTCCCCCAACCGCCTGGCATCACAAAATAGAAAAAGGATATAGCTCTTACAAGGACCATTGTACACCATTCTTTTACATTATCTATGAAAAATCTCTAATGCGTGCCAGGAGTGGTCTATAAGTTCTCTTCGTCAAAAAATGTCATTCTTGTAATCCCTAATTTAAATGAATTGGATTACATCTAATCGATTTATATTATAAATAAATAGATATATTTAACCTTCAAATATATTTATAAATTTATTGCATATTTCTGATTTAAAATTGTGATTTTAGATATTTATAGTAAAAATTTAGTATTATTTTACTACTAAATATGTGTTTTTGCATCATTTTCTGGATATTTAGAGACATATTTAAGAGATAATACTTTGAAAAAAAATTTCAAGTATACATATGATCGAGGCAAAGACACCTTTTTAGCTCTTGTGCTATCAATAAATTGCCCTTTTAGCTCCTGTCGTTTCAAAGTTGTTGTTTTAACATCTCTCTTATTCAAAACCATACCTAGGTGAATCATAATTGATCAATTTGCCTTTCATTTTTAATTCACCCTAAGAGCAAAATGGTCAGTTATGATACAAATGTATATGATTTTGTATATCATAAGGGCCAAAAAGGGCACATTTAAAACTACATGAACTACAAAGGTCATTAGGCTTATGGTCGAGAAATTGCCCACTAAAATAAAACAAACGAAGATGATATCATCTAAATTTTGAATTGCGCCCCTTTAAATTAACAATTTATCATATGTCAAACTTCTTAGAATTTTATTTGTATAAACAATCAAATTGCCTACAAGATACGCATGCATAGTGATTCGTAATTTTAAATAATGATGCACATGGTCGATTAACCAGTTCATTTGTATTGCATTAACAAATCCGTTAAAGTCGGTTAATTATAAATTGATCAACCTATTATTTCAGTTGGTTAACCAATATCTTTTAGACTAATCATTAACAACTTTTCATAGGAAAAAGTTAGTTTTTAATTATTAAAAATAAGTATTAAGTTATAAACTATAATTTTTAAAATTTAAGCATAACTAAAAAAAAGACTTATTTAGATAATTTTGAAGTTTTAAAATATTTTTAGCTTAAAAAGTAAATATAAATATCTATATATAACTAACTATATGTAAAGATATACATATTGGGTTAACCAAAGGTTTTTAAAATAAAAAATTATAATATGGGCCATCGATTTCGCTTAACCTATTATTCGGTTTGGTTTTGATTTGGAAAATTAATTTCTCGTTTATGTAGCCTTAATTGTAAAAGGAGAAAATATATGTAAGAGCCAATATACATAATATTTACTTTAGTTATTCAAAATATAAATATTATGAAATAAAATTCAAAAGAAAAATAAAATGTTAGGGTCTAGGCCACGATCTATCATTAGGTAGCTCTATCCCGATGGATATTGCATGTAAATGATTTTTTTTTATTGCAAATTTTTTTTATACTAAATTTGATATTTCTTACAGCGAATGAAGTGTCAATCCCTCCAAGAAAGAAGTATTTTACGTAATAATAAAGTAGTAACTAAGTATTATAAATTTTTTTTTTTTTTAAAGGGTTAAGTTGAAACTTGAAAAAAAAAAAAAAAAAAAATTGAAATCTGAAAGGCATGGGGAAAAAAAGAAAAGGTTATATGATGGAGAGGATAAAATTAAATTTGTAGGTGGAGAGAAGTGAATTATGAGTAAGAAAAAGGAAGATGAGGCAACAAATGTGGAGGAAAAGGCGCTTAATTGGTTAGAAGAGTGAATTTTTTGTTGGAATAAAGACATGACACCACAGTATCATCTTTTTTTTTTTTTTTTTTCTTGGTTAATATGTAACAGTATTGCAGAAAAACATATATCAGGCCAAATAAAAAAAAAAAGAAGTATTATATATATATATATATATATATATAATATTATGAATTAAAATGAATTTTGTGTTGGCATTATATAGTTGGATTTTTATTAAAAAAAAGAAAGAAAGAAGTAGAAATAGTAAAATGGTGTTGGAGAAAACAGGAAAAAGAGAGAGAAATGGAGGAGAGGGAGAGAGAGAGAGAGAGAGAGGAGCATATGGGAAAAAGAGAGACGACAAGAGAGAGAGATATGCGAGTCCCAACGAAATCTTGTGGTGGGACCAATTTACCCCCTTATTCATGTTTTTGGACTTTTTCCACTCCTTTTACATATCTTCCAGATCGCCTTCTTCCCATTTACTCTTCTCTTCTCTTCTCTTCTCTTCCCAGCCATTATCTCACCTCACGATATTTTCTTATTTTCTTCTACTAGTTTTTAATTAATTTAATTAGTACCAGAAGGAAAGATATGATGACAGCACATATGAGGCTGGTTGTCACAGTCACCTCATTTGCCGTCCGATCCAACTTCAAGTACGTGTTTGACGAATATCGGATGCACATGCTACTCCGATTCCCGCTACCACCACGTCACTGCTTCCTCTTGCCCTTTTTCTTTTTCTACTCCTACTTATTTCACAAAACTACTCATCACATTCATCTCATTCATCCCCATTCCAAAATCCTGCAATTTCAAAGGATTCCAAATATTCTCACATAGAGCAGCAATGCTTGAACTACAACCACTATAAAATAGCTGGAATTGATAAAATACCCAATAAAAAAAAAAGGAAACAAGAATAAAATTATCTTATAAACTACAAATTTATAACAAAAAAAAGGTACATATATAATAAATCATCACGGTATAATAGAAATACTTATTACAAATAAAAAAAGATATCAACATATTAGTCGTTAAGTAGACATGTTCATTGATATAGATATCCACATGTCTAAAATATGGATTTGGACATACATTTTAAATCCGTTTGAAAACAAACTCGAATCTGATTAATTTCAAAATTCAGTGTGTTGGACTTGATATTTATATAAAAGGCTAATCAGTTTATTAACATATTTACTTGGAATATTTTATTTGAATGACCCATTTTAATACGTTTCTTGAAGTTTGTCCATCTACCAACAAAATTTCTTCTAAATAGCTATGGTATGTACCATAAGCATTTAAGATACATCTTACATCCCTAAAACTTAAGCAAAATAATAGTATCTTTTATTTGAAAAATAAAAATGTAATATTACTCTAGATAACGATAAAAAAAAAAAATCAAAAAAATCAAAGGAAGACCCCTATTTTTTTTTTTTTTTTTTGCAACCCCAATTTTCTAATTACAATATAATTTACTGGTAATTTTTTTAAGATTATATTTAAGGCATATGATACCAAGCAATTAAGAGAGCTAAGTGGTATACATTCTAATTTACGTATTAGCGGCATATTTAGGTAATATTAATAAACAATCTAAATAATAATTTTATGGTATTTAGTTTATTAAAGTATATTTGTAATTTTTGGCTACTAGTAGTGTATTTAGGTATCATTAATGAAAAAAAAAAAAGTGAATGGCAAACATTTTAGTTT
Organism: Euphorbia tirucalli; assembly: GCA_039660915.1. Taxonomy (NCBI): domain Eukaryota; kingdom Viridiplantae; phylum Streptophyta; class Magnoliopsida; order Malpighiales; family Euphorbiaceae; genus Euphorbia; species Euphorbia tirucalli. Next base: position 13,565,973 of record CM077636.1, on the reverse strand, counting down.
ATTAAAGATACATTTTTAAATTAACAAATTCAGTAAATTATCTTAAATTGTCATAAATTTTATTAAGTCAGTATGAACATTGAAGAGGATATTGCAATATAATGGTTAATTAGAAATGCTCGTTACCAATACGCAAGCCTAGATCTACTAATATATACTGATATATTTTATTTTTAATATCAATTTATACTTCATCTATATAGTATTTAAATTTATTATAACTTTGTATACCAAATTTATTTAGATGGTATTAATTTTATAGTGTTATATTATAAATAATATTTTTTTTGTCATAATGCCTTTTTATTTTAGTTTGATTATTAAGAATTTTTTTTTTAAAAAAGATAACCACTTTTACTTTATCGGCTTGGGTTGAATTTAATATTGATTTTCTAAGTTCGACCAGGACATAGTCCAAGCTTAAATTAATTTTTACACGGACTAGACTAGGCTAAACTTGGATAAATTTTTTATTATTAAATTCGACATGTCTAGAGTAAGTCTGCTCGATGGACATGTCTATCCTTAGGGGCCGATTTTTTTAAAATTTTATATTAATTTTTCATATATTACATAATATTTATATAATTATAAAAAAAATTCTAAAAATTATAATTTAATTTAAAAAAAAATTTATTAATTATAAAAACGTAATTGTGTTATATAAAGATGTAATTATTGAAATTAATTTAGTTATGAAAAGTCCTAATACATTGTAGAATTTATTTATTTAAGAAAAATGAAGAATAGTACTTAATTTTCTAAAAAATTGATTACTAATATCTTAAACTCAATTTTTTAATTAATTATTTATATCTTAATTAATTATATTTTTGTTTAATTAATTACTTGTAAACACTGATTTTATGAAGGAAATTTAATTTGCTAAAAGATTGATATAAAAAGTTAGTTTGATATCTTGGTTAATTAATTATTTATACCTTAAAATCAATTTTTTAAATTAATTATTCTTAACTTTTTTTTTAATTATTATTTAAAATCTAAGTCGTGAAATTATAAGCCCAAGAATAAAGAATTGATGGTCAAAAATCGCATTAACGGCGCATGTCCAAATATTGTTGGTAGTCGATGTATTTTTTTTTGGGTATAAAAACAAATAATTAATTCAATAGAAAAATTATATATATATTTTTTAAAAAAATGTTAAAATGAAAACTTAACAACTGGCTTGTTCGAATCCCACTCTATTTATGTGGACTAATACGTAAGTCTTTTCATAAAATTTTTTATGGCCTTGAGATTTTTCCAAACTTTGTATTGAAAATACTCTTTTAATCCTTAATTTTTTTAAAAGTATATAAATAAATAAATAAATATATATATATATATATATAATTATAATTAAGAAGGTGAGCTGATAATTCATATGAAAGTTGATTAATTAATTACTTGTAATGTATAGAAAAGAAAAAGTCAAATAAGAACAGCATTATAATAAAAAGAACATTCAAAACTTGTAGTTTGATCATTTGACGGGTTGTAATCTTCATTTAGATATGCAAAATAAATAAACAACACAAGTAAATACCAAAATAACAATATGGTAAACTAATTACTATTTTTTTTTTTATTTCTTTTATTCCTTTGTTCTATTTTATTTTTTATTTTTTTATCTGCTAATCGAAAAGTCAGAGAAAAAATATATAATATAGTTATGGAGGAAATAAATATATAGCACACACCACATGCTATATTATTTAATTTATAATGGCAAAAAGCATATATAAGCTCACCAAGTGTTTAAATTTTTTTATTATTAAGCTAATGATATTTAAAATAAACACATTAACTCTTGATCTCTTATTTTCACATGCATTGGGCTCCTCACAATGTGTATATTTTAAAAATCACGAAAAATTAGGAGCTTACACGATTAAAATTTTTTGAATAAATATTAAATAATTTTGACTTAAACTAAAAATTAAAATTTGATTTCATTCAATAAGTAATTTTACTTCAAATTATCCTTTAAATTTATATTTGTGCACATATGTGCGTCTTTTACAAATCATGAAATGAATCGTATTTTTTGTTTGACAAAAATTACAGAAAGGGCATATTTTAAAAACAATTAGTTGACCCGATAATCACGAAGGCTAAGCTAAATGAAAACAAAAGGTAGAGAAAAGTGATTGAAACTATAATTAGTAACAAAATTTCTTTTAGTCAAACAGAATCTGTAATATTTTTTTTCCCCTTTTTCCTGTTTAATTGAAACTGAAAATGTTTAAAATTAAGAAAAGGACCCACAAAAGATATAATTAAATTTAGTTGATTATGAAAAGAGAGAACAAGAGAAATTGTGGGGTCAAAAAATATTTCAAATCTTAGATTACTTGTATTAATCTTCTATATATGAAAATCAAAATTTTGAACATTCAAGTCGTCATGGCCGACCGACTGAATTAACTACAAGGATTATATTCCATTCACAATTGTATACTATGATTCCACATCTTCATAAATTAATGCCAACTTATAACATATTATTTTCCATCAAATTAATACCCGTATTTTTTTTTTTTTTTTTTCATGAAATGGATTGGATTTTACAGAGAAAAATGATAGAATCGATGACATGATATTTATATGTAAGTTTAATTTTCATATTGGATAACTTATTTCACTGAATTAGTTTTTCAAGCTAACAAAAGAGAAACTAATCAAAATTATTGTGCTACTTCTACATTATTATAAAATTTAAAAAAATTTACATAAAAAGTTATAAAAAGTGACTAAGGATAACTTATGGAAGAAAAATATGACTATTCGGTTGTAAATACTAATAATCTCTCTATAAAATCATTCAAAAAAATATCTCTCTCTCTCTACACACATACACACACACACACACATATATATATATATATATACACCACACACATATTAGTAATATAAAAACATTAAGGGAGACAGAAAAATCTTTACACAATTTCATAGGTTAAAAGTTGGGTATAAAATTTACAAAATATCAACATAATTAACAAAAGACGAAATTTAAAAATAATTACAAAATAAAATTAAAATGAAATATTAATCATAGTTGTGAAAACCGGACCGGCCCGGCTGGTCGGACAGGATTCGACCGGAACCAGAGGTCAGACCGGCTGGTTTATATCTGGTTTCCACTTTGGTCAACAACCGGTCAATATTCGGTTGGACCGGCTGGTCGAACCGGAAAACCGTGAATCTGATCGGTTTTTTGGTTCGACCAGACTATTTTTAAAAAAATATATATATTTAAATATAAAATTTAAGTTATTATTTTTAGGTGTTTAATCCAAAATCCATGAATCCATCCTTTCACCTGTTCGATAACCGGTCCGGTTCGGAAAACCATGATATTAATAGTTTCCAAAAATTAGCCATCATTTCCTCTCTCTTCAAAGAAAACCTTTTCGAGATTTCAATTTTTGAGAATATCTTTATTCTTCCCCCTCCAATTTTCTTCATCCCATTTTTATTTTATGTGATTTTAATCCTATATTCTATTATTTGATTAAAAATACTTATTTTGAGATCGATTTGTTATTGTTTCTAAATCCCACATTGGGAAAAAATTTAGAAAAGGGAGGGGTTGGGCACCTATAAATACAACTCATCCCTTTTAGTTTTTCTCCGTCCCAAAAATTGTTACTTACTTTTAAGGCAATTTTCTTCTTTCTCTCTTGTAATATTTCTTTAGTGAAATATATTTTGGTGGTATCCAGGGATGTAGGCATGAGTGGCCGAACCTCGTTAATTTCTAGTGTTCTTTATTTTTGTTTATTTAATAGTTGTTGGGTATAATTGTAGTGAGTTATTGTACTAAAAAATTACATGTGAGAAAATTTCCTAAAAGCGGACTGCTTAAATACCAGTCTCCTTAGATAGAATTTTTCTAGACATGTAATTAATCACATAATCAATGTGTGTATTCAGTGGAGCTATAAGATGGATCCTACAAATGCCTTCTTCTCTATGTTGTTAGCTTCAAAGAGTCTACTAAAGATTAAGAAGTTGAAGACCCAGTTGAACATGGAGTTCGAAATGAAGGATCTCGAGAAAGTCGAGAAGATTCTCGGTTGGAAATTATGCATAGATAGGAAGTTTGGGAGACTTTGTTTGACTTAGAAACAGTATATGACAATGGTTCTAACTCTGTTTGGCATGAATGAAAAGTCAAAACCTGTTAGTACTCCACTTGTTCCTCATTTCAAGCTCAGTGCAGCTATGTCTTCAACAGATGAAGTAGAATGAGAATACTTGGCAAGAGTACCGTATGCAAATACAGTCGGTAGCTTGATGTATGTTATGACGTGTACAAGGCTTGACATTTCACATGTAGTTAGGGTTGTAAGCATGCATATAAATGATCATGGAAAGGAGCATTAGCAAGCTGTGAAATGGATTATGCAGTACATTCTGAACCCGTAGATATTGGTTTGATATTCCAGAAGGATAAGCATGATGATCATTGTGTAGTTGGAGATTTGGACAAGCCATGATCAACCATTGGTTATGTGTTTACACTTGCAAAGGCACAAGTTAGTTAGAGACGGGAATGGGATTAACCCTTGGGTACCCGTAAAATCTAAATCCACTTATATTTGGCAGGTAACAGGTATGACCATCCCGTTTATACACAAAATAATTACATATATTTTGTATGTTGGCAGTAGGTTACCACTTATAGGATGAAGAAATAAATTGTTAACCATTAAAACAATTTTATTTTTTTTTATAATTTATGCACTACATTTGAATATTTATTAAATTATCATTAATAATAAAATTATTAATATATTACATTATTATAAATAAAAAATTATTAAATTCCTTATTGTCTAATGCTAATAATACATATTAATTAAACTAACTGAACTTTAAATCCTATATAGAATATGCTATAGAATATAATTCTAACCCTAAATAATATATATTAACACTAAATCTCGCACTAATTATATTGTATGTATTAAGATCTTGAATATATATAACTAGCTATTATAAATATATGGTACACTATAAATAAATATATTGTACTAAATACTAATATACTAAACCCTCTACATAATATACTAAATCTAAACATTATTAGTCTTATATAGTATACACTAATAATTTATTAGTCTTTATATTTTTACATATTATACTAATCAGTCCACGTGATAATTATATAGTCCCTAAGTTTTATCATTGCCAACTGTTTAATCATTTTAAGTCAAATTGGATTAATAATGCCAAAATTACCCTTATGTTATTTTATAATAATAAGGTCTAATACATCTAAAGGGCCTTGAACTTGGTCCAGACATCACTGGTGCCACCCAAACTTAGGCTTTGTCCAGTTACCTCCCTAAACTTTAAAAAACCGACCCACTTTACCCCTTGAATCCTACATGGCATGGAGAGTGGTTGTCAAACTAAATTAGGCGCATGAGTCAAATATAAAAAATTGATAAAAAATTAAAAGAAAAAACCCACTTCATCTGCTTTACCAATTTTCTTCTCGTCGTCCCTCATCTCCCTTTTCACCTTCACTCTGTTTATCCTTCTCCACCTTCGTTTTGCGACCTCTCCTTTGCTATCGTTAGTCTTTTTCCATCTCTTCTTTGTTGCCGTTGATCTTTCTCCACCTTTTCTTTGCCGCCTTCGATCTTTCTTCAATTCTTCTTTGCTGCCGATCTTTCTTCGATTCCTGTTGAAATCTCTTCGATTCTAGTTAGAAATCTCTTAATTTCAATTCATTAATCTGCTGAAATTTGAATTCACTAACCTACTAGATTGGGTGGTTAAAGATTGGTTTCTATTTCATTTTCAAAATTTTTATTTCTAATTTAAGTTTCAATACAGAGAAGATAATCTAATAAATTGGTTTTCATTTTAATGAATTAGTCTTTTTTTTTATGGGTTTTATGGTTGATAAAACCATAATTTTCAATTATTTCCAACATTATCTTAGTCATTTTTTATTAGTTTTGTACTTAATTTTGGATTATTAATTTTATAATTTTCTTTTAGGTACAAAAATAAGGACTTAATAAAGATTAAGCCATAATCAAAGAAATTGAAGATTAATTGGAGCAAAATCCGTATGGACTGGACAGATTGATTTTAAAGCACGGTTTGGTACTTAGGCGTGGACATGCTTGAAGGTTAAAACCAGAATTACTGCATTGAATCAGAAATCTACATTGGAGAGAGAAAGATCATTTCATGATTTTAGCAATCCGTTTGTTTTGGGCGAGATTTGTGTAAATTTGTTTAATTAGGTTTATTTTTCCTTCATTTCTTACCCTTCTCTTCTCCTATAAATTGGAGTATCTTTCATTAGTTGGGCATAGATTTTATTTTAGAGTTTTCTCAATTTTTCAGCTTTCTCCTCTTATTCATTTGTTTTTGTTTCAAGCCATGAGTGGCTAAAATTCTTATTCTAGCTAAGTTTATTAAAGTTTGATTCCATAATAAAATTGTGAGAATTGTTCTTCAAAGTTTTTGTCTCTTAAATGTTTGAATGTCTTCTATATTCTTGAGATTTTATTTGATTTAAGTATTGACGTCTTACTTTCATCAATTAAATACTTCTGATTGAATCTTTAAACTCATTCATGTTTATTAGATTCAATAAAGTAGAAAGCAAATGTATTTAATGAATTTAAATCGTTAGAATTGCATTTGTGAAGATATTCAATTCACCTTAAATAATCCAATTCAAGTATTATTGGGTGTTAAATGGTGACTCTTTTAAATTTCAAAAGCTGTTCACAATCTAAATATTAAAAGCTGATTTAGGATTGATTGATAAACAAGATTTATTTGTGGAGCAATTCCTATTTAAATTGCAATCTAAGGAAAAGTAGAGTTTTAGAACTTATTGATACTCATAATCATTTCATTTGAGAAAAGAAATATATATTTTTATTCAATGATCAATTTAATGGAATCAATACTAAGATAACCTTGACTCGAAACTATTCTCAATATTTTCTTCATATTACAATTTCTGCAATTGTTTTATTCTATTTTATTATCAAATTGATTTAATCATAAACCCCTTTTTTTATTACTATTCTAAAATTTTGGACAAGTAAACCCAGTCCCTGTGGATCTCGACCCTTCTCGCCAATATTACGATTTTAATTGCGAGTTACAGGAAATTATTTTTGTTGGTTTCGACACCTAACAATGGTTGCTTGAGTTAGGTGGTTAAATATTAGGTTTTATGGTTGTCGGAGTTAGGTGGTTAGGGAATGGGTTTTATGAAATTGAATCCCAGAAGCCTATTGTAATTTCTGGCAGAGAAAAAGAACAATTGATCTCCAAAAGACGCCTCAGAATGTCCAGAAGCAACAATAGCAGCCAAACAATGAAAAAACACAGAATTACATTTAAAGTGATTTATGGAGCAATCATGAAGGATAATTGAAGTGGTTTTTCAATTGGGTTTTCCCTTCTCTTCAATGGCGATTTGATGATTTTAATTGCTAATCTGTTTATTTCTTAATTGATTTGCTAATCTGCAATCATGACAGTTATGTTAATTTCTACTCAAAGATTTTTGTTTAATCAATGAATTGACTTTTCTACTTGCATTTGATTGGTCCACTTGTCAATTTTTTTTACTTTTCTACCTTGTCTCCATTCGTGTTTCTCACATATCATATTGAGTTTGTAATTTTTGTCAATTGAGAGGGTTATGAATAGCACTTCAAAAAATTTCAAGGATATAACAAAGCAATGTAAACAAGTATAGGGGGTAACTGGATATTTTCTAAATTTGGAGGGACAGTTGACTCTTTAGGCTAAGTTCAGGGGCCTCTAGATGTATTAGGCCTAATAATAAACATATCATCTTTTTTTATTTTATATTTTTTTCTCATATAATCCTAATATTAATAATATTACTAATATTGATTAATTAATTTATTAAATTTTATATAATTGCATAACTAAACTCTTGGCATATAGTTTGTTTTATTAAAATAACTAAATATAAAATATTTTTAAAAATGTAAAATTAAGAGTAGAATTATATAAAATTATAAATTCAAAATTTTCATCTCTAATACACCTTATAAATAGCATTAGTAAAGAACAAGAAATCATTTTAAATAATTAACAAGATTTATGATAACATTTATTGTTATTTTATAGATATTATATTAAACTAACGAAAAATAATAATATATATTAAAGAAAATAAGCAATAGAAATAATTTAATTTTTATAACTAATTTACAAAAGTATAAAAATATTGATGCATGCTGTTATCCCCAAATACGATACTAGCAAGTGTACTAGATTGGTTGTAGCACAGTGGTGAGTTCAAGTATCGTTTTCTACAGAGATTAATGTGAGCAATATCAAATTTTCAAGCAAACTAGCAGATCTGATTTCTTTCAATGAATTAAAAGAGATTCTAAAATAAAACTAAGTAAACAGGGTAAACAGATTTAAGCAGAGTTAAGATTGTTGAAAACAGAATATAAACAACAACAATGATAAAAAGCAACGGACTCAAACCAAGCAAGATCAGGCAATTTCAGTGATATTTATCTCCTTAAACATTATGAGCAGGGTTACAAAACATAGATCTAGGATATCTCACCCTCAAATCACCACTTTAGGAACCTCCGAACATGTGGATCCTATGATAAGCAGCCTAATTAAATCTCTTCAGCAAAAGACTACTTAATCATCATTAAGATCTTACAAGCATTTTATCAACGATAAAACCCCCTAACATGCAGTCTACCCAAATTTCTTCAGTAATCAACATGCATGAGTTTCAAGATATTTTCATGGTTAAGAATCTCCTCTCGGTCTCATCCTAACCACTAGCATATGAGGTGATCAGTCTCAAAGAAAGATGAAACACATCAAGAAACAATCATCACATACATAATACCCGTAATAAAGAAGGAGAAAAGTCACTTACTCATGCCAGCCAAGCTGGCTCAAGTCTGCTGGACGAACTATTTAGTCACACACAACCTTAATAAAATTAAAAGAAAAAATTAATTAATTAGAATAAGAGATTTTTCAAGAGTATAGATAAATTGAGCAAAAAGCCAAAAGCCAAAAGCTCTCAAACTAACAAAGAAGGGGGAGTATTTATAACAATCCCCAAAAGACTAAACTATCCTACAGATTAAAATAATAATAAAGTACTTAACATGGTGGCTCAAAGATGACCACAAATTGAAATAAAATAAAGTATAACCCCTAAAGTTTAACAAGATTTACAAGTAAGATATTTCTCAAAAGTCAAATCTCTCTTTTCAAGACAAGTCATATCTTCTCCTCCATCATTTTAAGGGCCCATGGCATGGTCCAAATTTTGCTATCTTTTTCTCTCTCTTCAACAACTCTTTTCCAGCTTGCTTGCCGAGGTTTTTCACAGATTTGTTTCAATTTTCTTTATAACCTGAAATAATCTCTAAATATCTAAAATTAATTCAATAAAACTCAATTTAATTCCAATTAACACATGAAATTATTAGTATATTTATCACTTATTACATGTGTATATACTACAAAACTTTTATTAGAAATATTTAATTAAATTAAAAAATTCAAATATAAATTTTTACCTATAATTAAGGGTAATTTTGTCATTTTGTAAGCAAAAATGAGAAAAATGACTAAAGAGTTCATTGAAATAGAACTTAAAGATTTTAAAATTTATCTTTGAACTAACTAGTGTAATACGTAAAAACATAAAGACTGATAAATTGTTTAGCCTATAATATATATTAACACTAAACCTCATTGCTCCCCCTAATTATGTAATGTGGTATTAAAAGATTGAATATATGTAATTATACATGGTACACAATATAAAATAGTTATATTGTACTAAAAACTAATATAGTAAACCATCAACATAATATAAAGTATTATTGTTAATACTAACTAAACTCTAAACCCTATTTAGTAAATACTGTGCACTATAATACTAATTCTATATAATATATTAACACTGAACCTAATATGTATGTATTAATATAACGATATGGTTTTTATCAATTCATGTGACTAAAACAGGGACATATATATTAACCATAAAATTCGCACTATCAATAATGTAAGTATTAATCTAAATCAATAAACTTTAGTCTTTATATGCCAAATCCTAAACTGGTTATATATATGCACTAGCCTAATTATATTAATATGCTATTTAATATATAGTAAAATAATATAATTATAATAATAGTAGAATATATTATATATATCTGTCTCTATCTTTATTAGTATATAGTAAGTATATTACATCAATCCCCTAAAAAAAACTATATTATATCAATTATATAAATATATGTAACAACAATCACATAAAACTACATAGTTTTGGGATTGTATCTAGGTCACTAAATTCAGAGCATATAAACAAGAATTGAAAAAAAAAAAAAAAAAAAAAAAAAGTGTAAAAAACCCTAACTCCAATTCCATCTCACTGTCCGAGTGCTGCCGCCACTCCCACTGCTCTAGCATTGGTCATCCCTAGCCAGACATCAAACTTTAATGTTTTAAGTTACGAAACGAAATCGTTTCATCCTTTTTGGGGTTTAGGGCAAAAACCTTCCCCTCCTCGTTCTTGGAGGCAGCTTTAACTAGCTTGAAATCATTGCTAAACTTAAAGAGTTTCCGATCGGCTAATTGAAATAAATTATTTACAGGAAGGTGAAGAAGTAGAATCGGAGTTTAGTAATCTAATTGAAAGATGCAACATGATGAGGTTATATGGCAGGTTATCAGGCACAACCATTGCAGTTTCATGGCGAAGTAAGAGCTTTTCTCTATTGCAGCTTCAGTTTATTTTTATGGGTTGGAATTGATTGAATTTTATTATTCCAGAATCACCACTGGGAATTTTTGTAGAAACCCATATAACGCGACCGGTATTTGTAATAGAAGTTCTTGCCCTCTAGCTAACAGTCGATACGCCACCATTCGTGACCATGATGGTAATTTGAAATTAAATTTTTGTTTTGTTTTGTTTTGTTTTTTTCCTTTTCCTTTTCCTTTCTTGTTCATATTTTTAGATATTTCGATGTGTATATAAAACCTCACTAGCATTAGTAAATCATTGGGGAAGTCTTTAATTTTGAGAAATTTGGTTGTTCTGATTATCTGCAGGAGTATTCTACCTGTATATGAAGACTATTGAAAGGGCTCATAAGCCAAATCAGTTGTGGGAAAGAGTTAAGCTACCCAGAAATTATGAAAAGGCTCTAGAAATCATTGATAAACATCTTGTAAGGAAGATTAACTATTGATCTACTTATATATTCAACTTCTACTCTTAGTTCTGTTTTCTTATGCCTTCTTGCATTTGCAGGAGTATTGGCCCAAGCTTTTGGTACACAAAATAAAGCAGCGGTTGACTAAAATGACTCAGATGCGTATTCGAATGAGGAAGCTTGCCTTGAAGACAAGGTTAGCCGCTTGATGTGCTATACTTTTTTTTTTGTCATCAATTTTGTCTATGTGGGGAGTTATGCTCTGGAGATTCAATATCATGAGTTTCTAAAACTGACAGATGATACTGAAAATAGATTCGAACTCGGAAGGCATCTGTGTCTTCTTCTTAGTTATAGGTTTTAGATAGTATTTAGCTTCTGTCTTCCAAGTACTTTGGAAGTTGGCAGCTTAATGAATTGTACTTTCTGAATGATTTAGTTCTATAAGAGATGAAAGTAGAAATAAATCTACTTGTAATAGCAGTACATGGGCATCACAAATCTGCTTTTGTTTGACCATTCAATTAATCCTACTTGCTGAATGGTTTAGTTCTTACTCTTCTGTAAGAAATGCAAGTTGAAATAGAGTGCATAGTACTATATTTCATTTTTTAGTTGACAATTTAATTGACCACAGGTAGATTGAAATCATTTAGTCTAACATGGTTTTAAAGGATTTCAAGATCATTTCAGCCTGCGGGTGATAGATATAGAAAACTTCAAGAAACTCTTCTCATAATTTGGATGCTTGTTTTTCAATCTTTTTGAAAATCCCATTCTTAATTAAGATTCCCAAATCGTGCTGGACATTGTTATTGATTGGATTCGAACAAGTATTCTTGATTCAGTTGACTCTGTTTGATAGATGAGACATGCTCATGCTTCAGCACAATGTAATAAATCAAATAAAAGCTTAACCTGTGTATGAAAGCTTGAGACTGTCTCTTGACTTATATGATGACATGGACGTACATGAAGCTTGATAAGAAGTTCAAGCCAGGCATGATTTGACTTGTGATACATCGTTATGTCTCTGCAATACATAAACTGACCTTTGCACGTGACTAGTGTGCCTGCACATCTTCCTAGTAACTACCATATTGAACTCTTGGGGATTTTTACAGGGAAAAACTAATGACTACTCCGAGAAAGCAAATAAAAAGAGAAGCCAGAAGAGAGGAAAAGGCTGAAAAGGCAGCCTTGTTAGATAAGGTTACACTCTCATCTTGTGTTATCAATGCCTATTGATACTGTTTTAAGTTTGTATTGTTTCTTCTAACACTTTTGATTCTTTTGCCTACAGAGTATCGAAAAAGAATTGCTAGAGCGCCTTAAGAAAGGAGTTTATGAGGGCATATACAACATTATTCCTGCTGAAGATTATGAAAACATACTGGATAAGCTGCAGGCTGAAAATCAAAAAGAAGAAGAAGAGGAGGAGGTAGTTATTTCAGTCACTATAATTTTCTTACTTTCTTGCTGAAATGTAGTTACAGTACCTTCTAGAAGGTTGAGACATGAAAAGTTTCCAAAAGGACTTTTTTTTCTTTTTTGTTGATATGGTAAACCAAGATATTTTTTTATTCTTATGCTGTGTTTGCAATTGGAAAGCAGGACCCTGAGATAGAATACGTAGAGGGCTATGATGATCTTGAAGAAGAAGATGACATTGAAGATTTTGATGGCCTTGGTATTGATGAACCCCACACAGTCGATGAAGATAATGGTAAACTTGTCATATAGATGTTTGAATTGGTGAAATTTTGAGATTGAGCAATACATGGTCTATCAAAATCTTTTTCTCTGATTTCGTGCCGCATGGCATGATAAGACTTCCTTCCTTCCTTCCTTTTTGCTATGAATGGGGACTCAGACTGATTTTTGATGCCTATGCAGTCGGAGTCGATGATGATGATGACGACGACGGCGATGATGTTGAACAGATGAAGAAAGATGATCGCAAGAGATATTTGGCTTCAAAAAAGCTTGCCAAAGATGAATCTGGTGCTAAATTGAAGAAGAAGAAGCCAAGGGTGCTTGTTGAGGTGAGATATATGAGAATTAATGGCACCATGGCTTATTTGTACATGTTATCTGCTTGTTCTTGAAATTCTGATGATCCTGAAAATTGTCACATAATTGTTTTTGATCTATCAGGTTGAGAATGAAGAAGCATCTGGAAGACAAAAGGCTGTTCATTGAGTGGTATTTTTTTCAGAGAAAGTACCAATTGCTTGCTTGGTTGACTGAAGATTGGGTTGAGGAGTAGTATACTACTATGCTTAATGGAGAGAAGTCTATCAAAGCCATGCAAAATAATGAAATTTTGATGATTATTTTTTTTTCATATTTGAATGTATGTAATATGAAGGCTGATGAATTATAGTTACTGTTGGCATGTTAACGGTGATTGCGGCTGTCAGTTTTGGTTGCAAATGTAAACACAGAAACAAGAGGAGGCAAAGACGAAGTAGAGTTTAAATGTCAATTCATTGTCCAAATTTTGAAATTTAACATTTAAACTTTCTTTTTTCTTTGAATTGTTTTAACTTTAAATTTGTTGATATGAAACTGGTTTTACTTTACTCTATCCATCCTGCATATATGATTTTAGAGGTCACGGTTTGATTTGGATATTTGATAATACCCCCTCGGCTGTCATTCCGAGGTTGGGGGCACTTGCATGGCATATGATATATATGGGAGAGGAAATAACCATTGTCCCCAATGGCTCACATTACAGAAACATGATGATCCCACGGCACTCTTTTACATTAGGAATGCAGATGAGGTAGAGAAAATTTGGACCCAAAGGGCATAAAAAATCTCCATTTATTCTTTTCACAAGGTGCGAGAAAGGAAAAGTATTTCTAAGTAGACGGGAATGGAGCAGGGATGAAGACCTCTTTGGTTCCCTCCCACTCCGGGGAAACCCCATCCCCATCATGTTTCTACGGAAATGTGAAGTAATATATACAAATATCGAAAAGGAAATAAAGGTATCAAATAACCTTATCTAAATTGATATATCTGATATGTATAAATTGCAATTGATGCATTTTTATGTATTTAAGCAATTAGATTAATGTTTTTTAGATTATATTTGCACAATTATAATATATATTGCAAAAATTAAGAATTGGTGAAATGAACAATCCCCACCACACCCCTTTTGCAATGCTTCTTATAATTGCTTTTTTCTTCTTCAAAAAACTAATTATTATGTTATATATTTAATTATTTGTTTTTTGCATGCCATTCTATCTATATACTCGTAGTTAATTTTCGATTATACAGAATCCATTGGAAAATCATATCAATTAGTCTTTCTGGATTTGGTATGTTGACTGAGAGCATGTCATGAAATATAAAAATTATAATATAAACTTGCCTAGGTTATTAAGATTGGATTGATATGTCTAATAATGGAGAGAAATGAGAATACCCAATTATTCATGTTATAAAATGTAGATGTAATTAGAAATTGCAGATAATATTAGCCAAAGTTGTTTTTTTTTTTTTTTTTTGGGAGAAAATATTGGCCAAGGTTAATTTTTTAATGATTGTACCATTTTTTGGTAGATGAAAAGTAATATCTGTACAAGAAGATTCAGTCATTATATGGTTATATGAATATTAATTATTCATAACAAAAGTAGGTCCACGACTCACATGGGTCAACAAATTAAACTTACCTATTGATTGATTAATTATGAAATGCTACAATACGAAAATAAATTGAGTAATAGATTGATTATTATTACATGAAATAGAAAAATGAGGGAGACATTCTTTGATTTCTATTAAAGGAAGTAATAATATAAAAACATTGAGGGAGACAAAAATCGTTACACAATTTCATAGGTTAAAAGTTGGTATAAAATTCACAAAAACATCAACATAACTAAGAAAATACGCAATTTGAAAATGATTACAAAATAAAATTAAAATGAAATATTAATATTTTCCAAAAATAAAAAATATTGATGGCGCGTTTGGTATTTAATGGGGATAGAGATAGGGATAAAGATTGGGATTGGGATAGGGATAAAAATTAAAAGTAGGATAGGGATAATATAAGAATATGTTTGGTATGTTAGATAGGGATAGAGATAAATCAATAAAATTGACGATATTATCCTCAAATATGTTAAAAATAATAAATATTGAATTTTTTTTAAGAAAATACATGAAAGAAAATAAATAATCACATTTTTATAGAAATATATTAATAAAAAAAATATTTCCAAAAATGAGCATGCACATGCACCAAGTTGGAACCGTTTATTCGGAATAAAATAATAATAAAAATAATAAAAATTAGATATTGGTGTGTTATAGCCTTCTAGATTGTTCAAATATACGAATAGGACAATGCAAAGGGGGTTTGGCTTCAACAGATAACCAATCTCCAAACCCACACTGTTTGTAATCCACAATTTCACCTTCTTAAAACCCTCTGCAGCCGTCTTACCTTCTTCATCTCTTATCCTTCTTATCGCTTTTCCATTTTTATCTTCTATTTACTCACCAGAAAAAGGCTTGCGCTTAACAGCAGGGTCGAGCTGATTACACCACCGTAGCAGGCAAGACTTGCCAGATCGATCGGAAATTCCTCGCTCGATCAAGCCAGTGGCGAATCCAGGAGGTCAGCTTTGGGGGGGCAAAAATTTCCGTAAAAATTTTCTGGCCGGCGATAAAAAATTTCCAGCCAATCAAAAATTTCTTACCGGCCAACAAATCTAGAATTAATTCAATAACAACACAATTAATTTTATATAACACAAATTCTCAATATATCAATCACAATTCAAATTATAACACAATTAGTTATATTCAATGACAATTTATTACAATCACTAAATTAGAATCTCTAAATGGCTAAACCCCTAATTAATCTATTTATCATATTAATAAAAAAAAAAAAATTGATTCAAATAATAGTAATACAATAAAATGCTAACATATTATTTGCAATTCCTAATCTTAAACATCGTAACAATTTCAATTAATCTAATTTTAATTGAAAAATTTCAAATTCAATTTAGGGTAAAATATAAAATATTTACGAATTGAAAAATGAAAATTACCTAATTGAAGAGCCAGCAGACGAACGGAGAGCAGCTAACGGAGCGGAGAGTGGCCGGGCGATGGCGGCTTGGGTGGGGGAGGCAGTGGAGGAGGAGAAGGAGTTTGTGTTGGGTGGTGGTGAGAATGAGTGGGAACAGAGAAAGAAATTGTCAAAGGAAGGACCATAAGAGAAAGAAATTGTAAAAGGAAGGACCATATGAGTTGGCACCGTCAATTTCGACGATTGTCTTGTCTTTGGTTTCAATTTCCATTTCCCCTTCCATAATTGTCTCTTTGATCCTACTTCCAGTATAGAGCCACTTCGCACCAGCTGCTGGACAAATGGGTAAATTCAGACAACCCAAAGTTATCCCAACAGCTTATACCTGATGGGGTGAGACAGGAAGAGGAGGATAAAGTGAGGATAAGAAAATTTATCTCTTTCAACCAAAACCTTACCAAACATTGGATAAGAAGGGGATAGGGATAAGAAATCCCTATCCCATCTCTTATTCCCACAAACAAACAAGCTGTGAAGCTTTAGCCACCCTTTCATTTCTCTCAAAATGAAACCTTTTCAAGATTTCATCTTTTGAGGATATCTTCTTCCTCCTCTTCCATCTCCTTTCCCATCTTTATTTTATGTGATCTTAATCCTACGTTTCGTTATTTGATTGAAAATACTTGTTTTGATATCGATTTATTATTATTTCTAAATCCCACATGGAGAAAAAATTAGAAAAAAAAAAAGAAAATGGAGGGGTTAGGTACCTATAAATACAACCCATCACCTTTAGTTTTTTCCATCCCAAAAAATTGTTTATTTCCTTTGAGGCAATTTTCTTCTTTCTCTCTTTGTAATATTTTTTTTAATGAAACAAATTTTGGAAATGTCCAAGGATATAGGCATGACAGATCGAACCTCGTTAATTTTTGGGATTCTTTATTTTGTTTATTTAATAGCAATTGTCGGGTATAGTTGTAGTAAGTTATTGTACTAAAAAATCACACATGAGAAAATTCTAAGGAAAGAGTGACGGTCACAAGCAGATCGCTTAGATATCGGTCTCTTTATATAAAATTTTCCTAGATATGTAATTTAATAGCACAATAACTCATTATAACTATAACCGAAAATAGCTATTATTGTTGGAAATGCACTAGTCCCGAGGCATTGGTCCTTGTATTTATACTATACATTTATTAGATTTATGTGTTGTACTCATTTGCGTTATTAATAAAAGCATCAATTCATTTATTATATCTATCTTGTGCAATATAGTAAATGAAGTATCCAATGGACATATCTATATCCATGATGACAAGTGTCATGCACTTGGCATTAAGACCATGGATAGGGTAAACGATATGACCATAAATAGATCCGTAGTCTGTTCCAGTCATGGGAATGAATGGAACAATAGACTATCATTAACCTGGTTGTATGGCGGTGTCTTACCGGTCTTTGGACATGGAATGTCAACCAAGTTAATGGGTACATGCCTGGAAGCATGGTACTGGATAGATCCACTAAACGAGTAATCCACATGGTATGGTATCACAATGGATTCTCGCGTAGTACTTGTATGGATCCTTTGAACTGACCATATGATGGTATTACATGTGAAGTCGCATACTTAGGGGTACGCCTAAAGGGCCTGTAATAGGGTGCCAAGTATGGGTGCTTTCGGGTATGTCACCGAACATGGTAATACTATGGATATGCAGAAGGGATTTGTCACTCAGTAACCCACTGAGAAGATATCACCGGCCACTTGATGAATGTGACTGATAAGAGTGTGGCCACACCCAAACAAGTTGGAACTTGTTTGTGAGCATCAGTACATTCGGGATCAAGTTAATGTCCGGACACAAAAGAGGGTGATCAATCCATGCTTCTGTGTTGGACACCGATATCAATGACATGGGATGTACAAGTTTAAACTACAGGGTTATGATATCAGTTAGACTGCCATCTCCATCTTAATTGGGGGCTGCAGTGGCTTGCTAGAGCCCAACTGCAGTCTGTGGGCCATAGGCCCACTGCCAACATAAAGATAGGCCCACGGGATCGTATACATAGAACGACTGAATGCAGACTTAAGGAATCACATGTATACTTGGAGTATACACAATGGAGGGAGAAATGTGTATATATTAATTATATTATAAAGATAAATTGGATTGGTCATAATAATAAAATTAATATATTCAATTGGCTCTTCATAATTAATTGGATCAATTATGAAATTATTTCCTAGGTGGAAATATTCATATGTATGGGTTTACATATGATTTTGTTTTGTGTAGATTTAATTTTAATTTGATGGATTAAATTAATTGTCAAACTAATTTTAATTTAGATGTAAATAATATATTACTTGGAGTAATATATTAAATACATGGGTATATTAAAATTGGGCTTGAAATTAATTTAAACCAGAATAATTAAAATTAGACTGGGCCTAAATTAAAACATAGAAGCCCGCACAGAATGGAATGGAGCCAGCTTGGGCCTGAATTCCTCTAGGGGAATTCGGCCACCCTAAGTATAAAACCTAGGGTGAAATTTCTGCCAACTAAGGCTAACACACTAAGTAGCCGAAATTCTCTAGCCCTCTCCTCTCCATTGTTTCATTTTTCCAACGCTAGCACGGGTTGCATTCGTTAGGCGTTCGTGTACGAAATCGAAGAGGAAATCTGCTTTGGTTTCTGCAGTCTTCATCCATCTCTAGAAAGAGATTTTCTGGTAAGAAAATTAATCCCTTTCTATTTAATTTTAAGTTTTTCAATTTCCATTTCAATTGCTCCTGGGACTGGATTTGAGGAAATCACTGCGTTCTTCTGCTTTTATCGGGTGATTTCCGGTGAAAAATCCCAACAGTGGTATCAGAGCGGGTTTTTGATCCCTGAAAATTGATTAATTTGGTTGAATCCCTATTTTGAAATTGGACGTTTTTATTGGGATTCATTGTATGGGTTTTATGATTTTTCCCATATGTTTTATACAATCAAAATTAATATTGCATATTGGTTTATATTGTTTTAATTTTGTTGTATTATTGGAATTCTTGGTGAATTACTTTGTTTATGGATGGTGATTTTTTTTAAATTAATTCGGATTTAAAAAAAAAAAAATCTGCCTCCCGGAGTGCGGGGCTGCCGGCGGCTGAATCGCCGCCGGCGGCCGCCGCTGCCCGTGGTGCTGGGCAAGCAGCAGCCGCTGCAGCGGGCCGGGCCCAGTAATTTTGGATTTTGCGGGTTTTGGGTCCGGGGCCCAGTTTTGAAATTTTAATTGGTTTTAAAATTCATGTGTTTAAATTTGTGAAGTTTAAATGCGCATGGTTTCTTGGATGATTTAATTTCGTTCATGTGATATTAATTTGAAAATTAATATGGTTAATGGAAATTGGTTCGGGTAATTTTGGCACAATTACTCGGACGGCTAAATTGGACCCATGGTTTCCCAATTCCAGTGGGAGCAGTTGGACTGCCTGGGCTGGAGGCCCAAAGCCCATTAAGGGTTAGAACCATGGTGGGCCAAAATTGGCGATTTTCTAATAATGGCTTAGACATAATTTAAATGGGCTTAAATCATGCATTATGACATGCTTTTGAATTGTATGTATTGGATGCAAATGAATGGTTGAATGAATATATGATTGGATGCTATTGGGCCTTGAACAAGATGGGCTGTAATTTTTATTTTGGGTAAATACGGCCTGCGTGTCGTTTTTCTTTTTAATGTAATTTTATTTTATTTAAATTAAATATTATAAAATTTGTAAAAGAAGAAGCCCATGGAGTGGTGAGCCCAAATGGAGGTGCAAGCCCAGAAGGAGAAGATAGAGGCCCGCCTAATATCTATTTCTAGTATAGGTTTACTAGAATAATATTAGGATGTAATATAGGCCCATAGCAGTCCATTTTAATTTTATTTAATCATGTTTTATATTCATTTGCATGTATGAATGTATGTTCCAATAGCTCATTCACCCGCTTTATGTATGTAAGCCGTTATAATTGAATCTAATAACCAAACGGAATTACTAAGTCGCTTAAAAGTGCTTCCCTCATTCAAAACCGAATCGAAGTGGGAATAGGCCAGTTGTAGACCATGCCCGCGCAGGATGCACTGGAGTATTGTCACTTTGTATTGGGTCAGAGTATGGGATACTCTAACACTTGGATGGAGGTTTTGACTTAGCATTGGTAGTAGGATTCTCCTGGCCCTAAGCACAGATGGGTAAGTGCCAACAAGCCCATCAAACCGAGAGTCCTTAGGTTGGGATTGGACGGCGTTCCTACCTAAATAGTTAAGGTGTAGTTGTACCAAACCCTCGTTTGGCTATATCTTAATGAAATATGGATCTCGGCCCATGAGCCCAACAACTCAGTTTAAATTAATAACTTGATTCATTATTAATTTTATATGGGAACAACAATGCAAAGCCCTTTATTAACACTCTAAATGTTTTTCTGTGTAGAAACACCCAAATGGCAAACACAAATACCTTATCACTGCGATCCATTCTTGAAAAGGACAAGCTTTCCGGTCCTAACTTTTTAGACTGGTCTAGGAACTTGAGGATAGTTTTAAGACAAGAGTCAAAAGAGTATGTACTGGAGAAGCCTGTGCCGGCTGCGCCTCAAGGACGTAATCCACCGGCTGCCCAGCTGGAGGAATACGAGGCGCACGTCGAGGACAACCGGGATGTGACATACCTTATGTTGGCCTGTATGGTCCCTGAACTGCAAAAACAGTTTATGGACCACCAAGCCTATGCTATGATAACAACTCTTAACGAGATGTTTCAAGAACAAGCTCGTCAGGAAAGGTACCTGACCAATAAGGCATTCCACTCTTGTAAAATGGGGGCCGGGACATCTGTGAGTGCACACGTGCTCAAGATGAAGGGCTATTTAGATACTTTGGCCCGTCTCGGATCGCCTATCTCTCAAGAGCTGGCAGTGGACACAATCCTCGCGTCCTTGCCGGATTCTTATGATCAGTTCATCCTCAACTACAATATGCAAGGGATGAACCGCACTGTCAGTGAGCTGCATGGGATGCTTAAGCTTACTGAGCAGTCGATCAAGAAGACTCCGCCGGTACTGCTGGTTAACAAGGGGAACCCTCCTCTTGCTAAGGGTAAGGCCAAGGAAAAGGCCAAGGCCAAGGCCAAAAAGGCCAAAGCCAAGAAGGCCAAGGCCCAACCCAAGGCCCAGCAGAAGGCAGGTCCTGATGATGTCTGTTTCGGGTGTAGACAGGCGGGTCATTGGAAGAGATCGTGTCCCAGGCTGATGGGAGAGCAAAGGGGCCAAGGTACGTCCTCTTCAGGTATTTATGTTATAGATATTAACCTTACTGTTTCAACATCTTGGGTATTGGATACTGGATATGGTTCTCACATTTGTTGCAATGTGCAGGGACTTAAGAACAGAAGGTTGCTGGGGTCGGGAGAGGTGGACCTGCGGGTCGGAAATGGAGCAAGGGTTGCTGCCATAGAGATCGGCGAATACCACCTAATGATGCCCAGCGGATTGGTTTTGATTTTAGAACATTGTTACTTTGTACCTGCCATGTGCAGGAATATTATCTCTGTATCAATGTTGGATATTTCTGGATTTATTTTCACTATTTCAAATGGTCGAATTTCTATATCTAGAGAGGGATTATTTTATGGAGATGCTCTATTAAATAATGGCCTATATATCCTGGACTTAAATGAAACCAATCATATCTATAACATAAACACGAAAAGGGTTAAGCCTAACGAACTTAATCCTGTCTACCTATGGCATTGTCGTCTTGGCCATATAAACGAGAAGCGCATAGCTAGGCTTCACAAAGCTGGAGTCCTAGGGTCATTTGACTTGGAGTTAATTGATACATGCGAATCATGTTTAAGAGGCAAGATGACAAAGGCGCCTTTTAGCAAGAAGGCTGAAAGGGCCACTGGCTTATTGGACCTAATACATTCAGATGTATGTGGGCCTATGAGCGCAGCGACCAGAGGTGGGCATCTGTACTTCGTCACTTTCACGGATGATTTCAACAGATATGGCTATGTCTATCTGATGAAACACAAGTCCGAGACCCTTGATAGGTTCAAGGAATTTCGGAACGAGGTACAGAACCAGCTAGGCAGGAATATCAAAACCCTTCGGTCGGACCGAGACGGTGAGTATATGAGCCTAGAATTTGACTCATACTTGAGAGAGCATGGAATAGTTCCACAGCTCACTCCTCCCGGAACACCACAATGGAATGGGGTGTCCGAACGGAGGAATAGGACCCTGTTGGACATGGTCCGCTTAATGATGAGTCAAGCATCTCTCCCAATTAGTTTCTGGGGACACGCCCTCGAGACAGCAGCTCTCATCTTAAACAATACTCCGACTAAGGCTGTGGAAAAGACCCCATATCAGATATGGACTGGCAAGGAGCCCAATGTGTCTTTCCTAAGGATTTGGGGATGCGAAGCACATGTCAAGAAATTGACTAGTGGGAAGCTGGAGCCCAAAACCGATAAATGCCTATTTGTGGGCTACCCTAGGGAAACCAAAGGGTATTACTTCTACAACCCCGCCGAGAACAAGGTGTTCGTGGCAAGGAAGGGGGTCTTTCTGGAAAAGGAGTTCCTTTCCAAGAAAGATAGTGGGAGCAACGTTGAACTCAGGGAAGTTCAAGGTCCACAAGCTCCTGAAGAGGATAACTCGGAGGCCCAGGTGGAGCTTCCACAAGTGGAAGCACCGACCCAAGCCACACAAGAACCTAGAAGGTCTGGTAGGGATCGTCGGGAACCGGAGAGGTATGGTTTCCTCGTCACCGATGATCAAACTCTTCTCATCTGGGATGAGGAAGAACCCAAAACCTACCAGGAGGCTATGGCTAGCCCGCAGTCTGCAAATTGGCGTAAAGCCATGGAGGCAGAAATGCAATCTATGTACGATAATCAAGTTTGGAACTTGGTTGATCCACCTCCGGGTGCTAAGGTAATAGGTTGCAAGTGGTGCTATAAGCTAAAAGCTGATAATACCTTCAACAGGCGTCTGGTTGCGAAAGGTTTCAGACAAGTCCATGGAATAGACTATGATGAAACTTTCTCACCAGTAGCCATGCTCAAATCCATCAGGATACTGCTGGCCATAGCCGCATGGTATGACTATGAGGTATGGCAGATAGATGTCAAAACCGCTTTCCTTAATGGAAAGCTACTCGAGGATGTGTACATGACACAACCTGAGGGTTTTGTCGATCCTAAGTATCCGGGAAGGGTATGCAAACTTCAAAGGTCCATTTATGGACTGAAGCAAGCATCCCGTAGTTGGAATCTAAGATTTAATGAGGCTATAAAGGAATATGGCTTCATACAGAATCTAGATGAGCCTTGTGTGTATAAGAGGACTAGCATAGTCACATTTTTGGTACTTTATGTAGACGACATCCTACTCATTGGAAGCGACATACCTACACTGCAAAGGGTAAAGCAGTGGCTGAGTAAGTGCTTCGCAATGAAGGACTTAGGCGAAGCTGAGATGATCCTAGGGATCAGGATCTATAGAAATAGATCAAATCGGCTTCTGGGCCTAAGTCAGGCTTTGTACATTGACAAAGTTCTGAAAAGATTCAGCATGGACCGGGCCAAGAAAGGTTTCTTGCCAATGGGCCATGGGCTGAAACTTAGTAAGAAGAATTGTCCTAAAACAAGGGAGGACAGGGAGAACATGAAATTGGTTCCATATGCTTCGGCTATTGGATCAATCATGTACTCCATGTTATGTACGAGACCTGATGTCGCCTTTGCACTGAGTATGACGAGCCGATACCAGTAGGATCCCAGGGAGGATCACTGGAAAGCTGTCAAGGCGATCCTCAAGTACCTTAACCGGACTAAGGATAGCTTTTTGGTGTATGGTGGTCAGGAAGTGCTATCAGTGACTGGGTATACTGATGCGAGCTTCCAGACAGACCAGGATGAGTACCAATCGCAGTCAGGGTATGTATTCTTGCTGAATGGTGGTGCTGTAAGCTGGAGGAGCTCAAAGCAGCCAACCATAGCGGACTTTACAACAGAAGCTGAGTACATCGCTGCGTGTGATGCAGCTAAGGAAGCTGTATGGATGAAGAAGTTTATCACTGAGTTGGGAGTAGTGCCAACTATCCAGGACCCAGTCGATATCTTCTGTGACAACAATGGGGCCATCGCACAAGCTAAGGAGCCCCGGTCACACAAGAACACAAAGCACGTGCTCAGAAAGTTTCACCTCATACGAGAAATCGTGGAGAGAGGTGACATTGCATTGCACAGAGTGGACACCGAGGATAATGTCGCAGATCCATTGACCAAGGCGCTGGCCCAGCCCAAGCACGAGGGTCATACTAGATCTATAGGGATTAGGCCCATGCCTAGTTGGAACTAGTGCAAGTGGGAGATTGTTGGAAATGCCCTAGTCCCGAGGCATTGGTCCTTGTATTTATACTATACATTTATTGGATTTATGTGTTGTACTCATTTGTGTTATTAATAAAGGCATCAATTCATTTATTATATCTATCTTGTGCAATATAATAAATGAAGTATCCAATGGACATATCTATATCCATGATGACAAGTGTCATGCACTTGGCAGTAAGACCATGGATAGGGTAAACGATATGACCATAAATAGATTCGTAGTCTGTTCCAGTCATGGGAATGAATGGAACAATAGACTATCATTAACCTGGTTGTATGGCGGTGTCTTACCGGTCATTGGACATGGAATGTCAACCAAGTTAATAGGTACATGCCTGGGAGCATGGTACTAGATAGATCCACTAAACGAGTAATCCACATGGTATGGTATCACAATGGATTCTCGCGTAGTACTTGTATGGATCCTTTGACCTGACCATATGATGGTATTACATGTGAAGTCGCATACTTAGGGGTACGCCTAAAGGGCCTGTAATAGGGTGCCAAGTATGGGTGCGTTCGGGTATGTCACCGAACATGGTAATACTATGGATATGCAGAAGGGATTTGTTACTCAGTAACCCATTGAGAAGATATCACCGGCCACTTGATGAATGTGACTGATAAGAGTGTGGCCACACCCAAACAAGTTGGAACTTGTTTGTGAGTATCAGTACATTCGGGATCAAGTTAATGTCCGGACACAAAAGAGGGTGATAAATCCATGCCTCTGTGTTGGACACCGATATCAATGACATGGGATGTACAAGTTTAAACTATAGGGTTATGATATCAGTTAGACTGCCATCTCCATCTTAATTGGGGGCTGCAGTGGCTTGTTAGAGCCCAACTGCAGTCTGTGGGCTATAGGCCCACTGCCAACATAAAGATGGGCCCACGGGATCGTACACATAGAACGACTGAATGAAGACTTAAGTAATCACATGTATACTTAGAGTATACACAATGGAGGGAGAAGTGTGTATATATTAATTATATTATAAAGATCAATTGGATTGGTCATAATAATAAAATTAATATATTCAATTGGCTCTTAATAATTAATTGGATCAATTATGAAATTATTTCCTAGGTGGAAATATTCATATGTATGGGTTTACATATGGTTTTATTTTGTGTAGATTTAATTTTAATTTGATGGATTAAATTAATTGTCAAACTAATTTTAATTTAGATGTAAATAATATATTACTTGGAGTAATATATTAAATACATGGGTATATTAAAATTGGGCTTGAAATTAATTTAAACCAGAATAATTAAAATTAGACTGGGCCTAAATTAAAACATGGAAGCCCGCACAGAATGGAATGGAGCCAGCTTGGGCCCGAATTCCCCTAGGGGAATTCGGCCACCCTAGGTATAAAACCTAGGGTGAAATTTCGGCCAACTAACCCTAACACACTAAGTAGCCGAAATTCTCTAGCCCTCTCCTCTCCATTGTTTCGTTTTTCCAACGATAGCACGGGTTGCATTCGTTAGGCGTTCGTGTACGAAATCGAGGAGGAAATCTACTTTGGTTTCTGCAGTCTTCATCCATCTCTAGAAAGAGATTTTCTGATAAGAAAATTAATCCCTTTCTATTTAATTTTAAGTTTTTCAATTTCCATTTCAATTGCTCCTGGGACTGGATTTGAGGAAATCACCACGTTCTTCCGCTTTTATCGGGTGATTTCAGGTGAAAAATCCCAACAATTACAACTTACTATTTCTATATAATAAAAGAGCATTTAATTTTTTTCAAAATAAAATTATGTGGTTTGTTACACGAGAAATAAAAATATATACGGAAATTGAACTGAAACAGATACCGGAAAATGATATTTGTAAAAATATAGGAACGGAGATATAGAAAAAACGTGTAAATAATATTATGTTTATAAATCTAAAACTATAATATTGTAACTTTTTTTATTTTTTCTTATAAATAGAATAAGAAAATTATATATGAAAATCACATAAGAGACAATATGAAAAAAAAAAAAAAAAGAGTTCTCAAAATAAGAGAGAAGTGACACAAAATGTTTTGAACAATTCTTTAAGAATTTAGAATTACTTAAATTAACGTTTTAAAAATGTAAAAACGAAAAAATGTTGTAAAGTGAAGGTTTATGTGCAATGTAGTATCTCGATGATCGATGTGTCACATTCATTGAGTAATAAAAGGCGAAGCTCTCATGGGTGTCACTAGTACATATAATTGCTTCGAAATTTTTCTTGTATCTTTTTTGTACTTCTTTTATATAGTTGGCGGGATTCGTAACATGCTCATGCTCATGCTCACTTTTTCACAAGAACATCATCTTCACTTTACAAGATATTTTTTTCTTGGTTTATCATTACTTTATTATAAAAGACATATTGTTTCTTTGATAACATATGTTAATCCGAAGAATATAGTTTTTTTTGGATAAAGATCTCATCAATCGTTAAAATATATATTAATTTGAGTTGGATTCTAATTTTAATTGATTTCACACATCAAGTAAAAATTTGATGAAGTTTGATTGGTGATCTCTTAGAAAAAAATAAATAGAACTAAGTCAAGGCTTATTTTTCACTTCGATTTTTATTATACGTCGAAGAGATTGAGATTAATATTTTCTTTTTCTATTTTACTAAAAGATAAAAAGGGTGTATATATATAGGATCTTATTCCCGTTTACCAAACAAAGTTAACATCTTTTCAAAAACCCTATATTAATTAATTAATTAGCACCCAGTCAAAATATATTAATCTAAGATTTGGCACATTAACATCTAATTGTATGGAAATTATCTACTCTTAATTAAAATTCTCATGGACGGCGAACCCAACGCTTTTTTCTACTTTCATTAATTGGCTGTGCCACATACCACAGATTTAATAATGATAAAATTTACCTCTTTATCTGTCACTACCTTGAAAATTTCTATCATAGTTTATGTCCAAAAATGGATGAATTATTATATAAACACGTAACGCTTGCTTATCATCGGAAATATTTTCTAATACACACTAATTATATATTTATCTACGTGAGAGTTTTAAAGTATTATTGATCCCATTTATTCGATCTCAGAATCACTTTGATTTCTAATTTAACTATATATATATATATATATATATATGTATATATATATATATATATATATATATATATATACACCAAATGCAACGGCAACTATGTTTTTACAATTAGTGGAGTATAAACTTTGAGAATATTGTAAAATTTCTTACTTAACATCCGCTTAGAATTTGAAAATTCGATAGTATTTTTGATGAATTATGTAAAAAATCCATACCCACTAGGAGTTTTTTCATCTCGAGGAAGACTAAGTCAGTACCTGCAAAACAAAACAAAGATATTCTGACATTCAAGTCAGTAAGAGATCAAGAAACAGCAGAGTAAGAATAAGAGAATTTATCTGTACCTTTTTAAGTAGAGAGACCTATGCTTCAAACTGTTCTAATTAGATTAGAATTGATACTCTTGTTTGATCAATAGGAAATATTCCTAATTAAAATAAAATAGTACATTTGTAGAGTTCTATCCTGAATAGGATTTAAACTTCTTGATAGGTAAGTTAGTAAGTATCATGTTTTGATTATGATATAATCCCTTTGTTTTAGAAGGATTGTAGTCCGCCAAGTACCGAATTTATCGGCTTTATTAGATCCGAATATCGTTGATTCGGTCATGAGGATCCGGCTATCCAATCTATCTAAGATTCGATCTTCATTCTATATTTACCTGAAAATTTGGCTTCCGAAGGAATTTTCCAATATATAATCAATTTTTTAGATGTGAATTGTCTCATCAAAACCTAATATAGAAGTATAGATTAATTGGAAATGTTATTTTGTTGATTTTGGAAATATTACGCTTTCAATTGATCCTCAAATTTGAAAAGAGGTTGAATTGATATATATGTTTCTTCGTGGTGGTATAAATACTCAATTACTATTAATTGTAAAACAAGGAAACATAAAACAAATACGAAACAACATATAAAACAAAACTATAAGGAATTAGAGACATAAATTTGTATATTGTCTTCATCCACCAACCGATGAAAATACTCCGTAGGAGTTTGAACTCTCGGAAACCTAATATTCAAAGAATACGCTTGTTGCGCAAGCCAATCCGTACATCTATTATCTCCTGTAAACACAAGACGGAAAGAGATATCGTGGAAGTGTATTACTATTAATTGTATTTCTCATTAACATTATTAATGCAGTCATTTCAAAAAATAATCAAATAACGTTATTAAATCCAAACTTCACTTCCAATTCATGAACCCAATCCTCCTCGTCTCCAAACCCTAAATAACTATCCTTGCAAATGGAGAAAATTCTTCTCAAATTGCTCTTGATTAACTCACAATACCGCAGCCACTATCACCACTTCAAATATTCCCTATAAATCGACTTCGTACAACGCGAAACGCCGGCCACCAACCAGAAAAACCCTGTCAAAGTTGTATCTTTCCAAAACCTAATCTTATACTTGTGCTTAAAACTTTAATTTGATGATTTGAAGGACTGATATTTGAATATGTATTCATAAAATAAATTTGGATGAAGTGCAGTTTGAGAAGGAGAAAGATTCCGATTCCAATTTGGAAGGGTTAGAGGGAAACTAATTAACACAATAAAATCTAATTGCGTGATGAACAACAAACAACAGAGGGAGAAAAAAATTAAGAGAGAAAAAGAAAAGGTATTAAAAACTTATATATTGTATTACAGTTTGGACTGAAAAACCTCACACTTTTTTTAAAATTTACCCAAATAAGCTTTTCCCATGGCAGGGGAGTACAACTGCAAGTCTATGACAGGATTCAGTAGCTAAATACGGACTCCGCCTGCCAAAATGGAATGCGCGGGAAAGGGACGGAGGAGTCGGTGCATTGGCCCACCTACAAGACGGTGCGGTCGATGCGGCGCTGTTGCTTATTGCTCCGTCTCTCACCAGGTAATTCCCGGTTTCTGATTTTATCCTTTTCTAAACTGATTCTGGTCAACTAATTTAAAGATGGGTCACTGTTCCTATTAATCCTTCCAATGTTCCATCTCTGCCTCAATTGGTCCTCTTTCGTGCTAGATTTCTCATTGGAGTGACCACAAAGAAGAGTGTGAAAGACTAGAGCAACAAATGGAACGTGTTGATGAATTGAATGATTTCCCTTTTACTTTTGCTCGAGAAGCTACGTTTGAGGTAGTTCTATCTGTCGCCATTTGCTATTTTCTGTTTGATTGAAAAATGATTTCTTTTAATTTTTCTGTTTTAGTTGTTTGAAAAGCAGAAGACTAGATGCTCGTTCTTGAGCAAAAGAGGCCTTCATCGATTGGGGATGTGGATTTGCGAGTGCTGCTGCGGTGCATCGCTTGCTTCTTTTGATTGTTTAAGGTTTATTTATATTTTCATTAATGTGGATGATTCTTGTTCTCTTGTCGACATTTAGCGTCAAAATGCTGAACATGCTCGAGTGAATTTGAATTGAACTTTGTTATTGGGAAAACTAGTTGTAGATAAAAGGAGGCAGATAGCTGATGTTTATATTCTTTCCTCTGTTGCAGGAAAATTGTTTACCAGTTTTTGATGTAGCTAGGAGTCTTCATGCGTCATACTATTGATATTTTGCGAGTATATAGAATGCATTGAAAGAAAACCTCTGATAGTTCTCGTTAATGTCTTGCTTACTCATGATAAAATTATTTGAGTTCATTTAAAAACTTGGCCGTTTATGTTATGTGGATAACAGGTCAAGCGATGAAGAATGGAACCTCTCCAGCGAACAATGCCCTTGTCATGGTATCAAATTATGCTTCCAGCTTTTTTTTCTTTTTGTTTTTTTGGTGGCTGTACAATTTATCGAGAACTCATATGTAGGGCCTGTATCTCCAGTATCAAAGCATTTAACGAGTTGGATGGATTACTATGAGTGGAGACGCATTCCATTACATTCACCTGTTGGCTTGATTCTTCACTGGGTATGAATTTTGGTTATGTTAGTGACTAGATACTTGTAGGGATATAAATTATTAATTCTATCTTTTACCAGTATTGGTTCTACATTGAACTGCTATAATACTTTCAGTCTCACACTGGATATGCTTATTTCATACGAAGCAGATCAGGTTTTCGTTCTTAATCTGGATTGATCTCTGCTCATGGAATACTTAAGTTATATACGATATTGTTTGTGGACTGAGTTCTAGATCAGGAATTTGAAGGAGCGACCCCGATTACTTTTTTATCATTGAGTGTGCAAGCTGAAATTTTCTGAAGACTTAGCTATAGCATTGATCTTCGTCTATTAAAGTTATGACACTAAAGTTTTGTTTCGGAAATAAAATTCAATCAATTCTCATTTGATAGAAATTCAAGATAAACAACTCACCACGGCAAGTAAATCAAATAGACAAACACAACCAAACTCAGTAGAGTAGAACGGATAATAGAATATATCTGATGAATAATAGGAAATAGAATATGAACTATAAGAAGGAAAACAATGGAAAGATAGCTGGATTGAGCTACTGCTCAATCCCCTCTCTACTGAAGTAGAGCCATCTGCAAAAACAGCCAAACAGAAATCATAACAAATTACTCAATACCTAAGCCTCCTCCCTAACTCCTATTTTTACGCTTTCAAGGTACCTGAAATACCCTCCACCTCATCATGCCACAATAGCTAACTCTCAACCCTTTTCACAGGATAACCAGTTCTCTATCATTATTCAAGTCGAAATTAGGAACCACAAACTACATAATGACCAGATATATGATGAAACTGATAGTATGTTTTCTGTATCAGCCACTTACTATTTATTATGCCGTTCAAGTTGCTACAATGAGAAGCTCGACTTCTGAAAGCTGTGACGAATTGTGCATACACTATCTTGGTAAGTGTATTACAGTGCAAAAGTTGGATAATATTTTAGAAATGTTTGCTTGCTGTTGTTATTTTGTATTATTGAAGTAGCTTAGTCCATCACATTCCATTTTCTGCATATAACTGGAACTTTATGTGAAATATTCAAACGTTTTTGGGCCTAACAAATTTATTGCTGAAGTTATTTTGTTGTTGTACTTGTAGCTAAAAGGTACCTTAATTTGATATTGCACAAATGAAATTAAGATGAAGATTCCTTCCTTTTGGCCTTGATTATAAAAGCCAATTCTCTAGTATATAAACTTGTCAATGGGCTTACTTGCTGTTGTACTATTTTCTTCTTGCTATATGGTTTTGTTACTTTTGTATTGCCTTCTTGATGAGGTTCAACTATGTGTTTCTTAGAGATTTCCTCTCAAAGATCTCCACTTGCTGCCCTCCTGAATAGACTTGTCGTAAATGACTATAATATCACGCAAACATTTTGCTTTTACATGGTCAATCAACTGTTAGTACTGTCTTTATTTGTTTTCTTAATAAATTTGAGCAACTTTTTAGAAGGAAAAGCCCCGTGATCCTGAATGCATGGTGGTTCTTTTTAGTAGTATGTCTAAGACTGAAATCTTCTACTTTTCTGTCAAGGTAATGTGTTGTTCCAAGACTGATTAACATACTGTAATCACATGATTCTTATTTGGAGGTCTTCTCAATCTGCTTCTCTTTCCTTTTTTTGTTAAAAAAAAAAAAGTTTCCAGTGAAAATTTATGATAATTATAAGAATATTCATTCTACTGTCCATAGTCAAGGTGATGACACCAGCTGCCAAGTTGTCTTCTTATGTGTTTATCATGAATTATGAATTACAAATAGTGCATTTCTGGTTTTATTTTATATAATTTATGGTTGAATGTTAAAAGGGCCTGAAAAAGAGCTTCTACAATTGGCTGCTTTTGGGGAGTTGCATGCGCTTTTTCCTGGCATGAAGGTGCTTATAGAACTCATTGGACCAGAAATTCCAGAAAATGGGTCAGTGGCTTAAATAAATATGGAATTTTTTTGCACTGAGTTTGTTTATTTTTTCCTTATTGGATGTCAACCTTGTGAATGTAGATGGCTTCCACTTGAATTTTCTTACAAGTCGTTTTAGACAGCAAAACAAGCTTAATATTGGGGATTTTCTTTTTTTTTCTTTTTTTTATAAAATCTTTAATCTCTATTAGCCTGTTGGAGCTTAATCGTCTTTTGCATGGATAGGGATGGTCAGAAGATTCATCTCCGCGGTTATGCTCATTGCTCAGATACAAATTGCCCTTGCAGGCATTCAAGCAAAAATGTGAACAGCAGTGCAGTTACTAAAACTGATAACTCTTCAGAAGTGACCATCCAGCTTCATAGAGGATATTACCATGATCGTTACAAAGATTTAATGCAGGTCTTCTTTCTCCTCAATCTTTCTGTGTGGGTACACTCTACGTGTGAATACAGTATCACGTTCTCCCTTTATTTTCTGTTTAGAGTTTAGAGTTGGTTATATAGGAATCTGTTTTGTGTATGGAGATTTCCTTGGTACAGTTTCTCAAGATATTGTTTATGTACAGGCTTCATTTCCTCACATAATTGTTGCTCCAAATGCTGGAATTGCTGCTTATTCGAGTTGGTTACCTACTCTTGTATGACTTCAAAGCTCTGAATACCTCTCTTTGTGTCTCAGTTTGTATATGTTTTTTGAGTGTGGCAGGCAATTTAGGAACTTGTTATTTATTTTTTTTTCATCTTCTTTCCCTCACTTTATTGTTTGATGCATATTCCAGGAGTTGATAAAAGAGATAGATGTCCCAGCAGTATTTTCTGATTATTGCGAAGAAGCTTGTCATCTGGCAGAATGTTGTATAAGCAGTGTAACTGGCCGCCCTCTCACCATTCCGGTTTGTTTTGAAATTGTTTCTTCTACTTTCGGTGGTTTTCTATGATCATTCTATATCGTAGTTATTGCAGAAGTTGATAATAGAGCTTGATTGATGGCTCTGCCTTGTAGATTCAAATAAATCCTTTCAGGCAGCCAATGGTGGTAGAAGATAGTTCCCTGCTTCTGCCTTGCTATTCCAATTGCTTTCTATTTGGGATGTAAAGTGGCCAACATAGATGAGTGGGGAACTGAGGATGGATGCTGTACGTGTTGGTGCCGATGTACCAATTAAGGTTGGCTTGAAGTCGCTTAAACTAGATATCTCGATTGAAGTCCTAATATACTCGGTAGACTTCAATGGAGGGAGGAATCACCTAAAGGGTGCTTTGCCAAGCTCTAACCATTTCGTCTGTCCTATTTACCAAAAAAAGATATGCCCATGTGAGATTTTGTTAGTGATTTCTTCAAGCAAGTTGCTTGAATTAGAACTCTAGGATATCCTGTCTGTGTTCTGCAATTCAGACATATTTAGCTATGGAGCAACCTGGGGGGCTTTGATGACTAATCCCAACTAAACGGTTAGGCAAATATGGAGAGGCGCGCAGAGAAAAGGCAATAGCGCAATGCAAGGCGTTATTGGGTGTTATGGGACCTTGGTAAACGTCAACATGTGTTTGGATTCTTTGGTTACAGACATCTCCATGGTCATAAAATCAGGTTCTCCATGCAAGTGAAGCATCTTTTGAGGGTAAGTTACATTGTCGATACTCCATTTTTCTGTCGTGGCAAACTTTTAAAGTTGGGAACTTAAGGGCCTTTTCAGTTTGAGAAAATAATGCTGTTTTCCGGAAAAGTGTTCTGAGAAATTAGGAAATGGAATTTATTGTTTTGTTGAAATTATTTTCCAAAAAGAAAATGAGAAACCTGTTTTCCTGTTTATAATAGACCTTTAGAAAACAATTATAACTTGTTTTCTATTTGGAAAACACGGAAGGTAGCAAATTGACGTCTTTCATCGGCATGTACGATTCTTTCCATAATATAACTTTCCTATCTTGCTAAGATACCCTTTTCAATAAACTAAATTAGATTAAGATAATTAGGACACACTTGGAAGTATGCATGCACTCCACCTAGAAAAGAATTGAATAGTCATTACAGGAAACACAACATTTATAAATACAGTTCTTTATATCATGTGTATAAGATTAACAATAATCATTTTAAAAGTTAATTAACTAGTTAGAGAGAGTTTGATAGTGCCTATAACTGAAAATTGTTGATTCTAAAATAATCCTATATTTACTTGAAAATAATTTTTTTAATTTATTTATATGGCTATCTATAATCAATAATGTTTAGATATCCATAATTAATATTTTACAAAAGGAAAAAAAGGAGGAAAAAATTGAGGTAAATTAGAAAACTTGTTTTGCATTTTTGGAATATTTAAACATGTTTTCCACTTTTTTTTTTCTAATTCAGAAAATAGAAAACTAGAAATTTGGAAAGGAAAAGAAAACTGAAAAAGAATTATGGAAAACATTTTCCAAAATTAAACAGGTTATAGGATCGTTGGTCAAGAGATTGCTATTCTCCAGCTGGGGGGATCGACTCAGTTCAGTTCCCATCATTTGATGATGTATCTTCTTTGAGTACCTAACTTTATTGATAGGGATTTAAGGAGACTTGAGTTTTGAATTTAACTTTCTTTTTCTCTTTACATAATTCTAATATTGCTTTTCATTTTGTTATACGTAATTTTTATATTATTAATATTGATTTATTAATATTTATATAATTATAACTTTAATTTATTGGTGTGGAACTTGTTTCATTAAAAAATGAAAAAAATATTATCATCGCTAATATAATTCATGGATAACATTAATAACAAAATTATTGTTGTAAAAAAGATTATGAAGATGTATAGAAACATTTATTGTCGATTTAAACATACTATATTAAATTAATAGAAAATATAAATAATAGTGAAATTTATACTTTCATAACTAGTATATATAAAGAAATGTTGGTGTATATATATATATATATATATTATGAAAGTTTCATTAGAAATATACTAATTTAATTTAAAAATTAATTGATAAATTTTGTATATGTAACTAATAATTGGTTTGTATATTTAGAGGGATTAAATAGTTAATTGAAATAAAATTCAAGCACTTTAATATTATATATATTTACACATTAACGAATACAATATGTAAAAAAGTTTAAGAAATAATAAATTGTTTTGTGTAAATTAAATTAAGCAAAGATTGATCACATTAATGGTATGCAACAGAAAAACTTCGTTCATATTAACAAAAAATTCCAAGCATAAAACTAGATTTTATTAGTTTTTTTTTTTTATTCCAACAATAGATTTGTAGTTATTAAAATTCTTAAAAATGGAATAGTTTAATCCGAACAATTATAATATAAGTTCAAAAATTAAAATTCCTAAACATTTGTTAATTCCTTCTTCTTCTTTTTTTTTTTTTTTTTTTTTTTTTCCAACTCTAACATGTGTTAATTCAATATGCTTTCCTTGTAAGACCAACAAATCCCATTCAGTTGGCGGATGTGCCGATTACGGCAGAGCAAAATTACGTGTCTATCTGGAACTCTGCCACGTGTTACCTTCGTCCCTTCAGTGTCGGAACTTCATCGTCGACAACTGAAATCCTCCAAAGCAAGTCAATTTAATAGAAAATACTCCAAGCGGTTCTTCTCCTCCTCCAGTCCGACCCTAAAACCCATATGGATCAAAACCCAAATCGCCTCCATCGTTGACGCGATTCTCTTTCTGCAACTCTTTCTCTGCGGTTCACGACACTTTAAGCTTTCGGAAGCCGAACCCGATCCATGTCTAATTCATCCCGGACGATATTGCCTTTATCAGTATTAGTATTGTACTGCCTTTTAGGGTTAGGGTTTGGTTCAATTTTCGGTGAAGCTTTGAAGATACCTTTCAGGCCTAAAGATGTGCTTCCGATTTTACCCCGTCAGATATCATGGCCGGTTCTTAATAATCTCCATAGCCCCGTTGACTTGATGCCCTATTTTGTTGGCACCGTAGCTCCAAATAATGGCTCTATTAATTGGAAAGGAGCTTGCTTTTATGAGAATGAGGCTCGCCTTGAGTTCACGGAAGGTGATCGAGACCGCGCTGGTTTGGGAGGCGGCGTTCTTTATCTTAAGGTTTGCTCTCTCGGTCTTTTCTTTTCAAATTATCTGTTTTGTTGATACCTAATTTGCTATATGGTTCAGTAGAATCGAATTTGTACTAGTCTACAGTTGTTAGTTTAAGACTAAGGAATTTGTGTGAACTATTGTCCTTGCAATTTGCGTACTTAGATGCTTAAACATTCATTTGATGCTTTTATTTCGTGTGTATTAGAGTTTGATTCCCTTTTTATCATTCTCACTAAAGCTTGAGTCTTGAACTGTTGCATTATACTGGCATTTAAAGTTCAAAATATTCTTGTCTGATAAAAAAAAAAAAAAAAAAAAAAAAAAGAATCTAAGGTGAGATATTGAGGATATGGCTGATTTATAATTTGAACTGGCAAAGATAGTAAAACTTTTTGTCCTTTCATACAGACATCTGAAGCACACAGCTGGACTTGCATGGATTTGTATGTTTTTGCAACACCATATAGAATCATGTGGGATTACTACTTTTCTGCGAGGGAGCATACTTTGAAGTTCGAGTCATGGGAAGAAGCTGCAGAAATGGCATATGTATGTTTCTTTTTTATTCTCTCCTCTTTGTTTGTACGTTGTGTTTCACAACTTCAATGGACATGGATGAAATTTCTGATTTCCCACTGGCCATGGAGCAGGTAAAGACACATGGAGTGTCTGTGTTTCTCATGCCTGCGGGAATGATGGGGACTCTGCTTTCTTTAGTAGATGTCTTGCCTCTCTTCTCCAATACCGCATGGGGTCAGAATGCTAACTTGGCTTTTCTAGAGAAGCACATGGGTGCCACATTTGAGAAACGTCCTCAGCCGTGGAAATCAACAATTAATCCAGCTGATGTTCATTCTGGGGATTTTCTGGCCTTGTCAAAGATCCGTGGTCGTTGGGGTGGATTTGAGTCATTGGAGAAATGGGTGACTGGTGCATTTGCTGGACATACAGCAGTGTGTTTGAAGGATGAAAAGGGTAATCTT
This sequence comes from Euphorbia tirucalli, assembly GCA_039660915.1. Taxonomy (NCBI): domain Eukaryota; kingdom Viridiplantae; phylum Streptophyta; class Magnoliopsida; order Malpighiales; family Euphorbiaceae; genus Euphorbia; species Euphorbia tirucalli. The sequence continues at coordinate 13,528,196 of CM077636.1, read as the reverse complement.
TGGGTTGGTGAATCAGGACATGAGAATGAAAAGGTACTTGTTGAATAATGTTACATTGCAGACGAACAAAATAATGTTATTTTACACCTTTAAATTTGTTGAGTGCTTGATGTCTCATGAACGCGATGTGTTTAGCATTTCTGTGCTTGACAGTTTCGCTACCTTACTTATCATTCTCAGTTCTTGTTTGGTGGTTCGAGATTTGTGTTATAGAAAAATGCTTTGGATTACCTTATTTTAAATTCTTTTTTCTGGTTGTCAAGTCTTCTCACGAATACTTTTTCGATGCACTGAGAAGAGATAAGGCATCAAAGCTTTGTTCAGATTATAGCGTCCTCAAATAGATAACATCTTTGAGGAAAAATAAAGTCAATGATGCAATTGTGTTCTTCATTGACTCCTGAAACAAGAACGTGTAGAGTCTTGCAGTGTTACCCTCTCTATCTGTGTTTCAAATAGTTCTCTTGTGTTGTCAGACTTGCTGATATTCATGATGGAACTGTGGAAAGTCATATTTTTTTTTCTTGTTAATTATCACGAGAGGTAGAAACCTATGGTTTTAAGAATATGGGCAATATTCTCTATGCTTTGGAACAGAACCCTTAATCTTTTTTTCCTTCTACGCGGTGTTTACGAGTGGTTCTGGAACTTTCGGTCTGAAGTACTGCAAGTATGATGACCATGTGCCCAAAATTGAAATTTATACAAGTAGGAAATTGGCTGTTGTTTTTGTACTCTTAAGAAAAATATTGTTAAGGACTTGTCTTCATCTTATGTGTCATCTGTGTTGGAACATTATACTCATTTAAGTTGCTTTTTTTTTCAAAAGAGTAATCTTTTATTTACACCCCATTTTCATTTGAATTTACAGGGTGAAGAGATTATAGCAATAGTTTCATGGGATGAGTGGTGGGAACTATCTCTAAAAGATAGTTCTAATCCACAAATAGCTTTGCTGCCTTTACATCCGGATGTGCGTGCTAAGTTCAACTCCACTGCAGCTTGGGAGTTTGCTCGGAGCATGTCAGGAAAGCCATACGGATACCACAACATGATATTTAGTTGGATTGACACAATAGCTGACAACTATCCGCCTCCTCTTGATGCTCACTTGGTATCAACCTAGAATTTGACAATTGTTGCATAATGTGGTTTTAGTTACTATATTTTAGGTGAAATTCATGGTCTGCTCTTATAATCTTGGCAGGCACACACATACTTAAGACACATTTGTGCCTTACATTGTATTTGCTAGCTATATGGGCCTATGTGGTAATTTGCTCATAGCCTCATAGATGCGTTACTATTGTTGAAGCTTGCCCTATGTACATTTATGCTAGCGAGCATTAATGTGGTCTAAGAATTGCATTTTGGTGTTAGTATTTATTTAGATTTTATTAAATTTTTTTTTTGTGATAGATAATATATGCATTGTTTGACTTTTTTCTTTTCCCTCCATTCTTTGTATTCCTTTTTTTTTTTTTTTTTTTTTGAGGAAAAGAAAAATTTACTGTTTGAATCTGATTTCAGGTGATTTCTGTCATGTCTATGTGGACTAGGGTGCAGCCTGCTTATGCTGCAAACATGTGGAATGAAGCCCTAAACAAACGTTTAGGGACTGAGGTATTCGTCTTTAACTTATGGTATTGCTATTTTACTTATACTGTGTCTTGATCTATGTTTAAGCTAGTCTGGGTCTGATGCCTCAACTTGTTTGGTGCTGTCACTTCCAAATAGTGGATAGAGAGACAGAGAGGGGGGGAGAGGGAGCGGGAGGGAGAGAGAAAGAGAGAGAGAGAGAGAGAGAGATGTTGATCAGTAGAAGGCAATAGACCAACTCAGGATGTTTACATCAAGTCATGTTTGTTGTGGCAACAGGAGAGCTTCATTTGGGAAAATCAATGTAGATGTGTCAGATAAGGGTGTGCAAGGTGGAGATGGAAGGAAAAAATAGAGTTATTGCTGGTAGTGCGACAATAAAAAGTCGGAACAACATGTTCGAAAGACAATATTGTGCACCCCTCCCCCCCCCCCCCCCCAATAAAAAAAAAAAAGGAGACTCTCAGGGAGTTCTATGATACTACTCTTCTCTTATTAAAGTTCACATGCATGGTTGAGGTCTGTAGTTATTTGGCTGCAGGATGTGGATGTGTTCACAAGGATAGTGTAGGATGCTGATGTTAATTGAACTCATTAACAGTTGAACTGAGATCATCCTTCATTTATTATTTCCTTCAGGATCTGGACTTGTATGGAATTCTGGCAGAGGTTGAAAAACGTGGAATGGCCTTCGATGATTTGCTTACAGCTCCAGAACAAGATGATTGGATATATAGTGATGGGAAATCAACAACATGTGTTGCCTTCATCCTTGCAATGTACAAGGAAGCTGGAGTCTTCGGTCCCATCTCCAGCAGCATTCAAGTAACCGAATTCACTGTGAGTTATTCATGCTTTGCTTGTTCATCATTTAATTGAATCACTAAAACACTTGTTAATCTTGCTTGACGGATCTCTTAACTGTTGGCAGATTCGCGATGCATACATGCTTAAAATTTTCGAGAACAACCAAACTCGCTTGCCTGCTTGGTGTGATAATGATGAAGGTCGTCTTACATTCTGTCAGATTCTGGGTGAATACCGGATGGAATTACCTGATTACAACACTATAGAACCATATGCCAATATGAACGAGAATTGCCCATCGTTGCCTCCGATTTATGATAGGCCTGTTCAATGCTAATATTGAAAGGATGGTTGGATTCCTTCTCTGCAAAGATGTATTGTCATGCATACCAATCATTGGAGCATATGCTATTAATTAGTTAATGCAAATGTGTTACATAGTCGCATAGCCACTTTCTGTAAAATGTAAAGATGCAGATAAGAGTTAATCTAGCAGAATGGAGACACTGTTATTGAACTGTAGTTTATTCATGGTTTTCAATAATTTGGATTTTATGTTTAATGTTTTCGTTTATTACAAAAACTTGGGGAGGAGATGACTGCAAGACGAAAGCTTTATTGCAAAATCAAATTTCACCATCCCACAGCTCCCCCACTGTCTTGAAAGGCCCGTTCACTGATATATAATCTTCCCCACGGCATCCTCTGCTCTGGGCAATCTGGTTGATTTTCTTGTGTTCTTCCTCGCTTAATGACCAGTTGAAGATGTCCATGTTCTGTTTCATCCTTTCTTTATTGAAGCTTTTCACCAGCACACATATGCCCTGCTCGTAACCCCATCGGAGGCATATCTGACAAATTCTTTTAACAGTCAAAATAAGGGTTGTCAATGGGGACGGCAGTCCCTCCTAATGGGGATTGGAATTTCCCATTTAGGCGTCCGGGGGGTGGGAATGGAGACAAATTTATCTCCGAATGCTAAACGGTCTTTGTCTCTGTCCCTGTTTAGTCCTCGCGAAGATACTGACAAATTTCACTCAAAATTTCTATTTCTAATTATTTATATTATTATAGATATATAGTACTATTCACATATTTATCTATTATAAATAATTGAATTTTGTAATACCAAAATAAAATTAAAATTAGGGTTATCAATTTTCATTCTCAAAACATTATGCTTTCAAAATTGAATTTTACACATTTTTTTTTTTTAAAAGTTGTCCTAACAGGGACTTGGTCCGTTCCCCAAAGGGACCGAAGATGAGGGTTAGTATTGTCCCATTTTGCTAAACGGGATGGGGACGGGAACAAGGATCTCCGCCTAGCCGGGAAACGGGGATGGAATTGCCAATCCCCGCCGGTTTTACATCCCTAGTCAAAATGATGAGCTTACTACAGCATTCAATTCAATAAAAAGAACAGAAGATAAGAATTTGAGTGGTGAAATAACCTGAGGAAGAGATTTTCCTTTAGAAATTGCAATCTCTTCAAGGACTTGATTGCTCAAAACTCTGTTGCTGCCCCAGATGGTTCCCATTGCTCCTAAAGGTGCATAAGCCGTCAACACAATTCCATTGCCTTTACAGAATTCAATTAGCTTCTTTTGTTGCCAGAGTGGGTTTATTTCTACCTGTCAAACTCCAAACAACTTTTAAGTTGTTAAATTCTACTCAGATAACCAGAACGAATTCACAAGAAATTTACTTGATTGACAGCTGGAGGGATCTCTGCAATGGCGAGAATGTCTGATAGCTTTTTACAGGAGAAATTGCTGACTCCTATAGATTTAGCAAGACCGAGTTTCTGGCACTGTTCCATTGCTGACCATACACCTCTAAAATCCATAGGCAAGAAATCTTCCTCCTTTATCGGAAACTCAAAGATCCCTGGCCTTGAGCTCACTGGCCAATGAATCAGGTAAAGGTCAACGTAATCCAACTGAAGCGCCCTGCACAAAAATGAAACCATTAATTCGCAGTGTAAGGACCGAGAAAAAGAAAATTAGGATTTAATTACTTGAGACTATTGTAGAGAGCAGGAAGAAGAAGATGAGGATGAGCATCAGGGCACCACAGCTTGGTGGTGATGAAGAGTTCATCTCTAGATTTAATAAGGCCGAGAGATAAAGCTTCAGCTATGGCTTGGCCCAATGGTTCCTCAGTCAGATAAAGTGAAGCTGTATCGAAATGTCTGTAACCGATTTTGATAGCATCAAGAACGGCCGCTTTGGTTTGGTCGGATGGAACTCTGGGAGATGCGGCAGTGCCCATCCCCAATAGAGGCATTCTGCATCCGCTGGATCTAAGAACCACTTCTGGGATTTGTATCAACGAATTGCTATCCATCTTTCTGCCTGCAGCTCCAACTGTTGAATTTTTGTGATTAATTGATTTTGGATGAACAACAAAACTGAAGTAGCCCTTCGTTCCTAATTGAGATGTTTGTCCATTACTGTTTCTACAACAACCTCTTGTTTTTTTTAAATAAATATTTTGGGACAAAGAAGCCACCTACTTATTACCTAATGGGGTGTTTATTACATGGGATTTATCCCACCTCTTATCCCATGTTTGGTAAAGAGATATGGAAAATGGGATAAGTTTCCTATCCCCATGTCTCTATCTTTAGTCCCCCACGTATAAGGATGTGGGATAATTTTTTGTGTGCAAATTACATATTTATCCAACTTAAAAATTTAAAAGACTCGTTTATCCTCAATTCAACTCTAATTATTTTTAACATATTTAGGGGTTATATAGTAAAACATATTGTTTTATCCTTATCCCTATCCAACATACCAAACATATTATATATTATCCCTATCTCAATTATAATCTTTATCCCTATCTTTATCCCAATCTTTTATTCTTTTCCCTATTCCTATCCCAACCCTTATCCTTATCTCTATCCCCATCACATACCAAACAGCCCGTAATTATTTAGGATTTTGTTTAAATATGGAAATATGTTTTGTCCCTCCTTCTGGAAATCTAGTTAATTGAATATTACATACTCACCGCTTTAATAATACAAATAGAGCTTATGATGAATCGACTTGATTAACGTTTTTTTTTAACCCTCTAATTCCTATATGGTAGAAATAATGAGTTTTAGGGAACAAATTTTTAAACAATCCATCAGTTTAAACAAATTTAATTAGAGGGTTAATTCGTTGGTTTTTAAAATTTATGAGTCATTAGATATGAAGAAGCTTATCACGATAAATTTGAACTAGGCACGGTTCGATCCAATTCGGGGATTTAGAAATCTCCATAATTGGATTGAATGAATAAATTTTTAGAATTGGATTGTTTCAAAAATTTCAGTCTAGTCCAATTTGGATATTTGGAGAATCAGTTCCGGTCTTATCCAGTTATGGAATCAAGAGATTCAATCCGGGTCGATCCAAATATATAAAATGAATTGTAAAAATAAAAAAATATAGATATTTACAATTTCAACTAAAAAATATAAATTCTAATAATATCTATTAAAAAATATTATAAATAAAGTTGGTTAAGTGTTTAGAAATATTATAAATTATTTTTTTCGTATATATTATAAAATTTTAAAATTAAATAATTTCTTTATATATGAAATATGAATTTAATACTAATAAATCCTCAGTTCTATCAATCCGATTTTCGGTCCAATCCAATTCAGTCCGGTCTTCGGTCCGGTCTTGGATAAATTACGGTCCAGTCCAGTCCAATCCCTTTTTTAAAAAAAAATCAACAGTTCGGTCCAATTCTGGATCTTTTTTCTCGGATATTCAATCCGATCCAGTAAATATGGTTCTCATGCCTAGCCATACGGTGAATATGTATGAATCAAATTTTAATTTTAAGCAAGTCCATATTGTTACACTTTTTTTTTTTTTTTGGAATTTTACCTTGTTATTATTATGACGTCATTATGAAATTAAATTTGTATTTATGTATTTGCAATTCTGTTTTAACGTTTTTATTTTTTATTTTTTTAAAATATTTAAGATACTTTAGTGAAAAAAATCCCTAATTTTATCCAACTTCTACCTTTATGCAAAGGTATGTAGCATGACATGTCAAATATGGACTACAGATCAACGATGTTTATGTTTTGATAAATGAACCTATAAAATAATAATAATAATAATAATAATAATAATAATAATAAAAAAGCCTTCATCATTTGCGCCAATTATATTAGACGAAAATCCATAAAAATAATAATAATAATAATAAAAAAAACCAAAAATATGCTCCAATCAGATATAAAATTAACTTCTTTCTCAATCAATTAAAACTAGGATATAACCAAAAGGGCTGACGGAACTGAAGTCCCTCTTGATTCCGGTTGCAGAAAAATCCCTATTGGGATTCTCTGGCTCAGTCTGTAATTTTAAATTAGGAATTTATCTCCCGTGAGATATAAGATAACCATTTTTTTTTTAAGTGAGACTATCAAAACACATTTTAATAGTCCCAATTAGAAAGATATTTTGTGGTATTTTTTTTTTTTTTTTGTTCAATTTAATAATATAATAGATTTTGCAGTATTTGATTTTCAAATAATGGAAGGAATGTTAATTACTATATAATCCCCTTAATTTTGTTGTTTTTCATAAAAATTAATCAGAAGATTCATTTTTTTCTTCAAGACCAAACAGTTGGACAATTTTTTCTTCCTCTCAATCGATTCTTTTCTAAAATAAGTAAAATTTCAGTACATATCTTCTTCATCTTATAATCTAAAATGAATAAAAATAAAGGAAGACAAAATATATAATTAATTTTTTTTGTGGGATAAAATGGAAAAAGTTTAAGGTCTAACTAACAAATGATATTGAAAGAAAGAAGAATGTGCAAGAAGAAGACATATTTATATTATATATAGCATAAGTAAATAGAAAAAAAAGAATCAAATTTCTCCATCCCAAAGCTCATCAAGGGACTTGAAAGGACCATCCTCTGAAATGTAATCTTGTCCACTGTGTCCTCTTTGCTGCGGGATTTCATTTATTTTCTTTGTTTCTTCTTCTGTTAATGCCCAGTTGAATATGTCCAGATTTTCTCTCATCCTTTCCTTGTTGAAACTCTTCACCAACACACATACTCCTTGTTCATAAGCCCACCTCAGGCATATCTGTTTCATTTCATTAATTATAATTAATCATATATATATATAGGCGTACTAATTAGTGTTGGAGATGTTGATGAATGAATCCCATATCGGAAATATATTAGATCAAAGATGTAAATTGGAGACCTTAACACAAACGAATTGGTTTTGTGTTATATGAGTTCAACTCCACTAATTTGCTCATTCATCTAATCAAGCTCAGCGTTCCAAGGCTCACTCATCTAATCACATCGTTCACCAACAATTCGTGTTTAATTAATTAATTAAATACCTGAGCAGTGCTCTTCCCTTTGGCATTTGCAATCTCTTTCAACACTTCATTCTCCATAACCTTGTTGTTGATTCCTCCTAAAGGAGCATAAGCTGCCAAAACAACCCCATTGCTCTTGCAGAATTCTATCTGCTTTTTTTGTTGCCAAAGTGGGTTTATCTCTACCTTTCAAAATCCCCATAAAAAGTTTCACTAGTTAGTTATTACTTATTAGTTTTTTTTTTTTGTCGCAGTAAAAAAAACTAGAGAAAATGAAACTTAATTACTTGATTAACTGCTGGAGGGATCTCTGCTAAGGCAAGAATGTCTGATAATTTCTTGCAGGAAAAATTGCTGACACCAATGGATTTGGCTAGACCAAGCTTATAGCACTCTTCCATAGCTGCCCATACTCCTTTATAATCCATTGGTAGAAAGTCTTCTTTCTTTATTGGATACTCATAGATTCCTGGTCTTGAGCTCACCGGCCAATGTATCACATATAGGTCTATGTACTCCAATTGCAGATCCCTGCAAAATTAATCCCCATTTTCTTACAACATGAAACTTAAAGGTAATAAACGCCTCTAACATGTTTGAACGGGTTCAATTCACTACATCAAAATGAAAATGTAGCAACAGACTAGCAAGGACTTGACTTTGGATACATCACAAGTTTCCTTAGCAATTTGTTTCTTGTTGATTATTAAGGTGCAGATTGCCGAAAATTTTTAGCGTTGTCTACACCATTGGATGATTTTCATATCATCAGTTATGATGACGTGTCAATCATCTAGCGGTGTGAACCATGTGATTCTCGGATCATATAGAATTGATTGTGCATAATAAAAAAAAAGTTTTCTTCAATCAAACACTCCAAAAAAGTTCATTGATTTTAGGAAAATTTTATGATTCAATGAAAAACATATACTATAAACAATTAGAGTGCTAAGAAAGGTTTTTTTTTTTTTTTTTATCCAATCCGTTTCGAAACGCAATTAGAAAGGAAAATTTTGTATTTACCAACTGAATTTCTGTTAATAACTTTTATTTTATTTTTTTCTAATTGGTTGATATATAATTTTTTTTATTTTATGATTGGTATTTTTTTCATTTTCTTCCAGGTGCATGCAGTTCAACTGTCATCATTTTGCACTGGCTCAAAGTGAATACAAGAGAAATTGGTGCTGAATTTGGATTCAATGAGTAATTTGGGATGAAAAATCGCAAAAAAGTAATTTAAAGTGAAAAGGTGAATAGTAATCAATACAGAAAGTGCAAAATGAAAGGGATTAATAAATTATTTTGTTAATAAAAATGGGGGGTGGGGCTCACTTGAGACTTTTCTGGAGGGCAGGAACGACAAGATCAGGATGAGCATCGCTGCACCATAGCTTGGTGGTGATAAAAAGGTCATCTCTGGATTTAATGAGACCTCGAGATAAAGCTTCAGCAATGGCTTCGCCTAGAGGCTCTTCAGTTAAATAAAGAGTAGCTGTATCAAAATGTCTATAACCAACCTCTATTGCCTGAACAATCACTGCTTTTATCTCGTCCGATGACACTAATGGCGATGTTGCTGTTCCCATCCCCAGTAATGGCATCCTCCTTCCATTACAGCTTAGTATTACTTCTGGTATGCTTATCAATGCATCGCTTGTTTCCATCGTAATTCTTAATTTTGATGCTTTCTTTCTTTCTTTCTTTCAATGACAAATTCAAACTGTTGGAAGAGATTATCTAATTAATTGAATCATAAGTAATTAAAAATAAGTGGTCGTCATTTAATTATATGGTTAATGTGTAATAAGGATTCTTAATTAGTTGAGTGGTGGATTAAATTTCTGTTAGTTTAACAGTTTCCGATTTGATAGTTGTGCCATTCATTCTCAATCTGGTGAACTATTGACCCCTTTTTGTGTTTCTTTCTTCAACGTGACACTTGCTTCTCTTTCTCATTGTTATTGTTGTGCAACTATGGCAAGTCATATGTACTTTTGTTTATTTGAATTCAACTAATAATAGCGTTAAAAAATAAAAATAAAAATAAAAAAGAGAGACAGAATAATCAGCATTCCCCACCAACCAAATGGAGAAATTAAACCGGGTCAAGCAACTTTGTTCTAATTCTCAATTATTCTAGAATATTAAATAGCATATATCAATACGGTAGTACTCTAATTCAATTGTAATAAAATTCAAATTCCCAGCAAACTAATTCAACAATGTTTATACTTCAAAAAGTATCCCCATGTCTTAATGATTTTCCATTCGATGAATTTTTTTTTTTTTTTTGGCAAACTAAGGGCTATTGTTTCAAAAATTACCAAAAATAGATTTCTAATATTTTTCCGTTAAAACCAATGATAAGGCAGAGGGTATTTTTTATTCCATTTAGCATTCCAATAGTTTACACATATAATATTTAAGAATTTTACATAAAGATTTGAATAATTTTCCAAAGATTTTCTATTTTTTTTTGTGATTTTTTAAAATTTGTTATCATTATTTAATTAAGAAAAATATTTGTGTTTCTCGAAAATTTTCAAATTTTATTGCTAAGGTCTATTGTATTTTTATTAATAAACTTGAAAAATTTTAATTCAAAATGGATAAAAATACGCTCTGTCATGTCATGATTTAATGTTAGTTTTCTTTTTTTGCTAAATTTTGAATTACCGTCTTTATTTTGAGAAAAAAAAATTCCTCATCCTCAAACTAAAAATCAGTAAAACTACAAAGTACTTCTTCAAAGTTTACCCTTCAACAAATAAATTACTGATTAGTTTACCTCATCTTATTTCGATTAATTTTGTTCATGTTTGTCTCTACAACATTGATGTGAGAGATTAAATTGTATGACCTAGAGATCACATAATTGGCATTGTTGAATAATTGACATATCAACAATTACACTGATATATTAATCATCCATTCATGCTAAAAATTTTCTTATTTTAATATAATACGTAAAAAATAAAATTGACATTCAAATTCATAAGAGTTTAATTAGGGTTGTCAATCTGGTGGCGGGAGCCCGTCCAGACGGGATGGGGAATTCCTATTAAGATCCTCGCCCCGACAAATTTGTCCCAAACCCGCGGGGATCCATGGTAAATTCTCCAGTTAAATACCCAAGTTCCCGACAATTCCCTATTTATATTTCTTTATTATTAATATTATTACATTACATTATTATAATTTACTATTTATAATTTTATAAAGTAAAGTAAGGAAGAAAACTAATCTTTCTCATGAATAATTATTAATTATATATTAGTGTATTTGAGAATTGAGTTTTGAAGAATTTTATGTTTATAGTTTAATGCACATTTGGATAAGTTAGAGGGTGAAAATAGAAATTTTATAGTGTTTTTTTATAAAATTGAAAATTAGTTTAATGAGAATGGGGATCCTCACGGGAAACCGATTCTCCGCCGGGATCGGGGATAGAATAAAAATTTGTCTCCGATTAATAAATGAGACGGGAAAGGATATCCCCGAATAGTCTGGGAACGGGAATGGGAAGTACAATCCCCGTTCCGCCCCGCCTCATTTACAACCCTAGGTTTGATAACCAGGTTAGCTTTGGAAGTTTCTTTTAGGAAAATGAAATTTTGCTTTGCATACATGTTTTCATGAAGAAGTGATAAATTAAGTGATGTTTGAGTAAAATATAGCCAACCAGAAATGATCTCTGAATTTATATATAAAAAAGAAATTGATTCTTTGCCTTTTTAGAAACGAAATGGTAATAATGCGGAAAAGTAGTAAACAGATCTTAATTTCCACGTAATCACATTCTAAGAACCCTTGCAATAAAGTTTTCTTTATAATTATTTAATTGAAGGTTAGTGTTTTAATTGTATGTTAATTATTTTATTCTTGAGGTAATAATTTTTAATCTGCATTCTTATATATTCTCCAAAGACTTCGTTTTTTCTGTTTAATAAGATAATAAAATTTAGAGTATTATTTGGAAATCGAACTAGAGATTTAATTTAAAGGTCTCTCATCATTCGAATCAAACTTATAATTTTAGAATTGATTTCATACTACTGTATATAATCCAAAAATAATAATAATTAAAATAGTAATTTGATTCTCAATTAGTTTGAATTTTTTAGTTGTTATAATATGTAAAAGGTAAAAATTATAGATTAATATTATTTGATACAAAATCCAAATTTAATATCGACTACATAAGAAAAAAAAAAGAAAAAGAAAAAGAAAATGTTTCTCTTAATTATTGTTCCAATATTGTTGCAAAATTAACCGAAACAATATGCACGTAAGCTTTGACAAGTGGAATCAGCGTTTATACTTGCTGAAATAGGTTTACGTTTAATTTGAAGCAAAATAACTAAATAATGAAGCCGTTACTACAACGGTTTATAGCTTAAAATTGTCAAACAATATTCTCCTAATCTAAGTAATTATTAATTAATCCCTTTGTTTTGTACATGAAATTAATTGGTTTAGTTGTCACATCTCCACCAACAAATTCTTTACGTTCCTGTGCTCTTCAAACAGATCAAATGGGTAAAATGCAGTTCAACCTCCAAACCTTGACCACTTGTTCTTTCTTCTGCAGCTGCCCAACAAAAGTCAAAAGAATGCTTTTTCACAACTTTGTCATTTAGATTAAAAGATGAATTGTGGAGAAGAAAACTGGAAGAGCAGCGACGTTGTTTCCAAGTAATATAATATAATATGAATATCTATTTTGGCCATCGGAAGAAATATTCAAATCAAGGAAACTTCAACGCGCTTAAACCCAATTATTATCTCTCGAAAGCGACAGGTCCCAAACAAAATAAAGCCAATGGCCTCTCTCAGCCTCCAATTTCAATTTCCCCTGCCTCCTTTCTTCTTCTCTGCCTCTCCTCCGCCGGCATTAATTTCTTCCTCCGATATTCCCATTTTCCCCAATTTCCGTTTACCAAAACTATGAGATTCTTTTATCTTTTTGCCTTGTTTCTTCTACTTTCAATTTCCTTCCCTTCAGCATCGGCTAGATTTTTCCCCAATACATCCTCAATTCCGCCGGGGTTTATTCCCAATGCTACCCAATCTGCTTGGGACAATTTTAAGAAATTCTCCGGCTGCCAAGCCGGTCAGAAGCTCGACGGTTTGTCCAAGCTCAAGCAGTATTTTAATCACTTCGGCTACATTCCGACTGCGGCTTCTAATTTTACCGACGATTTCGACGACGAGCTTGAAAAAGCTCTCAAGACCTACCAACGCAATTTCAATCTTAATGTCACCGGCAAACTTGATCAACAAACGCTTGACCAGCTTATACGACCTAGATGCGGAAACGCCGATATAGTTAACGGAACGACGACGATGAATTCCGGCAAGTGGATGACCTCCCCGCACTTCCACTCCGTCGGTCACTATACCTTCTTTCCCGGGAATCCGAAGTGGCCGGAAGGCCTGAGAGATTTGACTTACGCGTTTTGGCCTGCGAATGAATTGACTGCTGAAGACAAAAGCGTGTTCGCACGCGCCTTTGACCGGTGGGCAGCTGTTATACCGATGACTTTCACGGAGACGGATTCTTACGTTCAAGCCGACATTAAGATTGGATTCTTCAGCGGCGACCATGGCGACGGCGAGCCTTTCGATGGCGTTTTGGGGACATTAGCCCATGCATTCTCGCCGCCGAGCGGAAGATTCCATTTGGACAACGACGAGACATGGATTGTTTCCGGTGACATTAGCACATCAAACATACCGTCGGCGGTGGATCTAGAGTCGGTGACGGTGCATGAAATAGGGCATTTGCTAGGATTAGGGCATTCCTCGGTGGAGGAAGCAATTATGTATCCGACGATTTCTTCAAGGACTAAAAAAGTTGAATTGGCCGCAGACGATGTTGAAGGAATTCAGGTGTTGTACGGCAGAAACCCGAATTACAACGGATCAACAGTGTCAACGCCGTCCATTCAGGAAAGAGAGACCAGTGGGTCCTATCATGTACATACAGGGTCGGCTCTTTTCGTTTTATTGGCCGTTGAATTAGCTTTTCTTCTTATTCTGTAAATTATTTTCATTACCATTGCTAGAGCGCTTTTTTTATTTTTTTCATTTTTTAGACTTAATTAATTGATGGAGATAGAGATTGGTACATTCAGAGCATACGACGCTTAGTTGAGTTTTTTTTTTTTTTTTTTTTTTTCTTTGTAAATTATTATACAGCAGTTCTCTTCTTCTTCTACTTTCTTCTTTTTTTTTTTTTTTTTTTTTTTCTAAATTTATGTTATGTTTTAATTTGGTCCATGTCCATATAAATTATTTATTTCCATGAAAAAAACGTGTACGTAAAGCACTAAAATTTTTTTCTTAGACTTTCTGGTGTGTTCTTCATAAAAGTCAAGATAACTTATTCATCTAGAGTAAGATTCATTCATTTCTAATTTTGGTTTAGTTTGATGGTAAGATTCATTCATTTCTAATTTTGGTTTAGTTTGATGGTACTTTTTGTTAGTTTTTATACAATTATGTCAAGTTCTCTGTTTTTTTTTTTTTTTTTTTAATTCTCATAACCATTAGGTTTTATTTAAATTATACAAATTCTTTTCAATTGACTTGAGAGCCAAAATCGATAGGGATTAGCATACTTATATTATCGAGCTCTTAAAAAAAAAATGGGCTAATCTGTAATCGGTAACTCTAAATAAATTAACCTGCTAAATCTCAAAAAAGTCATTCAAAACCAATCATATCATTTTTCACAAACATAGCCTCAACATTATTGCACTTAAAAACAACACTAGTAAGATGGTGTCAAAAACAAAGGGGTGCACGATTAATGTTAGCAATAGCAATAATGAGATGTTTCGCATCTGTAACCATGTTTGTGATCTTGACCAACAGTTATTACAATGACTACCACAAGAACAATATCTCAAAGAATGTTTTTATCAATGACCTTCGTTTATATTAGTCATGTTAATATCCTTATTTGATAAAAATCCATCGCAAATCATTTTCCAATATGTATGTTCCTTGCGAAACAAGAATTGAAACTTCCTCCTCGACAAACAACTACAACTACAGATATTTGTTATACATACTAGTAAGAGTCTCAATCGAAGAACTTGAAGCCATTAGTTGAGATAACATGACAATGAAATAAATGAAAATCCTACCTTTTCTAAGGTAGAAAGGAAACCTTAATATGATGGAAAGACAAAGTGATTTTTTATACCAAAAATGTAATAAGATAGAATAAAAAATAATGTTTAATTTTTTTTATCTACTTTTTACATAAAATCTCATAATATAAAGTTATCAACAGATATGCAAACACAAGTAGCTTTGGTTTTGTGGTTTGTGGTTTTTGTTGTTTTAGAATAGTTGACAACTACTTATGTTAGAAGGCCATAATTGAAAGTGGGGTGCGCTATAGTTTGTATAATCCTATAATAAGCAAGGGATGGGTGGAGGTGGATGTGGATTGTAAAAACACCCATAGCAACAGCAACTAGAGAAAATTTTCTTCAGCTTTAAGCCAAATGGGATTTGTTCCTTGTCCATTCGCCTGTACCTCAGATCATGAATCCCAATCTCACACCACCAACTCAAATCCTCTTCTCTCACAACTATCATCTGCTTCTTCCTCTCTCTCCTCTCTCCCAAGTCTCCCGTCAATTCCTTCCCTTACTCCATCATCATCATTGTCTTCTCAACATGATCATCAAATCCCTGCCGTCCATCACCATTGCCTGGCTACACTTACAGCCCCCTCTTCCTCTGTATTCTCTCTCGCCCTCTCCCGTAACTTCCTCTACAGTGGCTCTTCAAACAGTCAGATACGGGCCTGGATGCCATACCCTTTTGCACATACTCAAGATTCACCCGCAATTCTATTACCTACTACAAAAGGAGCAGTCAAATCCTTAGTGATTACAGGGGATAAACTTGTTAGTGCTCATCAGGATTGCAAAATTCGTGTATGGAAAATCGATAGCATAAACCAGAAATTCAACTGCATATCCACACTTCCTAATTTCACTGACCGTTTCTTGAGATTCTTTGCTCCTAAAAACTATGTTAAAGTACGAAGACACAAAAAACGCACATGGGTTCACCATGTTGACACTGTATCAGCATTAGCAATTTCGACAGATGGTTCTCTTCTCTTTTCTGCTTCATGGGACAGGAGTTTTAAGGTCTGGCGAACCTCGGATTTTAGATGCTTGGAATCAGTAACTAATGCACACGAAGATGCAATAAACGCTTTGGTATTATCAGATGATGGGTTTGTTTACACGGGCTCAGCGGATAACAAAATTAAGGTGTGGAAGAAAGGTACAGGAGAGAAAAAGCATTCGCTGGTGGCAACAAAGGAGGGACATAAGTCGGCAGTTAATGCTTTAGCTCTAAGTTGTGATGGGTCCGTTTTGTACTCAGGTGCTTGTGATCGATCAATTCTTGTTTGGGAGAGTGTTAATGGTGGTGTGATAGGTGCACTTAGAGGGCATAGGAAGGCAATTTTGTGCTTGGCAGTTGAGGGGGATTTGGTATGCAGTGGATCAGGTGATAATACAGTTAGAATATGGAGGAGGGGAATTGAGGACAAGAGGAGTTATTCGTGTTTGGCTGTGTTTGAAGGACATACAAGACCAGTTAAGTGCTTGACTATTATTACTCATACTGATACAACTGATCTTGTTTCTGATTGTGAAGATTCCTCTAATTATCTTGTTTATAGTGGCAGTTTGGATTGTGATATTAGGATTTGGCATATCTGTGTTCCTTCGAATTCTTTCATTATTGCCTAGTTTTCTTTCTTTTTTTTCTTAACTACACTCAACATAAAGAATGGTTTGAAGAGTAAGGCAGCAGGCAAGGCTTCCTTCTAAAGGCAGTGATTCAAAGTATATAGCTGCTGGGGATGGAATTTGAGTCCAATGTTTCTGTGGTGATTATTTCTCATCCTTATCCCTTCTATAATTGAAAGATTGAAGTATCTTAATTGGTAGGCCACAAAGCCACCAATTAGATTAATTATATGGTTAAGATTTAATATTTTGGGGGGTGTTGAATCTTAATTAGCTTAATTAACAGTAAGGTAAAAGATCAGCATCAAAGTATATACTTAATAGATATAGATAGATACAGGGAAGTGATGGGCACATTAATTAGTTAAACATACAGACCCAGTATAGTTAATGTGGACGTTATCTTGGAAAAAAGCGATATGCAGTTTGATTTGAAAGGACAGTGAAATTAAGCATGCAAGTGTTTGCTTTTAGCCTATGCACCACACAAAACACTACTCAGCAAATGCATGTGCCTTTAATTGCCATTTTCATCAACATTGTTTGTTTCTTTGTCAATTTGACATTTCCAACATTATTTTTATTCATAATAGTTTAAACTATAACTCTTTGAATTAGCACGTTTTCATATATATAACATTTGTTTATTATTTTGCATCAATAAAGTAATTGACTCGACATTCAGTTTCTCATCATGTTAATTGTTAAACATGCATTTGAATTGAAGAAATTTCTATGGTATATTGATAACTAATCCCACGTTTTACAAACAAATAAGATGACTTATGTTAAATTATTTGATCTGCCCTTTCAATTTTTCAATCTCCTTCTTCGGATTTTCAGCTTTCTCCATTTGTCAATAATAATTGTTTCAAGTTATTTGGTGTAGACGCAACTTCCCATATATATTATTGAAACTTAATTCTTTTTAGGAGTTCATAATTTTTATGTTGAGCATACCGAAAAGGACCATTTATTTAAATGATTTGTATTAGAACTCTATTAGTTGTGGTAATAACGTAAATCATACCATAGAAAGTAGTATAATTAAGCCGGAAGAATCATAATTTAGTTATAATTTGGCTTTGGCCTTAATAGTTATCTTAGTCCGAAAAGAATTATATGTTACCTTGCCCAAATAAGTCTTATATATAAAGCATAACTCTTATTCTTTTGAATTAGTATTGAGTCTGATTAGAGTTTGTTTAGTTTAGCCAATAGTTGTTAGTTGATTGTAAAACAAAATTAGGTATTAGTAAAATATTAGTGATTATTGTTTTTATGTTATATTACAGTTAAGAATATCATTCATGTTTAAATATATTTTTATTTGACATATAGTTTTACTAGATTGCATAACATTATGATACTACATATTATAAATATAAGTTTTTAACAAAGTTATTATATAGTAATTTTCAATAAAAAAAACAAGTTAAATATGTAGTCATCAATTATAAAATTCATTACTAACATATTATATTCTTGATATATTCCAACTTGAACATAAACCTATTTTAATTATATTTTAATTTATAACACATGAAATTCTAAATGAATAATTATCAATTTTTCAGTAAAAATAATAAAAAAATAATTTAGTGGAGATTTGCTTAATTAAAAGAAAATATTATAATATAAATATAACAAAATATTTATAGAGATCAAAACATAAAATTACTTTATTAAGAAGCAAGGGAGAAGAATTAAAAAAATATATATGATGCAGTTTGTTATATGCATGTACGAGAAATTGATAGACAAATTTTAAAATTTGGAAAAAAGGTAAAAATCATCAATAGTACATGAACTTTCACCTTACTAACATAATGGTATATGAACTTCAAAACTAGACATAAAAAGTATATCAACTTAGCAATCCGCTAACATGAAAGTGAAAATTACCGTTGACTGTCAAAAATGCCTTTGACCACGCCAGGAACCGGTTAAAAATGATGACTTGACAGTTTTTAAAATGATGACGTGTCAGTTTTCACCGGGTTTTGGTGTGGTCAATGGTTATTTTTCATGGTCAACGGTAATTTGACTTTTATGTTAGCGGGTTGGTAAGTTGATGTACTTTTATGTCTGGTTTTGAAGTTCATGTACCATTATGTTAGTAAGGTAAAAGTTCATGTACCATCGATAATTTTAAGCCGAAAATATGATATTGGAAATAGAACATATCATTAACTAATTAATTACGGATTTTTGATAATTGTTGGAGTATTATTTATAAATTAAGGTTAATCTAGTTATTTTAACTAAGGAAAACTCAATTCTATCCATTCTATCCACAAATTTTATATCCATTCTAACAAAATAATAATAATAATAATAATAATATGGTTTTTTTTTAAATAACATAATTAAGGTTCAATAGGTTATTAATTGAACCTTAAATGTCTAGCTTGTTTTCCAATTTACTAAGTCATATCATTCAAGATGGTAAACTGTTAGGTAGATCATTTTTTGGTTTATAAGTTTGTTGTTGTTCATAGATCAACGAGTTAGGTTGCTCCTGTTTTGACTCGGACTACAAATTTTGTGACTGAATGAGGTATGGGTTTTTGTATTAGCTCCTTGTATTCCAGACTTATTTTTCTTAGATATTCAATAAAGCATTTTTTGTAAAAAAAAGTTATAAAATAAAATGCTATTTAGTATTTTTTTTTTTTTTTGGGTAAAGTTTTCGATTTCTATGGAAAAAATTATATTATTAACATGTGATTTCGATTTGGTTTGTGATTTGCGATGTAGTGATATGTGTAATTGTGGCTATGGCGAAGAGATTCCTGCGATTGGAAAATTTTTGTGAGGCTGAAGAGTTTTTACAAGGTTAAAGAAGAGATTGATGCGAATAGGTAGTTTAATTATTTTGATTTTTTTTTTTAAATGTTTCAATGTATGTGATTTAGGAATTTGGAAAATAAAATTTTGGAAATATTGGAACTTTTTGATAGTATTTTTGGTGAAAATCTTAGTGTAAGATTTTGTTCAAAAGGCCCTTCAAAATATTGGGCATTTTACATAAATATATACTTTTTGGCACCATATAACATTTTTACCTCAAAAGGAAAAGTTTGCATAAATACATTAAAAAGTTTTCAAAATTTCAAAAATACCTAAAAACAAAATATTCAATTTTACGTGATTCTTGCCTAATAAACAACAAAGCAAAAAATCATAATCTCCAAAATACCTTCTCAACTTTGTCCATATTTCTCTCTTCTATTTTTATAATTTTTAATCTAATTTTGCATTTATCTCTCAATCCGTTTATTTTTTTATCATTCGACTTTAGAAAATTTTTTTTGTTTTTTTTTATATCTTCGAAACAAAATACATATGTATATACTTTTTCTGATATATTTTTCTCACTAAGGTATAACTAATTATACCTTTGTATCTTAATGTATAACTAAAGTATAACTAAGGTATAATCAATGTAATAGTGTATCTTAAGATATAACTAAGGTATGATTAAGGTATAACTAAGGTATAAACACTGTAATAATGTATCTTAATATATAATTAAGGTATAACTAATGTATAATCAATGTATTAGTATATCTGTGAACACGAAATTTTTACATTTAAAAAAAAAATCGTCGTTGACGGTTGATCCACGACTGTAAATACAGTCGTGGGATTTTGCTTACAGTCGTACAACTGTAACATAATTACAGTCGTACGACTGTACTTTCGGAGGCAGGTTGCAGAACTCATACCCCCTTGACTAAAAAAAGGTGTGGAAATCTTGAGCATTTAATGCTCAAGATTTCCGGGTAAGTAGAGATATAAAAGGGGAAAATCAGAGTCGGAAGGGACTTTTGGCAAAAAGAAATCTGGGATTTAGAGATTTTAGAGAGAGAAAGAGGGAGAAAAAGAAAGAAGAGAGAAAAGTAAACATCTTGCTTTCTTCTCACATTTTCTCCTTAATTTCTTGTTTTTAATCACTAAAACGAATTAGAAATCCTAGGTTAACATCTATACTGGAAATCTAAATCACTTTGGGACAAAAACAAACACAAATCCGTGACTTTTCTGGGATTATTTGGACACTTTTGCAACCTTGACTTTCTAAGGAAAAAGAGCGAATTCACGTGGATTGGTGCGTAGCCAGGGGTCATTCCAGCCGTGGATCGTCGCCAAGGAGGTAAACAACCTTTAACTCAACTCTTTTTCCAGCTTTCTGGGTGATTTGCTTGTGTTTGGTGCGTTTTTATTCAAGTTTTTAAGTTTTCACTTCTGGAAAAATAAGAACAGTCGTACGACTGTTCTTTGCACAAGAACAGGGGCATGACTGTAATTACAGTCGTGCCAAACCTGTTACAGTCGTACCACTGTATTTATTTTCTCAGCTTTAAAGTGCTTTTTTAGGGTTTTTTAGCGATTTCTGCCTCTAGTAAGATTACAGTCGCACGACTGTAGTATACAATCGTACGACTGTAACTATAGTCGCACGACTGTAGTCTCCGTTCAGGTAGGGGTGAGCATGGACCGGTTCGGTTCAAAAACCGATCCGAACCGAAAAAAACCGATCCAAAAAACACTGTATTTTATAAACCAATCCGATCCAAACTAAATTTTGGTTCGGTTCAGTCCAAACCGAACTAGTTCGGTTCGGTTCGGTTTGAACTAGCTCGAACCAAAAACATCAACTTTTTTTTAAAAAAATTCAAAATAAAAATTTTATATAAGTAGTTTGTTTAAAAAAAAAAAGAAATACAAAAAAAAAAATTAACTTAAAAAAATAGTAATACTAAATAATACTATTAAATCACAATAAAATACTAAAATTATCTTCCTTTTTTCTTCAACTCTAAAATTTTAACAACTATAAATTAGCATAAAAAAATCACAATATAAAACTATAAAAGAATGTAATGTCTAAAATTCTCTACAATTAGTATATATTAATTTTATAATTAATTTTAATATTTTACATATTATTCGGTTTTTCGGTTTTTTCGGTTTTGAACCGAACCAAACTGATCCGAACCGAAGTCCAAACTTCTTCATAACTTAAAACCAAACTGAACCAAACTATGAAATGGATCGGTTTGGTTCAGTTCGGTTCGGTTTGGATTTTCGGTTTTTGGACATTGGTTTGGTTTTGCTCACCCCTACGTTCAGGAGCAGAAATCCCTAAAATCAAAAAAAAAAATTTCATAAAAATCAGAAAATTTCAGAAAATCAGAAAAATCTTGAAAAATAAAAAAAAAAATCATCAAAAATGAATTTTGGAGTGTGCATTCACGACCATAGATTTATTTTTCGGTGTTTTTGCATTTAGAACAAAACCACGACGGAGACCCGGTTTCTCCCGAAAACCGACCCACCTCACATGTGATAAATTAAAATAAACCGGAAAAATGTTTTCAAAAACGATTTTCTCACAAAACCAAAATACAGGGACGTTTCAAAATGATTTTCCAGGTCTAACCGGGCCGGCCGACCGGGCCAACCCGGTTACCCCCAATTGCATGACCCCAAATACCTAATTTCCCAATTCTGTCTGTTTGAGTCCTACTTATGGTGTGCCATATAAATTGTGCTAACCTCTGTTTTGCAGCTTTTATTTTATTTTATTTTATTTTTCTTTTTATTTGTATTTAATAGAATTAATAGTGTATTTAGGCGGTTGTAAATATTTTTTAGATTCTCGTGTATTCTAGGCGATTGTAACAGTGAGGCGAGAGTTTTATTTTTTCTTTCAATTGGGTTGTAAGCTCTTAAGTATTTATTCTGTTTACTTTTTATTATGTTGTATTATTACGTATGCGCGCTGCGTGTATTATTTAATAAAAATCAATCTTTAGCAATTTAAAGTGTCGTAAATAGAACATTGGCAATAATATTTAAATTAGACAAGAAATAAGGGACTTGTCCGAACCTAGATCTCTGAAAAGTGTGGCAGTTCCCGCTTTGGTTCAGCTACACTGTAATTTCCCGGTTGAGCTGAGCCGGGTGGCGACTCCTATACTTTTTATAGAGATTTAGGTCTCGATTCTTTTTCGAGCCAATCCGCTTTTCCAAAAAAAAAAAAACGAATTTCCAAACCAAAAACCCCACGCGAGGGAGGGCCCCGCCTGAAATCGAGGCGCCCCTTCCGAAAGGGAGTCCCGCGTCCCGTCGAAAACGTGTCGTCCACTCATAGTGGCGACTCTGCTGGGGATTTCTCAAAAGTTTTTCAAAAACTTAAAAGAATTTGACAAGCCCTGAAAAGTGTCTAATTTAAATTAAGCGGATGATTCTTATATGGCACTTTATGCATTTTTGTAGTTAGACATTTTTGCATTAGGTTAGATATCCGGTATTTAGCCCGGTGAATCGTTGAAGTGTCGCCTAAGTTCCTCTTGGTCTTGGGGGCATGAATACGAAACACCACCCATAGCCTCGTACGAACCCCTTCGTTCGGACCCTTGAGTGGGGAGAAGTGAGGAGTATATTTTGCTATGGGAGCCTTGATGTTATCCCGACTTTGGACCGAACTCATTTAGGCAACCTTAGTTGGATCCCTTAGGATACCAAAATAAATTATGTGAATAAGATAAAATACGCCTTCATCATCCCCGGTTGGTGATCGAAGAGAACCCCTTCTAGGACTCGGTTAGAATTTTATCGACCTGACCACGTTTGGAGGAATAAGGTTGGAGGATTACGATCCGTGTGCTAATTGCTACGTGTCTTTTTGTGCCTCCATAACATGTCATCATCTACATTTTTCACGAACATAACATACCGCATCTAAAGCATTTGTGTGATCCTAACTCATATCTTTTGTACAGCCATTTTCATTTTTCGCTTGTAAATACATTAATCACCCGCGTGACATTAAACTAATCACATTTTTTTTGTAGCCATGCATCTTTTCATTGTGTGAAAAAATTAATTAATTAATTTACATACATTACTTGAATGTCATAAGCATTAATCATTTTATTGTGTAGCCATGGGAAACGCATGTCATGCGTAAAGCATTCACGCGAATCTTGAATAACTCCATAAGGGTCACACACATCACACCACCTACCAAGTAGGAAATCATTTTAGGTGCTCCACGAGTGCCGACAAAATTCATCACACTTCATTAAATCATTCTAGGCGCTCCACGAGTGCCGACAAAATTCATCACATTTCATTAAATCATTCTAGGTGCTCCACGAGTGCCGACAAAATTCATCACATTTTATTAAATCATTTTAGGCGCTCCACGAGTGTCGACAAAATTCATCACATTTCATTAAATCATTGTAGGCGCTCCACGAGTGTCGACAAAATTCATCACATTTCATTAAATCATTTTAGGCGCTCCACGAGTGCCAACAAAATTCATCACATTTCATTAAATCATTTTAGGCGATCCACGAGTGCTGACAAAATTCATCACATTTCATTAAATCATTTTAGACGCTCCACGAGTGCCGACAAAATTCACCACATTTCATTAAATCACTTTAGGTACTCCACGAGCGCCGACAAAATTCGTCACACTTCATCAAATCATTTTAGGCACTCCACGAGTGCCGGAAAAAATCATTTTACATATCAAACCGCTTAGGTGCTTCCCGAGCGCCGGAACTCTGCACGTTCACCAAGAACGCATTCATTTCAAATTATGGCACGGAAACTGAGATACTCCCCGAGTTTTGAAATTCCGCTCGTACACCAAGCACGAGTTCACTTCATATCATCAAAATTTCGAGGTGTCCCCCCGGACACCGAAACCCCGACCATGTGCCATGCACATGTCTATCTCACATCACAAAAATCCGAGGCACTCCACGAGTGCCGAAACTCGGTTCGTTCGCTAAGAACATCCATCTCATTTCACAAAACCCGAGGTACTCCCCGAGTGCCAAAGGTCTCATCCATGCATCAAAAACTTAAATTACAATATATGCATACATAAATAGGAGTTCATGCATACTTCACCACCCGAAGGATTAGTGTTCAAGGTTCGTGTTGCAAATTCATTTCACACAATATCCACATATCATTCATCCAACACGCCATGCATACATGCATATCCCCTAGAGTTCATAACTCTTTGGGTGATCATCTTTCACTAACTCTTGTTCGAAATTTTTTGTAGTTTGGCTCCGGTCGGGACAAAAACTCGTGAGACTAGAGCCCAACAATTCATCGTCTAGTGAGTCTGAGGAGTCTGCTTAGTTCAGGGAGGTTGAAGCGTCATCTGAATTAAGTGCTGAGTTTTCGCCGGAATTTGAACAGTTACAACAAAGATTTCAAGATATGGCACTCACACCTGAAGCTGCTGATCCCATGATGGCCACCTCTGCTATTCGAGAATTCATGAATTCTGATGAGTTTAAGAACCTTATCAAGAACCAAGTGCAGAGTGCATTGAGTGAGTCGTCTAATCAGCGACCAGAAAGGGGTGCCCGAGAAGAGAGTAGCGGCGGGAGATTGAATGATGGGTAGTCGGATGCTGAAGAAGGCCGAAGGGATAATGCTGAGCGATCTGTGGAGTCTGCTTTAGAAAGAAAGATGAAGGAGATGGAAGAAACTACAGTGGAGTTGCGTGCCAGTTCTAAGATCCAATCTGCCAAGCGCATTGACTTGTCCACACTCATAGCCAGAGGGGTTGAAATGTTACCTGTGGGCTTTCAGATGCCTAGGATTGCACCGTATTTCGGGAAAAGTCCTCCCACGGCTCACTTGAATCAGTACGTACGGATCATGACCATGGCGGGGCTTACAATGAATCAATTAGTGGGACTGTTCCCTACTACTTTGGAAAGAGGGGCCATCATATGGTATAACAAACAGCCCGAGAATGTGCAAGGTGACTGGGATGCGCTGTTTGATGCTTTCATAAAGTACTTCAGTTTCAATACGCAGCTAGAGGTCAAGCTACAAGACCTAGAGGCAGTGAGGCAGAAACCGAATAAGACCTTCTCGGAGTACTATCAAAGGTGGATGGACAAGATGATCCTCCTTCATCAGAAGCCGTTAGAAGATGACCTGATTGTGAAGCTAATTGATGGGAGCTTGGAAGTCTATCGGAATGTGATGAAATATCACAAGTTTCAATCCTTGGTGGAAGTACATGAGTTGGCCCGGAAAGTGGAGAAATACGAGATTGATCCGGCTCATAACAGTTCTGGGGGAGGGTATCAAAGCCGGACATATTCTTCAGGGTACAAGAGTAATAACAATCCTGCGGCTTCCTCTTCGACAAGTGCTAAGCTGAGTCAGCCACCTGCCCTTGTCAAGCAAGTAGAAGTAGCAGCAGTAGCACAAGGGGCAAGTCAGCAAACAGCTGGAAAAGGGATTTCTCCTTGGGAGGATTCTCTGGGGCGGATTTTTCTGAAGTGCAGAAATTTGGGCTTTCTTCAAAGCCTGAAACTGTACACGCCTCCGGCCGAGGCAGACAAGAAAAACTTTTGCTCTTATCATATGACCAAGGGGCATCGAACCAATGAGTGCCATGATTTAAAAAAGGCAATTCAGCAGTTGATTGATGAAAAGAAGATAGAAGCACCTCGCTCAAAGCCTAATATACAGAGCAATCCATTGCCTCAATTTGAAAGGAGGGTGAATATGGTGCAGTCGGGATTGTCTCCTAACTTTGTCTTGGCTCAGATTGCAAAGGCAAATCCTGCAATTCAAGTGGTAGTGAGTGAGGATGCTGGCCCACCTGTAGAGGAGAGTAAGCCCGTGAATCTAGATGATGTGGAGTTGGATGACGATGCGGATGAGTTCGAACTAATGAGTAGACCCAAGCTTATAGGCCGGACAACACCTGTTTATCCTGTTTGCACCAAAGACGGGATGTACATAAGAAAGGAGGACGCCCTTGTGAATAATGTCACGAGGAGTGGAAGGGTATATCAACCTGAGCCACAGTGGTTAGGGGAACCGAGTAAAAGAGCAGAGGCCCCGGTCCAGGATTATTTGCCTATCAAGGTGGATGAAAAAGAAGATCTAGTGGTGGAACAACTAAAAAAGATGCCTGCACGTGCATCTGTGTGGCATCTGCTTATGGAGTCCCAAAGGCACCGAGCGGCAGTGGTGAAGAAGCTTATGGAAATGGATGCTAATCCATTAATGTCTCCTGAGGAGGTGTGCATGGTAATTGGGAGTACAAAGAGTCCGCAACTTGATAGTCCCAAGGGGATCATTTTCACTGATGATGACCTGCCACCGGAAGGAACTAATCACAACCGTGCATTGTATTTGAAAGTGGAAATGATGGATAGAACTTTACCTTGTGTAATGGTGGATGATGGTTCCGCATTGAACATCTGTCCTCTGAAAGTATTACCTAGTCTCCACCTGTCTGAAGAAGCATTATCACAATCTAACATAGTGATCCGGGCCTATAACGATTTAAAGCGTACTGTGATTGGTACTTTTGAGGCGGAGGTGTCGGTTGGGGAAGTTAAATCGACTGTGCTGTTCACTGTCATTGACATTCCGGTGACTTTTTCCTTGCTTTTGGGAAGGCCTTGGTTCCATGCATTGGGAGGGGTGCCATCAACCCTACATCAAAAAGCGAAGATCCCAATGGGAGGAAAATCGTGACTCTTGAGGCAGATGAATCTTCTGTGGTAGCTGCATTGTTTGAACAGCCTCTGGCTGGCTTCAAGGTGGCGGTTGTCTCAGAACATAAGGAGAAAGACCTGATGTTTTCCCCGTGGATCCATAAGTACTTTCAGAAGCAGAATATCATCCCGGGAAAGGGGCTGGGAGTCCATCAGTAAGGGGTCGCAAAGTTTGATATCACTATGGGCCAATCACACCGAGGGGGTCTTGGTTACAAAGGTGCTGAAAAGAAGGAGATCCCAGAGACAAAGAAAGTCCATCTCTTGGACACTTTTGTTCGAGCAAGTGGTGGGCCATATGGTGGTAAGCCAGAGCCGATGGTTATTGACAGGGAAATAGTACCCGAGTTTGAGATCTTTGCTGATGTCGTCGACTTCTCAAAATATGGGGTTGGTTTGGTGGAAGAAATGCTTAAACTTGAAGCTGTGAAAGAGATCAATCCTCCTCCAATAATCCAAGCTGAAGTAGTGGCTCCCATCATTCCTGAGGAGCAACCAAAAGAAGATGCAAACCCCCTGGTGGACGCCATTACTAAGGCATTTGCTGAATTGCTGAAGAAAGGGTTAAAAGAGAGCCCTGTGAGAAAGGAAGCTATTTTGGGACAGGTAGAGTTAGTAGAAAAGGCTGTTGCTAAGCTCACCAAGATGATGGCTAAAGGGAAAGCGAAGAAGGAAGAAGATGTCCTGTCGGAAGCACAGAAAGAGACCCTCGAGGCTGACCTGAACGACTTGTTCGGGGAAGGACTTGCTGATCCAGAAGACCATGCTGCTGAAGACCCTCCGCATGTGGAGGAAGAGAATGATTTCTTTGTAAACTTATCCTATGTTTTTGATATGAACAATTCCACTTTTAAGGTGATGAATGAAATGAAATCTAACTTTGCTTATTTGTGTGATGTTTTTCCTAATGGCTCTGTGCATGCATGCAATCATTCATTCAATGTGTTCAGCATTCATGACACTGCATTACATGAAATTAATTTGGGCACAATTGAAAATCCTAAAATGGTATCTATCTCTAATGAACTCAATCCTGAAGAGGAGAGAGAATTGACAAAAATACTTAAAAAACATGTGGGAGCGTTTGCTTGGTCTTACGACGATATGCCGGGGGTTGACAAAGAGATAGCAGAGCACAGAATTCTGATTGATCCCAAGTTCAGTGCAGTAAAGCAGAAGCTCCAGCGTCTACATCCGGAATGGGCCGAGAAAGTCAAGGAGGAGGTAGCAAAGCAGATTAAGGCCAACTTCCTGGAAGTAGTGGACTACCCTGAATGGTTAGCCAATATAGTCCCAGTTGCCAAGAAAGATGGAAGAGTCAGAGTTTGTGTGGATTATCGGGATTTGAATAAGGCCTCCCCAAAGGATGACTTCCCACTTCCTCATATTGATGTCCTGATTGACAGTGCAGCAAAGGCAATTATGTACTCATTCATGGATGGTTTCTCGGGGTATAATCAGATCTTAATGAATGTTATTGATAAAGTCAAGATGGCCTTCATCACCGAGTGGGGGGTATACTGCTACAGAGTAATGCCTTTTGTGTTGAAGAATGCTGGGGCAACCTATCAGCGGGCGGTTACGATGTTGCTGCATGACATGATTCATAAAGAGGTCGAGGTGTACGTTGATGTTATGCTGGTGAAGTCCATAACCCGGGAAGAGCACCCTGCTATCCTGGATAGATTTATGACCAGGATTGAGAAGTATAACCTGCGGCTCAACCCAAAGAAATATGTATTCGGAGTTGCATCGGGCAAGCTGTTGGGGCACATTGTCAGTTAGAAAGGTATTGAGATGGACCCGGACAAGATTAAAGCTATTCGAGATATGCCAGCACCGAAAACAGAGAAAGAAGTCAGATCTTTTCTAGGATCGCTTCAGTATGTTAGCAGATTCATTGCTAGATTGACCACTTTCTATGAGCCCATTTTCAAGCTTCTTCGGAAAGAACAACCCGTTGTGTGGAATGACCAGTGTCAGGTTGCATTTGATAGGATCAAAGAATACTTAATCAACCCACCAGTGCTGAAGCCTCCAACATTGGGAAAGCCTTTGACTCTGTACTTAGCCATTGAAGAGACTTCCATAGGGGCGATGTTGGTTCAAGAACAAGATGATAAAAGGGAGCATGCCATTTATTACCTCAGTAAGAAGCTGCTGGATTATGAAACTTGGTACACTGTGGTGGAAAAGACTTGCACTGCCATGGTTTGGCTGACGAAGAAGTTGAGCCACTATTTCCAATCCTACAAGATACAAGCTGTGGGGAAAGTTGATCCAATGAAATACCTCTGCTCTGCCCCATCCTTAACGGGGAAGTTGTCCCGGTGGTTACTTTTGCTATCAGAATTCGACATTGAATATGTGACGAAGAAGGTGATCAAAGGAAGAGCAGTGGCTGAATTCCTTTCCAATCAGCCACTTGAATCTGATTATATGGAAAACCTGGAATTTCCAGATGAGTAGTTGGCCCTGGTGGAAGTGGAGGTCAGAAAATGGATTATGCACTTTGATGGAGCCGTAAACAAGAGAGGAGCAGGCCTCGGAGTAATTATTGTAACTCCTGAGGGAGAGATAATTCCTTTGTCAAAACGGCTAGAATTCTCGGTAACTAACAACGGTGCAGAATATGAAGCTTGTTTGTTTGACATTGATGCTCTCACCACATTAGGGGCAAATGATATGACCACTGTTGGAGATTCGCTGTTGGTAATCCGCCAAGCCACCGGGGAATGGGAAATCAAAGAAGAATCACTTCGCCCATACTTGGAGACTTTGTGGGAAATGGTGAAAGTATTCGGGCATATTGAATTCAAGCATGTGGCTAGAGATGATAATCAGATGGTAGATTCGTTAGCTACCTTGTCATCCATGCGGGAAGGACCTCAGAAAGCACCGATGCAGCCTTTAATCCTGGAGACCGCTAGAACACCATTCCATCGTTCTAGTGAGGTCCTGACATTAGTTGCAGATGATAAGCCCTGGTACCAAGATATAGCTGACTTTCTACAAAATGGCCAATATCCTGAAGAAGCAAATGCATCAGATAAGGCCACTTTAAGAAAGTTGGCAACTCAGTTCAGGTGGTTTGATGGACAGCTTTTCAAAAGGACCGCTGATGGATTGTTATTAGAGTGTCTGACGGAAGCAGAAGCCAAGAAGCTTATGCAAGAAATGCATTCAGGGATTTATGGTCCGCATATGAATGGCTTAGCTCTGGCAAAGAAAATCATGAGACAAGGGTACTTCTGGCTTACTGTGCAAACAGACTGTGCAGAAGAAGTGAAAAAGTGCCACGAGTGCCAGATTTACGGGGACATCAGCCATCTTCCACCTATGGATTTGCAAAACCTCATGACTCCTTGGCCGTTTGCAGTATGGGGTATAGACATAATTGGTGAAATCCGGCCTCCAGCATCGAATGGTCACAAATTCATTGTAGTGGCAGTCGATTATTTCTCCAAGTGGGTTGAGGCTGAGTCTTATGTCACGGTCACAGCTAAGAATATGGCTAGGTTCGTAAATAAGCATATTTTTGCAAGATATGGAATACAACATCATGTGGTGACTGATAACGGAGTGCAATTTCAAGGGGCCACAGCTGAACTATTCGAAGAATACAATGTGGAACATCGTAAGTCTTCCCCTTATAGGCCACAAGCTAATGGAGCAGTAGAGGCGGCAAACAAGTCTATTAAGAAGATCTTGTCCAAGACCACTTCAACCTACCGGGATTGGGCAGATAGATTACCTTATGCTCTATGGGGGTACAGATGAAGTGTTAGGACGCCAATTGGAGAAACACCTTATTCGCTGGTTTATGGGATGGAAGCGGTCCTTCCTATTGAATTGGAATTGAAGTTATTAAGGACAGTTGTAGAAGCCTAGTTGCCTGAAACAGAATGGGTAAAGGCTAGATTTGAGCAGCTGGCTATGGTCTATGAAAGACGTCTTAAGGCTCTAGATCATCTACAGATGTACCACCAAAGGATGGCTAGGGCCTATAATCGACGGGTTCGTCATCAGAAACAACCTCTGAAAGTGGGAGATCTAGTGTTAAAGCATGAGACCGACTAACACAGATGCAAGGGGCAAATTCAAACCCAATTGGGAAGGGCTGTACGTGATTAAGAAAATATTCTCCAAAGGTGCAGCGAAGATTATGGACATGGATGGCAACGAGTTCACCAATCCGATTAATCAAGATCACCTCAAACGCTACCATGTGTAAACAAAAAAAAAAGGCTTGTTAGGTCGAAAACCCGCAAGGGCGATTTAAGCAAAAATTAAGGCAACGAGAGTTAGCTTATCAATCAGAAAACCTGTATAGGATGGTTGATAATAGGAATGAGTTCGTTCGAGATATGTACTAATTTTGACATTTTCAATTGGTGCGATAATTAAATTTCATTACTGAAGTGCATTTTGCTCAACATATTGCATGAATGTTTGGAGTATGTTACATGATTCATTTGTCGAAACATCCAGATAAACAAAGGCATTCAGACACCTAAGTGTGCTATTGCGAACATCATCCATTCAGAAAAAAAGAAGAAGAAGAGATCGCATCAATAATAAAGGAGATGTATATAAATAATAATAATGGTAGTCAATACATGCATGATAATGAAAATCACTTTTTCTTTTATGTTCTCCTTTTCTTGACAGGAAGTGATCTCGCGGCCTCAGAAGGAGCCAGCTAGTGGAAAGTCGCACGCTCACGCGCCTCACGGGTCCGTAGGTCCTGGATCTCAGCCAGCCACTGCTTGTAATGATCATCTGTCTCTGTGGGAGCAAGCGAAGCATAGCTCAACGCCACAAGACGGGTATCTCCAGCCCAGCGAAGTCTGATGTGATCTGGCCAAGAAGCAGTGTACTCCTCACAACTGGTGAAGCCAGAGCGCTGGGGGATATCCTGCAGATGACCGTACTACCCGCAAAGGCGACTCGGAGAATAGAATGTCACCCTGGTCAGTCCCAACAACTGCACACCATGTGCCCACATGTCCACAATCACATGGGTAATCTTCCACCAGGGGCACACCCACCTAATCTGGTCATCAGTCAGACGAGATAGCCAAACGTCCCACTCATCAGCAGACATATCAGTATAGGAGTCAATAGAGAAGCCTCTTCCCCTGAAATTGGCCTGGTGGTATTTCTTAAAATTCCCTCTCGGAATCTTCAGAATCCATAGCTTCTCCAACAACCAGATCTGCAGTTGATAGGAAGCAATGGTTAGAAGTTCATTTGACCCAGAAATACACTGGACAATAAGGAGTTTTACCTGGAGCAGTGTGAGGTGAGGGCCAATGTGGAGAACATCGTTTGTCTTAGATGCATGCAAACTGATCAGTGTCTCAGCAAGTGCGAAAGGAGCTGGAGATGCCCCCGCAGCCATCTGAGAGATAAGCGAGACAGCCCTGAAGGAGATAACCCTATCACTAGGACCACAGAAATACCGGCTCACCAGTAACAGGCTAACCATAGAGGCCCAGCTCATGTGGTCCCTAAGGGCATTGACACACCACTCCAGTACAGAGTCCGAGCTCAACCCGGGAGAAGGGGAACCGGTAGCAAGTAAAGCTTCCACCTCGGGATTGGGAAGCCCGAATAAGCTCACCAAGGAAGAAATTCTACCAAAAGTGAACTCAGGGACGGAAATGTCCACCCCTTTCTGACAAGGGATGTTCAAGATGGCGTTGAATTCTTCATATAAGGGGCAGAGCTCTTGGCATGAGAAGCAGAAAACGTTATCCACTAGATCCCAGAAACGATGACAGGTACTCAACAGATCGATGTTCCAGGGGTGTTTGTAATAAGCCTTGAGATTCCACAACCCGAAAGGCTTCAATTTAAGCCAATGAGAGTCTTGTAATGATTCTAGAAAATTGTAAAAGCCTGGATAAAAAGAAGCAAAAATTGAAAAAGAAAAAGAAGAAGAGTGAATTTCCAAAGATCAATAAAACAAAAGCAAATCCCATAATGTAAAGAGTGCAGTTCATAATGTGCCTAAAAATCCAATACAAAAGAAGAGAGACCATAAAGACAACAAATAAGAAAAATAGGGCGATCCATCTAGCTCTCATCCTGCCCCTCATCCTCCTCCTCCTCCTCGGACTCACTCTGATGTGTGGCCCAGTAGGAATCAAAGTCCGCCTGCAATCGAGCCATCCCAGCCTGCAGCCTGGCTACCTCGGCTCTCGCCCGATCCACCTCTTGGTTTGCAGCCCAGACCCGAGCCTCAAAAGAAGCAGCCTGACTGATAGGTTGTCAACCCGTCAAAATTTAATTTAATATCTCCGGTTCCTTATACTGGATAGTATAGCAAGAACGGGGTCGAACCACAGGGATTAATGCAGGTATATTTATTTGCAAAAAGAAATAAATTTAATTGGATTGAAATAAAAATAAATAAGGTGATTTGAGAAATTGCAGAATGTAAATTAAGACAGAATAAATCAATAGGATGAACAACTAGCCGAGATACTTTTCAGTTTAATTCCGTAATTCAATCACAGACACCAAAGATCCAATTCAATTATCCAAATAGATAGAGTTATAGTTAAAGGTGAAACGCACTCAATAACCAATCTTTTCTTAATTTATCAATAGTTCCGGGAAACGCCCGAATAAACTACTTCTCTAGCCAATAGATAATCTCCAAGAAACCTCTTAATAAGAATTAACCTATGGCAGCATTAAACACAAAAAAAACCTCTATCTCTGTTAATGAAATCGGAAACGCCGTAAATCATAAAAACTAAACTATTCAATTCCGTTAACTTTACATGAAGCTAACTTGCCACTTTGATAGAACAACAATCACGGATATATTATTCTATTCGGCGATATGTAGTACAATCAATCAATTAACTGGCCAAATCAATTTGATTAAATCCACAGCAGTATAACAAATTATAATTACAGGAATTGAATAAATATTCGAATAAAAGAACACGGTTAAAACACAAGTCTCATGAATATGATGGAATTAAACTTCAAAGTATCTCAACTAGAAGAGAGTTTAGCTACTCATAATTAAACAAAAATCTGCAGAAAATCTTCAAGAAAAACTTGCAGCCTCGTCTCCTCTCCAAGCCTCCACCAAAACGTTTTTCAAGTAGTCCAAAAAAAACTACCTAAACCTTCTCCTCTTTTTCTCTTTTATAGCTCTCCTACTCCTAACCTCATTAGGAGTCTCATTAACCTACTTAATTAAAGAGGCCTGCTGGAAATTAAAGTGCAAGTGTGAACACGAAATTTTAATTTACAAAAAAAAAAAAAAAAAAAAAATGGGGCCGTTGACCGTTGACCCACGACTGTAGTATACAGTCGTGGGAATTCACTACAGTCGTACGACTGTAGTGTAAGTACAGTCGTACGACTGTACTTTCGGGGAGCAGGTTTCAGCCCATACTTCCTTGACTTAAAAAGGAAGGGAAATCTTGAGCATTTAATGCTCAAGATTTCCGGGCTAATAGGGTATATAAGGAAAAGAAAAAGCAGATTTTTGGGGCTTTTTGTTTTTTTTGGGAGAAGAAAACCAGAATTTTAGAGAGAGAAAGAGGGAGAAAAAGAAAGAAGAGAGAGAAGTGAAAAAGGCTTGCTTTCTTCTCATATTTTCCCCCTTGATTTCTTGTTTTTAATCTCAGAAACAAATTAGACATCTTAGGTTAACGATTACACTAACAAATTAAATCATTTCGGACCAAAAACAAACACAAATCCGTGACTTTTCTGGAGTTATTTGGACATTCTTGAAACCTTGACTTTTTGGGAAAAAAGTGCAAATTCACGTGGATTGGTGCGTAGCCAGGGGTCATTCCAGCTGTGGATCACCACCAAGGAGGTAAACAACCTTTAACTTATCCCTTTTTCCAGCTTTCTGGGTGATTTGATTGTGTTTGGTGCTTTTTTCTTCAAGTTTTGGCATTTTCATTTCTGGAAAAGTAAGAACAGTCGTACGACTGTTCTTGAAATAAGAACAGGGGCACGACTGTAAATACAGTCGTGCCAAACACACTACAGTCGTACGACTGTCCTTCCTTCTTCAGTTTTAGGGTTTTGTTTTAGGGTTTTTTTAGCGATTTCTGCCCAAACCAGGGCTACAGTCGCACGACTGTAGTAGACACTGTAGCTCGCGGCCAGGGACAGAAATCCCTAAAAAAATCCCTAAAATCCAAATAAAATTCTAAAATCCAAAAAATTTCATAAAAATCAGAGAACCCCAGAAAATCAGAAAAATTTGGAAAACTCTCAAAAATCATCAAAATGAATTTTGTTGTGCACATCACGACCTTAGATTTATTTTTCAGTAAAGTTGCATTTAGAACTATTCCACGACGGAGACCCGATTCTCCCGAAAACCGACCCACTTTACATGTTTAATTATAATGAACCGGAAAAATTGTTTTCAAAAATGATTTTTCTCACAAAACCAAAATACAGGGACGTTTCAAAAATTGTTTTCCAGGTCTGACCGGGCCGGCCGACCGGGCCGACCCGGTTACCCCCAATTGCATGACCCCGAATTCTAATTCCCTATTTCTGTCTACTTGAGTCCTATTTATGGTGTGCCGTATAAATTGTGCTAACCTTTGTTTTGCAGCCTTTATTTTATTCTAATTTTCTTTTTATTTGTATTTAATAGAATTAAATCGTGTATTTAGGCGGTTGTAAATTTTCCTTAGATTCTCGTGTATCCTAGGCGGTTGTAACTGTGAGACGAGAGTTTTATTTTTCCTTTCAATTTGGTTGTAAGCCCTTAAATATTTGTTCTTTCTACTTTACATTTTGTATTATTATCTCGTATGCGCGCTGCGTGTATTCTGTTAATAAAAATAAATCTTTAGCTACCTAAAGTGTTGTAACTAGAACATTGACAATAATATTTAAATTAGACACGAAATAAAGGACTTGTCCGGACCCGAATCTCTGAAAAGTGTGGCAGTTCCCGCTTTGGTTCAGCTACACTGTAATTTCCCGGTTGAGCTGAGCCGGGTGGCGACTCCTATACTTTTTATCGAGATTTAGGTCTCGATTCTTTTTCGAAATAATCTGCTTTTCCAAAAACGAATTTCCAAATAAAAAAAATCGAAAACCCCACGCGAGGGAGGGCCCCGCCCGAAATCGAGGTGCCCCTTCCGAAAGGGAGTCCCGCGTCCCGTCGAAAACGCGTCGTCCGCTCACAGTGGCGACTCCGCTGGGGATTTCTTAAATGTTTTTTTCAAAAAACTTAAAAGAATTTGACAAGCCTTGAAAAGTGTTTAATTTAAATTAAGTGGATGATTCTTATATGGCACTTTATGCATTTTTGTAGTTAGGCATTTATTGCATTAAGTTAGGTATCCAATATTAGCCCGGTGAATCGTTGAAGTGTCACCTAAGTTCCTCTTGGTCTTAGGGGCACGAATACGAAACACCACCCATAGCCTCGTACGAACCCCTTCGTTCGAACCCTTGAGTGGGGAGAAGTGAGGAGTATATTTTTGCTATGGGAGCCTTGATGTTATCCCGACTTTGGACCGAACTCACTTAGGCAACCTTAGTTGGATTCCTTTAGGATACCAAAATGAATTGTGTGAATAAAACAAAATAAAATCCGCCTTCATCACCCCCGGTTGGTGATTGAAGAGAACCCTTCCTAGGACTCGGTTAGAATTTTATCGACCTGACCACGTTTGGAGGAATAAGGTTGGAAGAATACGATCCGTGTGCTAATTGCTACGTGTCTTTTTGTTCTTCCATAACATGTCATCATTCACATTTTTCACAAACATAACATACCGCATCTAAAGCATTTGGGTGATTCTAACTCACATCTTTTGTACAGCCATTTCCATTCTTTCGCTTGTAAATACATTAATCACTCGCGTGACATTTACACTAACCACATTTTTTGTAGCCATGCATTTTTTTTCTTCGTGTGAAAAATTAATTAACTCACGAACATCATTTGAATGTCATGAGCATTAACCATTTTATTTTGCAGCCATGGGAAACGCATGTCATACATAAAGCATTAGGCGAATCTTGAATAATTCCATGAGGGTCACATACATCACGTTACCTACCAAGTAGGAAGTCATTTTAGGCGCTCCATGAGTGCCGACAAAAATTCATCGCATTTCATTAAATCATTTTTTAGGCGCTCCACGAGTGCCGACAAAAATTCATCGCACTTCATTAAAACATTTTAGGCGCTCCACGAGTGCCGACAAAAATTCTTTGCATTTCATTAAAACATTTTAGGCGCTCCACGAGTGCCGACAAAAATTCTTTGCATTTCATTAAATCATTTTCGGTACTCCACGAGGACCGGAAAGTTTCATTTCACACATCAAAATATTCAGGTGCTCCCCGAGCGCCGGAACTCTGCCCGTTCACTAAGAACGTATTCACCTCACTTCATGGTGCGGAAATCGAGATACTCCCCGAGTATTGAAATTCCACCCGTTAGGCCAAGCACGAGTTCATTTTACATCATCAAAATTCGAGGTGTCCCACGGACACCGAGACCTCGACCAAGCGCCATGCGCGTGTCGATCTCACTTCACAAAATTCAAGGCACTCCACGAGGGCCGAAACTCTGTTCACTCACTAGGACATTCACATCATTTCACAAAAACCCGAGGTACTCCCCGAGCACCAAAGGTCTCATCCATGTATCCAATTCTTGGATTGCAATATATGCATAAATAAATAAGAGTTCATGCATACTCCACCACCCGAAGGGTTAATTATTCAAGGTTCGTATTACAAATTCATTTCATACAACATCCATACATCGTCCATTCAACACACCATGCATACATGCATATCCCCTAGAGTTCATGACTCTTTGGGCGATCATATTTCACTAACTTTTGTTTGGAATATTTTGTAGTTTGGCTCCGATCGGGACGACGACTCGTGAGGATAGAGCACAGTGATTCATCATCTAGTGAGTCTGAGGAATCTGTTCAGTTTGGGGAGGTTGAAGCGTCGTCTGAATTGAGTGCCGGGTTTTCATTGGAACTTGAACAATTGCAACAAAGATTTCAAGATATGGTAATCCCACCCGAAGCTGCTGCCGCCACGATGGCTACCTCTGCTCTTCGTGATTTCATGAGTTCTGATGAGTTTAAGAATCTTATCAAAAGCCAAGTGCAGAGTGCTTTGGCTGAATCATCTAATCAGAGGCCAGAAAGAGGTGCTCGGGAAGAAAGTAGTGGAAGGAGACTGAACGATGGGCAGTCAGACGCTGAAGAAGGCCGGAGAGATAATGCTGAGCGGCCTGTGGAGTCCGCCTTGGAAAGAAAGATGAAGGAGATGGAAGAAACTATAGCAGAGCTGCGTGCCAGCTCTAAGATCCAATCTGCCAAACGGATCGACCCATCCACACTGATAGCCGGAGGGGTTGAAATGCTTCCAGTAGGCTTCCAAATGCCTAGGATTGCACCGTACGTAGGGAAGAGCCCTCCTACGGCCCATTTGAATCAATA
Source organism: Euphorbia tirucalli (assembly GCA_039660915.1). NCBI lineage: Eukaryota > Viridiplantae > Streptophyta > Magnoliopsida > Malpighiales > Euphorbiaceae > Euphorbia > Euphorbia tirucalli. Next base: position 13,489,558 of record CM077636.1, on the reverse strand, counting down.
CGTGCGGATTATGACCATGGCCGGGCTCACCATGAATCAGTTGGTGGGGCTATTCCCCACTACTTTGGAAGGGGGTGCTATCACGTGGTACAATAAGCAGCCTGAGGGGATACAAGGTGATTGGGATGCACTATCTGATGCATTCATCAAGTATTTCAGTTTCAATACACAACTGGAAGTCAAGCTGCAAGACTTAGAGGCGGTGAGGCAGAAACCAAATGAGACCTTCTCTGAATACTACCAAAGGTGGATGGATAAAATGATTCTCCTTCATCAGAAGCCATTGGAAGATGAATTGATCGTGAAGCTAATTGACGGGAGCTTGGAGGTTTATAGGAATGTGATGAAGTACCATAAATTCCAGTCCCTGATAGAGGTGCATGAGTTGGCCCGCAAAGTTGAGAAGTACGAGATTGATCCAGCCCAGAACAGTTATGGAGGAGGGTATCGGAGCCGTACATACTCCTCGGGGTATAAAAGCAACAACAACCCTGCGGCTTCTTCATCGATAAGTGCTAAGCCAAACCAGTCACCTGCACCTGTTAAACAAATAGAGGTGGCAACAGTTGCGCAAGGGTCTAGTCAACAGACAGCCGGGAAAGGGATCTCTCCTTGGGAAGATTCTTTGGGGCGGATCTTTCTGAAATGTAGGAATCTAGGCTTTCTTCAAAGTCTGAAACCGTACACGCCTCCGGCTGAGGCGGACAAGAACAACTTTTGCTCCTATCATGTGACTAAGGGGCATCGAACCAACGAGTGTCATGCTTTGAAAAAGGCAATTCAACAGCTGATTGATGAAAAGAAGATAGAAGCGCCCCGTTCAAAGCCCAATGTTCAGAGTAATCCGCTACCTCAGTTTGAAAGAAGAGTAAACATGGTGCAATCGGGGTTATCTCCTAACTTTGTCTTAGCCCAGATTGCAAGGGCGAATCCCGCAATTCAAGTGGTGGTAGGTGAAGATGTTAAGCCCTCAGTGGAGGAGAGCAAACCTGTGAATCTGGATGATATAGAATTGGATGATGATGCGGATGAATTTGAGTTGATGAGTAGGCCCGAACCTCTGAACCGGACAACACCTGTCTATCCTGTCTGCACTAAGGATGGGATGTATATAAGGAAGGAAGATGCTCCAGTGAATAATGTCACGAGAAGTGGAAGGGTATATCAACCCGAGCCACAACGGCTGGGGGAACCGAGTAAGAGGGCAGAAGCACCAGTTCAGGATTATTTGCCCATCCAAGTGAATGAGAAAGAAGACCTGATAGTGGAGCAACTCAAAAAGATGCCTGCACGTGCATCTGTGTGGCATTTGCTTATGGAGTCCCAAAGACACCGAGCTGCAGTGGTAAAAAAGCTTATGGAAATGGATGCCAATCCACTGATGTCTCCCGAGGAAGTATGCATGGTGATTGGGAGTACAAATAGTCAGCAATCTTATAATCCCAAGGGGATCACTTTTACCGAGGATGACTTACCTCCGGAAGGCACTAACCACAATCGTGCCTTGTATCTGAAAGTGGAAATGATGGATCGAATTTTACCGTGTGTGATGGTTGATGACGGCTCAGCATTGAATATCTGCCCTCTGAAAGTTTTACCTAGCCTTCATATGTCTGAAGAAGCATTGTCAAGGTCTAACACGGTGATCCGGGCCTATGACTATTCCAAGCGTACTGTGATCGGAACCTTTGAAGCAGAAGTGTCAGTGGGAGAAGTTAAGTCAACCGTGCTGTTCACTGTCATTGATATTCCTGTGACTTTCTCCTTGCTTTTGGGGAGACCTTGGTTTCATGCATTGGGAGGTGTGCCATCAACTTTGCACCAAAAGGTGAAGATTCCGATGGGGGAAAAGATTGTAACTCTTGAGGCAGATGAATCTTCTATGGTGGCTGCTCTGAACTCATCTGAACAACCTTTGACTGGCTTTCAAGTGGCAGTTGTCTCAGAGCATAAGGAGAAAGACTTGACATTTTCTCCATGGATCCATAAGTATTTTCAGAAGCAAAATTTCATTCCAGGAAGGGGGCTAGGAGTCCATCAGCAAGGGGTCACAAAGTTTGATATCACTGGGGGCCAATCACACCGAGGGGGTCTTGGTTACAAAGGTACTGAGAAGAAGGAGATCCCGGAAACAAAGAAAGTCCATCTCTTGGATACTTTTGTTCGAGCCAGTGGTGGGCCGTATGGTGGTAAACCAGAACCGATGGTTATCGATGGGGAAACAGTCCCCGAGTTTGAGATTTTTGCTGATATTGTAGACTTTTCGAAATATGGGGTTGGCTCAGTGGAAGAAATGCTTAGGCCTGACAGTGTGAAAGAGACTAGTCCTACTCCAATAAGCCAAGCTGAAGTGGTGGCTCCCATCATCCCGGAGGAGCAACCAAAAGAAGATACAGATCCCCTGGTGGACGCCATTACCAAAGCATTCGCCGAACTACTGAAGAAAGGGTTAAAAGAGAGCCCTGTGAAAAAAGAAGCTATTTCAGGACGGGCAGAGTTAGTGGAAAAAGCTGTTGCTGAACTCACCAAAATGATGGCTAAGGGAAAAGCGAAGGAGGAAGAAGATGCCTTATCTGAAGCTCAGAAAGAGACTCTTGAAGCTGACTTGGGTGACTTGTTCGAAGAAGAGCCTGCTGACCCGGAAGATCTTGCTGCAGAAGACCCTCCGCATGTGGAGGAGGAAAATGATTTCTTTGTAAACTTATCTTATGTACTTGATATGAACAATTCCGCTTTTAAGGCGATGAATGAAATGAAATATGACTTTGCTTATTTGTGTGATGTTTTTCCTAATGGCTCTGTGCATACATGCAATCATTCATTCAATGTGTTCAGCATTCATGACACTGCATTACATGAAATTAGTTTGGGCACAATTGAATATCCTAAAATGGTATCTATCTCTAACGAACTCAACCCTGAAGAAGAAAGAGAATTAACAAAAGAACTTAAAAAGCATGTGGGAGCGTTTGCCTGGTCTTACGACGACATGCCGGGGGTTGACAGAGAGATAGCAGAGCACAGAATTCCGATTGACCCTAAGTTCAGCGCAGTAAAGCAGAAGCTCAGGCGTCTACGTCCAGAATGGGCCGAGAAAGTCAAAGAAGAAGTAGCAAAGCAGATAAAGGCCAATTTTCTGGAGGTGGTGGATTACCCTGAATGGTTAGCCAACATAGTCCCAGTTGCCAAGAAGGACGGAAGGGTCCGGGTTTGTGTGGATTACCGGGATTTGAATAAGGCCTCTCCAAAGGATGACTTCCCACTTCCTCACATTGATGTCCTGGTCGACAGTGCAGCAAGGGCAGTTATGTATTCGTTCATGGATGGTTTCTCAGGGTATAACCAGATCTTAATGAATGTCATTGACAAGATCAAGACGGCCTTCATCACGGAGTGGGGGGTGTACTGCTACAGAGTGATGCCGTTTGGGTTGAAGAATGCTGGGGCAACATATCAACGGGCGGTTACGACATTACTGCACGACATGATCCACAAAGAGGTAGAGGTGTATGTTGATGATATGCTGGTAAGTCAATGACCCGGGAAGAGCACCCTGCTATCCTGGATAGATTTATGACCAGGATCGAAAAATACAACCTGCGACTCAATCCAAAGAAGTGTGTTTTCGGAGTTGCATCGGGCAAACTATTGGGGCACATTGTCAGTCAAAAGGGGATTGAGATGGACCCAGACAAGATCAAAGCAATTCGAGATATGCCAGCACCAAGAACAGAGAAAGAAGTCAGGTCTTTTCTGGGGTCTCTTCAGTACGTCAGCAGGTTCATTGCCAGATTGACTACAGTCTGTGAACCCATTTTCAAGCTTCTTCGGAAGGAACAACCCGTTGTGTGGAATGATCAGTGTCAGATTGCATTTGATAGGATCAAAGAGTACTTGATTAATCCTCCAGTGTTGAAGCCCCCAACTCTGGGAAAGCCTTTGACTCTATACTTAGCTATTGAAGAAACCTCCATAGGGGCAATGTTGGTTCAAGAACAAGATGACAAAAGGGAGCATGCTATTTATTACCTCAGTAAGAAGCTGCTAGATTACGAAACCCGATACACTGTCGTGGAGAAGACTTGCACTGCTATGGTCTGGCTTACGAAGAAGTTGAGGCACTATTTCCAATCCTACAAAATACAAGCCGTGGCAAAGGTTGATCCAATGAAATATCTTTGCTCTGCTCCTTCCTTAACGGGGAAACTGTCCCGGTGGTTGCTTTTGTTATCAGAATTTGACATCGAGTATGTAACAAAGAAGGTGATCAAGGGAAGAGCAGTGGTTGAGTTCCTGGCCAATCAACCGCTTGAATCTGATTATGTAGAAATCCTGGAATTTCCTGATGAACAGTTGGCTTACGTAGAAGTGGAGATCAGGAAATGGATCATGCATTTTGATGGAGCTGTAAATAAGAGAGGGGCGGGCCTCGGAGTAATCATTGTAACTCCTGAAGGAGAGATAATTCCTTTGTCAAAACGGCTGGAATTCCTGGTAACCAACAATGGCGCAGAATATGAAGCTTGTTTGTTTGGCATTGATGCTCTCATCACATTAGGGGCAAATGATGTGTCCATTGTGGGAGATTCGCTGTTGGTAATTCGCCAAGCCACCAGAGAATAGGAAATCAAGGAAGAATCACTTCGCCCATACTTGGAGACTTTGTGGGAAATGGTGAAGGTATTCGGGCATATTGAATTCAAGCATGTGGCTAGAGATGATAATCAGATGGCGGATTCATTGGCTACCCTGTCATCCATGTGGGAAGGACCTCAGAAAGCACCGATGCGGCCTTTGATCCTGGAGACTGCTAGAACACCGTTTCATCGTCCTAGCGCGGTCCTGGCTTTAATTGCAGACAATAAGCCCTGGTACCAAGATATAGCTGACTTTCTGCAGAATGGCCAATACCCTGAAGAAGCAGATGCATCGGATAAGACAACTTTGAGAAAGTTGGCAGCTCAGTTCAGATGGTTCGATGGGCAGCTTTTCAGAAGGACTGCGGATGGGTTGTTATTAAAGTGCCTAACGGAAGCAGAAGCCAAGAAGGTCATGCAAGAAATGCATTCAGGGATCTGTGGCCCGCATATGAACGGATTAGCTCTAGCAAAGAAGATCATGAGACAAGGGTACTTCTGGCTCACTATGCAGACTGACTGTGCAGAGGAAGTGAAAAAGTGCCACGAATGCCAGATTTACGGGGACATCAGCCATCTTCCACCTATGGAGTTGCAAAACCTCATGACACCTTGGCCGTTTGCAGTATGGGGTATAGACATAATTGGTGAAATTCGGCCTCCCGCATCGAATGGTCACAAATTCATTGTAGTGGCAGTCGATTATTTCTCCAAGTGGGTTGAAGCCGAGTCTTATGTCATGGTTACAGCTAAGAACATGGCTAAGTTCGTGAAGAAGCACATCTTTGCAAGATATGGTGTACCGCATCACGTGGTAACTGATAATGGAGTGCAGTTTCAGGGGGCCACAGCTGAATTATTCGAGGAATACAATGTGGAACATCGCAAGTCTTCTCCTTATAGGCCACAAGCCAATGGTGCAGTAGAGGCAGCAAATAAGTCTATTAAGAAGATCTTATCCAAGACCACCTCAACCTATCGGGATTGGGCAGATAGATTACCTTATGCTCTGTGGGGGTACAGAACCAGTGTTAGAACGCCGACTGGGGAAACGCCTTATTCGCTGGTTTATGGGATGGAAGCAGTCCTTCCTGTTGAAATGGAATTGAAGTCACTAAGGACGGTCTTAGAGGCTCAATTGCCTGAAACAGAATGGGTGAAGGCGAGATTTGAGCAGCTGGCTATGGTCGATGAAAGGCGTCTTAAGGCTCTGGATCATCTACAGATGTACCACCAAAGGATGGCTAGGGCTTATAATCGGCGAGTTCGTCATCAGAAACAGCCGCTAAAAGCGGGGGATCTGGTGTTGAAGCAAATGAGACCGACCAACACAGATGCAAGGGGCAAATTTAAACCCAACTGGGAAGGGCCGTATGTGGTTAAGAAGGTACTCTCCAAAGGCGCGGTGAAGATCATGGACATGGATGGCAACGAATTCACCAATCCGATTAACCAAGATCATCTCAAATGCTACCACGTGTAAAAAAAAAAAAAAAAAAAAAAAAAAAAAAAAAAAAAAGAAGCCTGTTAAGTCGAAAACCCGTAAGGGCGACTTAAGCAAAAATTAAGGCAACGAGGGTTAGTTTATCGACCAGAAAACCTGTATAGGATGGTTGATAACAGGAATGAGTTCGTTCGAGATATGTACCAATTTTAGAATTTTCAATTAATGCGATAATTAAATTTCATTAATGAAGTGCGTTATGCTCAACATATTGCATGAATGTTTGGAGTATGTTACATGATACATTTGTCGAAACATCCAGATAAACAAAGACATTTAAACGCCTAAGTGTGCAATTGCAAATATCATCCAACCCTTTAAAAAAAAAATAAAAATAAAAATAAAAAAAGAGGAGCCTGTTAAGTCGAAAACCCGCAAGGGCGGCTTAAGCAAAAGTTAAGGCAGGAAGAAAAGAGCCTGTTAGGTCGAAAACCCGCAAGGGCGGCTTAAGCAAAAGTTAAGGTAAAAAAAAAAAAAAAAAAGAGGGACCGCATCAATAATGGAAAAGATGTATATAAATAATAATAATTGTGACCAATACATGCATAATGGTGAAAATCACAGTTTTTCTTTTTATGCTCTTCTTTTCTTGACAGGAAGTGGTCTCGCAGCCTCAGAGGGAGCCAGCCAGCGGAAAGTCACACTCTCACGCGCCTCACGGGTCGGTAAATCCTGGATCTCAGCCAGCCACTCCTTGTAACGACTATCTGTCTCTGTGGGAGCAAGTGAGGCATAATTCAATGCCACACGGCGGGTATCTCCAGCCCAGCGAAGTCTGATATGATCTGGCCAAGCAGCAGTGTACTCCTCACAACGGGTGATACAAGAGCGCTGAGGGATACCTTGTAGATGACCGTACTGCCAGCGGAGGCGACTTGGAGAATAGAATGTTACCCTGGTCTGTCCTAATAACTGCACACCATGTGCCCACATCTCTACAATCACGTGGGTAATCTTCCACCAGGGGCACACCCACCTAATCTGGTCATCAGTGCGGTGAGATAGCCAAGCGCCCCACTCATCAGCAGACATATCAGTATAGGAGTCGACGGAGAAGCCTCGTTCCCTCAGATTGGCCGGGTTGTATTTCTTGAAGTTCCCCCTTGGAATCTTAAGAATTGATAACTTCTCCAGCAACCAGATCTGCAGTTGGTGGTAAGCAAGGGTTAGTGGCTCATTTGACTCAGAAATACACTAGATAATAAGGAATTTCACCTGGAGTAATGTGAGGTGAGGGCCAATGTGGAGAACACCATTTGTCTTGGATGCATGCAAACTAATCAGTGTCTCAGCAAGTGCAAAAGGAGCTGGAGATGCTCCCACGGCCATCTGAGAGATAAGGGATACAGCCCTGAAGGAGATAATCCCATCACTAGGACCACAGAAATACCGGCTCACCAGTAACAGGCTGACCATGGAGGCCCAGCTCATGTGATCCCTAGGGGCATTGATACACCATCCTAATACGGAGTCTGAGCTCAATCCAGGAAAAGGAGAATCAGTAGCGAATAAAGCTTCCACCTCGGGATTGGGAAGCCCGAACAAGCTCACCAAGGAGGAAATGCTACCAAAAGTGAACTCGGGAACGGCGATGTCCACTCCTTTATGGCAGGAGATATTCAAGATAGCACTGAACTCTTCATATAAGGGACAGAGCTCTTGGCGTGAGAAGCGAAAAACATTGTCCACTGGGTCCCAGAAGCGATAACAAGCATTCAACAACTCGATGTTCCACGAGTGTCTGTAATAGGCCTTGAGATTCCACAACCCGAAAGGCTTCAATTTGAGCCAATCAGAGTCTTGTAATGATTCTAGAAAATTGTAAAAGCCTGGATAAAAAGAAGCAAAAATTGAAGAAGAAAAGGAAGGAGAGTAAATTTCCAATGATCCAGTTAAGCAAAGGCAAATCCCATAATATGAAAGTGCAATTCGCAATGTATCTGAAAAATTCAATACAAAAGACAAAAACTATAAAAACAACAAATAAAACAAGCAGGAGGCTCCGACTAGCTCTCATCCTGCCCCTCGTCCTCCTCCTCCTCCTCAGACTCACTCTGATGTGTAGCCCGGTAGGAGTCAAAATCCGCCTGCAGACGAGCCATCCCAGCCTGCAGCCTGGCTATCTCGGCTCTCCCCCTCTTTACCTCCTGGTTTGCAGCCTGGACCTGAGCCACGGAAGAAGCAGCCTCCCGGGCCTGCTCTCGAAATATCTCAACCCGGGACTGCAATCGACAGCATAAATTAGCATCCATAGATGCATACATACATACACATTCATACATTACATAAATTTTGATGCAGGAAATACAGGATACTTACTGCCCAAACGCCGTTCTCCCGGACCAGGAAGTCTCCTAGACCCCTGTATCGGTAGGCTATCTCCTCCACGTCAGCTCGCCGGACCTGAAAGAACATCAGAGATCAAAAAAAAAAAAAAAGGGAGACTTACGTGGGTAGTGTTCTCCGGGAGGAACATGGCAGGCTCCTCACGAGGAATGCTCCAGGTCGTATAGGATTGGGTGCCATCCAACCCAATCAACGTGAAGCCGGTTCTGAGCTCAGAAATCAGGCGACCCTCCACGACACCACTAGCGCCGACGGCCTGCGAAGCCGAAGCTGCGGCGCTGCCTGCATGGACAGGGTGAGTCCTATCCTGAACCGGAGTATCCTCGTCTCCTGTGCCTACATCAGTGCTCCCACCAGCCGGCCCACTGGGCTGGGAGGACCCAGATCCCCTGCGCCTCTTAACCTGCAAGGAGAATATAAAGTAAAAAAAAATAAAAAAATAAAAAAATAATAATAAAAAATAAATAAATAAAAATAAATGAATACCTGACGAGGACGAGGAGGAGGAGCTGCTGGTGCGACACCCGCAGCGGGCAGTAAACACTGCTGAATATAAGCGGGGTAATCTCCATCCACGGGGTCCACGCTATACCCCTTTCCAAATATCTCGGGGTCTGTCGCAGGGTCCGCCAGGTGTGGCCAGAAGAGCGCCTGAGGGAATGGCGGGGGCACGAGCCGGCCAATCGGACCGTCGATGTGGTCAGAAAGGAAGAGACGATCGCCCAGGTACCACTCCTGGGACATGGGGCTCTCCATGACAAAGCGGCGACGGTCGAAGCGTGTCGAAGACTGGAAGAGGAGAGTGATGGCACCCAGATTCTCCCAAGGGTGGTGCCGGATCTGTAGAAGCGCAACAAAAGAAATTCAGTACAGGTAAGCAAAAAGTTATTCAAATTTTCATACTAACGATTTTTGTTTACTTACCCTCCTCCAGGACGGGTCGAGTAGACTCTGCCGTACCTCCTCGATATCACTGACGGCACCTTGCCACCCTTGCGTCCAGCGACGCAGGACAGTCGGATGAACATCACCCTAGACGTCCCTCAAATCGGGCGGCTCCAGCACCCGATGCTCAAAAGCCCAGATCTGTAATTATAAAAATAATTATAATGTAAAAAAAAAAAAAAAACAAAAAAAAAAAAGAAGAAAGAGAAGAAAGAGGCAATACCAGAAGGCCGAACCAGAATCCCAGAATCTCCTGCTGCTCTCCCCGGGCGCACAAGTCCAGCCCGTAATACAGCTGCCCCAACGCAGCTCGCGCCCAGTCCAGAGACGGAAAGGCAGCCAGGTCCACCAATGTCGGGAGCAGAGTCAAATTGCAGGTACTCTGCCCGGTGGGAAACAATGTGCAGGACAAAAGGACAAGAACGTAGGCCCTGGTGTACCGCTCCACGTCCTCCTCAATCAGGTCTGCGCGGGTGGCCCAATAAGCCTCCACCCGGGAGCACAAGATCTTCCCCCTTTCAGGGGCGCAGCCAATCAACCTCCGGATATAAGTGTCCACCTGCTGGTATCGGGTCAAGCTGCAGTTAAAGATAATAGGGGTCCCGCCGAACCCAAAACCTGTGATCGCCACGAAGTCCGAGGGAGTGACAGTGAACTCCCCAATGGGCAGATGGAAGGTGTGGGTAGTGCAAACCCATCTCTCGCACAGGGCCGTCAGCACGGCGTGAGTGGTGTGCGGTGTGCTCATAGGTAAAGACAGGACGAAAGACTCCAGCCCTAGGAGCCTGACTCGGGCCCGCACGGGCTCTGGAAGTCGGTCCCACCAGACCCGGGGTAGGGAAAGATTCCCACTACCAGCTATCTTGTGCATCTGCATTACGGGGAAGTACAACCCACATGCATTCAGATTTTGTATTTAAAATATATATATATATATATATATATATATATATATATATATATTAACCTGTTTTCTTGCTACAGTCGTACGACTGTAGTATGCATTACACGAGCGTAGCTACAGTCGCACGACTGTAGTGCCCACAGTCGTACGACTGTTCATCATTTGCATGAACAGTCGTACGACTGTTCATATTCCTGCAGAAAAAATTCGCAATTTGTATAATTTTCGCGATTTCTAACCTGTTTTTCCTAGTTTCTTGTTCCTATTGGCTACAGGGGACTCCTAACATGCATTCTACTCAATCAATTCAACCCAGAAAGCAGTAAATCATGCAAATCAGTTCCCAAAAGTTCAAAGAAAAAATATGGAAAAAACTCAAAATCAAGGCATAGGAATCGAAAACCAACCTGTGTAACGGACAAATGGGAGTCCATTGCCAGCAGAATGGGGATCACCATCCCGAACCGGATCCCGAAGTGGTCCATATAAAGCGGGTGCCCGTATCCTTGGGGGATCCCCACGAAAGCAATCTCCTCCGGATTGTTGGGTTCCGGAACCGCACTGTTCTGAATCTTCTTCAATTTCTTTCCCATTTTCTTCAACATTTTGGATGGTTTTTCGAGTTTTGGATCGGTTTCAGAGAAAGGAGAGGAAAGGTTTCTTTGAGAAAAATGAAAGGGGGGAATTTTTTATTTCATTTTATTTTATTCCTATTCATTCTTTAAACCCATTTTCATTATCTAATGTGCAATAAATCCCTACAGGGGCATTTCAGTAATTTTTGCAGGACTAATCCAGCGAAGACTAATTCATTTCAATGACGGTCCGCCTCGCCCAAGGGGCACGAAATCCAAGAAAAACCATGAAAAATTCACTGTAAGTATAACTACACCAATCGCATTTTCAACGCGCCCCACGTGCCAAGCCACTCCGGGCCATTACATTCACACAAAAATCATAGTCCCCCACGACTTTAAAAGGGAACCCGAATCCGATTTCAGTCTGTCGAGTGCACCCAGCCGCACACGATCGTCATGCATTCATACAAAAATCATAGTCCCCCACGACTTTAAAAGGGAACCAAAAATCCTGTGTCAGTCTGTTGAGTGCGCCAGTCGCACACGACTATCACATCTTGTATTCACAAATCCAGTCCCGCACGACTATAAAAGGCAACCATGGCACGCATTCCCGTATTTATTCTTGATCGAAGGGGCAAAAATTTTTGTTTCAAAATTATCGATCAAGGAATAAATACGCTCATCAAACATGCATCACATGCATTTTTAGGCTCGGTGTGACAAACCGTCCACAGCCTTTTGACTCCGAAAGTCATTTCATCTCGGCGTCATCCTTGCGCGAAAACCATCGCAGGGAACCACCCGACTTCAAAAGTCATTCATACTCTCGGTGTCATCCTCATGCAAAAGGCATATGGACCACCTGACTACCAAAGTCACCTGCAAAAGCTACCCTTGTATATTCGCGATTTCGTGTTCTTTGTCGTGTATCTAAATCCGTTTCGGAAATCGGATTTCAGCTACACGAGGGGCAGCCTGTGAACACGAAATTTTAATTTACCAAAAAAAAAAAGGGGGCCATTGACCGTTGACCCACGACTGTAGTATACAGTCGTGGGAATTCACTACAGTCGTACGACTGTAGTGTAAGTACAGTCGTACGACTGTACTTTCGGGGAGCAGATTTCAGCCCATACTTCCTTGACTTAAAAAGGAAGGGAAATCTTGAGCATTTAATGCTCAAGATTTCCGGGCTAATAGGGTATATAAGGAAAAGAAAAAGCAGATTTTTGGGGCTTTTTGTTTTTTTTGGGAGAAGAAAACCAGAATTTTAGAGAGAGAAAGAGGGAGAAAAAGAAAGAAGAGAGAGAAGTGAAAAAGGCTTGCTTTCTTCTCATATTTTCCCCCTTGATTTCTTGTTTTTAATCTCAGAAACAAATTAAACATCTTAGGTTAACGATTACACTAACAAATTAAATCATTTCGGACCAAAAACAAACACAAATCCGTGACTTTTCTGGAGTTATTTGGACATTCTTGAAACCTTGACTTTTTAGGAAAAAAGTGCAAATTCACGTGGATTGGTGCGTAGCCAGGGGTCATTCCAGCTGTGGATCACCACCAAGGAGGTAAACAACCTTTAACTTATCCCTTTTTCCAGCTTTCTGGGTGATTTGATTGTGTTTGGTGCTTTTTTCTTCAAGTTTTGGCATTTTCATTTCTGGAAAAGTAAGAACAGTCGTACGACTGTTCTTGAAATAAGAACAGGGGCACGACTGTAAATACAGTCGTGCCAAACACACTACAGTCGTACGACTGTCCTTCCTTCTTCAGTTTTAGGGTTTTGTTTTAGGGTTTTTTTAGCGATTTCTGCCCAAACCAGGGCTACAGTCGCACGACTGTAGTAGACAGTCGTACGACTGTAACTACAGTCGTACGACTGTAGCTCGCGGCCAGGGACAGAAATCCCTAAAAAAATCCCTAAAATCCAAATAAAATTCTAAAATCCAAAAAATTTCTTAAAAATCAGAGAACCCCAGAAAATCAGAAAAATTTGGAAAACTCTCAAAAATCATCAAAATGAATTTTGTTGTGCACATCACGACCTTAGATTTATTTTTCAGTAAAGTTGCATTTAGAACAATTCCACGACGGAGACCCGATTCTCCCGAAAACCGACCCACTTTACATGTTTAATTATAATGAACCGGAAAAATTGTTTTCAAAAATGATTTTTCTCACAAAACCAAAATACAGGGACGTTTCAAAAATTGTTTTCCAGGTCTGACCGGGCCGGCCGACCGGGCCGACCCGGTTACCCCCAATTGCATGACCCCGAATTCTAATTCCCTATTTCTGTCTACTTGAGTCCTATTTATGGTGTGTCGTATAAATTGTGCTAACCTTTGTTTTGCAGCCTTTATTTTATTCTAATTTTCTTTTTATTTGTATTTAATAGAATTAAATCGTGTATTTAGGCGGTTGTAAATTTTCCTTAGATTCTCGTGTATCCTAGGCGGTTGTAACTGTGAGACGAGAGTTTTATTTTTCCTTTCAATTTGGTTGTAAGCCCTTAAATATTTGTTCTTTCTACTTTACATTTTGTATTATTATCTCGTATGCGCGCTGCGTGTATTCTGTTAATAAAAATAAATCTTTAGCTACCTAAAGTGTTGTAACTAGAACATTGACAATAATATTTAAATTAGACACGAAATAAAGGGCTTATCCGGACCCGAATCTCTAAAAAGTGTGGCAGTTCCCGCTTTGGTTCAGCTACACTGTAATTTCCCGGTTGAGCTGAGCCGGGTGGCGACTCCTATACTTTTTATCGAGATTTAGGTCTCGATTCTTTTTCGAAATAATCTGCTTTTCCAAAAACGAATTTCCAAATAAAAAAAATCGAAAACCCCACGCGAGGGAGGGCCCCGTCCGAAATCGAGGCGCCCCTTCCAAAATGGAGTCCCGCGTCCCGTCGAAAACGCGTCGTCCGCTCACAGCAAGCCATGGGCTCCTTAAAGAGAAATCTGGCCCAATTAAGAAGAGAAAGCCAACAAGGGTTGACCCGCAGGACCTAAACAAGCTACATAAAATCTCAGCTAACTTCCTCGATACAGCTCCGATTGGCGCAATTCAAGATGCTATGGAAAGCTAACGGACAGACGCACAATCTTGCAGAACAAAACTTGAGCTAAAACAGCTTTGAACACTGCTGAAAATCCAGTTGAAGTTCAAGCTCCAATAAAACCTCTTCTAGCAGTCTTCCTAAAAAGCCAAATCTACTTCCAAGCACCTAAAAGAGGTAAATAACACTAAATAAGGATATATAAAACAAAACAAACTAACTAATTAAGAAAATAATTAAAAAAACTAATACTAAAATGCTAAAATAACTAAGAAAATAAGTTAAAATGCACCTAAATATGCTTATGTGAATATGAGTTATCAAATTCCCCCACACTTGGATCTTTGCTTGTCCTCAAGCAAACTAGGACTAAAGGAAAATTTCTCCCCAAATTGACTGTGGTTGAACCCTAGTAAATCCTTAACCGTTCATTCAAGGAAGTTAAACCACCAAAATTCCATAGGAAGTTTCAAAACTCTACAAGCCAATAAGCTTAATCATAAGAACTAGAAATTCAAACAAGTCGACATAAACAAAACATTTAACCCAACTTCACAAGACTTAGTTAATTGAAAAACCACCACAAATTATTGAATTATCTAACTTTAGGCAAGTGAATCGTCCAACCTAGAAGGACATCTAGAGATTTTAAGCTTTTATTCACATTTAAAGCACTTCAAACCAAGATAGTTACCAAATTAAGCATAGGGTCAACATTCCAATTTTGCGAGTATTGAAAAGGCCTCTACTGAGGGGTAACTCTCCCCATAGGTCATGCTCCATACACAAAGTCATTGTTTTTAACTTTGCTTAAGGTGAGGTGGGCCTATCCCCCAACTCAAAACCCATGGGTGTTGGAATGCGAAAGGTATCGCTTTTTCGAGCAATGAAAAGGGTCTCTTATGAGAAGTTTGCTCTCCCTCTTAAGCCACTCTCCATACACAAGAAATGATTTTTGTCATACCTTGCTTAAGGTGAATTGGTCCCATCTCCCAATTCAAGACTCAAGGGTAATCGAGACAGTTGAATTCAAAAATTTACATTCTCAGCACAATTCAACCAATATTATCAATTGTAAGCTAAACTCTAGTTATCTCATCCTCCATAAGTTGGTAATAACTCACTTGCTTCACATTAGCCAACAAACTTTTTGAAAGCAATTGATCAATTAAACCTCATCACATTCTGTCAAAATTAAACGTAGAGTCATATGCAAACCAAGCTCAACCCCCAATCCTTACGACAAACCCACTAACATGCTTTGTTTCTAATTCTTCCTACTTCCAATTGGTTTATTAAATTCAATGATGACAAAAATTAGGATTTTCCAAGGGCTAAACCAAGACAATTTCAAATTTTTAAATTTGAGCCTAATTTACTCATGGACAAACAACTGAGAATCCGATTTATGGAGGGAATTATGCAAAAACTACATGCAATCCTAAATAGCACAAGAATAAAATAAAAAACAAACATTAAACTATCCTAAAAATTGAAAATTATCTCCTAATTTTCCTAACTAATCCCTTCCCCCACACTTAGCATGCAAATGGTCCCAATTTGGAACATGCAAAAATCAGAATAAAGAAAAAGAAAGGAAAAGGGAACTCCCTCAATTTCGAGATGAACTCGCGTCATTCAGCGAGACCCGGGAGAAAAATTGCTCCATCATCTGCTTCATCTAGCGCACCTCCTCGTCATAAGCATCAAGCTTGTCTGCTACTATTTTCCAACCTGCACGGTCATCTTGCATAGGATCTTTACCCTTACCTTTGGTGCATTTAGCATAATCAAACACTTCACCAGACTTAGAGCAGAAGTTAGCTTTGTTCAAACATGCATAGGTGGATGTCAATGCACCAACCTTAGGTAGATCAAAATTGGGATTCAAAAAATGCAACATCTTAACAGCAATCCAGGTTATTACATGCCCAAGCCCTAATGCCTTCCTAGGGAAATTAGGCATCTCGACTAAGAATTTAAGCATGAATTTCACGGTATTAAGGGGCCGGTTGTGCCTAAGGCACCAAAAGAAGAATAATTCAGTGGTGGCGACCCTATTGCTCTCCTTTTTGCCTACTACCGATGGGCACATGAATTTATGCAATAAAAATAAGGTAGGATCGTGAATTAAAATAGTCCGTGCAGCATGGGTGCTAAACTCATCCTCCCCAGTCAAATAATTCTACATTTCATTCACATCAAATTCAGCTCTAAACTCAGACAAACCATTAACTGTCATTCCAAAAAAATGGTGCAAGTTTTCAACAGATAAAGTAAATTCAGTGCCCTTGAGTCTAAATTTGACAAGATCACCATCAACAGCATTTTCATGGTAAGCGATAGTAGTGTAAAATTCATGCATTAACTGAGGAAAAGAGGGAACTTCATCATTAATGAGACCTCTCCAACCAAGTTGTTTTGTAGCAGACTTAAATTCAACTTTTAACCCAAATTTATCTAACATATTAGTGTCAAAATAAACAAAAGGTTGGATCTCCCTTAGCCAAACTCAAATATTTCTCTCCCTCTTCCTTAGTTTTCAATAGAAAAGGGCAATTAAATTCAGAGGAGAGTGAACTTACCGGGCTGGAGACGGGGATTTTCTCCCGCATAGCATCCCTAAAAATGTTGGCAGACTTCCTCTTGGCACCAATTTTAACCCTTGGAGGCATATTGATGGCAAATTCACAAAAATCCCAAATTGGAAATAGCTAGGTCAAAAGGGGTGAAATTGGAAGGAAGGAGAAGGGAAAGATGAGGGGTAGGGCTGAAATTAGGAGGGGAGGGATTGGGAAGGGATTAGGTGAAGAAAATGGAGGGATTGAAGGGTAGGAAAAGGGTAGAAGAAGAAGAAGAAGAAACAAAAAGAAAAAAAAGAAGAAGAAGAACAGGGGAGGCGGCTGGTTTTAGAAAGAAAGGGGAAGAAGGGGAAAAAAAAACCGAAATCCCTTATTTTTTTTTTATACCTAGAGACATGACTCTGTGAGTCATGGATGAGTTGGCTCATTGCAGGTGGGGAAGACCAGCTCGTGGAGGAGTCTGGCGAGGCAGGGGCGTGCTGCGTGCTGCTGGGCGCTGCGCAGCTCGACGTGCTGCTGGCGAGGCAGGGGCGCGCTGCTTCTGCTGGGCACTACGCAGCTCGACGTGCTGCTGGCGAGGCAAGGGCGCGCTGCTTCTGTTGGGAGCTGCGCAGCTCGTCGAGCTGCCGCCGATGCAGGCAGGCGCGCTGCCCTGCTTCTTCCGCCTCCTTTGCACATTTTTTTTTCCTTTTTTTTTTAACTTTGCAATTTCTCCTTTTTTTTTAAAATTTTGCAATTTCTCCTTCTTCTTTTTTATTATTTAGGTTGCCTCCCAAAAAAAGCACTTTTATTTAACGTCGTTGGCTCAACAGTGTCTA
Organism: Euphorbia tirucalli; assembly: GCA_039660915.1. Lineage (NCBI taxonomy): Eukaryota > Viridiplantae > Streptophyta > Magnoliopsida > Malpighiales > Euphorbiaceae > Euphorbia > Euphorbia tirucalli. Next base: position 13,472,177 of record CM077636.1, on the reverse strand, counting down.
TACTTAATTGTAAGAGGGTATACTGAGTTAATGTGCTTCAACTAACTATGGCTCAAACCCTTCATAAAATGGTTTAAGGCGGTGGCCGTTCACTTTGAAAATTTTTCTGGTTTTTTTGCTCTGGACATCAACAGCCCCACTTTCATAGACGTGAGTGACTACAAAAGGGCCTATCCACTTAGATTTCAATTTTCCTCCAAAAATTTTCAAGGTGGAATCAAAAAGAAGGACCTTCTGACCAACTTTGAACTTCTTCGCTGCAAGCCGCTTATCATGGAAAGCTTTGGTGTGGGCTTTGTAAATTGCAGCATTCTGGTAAGCGTTATTGCGGATTTCTTCGAGCTCCTAGAGTTGAAGGCATCGCTGTTGCCCAGCATCATCAAAATTGATGTTGCATGTTTTTATAGCCCAAAATGCCCGGTGTTCAATCTCGAATGGTAAGTTACAGGCCTTCCCATAGACAAGTCTGTATGGGGACATGTCCAATGGTGTTTTGTAAGCTGTCCGGTATGCCCAAAGTGCATCGTCCAAGCGTAGACTCCAATCCTTACGCGTTGGGTTGACGGTTTTCTCTAAGATGCTCTTGATTTCTCTGTTGGATAGCTCGGCTTGCCCATTCATCTGTGGGTGGTATGTGGATGTACGATGTGTAACCCCATATTTTTTGAACAGGGCTTCTACTACCCGGTTGCAAAAATGAGTCCCACGATCACTAATAATAGCTTTAGGAGTGCCGAACCTGACAAATATGTTAGTTCTCACAAAATCGACAACAACCTTAGCATCGTTAGTACACGTGGCTTTCGTCTCAATCCATTTAGACACATAATCAACAACAAGAAGAATATATTCAAAGCTAAAGGAGGAAGGAAAAGGTCCCATAAAATCGATGCCCCAAATATCGAAAATCTCACAATGTAAGAATCTACCTGCTGATGTCGGGTCAAGCTACAGTTGAAGATGATGGGGGTCCCGCCGAACCCAAACCCTGTGATCACGGAAAAATCTGAGGGAGTGACGGTGAACTCCCCGATGGGCAGATGAAACGTGTGGGTAGTGCAGACCCACCTCTCGCATAAAGCCATCAACACGGCAGTGTGGTATGTGGCGTACTCGTAGCAGCGATAATATGAAAGACTCGAGCCCCAGGATCCTAACCCGGGCCTGCACAGGCTCGGGAAGCCGGTCCCACCAAACGCGGCAGGGAAAGATTCCTGCTGCCGGAAATCCTGTGTGCCTGCATTATGGGGAAGTACAACACATATGCATTCAATTTTTGCATAACAATAACATAATTAAAATTAGTTGGGAAAATTAAAATTTAAGGCCTGTTTTTCTTGCTATAGTCGTACGACTGTAGTACGCTTTGCACGAGCGTAACTACAGTTGCACGACTGTAGTGCCCACAGTCCTACGACTGTTCTTCTTTGGCATGAACAGTCGCACGACTGTTCATATTCCTGCAGGCAGATTTCGAAATTTATCCAATTTTCGCAATTTCTAACTCGTTTTCCCTAGTTTCTTGTTCCTATTAACTACAGGGGACTCCTAGCATGCATTCTATTCAGCCAATCAACCCAGAAAGCGATAAATCATGCCAAATCGGATTCATGCATTCAAAGAAAAAATATCCAAAAAACTCAAAATTAAGGGTTGAAAATCGGGTACCAACCTAAGTAACGGATAAATGAGAGTCCATCTCCAGCAGAATTGGGATCTCCGTCCCGAAATGAATCCCGAAGTGTCCCATATATAGAGGATGCCCGGACCCTTGTGCAATGCCCACGAAAGGGATCTCATCTGGGTTATTGGTCCCTAGAATCAAGTTTCCTTAGAGCTTTTTCAACTTTTTTCCCATCTTCTTCAGCATTTTGGCAAGTTTTTTAAGATTTGGAGTTGGTTTCAGAGAGAAGGAGAGAGAGGGTTTTCGTAGAAAATGGAGGTGGAAGAGGAAAGGGGCGGAAACCGCCCCTTAAATTTTTTCTACCCTCGAAGTACAGTCGTACGACTGTACTTCGTCTATAGCCGCACGACTGTAGTAGGAAAAAAAGGGGGGAATTTTCATTTTTTTTCATATTTATTCTTCAAACCTTATTTTCATTACCCGATGCTTAATTATTCCCTACGGGAAGGTATTTTAGTAATTTTACAGGGCTAACCCAGTGGCGACTAATATCTTTCAACGACGGTCCGCCTCACCCAAGGGGCGCGAAACCCGAGAAAACTGTGAAAAATTCACTGTAAGTACAATCTCACCAAACTATATTTTCGACGCGTCCTGTGTGCCAAGTCACACTTGATTACCACATTCTTACAAAAATCATAGTCCCCCACGACTTTAAAAGGGAACCAAAATCTAGTCTCAGTCCGTCAGGTGCGCCCAGCAGCACGCGATTGTCACACATACTCACAAAAATCTTGGTCCACCACGACTTCAAAAGAGAACCCAAATCCTGTGTCAGTCTTTGAGTGCGCCAGTCGCACACGACTATCACATCTCACATTTGCAGATTCAGTCCCGCACGACTATAAAAGGCAACCAGGACATGCATTCCCGTATTTATTCTTGATCGAAGGGGCAAAAATTTTTGTTTCAAAATTATCGATCAAGGAATAAATACGTTCACCAACACATTTTTTTTTTGCTCTGTATGACAGATCATACACGACCATTTGACTCTAAAAGTCAGTTTATCTCAGCGTCATCCTTGCACGAAAATCATCGTGAGGAACCGCCTGACTCCAAAAGTCGTCTCTTTTCTCGGTGTCATCCTCATGCAAAAGGCATATGGACCACCTGACTACCAAAGTCACCTACAGTTCACCTGCGAGAACCGCGTTTGCATATCATCGTGATTTCGTGTTCTCTATCGTGTACCTGAATCCGTTTCGAAAATCGGATTTCAGCTACAAGAGGGGCAGCCTGTGAACATGAAATTTTTACATTTAAAAAAAAAAAAATCGTCGTTGACCGTTGACCCATGACTGTAAATACAGTCGTGGGATTTTGCTTACAGTCGTACGACTGTACTTTCGGGGGCAGGTTGCAGAACCCATACCCCCTTGACTAAAAAAAGGTGTGGAAATCTTAAGCATTTAATGCTTAAGATTTCCGGGTAAGTAGGGATATAAAAGGGGAAAATCAGAGTAGGAAGGGACTTTTGGCAAAAAGAAATCTGGGATTTAGAGATTTTAGAGAGAGAAAGAGGGAGAAAAAGAAAGAAGAGAGAAAAGTAAACATCTTGCTTTCTTCTCACATTTTCTCCTTAATTTCTTGTTTTTAATCACTAAAACGAATTGAAAATCCTAGGTTAACATCTATACTGGAAATCTAAATCACTTTGGGACAAAAACAAACACAAATCCGTGATTTTTCTGGGATTATTTGGACACTTTTGCAACCTTGAATTTCTAAGAAAAAAGAGCGAATTCACGTGGATTGGTGCATAGCCAGGGGTCATTCCAGCTGTGGATCATCGCCAAGGAGGTAAACAACCTTTAACTCAACTCTTTTTCCAGCTTTCTGGATAATTTGCTTGTGTTTGGTGCGTTTTTATTCAAGTTTTTAAGTTTTCACTTCTGGAAAAATAAGAACAGTCGTACGACTGTTCTTTGCACAAGAACAGGGGCACGACTGTAATAACAGTCGTGCCAAACCTGTTACAGTCGTACCACTGTATTTATTTTCTCAGCTTTAAAGCGCTTTTTTAGGGTTTTTTAGCGATTTCTGCCTCTAGTAAGATTACAGTCGCACAACTGTAATATACAATCGTACTACTGTAACTATAGTCGCACGACTGTAGTCTCCATTCAGGAGCAGAAATCCCTAAAAAATCCCAAAAATAAAAAAAAATTCATAAAACCCAAAAAAATTTCATAAAAATCAGAAAATTTCAGAAAATCAGAAAAATCTTGAAAAATAAAAAAAAATCATCAAAAATGAATTTTGAAGTGTGCATTCACGACCATAGATTTATTTTTCGGTGTTTTTGCATTTAGAATAAAACCACGACGGAGACCTGTTTCTCCCGAAAACCGACCCACCTCACATGTGATAAATTAAAATAAACCGGAAAAATGTTTTCAAAAACGATTTTCTCACAAAACTAAAATACAGAAACGTTTCAAAATGATTTTCCAGGTATAACCGGGCCGGCCGACCGGGCCAACCCAGTTACCCCCAATTGCATGACCCCAAATACCCAATTTTCCAATTCTGTCTGTTTGAGTCCTACTTATGGTGTGCCGTATAAATTGTGCTAACCTCTGTTTTGCAGCTTTTATTTTATTTTAATTTTCTTTTTATTTGTATTTAATAGAATTAATCGTGTATTTAGGCGGTTGTAAATATTTTTTAGATTCTCGTGTATTCTAGGCGATTGTAACAGTGAGGCGAGAGTTTTATTTTTTCTTTCAATTGGGTTGTAAGCTCTTAAGTATTTATTCTGTTTACTTTTTATTATGCTGTATTATTACGTATGCGTGCTGCGTGTATTATTTAATAAAAATCAATCTTTAGCAATTCAAAGTGTCGTAAATAGAACATTGGCAATAATATTTAAATTAGACACGAAATAAGGGACTTGTCCGAACCTAGATCTCTGAAAAGTGTGGCAGTTCCCGCTTTGGTTCAGCTACATTGTAATTTCCCGGTTGAGCTGAGCCGGGTGGCGACTCCTATACTTTTTATCGAGATTTAGGTCTCGATTCTTTTTCGAACCAATCCGCTTTTCCCAAAAAAAAAAAACGAATTTCCAAACCAAAAACCCCACGTGAGGGAGGGCCCCGCCCGAAATCGAGGCGCCCCTTCCGAAAGGGAGTCCCGCATCCCGTCGAAAACGTGTCGTCCGCTCACAATATCTTAAGGTATAGTTAAGGTATAATCACTGTAATAGTGTATCTTAAGGTATAATTAAGATATAAGTAAGGTATAATCAATATAATAATGTATCTTAGGGTATAAATAAGGAATAACTAAGGTATAATCACTAGAATAGTGTATCTTAAGGTATAATTAAGGTATAATCAATGTAATAGTGTATCTTAATGTATAAACAGTGTATAATAATGTAAAAGCAGTGCCTAAAGAGTGTATAACAATGTACAAACAATGTATAATAATATATAAGAAGGTATAACAATGTATAACGATGTATAAGAAGTGTATAAACAGTGTATAACAATGTAGAAATAGTATATAAATAGTGTATAAACAATATATAAACGATGTATAAACAATTTATAATCATTTATAAGAAGTGCATAACAATGTATAAGAAGTGTATAAACAGTGTATAACAATGTATAACAGTGTATAAGAAGTGTATAAACAGTGTATAATAGTGTGGAAGAAGTGTAAAAACAGTGTAAAAACAATATATAAACAGTGTATAAACAATGCATAACAATATATAAATGTATAACAGTGTATAAGAAGTGTATAACAATGTATAAACAGTGTATAATAATGTATAAGCAGTGTATCAAGGGTGTATAACAATGTATAATAGTGTATAAGAAGTGTATAAACAATGTATAAACAGTGTATAAACAATGTATAAGAAGTGTATAACAATGTATAAACAGTGTATAATAATGTATAAGCAGTGTATAAAGGGTGTATAACAATGTATAATAGTGTATAAGAAGTGTATAAACAATGTATAAACAATGTATAAGAAGTGTAAAAATAGTGTATAAACAATGTATAAACAGTGTATAAATAATGCATAACAATATATAAATGTATAACAATGTATAAGAAGTGTATAATAATGTATAAACAGTGTATAATAATGTATAAGCAGTGTATAAAGAGTGTATAATAATGTATAATAAGTGTATAAATATATAACATTGTATAAGAAGTGTATAATAATGTATAACAATGTATAAGTAGTGTATAAACAATGTATAAGCAGTGTATAAAAAGTGTATAATAGTGTATAAGAATTGTATAAATGGTGTATAAGCAGTGTATAATAATGTATAAGCAGTGTATAAGAAGTGTATAAACAGTGTATAATAATGTATAAGCAGTGTATAACAATGTATAATAAGTGTATAAACATGTAACATTGTATAAAAAGTGTATAACAATGTATAACAGTGTATAAGAAGTGTACAAATACTTTAGGAACAAAAGGACCTAATCTAAATTACAAGATAATACTACTATGTCTTCCAGCAAAGGTGTTAGGTACAGATATAAAAAGATGACAAACTCAAACTACTCAATGTTGAGATTCTATTCAGTTCCTTCAATCTTCTCCTTCAGTAAAAAGAAATATTCTTCTTGGTTTTCATTTGTACCACCAAAGATGAGATTCTATTCAGTTCCTGCAACAAAAAAACGCACATATAACAGCATATAAGAAGGTATTTTCACATTTAAAAAGTGGATTTCAACTTTCTCAGTAACAAATCTTCAAATCTATAAACATGGAAATTGTAAGTGCCGGAATCTTACTTCCAAAAAAAAAAAGTATAGTCGTACGACTTTAACTACAGTCGTACGACTTTAACTACAGTCGTACGACTTTAACTACAGTCGTACGACTGTAGATCGTGGCAGGTGAGCCAACCCACACCCTAAAAGCTGAAAAAACAGAAAGAGAAAGGGGGGTGCGAGACAAAGAAAGGGAGAAGACAGAAAACGAAAGAGACAGAAAAAGAAAGAAAAGAAAAAAAAAAAAGAGAGAGGGAGAAAGAAGAAGAGAAAACAAGAAAAGGAAAGAACTGATCTTTAAGAATGCTTAACATTTGCAAATCTCTGGACCCAAGTTCCTAACCCTAACTCAAGGAGAAAAGTGCGGATTTCAGTGGATTGGAGCGACACCAGGGGGTCAATCCTACGGTGGACGCACGCCAAAGAAGTAAACACTCCTTTTCCCCTCTTTTTTACAAGCTTTCTGGGTGATTGGTGTGGTTTTATGCCATTTCTATCCATTTTCTGCATTTTCTGTTTCTGGAAATCAAGAACTGTCGTACGACTGTAGTTACAGTCGTACGAGTATTCTTTATTTCCAGGTGTTTTCTTTCCAGTTTTGTCTCAAATAAATTTCTAGCGAGATTCTGACTTTGGGTCGTTTACAGTCGCACGACTGTAATTTACAGTCGTACGATTGTAGTTATAGTCGCACGACTGTAATGTATTTCCAGAATCAGAATTTTCGTTTTTATTTCCAAAAATTCCTAAAAATTCATAAAAATTCAGAAAACCCCAAAAATCATCGAAATGAATTTTGTTGTGTGCATCCACGACCATAGATTCAATTTTCAGTAAAATTGCATTTAGAACAATACCACGACGGAGACCCAGTTCTCTCGAAAACCGACCCACCTCATATGCAAAAAATGCATGCAAACCGGCAAAATTGTTTTCAAAAATGATTTTCCCACAAAATCAAAAATACAGGGACGTTTCAAAATATTTTCCAGGTCTAACCGGGCCGACTAGCCTAGCCAACCGGGGTTATCCCCTAAATGCATGACCCCAATTCCTATATTCCCAATTCTGTCGTGCTTGAGTCCAACTTATGGCATGTTATATATTGTGCTAACCCTATGTTTTGCAGCTTTTTATTTTTATTTTTGATGTATTTAATAGATTAAATCGTGTATCCTAGGCAATTGTATTTTTCTAGATAAATCGTGTATTCTAGGTGCTTGTAAAAGTGAGATGAGAGTTTTTATCTTTTATTCGATCGGGTTGTAATAATTTACTCATTTATTATTTTGCTTAACCTGTATGCGCGCTGTATGTCTATTTAATGCAATAAAATTGACTTTAGAGTTTGAAATACCATTTGAGAACATTGACCAATTTTATTTTAATTAGACACGAAATAAGGGACTTGTCCGGACCCAAATCTCTGGATAGTGTAGCGGCCGTTTGTCCGGTTCAGCTACATCATAAATTTCCCGGTTGAGCTAAGCTGGGTGGCGACTCTACAATATTCATCGAGACTTAGGTCTCAGTTCTTTTAAGAATTAATTCCATTTATTTTCCATTTATAAAAACCCCACGCGAGGGAGGGGCCCACCCGAGATCGTGGTGGCCCTTTCGAAAGGGAGTCCCGCGTTCCGTCGAAAACGTCGTCCGCTCACAGTGGCGACTCTGCTGGGGATGTCTTCAAAAAGTTTTTTTAAAAACTTAAAAGAATTTGACAAGCCCTGAAAAGTGTCTAATTAAAATAAGGTAGATGATTCTCGATTGGTATTTCATTTTGCATTTTAGTTAGACATGCTTGTATTAGATTTAGTATCCATTTTTAGCCCGGTGGATTATTGAAATGTCGCCTTTATTCCTCATGGTCTTAGGGGCACGGAGACGAAACACCACCCATAGCCTCGTATGAATCCCTTCGTTCGAACCCGTGAGTGGGGAGAAGTGAGGAGTATATTTTGCTATGGGAACCTTGATTTTTAACCTGACTTGGACCGAACTCATATAGGTAGCCCTAGTTGGATTCCCTTAGGATACCAAAATAATTGTGTGAATAATAATAAAATCGCGCCTTCATCACTCCCGGTTGGTGATCGAAGTGAACCCCGCCTAGGACTCGGTTAGAAATTTTCGAGACTGACCACGCTTGGAGAAATAAGGTTGGAAGAATTCTCTTTGTGTGCTACGTGTTACACGCTTCTCGATATTTTCCATTCATAAAACGTTTTGTGTGATACTAACCCATATTTTTATGTAGCCATTCGCATTTTATTTTTGCATGAAAACATTAAATCACTCGCTTGCCATTCATACTAACCATTTCTTTTTCAGCCATAACATTATACTTGTGTGAGTAGCATTTTTACACATAGCATACATAACATCATTATGTGTGTCATACACCCTAACCATGTTTTTGTGCAGCTATTTGCATTTTGTGTGCCATAAGCATTCACGACATATCACCTAAATTAAATTAGGGCATTCTAAGGACGCCCACCACGATCATATCATTCCATCATATATCGGGTATCCCAAAATACCCCGTGCTCTGCCAATGCACCGGATTGCATTCGGCCATTCCACCAAATCATTTCATTCAATAGAGACCACAATGGTCCTAGGTATGTTGCCGTGTGACAATCCACACGATGCATTTCATGACACCATGCTCATTTATCATAAACATCATATGACACTATGATCCACATCAGACCATTTCATGACATTACTACATTATTCAAGATGCTCTCCGAGTGCCGGATTAGTACGTATGTAGGGGCATTTCATAACATCCCAAATCATACAAGGTGTTCCCCGAACACCAAGCTTTTGTCCGTGTCCCCGTTACACGCGACTCTCTCATAACATCATTTCATATCATATGCTCAAAAGCATCAGAACTCTGTCCATAGGCATGTCCCATGCGACCATTTCATATCATCTCATAGACCTACAAAGCGTCGAAATATATCCGTGTGTCGATACACACGCGACCATTTCATGAAATTCATTATGTGCCCCAAAGGAGTCGAACTTTTACCCGTGTGGCGGTCCACACGTGACATTTTTTGCATAGCATTGGGTGTTCTTGGGATGTCCAAAAAATAAAAATAAAAATAAAAATAAAAACAAGGGAATCATCCTCATTATCTCACGATGTATATCTCATTCGTTCATCAAACATTCAAGCACTCCACAACATTCAAGCATTCCATAAGCACCAAGTACTTTACCGCATGCACTAAGTCATTTAGGTGTTCCAAAACGCTAGAAACTTTATCAAGCCCCTTAGGTCTTCCGTAATCATTAGAAACCCTATCCTTGTATACTATGCAACTAAGTTCCAAATCTTTTCCCGTGCAAGACACGCTCTGCACGTACCGTTTTAAACTCTACCCATCCTTCCCGTGTAAGACAAGCTCTACACGTACCGCTCCAAAATATCTTTCCTTGCAAGACAAGCTCAGCACACTTCCTCCCCGTGTAAGCTCTACACGCACTGCTCCAAATCTTTCCCTTGCAAGATAAGCTCTGCACATACCGCATCAAACTCTACACTTCCTCCCCGTGTAAGACAAGCTCTACACGTACCGTTCCAAATATCTTCCAGTGCAAGATAAGCTCTGCACACTTCCCCCCCCCTCCCCCCCCCCCCCTGTGTAAGACAAGCTCTATATGTATCGTTCTAAATATCTTTCCATGCAAGACAAGCTCTGCACACTTCCTCCCCGTGTAAGACATGCTCTACATTTATCGCTCCAAATCTTCCCGTACAAGACAAGCTCTGCACGTATCGCATCAAACTCGACCCTTGCTCCCCGTGTAAGACAAGCTCTACACATACCATTCCAAATATCTTCTCGTGCAAGACAAGCTCTGCACACTTCCTCCCCTTGTAAGACAAGCTCTACATGTACCACTCCAAATCTTCCCGTGCAAGACAAGCTCTGCACGTACCGCATCAAACTCTACACTTCCTCCCTGTGTAAGATCTGCTCTACACGTACCGCTTCAAATATTAACTCTCCTCCCGTGTAAGATACGCTCTACATGTAAGCGCTTTGTAAGTATCACCTTGCTTCGATCCGTGGACACCCTGCGTGTCATTTTATCCATGTGGTGTATATTTATATGCCACACTCTACTTCAGTATATAGCTTTATCAACAACATTCATTGCATTTTGCAAGTTTCCATTCTTGGCTTTGTGTGCACTTGACTAGCTTAGAATTGCATAACATGACATGACATCACATGACATCATCATTCATACATGTATACATCACATCATGCACTCACACCCACATCATATCTTGACTTGGTATCCTCTGTGTGCATGCCCCAGTCGATGCTGACAAATGTTTTTATCAGGGGACAAAAGGGAAGGAGTCTCGAGGATGGCTAGCCCAATGAACTTCAACACCGTAACAGATGTCCTAGACGATTATGTTACTTCATCACGATTCCGAAAGGCAGTCAGGGATGAGGCGGCGACAATGTTGAAGGAAATGCTAAGAGGTCATCTTGATAAGGTGGAAAAGCTGACGATAAGGTGCTCTGAACTAGAGGCATGTGTGATTGAGCTTGAGGTAGTAATAAGAGGGTTGACTGGTGAAGTAGAATCGAAGGCCCCCCTCAAAGCCAACACTGACCTTGTTCCACGACCAAATAAGAGTCCACTCCCCAAGGGTGACGGAAAGGGCATATCGCCGTGGCCTATTTCACTGAGCTAATTATTTGCCAAATGCAGAAAAGAGGGGCTACTGCAGAGCATCAAGCCGTATGTGGAGCTGGCACCTGATCAAAAGAACAACTTCTGCACCTATCATGTAGTGATAGGTCACCGAACCAATGTTTGCTATATTTTAAGGAAGGAGATCCAGAAGTTAGTTGATAAGGGAAGGTTAAAGGTGCCATCCGCTACTAATAAGCCACTGGGGGCAAGCAGGGAGAATAGTAAGGAAATTCCTCAAACCTCCCGGGGAGAGGAATATGATGAAGAACTCCTAAGCCTGATTTGATGAAAGTGGGACACTGAAGTTGAAGCTGGGGCAATGACCGGATAAGGAATAGTCGAACGCTGTGAGATCAATACCTTTAGAGGCTCCTTCCCGTAGGGAACTCATTTTGTTTGTAAAGTGTATTGAACTCATTTTGAATGCAATACATCTTGTTATTTTTCTTACTTATGTGGTGATTACATGTATATGGCATTAAGCATGCATTTGATCATCTGAAACGACATGTCTATCACGCATAATATTAAGATGCATGACGTCAATCTGAGTCTTGCAGAGAATTTAAAAGTGAACCTGACTTCGGTTAAGCCCCTTTCTTAAAAAAAAAAGAGAGAGAGAAAGAGAAGAAGTCTGCCATGCAAATAATGGGATGTCATCATTTCCGTCAAATCAATTGCCAACCTAGATCAGTGATCCCTATAAACCACGATCCAAAACGACGTTAGTCTTACCGTAAAAAGTTTCAACTTGAATAGCCCATAATACACCCGAATCATTCCAAAACCAATGCCAAATTTCAGACTCGATCCCCAAAATGAAGCTTGGAGCCTAATTCATGCTCGAAAAAGCATCTCACATAAAAAAAAACTAAACCCACCAAAAAGTACCAAGCCCTAAAAAAATTCAAATGACCTTCGCCACCCACCATGCTGTAAGACTCTGAATTAGACATCGATTTTAGTGCATATATAGTCTTGTTTGTGTGGCATTCATGTGCATATGACATTACACATGCATTGTTCATCCAAAAAGACATATCAAACACGCATGACGTACATGGATTTGAATGCAGCAGGAAAATCAACAGGTGGCTGTGGCTTGGATTTAGCTTCTTAAAAAAAAAAAAAACCCGATACCGACGGAAGACCTCAGCTCTCCCTCACAGTGGGATTTCTACTCCCAGCCTAAAGTTGTGCTCTCTTTAATCATAGAGTCAAACTCTGTTGAGTGCTTGATGAATCCGAGGGTGGCCCATCTATTGCATGAAATGCCGGGGTCAGTGAGTTGAGACAATAGAGATAAGTACATTTTTGCCTGTTCTGAAAAGTTAACTTCGGTGACCATAATTAAGTCTTATTTTCATACACGGCGACCATAATTAAGTCTAGAGTGTCTCATGGCATTAAATGGCAAGGCGTAATACTTTCATCTCCTTCCTTGAACCGATTCTGTGAAGCCTTATTTTCTGCCATCAATGGCTTCCAACAAGAAATTGAACCCTAATGCTGCTCCATATCGCATTCTTCTGCATCATCTCATCACCAGAAGGGCGATAGAGCAGAGAGAGGATTTGAATATGAATCTACTTCAAATGAGCTCAATAATGGTTACTCAGGAGCCTAACTATCAAAGATATCAAGTCGAATAAGAGGGAGATCAACGCCAGTCTCGGTGAGAAAACGAGCCTGATGATCAGAAATCTGCCTGGCCAGTTCCAAAGACATAATCTGCCACAAATTTTGGTCAAGAGTAAGTTCAAAGGGAAGTCTGCTTATGGTTTCCCCTACTCCCCTATGGATTTCAAGACTGGAGGAAATGTCGGTCGTGCATTTGTGAACTTCACCAACAGTGTTGGGGCAACTTGGTTTTACAAAGCTTTCAACAATCATGAAAGGGGACGATACCATCAACAGGAAAGCTTACAAAGTCTGTTGTGCTCATATTCAAAGGGAAAGTTGTATTTACCAACCATTTCAAGGATTCAGTCTTAGGGAACCGTGCCTTAACTGGAATCTGGGGTGAATTGGGAATATGAATACGGCATGAATGCTTTGTATTCAACTTTGGTGTTCATTATGCATTCGTTGTGTTATTGCATGTCAATGTTCACTTACGGGCTACATCATGCAGCGAACCTTGTCTGTAGAAGTGCTTTACTCCCCAAACACAAACCTATAATACTCCCCAAACACAAACCCATAACACCATGGGCAAGTAAGAAAACCGAACCACTGGGTATTATCGACAGCAGTATCTTCACGAGTCGCAATGAACATATCAAGATATATTTTTTCCATCCCAAGACAAACCGTTGTAAAAGGGATCAACACAGACAAAATGCCCATCACAGAATCTTTCTCCAAAAAAAAAAGAGAGAACTTGTTGACACGGAAAACCGAAAGGACGTGTTGGCAATGGGAGAGGGATGATATACAAAGTCAGAGTCACTGTCACATTCCCTATTATACTCATTCTGATGTCACCATTGCAATATTGTGTATGTTTGGATTTCCGATAAGATGTTCATCTTGCATACACCACGCCGTTACATATAAACATCTATCAGTAGGACATTGCATCTAAGCCCGTGATAACATCGCAGAAACTCCTGTTATGCGGTACGGAAATGCAAGGTCTCACTCTCATCTTCTTACTCAACCAAACAGACCATCCGTCAGCATGGCCTATTATTCTGATCCACTGAGCACGGATAACGTTTCAGAATATGCAGAGGGTAAAGTGGAAAGTCACTCAAGATGGCCAACTCCTCTAATACCTAGATCAGCGTAATAGTCAGTTGATCAGAAAACACATTGGAACAATCGGACTAGGTCACCTGGGCTATCATCGGGGCCAGTCACAAGCCGTGAATTCCGTCTCCGGGCTCGCACGGATACCAAGAGCAAAGCATAAGCCACACGTTGCATGCATACATACATTTAGAACTATACATGCATCCGTACATACATGCATACGTTTAAAGTAAACACGCATAATTCATATGCATATGCATCACAACTGATCCAAGTGCAGGTACCCACTGCCATCACCAGGTCTCTCCGAACCAGGTTCACTCTCAAAGCAGAGGTGGCACAATGTCAGGGCATCTATTGGGCCTTAAGCATCAGTGCAAACCCAAATCTCAACATATCAAGTCTCCAAGGGGCAGAATTATCAAGCCGTATTTATCCTTGATTGAAGGGGCAAAAATTTTTGTTTCCAAAATTATCGATCAAGGGATAAATACTCATCCTCGAGCCAACATCAAAATTATCCTCCCTAAAGCTACCTCCTTTCTTCATTCAAGCCAAATTTCGCACCCTTGAACTCCATTGCGTTCAAGCATGGTTACAAATCCTTGAACCCTTTTCTTCATTCAAGCCAAATTTCGCACCCTTGAACTCTATTGCGTTCAAGCATGGTTACAAATCCTTGAACCCTTCTTTTCATTCAAGCCAGATTTTGAACCCTTGAACTCTAGTACGTCCAAGCATGGTTGCAAATCCTTGAACCCCTTTCTTTATTCAAGCCAGATTTTGCACCCTTGAACTCCATTACGTTCAAGCATGGTTACAAATCCTTGAACCCCTTTTCTTCATTCAAACCAGATCTTGAACCCTTGAACTCCATTACGTTTAAGCATGGTTTCAGATCCTTGAACCTCTTATTATTTCAAGTCCACCCAATTCCAATAAGATTTCAAATCGTAAAAAAAAAATCCACCTTCCTTTGCCTCGGGTAACATAGATTCGATATTGGCCAATCCACAATCCACCTTCCTTTGCCTCGGGTAACCTAGACCCGATATCGGCTTATTTCTTCCTCAGCTTTGCCTCGGGTAACCTAGACCCGATATCTGCTTATTTTCTCCTCAGCTTTGCCTCGGGTAACCTAGACCCGACATTGGCTTATTTCTTCCTCAGCTCTGCCTCGGGTAATATAGACCCGATATCAACTTATTCCATCCAATTAACTCAACGCGTCACCACAGCAGTGAAGCTTCAGCAACTCAATTGTATGTTTTATTTCTTGTGTCTGTGGTGCTTTGAGTCGCGTTTCTCAAATTCACATCAACTATCCCAGACTAAGATCGGGTGGTGAATTTGATCACGCGAGGGGCAGCTGTAAGCGCCGGAATCTTACTTCCAAAAAAAAAAGTATAGTTGTACGACTTTAACTACAGTCGTTACAGTCGTACGACTGTAAATTGTGGCAGGTGAGCCAACCCACACCCTAAAAGCAGAAAAAACAGAAAGAGAAAGGGGGGCGCGAGACAGAGAAAGGGAGAAGACAGAAAACAAAAAAGACAGAAAAAGAAAGAAAAGAAAAAAAAGAGAGAGGGAGAAAGAAGAAGAGAAAACAAGAAAAGGAAAGAACTGATCTTCAAGAATCCTTAACATTTGGAAATCTCTGGACCGAAGTTCCTAACCCTAGCTGAAGGAGAAAAATACGGATTTCAGTGGATTGGAGCGACACCAGGGGTCAATCCTACGGTGGACGCATGCCAAAGAGGTAAACACTCCTTTTCCCCTCTCTTTTACAAGCTTTCTGGGTGATTGGTGTGGTATTGTGCCATTTCTACCATTTTCTACGTTTTTCGTTTTTAGAAATCAAAAACAGTCGTGCGACTGTTCTTGGGTTTGATGAACAGTCGTACGACTGTAGTTACAGTCGTACGAGTATTCTTGATTTCCAGGTGTTTTCTTTCCAGTTCTGCTTCAAATAAATTTCTGGCGAGATTCTGACTTTGGGTCGTTTATAGTCGCACGACTGTAATTTACAGTCGCACGACTGTAACGTATTTCCAGAATTAGAATTTCTGTTTTTATTTCCAAAAATTCCCAAAAATCTATAAAAATTCAGAAAACCCCAAAAATTTTGTTGTGTGTATCCACGACCATAGATTCAATTTTCAGTAAAATTGCATTTAGAACAATGCCACGACAGAGACCCAGTTCTCCCGAAAATCAACCCACCTCATATGAAAAAAATGCATGCAAACCGGTAAAATTGTTTCAAAAATGATTTTCCTACAAAACCAAAAATACAGGGACGTTTCAAAATGTTTTCCAGGTCTAACCGGGCTGACTAGCCGAGTCAACCCGGTTATCCCCTAATTCCTATATTCCCAATTTTGTCGTGCTTGAGTCCAACTTATGGCATGTTATATATTATGCTAACCCTCTGTTTTGCAGCTTTTTATTTTTATTTTTGATGTATTTAATAGATTAAATCGTGTATCCTAGGTGATTGTATTTTTCTAGATAAATCATGTATTCTAGGCGCTTGTAAAAGTGAGGCAAGATTTTTTATCTTTTCTTTGATCGGGTTGTAATAATTTACTCATTTATTATTTTGCTTAACCTATATGCGCACTGTATGTCTATTTAATGCTATAAAATTGACTTTAGAGTTTGAAATACCATTTGAGAACATTGACCAATTTTATTTTAATTAGACACAAAATAAGGGACTTGTCCGGACCCAAATCTCTGGATAGTGTAGCGGCCGTTTGTCCGGTTCAGCTACATCACAAATTTCCCGGTTGAACTGAGCCGAGTGGCGACTCTACAATATTCATCGAGACTTAGGTCTCGGTTCTTTTAAGAATTAATTTCATTTATTTTCCAAAACCGATTTTCTATTTATAAAAACCCTACGCGAGGGAGGGGCCCGCCCAAGATCATGGTGCCCTTTCCGAAAGGGAGTCTCGCGTTCCGTCGAAAACGTCGTCCGCTCATAGAAATCTCCTTTCAAAATTAACATTAGCAATTGCATAACAAATATTAATTAAGATTTGAAGATTGTATAGCAATGTATAATAAGTGTATAAACATATAACATTATATAAGAAGTGTATAACAATGTATAACAGTGTATAAGAAGTGTATAAACAATGTATAACAGTGTATAAACAGTGTATAAGAAGTATATAAACAGTGTATAACAATATATAAGAAGTGTATAAACAGTGTATAAGAAGTGTATAAACAGTATATAATAGTATATAAGAAGTGTATAAACAGTGTATAACAATGTATAAGAAGTGTATAAACAGTGTATAACAATGTCTAAGAAGTGTATAACAAGTGTATAACAGTGTATAAGCAGTGAATAAGAAGTGTATAAACAGTGTATAAACAATGCATAAGAACTGTAAAACAATGTATAATAAGTGTATAAACAGTGTTCACGTTTATAAGTGTATAAACAATGCATAATTAAATTTTAAAAAATTTTTAAAAAAAAGGCTTTGCAAGCTGTTCATGGTTTAGAGGTGCCAATTCCTGATCAAATTCAACAAAATGCAGTCCTAAAGTGCAGTTCAAAAAGATACAGTCACAATAATAAAGTGCAGTCATAAAATGCACTCCTAAAGTGCAGATGCAGTCCCAAAATTGCAGTCCTAAAGTACATATGCAGTCCCAAAATTACAGTCCTAAAGTACAAATGCAGTCCCAAAATTGCAGTCCTAAAATGCAGATGCAGTCCCAAAATTACAGTCCTAAAATGCAGTCCTAAAGTGCATATGCAGTCCCAAAATTGCAGTCCTAAAATGCAATCTTAAAGTGCCGATACATTCCCAAAATTGAAATGCAGTCATAAAGTACAAATACAGTCCCAAAACTGCAGTCTTAAAGTGTATAAACAATATAATATTAAGGTATAAGTAAGGTATAAACAAACTCACTAAGGTATAAGTAAGGTATAAATAATGTATAACTAAAATATAATTAGTATATCAAAAGAAATAACCAATAATATACTCAGTGTATCAGAAGGTATAACTAAGATATAATTAGTGTATCATTATTCATAGCTTTGCAAAATTGTTAGACCTTGTTTATACATTGATTATACAATCTGATATTTTAACTATACTTTTTTTCTACATTTACAAAGGTATTACACAGGATAAAACAATCCAAAATGAAAAGACAATCAAAGAAATCCCATTTTTGGTTTTTTCATAAACAAATCAATCTGTGCCATTAATTGAACTAAATACTGAAAACCCAAGAGAAATTTGTTTGCTAATCAACCATTCATACGAAATTGAGGGAAGATGAGACCATGAATTTTGGATTTTGGATAAAGCAGATCAATCTGCTAAGAATAGACCAAAATACTAAACACCCAGATGAAGTTTTGCTTGATCACAAACCACTGATATGCAATTGAGACAAAAATGCAATGAAAGAAAACCCATATGAGAAAGAGAAAAAACTGAACCTTTGAAATCGTTTTCTGATGCAGAGGAGACTATTGTAATACAAATTGTATATAAAATATTTTAAAAAAAAAGGTAATAATGTGGATTAGATTCAGAAACAAAATCGACAATTTTTCAATGTGAATGAATTAAGCATTATTATACAATTCTTTCTTAGTTGAATAACAATTACAAAATTTCATCTGGATAGGATAATCGTTTGAAGCAGTAATTCTCACATGAATATAAAAGGGACCAGGCTCAGGCTGTGTACAAGATGAATTTTGAAAGGTCAAAATCTCCCCATCGTTATAGAAAGCAGATGAATGGCTTCCAACGATTCTGACTATAGCGTTGTTAACCAGCTGAACCCCCATAAATAATCGCCGAAATCTCTGCCTCAAGAAAGAGCAGAGCCGTAACCAATTTCTGATTGAGTAAAACCAAACTTCCCATTTCCAATAACTTTCAAAGCTGAGATTTACGCACAATCGAACTTTCAATTTCCAATAGCTTTGAAAATTGAGCAGTAAAACTGTAATTTTGAAAAAATGGAATCAGTAAAACTGACCTGGATTTCAGAAACGATCGGAGGAAGATGACAGTCCCAATTGATAAAAATAACACATAGAGGAAAAAGAGTCTGTTCACCTCCTCTCTCCTTTTCACTTCCTCAGGTTTACTTTACCATGAAGACTGAGTGCAAAGGAAGAAATAAAAAAACTTAAGAAAGGAAGAAATAAAAAAAGGTAAGAAAGGAAGAACTCAAGCCAGAAGCGTAAAGAAAAATCAGATCTAAAAAAAAAATGTAAAAGAGTAAATAATAAAAGATAAACCACCAAAATAAAACCTGAAACGAGGGTAATTTTAACAATTTCCTTAAAATATTGGGGTTTGAAATGGATTTTTCATGGTTAGCCTGCTTAGGCCCGATAATTAAAGAATTCAAATATACATTGTATGAATATAGATTGAAGTATTTTTATTTTAAAATGAAAGATTTATTTTTCTAAAACAAAATAAAAGATAAATAGTTATCATGAGTTGAGTTAAATTGGCACCATTTGTATGCAAATGGGTTGGAAAATGTGCATGTTGGGCCCAAACTGACCAATTAACAAATCAAATCTAATAGCACCAAAATTAAAAAAAGTGAAGAAGAAATTGGAAGGTAATTTGTAATGGAGGCCAAGGCAGCTTAATTACTGCTCCAAACATTTTATCACTTTTCTTTTGTTGCCTCTAAATTTGGAATCAAGTGAAATTAATGGGTTGATATTGCAAAAAGATGGAGAGACACTTCGATTGTCTAACTTAAACGGGTGAATCTTTAATTTTGAATTTTTTCTATAATCGGCCCCATGTTGGCCCATCTTTCCAGTTAATGCTTCATATGAGAAATAATGAAAAGAATATCCAACCTACCGTAAGGAATAAACCGAATAGATTATTGTCTTGAATTGATTGATCTTTTTTATCAGTATGTGCTCCTATAATTGTTTATAGCCCATGAGATAACAATATGCATATGACTAACAAACCCCATATATATATATATATATATATATATATATATATATATATATATATATATATATATATTATAATATACAATTTATTCTTAATAATACATTGAGCCCACTGATTGGATTTTAATCAAACATATCACACATAATCATAGGAGACATATTTACTATTACATGTGGGATGTTCAGCGTTAGAAAATAAATGTCAATAGGTGATATTAATTAATTGGTCTGATCTATTATTTCAGAAATATTCAATATTTCTCCACATATATACCACAAGCTTACAAATTGACCCATCAAGATTGTGTAAACAACATGAACAAATCAACTATTAATTCATAGGTAAATTAGTTTCGAGGCAATAGAAAAACAAAAGTTGTATTATTATTATTTAAATTGAAGTCTACCTCAACAAAAGAAAATAACCCTTAAATAGGGTGCTAAACACAACCCTTTGACAAAAAAAAAAAAAAAAGGAAAGAGTAATTATAAACAAATAAGGAAAACAATAAATTTCGAAATAACAAAATTTGAAAAATTCAAAACTGACGAGTGAATGACTAAACAATAATTTTTATGGTGGAGTTACACCAATTTTAAGATCTGCCGATAAAAATTCTATTTTGATTTCTTATTTGTCTTCTTAGGCCTGTGAGCATGTTTTTTCTTATCCGTTTGGTTCAGACACCCATAACTATCAGCTCTGCATCACAAATCATCTTTAAATCTAAGTTTTATGTTCATTAATAGATTTCCCAATATTTGGTAGCGGCAAATCTGTTACATTTTATTAGAGTTCCTGATGCTTCTCATGCGATGAAAAGATTATTATAAGTTGGAAGGAGACGTTGGGTTGCTTTATGTATTTATACATTTCTCTAGAAATAAATTTAACAAATATGAAAATCGAAGAAGAAATTGGATATGAAATTTATGTTCTTTCGCTTCCAGCTGTAGAAATGTTATAGTTAAACATAATTAGCGAGCAATAGTTGAATATGAAGGAAATGAATTGTTATGTTTGGATCAAATGTCAGTTAGGTGAGTGAGTTTTGTTTAAAGTTTTTAATTTGTTGATAGTAATAAAGTCATGATTTAAACAAGAGTAGTCTCAAATTAAATCTATAAAAACTCTTCACTAATAAATAAAATAGTAAATAGTTGTTAAATGGAATAATGAAGTTTAATTTTATCAAACTTCTTTCATGTTTCTGTATTAACTGGATGTTGACTTTTAATTAGAAGATAGAATTAGTTATTGAGAGGATAATACGGTGTTAGAACTTTACATTAAAAAAAAAAAAAAAAGAGTAAAAAGAGAAGAAATAATAATGAATTTGCGCTCCAAAGTTTTAAATTTGAAGATATGTAATTGTTAGATTCTCTCTGGTGGACCCAAAATTAAAAAATGTATTGAAAGTTGGAAACACACTTTTACATATTTTAATATATATATATATATATATATATATATATATATATATATATATATATATATATATATATATATATTGAGTTTCCAACTTTAGTTAATAAAATGTATTCGTATATTCAGCAGCATCCACCTCAAAAAAACAAGACTGTTTTCTTTATGCTTATCTTCTTTCTCTAGTTTCCCCTTTTCCCTGTGGCGGTTGGCGGTTGGTGCTGCTGAAATTATCTTACTTTTCAAATTCTCTGCTTGTAGCCAAAAATTCACTAACCTTCTTTAACTTAAAATTTCAACTTTTCATCCTTTAATTTATACCAAAAAAATCACATACCACCTCTAACTTGTCTAACATGTACATAGAAACCCTTTATATTCTATGTGACGCTAGCTAGAGATAAATATACGTCTCTAGCCACGTCAGCGCCACATAAGATATAAGGAACGTATATACATGTTAGATAAATTGAATGGCTAGGTTATTTTTTAGTACAAGTTAGAGAAACAGAAAGCTAAAATCTTTAGTTTAATGAGCTAGGTTTTTTTTTTTTTTTTTACAAGTTGAAAGGGTCAAAAATGTATTGAGCCTTTTAACTGTATTAACCGAAAACAACATATGACTAAAA
Organism: Euphorbia tirucalli; assembly: GCA_039660915.1. Taxonomy (NCBI): domain Eukaryota; kingdom Viridiplantae; phylum Streptophyta; class Magnoliopsida; order Malpighiales; family Euphorbiaceae; genus Euphorbia; species Euphorbia tirucalli. Next base: position 13,450,191 of record CM077636.1, on the reverse strand, counting down.
ATGAAATCCGATAGAACTCATTCTTATCGTAGATCAACCAGGAATTATAGATTCAAACACATCAAAACTATAAACCTTTGGCTCTGATACCAATGAAGACATAATTAACTAATCCGTAAATCACAACAAGGACTAACCTGTATATCTTACGGAAATCTCGTTTACGGAACTTTCTAATGCCACAGGTTGAATCGTCCTGGTTACCTTTTCCACGTATGTAGTATTACACAGAGTGCGGGCTATTTCCGTGAGTTCTGCAGAAGAAAAAAGATGGAAAATGTTTGATCGGCAAATTATCGAGACGGATTCGATTTTCTGGTTCTAGATATCACGTATGCAGAAAAAGTGTCCAAAAACTGATATGGAATGGGGTATTTATAGAGTTAGGGAGTAACCGCCGATAACTCCCATAACTTCACCCATATTTATCCGTTCCAACCAAATTACACATTTGGTCCCTATAACTTATTATATATTACAGTTTAGTCCCTACCAATACAACAAATGTCATTGGCGGACCGAAAACCAACAAATAATACTACATATCTATACATAATATAAAAGAGTAGACACTTGGGACATGTATCAATTTCTTAGATTTTCTAAAATTTTTAATTTATTAAAATAAAAAATAATCTGCTATATATTATTAAAATTTCTCCTATCTATTTATATCTAAATATTTTTACCAAAAATGAGTATTTGGAGATGATCGGGACAAATTCTCATATTTTAAATTTTTATAATTTTTTTCCTTTTTTAGTTTTCTTTTTCTTTTTGTTATAGAATGATATCTCTGTATTTTAGTTTTATTTAAATTATTTCTCGTTCATTGTTTATATACAACTAATTAAAAATTTTGGTAAATAATAATTAATTAAAACTGAAATTGTTTAATTTAATAAATATTATAAAAATCTATGCATTTGCACGGGCCATAAGCTAGTTTATTATTAAAGTGGTAATTTTGGTGGTCACTAGGCTCAAACCTAAAGTTGGTGGAAGCGGCCAAGTCCAAGTGGGACTATGAATCCTGACTTGGTATCTACAAGTTGAGTTACCATACTGTGTAAAATGGTAGCTGGTATACCAAAATATGAAACAGATGATAGTTGGTATACCATAGGTGAAATTAAGTCATAAAATAGAATAGGAAGAAAAGAAATGCAAGAAAAAGAGCAGGAGAGGATGCAAATGAAGACAATAAATAGGGATCCACCTTTTATTCTAATTTTTTTTTAATTAATCGTTTTACCCTGATTAATTAAAAAAAATGAAAAAAGGGAAGAAGACAAGTCTTCTTCTTTTGGTACAGGGTTTTGGGGGGAGATTTGCCCCTCCAAAACCAAACAAACAGCGATAGTAGAGGGTATTTTCACCGGATTCCGGCGGTTGGAGGGTCAGTTGCCCCCACATCCCACCTTGCTGCGACCCCCGGGGGAAGTATTATTTTTCCACCATAAATATGTTTGTCTTAATATTGCTTCCAATCTGCCTCTTGGCATTGATAGGAAATGTATGCAAAGCCTCTCTATATAGAAAAATTAATTACTTAATTAAGATTGTTATAAAGTTAAACATTATTAATATTAATGTCTCCGTAATAATAATGTGTTTTGAAGAATAAGAAAGATTGCTTAGTTAGTTGGCAACTAAAAGTTTAATTCTTCACCATCATTAATTAGGATTTGAATAATTAATCAACCATAGTGATCAGATTTCTTATTTTAGAAGTCTTTTATACATTTGGTGCGTATAGAATATAAATTTCACATTAGGATTCTCCCATATGTTAAGAAGTTCTTATGGCTCCGTTGGTGAAAATGTGGGTGTGCTAGATAATTACAGTATTTCCCAACTAAATAATTATAGTGCGGCTACTAACTTATAAATCAAACTATTGCTAAAAAAAAAAAAAAAAATAAAGGAGACTTCAAATTTTTTAAGGTTTTGATAATTAACACCATACCAATCTAATTGAAATAAAATGATAAATTGTCTTCATGCAAGTTTATGGGTTCAATAGGTATTTAGTGCCAAGTACAGTGAGCAAATGATGTATTCGGTCGAAATTATATGATACTCCTGTCACATCATCTCATACGTATGCCAAACTAATAAAATTAGGCCTAATACATTTGAAGCCTCCTGAACTTGTCTCTAATATCACAAGTGCCCCCTAAACTTTGTGTTCGTTCAGTTACCCCCCTAAACTTTGAAAAAGTGACATAGTTTACTCCTCTTACTGCCACATGTTAATCATTTATTGGTTGTCTCACGTTTAAGTTTTCAAAGCGCGTGTATTATAAACGCTAATTTAGTGAGACTTAAATAGGAAATTGGGTTGGTTTTTAAAAGTTTAGGGGAGCAATTGGATACTTTGTAAGTTCGGGGGATAGTAGGCCAAGTTCAGGGGGTGCAAATGTATTAGAGTTAAAATTATGAAAACTTATACCTTAACTAAAAGAAAAATGACAATGCATATTCAATTAATTATTTATTTAATAGTTGATTATTTAAATAAAATTATGTACCCTAAAACCATATATATCCTTAAAAATAAACATTAAAGCGTAATTTATAAATCCTAGATCCTAATATAAATCGAGTAGCATGATTTTAATTATTAACTTGATATACAAAAGATGTTGTATGCAAAACATATTCTATAATTTCTCCAAGGTCAATGTTTGAATATTCTTTTTTTTGTTATTAGTGTATATAATGGCGGAGTATTATAAAATTTTTCTTTTATAAAAAAAAAATACACATTACTCTACTTTTTTTTCCGTACGGTAATTTATTGTATTTGCTGAAATTTACTGTGAGTTAAAAGAAAAATAAAAAATACAATCGAGTAAAAAGAAAAAGAGGTAGGGAGAGGAAGTGAATAGAAACAGAAGAAGCAGAAGTGGGGCTGATGATGATGATTATGGGCATGTGTAACAAGGAACAAAACCCATCAAATCCTTTCTGAGAAAGAGCACGCAATTCTTTGGATTTTTATCTCTCTATTCCTTGTTCTGCAATCATCATGTCTCTCTTTTCTTCATCATTACTCCCTCATCTCCTCCTCCTCCTCCTTCTTCTTCCCTTCTTTTACCTTCATCTACCTACTGCTCCTCGAAAGAGGAAGAAAAGACACTGCAACTTCTAATTAAGAGGAAAGTTAATTACCTCATGGCTTCTCTCAAGAAGAAAAAACCCTACTCCTCTCTTCTCTTCCTCTTAATTAATTAATTCACCATCACAGGGTTCAATTTCTTCTGCTTAATTGAGCAGTTTCCTTTCTTCTTTAAATCTATCCTTTCTTGGGGAATTGAAGCATCACGGTCCGATTGTTTCCTAGCTAGATCGATCCATCGATCAACCCTATCGATCTTTATTTTTCAATTATATTTTTCTCTCTCTAAATATGGCTTTGCTATACTTCTGCGTTTTCAACTTAGAATATTGAATGAAGAAGATAAACGTCACCGTTTGGGTTTATGGGTGATTGAAGATGGCTGGACTACAGCTCGCTCCATTTGATTTGTTGATAGGTATGTGTGTTAATTTTGTTATGTGATAATATCAAGACAAATTAAAAATCATGAAATTTTTCAATCTCTTGAGTTGAAAATATAGATTTTAGTATGGTGATTGTGTGGTTGGATTGGTGCAAGTTTCCGAGAGCTGCAGAGATCTGGATTATTTCTATGTATATGTATGTTTTTACAATAAATGAATGAAAAATATCCCGGCCTTCTTTGACTGTGTATAAATGAACAGTTAATCTCACCCATATTCTTGATGCAATTTCTATTTCTATGCTAATATCTCATGTATTCATACATCTATATATTTCTGTGAAACTATACCAATCTTACACTTTTCCATTCAATTAGGGCTTTCAATTCTCACATGTCTCATTCTATATATTTATTATATTTCATCTTACCAAAGGCTCCAACGAAATTTTAAAAATTAATTGTTTGATCTAAAAAAATCTCTGCAACCAAAATCATTATCAATTTACAACTCTCTCTCTTTCTCCTTATATAAATACATCTACATGTGTGTGGGCATGATTTAATTTGATATTTTTTGCAACAGATTTCGGTTATTTTTTCTTTTAAACCAAATCGAAAGAATTGATATCTTATATATGCTGAGAAATCATTCATGACTGAAATTCTGAGGATTTGGATATATAGCGGCTTGATTCAGCATATTCCTTGCTTTATCTCTTTAATATATAATTAACATGTTTCCTTTTCATATCTTTTTTTTTTAAAGCAATTCCTTTTCATATCTGTGTGCCTTTTTAGATTAATCTTCTTCTTCTTTTTTTTTTTTTCTTTGCATAAACTTCCTCATGAATTTACTTAAATAACTAGTACGTATACCAAGTCAAATTTCTTCCATTTTTCCCCTTTGAATCTGTAATTTTAGACTAAATTAATAAAGATTCTTTGTTTGCTCTCAGTGTTGCTTGACTCCTATCTAGGAATTAATATGGAATTCTTTGGACAAGATGCCATGAGCTGTTAAGCACCCAGCAGCAAGAACATATTTTCCAATCAAATGGGACATGTCCAAAACCTACCTTAGATAATCATTACCAATTTGATAAATTAAGTCAATGTTATATATGCATATTTCTTGTGTACACATATATATATGTATCTACTCTCGTACCCGAGCACTTTTAAGTTCATATACAGCTACGTGCATGACGATCTCTTAGCTGTCTTCGATCGCCTATTAATTCGTATAGTCTGTCTGTATTTCTTAGGCATATGTATATACTTAATTCCCACATTCTTCGAGGTGGCTATGGAAAAATATTAATTCTCTGATTTTAGGAAATACCGCATAGGATACTTTTTCAAGTTTAGATACTGTACCTGCAAATCACCCAAGTTCCTCTTAATTTGACCTTTGGATTTTTGTTTTTCAAACATTGATCTTTTATTTGAATTTTTGAGCTTCCTTGTTTGTGATGTTTTTATTCGGGGTTAATGACGTTGTACACTAAATTTTATAATGTGATTAAAGAGTAGAGCTGTTCCCGAAATATGACTGCTTGCTTGCTTGGAAAAGTTGGTAATATGTGTTGGCTATAATAAAAGCTTAATACATTCTGGGCTCCTCTCTAGTCCCTCCAATTTAAAATTTTATATTTCCATCCTCTTAACTTTTGCCGAAAAACCACATAGCCCTTTTAACTTATCTAACATGTATATACATGTTTCTTGTGTTTTATATGACGCTAACATAACTAAGAGTATGTATTTTTCTCTAGACAATGGTATATAGGACACAAGAACACGTAGATACATGTTAGATAAGTCATAAGGGGCAGAAATGTCAAATACTAAGTTGGAGGGGCTAGATATTTTATTTTTTTTTCCAAAAATTGGATGCGCAAAAAAAATGCAATAAGCTTATAATAAATATTGTTATATCTTATCTATAAGTTTAAGTTTTTGGATTTAATAGTTTATTAATTTTGTAGATGATGTTTCCGAATCTAATCATACACCTTATTTATCTTAATATTTTAAGTGTTTAGTAGTTTAAGGTTGTTTGATAACAATATTTAAAAATTTTAGTTAAATCAAAATATCACTTAATTTAGTAGTCAAAATATTTAACTTAATATTTGAAATCAAACATTGTCAGTATTTTTTTTAAAAAAATTCAATACTTTATTAAACTTTTAACTTTTAATTTTATCAAACGCCACCTAAGTCTTAAGTTTATAATGACTATTAATTGAATGAGAATTTGAATCTCGTTTAGAATACACTAAAATGATTACATGAAAACTTAATAGAATAAGGAGCCAACAGCTAGTTATATGGTTCCGTTTTAAAGAATTCAAAGGACACGTAATATAAAAAAAAAAAAAGAGACAACTTCAAAAAAGTACTTTGTGATTTGCCTCCTTTACAAAACAAAGACAATATATATATATACAAAAAGAGGATTTGTAGTTTCACTTGCTTTCGAAAAGAGGATTATTGATAAAATAGGCAAAATTGGTGACACGGCAATAGGTGTTTTTTATTCATTTTTCTATTTTAAATACGATATATATATATATATATTCTCTCTTCTTTCCAACTCCTCTTTCTCACTCTTAAATCCCCGTCAATTGTATCGAAAAATTGTTGGTGCACTGCAATATCTTACTCTCACTTGGCCTAAAATTGTATTTAGTATTAACAACTTGTGTAAATTTATGCACCAACCTGATGATGTTCATTGGAAAGCAGGAAACAATTGCTTCGTTAATTGCATGGTACAACATCTCATGGACTAGTTTTAGCCCTATCGCTCGCTACTTCTCTTGTTGGGTACTTTGATGATCGTTGATCAACTGGTGGTTATTGTATTATTCTATGGTCTATTTTATTTTTTTGGGGTGCAAAGAAGTAACCCATTATTGCTCGCTCTAGTACAAAAAGTGAGTACAAAACTCTAGCTGATGCTGCAGCATAATGATTATGGGTATGTTCTTTATCAAATTTCCAACCACCTGTTAAATCATTATGTGGTGTAATAATGTTGGTGCAATCTATTTGGGTAAGAATCCTATTTTTCATGCTTGCACTAAGCATATTGAACTTGATTTTCGTTTTGTTCGTGAACTTGTTGACGGTGGCATAATAGATATTCAGTTTCTTCAACCCAATGCTCAACTTACTGACATTTTTACCAAATATCTGGGTGTTAAATGTTTTATTTATCCACGGGACTGCTTGCATGTTTTAGGCACCCATCAGCTTGACAAGGGGTGTTAGGGGAAATGAGCATCTTTTTATTTATTTCTTGTAATAGAAACCTTTTGGGTCCTGATCTATCCATCATATTCCCAGTTGGTGTCTGACCTATTGATTTGGTACCTATTAATTTGGTCCTTTTGGTACCTGACCTACAGAAATCGAGAACATTTAGCATTTGAACAACAAAATTTAATGAAATTGATAATATTGGTGGTTTAAAGAGTGATAGTAAAGAACAAGAATGATCTATTGTTACAATAGCAATTGTTATGTAAATTATTATAGTTATATTAATAATTGACTAAGAACCAAAATTTTCTAGATTTTAATAGATCAAGTACTAAATGTTTTTTATTTCAAAATATAGTGTACCAAAATGACCATATCAATAGGTCATGTACTAAATGAGTAGATTGTAGATACGTCAGGCTCCAAAAAGGTTTTTCTTTCTTTATTCCGCTTTTATTTATCTTCCTTTTATAGTTATCCTCTATTGCGTATAAATAGTTTATAATTATACTTTCACATTAATGAGAATTATCATTAATCCTGACATCAGTTTTTCAATTTTAATTGATCTCTGCAACTCATCAATTCGAGACAACAATATCAGCGATTCTCGCCGGTGAGATTTATCCTTTAACTGATCTATGCAACTCCATCAATTTTTCAAGCAAATTCTCTTCAATCGTTTTTCAATTAACAGTGATTCCATTCTAGTTGGGGAAGGTTTTTCCTCTTTCTTTAAAGTTTGAAAGTTAGAAATCCATACTTAATTTGGAACTTAATTGACTAATTAATTATAAAATTTAATTTATTGGTTTTAGAGAGATGGATATAGAGTGGGTGGTTCCATTTGGCAAGGGCATGATTAAAGCCTCTGGCTGCCCTTTTAGTGGTGGTAATGCTGATGTTACTCTCCTTTTTTCAGGTTTCTTTGACTAGCTGAACTAGATTAAGCACTTATTTCTTAGTTTGATTTGGTTTACTTGAATCTCAGATTCGGAGATATTCATTTATGAAATTAGATTTGATGTCTGGTGAAATTTCCGAGTTTTATTATATAGGGGGATAGCAATGCAGTCGGGTTTGGATAATCATGGGTTGGGATTTCGGGTCTTGAATGGGCAAGATTTTAGCTCACGTGGAAGTTGATGTCCAACGTGGACAAAACATATTGTGCCATGTGGCACCACATGCATGGGTTTAGCTTAATGCGGCCCAAGTGTGATGGAAGGTGTTAAAACTTGATGACTAAACTCAAAAATAAAAGATTATGTATTTAATATGTAAAAAACAAAGATTAGGGGATGATTGTATGAAATGGAAAATTACAAGGGGCTCATAATGTGTTTTGCCCAATAATAATAATAATAGTAATAAAGAGGATATTAACACATGCATAAATATATATCTCATAATGTCGTATTTTTTGAGAGTACTATATATATATATATATATATATATATATATATATATATTAGGGCTGGACACAGTCCGGTCCAATCCGGAGATTTAGAAATCTCCAGAATTGGATTGGAGGAATAAATCTCCAGAATTGGATTGTTCCAAAAATTTCGGTCCAGTCCAGTTCGGTTATTCGGGGATTCGATTCCCGTCCTATCCGGTTATGGAGTCCGGGGATTCAGTCCGGTCTAATCCTAATATAAAAAATAAATCCTAAAAATAAAAAAGTACAGATATTTTCTTATATAATTTCAACTAAAAAATATAAATTCTAATAATATTTTTCTAAATATTAGATATTAAGTTGACTCAGTGGTTAGAAAGATTATAAATTATTATTTTTACATATATTATAAAATTTTAAAATTAAATAATCTCTTTATATATATTTAATACTAATAAATTCTCGGTTCTATCAGTCCGGTCCTCGATCCAATCCAATTCAATCCGGTCCTCGGTCTGGTCCTGGATAAATTACGGTCCAGTCCAGTCTAGTTCTTTTTTGTAAAAAAAGTCAACAGTTCGGTCCAATTCTGGATCTTTTTCCTCGGATGTTCGGTCCAATCCAGTATATCCGGTTCTTATGCCCAGCCCTAATATATATAGTTGTATTTATTTTTATCCTAAATAATTAAAAAAAAATCAAACAGGGGATATTTCCTTTGTGGGTGGTTAACAATTTTTGTTTAAAGGTCATATTTGGAAGGACTTTTATTTTTATTTATTTTTTTTTTTTGAAAGAAGAAGGACTTTTAGTTTATATATGAATTGTATCACTTTTAACTTAGTATATATTTTTAGTTTACTCTAATTGAATAAATTACTTATATTTAAAAGATAATATATATATATATATATATAAAGAATATATCTAATAATATATATATATATATATATATATATATATATAGATAGATAGATAGATAGATAATAAATTGTAGTTGATAATAAGTTTTGTAAGAAACAACAATTTAACTTGTTAATATATATATATATATATATATATATATATATATATATATATATATATAATTTTTCTATTCATAAGTTGTTAGTTAAAAGCTAAATATTGTACAGAATGGCAAGTTTGTCATGGTATCATTAATTAATTTACATATATGTTATTTAATTATTTATCACATAATATTTTTTTATAATATTATTACAATTATATAAAGTGATATTAATAATAAAATAAAATTGCTGTATAATTTATTAATTAAATATCAATAAAATAAGTATAAATTTACTAATTATTAACATTTTTTCTTTAATTTGACAATTGAAAAACAAATTTATTTATAAAAAAATTTAATGTTTGACTGAGAAAATTATAAGTAAGGAGGGTAAACAGTTACTTTTAATAGCATACCCAGCTATAGAGTTTGCTGGACAATATATCTCACCCCAACTGGTAGCTGTGCATGCTAAGAAATTATTTATCCTAAGATTTAATAGCTTAAATTTGGGTTTTAGTGTAACAAATAATTAACCAAAATTAATAAAGGAGAAATTGATACGGAAGGGTAAAACGGGAGGCAGGTCAGCTCCAGATTCCCCGTGCCATTGAAAAATTTCCTTTCCTTTTCTTTTCGGAGCACATAACTGCGACACTCCCCTGCATCTGTCTCTTCGCTGCTCTTTCAAACCCTAACTCTCCCCTATCTCTTGTATTTCTCCCTTGGCTCATCTGTTTCAGCCCAAGTTTCTGTTTTAATGAGGTTAGCTTTCTTCCGTTAGGTTAAATTCACGATTATGTATCGGATATCCTTTTTTCTATGAGAGCCGGTTACTGAATTGATTCCATAGGGTGTTTTGAGTTTCAAAATGGCTGAAGCTTCCAAAGGTCGCGTCACTATTACTCTGGGGCGTACTGGTCAGGTGATTTTTTCATTTTACGTCTCCATTTTTTTTTTTTAAGTTTTCAAATTGGGGTTTTGCTTCTTGTGTAAGTTCCTTTTTTTTTTCTTTTTTTTTTTTTTGTTCTTTCTAAACCTCTTTTCGTTTATTGATTGCGTAGTATTGTTAGATTTCTGAGTATCTATTGGAAAACAAAATATGTTTTGAAATATGTCGATGAAGCAGACGATAATTTATATTTCAGACATATGCGACTATTCAGTCTTGATTCCAAGTTTTTCTTTTTGTTCTTGTGAGTTCCGCACATAAAATGTGCTATTTAAATTCTTTGATGGACGCCGGATTAGTTGAGCTCATTCTTCTTCGTATTCTATGATAATGTATTGACTGTCGAAGTGTCATCTTACAGGTGGTGAAGAGAGCTGCAACTTCACCGGATGTTAACCATGTTGATCCACTGCCAAGTGCAGGAAGTAAGCGTTCTATAAGAGATAGACTAGGAAACAATTTGGACAATTTCTCTTCTCGTGGAATCTTACTGAACAATAAAAGGTGTGTTGCTGCTTTCATTTCTACATCTTAATCTGTTAATTTTGTATTTGCTATATATCGGATAAAGTTCCACTTGATGTTTGGAAATGTTCTTTGGATTGGAGATTGTTGAAATAGCTCTTAATCCGTTTGTCGTCGATTTCATTTGCTTTTTTTTTTTTTTTTTAATCTCTCTTTTTTCCTAACCCAATGTAAAAATTTTAAAGGTATTATATAGCATGTAGCATGTAAATGGTGTCAGGCAATTTGTGGTGAGGTTGAATTTGAAGCTGCTTTATTGTGGGTATACTTCTATTTTCTTGTAGGCAAAGAGGAGACAATTATTTGGCAAGTTTAAATGATAACAGTGCAGAAGGTAACGAACTTGTTGTTCAGCATTCGTTTATGTTTTGAGTTTTCCAGCCCATTTTTGGAGAACTGACCTAGGTGTTTTTAACAATTAAAAGATGGTCGCATTGATAAGCATGACCTCCGATACAAACTCATGCAAAAAAATGTCTCTAGAAGAGCTCAAAGCAATAATGATGAGAAAGACATGGACCTACGCCAGAAGTTGTCTAGGACAGTGCAGCCACCAGGCCCTCCATATAGTACAACTGACACACGCCAAAGCATGCCTGATCCGAGAACCGCCAGTATCTTGGGTCAAATTCCTCTTTCAAGAAGTGCAGACAATTTGCCACGGATGGATTCGTCTAGAAATTCTTATTCTCCCTGGACTTTGGATCATATAAGAAGGAGGTCTCCAGATAGAGTTATGGGTAGATCTAGGGGTTTGTCCCCTCCCAAAAATGTAGAGGACTTACCAAGAAGACCATTAAACAGGACATTTGATGATTCAAGAACTTTTTCATATATGAACAAGGATGTTCTTGATGTTTCAAGGCCTGTCAGTAGCTCCACCGCTTTCATGGCAAAACCCGTGATGCCTTCAGTATCAGCAAAGCCTGTTGCACCTGTCCTTGGACAACTTCCTCCACCGAGTGGCATTATACAAAAGAGCTCATACGTGGTACAAGTTTCTTTTCCTATGTTTTTCACCTCATAACATTGATGCCCGTGTACACTTTTTTATGGGTATATCATGTTGATGTGCTTCATATGTGCAATGCTTGCAGTGATGTTGCTGATGTTGAAAAATTATCTTCACCTCTTTCCTTTATATTCATTTTGTGCGTATTGGTTATAGTTTTTCCTAATAATTAACTACATTTGAAGTTGAAATTTTATTGAAGATTGATGTCATTCATATACAGTGGAATATTCTTGAGTCTGTCATGTTTTTGAGATCCTGTTGTTTCTATCATTAAGTTGTTGGCAAAAGAATGCCTTCTGGCCAGAAAGGAAGCAAAAGATCATGGAACTCTTCTGGAGGTCCTAAATTGGGGAAGCTTTTTTGTTTTGGGAATGAAAAAAGATCAAGGGGTTTTTGGCTGATAACTAAACATTGTTGATTAGCTGATGGGAAGGGGTTGTTTTTACTGTTGTGTACCTGATATTGATCAATTTCACTGTTGGCTGTGCCAACAAACAAGAATGAAGTTTCCTATGACCTTTTCATAAATGAAATCTAATGGCTTTGAAACTAAAGGAAATGGATATCTGCAGCCAATATCTAGGTTTCCATTTCAGGAAATTCAATTTTACGTCAGCTGGAGTGATGGATTTCATTCTTTTTTTTTTACTAGGTATGGACAATTCAGCTTGTTTGATCGTACAAGTATTGCACTCTTTTATGGTCCTGAATTTTTTTGAAGGTTGAAATTAGATTTAGCTATGGAGACCATTACATATATAAGTTTTAGAATGAATTTGGTATCCGTATCCTGCAAGGGGTAGATGGTGCTTTAAGCACTGCCAGCTTTTAATTGAATGAAATTTCAAGTATTGGTGGCTAGTTTAGGCACTCTTGTCAATTTTTATTTCAGAATCACTCAGAATAAAGTTTTTATTACCAACATTTTCCAATCTCAATTGTCCTTTTGTGCCCTCCTTGCTAAAAGTTTTACTGAATACACGATGAAGATTGGTGTGAGGTAACAACTTTGGTTGTGGCCTTATACTTGAGGTTGCACTTGCTGAGCTTAAAATAGCCTTTTTAAGGCCGAAAATAGGGTTTGCCTGCAGGTTGTTGTATTTGGACATATGCTATCTAAGAATAGCGTTAGCATGAGTTGAACTTCTGTTTGCACTTCACTTTTTGCAAGAAAGTTCATTGCCCAAATGCATGTTGCTTGATGTGTGATCACATTTCAGCTTCCTTATAGGTTATTAGGTTAGCATGGTTCTTGCGAACTTGATCTACCTGCATTTTGAGAGTGTAATTTTGTTGAATTATCTAACCTGGTTTTCTTGAGTGTTGCTGACTCTATTTGTGCCTTCTGAAAATAATGCTCTGCGACTTTAGCAAGTAAGCTAGATGGCTAGGTGAGAACTGCTGGGTGCTAACAGCTGCTTGTATGGATTTTTATTATTTTGTTTCATTGTTGAATTACTTAAAGAGGGGATCAATATGTTATTTTGAATGGTGGAAGTGAATTGCTTAAAGAGAGGATCGATATGTTATTTTTTAATGGTCCCAGCCTCCTAGAGGAGTATTGCTCTTGAAAATGCATATGCCTTATTATAAAATGAATGAAATTAGTTGATAAATATTTTGTTTTTGTTCTTTGATAGTTCCGCTTTCTCCTTGAAACATTCCGATTCTCCTCCACCTGCCTAAATATTCTGATTATATTTCCACCCTTAAATCACAGTTTCATTTACTTTGATTAGTATATTATAGCATCCCGTTATCTCTTTTTATCATTTTTGCATCCTTATGCTGGAAACTATTTTAAGCTCAACCTATTTTTTAGTATGTGTATAATGTTCATTCTGGATGTCTACTAACGTCTTTATATGTTTTGAATTATTACATAGGGTGAAGAACCACAAACTGTTGAAGGCTTGTTGCATTCTCTGGGACTGGGGAAATATGCGATTCTGTTTAAGGCTGAGGAAGTATGCTACTTTCTCTTTGTTCTAATGGCTTAGAGTAATATTCTTTTTCTTTTTTATTCTTAACTCCACACTGATCTTCTGATGAGGATCCGCTATTTTTGGGTAAAGACTGAAGCATGAAGATCATGTGCAGTTTGACCTATTGAACTAAAACTTAGCCTTTTTGAAGGAAACTAAACCTTAGTTCATTGAGTTGACGCGTACAGAGTTCTTTGCATTTAATGTTATTTATCATTTGATTTTTCAAGACGTTGTTTAGCATGCTATTCTGTCACTACATACAGTTAAAATTTAGTTCGAGGAATTTCAAGATTCAGATTTTGTGTTGTCTGGATCCTTTGATGCCTGTAATAAGATTTCATGTGGACTCGGGTGTCTTATTAGGTGCCACAGAGTTGGTATTGTAGTGGCGGCTGTACATCCTTACTTGAAGGTGAAGAGTTTATTAAGTTTCATTATACTATGTCTATGCCTGTATTTTTTCTCCTCAAGATGCAGTTTTTAACTGGTGCATGGATTTAAAAAGAGAAGTTGCTTGGTAGGTCAATATTGAACTTTTTGAGGGATTGTTGGTTGGTCTGAACTAAGTGTAGCAAATAGTGCTGTTTATTGCAAATGCTTTTCTGATTCATAATGTGATCGATAATGAACAGGTGGATATGACTGCATTGAAGCAGATGGGAGAACATGACCTCAAAGAACTAGGAATTCCTATGGTAATCTTTTCTCCTGGTTATATTTTGGGTGCCAGCTTCCACCCACTTAGTTAACATGTACTTGATATAGATCTTTGATGTTCTGTGTCTCAATTATTTGAATTTTAATAGTTTTCAACCCCAAGTACAAACAACCTTGAGTACAAACCTCTTGAAGTGTGCATGATATCTGCATTGCTTTGCTGTAACATTTTTGTGAAATTCAGTGATCGTTTTGCTGTAAGAGGCTATGGCTTTATCTCTTTTCATAGTGATAACTATTTTTCATACCACGGTTAAATTGTTCTTTTGCCAAAAATTTAGAGGTTAGAGTGGATTTTGCACTTTCTGAGCATAAATATATCATCTGACTGAAGTGAAAGAAATTAGACAGTGAAATGAGGGGAGTTGTGTTAGCTTATTGTGGCACAAAAGCTGGCTAGTGTTTGGCTTTGATAAAATCTTCTCTTTTAGTTGATTGAATTTCCTATGTACTAATTTATCAGTTTTCCTCGGTTGACGCAAAATCTATGGTTATATGGTGTAACTTCTCTGTTGAGTTGGAAGAATCCTCTAAATTTGTTTTGAGGGGATCATACATATGCTTAAACAGTTTTGAGCTTTATTTGGGTTCGTTTTTAATGAAGGGCATCTGAATTGCAGGGACCAAGGAAAAAGATCCTGCTTGCCCTCTTGCCTCGAACTAAAAGACAACCTTGACAACTGTTCTGGATAGCTAAGTTTTGCTCGAGAATATTTGGTCAAATTCTGTGCTATGGTGGCTCATATAGTATCTTTTCCATGAAGTTCCACCCAGCATTTCTTCGGAGTAGGTTTGAAGTGCCCTGTGAATCACTTGGTCAAATAGTTTGCATCCAACAGTTACTCAGCTGCATTATAATTTGATTGAGGCAAACAAAATTTTTGGAGGCACAGAATACTTGCTTATATCGTTAGATTGTTAATTCATGTATTTTTCTTCTTGCTCTTTTACGAAGACTTGTATCCAAGATATAAGAGTAGAATTTGTTGGTCCTGACTTTAAATTGTAAAGATTCAACTTTGATGTGTATGTTAGAGCAATTTCAACAGTATCTTTGCTGGTTTATTGTTTTATTAACTAGGAGGGAAACCGCTTTTCGTCCTAAAATTTGGCGTCAAACGTTTGTGTCAAAAATGACTTGTTTGCCCATCTTTAATGGGAAACCAAAAAACACTTCAATACTATCAGAGCCTGCCTGATATGGGCAATTTTCCCATGCTAAGAATCCGTCCTGTGATGCCAGAGCAGTGAGATGCTAACCAGCGTCTTTTGATTTGGTTTTATGCTTTTCAAAATTCGTAATTAAGTAATTTTACTATTTTACAAAAATAATTTCTAGAGTTAAATTATTTTTATTTGTATATGAATAAAATGATTGGCTTCAAATTTGTCATGTTGGCATGATTTGTAAAATAATTCTCATTTTTCACAATTCCTAGCTAGTTTTCAATTTCTGATTTCGGGAGTTTCGATCAGGTTAAGATTCCTTGTGTGACCTGACATTCTTGGACTAGGATCGAAAGCAATGAAATGACTGGTTTAACAAAATATTACCCGCCATTTGTTTGACGAAGACACCAATAAAGTCATTATTCTTGCGTCTATGAAGCCTCAACCTCGCTGTGGATCGGATACCAGTCTTATCAAAACTATAGCTACGTAGCTACTACAATCTAGCGTAAGCTTTATTTTACTACATTACGATTTTCTCTCTCTCTCTCTTTTTTATCCTTACAGATATTCTAGATTGATGTTATCCCTCTTACGCTAATAAAGATAACCTATTCGTGTGTTTGGCTCGTGATTTTCTAGAAATGCTATGCATGATATCTGTAGATTTACATTTGCCTCTACTAGATATAAATTGATCTGATCGAAATTCAAATTTCGTGCGTCCGAGTTCGATATTTAAAATTCAAACAACATAGATTCTGATCCTGTTTGTTGTTACTTGTAAATGCAATCTGATTCTGAAAATGATTATTGGAGCATGTTGTGGAGATCTCTTACCATTTTTTATGGGACCAATTCCACAAATCGTTTCAAGCAATTTGGTCAAACATTAACCCTGACTGAGTGTTGATGTTTTCCTGCTCTATATCATTCGAGTTGCTGTGCACATCAAATGAAAGTTCTTGAGTATAACTTTTTGATGTATGAACAAAAAAGTACTGCTTGTTTCAAATCCTCATCTATATAAATGAAGATTAAGATAGAATTTCTAAATTTTGGCTATTTTATCATGTCCTAGGATCCTAGAAATTGATCAATGTTCAGAGTGACATGGGAGAGTAAGAATGGTTTGCCGTGGACTCAAATTCTCATAGATTTGTGCCATTTCAGTTCTGCTGCAATTGTTTTATGTCAACCATAAAGTGGCCATCTCCAGTTTTTTTTGTCTTTCTTTGAAAAAAAAAAAAGATGTTTGGATTGGAATGTCCCTAAATAATTATGTAGGCACAACCACAAATCATTGCCACCTTATTCTCTTATTTTCTAAGAGATGTAATGGCCTAAGTTTGTCTTGGTCAAGATTGTACCACTGTCTAAATCTTCTTGGCCTCCTGCCAATGTGGCTTCTCTGTTACTGGTTTAAAATAGTCAAGTATGGTTTGGTAGGCAAATTTGATGTGATGTTATCTTTCTTCTCAATATCATCATAGTTCATTGCCATTGGTTACAAAATCTTTCTTGTTACAGTTTGAATTTGTGCTGCCTAAGTTTTCCTAAGGCTGTGATGATTGATAAAAAAGTCAAAATGGGTATTGTTTCTTTTGTTGGACTATGAGGATGATTGAGTTTCCTCGTTCCTTCAAGCCTACTCTGTGCTGATATGACCACGTTTTCTATAAACGATCTTCAAGGCTACTTCCTCTGTTTCTTTTTCATTTGTTTAGAAGAAATAGAAAGTATCCCATCTCTTTTAAAATACTTTTAATTGAGGGCAAAATCAGCATTAAAAATAGAGTAACAACTCCTGCCACTGACTAAACTTTCTGTTTGTTAGAAAAATGTTCAACTTAGTGAAAATTCGTATGATTGTATTCACATTTTATTGTCTTTTGCAGATTTTTTTTTTATTTTTATTTTGATTTTTTTGCTTTGGGCACAATCTCTTGGATTGGAATTCAATAGGAAAGTGGAACTGGAAGCAATTACAGCTGAGAGGACTGATGTACTTGAAAATGGTATTTAAGGTACATATGGTCTTAAACATTCCACAACCACTCTTGCTGTTTCCTGGATTATGTTCATTTGTCTTTAGTCTTAAACAAATGAAAATTATAATCTTTCTTTTTTTGTCTTAGTCAAACTTGGCATTCTTTCCAAGTTTCCTAATATACTTGAATATTTAATTTGATTTGTCAATAAAAGTATAATATATAGTTATATATAAATATGTGCGTAGAATAGAAACAGGATTTGAGGTTAGCTGATGATGGTATAGGGACCCACTTTAATCATAATTATATATCTAACACATGGATAAATCAACTGAGCTGAAATATTAATCAATCAATGAATAACCAACCAACCAACCAACTCAACTCAACTCACCCACCTAGCCACCAAAAGCCAAATTTCCCATCTTTGGTTAGTTTCATAATATTAGTCCACATGTTAGGATTATGAAGTGCTTTCCCACAGCAATCAGCATCCCTAATTGGAAATCCTCTCCTAAAGTGAGAAAATAATTTGAATAGACTAGAAAAAGGAGTGGGAAATTAATGAGGCATGAGATGAGACATATTGGTGGAAGAAGTTCACCAATGAAGGATGACCTGATTGAGTTAGAGACAATAGAATAAAAACACAAATCCATTATTTTAAACATTGTCTCCAAAGCTACAATATGTGGGGTCCAATTAAAACAGCTGTCCAAGGCAAATGCCTTTGCTTATATATTTAGTATACTATAATGTTAATTATTATGACTTGATTCACCTTAAAACATATGCTTTTAGGTATATAATAGAGGTTTGCCCGCTCTAAGAAGATATGCCCAGATCTTGTTGAAGACCTTAATTAGTATATATGCTTACATCATTACCCACTTGTTATATTCCTTTATGTAGCAACTACTCTCTCTCCCTTAACTATTCTAAAATAGCATTCCCATTCCAAAACATGGTCAAGATATATGTATATTAAAATAGTGATCTTTATTTGTGAAATAAATATTTGTGGGTGGAGGGATAATTACAAAGAAACTTCATATGGTGCTGAATAATCACATTTCTACAGATATGAACATTTTTTTTATAAACATTATTTGAGACCTGTAGTGGATGGGACTGGGCACCCATAGATATGATGTGGGGATCATTTTTTTATTAACTTTTATATTATAATCTCAGGTAAAGGACAATACATGAATCCACTGACTTATTAGTTGGATGAGTAAAATAATAATAATAATATATTAGATATGCATTTAAGTACAGTGGGAGATTTGTTGCAAGGTAGGATCCTTCCTTCCAGGTTATAACATCCCATCGCATCCATCTTTCTTTGACTTTTGTTAATTACAATTAATAAATAATAATCTTTATCCCTTCTTCAAGCATGGAATATTAGTTTTTAAATAATCAAGATGTTCCATGATTGCATGCTTTTTTAATGTCTAATATTGCTTACACCCCTCGTTAATAAAAGCACACTGAATCCTGATTGATGGAAAAACGTTTCAAGTGTATCTATTAAAATGGAAAAAAATGTTTTTTTTTTTTTTTTTTAATAATTAATATTGCTGCATGAGACGGCTTTTCTGATCTGACTTTTCTTTTTCTGTCTTTTTTATTGACTCTTGGGTATCTTTTTTATAATGCTGTTCATGTTATTAGACTAGCCCTGTTTTTAGATGCAATGCATAGGGTTTACTATATAAGGAAGAGACACCTGACAACTAATCCATGCATTACTAGTACAAAAATACATTTTCTTTTTCTTCCAAACTTTCAGACAGATGGATAAGGAGGCTAATTCTAATATCTTTTCTTCCACATTAGATGGAGACAATTGTCATTCTGCTGAATCCTGTGTTGAAAAGAAGCTGAAATTGTTTGGTTTTGAGTTGAATCCTGTTCACAGGAATGACGAGAGCTGCCTCAAAGGTTGTGCAGAAGGAGATGAAAGTGTGAATTCATCAAACACTGTTTTTTCTGAAAGGGAGAAACCTCTGAAGGAGAATTCTGATGATAAGAAGTTTGAGTGTCAGTATTGTTTCAAAGAATTCGCAAATTCACAGGCTTTAGGCGGTCACCAAAATGCCCATAAGAAGGAAAGGATGAAGAAGAAAAGATTGCAGCTTCAAGCCAGGAAGGCAAGTATCAGCTGCTATCTTCAACCTTATCAGAACAACCTCAATTACAACTGCCAAGGTTCGACACAATGGTTCTATGATCCGTCCTGTTGTACTCCTGAATTCACCCTCTACGAAGAGTCTCAGATTAGTTTCAATCCTTACGAGCAGAATTCTCCTCTTAATGGATCTCAGGTACCAAAGTGGTACGCTGTACCTTCTCAGTCTCAGGCTCCATTTCAACAAGAAAGTAATTGTATGTTCACTCTAACACATGCTAATTCATCTAGAGATAATAGGCCTGAAATTAGAAAACCTTTGCCTAATTCCAAGCAAACTTGTAAATCTTTGGATCTTCAGTTAGGCCTTAGCTTGCAATCAAACATCCAAAGTTCCACCTGAACTAGGACAAATATTACATGTTAACAGAGTCAAAGAAATAGGCGAGAAAATTCGTGATGATCACTTCGCTGTTAACACCCTAGAGATTCTGATCAATGATAGTATGAGGAATTTATTTATTTATCCATACATAAAAATTATCATGTATAATTCAATTTCATCAGACAATATTTTAGTGTCTTATATTGAAGATGACATATATATATTCAGTTGGAAAAGAATGATGGCTTGTACAAGATTTCAAGTTTTGGAATTTTGATCTGAATTTTTTATTTTAATATACTTCTCTTTATTTCCCGCAATATATCCTGTAAATTCTGCATCTTGTTTGCAAGATATTCCTCTTTTTTTTTTTTTTTCCTTTGCTTTTTAGTCTATGCTGAAGGAGAATTGTGACTTCAAAATTCGTGTATGCTTCTGAAATTCTATGTTTGGCCATTCAAGTTTTGTTGCCATGCTGCATCTCCTGCATGAATACTTAAAAAAACATGTTTAAGGCTAAAATTTGTACATTTCTATGATAAAATTCTGCATGGTCTCCTAATTTATCTCTAAATTTGTTTAATTAATACACAGGGCTTTAATTTGTAGCCTGAGAATGGATATGTTCAATTTTATGTTTCATGAGATCAGCATGTGATAACTGAGTAAATATTACTTCCCATATGATCTATTAATTAAAAAACGACTGTGACAATTCTGATAAATTTTATAGCAGACCGGATTCATGTATATTGTTCTAATGAAAAACTGATACATGAGTATCGAAAAAATAAAAAATACTTATGTGTCAATTCTTTACTAGGAAGGTCCAATTGGATTCATTGTATAAAATTCCTCCAATTTTCTTTTGTTTTACATTTGTGATTTATCCAGCTGCCAAAAACATATGCCCAACTTTCTATTGTATTTATGACACGAAATCCTATTAAAATATAAATTGTGTTTTCCTCTTTATTTTTTAATAATTAGATTACTGTGACCATTTAGAAATTTAATTAAAAAAGAAAACTGAGTAGAATTATAAAGTTTAATCATTATAGAAAAAAAACATCACTACAGCTAGCAACAACTGTTTAATCCACACTTGGGTTATCGATAAATATATGAATTCAGAATTTATTGTATAATCTTACGAACTCACTAAAACAATTAATTAGTTTTGAAAGTTCATAGGGAAAAATTACAAATGAAATAACTTTTTTTTTTCTTTTATAGTAATAATTTACAAACGGAAAATAATTATGACAATTTAAATTCATCAAAACGCAATAATAATTCTTTTGATAAAGACCAATAAAGAAAAAAAAAAGTATTTATCACCGATAATTGTATTATCAATGGAACAAGAATTGGGATTTAGCTTAATAAGTACCAATCACGCCAATTAATTAGTACGAAAATTTTTAGCATTTGTAATCTTGGATTATTCTTTAATGCATGATTGGATTGAAGGAGTAGTGATCCAATATGGTGGTGCGAATGATCATCATCATTAGCATCACGTATTATCTTTAATTACAGAACAATTAAGGGTTATTTATTAGGTGCTAGAGAATATTTGTTCTAGAAATTGAAAGAGTGTCCACTTTCTGTCCCATAATGGAGTTCCCAACATTTGTATATATAAATATATATATGGGTTCTTAAAATTTTTTTAATTTTTTTTTTCTTTTTTTTTAAAAAAAATTGATACAAATTTTGCTCTTGTCATCCACTCAATTTAAATTTGTCCAAAGTGCAATCCAACTAACTTCATATCTTAATTTTATAACCAAGATTCGGGTTTTGACCTACTCATGTAATTGGATATATAGTATTGGACCGACATTTTATAGCCAAAAGAATCATAATCTTTTATTTGGGAATTTTATTGTATATAATTAAGCATTATAAAAGAGGAATCTTCTAATGTTATGCATTTAATTTGTATGAGTATATAAATGTAAATGCTCGTCTGAATAAGCCTAAGCAGCTCTTCCATTTAAAAATAATATATATTGAAATGGATATTAACTTTTCTTTAATTATTAGTTAGATTGATTCTTCTTCCATTTCAACTTGGGGCTGTTGGCTTTTTACAAAATATTGGTACCTTTATTGGATCGGCAGATTTGGGTAGATTGATTTTTCACTATACTAATTCTAAATGAATTAATTGGGCACAAACAAATTGAATATTTTACAAATATATTATTTTCATAAATAAGTGATAGTGATACGCCGGTGATTAATAAAATTCATCGATGAAAAAAAGTGTAATATTTTTCAGGTGCATGAATTGTATACATAATTTTTATGAAAAAAAAAAATAATAATATAATGCATTAATTTTCCAAAACGAAATGAGATGGAAGAGGGCACATCCTGTCTACAAATCTTGACAAGATCAGTAATATCTTTATTTAATATATCTTCGATGGCTTTAATGTACAATTAATAACTTAATTATTAATAAAATTGGACTCTATCTATGTGTATGTTTTCTTCGTGAGCTCTATATTATATATGTAATATGTTTTAAAGTTACACACGAGAAAAATAATATAGTAATATCTATCAAAAAAAAAAAAAAAAGAAAAACCTAACTGCTATTTTATTAGTAAATTAAAATATTACAAGATGTTATCTTCTTACACAGATAAATCCATTAATTAACCTTTTAGTACTTGCGGGTCAATGACTCAACGTCCTTGCCCAAAAAAAATTAATTTACAAAAACCAAGAAAACAACGTTATTTAATTTATTTCTTTTCTTCTTTTTTTTAACAATAATTTATTTATTATCATCGTTGTAGGGTAATATAATGATATATAATTGAGTATTATTTAACCGTACATTGTTTTGAAGAATTCATATATACATATACATGATTTTTAAATCATGATGATGGGTCCTGTTAATATATAATGTTACACGTTTCTGAAAGTCGAATCTTTAAAAATATATACTATGAGAATGACAATAATAATAATAATAATAATAATGATTACATGTGTGCTTATTAAAATAAGCATAATTTATCATGATCAAATTTTAGTAATTGAATGAATCCTGGCTTGTGGTCTTCGCCAAGCAAATATTAATCTTATATTACTTGCAATGTAATTATTTTTATTAAAAAAGAAAAAGAAAAAAAGAAAAAGAATTGTCTTCTCCTGGAAGAAACAACCCTAAATATATCAACTTTTTTTCTTTATGATAAAGTTTGGAGGTAGCCAACTAATTTAAATTAAAATCACGAGGTTGTCTTTTTTTTTTTTTTTACGTTGTCTAATTAATTAAGTTCTAAGATATAATATTACCAAGTTGTTGGTTTTTAAATAGAATTTGAAAAATGATATATCACCTATCTTTTCTTTTCTTTTCTTTTTTATATTAGTTATTTAAAAATAAATTAGGTAGAAAAAGGTGAACATTTGTTTCACGAATATAATTTAGTTACATCCTTAGTTTCGAATATCTTACGTATGGAATAAAGAAATACGGAGAGTTTTTATTGAATGGTTAGAGTAGTGTATTCTTATTCAATAAAAATATACCATGTACCACATTTTCAATCGACCGGGATCACATGTTAGCTAAAAATATTTATAGAGTAGGTCAAATGATTTCTAATCAATTATTAAGTTTCAAATTAGGTTTTTTTTTTTTTTTTTTTTTTTTTTTTACTTTTTTTTACTTTTTTTTTTACCACGATCGTGTCGGGAATTTAAACCGTATTCCACATGTATATGAATTAAATGCTCCTAAGACTTCTATTAAATGACTATGTAAAGAGCTTAAAATGATGAAAACAACTAAATCCGTAATTAATCTTTAAAGACTAAGAGTTAATTGAAATAAATGCGGCAAAACAAACTTGAATCTATTTGAATTGAAAAAAAATAAAATGCAAATACATGAATACAATTGATTGAGAATTGAAAACTTATAGAAAGTTGTCAACAAAAGGAGCACTGACAATGATTTGAAAATGAACTCAATACAAGCTAAAGATCTACCGACAATGAAGTAAAATTGCAGGTTTGTAAACTAAAAATTAGAAAATTTGGTTTTCACTTGTTGAGCATGTGTTGAATTGTGCAGTTGTTTTTTTTTTTTTTTTTTTTTTTTTTTTTTTTTTTTTTTTTAATTTTATCTCTCAAACTTCTATTTACAGATGGAATCCTGCACTTTGTAAAACTTCCAATCTCATGCTTCCTATTTAACTTTCAATTCTCAACAACTGTATCTCCTTTAATATTCAGCTGCAATACTTTCATAAGAAATTACCACTAAAAATAAATATGGATATATCCAAATCCATGTTCATATCCATTAGCCCAACCCAAATTAAAATACGGTGGAAACATATTTATTAAATTAAAAAATTACTTATTGTCTAAATACAAAATGTGTATGTTATTAATTTTTTTATTATTACCAATTTATTCCTTTCTATCAAAAAATTATGGGTGAATAAATACTTTTGATGTTCTATCAAATACATTAATATCTTTCTATTGTACCTTTTTAATTTATACTTTTTTGTATTTGACTTTCGTTTCGTTACACTATGATTTTCATTTATTTATTTTTGTATTTTATTCTATCTAGACTGATGACGACGACGATGACTATTATAATGAATAAAATTATCCTTTTTTTCTCACTTTTCTGAAGTTATGGCCTGAGCACAAAAGGGATGAAACATTTGTTTTTAAATTAAATGGTAAACAAGACCCAATAATTTACTAAAATTGAGATGTTGTTCTACATTTGGACTATAACTTTAGATAGATAGGAATAAAGGGTACTAATTTTATTCATTTACAATATGTCACTTCATCAATTTAGACAAAAAAATATATTAAAATTTTTTTGAAAAATGTCATAATATGATGGGCAAAATGCATATAAGTATAATTAGATAAGTGATATATAAGGAAATACATGTTATAATTATTTAACCAAAGATTATTGACTTTATATTTGGAAGTGAGGATCTAATTTTTTTTTTTTTCCTTTTTTATGGATAATGCAATTTCATTAAAACTAAGCAAAAAACACAGAGTTTCAAGAACAAGTCAAGGCGCCAAACACAAGGGAAACCTTCAACTAAGATAGTTGGAACGATTAGAGAGGAAGTTTACATAGATAAGACCTAAGCAACTTCGTTATTGGCTCTCCCTGTGTGACCAAAATAGAAAAATCTAAACATGGCCAACAAAAAAATAGGTTAGCATTTTGTAATTACTAAACTACTTAAAATTTATCATGTATCAGTGATACATATGTATTTCCTTTTAATTTTGCTTTCATTACTCTGACATTAAAGCTACCACCAAAACTCCAGCCAGCATATCACTTTGTTAAATTAATTTTCAAAAACTTTTTTAGTAGCCACATAAATTTAGCAAACATTTAGTTAGCTTAGGCGTTGACTGATACCAATAAATGTGTTGATGTGGCTAAACATGAACAAAATTGATTCGTTAGGGGCTAAATTAGCCTTGAATGATAACTCTAAGCCCTTAATTATTTAGTATGTTAGGAACGAAAATTGCACTTTTCTACTAATGTTACGAATACATTTTGTTACTTATCCTTATATATGTGTGTGTCAGTGTATGAAAGAGATATGTACATGTTATCAATTAGGGGGAAAAAGGAAAAGAAAATCCGAGCTAGTATTGTATAATTAAAAAAAAAAAAAAAATTGAGAAAATCACATAAATAAACTCTTTTTTTAATGAATATTTATATAAAATACCACCTTACTATTTCTTTTTTCATTCTTAGGTTACCTTATTGGGCAAGTATTTTGCAAACAACTGACTAATATACTTTTTTATATAAATATTTAAAGGAATAAATATAACTTTCAGTGTATTTTTACAATTTTAAAACATTAAAATTTAATGTTAATATTTTAATTTATATGGTTTGCAGTAAGAAATATATTGTATTTTGGAAATAACTATGTAAAAAGCCCAAGAAAATTTCCAAAACAAACACAAAAGTGGCTGAATGGGTATAGAATGTATTATTTTGGGCCAAACCCAATTGCAAAAGCCTCAAGCTGAAGTATGATGGCCCTTTCTCTTAACTATTCTTTGAATGTGTTAACTATTTTGGTTATGAAAACGAAACTTGCATTTTATTATTATTACTATTGATTTTTTGGGGAAAAAAACAACTGAGTGGATTCTAAAATTTACAATTACATAATTTTGTCTTGATGTAACCTAAGCCATCGAAAATTACTATTTCCTTACCTGCATTCCAAGAAAATATATCATTATTAAAATTTGAGAATTAAATGCGAATTATGGCAAAATTAAGTGTTTGACATACATGATCATTGCACATTGCCAATGTCAAACACTTAACACACATCTAAGGTTGGACATCTAGAGCATGGAATTTACATGATTAGATATCGTGAAGTGATATAATAATTGGACCAATAAGAGACTATTTGGTTAGGATACTATGGTAAA
Organism: Euphorbia tirucalli; assembly: GCA_039660915.1. Classification (NCBI taxonomy): domain Eukaryota; kingdom Viridiplantae; phylum Streptophyta; class Magnoliopsida; order Malpighiales; family Euphorbiaceae; genus Euphorbia; species Euphorbia tirucalli. The sequence goes on along the minus strand of CM077636.1, from coordinate 13,423,608 downwards.
TTTATATAAGTCTTACAACAACAACAAAAATATCTGAAAATTCTTAAAAAGAAAAAACCGCAAAATGGAAGAATTTGCTTCACACTTGTGAATAACACATTTTTTTCATAGTTACACATATAGGATACTAAAATGAAATAAAATAAAGTTTTTTTTATTGAGAAAAAAAAAATCGATTGAATGAGTTTGGTCAAAAGAAAATGAAACTGCTTTTCTTGCAAGTGAAGTGGATGGAGCATAAAGAAAAGAATAGATGTAGGTCATATGCAAGACAAATTTGTTTCCCAAAATTAGTATAATAAGGTTCGAATTTTCTACACCGTTTTATGTTCCAAGACTCTTTGGTGGTTTGGTCATATGCCAAGCCAGACCTTATTTCTTTAAAAATATTTAGCCGCCATATCACAATGTAAACAAATGTTGAGTAAAATTAAAAATTTTAAAGAAGACAATCCTCAATCAAAACCTCTAAATAAGAAGAATCATGGGAAACCAAATTAAGTGTTTGTACTAAGAGTAGAGAATTTGATTCGAGTGCCACTTAAGAAAAACCATTATCCTTCAACTACGAAAGCATCTTCTTACAACACAATGTCTCCACTAACATTGGATTAGCGAGGAAATTAAGCGCCTTAGCACTTCCTGCAACAAAATTGATTAAACAATATTGTATCACCTAACCAATACTCGTTAATCCAGTCTCCTAGTAGGCTCCTCAATATTACATTTGACCCATCCCTCTATCGGAGGAGACCAAAGATCTACTGCCAAACCACTAGCGCAATCTTTCAACGTAGTTCGTTGTTACGCCTCCCGCCACGCCAACATTTCTGCCAAACGCTGTCGTGTGAAACTCCACAGATCAACCGAGAAATCATGCCACACTACGAAGTTCCTATTTCACCAAATCCCCCATAGCACACTGACTAAATGCCAAGAGATTCAACAAAAACTAAAACTGTCATGTTGTTCCACCAAGCTTAGAAAATTATACATGGTTGAACAATAAAAGAAACCCTAGCCTGCTGCCAAAGCTACTGAGCAAGAGGGCAATGAAGTGTGCATAGTGGTAAGAAAAAAAAAAAAAAAAACTTCAAACTTAATATTTTGAAATTGAAGTTACGGAGACTCTTATAGCAGGTATGGAAATTAAATCCATATGGGGTGCTAAAAGAGTTAATTCCTTCGTGTTAGCCCACCCTCCATATATAAGCTGTGAATTTTTATTTTTTTATTTTTTATTTTTTTTAATATTAAGCAATATACTTCTGTAAAAACTTTCATAATCATCATTAAAAACAAAAGCAAGTTAGAATATATGTTTTAATAACCATTGTGTTTGGTTCTTTTTTCTAATTATTTTGAGATAATCCATGATGATTAGGGTCGAGGGTATTTTAATTGGTAGTACAGCCATTAATTGCGATTTGAAATTTGAAATTGAATACAATATTTAACCTTTCCGAGCTTTGATTTCCCAAAATCAAACCCAACTGGCTAACAGCTAACTCTTCCATTCTCTGCTTTTTTCCACTTATTTCCTTCTTCTATATTCAAAAGTATTGAATTGAAATATACAGATCCTCTTATCTTGCTCCTGTTGTGCGCACTACGCACCCCAACGTCAAATTGCCGCCTTTACTTGTTTGGCCAAATACATTACGCGACCCCTTCAACTTTTATTTTTAAGCCGCTTAGCCCCCTCAACTATTTTAGCGACCTATCTAACCCCTCATCTAAAAACCAAATATATACGTGACCCTTTCAACTTTTATTTTTGAGCCGTTTGGCCCCCTAAACTATTTTAACGACCTACCTAACCCCTATCTATTTTAAAGTGATATTTTTAAATACTTGAATGATTATGTGTCGTATGATCTGGAAGTAAGAGAAATCTCAACGCGTTTGGAATGAAGTTTACGATTTTACAAGGGTAATATTTTGTAAATATTATATAAAAAAATTATCTGCATTTTTTTCTCCCTCTCTCATCATTTTGGTTAAACTCTCTTCGTTGTTCTTTGTTGTCTCTTCTGCAATCATATTTCTTCCTCCTCGTGAGTTTTATTAATTATTGAGAAATTTTCACTTTGTAACAGTTTGTAATATTAATTAAATAGAAGATGGTTTTCAGCGTGTGTCATACATGTCTTTGGTGTCAGACGCGTGTAATGCATGGTACTCTGTTGTGTCTAGTTATGTTCACTCAAAGGTTTAAAAATACCACTTTAAAATAGATGAGGGGTTAGATAGGTCGCTAAAATAGTTAAGGCCAAGCGGCTCAAAAAAAAAGTTGAAAGAGCTACGTATGTATTTGACATTTAGATGAGGGGTTAGTTAGATTGCTAAAATAGTTAAGAGAGGCAAACAACTCAAAAATAAAAGTTGAAGGAACCGCGTATATATTTGGGTTTATTTATTTCATGCGCTAGCTACGTCCAGTGGTGCGTTTGATTCATTTCGTTACCCCCTTTTTTTTTTATCAATAATATAAAATACAACTTAAAAATTACTCCAAAAAAAAAAAAAAAAAAAACAACTTAAAAAAAATGTGATAAAACTCTACACCTTTATACCCGTAGCTATTCTTTATAAATCTAATTAAAAGAAAGTAAAATAAAACAAATTTGTCAAACGAGCAAAAGAGAACATAATAAACAAATTTAATAACACAACAAAAAATAACTGCAAATTATATTTTATCAAATTTGACCATTCTTAATAGGAAATCAATCACAATTACAAGAATGCATATTCCAATATCACATAATTTAGCAGTTCTGGATATAGCTTAATTATAAACTATAATTTGTTTTCTTATGTAATTTTACAATATTCAATATTTGGTTTCAAATTGTTGGTGTTTTTTCCTATTTAGAAAAAATTTCAAAATTTACTCTTTTCTTCATCTTTTATCTAAAGTTATTCTACTATGTTGTAAAACAAAACTACATCTCTTCTATGAATATGCCTAAATAGATTAAATTAATATTATTTTTAATATTCTTGTTATTAGATTTAATACTATTTTTTATTATATAGACCATTATTTATCATACATTTATAAATCATTTTATTAGAATAAATAAATAAATTCTTCAAAATGTTGAGAAAATTATTTTTAATTTAATCATTTATCTTTATAATTTAAATAATTAGAAATTAAATTTCATAAAACTAAGAGTCCGTTTAGGTACCTGTTTTTCATATTTTTTTTGCTGTTTAATGCCAAACAATAGTTTTAGTAGTATTTGGTTAGATTTTTCTAGTAATTGCTGATAACTTTTTATGAAAGAAAAACTGTTGTTTCCCATCAGCAGATAAAACATGTTTTTCATGAAAAACACTTTATTTTATTTTGTTTTATTTTTCAAATTAGTTATTTTATATTATACCAATAAAAATTTATCATGTTTTTATCAAATCTATTATATATATAAAAAGTGAATACATCTCGCTGATGTGTCATTTTCTCAGTTTTTCTCAATTATTAATAATTAATCATATAAAATCTAAAATAATTATAATTTCCTTTTTTTAGTTTTTTATTTTACAGTTTCTTTCTCCTTCTCTTAAGTTCTAGTTTTACAATATCCTTCTCATTCTGATTTCTCTCTCTTTCAATAAAATCTTTTCTCCTTGAGATGTAGGTTTCCTTTCATCGCTGTTGTCTCTGCTCTCATTTGCCAACAAAAACTTTAGATGAGAAGTTTAAGTGGTTAATGATTTCTCAACTCAGTGGCCTCTGTGATCTGTAAATGTTTTGAAGAGATCTGATATTTGCCTATCAATAAATAATCCCAACCATGGTTTCCCACTATCCGAACAAGAAGAGGAGAAAATCAATGGAGATCAAGGATAAAGAAGACAACTTTGTTGAAATTATGACACCTTCAATGGAGAATTTATGAAATTCTTAAATCGAAATCGACTAGGTACATTCTCATTTCTCCTTATTATTCAGAAATTACAAACTCTAATTTTGTAAAACCGATTAGTGAGAACCTATATCATTAGCGAGTTAGCAAATCTCTAATTGTGAGCTCATTTATATAAGATGAGGCATGGCTTTCTGCTTCTGCTGCTGCTGAGCTAGAATTATTGGTAGGTCTTCTAAAAGTAAAAGCTAGTAGATTTGGATAGGGAAGAGCTTTTCCATATCAACGCTGCAAATGTTTTGAAGAGATCTGATATTTGCCTATCAATAAATAATCCCAACCATGGTTTCCCACTATCCGAACAAGAAGAGGAGAAAATCAATGGAGATCAAGGATAAAGAAGACAACTTTGTTGAAATTATGACACCTTCAATGGAGAATTTATGAAATTCTTAAATCGAAATCGACTAGGTACGTTCTCATTTCTCCTTATTATTCAGAAATTACAAACTCTAATTTTGTAAAACCGATTAGTGAGAACCTATATCATTAGCGAGTTAGCAAATCTCTAATTGTGAGCTCATTTATATAAGATGAGGCATGGCTTTCTGCTTCTGCTGCTGCTGAGCTAGAATTATTGGTAGGTCTTCTAAAAGTAAAAGCTGGTAGATTTGGATAGGGAAGAGCTTTTTCACTGGCCAACATTAGTACTACTTCTAGCATAGTTGGTCTGTCCTCTGCATTTTCTTGAACATATAATAGCCCAATTTGATTGCATCTGAATGCTTCATCATCTCTAGGATATGACTCTTCGATTGATGAATCAACTATCTCCATTACCTTATTTTCTCTCCATAACTCCCACGCCTGTATGATTCATACTTCATAGCATTAGCATATTAGCATTATGAGGGTTCAATTTCTAAAATTTGAGATTTTTAGCTTTGAATCTGTGAAGTTGACAAGTTTTCGTTTACTTACATGCCCTATCAAACTCAAATAAGATCCCTCTTCATAATAGTCATTGCCTAAACACATAGGATTTTACTGAAAATTGTCCAAACAATGCGTACTTTGGGGACATATAGCCACTGCATAAGAAAAAAATAATCTATTGCAGTTAATTCATGAATTATTTTAGTTTTATACATTGGTGTTAATAGTGATGAAGTGTTATATGTCATTTCTCCTTATTATTCAGAAATTACAAACTCTAATTTTGTAAAACCGATTAGTGAGAACCTATATCATTAGCGAGTTAGCAAATCTCTAATTGTGAGCTCATTTATATAAGATGAGGCACGGCTTTCTGCTTCTGCTGCTGCTGAGGTAGAATTATTGGTAGGTCTTCTAAAAGTAAAAGCTGGTAGATTTGGATAGGGAAGAGCTTTTTCACTGGCCAACATTAGTACTACTTCTAGCATAGTTGGTCTATCCTCTGCATTTTCTTGAACATATAATAGCCCAATTTGATTGCATCTGAATGCTTCATCATCTCTAGGATATGACTCTTCGATTGATGAATCAACTATCTCCATTACCTTATTTTCTCTCCATAACTCCCACGCCTGTATGATTCATACTTCATAGCATTAGCATATTAGCATTATGAGGGTTCAATTTCTAAAATTTGAGATTTTTAGCTTTGAATCTGTGAAGTTGACAAGTTTTCGTTTACTTACATGCCCTATCAAACTCAAATAAGATCCCTCTTCATAATAGTCATTGCCCTTTCTACCACTAATGATCTCCAATAGGATTATGCCAAAGCTAAACACATAGGATTTTACTGAAAATTGTCCAAACAATGCGTACTCTGGGGACATATAGCCACTGCATAAGAAAAAAATAATGAGCAGTTAATTCATGAATTATTTTAGTTTTATACATTGGTGTTAATATTGATGAAGTGTTATATGTCATTCAAATACTTCCTATGTCCCGATCACCCTGTTTGTCTTCTCTTGAATTTGGTTAAATGTAAATATTCTATCTGTACCGAAATCTGCAATTTTAGTTAGTTGTTATATGTCATTCATATAATTATTTTTAAGCTTATATTGTCAATATGCCAATTTATCCAACCTTTGTAGCTCGCTAGAGCAGCGACATTGACTCTTTCCAAATGCATGTAAAATCACATAGGATTTTACTGAAAATTGTCCAAACACATAGGATTTTACTGAAAATTGTCCAAACAATGCGTACTCTGGGGACATATAGCCACTGCATAAGAAAAAATAATCTATTGCAGTTAATTCATGAATTATTTTAGTTTTATACATTGGTGTTAATAGTGATGAAGTGTTATATGTCATTCAAATACTTGCTATGTCCCGATCACTTTGTTTGTCTTCTCTTGAATTTGGTTAAATGTAAACATTCTATCTGTATCGAAATCTGCAATTTTGGTTAGTTGTTGTATGTCATTCATATAATTATGATTTTACATGCATTTGGAAAGAGTCAATGTCGCTGCTCTAGCAAGCTACAAAGGTTGGATAAATTGGCATATTGACAATATAAGCTCAAAAATAAAGTTATTTTGGATGGTTGTAGTCTTATATGGAGTAATATCCGTTGACAAAAGCCTATGTCGGTTTAACTGCTTCAGATCATTAGCATTCTGCTCAGCTCACATCAGGATCTCTATTTTTGCTTATGGTTGATATCTTTGCTTCTGGGGTTGGGGGAAAGGGGTTGTTCCTATTAAATGGTTGATTTTAGCATTATTCTTGGTTTAGTCTTATCTTATGCTATTTTTGCTTATTTATGCAGGGAAAATTCTTCTCATTCTTTCTCTGCATGGAAAAGGCCATGACTCTTCTCCCACTCACTTGATTGATACAAATATGAGAACTTCGCTGTAGTTTTTGCTTCTACGGCAGCTTAACGCTTCCTTCAGAATAAGCAAACTGTTTCTTCCGTTAATATGAGCACCTTCCATGTCTTCCAACTGCATGCTCAGCTCCGTTTTCAAGTAAGATAATGATAATAATAATAATAATAATAATAGTTTTAATAATTTTGTGTATATACTGAATTTTGTTAATTATTAAATGTGGAGGCGAAGTTTGGCAGTAAGTTCTATCAATTATTTATAAAGTGAACAGATGAAGAAAATAGCGCAAAATTGGCGAAATTAGATATGATTTATAATTGCTAGGAAAGAGGGCAAAACAATATGTAGTCAATTTGGGGGAAAGTTGTTAAATCTCGCTGACGTGTTATACAATTCTAATTAACTTACTGCTAAATATAAATAGTCTCGCTGACATGTTATTTTAGTATTATAAAGAAGCACTAATAAAACTTATATTGCAGTGAAACCAATTAGATAAGTTGATAGAACTCAATTTCTTTTTCTAATAAAACCAATTAGATAAGTTCTATCAATTATTTATATTTCAAAAAAAGATGAAAAATCAATGATTATCCCAAATATTAAAAAAAGAAGAGATATTGCCGAAGTAATTTTTTTTCCAGCAAAATGCACAATTAAAAAGTATTTTAACAATTAAAAAAAATGTTTTGAGAATTACTTCGGCAGAAAAAATTGTGCATTAATTGTGTGTATATTAAAAAAAGAAGAGATATTGCCAAAGTAATTTTTTTTTCCAGCAAAATGCACAATTAAAAAGTATTTTAACAATTAAAAAAAATGTTTTTAGTAATTGTAATTCAATAGAAGTCTTTTCACCTCAATTTATTTTATATATATATATATTGTACATTTTTGTATCTTTTCTAGGAGTTTTCTATTATTTATTCCATCTAAAATTATTAAAATTTTTCTGCTTTCTTGGACAAAAATACATTTACAATGGTATGTGCCATGTTCTTTCTCCTCTCTAATTTCTCTGCCTTTGTTAATCTAATTTGTCTACTTTTTATTGAATGAACGATGACATTCATGACTTTAGTAGTTTTATTATTCATGATTTGCAGGTTTAAGCACCTTAATTATAGTTAATTTCTCCGGGTTTCGTTTTTTTTTTTTTTTTTTTTGTGGCTTTTGAGTTAATTAGGACATCTTAGAAAGGTGCTTTAATTTGTTATTCTCTTTGTGCTTACAAGTTTCCTGTCGCCAACATCACACCCACCCACTTTTTAATTTTTTTTTATTTCCAACAACTTAATTAGCCAATAAGATATAATTATTTGTAGAAAAAAAAAATCATGACGGCATAAATTAAATGGGAACTCTCAAAGTATAAAAAATCATGACAGCATAATCAAACACAAATAATGATACATCGCATGTAATTTGGTTAAGAGAGAGAGCTCACCCACTAATTACAGACATTACCAACTATAGATTGCAGCAGTCACATATTTTGGTGTTGGAGACGCAAAATAACAGGAATTTTCAACATAATCAAACACAAATAGTTATTTATTTATTTATTTATTTATTTGGTCTTATGCAGAATATAAAACTTCTTTTTTGACATGGACTCTTTACTTTGTTCATACTCAATGGTTGCCTTTATAGCATTAAATATCTGCACAAGAATCTTTATAAATTTCATCTATACCGCATATTACCAACTATAGATTGCAGCAGTCACACTTCTCTACTTTTTGTGTAGTTAACTTCTTTGAATTCGATTTCTAATGCTATGTTATAGATTTTCCTATTACCATAAATAAAATAGTAATCTCATTTCTAATTTGTGTACTTCCTTTTAGAAATTAAACGGTGAGATTCATAATATCAAAAATGTTACTGCTGCCCAAGTGAAGGATTGGCGGCTGAAAGTAAGGATTATGCGTTTGTGGATTCATATCAACAGGCAAGGGGTGAAAGAGATGCACATGGTACTCTTGGACGAAAAGGTATTATTTTTCCTACTATTAGTTTTCAACCATCCCACATATTGAGTTGTCACATAAATTTTTGATTCTTTGTTTTTGATTCTTGGTTGTAAGGATGGAACAATTGAAGCATTAATAAATGCTAACCATGTCTGTAAATTCCAAAAAGAATTAAAAGAAGGCGAGTGCTATCTTATGGATAACTTTAATGTGGCTAATAATTCTGGAAGCTACAAAGCAAGTAGACATAGCAATACTATCAGCTTCAAGTTTTGGACTTGGGTTAAACCAATCAGTGATTGTCCTACAATCAAGAGTCGGTTATTCCATTTCACTCCTATACAGGATATCATATCCAAAACAGTTGACACAGATTATTTAGTGGGTGAGTTCTCTTAAACAAATTACATGCGATGTATCATTGTTGTGTAACATCTTATATATCATGTTTTTTTTCCACTGTCAGATATAATAGCCGAAGTACTTGAATTTGGAGACATTATGACCTCTTCGAATTATGGGAAAGAAACCAACAGAGTGAAGTTGATCTTAGGCGATGAAAGGTTGGGTTCTTATTCAATATTCCTTTTATGAAAGACAAAAAAAGGTTAAAATATTATTATTTATTTGGACTATAGTGAAATTTTGAAATTTTTGCTTCTGATTCAATTATCGATATATGTAAGAGAAATGTGATTCATTGCACGTTGTTTGATACCTTTGCTAAGGAGATCAACGAATATGCTAAATTGAAGGAATCTCCTGCAGTAATCATCTTACATAATGCCAAAATTGGAGAGTTTAGAGGTAAACTTAGATATCTATTCTTATCATCACTGTTTATTTTAGTGTTTAAAGAATTTATAAATATGTTTGATTCTTATCTATGAATTGTTTCATTGGAAGGTTATGCAACCTTATCCAATTCATTTTATGCTTCAAAACTTTTCCATGGTGATGACATAGCTGAGATTGTGAACTTTAAACAAAGGTAAAATCGTAAATATATTGCAATTATATATTCCAAAAATTGTTGCTAAGCACAATAACTATGATGAAGTTGACAAAAATCTAATCTGTTATACATTAATTCGTTTACAAATTGAATGGACAGCTTAAAGTTATCTAAGGATGGGTCAACCAATTTGAGCAGTTATTCTACCAGTAGCCACAGCAATATAACTGATGATTTCTATCACAACTGCTCGAAGAGAACATTGGAAGAAATTCAAGAGTCAAAAGAGGTATTCGTATTTGCTTTTTACATTGTGTATTCCTCGAAGTTACAAGATAAATATCACTCAGTTCTAGAAGTTAAACAAAATAGCACTCTAAAATAGTGCAAAATTGGAGTTTCTATATTAGAAGTTAACTTCCATTTATGCATGTGAATGAACCTCTATTCTAACCCAAAAATAAGTCTGCCTACTTAATGAGAATCTTTTGTTCAACTAATGAGCTTGGACATACGAGTTTCGTTCTGGATTCATTTAATTACTTATCACTTTATAATAATTAGATATATGACATAAAAATTTATACTCATACAATAGAAAATTTAAATGCATAATTATTTTTTGAGAATAAGCATGTTTTATTATAGACAATATTATCGTTTTTTTTATGTAACTAGGTGGGCATGTTCGTTATATTAGCAACCGTGGTTTGCATTGAATCACAATTCGGTTGGTGGTACAATGCATGTACCAAGTGCTCTAGAAAGGCCCAACTTCTGAAAGACAACATTTATAAGTGCAATGAACATCCTGAAAGTAGCGTTGACATAAGGTAATTAAGTGGGCTCTTATGATAATTATAACAATCTCTTCTGGATTTTGTTTATGTTGATCGATCTTTGTTGATTTGTGTTCTTTCTATTTTCGCTTTGATTGCTCCATGTTCATTTTTATCTTAATTTATTTAGGGCTGTTAGTTTCAAATTATATGGCCAATTAACAATTCTATGTATGAAATAACTTGATTTCTGAATTTTCTCAAACCCGTTGTTTGAAAAAGATGCTATGTTATCATATTCTTGTGTTGTGCTTCATTGTATTCGTTTAGGTGGCAAAATCAAGAGTTATTACCATTGGCCACAGAAATCATGTTTTATTGTTTGTTAAATTATAATCTTGCTATAGGGTGCAAATGGTTTGGTGCTTGTGTAGTTAATTACATGAATTTGTTATTTATTTGTGTAAGAAATATCTATCAAGGATCATGCTTTGAACTTGACTAATATAGCAGTAGTATGTTTGATGCCGTTTTTAATACCTTCAACTGCTATATCACGTGTAATGTTCATTTAGGAAGTTGTTCAACGATGACTATATCTTTGGTAAAGATAATGTATATTGTATTCTTTTATTCTGAGGCATTGCAATCCATTTCCATGTGAAGTATCAATTACTTTGAGAAACGTTCACTGCTTATGTTTTGTGATTTTGACCACTTAAATTAAATTGTCAAATGTACATGAGTATGATTTTCAACACTTCAATAAACAACGGTGGTATGTGGAACCCAAAACTAATAGCTACTAACGCATTAATTATGTATGTTTAGTTACAAAATCCATGTGCGTGTAATGGATGAAACATCGAGCGCTTCTCTTGTGTTGTTTGATCATGAAGCTAAGCAAGTTGTAATAAAGAGTGCGTTTGATCTCAAGTCATACGAGAATCAAAAGGCAAGCCAGAATAAGGTAATCTTGCCTGGCCTTTACAACTATTTATATGATTTTGTATTTCTAGATCTTTTTTATCTGAAAGCTCTTTTCTGATTATTAGAACAATACATTAATAAATAAATATAAGAAATTCAGTATATACACCCATATTCTAATGGTAGATCACTGATTGAACGTCATGATTTTTTTTTCTTCTCTTGTGTTCTTGATGCTAATTATCTGTTCAATGAATTAACAATCTTTCTTAATAATTATTAGATTATTGATTTTCTTTACTTTTTTTTTTACAATAATTAGGATCAAGATCCTCTTGAATACCCAATAGACTTGAATGAGTTTCTAGATAAGAAATTTTTGTTCAAGATGAAAGTGAAGGAGTTCGATCTAAAATTGGGCTACCCGTCATACTCTGTTACTAAGCTCTCGGATGATGCTTCTTTAATTGCAGAATTTACAAAATCTGAAGAAGATAGTATGGTAAATTTCAACATTCAATTTGTTTCATTGTATATTTGCAGTTGATAAATTAAATAATTTTAGAAATGTGACATGATATGTATGTTTTTAATTAAGGAACCTACTGCTGGTGTTTGTGACAACCAAGAATTGGATAGTTTTGTAACACTAACAAGTTCAAGGACAAAGCGTGAACTGCATTATGAAAGCAACTCTATCGAGGATGAAGCTTCAGCTACAAAATTGGAGTATAAAAAGATCAAGAAAGAGAAAGATGATTGAACATTTGGTTATTTTTAACTTTTAGCTTTTAAACTATATGTTTAAATTTGTGTGGGAGATTAAATTTGGATTTTTTTTTTAATTGGTACATTTGGTTATTTAACTTTTAGCTTTTGAACTATATATTAAATTTAAGCAAGAAATTAAATTTGGATTGATATTTTTAATTGGTGCATTTGGTTATTTAACTTTTAGTGAAGGGAACTCAGAATTAGAAAAGATGATGTATGTAAGATGATCTGTAACAGTCAAAACTCCACATACTTGACCTGGCTGACCAGGCTGTCCAGGCTTCGGCAGGTCATCCTGCAATACAAAACCCGAAAATCAATAAATTGAACTCTCATTGCAAGATATGGGAATTATTCATAGCATGAGCTAATTTCAGCTACCCTGATCAATACATTATATTACCAAACATCGAGCAATATGACAAAGATAGAACCAAATGAACCCATTTTTGGGTAGGACTCGATAATAAAAATATACTCAACCATTTAATAGTAAAGATGATTTATTTTCATATAAAATTTGGAAAAATAGCAGTAGATTTCTCCAACTTTCATGTTAGACTTACGATTAATTCCAAGAATTAAAACTGCAACTATGATAAAGTTTATTGGACACTTTCTTAGTAATAATATTCGCTTTTTCGATCCTTTCAAGTTGAGACAACCATTGGACCAATACAGAATTCAAGTTTATTGATAGTCACTAAAATCTAAAATAATTAAAACCTCTAATATTGAATCCAAAGAAAGAAGATTTTGAAAATTATTCTTCTAAGACTAGAAGGAGAAACTGCAGCCCTCACGCAATGACCAGAGAGCAATTAGCTAATCTTTAAGCAAAAGGAACTAATATCCAAACTCACTTATCTACAATCAGCAAGAAATATGTCAGAATACAATTATTTGGAGATGAATTTTGAAAGAGTTTAAATTCAAAATTGATATGCACAAAAACATAGCCATTGTAACGTATCGAAATTGCATAATTTGGAGACTGACCTCGGAAAATCTGATATATTTAGAACTGACCAATAGAATTCTAATACATTTGGGAGCTAATCTATTGGAAATGCAGTACACTTGATTCGAACTAAGCGGAGGAAATCGTATTTAAATTACTATATATTAACTCTCAAATGGGCAATTTCAATACATCACACCCAAACGAGCATTTGTTGTCTAGATCAATTTATCAAAAACTCATTTTTCCAAATGCCAAAACAATATGGTATGTGTGGTGAATCTATTTTTTGAATTCTAGATTATATGTAGAGACAATCATTTAACTTTCTTTAATTTTAATGTGTTGAATCAATTTCAATTTGTGCCAATGAATGAAGTTTTATTTGCATTTTTGTTAGCAAACATATTTAAACTGACAATATTTTCAATTGTTGTATTTTTTCTGCATTACATATTTGCTATTTAGTGTACTGGTAGTTAGATGCAAAATTCGGATATTTCTCATAAACTTTTATGTTTTTTATGATAAAAAAAAACACACTTTTAAATTATAGAAATAATTAAATGGTTAAATTCAAAAATATAAATTTAATAACAAATGGCTTAAATTCCGTCAATCAACTGATTTTTTTTCCTTTTATTGGATAATAATACAAAAAACAAATTATTATCCATAATAATGAGATAATATCAAGAAATTAATCAATATTTTCAATTGTTGTATTTTTTCTGCATTACATATTTGCTATTTAGTGTACTGGTAGTTAGATGCAAATTTCGGATATTTCTCATAAACTTTTATGTTTTTTATGATATAAAAAAAACACACTTTTAAATTATAGAAATAATTAAGTGGTTAAATGCAAAAATATAAATTTAATAACAAATGGCTTAAATTCCGTCAATAGAATGATTTTTTTTCCTTTTATTGGATAATAATACAAAAAACAAATTATTATCCATAATAATGAGATAATATCAAGAAATTAATATAAAAAAAAAAATAATTTTCATTTTTTTAATATCCTTTTTAGTATTTATCAAAAACTTGATCTCATATAAAATTTTGCTAATGCTAGAGTTCTCTAATATGAAAACAACTTCTCTCTTATTTTTCCCTCATCTTCAACGTATCTCATTTTCCATTTTCTCTTATTTTCACTTCTCTTCTACTTACAATCTCTCATTTTTCCTTTTTCTTACGTGCAAACTTTTCTTTTTTTAGACTTCTCTTACATCTAATTCTTATATCTAAGTCTATAGATCATTTTTTTGTTCGTATACTCAAGCTATAAATCAAATCAAAGAGGGCTGAAATCAAGAAGAAATCAAATAGCTCAAGGGGATCAAATCATTCGTGCTCCTTAACTATTCTCTCATTTTTAGGTGAACTTTTATTTTAGATGCTGGTCTTTTGTTTTGTTGCACATATTATTATTCATTTGTTCGTGAACTTTTTTTATGTTATATTAATTTTTGAATAGAAGGTTCAATAAATAAAATAAAAAATACACTGCTATTTTTAAAATTAGGGAGCAATGAAGTGATGTAGGAAAAAAATCCAGTGGTTTTTAAGGGTTTGCTAATTACAGCACATGTTGTAATCAAAATTTAACGGTTGAATTTTAAAGAAGAACAAAAGAGAGTATGAAGTTAAGATTTTGCTAATTTTACATATTTCTTTCTTTCTGCACATTTTATTAACAAAGAAATATCGCACGTGGCCATAAACCTATTTCGGTATTAATTAAATAAATTTTTTAACCTCTAATTTAACGGGCACATATTATAAAGTATTATTGTCTACTATATATATTAATCCGTGCTATTATTTATAGTATAATTTCTAAAAACAACAGTAAAAGGTATTTTAATATACAGTTGTCATGGTTCTTATTTGGTCATTATATTATTTGACATTCAATAATTAAATTGTTATGCTTCATTATGAATTGATTATTTTTTCAAATTATTATTACTTAAAAGTTTAAATTTTCAACAAAAGTAGTTATCTTTAAGTTTATAGACAAATTTTTATGTTGATTTTCACAAACTTTTCATTATCTGTCATTAGCTATTCTAATTTTTCATATAAATAAAAATTACAGAAAAGTTAAATGAAAAAAAAATTATAAGTAAATAATTAATTAAATATTATGTTTTTATATTTAAAAAATATTAAATACATCGGTGCATGGCACGGTCCAAAGGCTAGGGTCAGCAGTCCAAACTTTCATTCTTCAAGGGTTGTGTGTGCTTGCTGTACGTCTTCATTTTGTTTTTTGATGAGAATAACTAGGCAACTAATAAATCGCTTAAACTTTAAATTGTTTATATATTTTGGTGGTGATATACCAGCAGTTACATGAATTTGTGAGTTTTATATTATGGAGATATTGTATTATGTCTATTAAGTGTTGAATTAATTTAATGTTATTAAATTCAATTGATCAGCTCCAAAATGTCATTAAAAATATGATGCGTTTTTTTTAAAATTATATATTCTTATTTAAATTTATTAGATAATAAGATAATATAATTAATTCAAAAAAATGTGTCTGTTAGTTATATATCTCTCTCTGTATTCTCTTTTAACAAAGATAAATTCACATTTTCATCAATTTATTTGGCACAATATGTTATAGAGACTTATTAAATAATCATATTAAGATGAATGTTAATTTGAGTTGTAATACATATTAAGAAACTTTAGTTGTTAGATGGATGAAAATAACAACAACTGCAATGCAAGTGATGATTCGAGATTGCAAAGTCGCTTAGCAAGAATGAAGAGGAAAAATAAGTTGAAAGAAAAACAATCTATGAAGGTTTTGCATTCTAATGATTTTAACAAAGGTAACTATTTTATATTATATTTTCTTTGTGTATTTTTATAAAATTTTCACATTTTCACATTCCAATATTTTAATGATATTGCATTGTAAAAACATAATGCATTTTATTTAATCCATATAGTTCATATGGGTAATATTTAAAGTTATTAATTTCTTAATCTATAAATTGCTTTAATAATTTGGACTATTTGTTATATAAATTATGATACAGCTTTCAACAATCAACATCTGAATGAGGTTGGTGGCAGAGTATTTCCTTTTCAAGATATTACTAATGGTATTATACTATTTTTTTTTTTTTGTAAAGTATATAATTATTTTATCATATTATATACTTCAATTAATATAATATGATCTCTTTTTTGTTTTAGTGTATACAAACTTGAGCTCTAAATTTGATCAAGTGGTTCATCATCAGAATATCATACATGATGGTACGCAATTATAGTTTGTATAAATATTTATTGTTAGTATGTAGTACAAAATTTATTTGTTTATATTTTAAATTACAGTAAGAAGTTGTATTATTTTATCACTGAATATTTAGATTTAGGTTCCAAAAATCATAATAGCTATAATGCTAATGGCATAACATCTTCTTTTATAAACTTTACTAATGATATTATACTAATATTTTTAATTATCTAGAATGAGATGATTGTTTTAATATTAAATTGGCTATACTAACAACAAAATTATATATAATCCAGGATTTGATGCAGTTTATTCATATGTGGGATCTAGATCTGATCAAGCTGTTGTTGATAATAGTATTGTTCATGACCATGACCAAATAAATAATGGTACGAGACTTAAATTGTATACGTATGTGTGCGTGTTTGTGTGTGTGTATATGTACATGTACTTGATTTTGGCTTGTGCTATTGCGTATATTATAAATCGGAGGGAAAAAATTTATTTCTTTAACAATAATATATATATATTTATATCATTGTTTTATTATTAATTTATTGAAATAAATATTGTTTATAATGAAAAAAATAATGTCCTAATTAGGCGTGTTATAGAAGCCTAATCAATAAGAAATTGTATGGTTTTAGAATAAGGCCCAAATTGAACCATGATCAATTGATTGTGTGCTTTGCATTTAACTAATAAATAAATTTTAATAAATAAATAATTGATCTTATTTTGTTCATTTAGGCTTGCATAACCCATGTGTGTATGAATATGCATAAATGTATATAGATTACTAATGATATTTTAATATTAAAATATAGGTATTTTGGATCTTGGTGATCCAGATTTTTCGTGTTCGTCATGTGGTGCAATCATGTGGTATGAAGAGCGACTTAGTAAGCATCGAAGAAGCAAAAATCCAGTATTTTCACTTTGTTGTGGATCAGGAAAAGTCAAATTACCCTTATTAAAAGAGGCCCCGGTTACACTTAAAAATTTACTATTTGGGTTTGATAGCAGAAGTAAAACATTCTTGGAAAATATAAGGGGATATAATATGATGTTTTCCTTTACGTCGATGGGAGGTAAAATTGATACATCAGTGAACAATGGAACTGGTCCTTATGTGTTTAGACTGAACGGTCAAAACCATCACATGATTGGTAGTCTCTTACCACAGTCAGGATCGAGTCCTAAGTTTGCACAGTTATATATCTATGATATAGAAAATGAGATTCCAAATAGAGTCGGAACTCTTAGGTATGTTAATTTATGAACTTTAAAATGTTTTTATCATTAAAAATCTAAATTATTTTTAATGATAATTAACATGCTTTTAATGTTTTCTTTCAGTGCACGAAATAGCAAAACACAGTTCGATCATTCTATAATTCAAGACTTAAAATGTATGCTTGATGAAAAGAATGTTCTAGCACAATCATTCAGATTAGCTAGAGATAGATTGGCTAATTGTGAATATAGAGACTTGAAGTTGAGGCTGATTGGAGGACGAAATAAAGATGGTCGGAGATATAACATGCCCACTGCTTCAGAAGTTGCTGGTTTAGTAGTTGGTGATGTTGACACTGCTGAAAACTTTAGAGACATTATTATTGAGACCAAATCTGGTGCACTGCAATGTATCAATGAGCTACACCCTTCTTATCCCCCAATGCAATATCCATTGTTTTTTTCGTATGGAGAAGATGGATATCGAAAGGATATTTCATTTAGTGAGGAAAATAAAAGCTAAAAAGGCAGTCCATTAGCATGCGCTAATTTTTTTGCTTCAGAATACAACAGAGGAACAATGAGCCACCGACAATTTTGAGATCAAGGAAGTTATTCCAGCAATTTATAGTTGATTCTTACACAATGATAGAGGCAGAAAGATTATCATTCATTCGACGCAACCAAAAAAATCTCAGGGCAGATTTATACAAAGGATTATCTGAAGAAGTATTGAGAGGTGAAACAAATCCATCATCAGCTGGTAAGAGGATTATATTACCATCCACATATGTTGGTGGTGCAAGGTGCGTGTTATTAAGACTATAATCTAACTATTCATGCTCCCTGTGATTATTTATCTCCATCCAAATCATTTAGCAATTAAAAACTGTGTAAATTGTTTCAAGGTACATGATACAGAACTATCAAGATACGATGGCCATATGTAAATGGACAGGATATCCTGATCTCTTTATTACTTTCACATGTAATGCAAGATGGCCTGAGATACAGAGATTTATTGATAAAGAAAATTTAAGAGCAAAAGACAGGCCTGATTTGATAACTAGAGTTTTCAAAATGGAGCTAGATAGATTGGTTCATGACTTGAAGGTTGAAAAACCATTTGGAAGAACACGAGCGAGTATGTCTCTGATTCTGTTTAATATTGATATTTTTATTTGAATATTTTGTTATCATCATATGCTTTAATTCATGTTAGTGTTTATTTATAGTTATGTGTACAATAGATGAAAATTTAGTCATCACATTATGCTTTAATTCATCTTAGTGTTTATTTTTAGTTCTCTATACAATAGATGAACATTTATTCATCATTACATGCTTTAATTCAAATTGATGTTTATTTGCAGTTTTATATACAATAGAATTCCAAAAACGAGGTCTCCCTCATGCACATATATTATTGTTCTTGCACCCAGAAGATAAGCACCCGTCTGGAAAGGATATTGATAAGATAATCTCAGCTGAGATTCCTGATAAAGATGAAAATCCTTATTTGTATGAAATAGTGAAAAATTTCATGATGCATGGTCCTTGCGGTGCTTCTAATATAAATTCGCCTTGCATGAAAGATGGAAAATGTTCAAAGCACTTCCCTAAGAAATTTAACAAGGAGACAACTGTGGATGAACAAGGATATCCTTTGTATAGCAGAAGGGATAATGTGAGGACTATTGAGAAAAATAACATTCGGCTTGACAACTGATTTGTTGTTCCTTATAACAGTCAGTTGTTATTGAAGTATAATGCACATATAAATGTCAAATGGTGCAATCAACATAGGGCCATCAAGTATTTGTTCAAGTATATCAATAAGGGGAATGATCGAATAACTACCTCCTTTTACCAGCAAGATACAAATGGTAATAATGGTGAAGGACAAGATGAAGTGAAAATGTATTACGATTGTAGATACATTTCTCCGTGTGAGGCGGCTTGGCGAATATTTGCATTTCCTATTAATTACCGAGAGCCTGGAGTTGAAAGACTCAGCTTCCATCTTCCAGGTGAGCAGACTATTGTATTTCGTGATGATGACCCTATTGAAGATGTTGTTAAAAGAAGTGGCGAAGTGCAAACTATGTTTCTGCAATGGATGAAGGCGAATAGAGAATATCCGGAGGCCAAAGAATTGACTTATGCTGAATTTCCAACTAGGTTTGTATGGAAAGAAATCGAGGTAGTTGATGAATCATCAAGATTTATGAAGAAGGTCAGGAAATGGTGTCCAAGAAAGCGTGGAATGTCTGTAGGAATAATATTTTATGTCCATCCGCGAGCTGGAGAATTATACTATCTTAGGATTTTGTTGAATATTGTGAGGGGGCCAACAAAATATGATGACATTAAGACCGTGGATGGTAAATTATATCCTACATTTAAAGATGCGTGTTTTGAATTTGGGGTTACTAGATGATGAAAAAGAGTATATAGATGCAATAGTTGAAGCATCTTTTTGGGGTTCAGCTCATTTTCTACGCTCATTGTTTAGTACTATGTTGTTCTCAAACTGCATTTCAAGGCCAGAATTAGTTTGGAATGAAACATGGCATCTTCTCTCCGATGATATACTACATCGCCAGTGTCAAATACTTGGCAACCAAGGTAATGAATTAAGTTATTATTTATTAACATTCTAAAAAAATTTCCAAAAATATTGTTTCCATAATTTCCAAAAAGATGCCACTTTAATGACTTGTGTTATAGTTTTATATTTGCTTAATTTTAGTTGATAATTTTATATTTATATAATTTGTCAAGTACATTACAAAATTTTTGTAATTTCAATTTTATTTCATGATATTGTTCATTTATATTTTTTTTATATGTATAATTTCAGATTTACAAATGACAGATGAGCAATTAAAGAACTACACACTTGCTGAAATACAGAAAATTTTGAACAGAAATGGAAGAAGCCTGAGGGATTATCCTACTTTACCATTCCCTGATTTAACACTAATTGATGAAGGGAGAAATAGGTTAATTCAGGATGAGCTTAATTATGATAGAGTGTTATTAGAAAGAGAAAGTGAAAAGCTTATTCCGTCATTGAATGATGATCAGAAAATGGTGTTCGAAACTATCATTAATGTAGTAAGAAAGGAAGATGGGGGAATATTTTTTGTCTATGGATTTGGAGGCACTGGGAAGACTTTTATATGGAGAACTTTATCATCTTTTCTGAGATCCAGAGGTGAAATTGTCCTAACAGTAGCTTCAAGTGGAATAGCTTCCCTTCTTATGCTTGGCGGTAGAACTGCTCATTCTAGATTTGGTATTCCATTGACTATAAATGAAGATTCCACTTGCAACATCAAACAAGGAAGTCCATTAGCTGAGTTAATTGCTAAAACTTGCCTTATTATATGGGATGAAGCACCAATGGTTCACAAACACTGTTTTGAAGCACTAGACAGAACACTCAGAGACATCTTGAGATTCCATAATAGTAACAGCTTGAATTTGCCATTTGGTGGGAAGGTTGTTGTCTTCGGTGGTGATTTTACCTGTTATTCCAAAAAGCAGCAGACAAAATATAGTTTCAGCTACTCTCAACGCCTCTTACTTATGGAACTATTGTAAAGTGCTTAAATTAACCAAGAACATGAGGCTTCAGACTAGTACTGTAAATATTGATTCAGATGAATTGCGATCATTTTCAGATTGGATATTAAGTATTGGAGATGGAACGATCGGTGGAAACAATGACGGCGAAGCTACATTTGATGTGCCTGATGAGTTTCTTATTAAAGATACTCAAAATCCAATCGGATCAATTGTTCATAACACTTATCCCGGTTTGTTAGAAAATTTTAGAGATTAAACATTTTTACAATGACGTGCTATTCTTGCTCCTACATTGGATGTTGTGAATATGGTGAATGATTACATGTTGTCTTTGTGGCCAGGTGAAGAAGTATGCTATTTAAGTTCTGATTCAATTTTGCAAAGGGGACAGTTACTCGGATAGCCAAAACGATATCTATACTCCAGAATTCTTGAATATTATAAATTCATCAGGTTTGCCGTACCATAACCTCAAGTTGAAGATTGGTGTACCTGTGATGTTGCTTCGTAATATAGATCAGACTTCTGGATTATGTAATGGTACTCGGTTAGTGGTAACTCAATTGGGGAAATATGTGATTGAAGTTGAAAAAATTACTGGTTGCAATGTTGGTCAAAAGGTTTTCATTCCCCAGCTTGCTTTGACTCCATCAGATATTAGATTGCTTTTCAAATTCCAACGAAGGCAATTTCCTTTAGTTGTTTGTTTCGCCATGAAAATAAATAAAAGTCAAGGACAATTTCTTTCACATGTTGGTTTATATCTTCCCCGCCCAGTTTTTAGCCATGGTCAAATGTATGTTGCAGTTTCTAGAGTTACAAGTAAACAAGGATTGAAGATTCTTATTTGTGACAATGAAGATAAAATATACAATTGTACCCAAAATGTAGTTTTCAAAGAAGTTTTTAATAATATATAATGGATTTCTTCTCTGTATATGTATAAAATTTCTTGAAGCCTTTTATTATTAAGCATCCACTTTGTTTAATTGACTAATTGCATTTTATCCAAAAATCTAATTATTCAATTCTTATGTTATATAATTCAATCCAACCATTTATCTTTTATCTATACCTCCAATCATTCAATACTTATGTTATATAATTACCTTGGGTGATTATCATTAATTTCACTCATTTATCATGTATCATATTATATGTTTATAAGATGAGTAGAATTGTATTTGTAATTTTCGTTTATTCATTTATAGTTAATTATCATATACTCTATAATCTACTTTTTATATAGTTTGACTATGAA
Source organism: Euphorbia tirucalli (assembly GCA_039660915.1). NCBI lineage: Eukaryota > Viridiplantae > Streptophyta > Magnoliopsida > Malpighiales > Euphorbiaceae > Euphorbia > Euphorbia tirucalli. The sequence goes on along the minus strand of CM077636.1, from coordinate 13,401,151 downwards.
TAACTATAATTAAAATAAATAAACTTTTAAACTCACGAATAACATAGAGAGAAAATACATGCAAAATAATTAACACTAATAAATGAATAAATAATTGATATTTAAAGAAGCTAAAATATAATTTTTTTTATTTATTTTTAAATAATATTAAACTGATCCGGGCATTGCCCGGGTTTAAGACTAGTATTAATTATAAATCAGCAAACAACAACCAGTAATTATCAATAGCAAACAATAAACAGTAACAATATAACCAAATGGAAAATATGTTTAAAGTAAATTTTACTAAAATAAATTGATTTTATAAATGGATCCTTTTGTTTTTGTCTTAATAATATGTTAACTATCTCTGATTTACCATGTATGTTTATTCTCATTAAGTTTATCAATTTTATTTATATCTCCACGTCGAATTATTGTTTTTCAAAAAAGTTGCCTCCTAAATTATTTATTTATTTATTTTTTTAGTCCGATTAATAGATTGGAGTTGCACGTGTGCCAGTAGCAAGAATTCAAAAGAAATCACACAAAAAAAAAAAAAAAAAGGGAATACCGCGTGCGTTGTACGCACCATGGCGTTCTTTATCGAAAAGGATATACGATTTTGAAATTTTTGAGGATGGAAGACTGCTACTAGTAATTAACAAGAATATTTCACCTAATTTTTTTCCCCTCCATTTTATCGTTCATTTGTCTCTCTCCTTATTCTTTCCTTTTTTTCTAAGCTCCAGTTTAGGCCTTCCCGTGGACTCTCTCTCTCTAGGGTTTTCATAAGCTCTTTATCTTACTTCCACAAAAGCAACAGCTCTTCGGAAACTACTATGTCACTTTGAGTAGAATGTTTTTGTCTCTGAAACTTCAGGGTTTCGCCCAGGTTTTTGGTTCTTTTAATTACTTCAATTGAAATTAAACTCTAGATTTGGAAATGCCAGCTCGTCGGTCGAGGCCGGACAATCAGGATGGGGCAAAGCAGCTCCGGCGGGACCCATATGAGGTCCTTGGTGTTTCCAGGAACTCTACCGACCAGGAAATTAAAAGCGCGTACCGTAAAATGGCACTCAAGTATGTTCTTCTTTGGTTTTTCTTTTCTTTTTGAAGATCTTTTTTTCTTTTTCCTTTTCTTTGGGTGTTTTTGTCTTGAGTTCTGAGATAGGCCTTTGTATTTTTCTATCAATTATTTAAGTGAATTTCACTGAAATGGGTATTTGATTGTTTTAAGAAATTGAATGTTCCATTGGGCTGGAAATCTGCTTTAAAATACAGGGAAAAACTACTTGTTCTTTGAAGTATTTGGTGAGCTTGTACCGTTTTCCTATTGTGTTTATCGAATTTCAATAATAAATTCGGTTTTGTTGGAGGCTGGATGTTAATACTTTCAGCTCCATTTCACTTGCTTGCTAGTAGTTTTAACGCGATGTGATAGATGACCCTCTGCAATCAAGCATTTTGCTTGCTTCCCCTGGATGAATTATTAGTGATATCGGGTTTGCCTGGTTTGGTTTTAAGTTATTTGAACGGAGACATGGAGGCCTCCTGCTGCCAAGAATTATTACAGAACGAAGGATTGCTGATGTTGGACCTGCATTGACTGCTGAGTTTTTCATAAGAATATTGAAGATCTTGCAAACTTTATAAATTACATGCAAGAGTATCTGAAGCTCCAGGGGAGTTTGAATTATACGCCAGAGTATCTGAATCTCCAAGAGAATGTCAAGAGGAAAGAGAGAGGTATTACAACATCTGACATAGGAAAGAGCTTTGGATTGCATTTGCTGACTGTGCAAGCAACCAAATATAGGATGCTTATACAAAATGTGATGATTGCAGTTGCATTGTGATATGGCCAGGTGATATTAGTTGTCTTCTTGCATGAGGAACTAGTCGCATAAGCAAAATTGCTGGGTAAAAATAATGCATTTTCAACTTAAATACAAGGAATTGAAAGCATATGGATTCTGTACAAAGAAAAGTTATGGCTAGATGAGGAATTACATGCTTCACTAGCTTCAGCTAACTGATTTTCCCCGTACACAGTTAATAGATCGTGCTGTGTATAGTTATAGTTCTTGACTAGTTGCTCTTTAATGCCTCAGTCTTCCCCTATCTTAATGAGTTCCAATGCAGCCATATCTTTGTTTTACTTTTAGGATATTCAATTGCTTGAAACTCTTAGGATTGATGCTGCCAATACTCCGTGTCAATGAACCGTATTTTGTAAGAGCTTACAGCTATTCAGTTATGTTTTTAAGTGCATTACGTGCATAGGGACAAGGTCTATAGATTATATTTTTATACTTTGCTGTGAACCTTTATTTTATTTAAGACATGATATATATGTTTTGTATTTTACATCTTTACATTCTTTTTTTTTTTTTAAGGATTTTGCCTCTAATTTCTTCCCCTCACTACAATTTATCAATTTTTTATATTGCCAATAATGTACAATTTCAGATACCATCCCGACAAAAATGCAAATGATCCTGAAGCAGCGGATATGTTTAAGGAAGTTACATTTTCATATAATATCTTGTCCGATCCAGACAGACGAAGACAGTATGATTCAGCTGGATTTGAGGTGAGATATTCAGGAAGATGACTAGACTATAGCTTTCAGATTGTAGGAAGGTCCTTTGTGCTCTTTCTAGGTTAGATGTTTCATTATGGAGAATTTTGCTGGACCAACAATTGCTGCTTTAACAATTATTGTATTGCTTTATCAGGCTGTTGAATCAGAAGGTCAAGAATTGGAGTTGGATCTTTCAAGCTTGAACACTGTCAACACTATGTTTGCAGCACTTTTTAGGTTGGTTTAGTATGATTTTTTCCTTTTCATAATTCAGATATAGACACTTTCTCCCCCCACCCCCCTTCTCTCTCTCTCTCTCTCTCTCTGTTCACTACAATCTCTCATTTTTTCGTACATTAAGTAGGCCCTATTCTTGTTTTTAATATATTAATTTTACTTCTGGCTTTGATGTTTGTTATTCTAGTAAACTTGGCGTGCCAATCAAGACCACTGTATCAGCAACTGTCCTGGAGGAGGCACTTAATGGCATGGTCACTATTCGACCTCTTCTGCTTGGGGAAAATATTTCTAGGAAGGTTAGAAAATTGTTTGCTGGTTGTTTTATCAATAAGTAATATGTTCAGGGCTCACATCGATTATAACAATTTTCAAGCAGGTTGAAAAGCAATGTGCTCACTTCTATTCTGTCACAATAACAGAGGAGGAGGCAAGAAGTGGATTTGTATGTCGTGTGCAATCATTTGACAAAAGCAAGTTCAAGGTTAGGACAACTTATAAATCTCTACAAGAAATATAGTAGGACTACTATTGTTATGCAAGTCAGATGTGCTCTAAATTTGATGACTCCTCACAGTTCCCATTATTTTTATTTTTATATTTTGTTTCCTTGGAACAAGAAGTTTTAGCATCCTTGATGAGAAGGGGGTGTTAGATATTGTGGGCATTCCTGAAGAGCAGACTCATTAATTGTTGTTGTTACTATTCTAGTTGAAGTAATCTTGATGGCTTTTGCTGTATTTTGTGTTTCTGGCTGAGATCATGCAATGAAACCACTTAGGATGTGAATATTTGTGTATATTTAACGTGCAGTCCTCTGAATTGTAAAATACATGGGAACTTCTGCAGATTCAATGTGGTGGCTTATGAAAACAACATTAGAATTTTGAAGTTTCTGGTTTCTTTGGTGACGCAGTCCTTGTGCGAAACTTCAGAATAGTTATGTTGTAAAATTCCCTAAGACACATGCACACACACAAGAATTGATTTCTTGATGTTTGAATTTGAAATTGTTCTCTGTCGTGACGCAGAAAATTTCTGCTTGGTAGCTACTCTTTTGAGTTCTCACCATAGCACAGTTGAAGGCATGTAAAGGAAGGTGTGTTATGGATTTGTTGCCTCTATATTGGGCCTGTGGTGCATTCAAACCACAAGTTTGCAAATTTTGTTGATAAGTAGGACCTGGATAATTTGAATCCGTCCACTTGAACATTTCACTGAGAAGATGAAAGCACACCATGGTATATATTGCAATACTCTGGTTTTAGTGGATATTCTTGTGTTGTTTTATCCAGTGAGAAGTGCTGAATTTCCCAATCAAAGCTTATCCCTTGTAGTAATGATCAAGGTTGAATCTAGTTTAATTGATGAGCAAGAGTTTGAGAATAACTTACTTTATACGGGAAAATGAATAGCTAATTGCAATGAGATGCTAGAGTTCTTGAGTCTTTGAGACTGGTGAGTTTTGGGCCTTTTGGCATTGTGACACTCTTTGCAAGATAAGTTATAGTTATAGTCATTACAGTGACTTATTCCTTTCATTATTAGTATATAAAGGAAGTTAACTGAAGTGACGAATTTAACTATAGATTGACTTTATGAGAAGGACACATTAGAGGAAGGTATAATGCTTCTTGATCTAAGGTTGAAAGAACCTTTTTTGCATCATTGCCAACTTATTTAACCTGTCTTTCCCATTTCATTTTGATTTTTCTTCTGCTGGTCATAAACTATGCTTTCTCATTACTGATTCCATCAATTTTCAGTTACCCAAAGAATCTTATTCTATTTCTAATGGTTTCTGAAATAACTATCATGGTGACAGGTTCTTTATGAGTGTTATTTGCTAAAGTATGTTTTATCATAATTTTATATTATTCATGTATAATATAACTGTTATGAATCTTAGTAGCTGATTTCCTTTCTGCAGCTGTTGTATTTTGATAAAGAAGAAAATGGTGGACTGAGCCTTGCTCTACAGGTAGAAAACAATCTCATTTTGCTTTTGGATGTTACTTTTCAAAGAAAAGAAAAAAATATTGAGGCTGATCATGGACCTTCAAAGACTCAAGTTTTACTCTTTTGGTGGTTTTCCCCCCGACAAAATATGGAAACACTCTTTCTCTTGTTGGTTCGCTAGTTAGATTTTTCTCGACTTTTTTCAGGTCCAAAAGTTTTGCTCCCTCCTGTTGGACAAAAAATATTTAATTTGAGATCTGGCTTGTAAGCTAAAGAAAAAAAAAAAAAAGAAATTGTTCTATAACTCATTATTTAATTTTACTGTAATATCTTTAATCATGGTGAATTATGTTTACCTTTAGTTTAGTCTGACTTTATTGTTGTTGTAATTTATTCATTTCCAAATTAAACCTGTTTGTTGTTACCCATTAACTTTGGCTAGGAGGACAGTGCTAAAACTGGAAAGATTACATCTGCTGGAATGTATTTCCTCTGTTTTCCTGTTTATCGATTGGATCAGACAGTCAACTCGGTGAGCTGATGATGTTAATGATTGATGCCATCTTTTTTCTATTATTGAGTTTCTACTTTTTGCTCATTGTTCTTCACGTGGTCTGCTGTATTATGTTTTACTTCAGATTGCAGCTGCAAAGGATGCTGATGCTGCCTTCTTTAAAAAATTGGATGGCTTTCAGCAATGCGAAATTACTGAACTGAAGGCGGGCACCCACATTTTTGCCGTCTATGGTCAGTTCTAAAACTCTCTTGGTTATCTAGTTTGTGTGGTCTTTGGTCATGGGTTTGAGTGAACTTGACTGTGATATTCATATTCAGGCTAATTTTGTGCAGGTGACAACTTTTTTAAAAGCGCAAGCTACTCAATAGAAGCTGTTTGTGCTGCACCTTTTACCGAAGAAAAGGAAAATCTTAGAGCTGTGGAGGCTCAAATTCTTACAAAAAGGGTGGAAATATCTAAGTTTGAAACTGAGTACAGAGAGGTCTGCCATTGCCTGAACAACTGTACATTGATATCTATGTTCTTGTTCTCACCTATTTGCATGGTGAATAAATGGCAGGTGTTAGCACAATTCACGGAGATGACCGGTAGATATGCTCAAGAAATGCAAGAGGTAGGATTTAACTGCAAAACTTTTTGTTTCCTGAATGCTGTTAGGATTGAGGTTTAAGTGAATAGGCAAGTCTTGAATGTTCCATCTACATATTGGTTATGCAGATTGATGAGCTTCTTAAACAAAGGAACGAAATTCATGCGTCGTACACGGTTGCTCCACCAATGAAGCGGAGTGCGAGTAGGAGCAGAAGCAAGAGTGCATTGCGGGAGACAAAAGAAGATGGACAACTAAGAGATAAGAAACCTTCAATGAGAGACAGGAATAAGAAAAAGAAGTGGTTCAACATCCATTTAAAGGTTGACAAGAGAAAGCCTTGTTGAATGTGGTAAGTTCTGAAAGACATGCATCTTCTGTTATATCTTCTGGTGTGCATTTGAACCTAACTTTGATTTTAATAATTTCATAATGAAGATGGTCTTTGGAACGCTAAATCATGGCACAAGAACTAATTCGTCAGCTGTTTCTGCACTCACTAATTTGTCAAATGGCCTGGCTCTAGTGCAAGTACAAGGTTAAGCAATTCCTTAACCGTGTGCTAATAATGATGAAGTGGAAGTGATTTCATTGGTAGAAAATGCTTGGCTTATCAGAGGATGAAAACAGCCCATTATTATTGTAAAATTCCTTGTATGCTTTTTCACTCATTTTTATCAGCCATTCTCTTGTTTCTTTTATCGTAGCCTGTAAGCAAGCATCACTGTAAATTGTATAATTTGTTCATGAGGTTCCTATCAACGCAAAAGCTAGTGAGAAATGGTAAGAGTAGCCTCTTTTATTTTTTAATCGTGCGCAATTTGGCCCAATGAGAAATAGAGGAACAAAAAGCATGGCTAGAAGTGATCTCATTTGATAAGAATTCGATTGGATTGAATTTTTATAGTTTTACTAATTTTTTTTGCATTTGTTTTGGAATGGATTTGATAATTGAAATTTTTTTCACCTGAAAAGTATTTTTCAAACGAAAGAAATAAACTGGATTTGGTAATTGAAAAATTTCACCTAAAAGTGTTTTTCAAATAAAAGAAAGGAATTGAAATAAGCAATTAATTTTTTTCTTGTCGAGAATTGATTTCAAACGTACTGATAAAGTTTCGGTACTGTCGTATTTTTTATCCAATAGTGTATTTATTGAGGGAGAGATCGATCGCTAAAGTCCAGTTGGGTATGAAGACACTTGAAACGGTAGAATTCTTTAGGGTGGTATCTGTTACAGTGAGAGAAGGGTTTTTTCTTTCAGACACTATGATGCTAAAATTAGTGATTATAATTAATGATCCATACATTTTTCTTATTTGGAAAGGTTATTTATGGCTATTGTAAGGGAGGTTGCTTCTAAGGAGATCAGGATCCACGTTCCTAACTTCCAAGGAGTGGAGGATTAGATTGACTAAAAAATAACCGTTATTCTGATGGTTTTAATTAACATTTAAAATTAATTAAAACTTGTATTAGGATTTTTTTTATCCTTAGATAAGGGTTATATAATGTACTAAAAAAACAAATTGAACAATTTAAATTTTAGTGTTAATTTACTAAAATATTCGTATAAATATTTTTAAAAGGATTAGGTATTACACTTTTTTTTTTTTCAATACCAAACCTTTTGGAACAACTTTTTTTTTTTTTTTTTTCCGGAAGACATCTTTTAGAAATTTAAGGAAAAAAAAAAGATCTTTTTAGATTTAGTCCTAATTAAAATGTCCTTTTAGTCTATATTTTATTGATTTGGACATTTAGGAGGTGTTTGTTTCTGCTTTTCGCAGCAGCTTTTAGCTTTTTAATCCGAACAGCAGAACAACTAGCGTTTGGTTAGAAATTTTAAATAGCTGCTTTTAGTTGTTCTGCAAGAAAAAAGAGCTTTTCACGAAAAACTTCTTTTTAGAGCTTTTCACGAAAAGCTTTTTATAATTATTTGGCTTTTACAAATTTAACCTTTCCAAAATAATAAATTATACTTCTATATAAATATGTAGATTTTTTATGAAATTTTTTTATCTCTATAGATGTTGAAAACTAAGCGAGATCAATTCCTCAAATTAATTTATTTAGGCTAGTTTCACTTTTTTAAAAATTTATTTATATTAATTTAGTCAACAATTAAAAATATATTATTTTGATGTATTTTACATAGATGAAACTATAATTTAAATTATTTTTGTATGCTCATGAAGTTGCTATTTAATGAAAATTATAATTTTTGAAGTGTAATAAAAATTATTTTTAAATTTTTTAATTATCTAATTATTTTTACTAATATTTAGGTAATATTATTATTTTTGTAAAATTATTATATAATGGTGTATATATCTATATTAGTCTTTTTACATTTCAACAACAACTGCTGATACTAAATTTACCAAACGCTATCAATTAATTAGCTAACAGCTAACAGTTTACTGCAACAGCATACAGCTAACATGAGCAGCTAACAGCAACAGCTATTAGCTATCAGCTGAGCCAAATAGGCCCTTAGGCTCTTTGCATTCGAGTACATTTTTTTTAATTTTTTTATTATAAAATATATTTTTTTCTTTTTTCCTGAATAAAAAAAGTAAAATGTATTCTATTTATTTTTTTTATATAATACTCTTTTCCAGATTTAATTAGTGTATTTTGTAAGAAGTATATTTTGAATTTTTTTTTTCACCTTTAATTATATAATATATATGCATAGTAGTAGAGTAAAACATTTAATTGTTTTTATAAAAAAAAAAAAACCACGTCGTTGTACCAATGATTACATGAATTTTTAGTAAAAAAATTTATATGATTTATTTATATATGTTTTTTTTTTTGGAAAATAATAATGGAATTCCATTAAAAATTGGCATCAAGTACATACCGAGCCACAAGAGGAGGTTGATAAAACCAGACTTCCAAATGCGTCGAAGAATAAGCAGCCTGTGCTAGAACATGGGCTACCTTATTCGCAGACCGTTTAACAAAAGAGAAAGTAACACAACTGTGAGCGGACGACGCGTTTTCGACGGGACGCGGGACTCCCTTTCGGAAGGGGCGCCTCGATTTTGGGCGGGGCCCTCCCTTGCGTGGGGTTTTTGATTGGAAATTCATTTTTTGGAAAAGCGGATTGTTTCGAAAAAGAATCGAGACCTAAATCTCGATAAAAAGTATAGGAGTCGCCACCCGGCTCAGCTCTACCGGGAAATTACAGTGTAGCTGAACCAAAGCGGGAACTGTCACACTTTTCAGAGATCTAGGTTCGGACAAGTCCCTTATTTCGTGTCTAATTTAAATATTATTGCCAATGTTCTAGTTATGACACTTTAAATTGCTAAAAGTTGATTTTTTATTAAATAATACATGCGGACATACGGAATAACACAAATATAAGCAGTAAAGAAGTAAATATTTAAGAAGTTTACAACCCAATTGAATGAAAAAATCAAAAAACTCTCGCCTCACTGATACAATCGCCTAGAATACATGAGAATCTAAAAAATATTTACAACCGCCTAAATACACGATTAATTCTATTAAATACAAATAAAAAGAAAATTAAAATAAAATAAAAGCTGCAAAACAGAGGTTATCACAATTTATAATGCACACCATAAGTAGGACTCAAACAGACAGAATTAGGAAATTAGGTATTTGGGGTCATGCAATTGGGGGTAACCGGGTTGGCCAGGTCAGCCGGCCCGGTTAGACCTGGAAAACCATTTTGAAACGTTCCTGTATTTTTGCTTTTGTGAGAAAATCGTTTTTGAAAACATTTTTTTCCGGTTTATTACAATTAAGCATGCAAAGTGGGTCGGTTTTTGGGAGAACTGGGTCTCCGTCGTTAAATTGTTCTAAATGCAATTTTACTGAAAATTGAATCTAGGGTCGTGATGCACACAAACAAAATTCATTTTGATGATTTTGGGGGTTTTCTAATTTTTTGGGATTTTTTGGGGATTTTTTATGATTTTTTAAGAAATTTTTGGGTTTTGAAGGTGAAATTCTGATTCTGGAAACTACGGTGGTACGACTGTAAATTACAGTCGTGCAAACTCAACTACAGTCGTACGACTGTAAACTCTCCAAACTCAGGATTTCGCCAAAATTTTATTTAAAACAAGCTGGAAATAAAATCACCTGGAAATCAACTACAGTCGTACGACTGTAACTACAGTCGTACAACTGTTCATCGAACTCAAGAACAGTCGCACGACTGTTCTTGATTTCCAGAACAGAAACGCAGAAAAATGGATAGAAATGCAGAAAAAGCACACCAATCACCCCATAAAGCTTGTAAAAGAGAAGGGAAAAGGGGTATTTACCTCTGTGGCGTGCGTCCACCATAGGATTGATCTCTGACGTCGCTCCAATCCACTAAAATCCGGACTATTCTCCTCGAGTTAGGATTTGAGATTTGGGTCCAGAGATTTCCAAATGCTGAGGGATCCTGATTGAGGAGTTCTTCCCCTTTTCTTTGGTTTTCTCTTCCTCCTCTTTTTTTTTTTTTTTTTTTTTTTTCTCTCCCCTTTTTTTCTTTTCTGTCTGTTCCTCCCCTCTCTTCTTCTTCTGTTCTTTCAGCTTTTGAGGTATGGGTTGGCTCACCTGCCCCGATCATACAGTCGTACGACTATAATTTTTTATTACAGTCGTACCACTATAATTTTTTTTTTCAATTTTTTTAATTAATTTTTTTTATTTTTTTTTAAATTTAATTTAATTTTTTTTAATATTTTTTTTTAAATTTTTTTTTCGATTTTTTTTTTGACGATAGAATGTCGTGTTCACAGGCTGCCCCTCGTGTAGCTAAAGTCCGATTTTTGAAACGGATTTAGGTACACGACAAAGAACATGAAATTCGAGATAATATGCAATCGTGTGACTCGTGTGTGGAGAAAAATACGACTTTTGGAGTCGGGCGGTTTCTTACGATGATTTTCGAGAAAGGATGACGCCAAGATGATACAGAGAAGAATACGACTTTTGGAGTCGGGCGGTTCCTTATGATGATTTTCGCGTAAGGATGACGCCAAGATAATACAAAGAAGAATACGACTTTTGGAGTCGGGCGGTTCCTTACGACGATTTTCGCGCAAGGATGACGCACGAAGATGATATAGAGAAAAATGCGACTTTTGGAGTCGGGCGGTTCCTTACGACGGTTTTCACGTAAGGATGACGTCGAGATGATACAGAGAAGAATGCGACTTTTGGAATCGGGCGGTTCTTTACGACGATTTTCGCGTAAGGATGACGCCAAGATAATACAAAGAAGAATACGACTTTTGGAGTCGGGCGGTTCCTTACGACGATTTTCGCGTAAGGATGACGCCAAGATAATACAGAAAAGAATGCGACTTTTAGAGTCGGGTGGTTCCTTACGACGATTTTCTCGTAAGGATGACGCACGAAGATGATATAGAGAAATATAAAACGACTTTTAGAGTCGAGCGGTTCCTTATGACGATTTTCGCGTAAGGATGACGCCAAGATGATAGAGAGAAGAATATGACTTTTGGAGTCGGGCGGTTCCTTACGATGATTTTTTTTTTTTTTTTTTTTTTGCGTAAGGATGACGCCAAGATGATACAGAGAACAATACGATTTTTGGAGTCGAGCGGTTCCTCAAGATGATTTTCGCGTAAGGATGACGCCAAGATAAAATAACTTTTAGAGTCAAATGGTCGCGTATGATTTGCCATACAGAGCCAAAAGAAAGCATGCAATGTGTGCTTAGAGAATGTATTTATTCCTTGATCGATAATTTTGAAACAAAAATTTTTGCCCCTTCGATCAAGAATAAATACGGGAAGATGCGTTTCGGGTCACCTTTTATAGTCATGTAGGACTAAGATTTGTGAAATATGTGAATGTGAGTGTGTGACAGACTAGTATGACTTGGCATACAGGATATGTCAAAAATGAAATTCGGTGAGATTGTACTTACAGTGAATTTTTTCGAGGTTTCTCGGGTTTCGTGCCCTCGGATGAGGCGGACCATTGTTAGAAAAAATTAGCCACTGACGTGTTGGCCTTCCTCAATTTGTAGGACCGGGGGATTTCTGGCAGTGGAAATCTCTTTCTGCCCAAGGTCTGGTGGGGCCGCCTCCCCGAGTCTGTGAGAGATCGGATTAGGATTCTGGGCCCAGAGACCTTTATTATGTAATTGTTGACAAGCACGCCGCCTACTACCCATGCTGTGTTGACGGCTTTGTGTGAGAGGTGGGCTTGCATCACCCACACATTTCATTTACCCATCGGGGAGTTCGCCGTTACTCCTTCAGATTTCGTTGCTATCACTGGGTTCTGGTTCGACGGACCCCCGATCAGCTTCAACTGCTATTTTACTCGCCATCAGTCGGAGGATGATTATATAGGCAGGTTGATCGGCTGCATCCTTGAGAAAGGGAAGATCTTATGATCCAGGGTGGAGGCTTATTGGGCTGCTCGCCCAGACCTGTCCGAGGAGGACTTGGAGCGGTGTGCTTGGGCTTATGTGTTTGTCTTGTTATCATGCACACTTTTTCCCACCGGGCAGAGCACTTGTAATCTGACTTTGCTCCCCACTCTAGCGGACCTGGCTGCCTTTCCTTCTTTGGATTGGGCTCGAGCTGCGTCGGAGCAGTCTCCACGGACTTGACCTATGCGCCAGAGGGTGGCAGCAGGAGATCTTTAGTTTCTGTTTTGGCCTTCCGGTATCGTCTTTCCCCTTTCCTTTTTCTTCTTTTTTTTTTTTTTTTTTTTGCAGGTCTAGAGACGTAGGGGATGCGGTTCTGATCAACGGACTAGCCCAGCATATGAAAGCGCTGAGAGTGCCACTGCTGGTAAGCATGGCCCTGTTCAGGATAGGAGTCATCCCGTATGTTCTGCCAGTGTTGCGGCATCTACTTCTCAGGTCGCTTTGGGCTTGGAGGCTCATCTGGTCCAGGAGAACGCCAGCTAGGCGGTAAGCATTCTACAATCCTTGTATCATTACATGACTTATGCAATGCATGGATGGATATGCATGTATGTATGCATGTTAACTTATGTTGTTATTTTACAGATTCGAGTGCAGATGCTCCAGGATTAGGCTAGACAGGCAGCCGCTTCTGAGGCTCGGGCTTTAGCTGCGACCTATGAGTTGACCCGGGTGCGGGTTAACATGGCCCGGATATAGGCTGATTTGACTCGGGTGCAGGAGGACTTTGACGCCTATAGGGCTTCGCATCAGAGTGAGTCTGAGGAGAAGGAGGTGGGTGAGTGACAGGATGAGAGCTAGATTGAGTGCTCCGTACTACATTTTTTTTTTGGTACACAACATGGACTTCATTTTAATTATTATGAGAATTGGATGTAATGACCTACTAATGGATGTTTATGTGTAATGGCACGATGTATGCGATATGCGCATCTAAGCAGAATGTCAAACATTACGACGACATCATAATGAGTACAATAGGGAAATTAACAGTGACTTCGGCTTTAGACATCGCCCTCTTCTTGTTACCAACACGTCCTCTCGGTTTTCCGTGTCAGAAATTTTCTCTTTGCAATTTTTTTTTTGTTTTTTTTTTTGAATGGTCCGAGAGTTCTGCGCGAGCGTCCCAACCGAATTGATCTCTTTGTATTGATCCGTTTTGAGATTGGAAAGCACACCTTGACAATGCTCAACAGAAGTTGTGAGGACGTTGCTGCTGATGACACCCGGTGGTTTGGCTTTCACCTGCCCCTAGCATTAAGGGTTTGTGTTTGGGGTATAAAACACTGAATCAGACATGGTTCGCTGCGTGCTGTCACCCGTATATGGACATTGACATGCAATAACATGACGAATGCATATTGAACATAAAAATTGAATATGACATAATGAATATGGATGCATTAGGAAAATCCAAAGTGTGGCTCTGGTTTTGATTGATGTCCCTTCAAACTACCAATATGTCCTTTCGGTTTTCCACATTGGAGTTTTTTTTTGGGGATGAATGCCCTATCACTGGATAGAGTGGCCATTGTGGACAGATAACCTGAGATGAATTCAATTAACCATTGGATTCTCCTGCGGTCTGATGCCGTACTCATGTTTCTAATTCACCCCAGATTCCAGTTTAGGCAAGGTTTCCAAAGACTGAATGCTTGAAATGGTTGGAAAATGCAACTTTCCCTTGGAAAATGAGCACAACAGACTTTGTAAGGTTTCCTGTTGATGGCATCGTCCCCTTCCATGATTGTTGAAAGCTTTGTAAAGCCAAGTTGTCCCAACACTGTTGGTGAAGTCCACAAATGCATAACCAATATTTCCTCTAGTCTTGAAATCCATAGGCGAATAGAGGAAATCATAAGTAGACTTCCCTTTGGACTTATTCTTGTTTTCCTCCAAATAATGCTTGTCCAGAATTTGCAGCAGATCATGTCTTGGAAACTGATTTGGTAGATTTCTGATCATCAGGCTTGTTTTTCCACCAAGATTAACTTCAATATCTTTTTTTTATTCAGCTTGGTCTCTTCAATAGTCAATTTCTTGGGTAACCATTGTTGAGCTCATTTGAAGTAGACTTGTATTCAAATTCTCTCTCTGCTCTGTCGCCCTTCTGGTGATGAGATGATGCAGAAAAATGCGATATGGAGCAGCATTGAGGTTCTTTTTTTCTTTTTTTTTTTGAAGGAACTAAATCAAAGCCATAGCCACCTTTTGGTTTTCCTACTGCATTCAAATTCGTGCATGTCATGTGTGCTTAATATGCCTTTTTGGATGAACAATGCATGTGTAATGTCATGTGCACAGGAATGTCATGCAAACAAGATTATACATGCACTACAATCAAGGAAAGGCCCAGAGTTTCACAATAAGTTGGATAGTGAAGGTCATTTGAATTTCTTAGTGGTTGGTGCTTTGGATAAGTTTGGATAAGCTTGATTTCGCCTCAAGGAGGGCTTTCTGGTTTGATTTTGCCTTAAGGAGGGCTTTCTGGTTTGATTTCGCCTTAAGGAAGGCTTTCTGGTTCGATCTTGCCTTAATTGGAGTTTTCTGGTTTTATTTTGCCTTAAGAAAGGCTTTCTGGGTTTGGGTGCCTCAAGGAGGGCTTTTTGGTTTTGTTTTGCCTTAAGAAGGGCTTTTCGGTTTAGGGTGCCTCAAGGAGGGCTTTTTGGTTTTATTTTGCCTTAATTGGAGTTTTCTGGTTTTATTTTGCCTTAAGAAAGGCTTTCTGGCTTTGGGTGCCTCAACGAGGGCTTTTTGGTTTTGTTTTGCCTTAAGAAGGGCTTTTCGGTTTAGGGTGCCTCAAAGAGGGCTTTTTGGTTTTGTTTTGCCTTAAGAAAGGCTTTCTGGGTTTGAGTGCCTCAAGGAGGGCTTTTTGGTTTTGTTTTGCCTTAAGAAGAGCTTTTCGGTTTAGGGTGCCTCAAGGAGGGCTTTTTGGTTTTGTTTTGCCTTAAGAAGAGCTTTTCGGTTTAGGGTGCCTCAAGGAGGGCTTTTTGGTTTTGTTTTGCCTTAAGAAAGGCTTTCTGGGTTTGAGTGCCTCAAGGAGGGCTTTTTGGTTTTTTTTGCCTTAAGAAGGCTTTCTGAGTTTGGGTGATTTAGGTATCGTACGTGCTTTTTAAGTTGAAGCTTTGGGGTAGGATTGGTAGTGTCTTCCAAGGATTGTTGAATTGAATTAGCAGATGCCTCGGAGGAAGTGGTACCATCATATTATTTTATTTATCTCACAAGCTCACCTTTCAAGAGAGAGTTCATTCAGGGCCAGGTTCACTGTTAGGTTCCCCACAATACTCAGAATGATGTCATGCATTTTGATATTATATGTGTTGGACATGTCATTTCAGATTGTCAAATGCATGCATAATGCCATGTACACGTAATCATCACACAAGTAAGACAAAAATAAATTTCATTGCATTCATGATGAAATCAGTACATCCCATAAGCAAAATGAGTCCCTTGTAAGAAGGAATCTCCAAGAGGTATCGATCTCACAGAATCCGATTATTCGCCGACTGGTCACCATTTCAGTTTCAGCATCTTCGACCCACTCTTATTAGAGCAGACTTAGAACTTCTTCATCATATTCCTCTCCTCGGGAGGTTTGAGAAATTTCTTTGGTGGTCTCCCTGATTGTCCCTGGTTGGTTATCAGAGAAAGCCGAGATTTCCAATTTTCCATCATCGACCAGCTTCTGAATCTCCTTTCTTAAAGCATGACATTCATTGGTCCGATGGCCTGTGATCATGTGATAGCTGCAGAAATTACTCATTTGCTCTGGCGTTGGCGGTACATATGGTCTGACACTCTGCAGGAGACCCATGTTTCTGCATCTGAGGAATAACGTACCTAATGAGTCAGCCCATGGAGAAATGCCTTTTCCACTACTCCCGGTAGGCGGGTTTTTGGTATGCCGTGGAACGGAGTCGGTACTAACATTCGTCTTGAGGGGCCTCTTCAGTTCTACCTCATCAGTTAGCCTTGGCAAACCTGAATCCCGAAGAGAGGGTCTTCCAAGGTGTCGAGGGCGAGTGTTAGCAAACTGGGCATTCTGTCCCTCGCTAGCATCAGTATTGGAGCCTGAGAATGCTGCATTTTTCATTCTCCTTTCGAGTTCTGCCACTCGTGCTTCCAATTCAGTGCACTTCGCTGTCAGCCTTTCTATTCTGTCAAGGTCATCCCCCAGCACTTCTCACAGCATTGCCGCCGCTTCCTTCCTGACCGCATTTCAGAACCGCGATGAGGCGAGATGATCCTCCACGATATCCGTTATGGAGTTGAAGTTCATTGGGTTGGTCATCCCCGAAATCTTTCCTCTTCCTCTGATAAGAACACTTATTAGCATTAACGGGCGCATACACGTGAAGAACACCAAATCACAGGTGATGCAGTCATGGATGCATGATGGGATATGTATGTGTATGAATGATGAGTTGCATATATGATGTCATGAGGGAGATGATGATAATGATTGATTTTTTTTTTTTTTTTTTTTTTTTTTTTGACATTCCAAGAACACCCAATGTCATGCAAGAGATAATGCAAAAAGATCACGTGTGGACCGCCTCACAAACAAGAGTTCGGTGCTTTTGGAGCACCTAGTGAATATCGTGAAATGATCACGCGTGTGCCAACACATAGATATAGTTTCGACACCTTGTAGGTCTATGAGATGAAGTGAAATGGTCTCATAGGGGCCGGCCCATGGACAGAGTTCTGATGCTTTTGAGGCATATAATATGAGATGATGTTTACAGATAAGTCTCGTGTAGGTAAGGACATGGACGAAAGCTCGGCGTTCATGGAACGCCTTTCATGATTTGGTAATGCTATGAAATGCCCTTATTTGCGTAATAATTCGGTACTCGTGGAGCACCTCAAATGATACAATAATGTCAATGTCATGTAACAATCCAAAATGGATTGCGACGCACCTACAGAACTTCGGCGTCCCCACGACGCCAATGATAAATGATGTGAAGCAATGCGATGATGTCACATGACCTGTCGCACGAAAATAGACTTAAGACCATTGTGGTCTCCTATTGAATGAAATGGTTTGGTGAAATGGCCGAGTGCATTCCGGTATACGGGCAGAACACGGGTAGTTTTAGGACTCCTGATATGTTATGAAATGAAATGACCGTGAAAGGCATCCTCAGAATGTCCTTAATTTAAATGATATGAGATAACGTGAATGCTTGTGTCACACAAAATGCAAGTGGCTGCAAAAAAACATGATTAGGATGCATGACATATATGATGATGTCGTGTATGCTTCGTGAAGATAATAATATGCAGGACATAAATATGCATAGCACACAAATAAAATGTCGTGGCTGCATGAAAATGTGGTTAGACTAAATGTCATGCTTATATGGATGTCTTGAAAATGGCTGCACGAGAACGTGGTTAGAATGACACATAAGCAAAGTTTCGGCGCTCGAGGAGCACTTTGGGATTTCATGATATGATATGAGATGAACATGCGCGTGGCACATGGTCTAGATTTTCGGCGCTCGGGGAGTACCTTGAGTTTTAATGTCGTGATATGAAATGAACTCGTGTTTGGTGCACGAATGGAATTTCGATGCTCGGGGAGCATCTTAACTTCCAAATCATGATATGAAATGAATAAGTTCTTAGTGAACAGGTAGAGTTTCGGTGCCCCAGGGAGCATTTTGGGTTTTTGTGATATGAAATGAGATGAACATGCGCGAGGCACATGGTCGGGATTTTCGGTGCTCGGGGAGCACCTAAATGATTTAATGCATGCGATGGAATTTTCGGCACCCATGGAGCACTTACATGATTTAATGGATGAAATGTAATTTTTTCCGGTGCTCGTAGAGCACCTAAATGATTCGATGAAGTGAAATGAACTTTTCGGTGCTCGTGGAGCACTTAAATGATTTGGTGCATGAAATGTAAATTTTCGGCACTCGTGGAGTGCCTAAATCACTTGATGTATGTGATGGAATTTTTCGGCACACCTGGAGCACCTGAATGCATGGAATGTAATTTTTCGGTGCCCGTGGAGCACCTAAATGATTCGATGAAATGAAATGAACTTTTGGTGCTCGTGGAGCACCTAAATGATTTGGTGGAATGAAATGAATTTTTCAGCGCTTGTGGAGCACCTCTGATTTAGTGGAATGGAATGAATTTTTTGGTACTCGTGGAGCACCTAAATGATTTCATGGAATGAAATGAATTTTTCGGCGCTCGTGGAGCACCTAAATGATGGAATACTTGAAATATAATTTTTCGGCGCTCGTGAAGCGCCTAAGTGACTTGATGTATGCGAGGAAACTTTACGGCGCTCATGGAGCACCTAAATGATTTGATGGCATGAAATGAAATTTTTCGGTGCTCGTGGAGCACCTAAATGATTTAATAAAATGGGTTCCCGGCGCTCGTGGAGCCCTTAAATGATGTGATGGATGCGATGAAATTTTTTGACGCTAGTGGAGCGCCTAAAAAATTTAATGCATGAAATGAAATTTTTCGGCGCTTGTGGAGCACCTAAATGATTGAATGCATGAAATGGAATTTTTTTGGCGCTCGTGGAGCACCTATAATTTAGTGGAATGGAATGGGTTTTTCAGCACTCTTGGAGCACCTAAATGATTTTATGTGTGAAATGAAAAGTTTTAGGCGTTCGTGTAGCACCTAAATGGAATAAAATGAATTTTTCGGTGCTTTTGGAGCACCTTGGGTTTTTGTGATATGAAATGAGATGAACATGCGTGTGGCACATGGTTGGGATTTTCGGTGCTCGGGGAGCACCTAAATGGTTTAATGCATGCGATGGAATTTTCAGCACCTATGGAGCGCCTACATGATTTAATGAATGAAATGTAATTTTTCGGCGCTCGTGGAGCACCTAAGTGATTTGATGCATGAATGAGACCTTTGGTGCTCGGGGAGTACCTCGGGTTTTGTGAAATGAGATGAATGTTCTTAGCGAACGGACAGAGTTTCGGCACTCGTGGAGTGCCTCAGATTTGTTGTGATGTGAGATCGACATGTGCACGGCACATGGTCGGGGTTTCGGTGTCCGGGGTACACCTCGAATTTTTGATGATATGAAGTGAACTCGTGCTTGGTGTACGAGCGGAATTTCAATACTCGGGGAGTGTCTCGGTTTCCGTGCCGCAACGTGAAATGAATGCGTTCTTGGTGAACGGGCAGAGTTCCGGCGCTCAGGGAGCACCTAAATGGTTTGATGTGTAAACTGAATTTTTCGGCACTCGTGGAGTGCCTAAAATAATTTGATGAAATGTGATGAATTTTGTCGGTGCTCGTGGAGCGCCTAAAATGATTTAATGAAATGTGATGAATTTTGTCGGTACTCGTGGAGCACCAAAAGTGATTTAATGAAATATGATGAGTTTTGTCGGCACTCGTGGAGCGTCTAAAATGATTTAATGAAATGTGATGAATTTTGTCGGCACTAGTGGAGCGCCTAAAATGATTTAGTGAAATGTGATGAATTTTGTCGGCATTCGTGGAGCGCCTAAAATGATTTAGCAAAATGTGATGAATTTCGTCGGCACTCGTGGAGCGCCTAAAATGATTTAGTGAAATGTGATGAATTTTGTCGGCACTCGTGGAGCGCCTAAAATGATTTAGTGAAATGTGATGAATTTTGTCGGCACTCGTGGAGCGCCTAAAATGATTTCCTACTTGGTAGGCGGTGTGATGTGTGTGACCCTTGTGGAATTGTTCAAGGTTCGCGTGAATGTTTGCATGACATGCTTTTCCCATGGCTACAAAATAAAATGGTTAATGCTTATGACATTCAAATGATGTATGTAAATTAATTAATTTTTTCACACAATGAAAAGATGCATGGCTAAAAAAAAATGTGATTAGTTTAATGTCAAGCGGGTGATTAATGTATTTACACGCGAAAAATTGAAATGGCTGTACAAAGATGTGAGTTAGAATCACACAAATGCTTTAGATGCGGTATGTTATGTTCGTGAAAAATGTGGATGATGATATGTTACGGAAAAACAAAAAGACACGTAGCAATTAGCACACGGATCGTAATCCTCCAACCTTATTCCTCCAAACATGGTCAGGTCGATAAAATTCTAACCGAGTCCTAGGAGGGGTTCTCTTCGATCATCAACCGGGGATGATGAAGGCGCATTTTATTTTATTCACACAATTTATTTTGGTATCCTAAGGGAATCCAACTAAGGTTGCCTAAATGAGTTCGGTCCAAAGTCGGGATAAGATCAAGGCTCCCATAGCAAAATATACTCCTCACTTCTCTCCACTCAAGGGTCCGAACGAAGGGGTTCGTACGAGGCTATGGGTGGTGTTTCGTATTCGTGCCCCCAAGACCAAGAGGAACTTAGGCAGCATTTCAACGATTCACCGGGCTAAATACGGATACCTAACCTAATGCAAAAAAATGTCTAACTACAAAAATGCATAAAGTGTCATATAAGAATCATCCGCTTAATTTAAATTAGACACTTTTCAGAGCTTGTCAAATTCTTTTAAGTTTTTGAAAAACTTTTGAGAAATCCCCAGCAGAGTCGCCACTGTGAGCGGACGACGCGTTTTTCGACGAGACGCGGGACTCCCTTTCCGAAGGGGCGCCTCGATTTCGGGCGGGGCCCTCCCTTACGTGGGGTTTTTGATCGGAAATTCATTTTTTGGAAAAGCGGATTGTTTCGAAAAAGAATCGAGACCTAAATCTCGATAAAAAGTATAGGAGTCGCCACCCGGCTCAGCTCTACGGGAAATTACAGTGTAGCTGAACCAAAGCAGGAACTGCCACACTTTTCAGAGATCTAGGTTCGGACAAGTCTCTTATTTCGTGTCTAATTTAAATATTATTGCCAATGTTCTAGTTATGACACTTTAAATTGCTAAAAGTTGATTTTTTTATTAAATAATACATGCGGCGCACATACGAAATAACACAAATATAAGCAGTAAAGAAGTAAATATTTAAGAAGTTTACAACCCAATTGAATGGAAAAATAAAAAAACTCTCACCTCATTGATACAATCGCCTAGAATACACGAGAATCTAAAAAATATTTACAACCGCCTAAATACACGATTAATGCTATTAAATACAAATAAAAAGAAAATTAAAATAAAATAAAAGCTGCAAAACAGAGGTTAGCACAATTTATACGGCACACCATAAGTAGGACTCAAACAGACAGAATTGGGAAATTAGGTATTTGGGGTCATGCAATTAGGGGTAACCGGGTTGGCCCTGTTGGCCGGCCCGGTTAGACCGGGAAAACCATTTTGAAACGTCTCTGTATTTTTGGTTTTGTGAGAAAATCGTTTTTGAAAACTTTTTTTTCCGGTTTATTACAATTAAGCATGCAAAGTGGGTGGGTTTTCGGGAGAACTGGGTCTCCGTCGTTGAATTGTTCTAAATGCAATTTTACTGAAAATTGAATCTAGGGTCGTGATGCACACAACAAAATTCATTTTGATGATTTTTGGGGTTTTATAATTTTTTGGGATTTTTTTAGTATTTTTTATGATTTTTTAAGAAATTTTTGGGTTTTAAAGGTGAAATTCTGATTCTGGAAACTACAATGGTACAACTGTAAATTACAGTCGTGCAAACTCAACTACAGTCGTACGACTGTAAACTCTCCAAACTCAGGATTTCGCCAAAATTTTATTTAAAACAAGTTGGAAATAAAATCACCTGGAAATCAACTACAGTCGTACGAATGTTCATCGAACTCAAGAACAGTCGCACGACTGTTCTTGATTTCCAGAACAGAAACGCAGAAAAATGGATAGAAATGCAGAAAAAGCACACCAATCACCCAGAAAGCTTGTAAAAGAGAAGGGAAAAGGGGTATAACCTCTGTGGCGTGCGTCCACCGTAGGATTGACCCCTGGCGTCGCTCCAATCCACTAAAATCCGGACTTTTCTTCTCGAGTTAGGATTTGAGATTTGGGTCCAGAGATTTCCAAATGCTGAGGGATCCTGATTGAGGAGTTCTTCCCCTTTTCTTTGGTTTTCTCTTCCTCCTCTTTTTTTTTTTTCTCTCCCCTTTTTTTCTTTTCTGTCTGTTCTCCCCCTCTCTTCTTCTTCTGTTCTTTCAGCTTTTGAGGTATGGGTTGGCTCACCTGCCCCGATCATACAGTCGTACCACTGTAATTTTTTTTTTCAATTTTTTTTAATTAATTTTTTTATAATTTTTTTTTGTTTTTTTGTTTTTTTTTCGATTTTTTTAAATTAAATTTAAATTTTTTTTTAATATTTTTTTTTTTTCGATTTTTTTTTTCAATTTTTTTTTTCCGATAAAATTTCGTGTTCATAACAACCTATCTGATCAGTTAAGAGACAATCATCTAAAATAAAACCATAGCTCGAACGATCAATTCTTGAAGAAGAGATTGCATCCACAAAGGCCTTTGCATCCATTTCGATCATGATAATATTTAGCTTTAGCTCTTTAATCCAACTCAGGGCTTCACAGCAACTAATTGCCTCTGCAAACATAGCATTCGAGGCACAATGCAAGACTTGGCTACGAGCCGCAATAACACAGCCCATTGGATCCCCAATAATACAACCATGCCCAACCGCTGTACCCGAATCCTTAAAGGCAGCATCAATGTTACACTTTAACCTCCCCGATCTCGAGGTACTCCAATGCTCTTCGAAAGCAGTCATTCTACCACTATCATTCAATGGAGACACCAAATGAACACGTCGCCAATCTTGAAGGAAAGAGAGCCTATGCATCTTAATGTCATGAAGATTAAAGTGCTGCCCGTTCCAAATGATACCATTCCGGGCTTTCCAAATACTCCATGAAAGAACAATTACATGCACCAACACCTCTTGATTTACGCCACCCAAAGGACCAATGACCCAATCCCTAAAATCCATACCCCCCCTCAAGGAGATGCACTGCAGGAATACTTGTCCATAAAGAAAAAATGCGGGGACATAAGAACAAAACATGGACCATGGACTCCATTGCGCCATTACAAAACACACAATTGCTCTCCACATCCACACCCCTCGACAATAATTTCTCCTTCGTTGGAAAAGCATGCATAATACAACGCCGCCAAAAATTTTTGAATCGAGGAGGAATGTCTAAGGAATGAATAGCTGTCCACTTAACTTGAGGGCCAAAACCACTGTTTGTGTATTTCTGCATCAGCCAATAATAAGCTCCCTTTACAGCATAATGATCGTGTTTCTCAAACCTCTAGACCAATCGATCAGGCACCGGTTGCAGCGGCAAGGGAATCTGCCGAATTAAACCTGCATCACGCTCAGAGAAGGTGTGGTCGATCAAGCTTTCATTCCACTGCTGTAGACCAGGACGAAAAAGGTCCGCTACCCGCCATTGCATCTGCTGCGTATCAGCTGCCGTCAAAACCTCTGGGTGCTGTAAGTCCGGCAACCACTGAGACCCCCAAACTGGCACCGATTTACCATCACCAATTGCCCAACCAATTCCAGCGCTCATAAGCTCTTTTATTTCCATAAATCCTTTCCAAACATAGCTATCAATTGGACGAAAAGAAGCCTGGAAAAAGGAACTTTCTGGGAAATACTTTGCCTTAAATAATCTGCTAACCAAAGAAGTTGGATGAGACAAGATACCCCAAACCACTTTCCCTAGCATTGCCATGTTTAATTCCTTTAATTTTCTGAAGTTCAAGCTACCCTGATCTTTTGGTAAGCAGAGATGATGCCAATTGTGCCAATGTAAACCCCGCTTTCCTGACATATTATTATCCCACCAAAATGCATTTAGCATTTTTTCCAACACCTCACATGTGCGATTAGGGATCAGAAAGATACTCATCGCATAGATTGGCAAAGCTTGAGCCACTGATTTTAGTAAAACCTCCTTTCCTGCCTGGGAGATGCCTCGACGACGCCATCCTTTTATCCGATTACCAAGCTTATCGATAAGAAATTGAAAAGCATTGTTTCTATTTCGACCAATTTTAGAAGGCAGCCCTAAATACTTCCCATGAGAACTCACCCCTTGCATTCCCAGTTCCTGGCAAATCACCCTTCGCATATCCACTGTTGTATTTGCACTGAAAGAGACATTTGACTGATCAAAATTAAGCAATTGACCTGAAGCTCGGCTATACTGCCGAAACACATTTTTTAAACACCGTGCTTCCTCCACCGTAGCTCTTATAAAGAAGTAGCTATCATCCGCAAACAGTAAATGCGATATAGTCAGAGCCCCTGTGATGATTTCACACCCATGTAACGTTTCCCGTAGCACTAGACTATCCAATAACGCGGACAAACCCTCTGCACAGAATAGGAATAAGAATAGCGATAGTGGATCACCCTGCCGAATGCCACATGTTGGCGTGAATTGAGCAAAATTTGCTCCTAGATAAGACAACTGATAGCTCACCGTAGTAACACACTGCATGATAAGCTGAATAAACTGATCAGGTAAACCCAACTTTCGCATCACAGCTTCAATAAAACCCCATTCGACCCGATCATAAGCTTTAGAAAGATCCACTTTCACTGCTGCAAGTCCTCTTCTTCCCAACCGCTTCCGCTTCAAATAATGCCCCACCTCATATGCAATTAGGATATTATCAAAAATTAGTCTGCCTGGGACAAAAGCACTCGGATTAGGAGAAATCAATTGATCCATGCAATCTCGCAACCTGTTAGCCACACACTTGGAAACAGCTCTCATCACAACATTACACAAAGAAATGGGCTGCATATTAGTTACTTTGTTTGGGGAGGCAATCTTAGGGATCAGAACTATATTAGTGAAATTCAACTGCACAGGGATCAAACCAGAGTTTAAACAATATAAACACAATTCAGTGATATCCTTACCCACAATATCCCAGTAAGTCTTGAAAAACGCAGGATTAAAACCATATGGGCCAGGCGCTTTTTTCGGACACATACCAAAGAAAACCTATTTATATATGTTTTTAATTATACAGCAATGACACCAATGACATAGATTTGAAATTTAGAAGGTAAGAGGGAAGGGACAAATAGCAATTTTTTTTTTTTTTGCATCAAATCTGGAATGTTACCCCCATATAGTTTTATTGAGCAATTAAGCACTTTATTGGATGAAAATTTTATAAGGAAAGAAACATGGAGCTTGGTTTGCAGCCGCGGTGGCGGTGGCGGTGGTGGAAAATTTAGAAAATAAAAAATTCTCCGCTGGCCATTAAAAATTATAATTAGTTGAATTGTTGGAAATGATTTATATTTTATCATTTTATTTTATAGTTGAAGTCAAACTTCCTGTCACTCAAACTCCCACTTTCAATTATTGTTCTGATAATAATATTTACAATTGATATATTAAATCATTAATTTTTAATCAAAATAAACCCGCCCATCAACAGCAAAGCTGTTACTTATAAAAGCAAATTCATTAAAATCCTTTTTTTTAGTCCATTGGAAAAAAGCAAAACCATACATAAAAAACAAAGTAGCTTATTTTTCGATAAATTTTCATATTTGGTTTAATAAATCACTTAAATAATGTTAATATAAGCAATTGAAATTGTGTTTCCTTAAAAAAATGATATAAATCAAACAATAATAGAAGTAGAGAGATAAAATTCCGTGAACTAACAATATAAAGACTCAATTGAACAGATGGAAATTACAATACGTACAAGGGTCAAAATGTAAGTTTTTTCAAAGAAAAGGCAGTCACGTTGTCCACGTTTTTTATAACAAAACAAAATGGTTGTGAAATATCCGAAAACAAGACTGTAGTTTAAGAAAATAAAACACGTGAAATATATGGAATTTCCATCAAGTGGGAAAAGGTTGGTTTTTGTTGGAAAACTTGCGCCGTTGTGCTCTCCAATTCAAACACTCGATCTCCTCAGTCTTTTCGTATCCTACTAATAACACATTTTTAATTTTAATTATTTAACTCATCTTTCCTCTTTTCTTTAATTTTTGTTTTTTTTCTGTCCACTGTACTTAAAATGGATGGTTAGAATTTCAGTCAGCTAATTTCCAATATTGGCACATGTCGAAAATCACATCATCCAATCAATTTAAAATACTTTTAAACTCATGCTTTTTACTTGAGGAAGTCCCTTAAAAAATAAATGTTAGACACTTTAAAAAAATGTTACTTTAATTAGATCTTCTGTTAAAAACTAATATATACATATACAAATCTCAACTATCTACATATACAAATACAAATGCAAATATCAAATAAATTACATCAAATTTCGCTGTAAATATATCTGTAACAACTTTATAACAGTAACACACGATAACTTTTTTTTATTGCTATTAAAAACTATGACAACAACTTTTCATATTTTTTATAAAAAATACTTTGTTATCCAATCTAGTTTTTATTGAGTGAGATATGGTTATTAAAATAATAAAACCTATGCTATAGAATGAATCTAAAGACCATTAAATTTAAGGATATTTTTCTTGGAGTTTCAAGTTTTTTTTTTTTTTTTTATTTAACTTATGGTTTAACTACTCTTTTTAATGTATATATTTTTTTTAAAAAAGGAATAAAAATAATAGATGATATTAGACTCTTTCATTTCTAACAAGAGAATATAGATTTTAAAATGGTTAGAAATTTGGATACATATACATGATATATAGAATTATTGATTGGTTGAGTGATGGACATTTCCTAGGATAGAACCCATTTATATATATATATATATAGAGAGAGAGAGAGAGAGAGAGAGAGAGAGATTTAGGAATGTGACAATCATGCTGCCAATAACAATAAACTCTTATTAGGTTGCAACTTACATTTTATTGTATGTTATCGGACATCCATATCTATAAAAGCCTTAGCTACCACATATACTATGCAATTTAATTAGTAGACCTGAATATATTTTATGTAAAAGAGCTGGATATGAGGAGCTACGATCAATATACTCTTAGATTTTCTTAATTCAGATTCAATCATCAAACAAAAATCAATCAGAAACATTATACCCATTCTGATCTTGAATATAATAATAATCACATAGACAATTTGGATAGATTACTTACCTTGTGCGGAATTCGATATGATGTGAGGGCATTCAATGATCACGAACTAATCGATCTAGTTTCTCTCCCTTAACCCTCTTCCTGTAGCAATGGCTCGATGGATAGCCTAAAATATGACCTTTTTTATTTTATTATTTTTTTTTTTTGCTTACTCTTAATTAGGGTGGAGAGAGGACTAGTTTATATATTTATTAACTTTAGATCTTGTACGTCCATCAAGTACTAATTAAACGGCCAAGATTTAATGTACTAATAATTTAATGAAACCCTAAACCTAATGGGCTTTTAAAATATGGGACATAACAAGCCATATTTCTTACATTCTCTCACTTGGCCGGGCGTTTCATCATTACATTTAATAGTATAACATAAGGCTAGCAAAATTAAATCTTGTAAAACCGTTGATATCATAAGCACTTTAACACAAAAAATTACATAATGTAGATTATGGCGGTTATACATAGTACAGTGGTATATTCCCTTCCATATACCACAACATTAAGGACTAGTTATGCTAGGTTCATAAGTTGTATATAAACAACATATAGTCCACATACTTGGTATGAAAAAGCATATAACTTTCTTATTCAAACAATCATGTATACATAAACATAATGAATAAGAAACATAGAATTCAGAAACATATCATTATTGAGCTCAAGAGTGTCCAACATCATTATTAATCATCAATACAACTAGGACCCATCCTGATCACGTGTTCTTTAAATGTCTTGGGTTGTAAACCTTTAGTTAAAGGATCTGCGACCATGAGATCCGTTCTAATATGTTCTATATACACTTTTTGTTTCTGAATCTCCTCTTTAATAACAAAATACTTTAATTCCATGTGTGTTTGCTCCTTTGGAATATTTGTCATTTTTAGAGAAGAAAACAACTACAGAACTATCGCAATAAATTTTCAATGGCTTGCTTACTATGTCGACAACTCCAAGCCCTGAAATAAAGTTTCGTAGCCATAATGCATGAATCGTAGCCTCATAACAAGCTACAAATCCTGCTTCCATAGTAGATGAAGCAATGATAGACTGTGTGGCACTTTTCCATGAGATTGCTCCCTCTGCTAATAGGAACAAATAGCCAAATGTTGACTTTCTACTATCAACACATCCGACAAAATCTGAATCTGAGTATCCAATCACTTCTAAATGATCAGATTTCTTATAAGTGAGCATGTAATCCTTTATTCCTTGAAGGTATCTCAGTACTTTCTTTGTAGCTTTCCAATGATTAATGCCAGGATTACTTTGATATCTACCCAGCATCCCTATTGCAAAACTGATGTCGAGTCTGGTACAGGTTTGTAGGTACATCAAACTGCCGACAACAGAAGCATATGGAATTGTTTCCATTTTCTTACGTTTCACATCATTCTTTGGACATTGCATAAGACTAAATTTATCTCCCTTTTGGATAGGGACGACACTTGTTGAGCATTTTCTCATGTTAAATTTCTCAAGAATTTTATCAATATAGGCTTTCTGAGACAATCCTAATAAACCTTTTGATCTTTTATGGAATATTGAAATTCCAATTACATAGCATGCCTCTCTCATATCTTTCATTGCAAAATTCTTAGAAAGAAACTCTTTAGTCTTATGCAATAAACCCAAATCATTAGCAACAAGCAAAATGTCATCAACATACAAACTTACTCTCACTGAGCTTCCGGTAAATACACCTATCAACAGTTATTTCCTCAAAATTGAAAGAAGTAATGGTATTATTGAACTTAATATACCATTGCCTGGAAGCTTGTTTAAGTCCATATATTGACTTTTTCAATTTACACACCATACTTTCTTTGCCTTCAATGGAAAAACCTTTAGGTTGATCCACATAAACTTCCTCCTCAAGATCCCCATTCAAAAAGGCTGTCTTTACATCCATCTGATGTAGCTCTAAATCAAATTGAGCCACCAAAGCCAAAATTATTCTTAAAGAATCTTTCTTTGAGATAGGTGAAAAGGTCTCTTTATAATCAATGCCATCTTTTTGAGTGTAACCTTTAGCAACAAGTCTAGCTTGATATCTTTCAACATTATCGTTTGAGTCGCGTTTGGTTTTAAAAACCCATTTACAGCCAACTCGTTTAGAACCTTCTGGCAAGTCTATGAGATCCTAAACATTATTTTGAGCCACTGATTCTAACTCTTCTTTCATGGCATCAAACCATCTTTCAGACTTATTACTATTGATGGCTTGTGAAAATGAAATAGGATTATTATCAATGCCACAATCAAAATCAGCTCTAGCAAATAAACCACATAATCATCAGAGATAGCCGACCTTGTAACCCTTACAGGTTTATTCAAGGTTATACCAATTGGTTCATTTGCAGGGGTTGATGGTAAGACAGGTTCTTCATTGGGTGCTTCTTCATTATCCAAATGTTGTTCCTGATTATTTTGATTTTCCAAAATAGGAAAAACATTTGTTGTGGTTGTGGGTTTAAAAACATTCATGGGTAATGGAACACTAACCCTTATTTCATTAATGTTCACAACTTGATTTTCAGCACTCCCACTAACCTCACCATTTTCTAAAAATTTTGCATTGGCTGTTTCAACAATTCTAGAACTATGGTTTAGACAGTAAAACCTGTACCCTTTGGATTTCTCTGGGTAACCGATAAAGCATCCATTGACTGTTCGAGAATCTAATTTTCTTTTGTGTGGATTATAAATTCGTGCTTCTGCTGGACAACCCCAAACATGCAGGTGTCTTAAACTTGGTTTCCTTCCAATCCATAACTCAAAAGGAGTTTTAGGAACTGCCTTACTAGGAACCCTGTTTAATAAATACATAGCAATTCTAAGTGCGTACATCCACAAACTTTTGGGTAATGAGGAATTACTCATCATACTCCAAACCATATCTATTAATGTTCTATTTCATCTTTTTGCCACACCATTCTGTTACGGTGTGCCTGGCATAGTATATTGTGCACATATGCCATGAGTTTCGAGGAACTTGGCAAACGGACCAGGACACTGTCCAGATTCATCATACTTTCCATAATACTCACCAACTCTATCAGATCTTATAATTTTCACTTTTCTATATAATTGCCTTTCAACCTCCTTTACAAACACCTCAAGGGCATTTACAGTTTGAGATTTTTCATGTAGCAAATAGATATATAGTATTTTTCCCCATTAAAGGACGGAGTGTCAAAAGGTCCACAAATGTCGGTGTGTATTATTTCAAGAAGCTGACTGCTTCTTATGGCTCTTTTCTTGCTATGTTTGGTTTGCTTTCCCTTAATGCATTCCATACATAAGCCAAGATTAGTAAAATCTAAATTCGGTAGAATCTCATTCTTTACTAATCTTTCTAACCTTTCCTTGGATATATGACCCAAACATTTATGCCATAAGTAAGCAGAATGTTCATTCACCAAACTACGTTTCATTCCAACATTATGATTAACAATAAATAGGGATTCAGAAAAAATATCATCAAGTTTCAATTTATATAAACCATCCATAAGAATTCCACAACCAATAAAGGAATTATTCTTATATAAATTAAAACAACCATGTCCACCATCAAAAGTATATCCACTAGCATCCAGTCTAGAAATAGAAATTAAATTTCTAGAAATTGAAGGTACATATAGAGTATTCATTAGATCCAATCGATGCCCAGTATCTAATGTCAACCAATAAGTCCCTACACCTTAAATGGCCTTCATTCAGTTCCCCATAAATAGAAAATTGCTAGTTGGGCTTGTGGTTTGGATTGTAACGAATCCCTGCATAATATTGGAAATATGAGTAGCGGCACCAGAATCAAACCACCAAGTATTAGAAGAAAAGTTTGATTCAAAGCATACAGAAACATAATGTATACCTTTCTTTTCGAACCAAGCCTTACGTTTTTGACAATCTTTCTGATAATACCCTTCTTTCTTACAGAAATGGCATTTATCTATCTTTGGTCCCTTCCTTTTGCCATCAATAACCTGTAGAACTTTACCAGGTACTTTCTTCTTAAAATTCTTGGCCTTTGGTTTGAGTTTCTTTCCAGATCCTTGACCCACTAGGTTAATTGAATGAACTCTTGTTTCTTTAATCTCACTTCCTCCTGAATAAGTTTACTAGACAGTTCATCAATATGCCACTTATCTTTCAATGCATTATAATTGATGTGGAATGGTCCATAGGAAGTGAGTTCATGATGAACTGCACTAAAAAGGAGTCTTCCACAGTCATACCCAGTGTCTTAAGTCTTGTTGCAATATTGGTCATGTCAAGGACATGTTGTTGCATGCTCTTTGACCCATCAAACTTCATGGTCGTGAGTTCAGCCATAAGTGTCCCTGCAAGTGCCTTATCAGCCGAACGAAACTTATCTTCCACTAGCTTAAGAAAATCTTTAGCATTCTGATTTTTAATGCTAGGAACAGTAGACTTAATGTTGTTGGCAATTGTCATTCGCATAAAATTCAAGCATAACCTGTTAGACCTTGCCCATGCCTTATGGTGCGCCTTTTTAGCCTCTGTACTAGTATCATTATGATCAGTAGGCTTATCCTCTAATAGCGCCAAGTCAAGATCCAAAGCACCTAAATGGAAAGTGACTTGTTCGCTCCATTTAGAGAAATTCACACCAGTGAACAAGGTAACAGAAGAAGCTTGAGAGTGAAGGTTAATAGCTGCAAATACATAAACATTCACTAATTAACAAATTCAGATAGGAAGCACATACATAAATATTTATTGTAGGTTTCCTTTAGGTAAACGCAACAATACATATCATCATCATTATTAGAATGCCATTTAAACTTTATAAGAAAATAAATAAATTTCATCAAATACATATAGCATCTTTGGATAACTATATACATCTGACAAAAGTATATTAATTTTCTACTTTATATTCATTAGTTACAGAATATTGACTTTATCTTTGGATAAAATCCTTAATTTCTATCAACCAATAAATTATTCATAACGGCTTTTCATAAAATAAATAAATTATATGACCACACATTCAAAATCAATTTGGCCACTTTGGTGACTAACAAATTAATTTTAATCATACTGTCATAATATAGACATATATATATGAATGTATCGTGAATTATATGACTACATATTCAAAAATTAATTTGGCCACTTTGGTGACTAACTAATTAATTTTAATCACAATGTCATATAATAAAATAAAATAACAACAATAATAAAAATAATAATGATAATGATAAACAATAATATGTCCATAAGATAAAATTAAGTTTAAAGTTTTGACTATATGTCAAAATAACATTAATATGAACCAAAACTTAAGAAATCAAAACTTTAAAATTAATTTATACAACATTAAAACTTTATTAATTAAGGTGTAATTTGCCATAAAACATAATTAATAAGCAACCAGCCACGCTATATATCATGTAAAACTAGGGGTGAGCAAAACCGAACCAATGTCCAAAAACCAAAAATCCAAACCAAACCGAATCGAACCAAACCGATTTATTTCATAGTTTGATTCGGTTTGGTTTTAAGTTATGAAGAAGTTTGGATTTCGGTTCGGTTCGGTTTGGTTCGGTTCAAAACCGAAAAAACCGAAAAACCGAAAAACCAAATAATTGGTAAAATATTAAAATTAATTATAAAATTAATATATACTAATTGTAGAGAATTTTAGAGATTATATTGTTTTATATTTTTATATTGTGATTTTTTTATGCTAATTTATAGTTGTTAAAACTTGAGAGTTGAAAAAAAAAAGAGAAATTTAGTATTTTATTGTGATATAATAGTATTATTTAGTATTACTGTTTTTGTAAGTTAAATTTTTTGTAATTCTTTTTTTTTTTAAACAAACTACTCATATAAAATTTTTATTTTGATTTTTTTTTAAAGAAAATTGATGTTTTTGGTTCGAGCTAGTCCAAACCAAACCGAACCAAACTAGTTCGGTTTGGACTGAACCAAACCAAAATTTAGTTTGAATCGGATTGGTTTATAAAATACAGTGTTTTTTGAATCGGTTTTTTTCGGTTCGGTTCGGTTTTTTGAACTGAACCGGTCTATGCTCACCCTAAAAGCATATTGTAACAACAGATAGCAATCCTAGTTGCACAGAAGCCAACATCGGGTCTTTTTTTTTTAATAAAAAATTAATATTGATGCAAAACCCTAAATTTCATAAACATCATAATACTCATAATCAACATAAACATCAGCAAATCTCATAATTGAAATAATCATAAATCTAAGGATTATTATTTATTCAAAATCCTTGGCTCTGATACCACATATTAGATTTTCTTAATTCAGATTCAATCATCAAACATAAATCAATCATAAACATTATGCCCATTTGAATCTTGAATATAATAATAATCACATAGACAATTTTGATAGATTACTTACCTTGTGCGGAATTCAACATGATGCGAGGGCTTTCAATGATCACGAACTAATCGAACTAGTTTATCTCCCTTAACGCTCTTCCTGTAGCAGTGGCTTGATGGATAGCCTAAAATACGACCCCTTTTATTTTGGCTTTTTCTGCGTACTCTTAATTAGGGTGAAAAGAGGACTAGTTTATATATCTATTAACTTTAGATCTTGTACGTCCATCAAGTACCAATTAAACGGTCAAAATTTAATGTACTATTAAATTAATAAAACCCTAAACCTAATAGGCTTTTAAAATATGGGCCATAACATCATACCATATTTCTTACACATGCATGAATCTTTGGCCATGAATAAATAATTAATAACACTTGAAATAAATGCTATTAAATTTGTGTTGTCAGGACAATTGCTCAAAGAAGAATTTCTCATTGTTCAGTTCAAAAAAGAAATCGGAAGAGATACTAATTATTTACTTGCTAAAATTTTTGTTATTTAAAAAGTTTATATGTTGTCATGTCATATCATATATATCTAATATGGAGAGAGATTCAGATTCAAAGTGGACAAATTTCTTTCAAACTGTTTGTGCATTCTTTCAAACTGTAGACTAGTCTAGTCTTTATACAATGACATTATACATTGTACGGTGGATATTTATTATCACCGATTTTCTTCTAGTCAGCGTGCTAACACATTATGTTCAATTTTGGAGAACAAAACGTGATAAAATAGAAGAGGATAGGACTGTTAATTCGCCTCGAAGTCCAATTCTACAAAAATTGCTCGCTCATGTGGCGCTTAAATACTCCACCTCTTTTCTATCGACCAATCAACATTCCTCTGCAACTGAAGCACTTGGACATGGCCATTCTCTATCCCTTTCTCCTAATTTTCATCTCTTTCACTTTCTGCTCTTCTTTCAATTTTCAATCTCCTGATGTCTCCTTCACTTCGCTTTCTTCCATTAAGGAGCAGATTATTGATCTTGCTAATCAGGATGATACTGTGACTTGGATGAAGAAAGTTAGAAGAAAAATCCATGAGAATCCAGAACTTGCATTTGAAGAATTCGAAACGAGTAAGCTTATTAGACATGAACTTGATCTACTTGGTGTTGCTTATAAATGGCCAGTGGCTCGAACTGGTGTGGTGGCTTCAATTGGGACCGGTTCGCCACCTTTTGTTGCCTTAAGAGCTGATATGGATGCTCTGCCTATTCAGGTCTGTTCAATTAAACTGATAAAGTTATGTCAAATTCAGAGGTCAAACATGTGAAAATTCAAATGAAGTGATCAATTGTGTTAAAGTGGAGGACCAAATTTTTATTTTTATTTTTATTTTTTCCTGATTAAAGTATTAAGCTTTTGTGGTGTCTGCGTGTGGCTATAGGAAATGACGGGATGGGAGCACAGCAGCAAAGTAGAAGGAAAAATGCATGCCTGTGGGCATGATGGGCATGTTACAATGCTTCTTGGTGCGGCCAAAATACTGCAAAAACTGAAACATCTGTTGCAGGTAAATTAACTTAATTTAATTTGGATTAGTATCGTAATTAAGTTAATGGTGGGTTGTAAACAATTAATGCAGGGTACAGTAGTGCTTATTTTTCAACCAGCAGAGGAAATAGGGGAAGGGGCAAAATCAATGGTTGAAGAAGGGGTAATTGATAATGTGGAGGCAGTATTTGGGATGCACCTGGTTACTAAGTATTCAACCGGAGTAGTTGCTTCCAGGCCAGGAGAGTTCCTTGCCGGCTGCGGTGGTTTTAAAGCAAAGATAAGCGGCAAAGGGGGTCACGCTGCTATTCCTCAACAGTCTATTGATCCAATTTTGGCAGCTTCAGCTTCTGTTATTAGTCTGCAACAAATTGTTGCCAGGGAAGTTGACCCTTTAGATTCACAGGTATCAATCATCACACAACTCATTTAATTAATTTCACAGTTCCCTTAATTAATTGGGTTGCTGAAATTAACTTGAATGGTGGAATACAGGTGGTCTCAGTGGCCATGATCAACGGCGGGTCTGCATTTAATGTGATCCCAGATTCGGCTACAATAGCTGGAACTTTTAGGGCTTTTAGCCGGAAGAGTTTCCAGGCACTCAGGGAAAGAATAGAAGAGGTAACTGGGCTCTTAGACATCTCTCTGTCACATTTTGTTAATGGAATATCATATAATATACTTATTTTGGGTAATTTTTGGAGGGTGGTTGCATACCACATGGACAAATTGGAGACACATGGATGAAAAGAAAAAAAAAAAAAAAAGTGTGATAACACAGAGGAACAAAAGGGACTACATAGTCCAACTACACTGTCTTTATATCTTTTTGATATTTTGATTTAAAAAAAAAAAAAGAAAAAAAAAATTGATATTGTGCAGTTAATTGAGATACATATATATAATTTCAGTTATGTTGACTTGTAATAATTGTGGCAGATAATAAAAGCACAGGCGGTTGTGCATAGATGTTCATCGGAGGTTGATTTCACAGTAGGAAATGGAAATCCGACACTTCCTCCAACCATAAATGACCGGAAGGTTTATGAAGAGGCACGGCGAGTTTGTAGTGAAATAGTAGGAGAAGAGAACATAGAAGTAGCTCCGAGCTTTATGGGAAGTGAAGATTTTGCATTCTACCAGGAAAAAAAGGCAGGAAGTTTCATCCTTTTAGGAGCGAGAAATGAAAAGCTTGGATATATACATCCTCCACATAGTCCTTTTTATATGATGGATGAGGATGTGTTTCCGATTGGTGCTGCCATTTATGCTTCTTTTGCTCATTCTTTTCTTTCTACTTCTTCAGCAAATTTTACTTCTTTTCGGCTTTGAATTTACAGATTTGTATTTATATACTCATCTTTTTTATTGAATTTGAATATGTCTAGATGACCTTTAATTGTGTCCAAAAGGTCATTAACCCGAAAATTATTACTCTAATAGTGCATAGCTTGTGGTCTACTGCTAATCTAATAGGCATCATTTCCAATTCTAGTCAATAATTGCACTTGATCTTCCCTTAAGTACCCATTTTCTTGCCTTTGATTAGTCATCACGAGAATTCAAGAGAATTATTAACACTTTACACAAATGACAATCAATAATTAAACATGCACACCATTTATTTTATAGGTAGGACCATTTTTTAAAAAAAATGAAAAGTAGTTTTGTATTTTTTTATTGGTTTGTTTCATTCAAAATCTAATTTATAAGTCATAGACACTAAAATATATTATGTGACATCATTCTAAAATTTTTCTATATTAGAATGATTTTAGAATATTTTTTTGCTCACACTTCGATAAAATGTGTGAGTTTTTTTAATAAAGAAACAATAACACCAATAAAACATTTATAATACTCTCATTTATATATAGGAAAAACAAAAACTCTCGTAGGTTTCTTATCTCTTTTAACTGGTTAACTAATTCATCTGAAACTAATGTAAGTTTCAAAGTCTCTCATGATAGAACTATGGAAATAGCTAAAATCTATCCCAAAAAACATCACTAGATTTTAAACATCCGAACAGGCTTACGTTTTGGAGTTTCTCACCTATCTTGACTGACTTACATGTGATCAAAGTAGAATATATCTCCAAAAACGTCATCGAATTTTATATTTACGCATTTGAACTAAGAGCTTTTTGTTACTAATTTGAAACAATCATCAATATATGTATAAAAAACCCAAGGTATAAATTAAATATATCAAACACATATATATTTATTAATCATAAAATAAAACCGCATACAAAGCAGAAACAGAAGCAGATGAAGAATACAAATGAAGATGGATACATCATAACAGAAACCTTAATCAATAAACAAGTAGCCAAATAATGAAGGTCTTAATTGAGTGTGGTAGAAAGAAGGAAGGAAAGAAGAAAAGCAAAGAAAGGAAGCAACATGGATGGAGAAAAAAAGGCAGATGAACTAGGAGGAGCAGCTGGGGGCATAACCATGCCTGGCGTCATAGCATGATCTTGTGCTGCAGCAACCATAATCACCACACCCAAAAACACAACTGCAACATAACTAATCCTTGAGCCCATCTTAATTGATTGATTCAAAGTTATATAACCAGAGAAGTTAATATGATTCTCTTATATATGTATAGGATATATATAAAAGAATGTATTGGGTTAATTGTTGACTTTGATTTTCATAATTTATATACAGAGAGAGAGATGGTGAGGGGCATGTTGTGCCAAGTGGAGGGTTGTTGAGGTGTTTTTTCTTGTTAATTGCTCGTTATTGTCAAGGTCGTTTACGAGGCAGCTAATTAACTCTTGCTTTGCACGATCATTTTCAATTCCATTCTATTTTATTATTTTTATTATAAAAAAATCTCAATTTGATTTGGTATTAACGAAGAAAGTACTACCTAATTTTGTACTACATATACCCATCTATAGATATATTTTTTTCTGCCGACTTTTAATAACAAACACACCAGTTAGGCAATTAAAAATTTGACACGTATTAAAAAGTCATTTTGAAATATCTTGATTATATTACTATTATTTAACTACAATATCACTATTAATATTTTTAGAAGATCAATTATCTTGTTAATTCCATTGTAATCAAACAATAAATGCAATATTAGACTGAAAAACATCAACAAATTTAATCTTAATTTTCAAAATTACAAATAGTTTATGATAATAATAATAATAATAAATGATTTTCTAGAAACACATAATATGCTCTATAATTTTCTTGAAAAATAAAACTTAATTTATTTTTGCAAATTACTAGAAGATAAGAGATTAATCAATACTTTATTTTGTGAAGTTTGGTTTCTCAGTCTAGTTATTAATAGTTATTCATTGTAGCTGATTAAAAGGAAATTTCATTACTTTTGCTATCATTCAGGTACTAGTTTAACATATATATCAATTTTAATTCATCAAAGAAAAAAAAAAAAATTTTTTTTTCACAAATTTGGGAAATTTGCGTAATCTTTTTAAATATAAATCCAAAAAAATTGTCCTATTTCAATAAATATTTATAAAATTATGACATTTATATTGCGAAAACCATATTATATATTGCATTGGGCCACATGGCGAGTTGAGAGGGTTGGCTTGTACAACCTGTCTGGATCTATGGGAGTGACCCGGCCCAGACCAACACCGGTGGTTCATAGTCAAGTAGCCGATGGAGGAAGACGCAACTCTTGCTTATTCGAACATACCG
Source organism: Euphorbia tirucalli (assembly GCA_039660915.1). Lineage (NCBI taxonomy): Eukaryota > Viridiplantae > Streptophyta > Magnoliopsida > Malpighiales > Euphorbiaceae > Euphorbia > Euphorbia tirucalli. The sequence continues at coordinate 13,362,206 of CM077636.1, read as the reverse complement.
GAAACTGCCGCTTTTCTCATCTCCTCCAGTTTCCATCCATATTTATCTTGCGGCTCCGGTTACAGCAGACTTGAGCATTTGTAATCTCCTATGCGCGTATAAATTCACTCATCTCTATGGGCTTTGCTTCCACTCATTCTCTCTACTTCCATCCTAAGGTAAAATGCGGTAGCTGTTCTCTCATCTTCTTTTCATCTAAGCTTTCAGCTCTGAATCAACAATTCCATATGTTTCTTTTCAAGATTTCACTTAGGCCACAGTCCGAAGCGTTTAGCGGCTCCTCTTCGTGCTTCCGTGCTAACAGCTTGCTGCTGTCGTTCCCCAACACTGCGTCCTCCTTTACTAGTAGGAGAATATGTTTCAGTTTCACGAGTCTAGTTGTGAAGGCCACTTCCGCGGATGGAGGTTCGCGGCGGGCAGCAAGTGGACGGAGAGTGTACAGGCAGTCTCAGGGACAGAGCGCATTTCCTAACGTTTGTGTCCAGCAGATTTCCTCCATTGTCGTGCCTGCCGGCTCTTTTGTGGTTCTTACTTTTGGTATGAAAACTTTACAGTTGATAAGTTCGATTGTTTTAGTTGGAACTCGATTTTGAAGTATTCCGTCCATGGTAGACCATATTTATAATTGTACAGTTATCTAATTGATGAGCACATGTGGTAACTATCGCTGAATGATATTCAGTAATCAGTATAGTGTTCAAAATTGCGGATTCTACTAGTTGCGAAACCTAGGATTTATATACGTATATATTGTCGCTGCCACAGTGGAACCTGGCCAATTTGATTCCCTTTTTTTCTAAAGGGTGTACTAATTTATGTCTTCAGCTGACAGTTTTATGGAAATTGGTGGAGAAAATCATGATGCCGAAGCCAAAAAAACCAGCGTTGGTGGAAAATAAACCTCCTTCAAAAGGAATGAATTGGTCCTTTGCTGCTGGTACTAATTTATTTCCTGGTCTAACTGCAAAGCTTGACAGAGAATCCAAGCAGAAGCTGAACGAATTTGCCAAAGAACTTAGGTCATTTAGCTTTGTTGATATGTCAGGTGTGTTATTTAGATTTTTGCTTGGTAAAATTGTTTAGATCAATCTTAGCAACTGATGTAATGTTCATTTGCGCTGCTTCATTTTACCAAATGAATGCATTACTACTTTCTTGGTGCTGATTTACATCTAAGACCTTCAGGATAAAATTTCATTTTTTACATTTCTGTACCATCCTTTGTTGTAATATGTTTTAACATTTCTCTACTAGGTTGAAGGATTAAATATTTATTGTGCCAATACAAAGTTTTGGCTAGATAACTCTTTCCAATAGATACTATCTAACACCATCTAATTTGTATGGTACTTTGACAATTTTCCTAAGCTGATGAGCAAAGATGAGATTTTTACAAGAATTTTAAGGCATTTTTAGTCTGCTTATTGATGTGAAGCTAGTACTCTTTCCATAGAGTAGAATTGGAGTAAATTAGGCAAACAAAAGTAGTGATTGGCTGATCTGGTTTTATGCCAGTAGTGTGAACAGAATAATCTACAAGATAACATTCTGTGATTTGTAAAGGATTTGATGCCAGAATTTTAAGGCATTTACAGTCTGCTTATTGATGTGAAGGTAGTACTAATTGGAGTAAAATTAGGCAAGCAATACCAAAGTAGTGATTGGTTGATCTGGTGTTATGCTAGTAGTGTGAACAGAATAATCTGATGAAGTAAATAATCTGTGCTTCTCTATAGTAATCGATACTGGCTCAGATCTAAATTTTTCCAAATGTGCTAGTTAAATGGAAGGATGGATTTTCTTTCAAAACACATAAGAAAATTTTTTTTCTACCTGAGCTTATCACCTCCAATATCTGGTTGAACATCATTAAAGCTTGTTTACATCTCAGTTTCAGTAATAACGATCAATTCATAAAATGCTTAGAGAATTTACCCCTTAAGCTGAAAATGTGTAAGTTTTGACATCTGATCTATATAGGGTGCATATAGAGACCCAAATATATAACCATACTCCATAGTAGATGTTTAGTCTGGAAGTGAGGATGAAAATGATCATTGTAGACTGCACTGTGAAACTAAATAGAACCATTTAAGAGAATTAAAATCAAAAAGCGATTTGCAATATACCTGCTCTTTCTTTGTTGGAACCATTGTTCCAATGTTTGAAAGTTTATAGTTGTAATATAAACTCAATAATCCGTGCCTTTACATGTAAATGTGATATTGACCTTCCAAATATTTGGCAGGTTGCAACTTTGGAGATGAAGGGTTATTTTTCCTTTCTGAGGGCATCGCATACAATCAGGTTGGAGTTTTTTAACTGTTCATTGAAGCTGTTTTTATGATTGTCATAGTTTTAGTAATTTCTTTGGTACTATAAATATTATCTATCTTTCAGTAGTCTGATCTCCAATGTTGTGTTTGAAAATTTAGTTATTTATGAATAATTATAATTGAATGCATCTTTTCTGTTTTAAAGACTCTAGAGGAAGTTAGCTTTGCTGCAAATGGAATTACTGCAGAAGGAATAAAAGCTTTTGATCGTGTTCTTCAATCAAACTTTGCATTGAAGACATTGAACTTGTCTGGAAACCCTCTTGGAGATGAAGGAGTTAAGGTCAGCCAATTTGCACTATTGTATGTCGCTCTTCTTAGATATATGCTTCCTTGAATACTACGCTAACAATACTGGGAAGCAATGAAGTTCTAATCAATGTAGCATAATTTTTTACAGTTTTGAATCTTCTGATCTGCATTGCACTACTGTAAATGGCAGTGGCACTTCCAAAAATTTCTTATTGCAATTTATTGGATCATGTTTGAGGATAGGAAGATGGCACCCCCTTTTTTTACCCTTACGTTGTGCACTATACGTATGAGTACGGAGGGAAATTTGAAATCTGCTGCGTGCAATTATTTGAATTTTTCTGTCCATCTCATTCAGAATGTTCTTCGAAAAGCATCCTTCTTCCTTTTGTTTTCTTTGATAGAAAAACTTTCCTATGGCTTCTGGTCTTCTGTAACTGATGGATATAGTTGATAGAGGAATTGAAGTTTATTTTTCTTTAAGTGCCTTGCATTGCGTGCTGTATTTTGGAGTTAGGAAGTTTATTATTGTATTGTTATTTTGGTTTGCAAACAGAGTCTATCTGGTATATTAGTGGACAATGCTGGTATCGAGAAGCTCCAGCTGAACAGCACTGATTTGGGTGATGAGGTTAGCTCGCTTTGTTTGCAGCCTAACAGATACATTCATGCGCTAGCATGTATAACTAAATCCAATCATCATGCGCCTCAATGGTGCTAACTTTGTTTGCAGGGTGCGAAGGCTATTGCAGACTTATTGAAGAAAAATTCAAACTTGCGTATTATTGAACTCAACAACAACGTCATTGATTATTCTGTATGAAGTTAGCTCAATATTTTGATGAGATTATTGGTAAAATGTACCAAACATTGATAAACTGATACTGTTGATAATTTCTTTTTGAAAATGGAAGTAGGGATTCACGAGTCTTGCTGGAGCATTGTTGGAGAATTCCACTGTACGAAGTTTATATCTTAAGTGAGTAAGGGTAATCAGATTTTTCTTTTTTGGGGACATTAATATGGGAAGTCCAAATTTTTATATTAAAAGCCCTTAGAATATTGATTAGCTGGATCTTGAACTGCTTTAGATAAATAGTTCCAGCGGTGCACTTTGTTTATGTTACTTTTGGAAATCTTGCTGACATTCTATCACTCTTAAGTGGCAATTATTGTGGTGCTTTGGGGGCTAATGCTTTGGCTAAAGGACTCGAGGAGAACAAGTCTTTACGGGTACATGTCCCTTCAGCTTTTCTTTCTTTCTTTCTTATTATTTTCCAATACTGACATAATGTTCATGATTTGAACAGAGGACTTTAAGTTGAATATTTGCCTGTAGGATGCGCAATCTGATAAAAATTTTCTATTTAGAAAAAAAAAAAAAAAAAAAAAAAAAGTGCTTACAAGCAAGTCAAACAGGTTACTTACCATAGTAAATTATTTATAAGCTTCTGGTTGTCGAAGTTTAAATTTAAAATTTTAACTTCAAAGTTGAATCTGTTGAAACATTTTGGCGAGTGTCTGGCTGAATTATTGTTTGGGTTCGGCATATTATGGTCTGTTACATTTGAAACAGAATTTTAAGTTCTTTTATAAATTATGTGATAGACCCTTGCTACGTTCTAAGATCAAGGGTTGACTCACCCTAAACACTTTATTTAGTTATTTGGGTCCAAGCAAATTCTTTCAGCCAGCTGCACCTTGGAGCTTGAGCTTGATTTCTTTCCAATTACTTGTCAATATTCACTTCTATATCACGGGTTTCAGTGGTGCTTAACTGCTTAAGTCATAATGTCATGACATAATCAATCATATAACGTGAATAATAATAACCACCTGGTTACCTTCTGCATCCAAAACATATCAAATTATTGTAACAGTGAAAAATACAATTGAGATACTACATGCTAAAAATTCTAAGTACTATATTATATAAGTTTGTCTTGGGTCTTCTGGTATTAATACTTGATATAATTTAGTGTTGTTTTCTCAACATTGAATCTATGATGCACTTATGATTATGTGGCAGTGGCACTTATTTGTTGAATGAAAATCTTGATGTGATGCTGCTGGTCAGGGTTCTATTCTATTCCGATAGAGAGTGTTTTACGGAAGCTGGAGAGTGGCTTGTAGTCTTGGTGTCTTAGGGCTGATGTTTATTTTCTTAATTTTAAATGATTGCAGAAATATGCTTAATTTCCCTGCATGCAGTGAATTTATAACTGAATGATCCGAGAAAAGTGATTTCTAGAATTTCTGAAACTTGAAATACGCACTGGACCTGATAAATTTGAAAAGGCTTACTTTTATACTTTGTATTCCAGATTTACCAGTTTTGACCAACTGAATCTCTGTAAAAGTTTTCATTGACCAGTATGAAAGGGCTAAATAGATTCACGAGCTTTAATCTAGATTATGTAGGTAGTTGTTTGTCCATAACAAATTACAAGTTTATACTGGTTACTCTCACTGACATATTTGTGAGTTCAATTATTAACATCTTGTAGTGAAAATGCAATGAATGTCATAAATATGGAACAATGCTATACAGACGATTTTAAGTATGCTGGCATGTTTTCTGAGGAGTATAGGATTCATAATGGTGTTATTCTCATGCAGGAACTTCATTTGCAAGGAAATTCTATTGGAGATGAAGGAGTTCGTGCCTTGATGTCAGGCTTATCTTCCAGCAAAGGTGTTTCTATTGCTCTCTTTAATTTGACAATTTAATATGCAAACCATGATTTGGAAAAAGCTAAGTCCATTGTCATTAATTTGACTTGTAAGTTTGCCCTTCAGCAAAACTCACCCACCTAGACCTCGGCAACAACTCAATTACTGCAAAGGGAGCCTTTCATGTTGCTGAATATGTTAAGAAGAGTAAGAGTTTGTTCTGGATGAATATGTACATGAATGACATTGGTGATGAGGTAATGAAATTACTCAATAATCATTTACACAATTTATTCAGCTTCTTGGCTACATTTGAATCAAGTTCATGCTAGTGGATCATTCTGACTAACATTGTTGATTTCTTTTTTCTGTCTATGTATCAGGGTGCTGAAAAGATTGCGGAGGCCTTGAAGCAGAACCGGAGCATAGCTATTATAGACCTGGTGGGATGAGTGTGCATTGCTCTAGACATCTCTTCTTACATGTCTCTAATTTTTCCTGGGGAATTATTTACAAACAACGTTTGTCAACTCCACAGGGCGGAAATAACATACATGCCAAGGGGATCAGTGAAATAGCTCGAGTTTTGAAAGATAACTCCACCATCACGACTGTGAGTCCTTCAGTCCTTCACCATGATTTACTGTATTATTTGTTATTCTCAATTTTATTTTTAGATGATATTAGTTTTTAGAAGCATTAGAATTCTCTTTGGATCTCACAGTTGGAAGCTGGTTATAATCCTATTGGACCTGACGGAGTCAAGGAATTATGTGAAGTACTGAAGTTCCATGGAAATATAAAAGCATTAAAGCTTGGTTGGTGCCAGGTAAATTCATGTACATGTGTGTGTATGTTTGTAGAGCTTGGGAATTGTTTGCATGATTATCCATAACAATGTGACCTGGAAATTGTCTTGCAGATAGGAGCAAAAGGCGCAGAGTACATAGCAGATACTTTGAAATACAATAACACCATATCAGTTCTAGATTTGCGGGGAAACGGACTTAGAAATGAAGTTTGTTCTTGTTATTGAGATGTCGATTTATGACTTGTGGATCATTCTAATTACTTGATCTGATGTTCTTCCTCATTTGCATAAAAAAAATTTTACAGGGTGCGATCTGCCTGGCTCAAAGCTTGAAGGTGGTGAACGAAGTTTTGACGGAGCTCGACTTAGGATTCAATGAAATAAGAGTAAAACAATTGTTTCTTCCATTGAATTTATACTATCAATATATGGGAAGTGGTACAGTGTTTGACATGGATATACTGTACAGGATGATGGGGCATTCGCTATTGCTCAAGCACTCAAGGCTAATGAAGATGTGAAAATTACATCTTTAAATCTTGCAAATAACTTCCTCACAAAGTTTGGACAGGTAATAGTACATCTTCTTTCACTATCTTTCAAATCTTGGAAGTTGAATGATTGCTTTGTTTTGACAATACGTGGTGTTTTGGCTTGAATAAACTCATATTATGCAGAGTGCTCTCTCTGATGCAAGAGATCATGTATTCGAGATGAATGAGAAGGAAATGAACATTGTATTCTAGAAGAATTACATAGCTATACTTGGAATATAGTTTTTGTCATAGGTTAAAACAAACAACTTTCCTTGTTCCTTCTACGGAAAGTATAGGTGGGAACTGAAACTCAAAACTTTTTTTGAAGTTTAGCAAGCTCACGAGGTTGAGGATTTGGAATTTTTCACATTGAGGAAATAGTTAGTAGCTTCACCAGATATTTCAAGCCACTCGTAAAACTTTACCCTGTTCTTAGTTGAGACCAAATCCAGATACGCTATTCTTTCTGTCAATCTGTTAATAAATGGTTGGCAAAAGTTTGCATTGTGATGTTAACTCAAAATCAACTTTTGTCAACTACTTTTTTTTTTTTTTTCTGAGGTATCATATTTAGTTTTTAAAATGTTTTGATAGTATCAGGTTCATGCAGTAGATAAGACAAGACTTATATTTTTAGAAATTAAAATAGAATACATGGCGATTTAGTCCACAGCAAGAGGCATAAAAATAATGGGACGGGACGGATGCTTTGTTTTTTAATCTACAGAGTGAAAAATATTATCGTCTCAAATCTGAATATTTATGATCTAACTTGGATAAGTATTTAGTCCATTTCATTATTTTCTGAAAGGAGAGTAAATAGATAAATTTTATACCCTTTTTTTTCAATCTTTTTTTATGGCTTTTCCACATTTGCAAATGGATTGGATGATTAAGATTAAGTTGAACTCCATGTATGCAATGGAGTGTTAATTCATAATTGATCTAGATGCAATTTTATGTGATATCAAGTCCGAACTTGGAAATCGGAAAGAATAGATGGATATAACTTATTGATGAGAAAGACACATAGAGATTGCGTCTAAGTAATGCAGCATTAAACCCAATGTCTGATGATATCAGTTTCTTGGGAATTTATAACTTATGTAGTGTTGAATCCTCTTTTACCTCTGCCAAGTTACATCCAAATATTTTCAATGCATCTTCACATATCAGTCACCGCATTTTTATGCTTTTACAGTCGTCTTTTTGTTATCATCCATCCATTCCCAAAACCACTTCTAACTCAATAATTACATCATTATGCATAGTTACTTTTTATAAGTTATTATAGATACTGAAATTATTTTATGATAAATACTTAATTTTAGAGATTAAAATTGTTTAAAATATATAACCTATTTTCTTTGAGAAATTATATGAGAAGTGATAATATAAATTTGTTTAAAAAGCGTTTGGAATATTATTATACAATTTACCAGCCAACTCATTTAACCTGTTAAAGTATAAACGATAAATTGATATTTTAAACCAAAATTAACATAATAATTTTGAATGAAAATTAACAAAATGGAAAATATATATAACCAAAATTTACAACATTCTATCATAAAATTGGATAAATCATTTGGACACTATAATATGAAGCGAGCATGAAGCAGTGTAAAGGATGAAATAGAAAAATGCAAAGGGGCAAATGGTTAGGTGGTGGTGGTAAGATGAAGGAGGATACAGCTCAACATTAGCAAAGCACTTCCACCTCGACAATTGTGCCAATGCCTAGGACAGAAATTTTCCAAGACTAGAGAGTAGTACAAATTTATGTACAATTCTATATTCATATAATCTCCATTTTTTCAGAATAAAAATAAAAACATTACTAATAAAGAAAAACAAAGAGTCGTGATTTAGCCAACTATACTCTAGCTGTCTTCTACTGGTCACTGTCCTCTTTGTTAGCTTCTGTTTCGAATGCATTAGCAACTCCCTCTTCTTACTGCTATACACGGCAGCGTTTTGAGCTCAAGTTGTACTCACCTTACGTCAGACGGTGACAAATATTTATGTTCGCCGTGATTAGAGTGCAAAATAAAATGGTGGAATACAGCTGTGGTGTAACAACTGACAATGGATAAATATCCTTTTTTTCTTGTTTCAGCAGCAGGCAGATCACGAATCACGACATAAACATAAAACATACCCTCTTTTTCGGGTTGAAGAGCAAAATAATGCAGGTTGGATAAATATATCCAAATATGGGATGATTTGAAAACTATAGACAAAAATAATGTGAAAAGAGAAAATGAGAGATGTGTTATTACAAACGCGTTACAACATCCAACGTGTTTAGAGTAATAATTTCTTGGACAACCTGCCATTTTGGCAGGCTTTTCAGAGGTAAAAGCGCTGGTCCCATAATCGCTTTTACAAGCTTTTCAGCTTATCTCTAAAAGCGCTGGTCCCAAGCTTTTCAGCTTATCTCTAAAAGCGCTGGTGAGACCAGCGCTTTTAGAGTTAATTTTCAGAGGGAATTATTCCCTCTGAAAAGGTGATGGACGGAATGATGAGTCTTAGTAAAAATGGCAATTGCAGGGAATTTGGGTCCTTTAATTTCAATTGTCAATTGAATTTGCCAATTTCACTTCACCTTCCCTGCATTGCAATTTTTCTTCTTCTTCTTCAACATTTCTTCTTTTCTTTTTCTTAAACATTTCTTCTCTTCTTCTTCTTCAACATTTCTTCTCTTCTTCTTCACCTTAACTTTTTTTTTTAAACCATTTTTCACCACTTCGTATAATAGGGACCACATCAAATTAAAAGAGGTTAGTTTCTTTTTAATCCAAAAATTATATTATGTTTTGTTTTTCTTTTTCTAGAGAATTTAGGATATGTAATTATAGATTTAAATGTAGTTATGGAAACTTAATTTTTTAATTATGTTTTATGTAAAGGTTGGTTAATTTTTTAATTATGTTTTACAGTAGTAATTTTCATCGCTACATAATTAATTTTATTAAAAAAAATTCTAAAGGAACTAGTTAAGTGTAATTCAATTAAAAAAAATTCTTTGCTTGTATTTGTATTTGTATTTGAAGTATGCATGTCATTTAATTGAGCTAATTATCAACTTAAATAACCTAAAAAAAAAATCCAATGTAAAGCAACATATGTTATCTAGATATTTTCATATCACAAAAAGTCGATATTAGTACATTATAAATGATTTGAAAATTTTCAAAAAAGATTTGTGCATGTGACATCTAAATATATTTTCTTTCAAGTTTTGATTATACACCAAAATTCATACATTTACACATAGCATATAACATATTATATCTCCGAATTAAAAAATACTTACCGATCATGCAAAAATAGTTTTTTTAAATGCATTATATTTTCTTTTTTTAATCAACCTTTACATAAAACATAATTAAAAAATTAAGTTTCCATAATTACATTTAAATCTATAATTACATATCCTAAATTCTCTAGAAAAAGAAAAACAAAATATAATATAATTTTTGGATTAAAAAAAAACTAATTTCTTTTAATTTGATGTGGTCCCTGTTATAAGAAGTGGTGAAAAATGGTTGAAAAAAAAAAAGTTAAGGTGAAGAAGAAGAGAAGAAATGTTGAAGAAGAAGAAAAGAAGAAATGTTGAAGAAGAAGAAGAAAAATTGCAATGCAGGGAAGGTGAAGTGAAATTGGCAAATTCAATTGCTAATTGAAATTAAAGGACCCAAATTCTCTGCAATTGCCATTTTTACTGAGACCCATCATTCCGTCCATCACCTTTTCAGGGGAAATTTATTCCCTCTGAAAATTAACTCTAAAATCGCTGGTCCCACCAGCGCTTTTAGAGATAAGCTGAAAAGCTTGTAAAAGCGCTTGTGGGACCAACGCTTTTATCTCTGAAAAGCTTGCCAAAATGGCAGGTTGTCCGGAAAATTATTACTCTAAACGCGTTGGATGTTGTAACGCGTTTGTAATAACACATCTCTCATCTTCTCCTTCCACATTACTTTTGTCCATAGTTTTCAAATCACCCCATATTTAGATATATTTGCCCAATCTGCATTTTTTTTGCTCTTTTCCCCCCCTTTTTCTATATATTTCTCATAGACTGATACTCATTTCCCACTAACATTATACTCATAATACTACATTGTTACTTAATGCTCTTTTTCATAATTTAATTGCCATTTATGACAAAAGGTGATTTAAGTACACATTCTGACATTTGATTTTACAGCAATCTTATTCGACCGAACTGAATTATGTTTCCATTGTTGTAAATAAATTCCTGATAAAAAGATGTTCCATCGTCGTTTCCCGGTTCCCACTTCTAATTATCGAGCTTGGGGGATGGGTCGCCATGGCTCCAACTCTTAATCATAATAATAATAATAATAAAAACATTTTCAGCCCTCTAACTTGTGTCAAATAATCATTTATTTCCTTCAATTTAAGATTTTACTTTTCTGTTCCTTCAACTTATACTTAAAAAATCACATTGCTTTTTTAATTTGTCTAATTTGTATATGTTCGCCTGTTATATCTTATGTGGGTGCTCTTTAACCACGTCAGCACCACATAAGATGTAAGGGATGGATATATACATGTCAGACAAGGTAGAGGGACTAAGTGGTTTTTTGTACATATTGGAGTGGTAATATGAAATTTTAAATTGGAGGAGCTGGATGGTTTTCTAGTAAAGTTGGAGGAGAATACATAAATTAGAAAAAAAAAGTTATAAGGTGGTTTCAAGCATTTGCAAGTAGAAGAATATTTTTTTCCTAGCCAAAAAGACCTTATAAGGCACTTCCTTTTTAGCCCTTCTCGTTTTATAGTTGCCCTTTTAGCCATTCAAACCTACATTCAAATGAATCATAATTGGTTGTTTTGTAATTCTTCTTTAATTTATTATGAGAATGGTCAGTTATAATTCAAATGAATATGATTTTATCGAATACATAGGTTGAAAGGGTAAATCTGAAACAACAAGGGCTAAAAGGATAATCGAGTAATACAACATTGACCAAAAAGGACCGAAGCCTTTTTCCTTATAAGAATTCATGTATTTTATAGTATCAGCAAAATATGAAGATGTAGGGCATGTTTGGTATTGCTGTCATTGAAAGTGCTGTTAGAGAAAGTGTTGTGAAGGAAAGTGTTGGTTAGAAAAACTGACAAGTGTTTGGTAATATTTTTGTAGGAAATGATTTTATTTTTTTACATTCATAGTACACAATTTACCAACGTACTATAATCCCAATTTCCATATCAACTGAGATCAGCAACACATAATAATAAAATCCAAATCCAACACAATCTCAAATCAAAGCAACTGAGATTAGAGGACGGTGAATCAGTGAAGATCAAACTGTGGAGCAGCAGCAGCGGTGAGCCGGAAACGAACTTCAAAGGAAGGAAGTGAGATGAGAGGAGATGATGAACAGGTGAAAGAGCAGCGGCAACATACTTCTTCTTGACGACGGTGGACGGCGGCAAATGAGAAAGAAACAGAAAGAGATGACGAAAAGTTGTCAGCAGCAAGCAAAAAAGGAAAACGAAAGGGAGACGTTGCTATCAGCATTCCAAGGGTGCTTTCCGTGCTGATTTCCCCCACTTCTCCCTTTCGTTACTTTCCTTCAAAACATTTTAAGGTACTTTCCCAGCTTTCCCAAGCATTTTACCAAACAATAATTTTTCTAGCTTTTTCAGTCTTTCCATCTGAAAGTAGCTTTCCTTGCTTAGGAAAGCAATGCCAAATGCCCCCTTAATAATTTCGGAGCTCCTATACTTAGCTCAAATGTATATTGTACCTTTAAACTTAGCACTTTATCACATAGCCCTCTTAAATTGGTAAAACCAACCCACCGTCTGACAAGACATAGATAGTGTCTCCCAAATACAAATATGTGATAGCCGTGTGAACAGATACGTAAAAACCAAAATCATAATAAAAAATATTTCAAATATAAATTAAAACGGTATAAAAGTTCATTTGTGTTTTTTCTTCAATTGAAAGATCAATGTCCTGTCCAAGATCGAATTTGTCCACAATTCACCGAATGAAAAGCTAAAACCACTATTTCCAAGCTGCAATAATAAGCGAAGTTCTTTCCTAAGTTCCAATTAAAATCTGGAGCATTAAAACAAAACCTAGCACTTAGAATTGCAAGAGAAAAAAATCTTGAGAAGAATGAGTAAATTTTCATATTCAACAAGAAAAATGACAGTAAAGCAAAAAATAAATCAAAGCACAAAAGAATGAAGAGACATGATTATGAAATAGACAAAGTTAAAGTAATTTTGCAGAGTAGGATGAAATCAACCTGCAATCAGCAAAACCCCAACTAGTCATATCTATAAACCCATTTAACTTTGAACCCGAACAGCAATTCCTGGAATAAAATTAAAGATTTCAGAAACAAATTTGCAAAATAAAAGAGAAGAAAGAGAAGAAGTGAATGTCAAAGCAAGACAGCTTGTGGCTCTTCGATGAGTTTGCAACCGGATTCTGCCGCCTCTACAAACTTCTCACCACTACCGGTGAAGACTCTGTTCCCTCGCCACCACTAACCAGAGAAGCTTGAAAATGACGATTCACCACGACGCCATTGCCTACTTGTGCGATCTGTATAAAGCCGCCGCCGGTGACTGGCTAAACTGCGTCTGCTAATCTCGGAAGCAGGAAGATTTGGATTTTATTTATTTATTTATTTTTTACCCAAAAAAATGGGTAAATAATTATGATTTTCTAGAAGTTTGGTCAAATACACTAATACTACTTTATGTTTTACATACGTAATTTATACCTCCCTATATTTTGTATCTATCACACTACGACTTCCCTCTATTTATTATTGTTTGGTTTTTTATCAAAATTTATAATGTGATATATATTTACGGATTAATATCATCTTTTAAAATGTTCTACATTCAAGTTTTTCTTAATTAGACTCTTTTAATATTTCTTTTCTGATGTAATTACAACTTAAAGGATATGAGAAAAGTCTTATGATAAGTAAAAAAGAAATAATTTTATGATAAAGGACATTACAAAATCAACATTAGCTAGGAGACAATGCCAATCTTAGTCTCAAATCTTAACAATATCAATAATTTTGAAAGAAAATGCTTAATAATGAATTAAATGAGGTAATAATATGATAGAGACAAATTTTAGGAATACATAAATTATATATGTAAAACACAAGAAGGTATTAATGTATTTGATTAAATATCAAGGAGGTTTTACTTTTTTTTTTTTTTTTTACCTTTGAAGATTTGGGTTCAAATTCTTAATTTTAGTGATTTTGATTTTCGGATGTATTGAAAAAAGATAAAGATTGATTAAATTAATTGTTCAATTTGTTTACTTCAATTTAATTTTTGGCTTAAAGTTCAAATTGCCTCCTGAACTCTTCGTCAATATTCGATTGACCCCCTCAACTACAAAATTTATGAATTTACCCCCTCAACTAATAAAAAGTCAACAAACTGATCCCTCAGTGTGGTTGATAGACAGCTTTTCCGTAAATGAGCGAGCACATCTACTGTCATGCCAGATTTTTCTGACTAGTGTAAAAAAATGGGGCCCAACATATAAAAATTTGTCATTACTATTAAGGATGATAAAAAAAAAGATAGGAATTATAAAATGATAAAGAATGCTCGATCGATCTCTAGAATTGAATGAGTCGAGATTCAAACTACGGTTGATGAATGAAGAAGGAAAAAGGTTTTAATTGGGGAAAGTTAATTATAATTGTTGATGAATGAAGGGAGATGAGAGAGACAAATTTTTGTATACTAGATCCTATTTTTCTATACTAGTTAGAAAATTTGAAATGGCAGTCAATGGGGTTCACTCGTTAATGGTAGTCGTCCATCTCCCACGCATGAGGGATCAATTCAATGACTTTTTATTAGTTAAGGGGATGATTTGGCGAATTTTGTAGTTGAGAGGGTAAATCGAACATCAACAAATAGTTGAGGGGGCAATTTGGGCTTTAAGCCTTAATTTTTTAATTATGGTTAAAGTATGACACGTGATAGGTGTTTATAAGACCTTTTTACCATTTGTCAGGTATATGTCCAACGTGGTAACACGTGTTGTGCACCTCATGATACTCAACTCTCGATTATGAGAAGGGGTAGTTATTTTTTTTTTTTATTTAACTGGAAGGCCAAGGCCCAAGAAAAAACAGAGAAAAAGCAACAAACAGGAACTAGGACCTAACTATCCTCTGACGAGGGATACCAGACCTATCTTCGGACAAAATTCTCTAGAGGCCTGCAGGCGGCACATCACACTCGTGAAGACCTATGGGATAAGATCCTGCGAAATTCGCCAACCAGTCAGCGGCTCGATTACCTTCTATATAACTGTGCTTAAAAATAACATTCCAGCTCCGATGGCATAACACCAAACACTGATGAATGAGCCATTGGTGAGGGTGGGGACCCTGTAGCCCCTGCATCATGAAATTAATAGCAATGGCGGAGTCTAACTCCACCATAACCCGACGATATCCATGATTCCAGGCCAAATTCAAGCTAAAATAAAGACCCCACAGCTCCACAAGCAAAGAAGTACATATGCCAAGATTAGCTACAAAGCCATAAAGCCAGTCCCCATTCTCATCTCTAATCAACCCTCCAGCCATTGCCATACCTGGGTTCCCTTTACAAGCCCCATCACAGTTAAGCTTCACCCAACCCGTCTCCGGCGGTCTCCATCTGACTTTGATAGCTCTAGCCACAGTTGTCGAAACCCGGTTATTAACTGCAACCCTGTAAGAACTTAGCCGCTTGGGACCGGATAACGTCAGCTCGATTAAAGCCACTGGGATTGCTGTTAAAAACTTTCATATTGTGCCATCTCCACACCCACCAAAGACCTGTCATGAACACAACAGGCCAATCCCCATGCTGCTATAGATTACCGGTAAGCCAATCGTGAAGCGAGCACCGGAAGAATTCCACCTGGTAACTGCTGGAAATGAGACCTCTCCATATCTGCTGCACAGCGTTGCAATCTCTTAACAAATGAAGAGTGGTTTCAGCTTCATTGCAAGAGGGACACTTCGGTGAAGAAGCTAATCGACGACGAAATCGGTTGGCATTGCAAAGGATAGCATCATGGCTAACCAACCGAACAAAAAACCGAATCCTCTCCGGGACATTAACCGACCAGATTAATTTCCAATTGAAACCATACAACAAATCATTCTCTGGATGTAACTGTTGATAAGCCGAGGCAACCGTAAACCGACCATTAGAATTCAATCCCCAGTACCAACCGTCCTTACTATCCTTACCAGAGAACAACACTTTGTTAGCAATCTAAAACACAATAGTAGTAGGCAAATAGGCAGCAAAGATCTCCCACTTCCAAGTCCCATTCTCGTTCCAGTAAGTAGCAACAGGATCATTCAGTAAATGAGAAGGAATTGGAGAGTAGAGCAATTAAGAAGGGTTTTATTACCAACCTATAAGTTTGTCCAAAAGCTTGTAGTACAACCATCCTCAACCATCTTTCGAAGCCCCATCTTTAGGACATCAAAGCCACACAAAATGCTCTTCCAGGTATAAGATTGAGAGGGTCGAAATCGAAAAGTTGTCAGATTATCCACTTGAAAACCATATTTATGCTGAAGTACCCGAACCCAACAAGCATCAGAGTCCGATAACATCCGCCACCCAAGCTTCGCCAACATAGCCAAATTAAACTCATGAGTCGACCTAATTCCCAACCCTCCTTCTCTTTTTGGTCTTCCTACTGTCTCCCATTTTAGGAGATGAGTTGTATGTTTCAACTCTGAGCCTCCCCACAGGAATCTACGGTTTAAACTATCCAGGTGCTTACAAATCCCTATAGGAAGAATGGTAGTTTGCATAGTATAGCTCGGGATTGCTGGCATCACTGATTTGATTAGAGTAACTCTCCTCGCCATCGATAGGTACTTAGTTTTCCAACCCAAAAGACGCGAGTGAAATCTATCCTTAAAAGTCTCTTTAGTAACTTTTTTGTGGATAATCGGCCTTCCCAAGTAGGTACCCAGATCCGAAGTCGCTGCTATTTCAAGGGTAGCACAGATGGCATTCTGGTATCGGGATAACACGTTACCTGAAAAGAAGACCCTAGATTTATCTTTATTCACCTTTTGCCCAGATGCTAAACAGAAGTAATCAAGAACCTCACCCTCCACTTTAGCCTGGGAGACCGTAGCTTCTGCCATTAAAATGATATCATCCACAAAGAAAATATGGGACAATTTTGGCCCTGATCGAGAAATTCGAATGGGTGCCCACTGATGATCTTGAACCGCATCCTCAATTAAGTGAGTTAACCGTTCCAAGCATAGCACAAACAGATATGGAGAAAGAGGATCTCCCTGCTGAAGACCCCGAGATGGAACAAATTCATTCAAAGGCTCGCCATTCCACAGAACCCGCATAGATGGTGACGAGATACACTGCATAACAATATTAACCCAATTATCCGGCATCCCAAAACAATAAAGAGTATCTTGAAGGAATTTCCAACTGACCCTGTCATAAGCTTTTTCAAGATCAAGCTTCAAGAGCATCAGACCCTTCCTACCTGTTTTCTTTTTAAAGGAATGGACAATCTCTTGGACAAGAATAACATTATCCGAAATTTGCCTGCCAGGGATAAAGCTACTTTGAGTCGGAGAGATACGATCTTTTAGGAACGGCTTCAATCGGTTAACCAAACATTTTGTGATAATTTTATAAAGAACATTACATAAACTGACGGGTCGAAACTGAGTTAATCTCTCTGGGCTCTGCACCTAGGAATTAAAGCAATAAGAATTTGATTAACCGCAGTATCCAACCATCCCTTTCAAAGCTTTCAACGTAAAGTCACAAGTTTGAGTACCCACAATGTCCCATAGCTTCTAGTAAAAGACCGCCTGATACCCATCCGGACCTGGCACTTTAAAGGGAGCCATAGAGAATAATGCATTCTTCACTTCTTCCGTTGAAAAATCTGCAAAAACTCTAATCTTATCCGAAGCCATCCAATCAGGAAAATTGCCACGGGTTACCAAAGTAGGCCGAGAAGTGTTATCTTCCAAGAAGAGGTTTTGGTAAAAATCGGTAACCATCTGTTTAAGTCTTGCCTCATCCCAAATCCATTGATCAAGCTCATTCCTCAGCCCCTCAATACGGTTTCGACGTCTGCGGATAATTGTGGAAGCATGGAAGAACTTTGAATTCCTATCACCATAGCTAATCCACTGCACCCGAGATTTTTGAAACCATAATATCTCTTCTTGTAATAAAACATCATTTAGCTCTTGGAGAAGACGCTTCTCAAGCTGAATTAATCCACTATTAACCCGTTCAGAGGGCCGTTTCTGAACTCCAGTAAGTCTAGCATAAATACGATTCTTTTGATGAAAAATGTGCCCAAATTTCTCCTTATTCCAAACTTGAACAGCAGCCCTGAACTCAGATAAATTATCCAGCACCGAGTGATCAGCCATCCAATTCCCTAGAGCAAAATTTCGAAACTCATCATGCAACAACCAAGCACCCTCAAATCTAAAAGGCTTGCAATGGGGTTTTTTAGGCTGAAGTTGAAGATCAATCATAATTGGGCAATGATCAGACCCATTCCTAGGCAAATGGCGAACAAATACTGATGGAAAAAGATGCCGCCATTCAAGATTGCAGAGTGCTCTATCCAACCTGCAGGCAATGCGCGTCCAAGGAGTTTGGCCCCTGACCCAAGTGAAACTGGGCCCTGTAAAGCCCATATCAACCATTTGCATATTATCAATCCAGTCTAAAAAGAAAATACAGCGGTCCAACACAGACGGTACACCCCCATGCTTTTCCTTAAAATTCTTAATACAGTTGAAATCACCCGCTATTATCCAGGGCTCTGTGATGCCATTTTTCAAGTTCAGCAAATCATCCATAAATTGGGGTTTAAAGGACATTTGGGGTCGTACATAAACCGCTGAAAACAACCACACATTATTCCTATACTGACCCTGGAGGCAGCGAATCCTAGAATGAATAAATTGTTCATTTTTGTGGACCACAGAAACCTCAATGCAGTCCGTGTGCCACAACATCCAAATCCCCCCTCGGAAACCCTCAGCCTCAACTCTTTCTATTCCCGAAAACTTCAATTTCCGACAAATATTATCAGCTTTTTCTCCCGAGATCCGGGGTTCAACAAGGACTAAAATCGTCGGATCATGTGTTTTAATTAGAAACTGAAGGGCTCGGTTAAACTCTTTCCCACCCGCTCCAAAACAATTCCAAGATAAAATCTTCATTAAAAAATTAAAAAAGAGAGAAAGGAAAGACCTTGAAAAAATCGCTAGGATTAGCTCGATGGGTTATAGGTAGCATCGGAGTGCCCACCGTTCCCAACCATTCCATTATGCAACACCACAGTGCTCATCGATCCTCCATTTGAACAGTTACCACTTGATATTACCAACTTACTCCCTCCTTCAGGATCAGGTGGTCTCGGTGGGGGGCTTAAAATCAGTTGCCTTAGCTGCGAAATTCTCACAGCATTCTCGGATTCCTCTCTGATGCGTTTAGCTGGTGTCTCCCCACTAACCGCCATTTGACTCTCCTTACCCCTAAAAACCATTGAACCCGATGCAGCAAGGTCTCCAACATCTCTAAAAATATTGTGTTTCTGTAATTCCTCCCCCCTCAGACTTGGTCTGGATTGATTTCTACTATTCATTTGAGGATCCCGAGCCATTAATCTCCCCTTCTTCACACTCTGAGCTGCACCATGATTGGTATTTCCTTTGCTTGCTGAAGCATTTTGTTCTACAATAGGGATCCCATGTGGTTGTATCTCCTCTACTTCTATAGCTAAAGCCTTAAATCTGTTATCCGTTGTATGAGACGAGTTCTGCTGCAGCTCCTGGGGTCTCGGTTTCCTTCTCCTCAGTTGCACAATCATCTACGGGCCATACTCGGCAGTGCCCATAGGTTGGCCTCATTCCCCGGTTTCAACATTCTCACTCGGATTCCTAGCCATCTGACCATCAACACCTTCCATTGAGACGTTTTCATTTGTTCCCGGGATAACTTCCCGCTGTGTTGCATCCCCAACCGAAGGAAACAAGCATTGTTGTCTAACATGGCCATAACGACCACAACCAGTACACGCAACATGGAGCCCTTCATACTCCACCCGAATAGGTTCCCCGTTTAGACAAAATTCAGCTATGAGAGGCTTATTTAGGTCAATTTCGACACACACCCTTGCAAATCGTCCCCTGTTCGCCTGCACCGTATTCTGGTCTACCTTAATAGGATTACCAATTGCTTTGGCAATCTCGAGTAAAACATCTGCCGCATAGAACAACAAAGATAAACCTGGAAACCGGGCCCAAACCATAGTGGTTTCTATAGTGGCTTGTGCTGGAAGAAACATCGGTGTCCAAGTTCGAACTGTCAAATAATGCCCCTGCACCAACCATGGCCCTTCATTCATCACCTTCTCCCTGTCTATATCTTGATCAAACTGAACCATATGATAACCATATCCCAAATCCATGATATCGACAGTTCCAATGGGTTTCCATAGTTCCAAGGTTCGTTTTGACAAAGCTACATAACCCAAATCCTTCCCTAATAGTTTTACAATAAGTGCCTTCCACCAAGGTTCTGTAAGCTCCTCAACCAGTTGTGGGGCAACAGTTACATTCGGTTTCAAGCTGTTGCACGGTGAGAAATCAATTGAAATCAAACCCTTAGCCGGAAGCTTCCTAGGGTTAGTTTTGCCGCCCCCCTTCTTGCTCCCTATGACTACCTCACTAAAAGGTCTCACAACGCCATCATCTTCATGGTGGGGGCTGTTGTTCATTAACACATCGGTTCCATCCGGTGGAGCCGGTGGATCCGGCGGTGGTGGGGCAGTAGTGGCGCTTAGGTCTTTTAGGTCGCTCCTCATTCTAGTCTAGAAGGGGTAGTTATTAATATCACTTCAAACAAGATTAAGCAGTTATTTGATTGAGCAACTCGAGGGGTTAATTCGACAACTATTAAGTTTATTGGTATAATAGATAGTTTGAGCCAAGCATAGAGATTCTGGCTGAATCATGCATGTAGCACGTTGACTTTTTGCAAACTTTATTAATATGGTGCTATGAATTGTGTATCTATATTTAAATTTACAATGCATGAAATTAAATAAGTAGTACAAATTTAATTATATGTATTTCAGTAGCAGCAAGTGTAATTTAAAAGACATTTGTTTCTTCATTACCAACATCATATTATAATATAATCCAATGAACTGGAATTTTTCAGATATATAATTTGGAGTATTGTTTAGTGTTCCAACGATGAGAAATTGTAGTGTAACAAATTGGCCGAATTTATAGATACCTCTTGAATTTAGTCAAAAACGTCTGCTGTCCCCCTAAACTTTGAAAATGTCATAATGCCCCTCTAAACTTTTTAAAAGCGTTAATGCCCCCCTGAGTTTCTTAAAATTGGTCCAGTTTGCCCCTTAAGTTCCATAAAAACCAGAGTTTACTTTAAAAAGTCGAACATGCGACAACCAATAATTTAGTGACACGTGGTAACAAGGGAGTAAACTGGGTCACTTTTTCAAAGTTCAGGGGGGCATTAGGACATTTTAAAAGTTCAGGGAGGCAGTAGGCGTTTTTGGACAAGTTCAAAGGGGTATCTATGTATTTGGCCTAACAAATTTAATTCTTCGATATACTCAACGTGCGAATAATAGTGGTGTATCTGTATTTGTCAAATAAAGAAACTAAATCTTGTATGAAAAACATATTAAGGCTGCTATGCTCCAATTAAGCCAAAATTTATCCTCCCTCCTTTTCAAACGCAGTTCAAAATTATCCATCAAAATCATTAAAGTACTACTATAGTTTTAATAACTCTCTTTTAAAACTCTATCTTTTATTGTATTAAATATTAAATTTTTCTATGTACTTTAAATAAGAACAAATATGAAAAAACATTACAAAAAAGTGTATTTGAAGTCCAAACCATCACTTAAAAACAAGGAAAAATTTTTAAAATGTCATTTATTAAAAACAGGAGATAGTACTACAGAACCGGTGGGTGTTGTGTCATGTGAGACCACAATAAAATTAAGTTGGCTGAATACATCATTTTCCCCTGTATTTGGCACAAAACGCTTATGGACCCTCTAAACTTACATGGCGTCTAATTTATTTCCTCAGCTTGGCAAAATCAACCTAAAGTTCTCCATAAATCTAAGGTGTCATTGAAATTTGTTTCACGCACTAGTTCCACATCAGATTAGTGTGTTCTCTTTACTTTATAACACATGAACTTATCCGAACTTATCCGATCTGAACTTATTTGCACTGATTAAACCTGATTGAACTTATTAGACCTGATTGGACCTTATTAAAACTAATTGGAACTTATTAGATCTGATTGCACATGATTAGAAGTTATTAGACCTTGTTGGACCTTATTGAAACTTATTGGATCTGATTAGAACTTATTAGACGTTATAAGAAAATTTTTTTTTGATGGAACGTTATAAGAAAATTAACAGAAACCCATTAACTATGTGACTTTTTTTAAAAATTGTATTTTATAACGTTTTTCACTCTTTAATTTTTTATTTTATTTTATTTTTCTTTTCTTACAATTGGGTTTTATTACATCATTCTAATTCAATTTCTTTTACTTTATATATATATGTATAATGGTATTAATAATTAAATATTAAATATTTATTAATTGAAACTTATTAGAACCTATTAGATCTGATTCGAACTTATTGGAACTGATAAGATCTGATTGTAACTTATTAACTTGATTAAAACTTATTAGATCTTTTTGGATCTTTTTGACCTGATGAAATCTTATTGTAATTTTTTTAAATTTATTGAATCTAAAACTTATTTAAATAAAACAAGGAGAATACACTTTTAGAGAAGATTTTGGATTGATCTATAAATTTCATATAAGTCCAGTAGGTGAATAAACATTTAGTAGGCAAATGATGCATTTGTCCAGCTAAGTTTTATCAGTGCCGATGTGACGCAATCTCGATCTGTTGCGGATAATATTTGGTAGGGCAGTGGGCGAAATGGTAATTGTAGCAGCGCGAAAGCAGCTATAAATAAAGAGTATGTCGCAGGAAGGTAGTGAGATCAGTATTCAAGTTGGCAAAACACACTGTTTAAAATGGCTTTGCGTTCTCCTCTTCTTCTGCTGGCACTGGCAGTTTTTCTTGTCTTCATTACCCAGGCAGGGTGTTTATTTTTTCGTACAAAAAAATTGAACTATCCACCATTATCATGTTTTAATTCCCTTGTAAAACAAATTTATGCTAAGTTTGATGTGGGTGGGTACAGGTTTCATCCGATTCAGATGAAGAGATGCAGCAGGACACCCATCTGATAAAAGGAGCAAACAGAAGACTGTTGCCGTTGTTGGGTACATTAATTATTTGATTAATATTAATTAAGTTTTACTCAGAATTAATTCAATGTTGGTAAAAATACAGACTGCGGGGGGCTGTGCAAGGTGAGGTGCAGTTTGCATTCGAGGCCAAAAGTGTGCACAAGGGCATGCGGGACATGCTGCTACAGATGCAAGTGTGTACCACCAGGCACATCTGGTAATAGAGAAGTTTGTGGTAAATGCTACACTGATATGAAAACTCATGGCAACAAGACCAAGTGCCCTTAACCTTCAGTTTATTTTTCTTTTTAATTGTCTCTCTTATTTTCATGTCAATTTATTTCACTGAAAGCTTATTATGTCCAAATCTCTTGTCTTCTCTCTCCATTGTCCTTTATAATATCCAAAATTAACTTTATTATACACATAGCGGCACAATAACTTCATTGCTTCATGTCAAATGGACTCAATTCATCAAGTATTCAACCAGTACTGATGATAAAGAAAAATTTATTAATTGTCCAAATGCTTAGATCTATCAAAATATATACTTTGATTCATTCAGAGACCAACACTTGTTGTCACCCAGTGCCAAGCTTAATCTCATTTATGTAAAGTGGGCTCATTTTTATTTTTATTTTTATTTTTATTTTTTTCAACTTCTTTGTCTGGCAGGCCTCAGCCTCACTTTTCTGTGTTTTGTTCATTGGTTGCCTATTTATGTACAAAAGGACATTTGAAGTTGGACTTTTAATAAAAATGACACTAACCTCTTGGAAAATAATAAAAATTGTAGAAGAAAAATAAATTATTAGAACATCAGTGTATAAAACTAAAAAATACCTGGAGGAGACTGTCAAGATACATATCATTTTGTTAATATTTTTGGAACTATCATTTCTACGTAAATAGCAAGTTGAAGTTGATTGCATAAATGTCGTATAATCCAAATAAAGTTAAGTTCACCATGTAAATATTATGTAATTCAATTAAAGTTAGCTTGGACTAAAAGCTTTTTTTTTTTTTTTTTGTGAAGTATCTGATTTGTAATTCAATAAAAAATGTCGTTATCAGTAGAAGTTAAGTTTAAATTTAAATTTCACAAGAAAATTTAAATTTTGAACATTCTACGTAAGGAAAAATGTCGTTATCAGTGGAAGTTATTTTTGTATGTAATTTAATTCTATTCCATTAGGCGTCTACAAGATTTGTTATACTATTTAAATACAAAACTAAGGAATTCAAATTCTGCATTGGTATATATTTCTCGGATTGTAAAAAGAAGATATTAAATTGATACCTCTATTTTTGTAATTAAAATTTTAATATCAAAGAGTTTTTTCTTTTGCTTATTTTCCTTTTTCTATGTTAAAGACTTTTGGTTAATGCGTGTGAAATCAATTAATAGATGGAATGGGCCTGTAAGGGCAGTGAACATGAGTTATATATAGGCAGTTGGACTCAACATTAAGTAGACTCTTTGGGCTGAATCCATTTGAACTTTAAATACTTGGCCTACATGACTGGCTTCAGTTTTAATCATATATTATCTCGTTTTGGCTTTTTATACCGGGAAATAAATATAAAAAAAATCTATTTTTACATGTTAAAATTTTTATATTTTTAAAATTTAAATTATTAAATTGGTAAGAGTAAATATATTTTACATATTATATTTATAATATTTTTCTTTAACATGTTGTGTCTCCCTCATTTTAAAAGATTTCTCTCTCTCTCTCTTTTTTTTTTCTATTTTTCTCTTTCCTCTCCATTATGAGTCTAAACACATGCCTTGAGAGTCCTCCATCCTCCCCTCCCATTTTTCTCCATACCAAGTACGGAAATATTAGCTTATTAACGAGCTATTAAAAAATTATCTTCCAAATAACTCAAAACAAATTATATTCAAAACAACCAGAATATTTAAATAATATTCTTGGATAACAAAATCATAAACAGGATAATATATATTATTTTGTGAAAATTTTAATAACAAATGCAATATTATCTTAATATTAATATCCAATAAACAGAATCTTATTGCAACTAAATTACATTTTGAAATACAACTAAATTAAACAAAAATCTCCAATACCAAACTTCTGCTCCTTTAATCCTTCCCCAACATCTCATATTCGTTCTCAAGTAATTCTAAAGTAATTCTAAAAACAATAATAGAGAACAAAAAGTAATACCATCTACATTTTATGAATATACTATATACTATAAGATTTTACATGTATTTATCAATATTCCATATGTAATCAATATGTCATTAATTAATACTGTATCAATATACTATACGAGTCTATAAATGTAACACCCCTTATTTCCTATGCTATATTCAAAAATGGTATGATCACATATATACATTTTTTTTTCAAAAGTACTCCATTTACTTGTAAATCCACAACTACACCATACAAGTATATGTTTTATTATACATACTTCAAACCACACTTATAATACAAAATTCCAAACCCAAAAGTTTATATTCTACATGCTTGAGATGAGAGGAGAGAGTGAGATAGAACTCAGCCAGCCGACCTTTCATCTATGCTTTCTACCGTGCTTTAAACTTCTAGGAACTTAAACTTTATCTACAACTGCAGCTAGCTGGAAAAAAATATAGCGATTTATATGAGTCGCCACTCAGTGAATATAAACCATCAATGTGAATCATGTATTCGCAGTGTTTGGTCAGATATGTCACAATGCCCTTAATCTTTCATGTAACTATGTACACTAACTTTCACACATAACATTTAACCCAAATCTTTCAACATAATTCATGTAGTACATATAATCATTCAAACAACACTTCACGTTTGTACACTACGCAATCACCAAATGTTTAACATATACTCATATACAAAATAGTTCACCTCAACATAGAAAGCCACGTAACATTTCATTTTCAACAACTTATAGCAATACACATACAAACATATCAATACATCAATTCACAACTTTCATCAACCTATGCAAATCCATATCAAGTTTATACTCACAACTTAGTCGTCAATTCTCTCGTGGGCAGCTGGTACCCTCCTCCAGATTATCTTCAAGATTTTGACCTCCTAAAAAATATCAATTCATATCAAATACAAATATAGATAGGTTTTCATGACCTAACCACATTTAAAAATTCATAACCTACACTATATTTATCCAAATGACCTCATTCTTGTTTTATTTTACTCCTAACACAAAGATACATATCATATTAAAATCACATAATTTTCAGAGTATGATATTATTATAAAATTTACATTCCAGCCCTGTTTTTGCCTTGTTTTACCTGAACAGCTCCTAGTAATTTCACTATAACTTCATCCGTACAAGTTGGATCAACCTAACTCTTTTTTTTACTTAAACTAGACACATAAGGGAACAACATATCCAAAAATCAGAATTTTTTGGACTCTAAAACAATTATTGCATAACTTTGAATCTGACCCTATGTCTTTGATCATCCAGTTTTAAGCACATCTTCTTTCAAAAATTCTAGCTTTCACTATATTTGTCCAAAAATTACGAAATTTTGCAGACATATTCCTAACTCATAGATTAACAATTCATTAGTTTACAACTTTTTCAGATTCTATTTCTACCTATAAGAAATTAATATCACAAACTACTTGAACATACCTCTTCCTTCTACTTCTCTCTTTCTCCCTTATTTCTTCTTCTTCTTCTTCTTCTTCTCTACGTTTTCTGCAAGTTTTCTAGCTTATTTTATACTGCCAAGACCCATATTAATCCTCTTCATCCTTATCTCTCCTTCATTGGACTATTTATCTCTAACCCTAATGTTACTGGACTATTTGTCCAATGTTTGACTAACAATTCTAATAATAATAATAATAATAATAATAATAATAATAATAATAATAAAAAGATGGCTGTAGAGATTTTAATCTCTAAACAATTATCCCTCCTAAATTACATTTTACTCCCCTAATTTCTAATTTTAAACATTTAAGACACATTAAATTCTAGTGTTATACTTACTTAGTAACATGTATAGTACAAATGTATTTCTCTAGTTTATCTAATTATGACATGTAATGATCGTGCACAAATGCCAAATGAATGCAGTAAAAAGGGATGTTACAATAAAAGAATAAACCAATATATTATAAATATATATTATACAAGTATATGTCGGCCATATATATATAACAATATCCCATAAATAAAAATAATATATTGTGAAGGTTATTTGAAGCACTGACCTTAGGTTGCTTACTATCAATCGGTTTCAAAATTAGAATCAAGTCATATCACTTCTTACAAATTGCAAAGGTTCCAATTTTTATTTCTGCTCAATATACTCTTTCCACATTTTGGCTTCGTATTAACATTAAATTTAGGAGAACGATACATGTTAACACTTTTGAGACTACCAGTGAAATTTGTTCCATGTAAACCACACTCAATAAATTTCTTGTCTTTGCCATCACGAAAAAAATTATTCCAAATATATATATATATATATATATATATATATATATATATATATTTAATCATTTAATCAAAACAAAATGGGATATGCTAAATGAAAAGGAAGGGATTAATCACTTCACCTAATCTCAAATACGCAACAACACTAATCAACTAAAACTAGATTATTTAGACAACATATTACAAAGAAAAAATTGAAAATCACGAAAAGTTTTCTTTTTTTTTTTTTTCTATAATTGGACGTGTGTAACTACCATATATTAAGGAATTCAGTTGGGTTTTTTTATTGCATAAAACAAACTAAAGATAATATAGTTTTAAATTAATTAAAAAGAAAGAGATAAATATTAGATAATTTGTTAAAATGTGGACAGCTATAATAATATTGGACTAAATGAAAGATAAATTGGCTTTTTATTTATATATAAAATCACAGGATGGTAAAGTAAATAATAATACAAATTTATATAGTATTGAAATAATTTCAACCACCAAACACAAGCACTTTTATATGAATTTCAAAGAAGGCAAGCCCATGGTACTGATTATGAATATATTACCAGCTAGCTCCACTGTGATAGTAACATCAAGGGTCTTTTCAATATATACTAAGAGAGATTCAGAGAGATTTTTTTTCCAAAATTAAATTAAAAATGTATTAATTTTGATATTAACCAATATTAATGTAAAATATAAAAAGAATAGTCTAAAAAAAACTAAACAGTTAGTTTATTTTATAAATATTAAATAAAAAAGGTATATATAGTATATATGTAATTAAATTCCTCCATGTCCATGTATTATGTTTGTTGGGACTTTTTGATATTCTTGATTCATAGTTTCCTTATGGGGCATAGGAGTGATCACGAGAAATTTTATAGTGGACCGGATCCATGTGAACCGTTCCACTGAAAAACTGACACGTAAGCAATATAATCATTAGGAAATCAATAAATGCTTATGTGTTAATTTTTTATTGGGAAGGTCCACATGGACCGGGTCCATTGTATAATTTCCCGAGTGATCACATTGCCAAATTCAATTCTCAATTATTGTTTCTGAATTGAACAGAATACTTCACATAAAGAAAATCCAAACAAGATTATATACAGAATAAAATTTCATGGTTAGTAGTAAGTTCCGTGCAAATTATTGAAATTCAACCATACACTACCCTTTCACTCTTTTTGCTTGTTACCCACAAAAATAAAGACATGAATAAGCATTAAAGGACAAGACATGGAGATATGGTTAATGGTAGATAAATCACGTATTCTTTAAAACAGAGAAAAGAAAATTCCGGTTTGATTCTGGGGTAAACAATTTATTAGTACTTATAATTTGATATATTATACTAGTCGGTCTCTGTGTTTAAAGAAATAATTATATAGTCTCTATATTTTGTCATTATCAATTGTTTAGTCATTTTGTTAGAATTCTTTGTTGAAATAGATGAATAATATAAAAATTACCTTTTAACCCATTTTATAAATATAAAATTAATCAATCATCATTTCTATTTTATATTTTTTTCTTTTGTCCACATAGTTCTAATATTAGTAATATTAATTAATTTATTAAGTATTTTATAATCATATAAATTTTATCTACTGGCCTAGAACTTGTTTCATTAAAATATATAAATAAACATATATTTTTAAAAATATAAAATTAGGAGTAGAATTATACAAAGTTATAAACATGAACATTTCATCTCTAATATGTCTTACGGATATTACTAACAAAGAACATATCATTTTGAAAAAATTATCAAGATTTATAGTAACATTTATTATTAGCTTAAATATATAATATTGAATTTATAAAAAAATGATAATACAAATTTAAGAGAATAAACAATCAAGAAAATTTTATTTTTATAACAAATACATGAGTATATAAATATTGGTGTACGTATATATACTACAAAAATTTTATTAGAATATTTTAATTAAAGTTGAAAACTATAAAATAAATTTTTTACTTATAATCAAGACTACTGTTGTATTTTTATATGGCAAAATAAATAAAAGGATTAGAGATTTGATTGAGATAATATTTATGGATATAATATATAAAATATATATGTAATAATAAATGGCCCAGAAGCAATTCTATTAGGTTGTTCGAGAAGATAGGCAATAACCAAATACTGTAATACTGATAATAGATAAGAATAAAGGTACTGTGGAGAAAAATAAATGGACCTGATTAAAAGGGGACAACTAATTAATTACCTTTTACATGAAAAACTTTTGAATGAATAAATTAACGTCAAAATCACGGGATAGCAACAAAACAATGTAGTATGAAAATTGAAAACTAACTATAATATATAAAATAAACATAATATTAATCGTTTTGAATTAAAAAAAAAAAAAAAAAAAAACCGTTTTGAATGCTCCAATTTCAAAGTGTCATTTTGTAACCGATCCTCACAAATTTTATGTTTCTTGTTAATATTAGTATATAGTAGCCAGTGCCTTTTCTTTCCACACTTTAAGAGTTCTATTGCATGGGGCTATGGGAGTTGGGACTAATTTTCTACGGTGGGCACAGGTTTGCTTGACGGCACTGAAAATAGAATAGTTTTTGTTATTATCTCTAATAGCTGTTACGTTGATATAGTGTTATATTATCTCACGATAGTAAAGAGAATTTTGAATGCGTTTTTAGGATTTTAGAGGGACTTTTACATAGTAATCCACTTTAGGTAAGGAGGTTGGGAGATACAATCCAATGTATTTGGATTTGGTAAGATCACTGTTTAATTAGACGCTATATGTCTACGACGTAAATCACCCTACACGTTATGTTGCTTAATGATTAAGTAATGATCTCAATTTGACATCTGTAAGGTTGATGTAAGCCACATTTATATATGTTCATCTTGGTGAACAAGTAATGATCTTAGCCTTTACGTGTAAGGTAAATTTTGAGTCGGACGAAGGCAAGACGTACCGTTGTCATAGCTTGGTGAGCAAGTAGTAATCCTAAAATTCCATGTGTAAGATGAATAGAAAGAGTATGAGTTTTGGTTTTGATGCTAAGTTAAGCCCTCGGAGTGCCACATGTAAAATAGATGATGAAGTATTTAGAACATCTCCCATGCTAATTGTCACGTGCAAATGTGTTGCTAGTCAGTCTTCCTAAATGCTACACAATGACTAAGCAAGTGGTAAAGTGAATGAAGTGTGCAAGGATACAACTAAAGAAAAGCCTTCATTAAAGTAAGGTAGCCTTACAAGTCTTAAAGGTCTTAACACTTTCTAAGACACTTATATTAATGTCCCTTATTTCTATTTATAGGTATTCTACCTCCACAATATGTGGCTAGGAATGCACCTCTTATTTTGTGGCTAATAATCATTTACAAGGCATATTCTACACAAATTCCTACCTTAGATGCGGTTTAGAACAGAGGCATTTCGGGCGATTACTAGCAGATTCCTAACGGTTCTGGATCATTCTAGAGATTTAGCGACGGATCTGAGCCTTTCCTGAAATTTACCGATGGATCTCATTCCTTCCTGAATATTACCGACCAATCTGGAACCATCCAGCACATTCTGGAACGGAACAGAAACAAAATACCGACTAATATTCCGTAGGTAACTCTCAACACTTTGGACTAGGCTTGTTTTGGCCTAAAAGTTATTCTTATGCCAATTTGAAACCAAATTGAGTCCTAGTAGAGAGATTCTAGCCTTGCACTTGGACGGTCTGTGACATAATACTTCATAAAAAGTTTTTTATATTTATGCTACCTCATCAACTTTATAAATATACTCTGAAATATACATTTTACTCCAATGCTAAAACTCTCCGGCTAAAAGATTTTCATATAGTCTCAATAAATTCTTAAATGAATAAAACAAAATTGAATTATTAAAATAATACTAAAAGTACAGAAGGAAATTATATGGAAAAGGCTTTTTTCAAGAAACTCTCCTTTTAATTTTGTTCAACAGTAGCGCTTTTTGTCCGGGTCCTCTGAAAAACTTGTCATGTGTCAGTGGTTGGAGGTATTCTTATTTACTCGGTTATCATTGCTTATTGTAAATCAAAAAAAAAAAAAAAAACCCAACCAACTTAAAAGCTTAAATTAATAGGTTGAGAAAACTCCAATTAATTAGCAGCATGAAATTTATACGTATCGCAAAGATTTGAATCATTTCTTTTACATCATAATTTAATTGGAACGATTTTGTATTTTAAATCTGACCTAATTAATTTTTTACCTAAATTTTTTAAAATTAATTAATTAATTAATTAATTAGTTAGTTAATTAATTATTTATTTCTCAAGAATTGATTGCTCAAAGCTAGTGGGAGTTTTTATTTGAAGAAAGTGGCAGGTTGTCATGAAGTAGTAAGATTAGTGGCAGAGAAGTTGGAGTTTAAGTCATAGAAGTTTTTTAGTTGAGAAAGTGGAGAAGTAACAAGCAATATGAAATGGCCGTGTAAAGAAAGTGGCAAAAGAGAAGTTAATTTGTACTCATATAGATAGAAATCCTGGATGAAAGGAAAAAAAATTCTGGACATCAACCAAAAACTCTACTCAAACATAGCAAATCAAATTTTCAATTTTTATTCATTTCAAGCATTTATTCTCTTAGAGATTCCTTAGCTATTTTTGGAGAATCATTGGGAGAATCCTTAGCAATTTACATTCGTTGAGTTTGTAAGTTTATATTTTCAGCAATTCAATTCAATTCATTTCCCGTATTATTTCATTCAAGCAGTTCAATTTCAACATTGTTATTTCAATTAATCTAGTTCGATAGAGTTAATTGTGAACCTAAAACTTTTAGTTCTTAAACTTTTTTTTCAATCGTTTATTTAGAAGTCAGATTTCAATTTCACTTTTGTAATTTTTCTAGAAAATTACTAACACGTTTATTTTATTCCAAAAGGCAAGAAGCAATTTCATTTACAATCTTGTTAAACACTACAGGATTCATGTCAAGCCATATTATTATTATTATTATTACATCTCAATTGGTGCATGGTTGCATCCCTAGAATATTGTTTAAGTTTTCACCATAATTTTTGTTATTGGGATTCTTTCTACCAACAGAGAGAACTTCCGAAGGTTCTCCATAACTTTTTTCTCTTACCACCTTATTAAAGTCAAAGAACTTTCACCCTATCTTCAAAGTAAGGAATTCCTTTATAGTTCTTCTAAGTGGTCCCACATAAAGAAAAAAAATTTCTTTATTATTTTAATATTAAAAAATTGTAGTTGCTATTTTCTCATAAGAATAAGATTACCAAGGCCATCTTCACCGAATCTCTTGACACATGTAAGCACATTTTTTTTGGGAAAAGTGCGAAAAAACTTGTGATTTGGCCAATTTCCAAATCAAGGGCTATGCTTCGAAACGATGTAAAAGTATGACATGTGATTTGGTACTGTTGTAGATCAAGGGTTTATCTTATCATTCAAAATTTTACCTGAAATTTTTCAAGTTTATTGATTAAAGTACAATGGACTTTAGTGTGAAAGTTTGACATTTTTTAGGCAGTGGGTATATTTTTATTAATTAATAATGTAAAAAAAATAAAAAAAAATCATAAGAAAAAGAAAAACGGTTGAACAATATCCAAATTTTTAAAACTTGGTGTGAAGTTATTATGTAATATGCATATACTTTTTGCATATTTGTTAACAATTTTTCTATTTTTTATGATTTTTTTTTTGCATTATTAATTAATAAAAATATACTCACATTTCGAAAATTTTCAAGCTTCCACACCAAAATGCATTGTATTTTAATTAACAAACTTTCAAATTTTGAATATTTTTCGGCAATTTTTATATTTTATATTTTTTTATTATTATTAATTAATAAAAATATACCTACTACCCGAAAAATTGCAAGCTTCCATACTAAAGTCCATTGTATTTTAATCAACGAACTTGAAAAATTTCAGGTGAAATTTTGAAGGATAAGAGAGTTCTTAGAGAATATATTGGATGATAGACTCTTGATCTACAAAATCGTCAAACCACGTATTATGTTTTTGTACCGTTTTAAAGCAAAATCCTTTATCTGCAAAAATCACACTATTTTTTTTTTCTTAACAATAAAGGGATTAAGTTTTCTTTATTATATATATTCAAACGCTTTAGATTTGGACTAGTACTTCGGCGTCTACATTGTATAGAGATTTGTATATCATGCAAATCAAGTTTAGGTACCATTGTACGTATTGTTTTTCTTTATCAAAAAATCAATTCAATTCTAATTTTTGTGTTTTTTTTATTCTTAAAATTAATGCAAACTCCGAAAATAAAACACAAAAACAACTAAATAGCCATTATTCTAGTAAAAATAACACCTAAATGGTCATTAAGTAAAATATTATGAATGTCTAGGAGTCATTTGAAACTTATAATGAAGTTGTACAAATAATTATCGCCATCTAATCAACAGCTTGGTTGTCTTTCTTAAGAAAATGAATAAACGAATGTCTCAACTTATTGCCCTTTACCTTTAATTAATAATGAGATTTTTGCCCTAAATAATGTCCCTTTCTAAAATAGTTAAATAAAAACATCCATTATAGGACTGGTTTAATCGGAAATGACACATTCCGATTTTGGTTTGCACAAAATTCGGAATGGATCATTCTGATTTTTATACATGTATCAGGTACTTTTCGACAGGCACCCAACATATGTTTAAAATCGAAATAACTAGTTGCGATTTTTGCATTAAAATTGTGCGGGAATTCCCATGCCACGAGGGAGCAATGCATTTTATTTATGCATGTCATGGCTTTTTTAGGCAATGGCATGCATAAAAATTTTTTAAAATTTGACTAAAATTTCTTTTAATATTTATTGGGGCACATAAGACTATGAGAATTAACAAATAAATGTTAAAATTTATAAAAATAATAAATATAAAAAAAATTTATAATATATTATTCTTGTAAGTTTCCATTTCAAGATTATTTAATTAATATTTTGTCCATGTACTTTTTGGAGTTAAAACAAAAAAATTATGAATTAATTTTTATAGGAAAAATATAATAGACATCAGTACTATATAATTAAAATGAAGATATTAAATTAGAGAGAAAAAGAATCGAATGGATAAAATGTCAAAATTTATATGATAAAGTAAAAAATGGTGAAAAAAACCCTTAATAGAAATAACAATAGGAACGGAACTAGCAAAAACTATCTTTCATATTTTATGTATTCTTTTTCTTGCTTTGTTGTTTCGGTTTAGTCTCTTCCTTTGTTTTTTTTTTTTCAATTGCATCTTAATTTTTTTTTCAATTTCTTTAATTTTTCTCTTTAATTTAGTATTTTTCATTTTAATTATTTACTAGTGTCGTATGTTATAATGAAATGTCTATCAAAAAATTTTGTCCATAAAAAATTAATGTATAATTTTTTTTTTTCGTTTTAACTCCAAACACGCATGCTCCAAATATTAATTAAATAATCTTAAATTAAAATTTATTATTAATAATAAATTTGTTAAATTGTTTTTAAAATTATTTTAGTTAAACTTTTTTTAAAAAAATATTTATATGACACGCATAAATAAAATGTACTGCTCCTTCATGACAGCAGTGCATGAGTTGCGTGGGAAATTCCACGCAACTTTAATGCTAAAATTGGAATGCATGTGTTTGACATATGAATCGGAATGATCTATTTTGATTTTTGTGCAAACTGAAATCGGAATGGGTCATTCCAATTTCAGGTCTGGTTAACCAACTTACAAAAAGCAAAATAGATCATTCCAATTTTAGGTCCATTTAAATCAACTCTACTGTGAGCATTTTTATTCAACTGGACATTAAAGTGAGAATTATTTTGGAAAGGTGCATTATTTAGAGCCAAAATCCATAATAATTGCAATTTATTTCTTGTAATAATTAAAAAAAAAAAAACACATGCAAATTATGTTGCTTGTGGAATTGGCGTGGGTACCCAATTCGGTGCTAACTGCATGTGAACTGCTGCCTAACCCGCTTTTGACATCTGTTGTAGTGATAGGTGGGATGTAGAAAAATGAAAGAAACGTTCCCATTTATTCAAGTTATTTGTGTTTTTCTATGAGCGTTTCAGAGTTAATTAGCTAATTTAATTTATTTCTTTTTCTTCACAAGAAAATATAATTAGTACAGAAATTCAAAATTACTTAATTTTGAAAACATCCTCAGAAACAGAATAAAAACATATCCAGAGACCGTAATGACATAGTCATTCAGATGGGATCAGCAGTGACGTCGTATATGTATTGCGTAGTCGGTTGTCGGCACGCAGACAGTGCCCAAAATATTCACGACTTTGGAGTGTGGTCTGTTTTCTATTTTTTTTAGTTTTCTTCACGTAATTTCATTTTCATTTTCCTTTTCCTTTTCGTCTTCATCTTTCCTTTTTCTTTCATATTTTCCTCTCTAATTAATGTTAATCTTATTCATACTTATCAAGAAACAAAGCTGCCAATTGAATACCGAACTTTGCTGGACATGATTTGTTAGGTCTTCACAGCAACGTGGAGCCTCCTATGAGTATTCGGTGAATGTGGCATTAACTTTTCTAAAAGTTGTTGCTGTTTAATTTTTCTTTCTCTGAACGAAAGAAATAAAAAAATAAAAAATTCAACATTATAAGAAAATAAATTTTACAATGTTAGATTTGCAATACAATAAAATCCGGTAATACTACTATGAAAAATGGTTGTTCCAGAATAAAATCACATGAACAGTTTATAAGATAAGATTATTCATGTAAAATTACCGATTTTATAAATTCATATATTATTAAATTAAACAATATAATACAACAAAAAATCAAAGTGAAATCAAATTTTATATAAGGCAATAAAATCTTACGATATCACTGATGATACCTTGGTGATTCTGTTAGTAATATCTTGCTAAAAGTCAAGTTAATAAACTCTTCTATGTACATTTTCGTCATTTTCTATATTGTTTTTTACTATATTTCATCTTGTTATATCTTATTATTTTAGTGAAAGTTAGTGAAAACAGTGGTGGTATATTAGTGATACCTTGTTGAAACTCAGGTGAAAATCTTGTATATTTGTTTTTTTTACGTTACAAATGGGTTATAAATACAGGAAATAGTAGTGACAATCATACAGAGATTGAAAGTGCAGAAGAAAATGAAAGGAAGAGAGTACAAAGGGCATGTAGTTGTAGTTCCATATCCAAGCCAAGGTCACATTAACCCTCTTCTCCAATTCGCCAAACGTTTACTCTCTAAAGGTCTTAAAGCTACTTTAGCTACTACCCCTTATATTCTCAACTCCATCTCTCTTCCAAACGTCGCCGTCGAACCCATTTCTGACGGCTTTGATGAATCTGGTTTTGCTCAGGCCAAAGACGTTGCATTCTACCTTAAATCTTTTAAGGCCAAGGGCTCTGCAACTCTTTCTCAACTTGTACAAAAATTTGAACAATCTGGTAATCCAGTGAATTGTATTGTGTATGATTCATTTCTGCCTTGGGCTCTTGATGTGGCGAAGCAACATGGGATCTATGGGGCTCCGTTTTTTACAAATTCAGCAGCAGTTTGTAGCATTTTCTGCCGTTCACACCATGGCCTGCTTACTCTTCCTGTTGAATTGGGGGATAATGAAGCTTTGTGCTTACCTGGTTTGCCTCCATTGTACTGCTCTGATTTGCCCACTTTTCTTCGGTTTCCTGATAGCTACCCGGCTTATTTGGCTATGAAATTGAATCAGTTCTGTAATTTGGAATTGGCCGACTGGATTTTTGCAAATACTTTTCAAGAGTTAGAGCCAAAGGTATATCACCTTTTTCAATATTTACTAAAAACTTGAGTAACATAATAAATGAATTTCTTAAAATTTTATAATTTCATTCTTTCAAAAAAAAAAAAAAAAAGATAAAAGTTCATTATTTGAATTCTCGATAGTTAAATATTTTTATTAATTCATTTTAAATATGAATTCATAAAATTTTCTTCAATTCATACATTTTAGTTATAGTCTCTAATTTTTAAATGCATTCTAATGGTTCATTTTGCAGTCAATAATTTAAAACAAATGATAAATTTTGTAGTTGAATTTGCCACAAAATAAAATTTATTTAAATATAATCATTCAATTCAATCGGTTCATAGCATGTGTTCGTATAAAAATTAAACACATGATACAAAAAAAAAAAAAAATCATAAATCATACACTCACGTCACTTTTTAAAATAAATTTAACTTATAAAATGTCAAACTGGATGTTAAATTAATGCTTCAAATTTTTGACCAAATTAATTAAATAAGTCAGTCTAAGAAACCAAATTGAACCTTTATCCTAATAATTTCACCTATTTCTTAACATACAGGACACAGGAGGTGTATCCGAGCTTTGGCCAGCAAAGTTTATTGGTCCAATGGTTCCATCCGCCTACTTGGATGGTCGGATTGAAGGGGATAAAGGGTATGGAGCAAGTCTATGGAAACCACTAGGAGAAGAGTGTGCTAAATGGCTGGAAACAAAGCCAACTCAATCAGTTGTATACATATCTTTTGGAAGCATGGTGTCTTTGACAGTACAACAAATGGAAGAGATAGCATGGGGATTGAAAGAAACTAACTTAAATTTCTTGTGGGTGGTAAGAGAATCAGAAATGGAAAAACTTCCAACTGGGTTCATAGATTCAACAAGAGAGAAGGGCATGATAGTGACATGGTGCAACCAGCTCGAATTGCTAGCACACCGAGCATTGGGCTGCTTCGTGACACATTGCGGGTGGAATTCAACTCTCGAAGCTCTAAGCCTAGGTGTGCCAATGGTGTGCATACCACAATGGACTGATCAACTACCTAATGCCAAGTTTATTGAAGACATTTGGATGGTTGGAGTTAGAGCCAAGGATGATGAGAAAGGAGTTGTTTGTAAAGAAGAAGTTATTAGATGTTTGAAGGAAGTTATGGAAGGAAACAAGAGCCAGCAGATTAAGAAGAATGCAAGTGTATTGAAGCAAGTAGCTACAAAAGCAGTTAATGAAGGAGGCAACTCTGATAAGCATATTAATGACTTTGTAGAGAAGTTACAGGTTGCTAACAAGAAAGCGTATCATTAGAAGATTAGAACTGCATTTTATCAACATTTGATGTGGGTCAACCAATGCAATACTTAATTTATGGTGTTCTTAGCTTGCGCTCATGTATGGTGCAATGCAATGTTTTTCGTTTTAGTAACAAAAAATGCATGAACAAAAATAATATTAAAGATAGATATTATAAATTAGACGTTATATATGCCATCCAATTAAGTCTTGTTAGTAAGATATTTCTCTCGGAATTGGAGATTTAGAGTTCGAATCTTTATGAGACAATATATTATAACTACAAAAGAATAAAAGAAAAGAAATATATATGTGTTTGTGTTAATAAGTCAAATGCTATAACTTCTATTCAGGTACACTCGCCACGAAAAGATTAGGCCAATAGTTGTGTCTTAATCTGCCAAGAGTAATAAACTACGGTTCCAAAGCAAATAGATATTCCTCTCTACGTGGGCAAGTATAGAAATTAAACAGTATTAAATAATGTACCGCAAATAATGCATTTTGAGAAGTTTATATGCAACTATTATATGTAAATTTCATTTATTAAAGAAGAAGAAGAATGATGGTGGAGTCGGGAAAATGAAAAAACCCTTAAAAATGCGCACTGAAAATACTCGCACGTGTTTAATTTTTGAAGTTGCCAAAAAGACAGGAAAAGTGCCGACGGATGGCTAAACAGAAAAACCCACTTCAGTATTTAACGTCCTCCTTGCTCTAAAGGTTTTCTTTTTTTAAAAAATAAAATCTGACATGAGAATATTGACCCACAAAATCAACCATAATAAACAAATAAATGCGAATGGGATCCAAATGCTTGCCTATCATGTGTAAAGCAAATAGCCAAAAACAGAGTGGAGAAGAATTCTATGGAGAATACAAACTTGAACAACATGCGTACTTGTATAGGTTTACTGTCAATATGAAATTAATAAATAAACAAATACACCAAAAGAAAAAGAAAAAATTTAAAAGAAAAAAACTGCCAAAGGATACAAAAGCAATACAGAACTCATATGATATGTAACTTTAAACCTTTGATGGAAAGGAAAAGCTCATCATACTATCTACTATCTTCATCAATAATATATACCCGAAATTTCGTAAACTCCGTTGGCTATCTTCATATATTAATTTAATGCACAATACGATCGCATATATATGGAGAGAGAGAGAGAGAGAGAGAGAGAGAGAGTGTGTGTGTGTGTGCGTAAAAGCAATTTCCCCATCAAATTCAAAGTTAGCTTCCATTACAAATTCCTACTAGTT
Organism: Euphorbia tirucalli; assembly: GCA_039660915.1. Classification (NCBI taxonomy): domain Eukaryota; kingdom Viridiplantae; phylum Streptophyta; class Magnoliopsida; order Malpighiales; family Euphorbiaceae; genus Euphorbia; species Euphorbia tirucalli. The sequence continues at coordinate 13,322,374 of CM077636.1, read as the reverse complement.
CCTCAACATCAGAACAACTTCGCCAAGTGATTTGCTACAGAAAGCACAAATTTCAGCAGCTATAGTTGATCAGCATGGCTGTTTGATGACTCAGTGACGCTGTCACAGTTTCAGCTAATCCACAGTAAATGGTTTGGATTTAAGACAACGCAGACTAGATGCGACCATAGACTAGTCAAAAGGACTGTTACCACCAGAGTGATAGGGGACATGTCAGATTCATGAAACATTAAAAACATCAAGAATTCCATTATATCAACAGTTATAATTTACATGTACATCATGAAAATCAAGAAAAGAAAATCAATAAACAAGTGGACATGGGCTCTTCATTACATACCTAGTTTTTTAGGTCCTTGCAGTTACATTAGCTGATGCATCTCTCACCCTGCTCAAACCTGTTATGATAACACAACGATAAATCAAAATAAACTTTCCATCATCACAGTTGAGGAATGCATTTGAAAAGGAAATTGTTCAGTAACATAATCGACAGGACATGCTACCTAGTTAAACTTTCAATTTTTATAAATAAGCGGTATTTTTTTGCTACACTGCAATGTTGGTGCCCAGTTTGAGAGCTGAACAGTTTGGAAGTACTTTCAATAGATGACAATGCTTTGCCATCTGGAGGGGTACTTTTTAGATTCACTCGCAACTCTGTTTTCTTGATTACATCTTAAAGTGCAGATTCACTATTCCAAAAATCATAATATGTATATAATTGGATAATGGACACTATTGACACTAGCACAATCTGTTCACAAAAAGAAAAGTTTGTGAGGATGCTTTGCACTAATCACAGGCTAGTTGTCATTTCCACTGACAATTCTAGGATACATTCTTTACCCTGCCCACTTAGCACATTTTTATGACCAGCAGCAGTTTTATGCAGTTTTGAAATTGCTCTTTGCTCTTCACCATTAAAAAAAAAAAAAGGCTGTGCACTTGAAGTAAGAATGAAAAGTTTGAACATATGATATACCTCTCTTCTTAAGTTTATTTCTGAAGCCTCTTTTTCTGCTAAAAGCAGACTCCTGTAGCAATATAAAAACACAATCCATCATTCAGGAAGTTGCAAATCACAGCCAAATGAAGTACATGAACTCAATATGGGAATAGAATTTGAATGCCTATGTTTAGGAGAAAACAAATATTGCAAAAAGAAAAAAAAAATCATTTCTAATGTTTACAGAAAAACAAAATTTTTCATCGATAAAAAGCTTTTAGAACCAGACTGCAAGTTGTGAATATTACCACAGGCTGTCCTTGTTTCTTTGCCTGACGAATTGCTTCGACAAGATTACGATTGGATTCAGTGTACAGGCTAGTGACTAGTCCATATTGACCAGCTCGAGCTGTGCGCCCAACCCTATGCAGGAAATCTACAGCAGAAGTGGCAAAGTCTGCCTAGAAAATGCAAACAGTTTTCTAGGTGAGCTACTTTCAATACATAAAACTTGCAGGGGCAGGAAGTGCAATAAATAGATTTAGGATATTATACACGTAAGAAACACCAGTTTTAAGTAAAAGTTAAAGGGGACAGCCAATGGAAGATGAAGGATATCATCTAGAGAAGCTAAAGTTACCGGCAATGAAACACACCAGCATTTCAAGCATTTGTTCTTAGTTCACCGAAACTCAGCTAATGTTTAAGTATATACATCTGGTGCTTATCAGAAGCTATTAGGTGGATTTGTGTTATCATCCAGATTTGAGATGATACAGGCTGCAACTAGTGGTTATATCTTTTCTCATGAGAATAATGCTACTAGTTGAAAGGTTATTAAAATGATTGATCCCGAAATTCTAAGCATACTGTAGCTTCCGGCTTCCAATTCAAATTCCAGGAAAATCTAGATGCTTCTCTTGTAATTATGCCATCATGTCTACTCTCACCCAAGCTACCAAATTGATTCCATTCACAGTATATGTATATATGTCTACCCTAGAAACAGTAACAACTTTGGCCTGTGCTCAAGAGGGAGGGAAAATAAGCGGAATTAGGATGCGGAACTCGGAATAATCTTTTGGGTCCCACACTCCATTTTCCTTCCCTATTTTCATGCCTCTGCCAAAACAGAGTCTATATAGTTGTGGACATTTGGTACTTCAGGTCTATTGACAATTTTCAAGTAACAGTATAATTTTATGCTCCAAATTTTTCTTTAAAAATTCAGTATCAGCAGGGAGGTTTTCTGATCAAAAGATTGAAACAGTATGAATGAAGTATCTAAAGTCAATTGTTAATAAAAGCACCTGGATAACATGCGATACATTTGGAACATCAACTCCACGTGCAGCTGCATCAGTGCACACAACAATTCCACCTTTCTCTCGGAAATCTGCTAATGTTTGTGAACGCTCCTCCAAAGAAGTAGCTTTATGGTATCGATAGCTACCAATCCCGGCTCTCTCCAATATTTTAGCTACTGCTTCAACAGCTTCAACAGTGTTTGCAAAAACCATAGTTCGATTTACACCATCATCAAATCTAGATCCTTGCTTTACAGCATCAATGAGTGCATCCACCTGTGTATCCACTGTAACTTCAATCCACTTTTGTACCAATCTGGAAGGAAAAGGAAGCAACACACAGCTAATGAAATCAACTTGCCATTTAATGAACTATCCAAGCATTCGGAGAGTATGAATTTTTTTATGTCATTATATATAGCCGATACCAATCTAGAAAATCACCTGAGAATATTATAAATTTCGAATTGAAATATAAAAGAAGCATAGCCAAAAAAAAAAGAAAAAAAAAATGAAAACCAAACTGAATTCTGAATTTACTTGAATTACAAAGGCTAATTCCATTGAGATTGACTCAAAGAACAAAAAGAGAAAAACTATGAATTCGAGAACTGCATTATATTTGCTAACATTATGTCTGATCCGAAAGAATATAACAATAATCCCAACCCTTAATTGAGTTGCACAACCCTTAGATAAAAAGTTATGATTTAGTATGTCTACAATAAAATTAACAGAAATTACAGCATTCATGAAAGATATACATAATTTGTCAAGCATCAAAATAATTCATTGCTTATTATCCACAACAAATTGCGAATTTATCGCCATAACACATACCATGCAGTTTTCCTGTATGTAAATGAAGTGTAAGAATAGTATACTTAGAACAAGCATGATATACGCAATATTCAACATCATGGATAAATAACAGTCCATCTATTTAAAGTAACCCCAATGAGTTGGGCAAATCCATTGGACCATTATCATAATGCCAACTATACAGATAATTTCCTGAATGTAACATCTGTTGTTATACAACAGATTTATATTCTAATCCCCCCCATCCCCATGTTAGTTCATTAGATATGAGAGACAGATATAAATTTTTCAAAACAAACCCCAATATCATTCAACATTATGTAACAAAAGATGAGCTTGAAGTATAAATTTGTAACGATTAGCAGGCATAATAAAATGCAGCACCTAGGATTGTGATAATGAAGGTAGTTTCCGCTTATCCAGTTGGCATCTGGAAACATCCGCTTCAACACAGCTCCAGCTGTTTTTTTCCCATTTACTGGAATGGTGGCTGCAACAAACACATATTGTTTACTGCGTACATAATCTTTTCTTACTCTTCTCCAGTCTTTTTTGTTGATGGACCCAGTTTCAAGTTTCTCTTCTAAGTCCTCAATTTCATTATCTTCAAAATCATCCTCTACCAAAACAGCATCATTTGGGAGTTCCTCGTTAGTTCCTGAACCAAACTCTTCTGGAGAACCAGGACCTAATTCTACAGTATTCTTGGATGGATAATTATTTACTTGAGACAACTGCTTTTCATCAAATCGGAGCAAGTTTATTAGACGAATAACTTGGTTTTGAAAGCTCCCACAGAGTAGCATGTCAGCTTCATCAAAGACCTGAAAATTATTGAAAGAACAAATAGACACTCAGAAACATGTTTTCTTCTGAATTAGCCACCGCAGGTAAACAATATGTCATCTGAGAGAGAGAGAAAATTACCACATATTGCACACAGCGCATAAAATTGAATCTTCGCTGTTTTTGGGGGTCAATATTGTTCAGAAGGGCAGCTGGCGTTGACACAATAATATCCGGTCTATTGACTGGCCATCCCTACAGCCACAATCAATCATTCAACATAGGAATCCTAATATGTGTTTGGCAACCATCTAAAAGATGCAGTCCGTGCTGTTAGATTTACACAGAAGAAAACTTTTTGACCATCATACAGATGCAAATTCTAACAGACATCAGTAATGCAGTACCTGTTGGCCACAAACAGCTGAAACTTTGACAAGTGGTTGACCATCCTCATCACAAAGCTTGCTAGCCATCCGTACCACTTGCTCACACAAAGTTACATTGGGGCAAAGAACTAGAGAAAGTCTACGGGAAGGAGTCAATCCTTGATCAACCGCAAAATCTCCATTCACTGGATTGCATAAGTTATTGATTAAAGGAACTAGGTAGGCATGTGTTTTACCACTACCAGTCTCTGCTGCAACTACCACATCCTTTCCTGAGAGTATTGAAGGTATAGAGGCAGCCTAAAATAAGAGTCAAAAGACCATTATGAAATTAAAGAAATATGAACACGAACAGAAACTATCAGCAAATACAACAGATGAATTGAACAAATCGAAAACTTCTTATAGAGAGAAATACGCCCCAAATGACAAAATCTCCAGGTGTGCTAAATAACCGAAGTGTCAATTTAAACCCTTTGTGTATTAACATTGAAGATTGATGAGATAATGCATAATACTACAAATTGCGGCATCATGTATTCATAGCATAAAGAATTTTCTAACTCAATTTGTATAATATCTCCCCTACCCTCTTACTTTTGTCCAATTTACTTTTCTTACTCCGGTCGATACTTGGAATAAACATTTTTTGTCTGCTCAGTTTTCTTCTTCAGTACTTCGACTACGGCGACATTTATACATAAAGAATTTTCTTTGCTTCATCTTTCTTTATAATAGTAAAATAGAAGTGCTTAAATTTGCTTCGAATAGATATTCGTTCAACAATCGATAGGCGTTTACCTACATAAACGGACTAACCTGAACTAAAGAAGGCCTTTCGAGGCCAGTATTCGAGATAGCTCGACAGAGCCGATCAGACAAACCGAGAGAAGCCCAAGAAACTCCTTCATCAGCAAAGAAAGTGTCGCTTTCCCTCTTTTCAGCAATAACAGCGGCAGTAGAAAGACTCCTATTGCCTCTTCCATACGATTGATTGGGCCAAAACAAGCGATTTCTGAGCGAAGAAGATAGGGACGAATTAGAAAGATTCGAATAGGAGTGCTTCAATTGTGAGGACAGAAGCTTCGGTGACGATGGTAATTTGTAAAAATGGAGGATACAAGCAGAGCGATAGAGTATCATCTGTATGATTGCTGTAGGAATGAGTCTGATACGCAGGGTGAAAAGGTTGAAGATAATGGGGGATTTTGGGTTTAAGCATAAACCCTTCTAATACATGGAAAAGGAAAACGACGCCGTGACGCAGCCACCGATCGTTTAATAATTAAATATCATTTAAGGGGAAAAATGTGTCTTCACTCTAATAATCAAACTAATCAATGTTTATATCAATGATTTTTAATATATATCAATGTTTTTATAAAATAAAATAAAAGTAGAGGTAAATGTAAATTGAGCGTTGAAATTTTAATCTAAGTTTGTATATTCGGTGCTTAGACCATTGTATTAAAATAGAATTTTCCTTGGATAATGAAAGAGGAAAGGAGGGCTTTTCATCTGCCAATGCCCAATTGGACAGTGGAAAGTTCCCAATCCCACACCGAAAGATACAAAAACGAGAGCAACCAAGTCAGGTATAAATTGAAGTTCCAAACCTTGTACAGAGCATACCTTTCTCGGCCTTTTGGCTAAGATCAAGTGTAGTATCTGTTCTTATCAGTTTAATATCTGATACGTGGGCCATGTGCTCACATGATATTAAATTTATTTTTTGAAGGGGAGATTTCATTACAGTAGCTTGCTGCTGGAGATCTCAGGCGTCGCCCTTGTGTTGCACTATAGCAGGGGCTGGCGCACCCTGCCAACACGAGTACTGAATTTTAAAATACCCACTGCAGGGGGTTGTAAGCTGCAATTGCAGAATTCATGAGATGTGCAGTGGAATTTTAAGCAGTTCTGATTCTAGATCTTTAGAAACGAACTCAGTATGACGATTGATGAAGGACAATTCAAATAAAAGTAGAATTGAGGTGTCGGTAGAAAATGAAAATCATGAAGAACAATTTAATAAATTACCATGGTTTTTGAACTAGATATAAACTTCTTGTTGACTCTCCTTTTTATGTGAAACTTCCTCTTCACTCATGATTCATAACACCAAATCAGACATTATTTTGTCGCCCTTGCCACTATACCATAATATTCCTTGGAAAGAACTTTATAAAGAGAGACGAGACGTGAATGGTTCTTGGCAGGTGAGTCCATAAAAAAGAAAATGCAGCATGAGACCAAAGTAGTAATATGATAATATCCCACATCGAAAGTATATCGAAGGACAGAGGACAAAGCTACTATAAAATGGAAGTGATAAAGGTAGATAATTTATCTTTGCGCTTGGGGCAATGACGCAGCTAGTGAGGTACTAACCGAGGCGCGTCAATTGCTGGTTGAAAACTATTTCCAAACCCCCTCAATGGCCTGGGTTCAGCCCTGGCCTTTGAGAATTTCTGGAAGGGCTCCCTTCGGGGTAAAGCCCTACATTTCCTAGATTAAATCTTATTTCATAATCTCCTAAATTAAGCCGCATAAAATTTTAGTTATGTGGACCCGTTAATCTAATCGAATAATGCAGATAATATTTTTTTGTTATTTTGACTGAAGATTTCAATATGCTATACGTGGCACTAGATAACTACTGCTTTGTACAGAGAGTGAAAACGGATGATTATTCTCGAAGAGGTAGAGACTAGAGAGTGAAAACCGAAGGTAGAATTCTAATTTCTTAAACTCGAATGGCGCCAAAGCGAATGAAAAGTAAAACTCCGTCCCCTGATCCGGACGGGATGTTCTGTGGCATGGTCGTCTTCTTTGTGGAAAAAGAGGTCCAGCCCCGCCGCTTACAGGTTTCTCTTCGTTTATTTGCACCGGAAAATTGTCATCGGCCTTTTATGATTTAAATTGATTTTTCTTTTTTGGGGATTTTAAAAGATTTGGAAGCAGAAGCTGGTACAAATGGGGGCTACTATTGAGACTCGCTTGTCGAAGAAGGTAACCCATGTTTTTGCCATGAATCCACATGTGCTTCTCCAGCACTTGGACAGAGACCTTTTACAACAATTCAAAGGAGTAAGTTGATTTCAGCGTTTATATTTCGTCGAGTTTCGTACTTCAACAAGTTCATTGAGAGTTACTATCGAATGGATTGATGCCAATTTGATAAATTGTTCTTCTCCGTTAAGTCAACTTCATAATTGTGCACCTAAGCAATTCTAATTCTATAAGGAAGTGATTAGAGGTGATGGTTTATATCTGCTTCTTATTGTAGAGTGTGCTCATATACCAATGGCTAGAGGATAGTCTGAGACAAGGAGAAAAGGCATCCCAGGATCTATACCTTTTAGATGTCAATCTGGAGGGAGAAAGTAATCAAGACAAATCTTTTACCAGGAAAGCAGATGATAGGAACGCTTCTAGTGGTGATGAGCAATCGCCTCAGAAAAAGGTCAGCTCTTGTTTTGACGATGTCGAAGTTTCCCAAGCCGATGGCGTGGTGGATACAGAAAAGGAAGCTGAACATGAAAAATATGATAGTCCAAGAAGTTGTGATAGCTCACTTCTGACTTCAAGCCCTTCAAGTATTATCCCAAAGACTCCCAGTACACCAAACAGGGATGTAAGGTTTACTGTCCATTGAGTTAGAATACTGACTGTTGAGTCGAATTCAATACTTTTTTTTTGTCTTTTTCAGTTTTGTCTTCTGTGTTGTATGTACTTCCATACATGTCGCTTCGTTTTTTTAGATTGATCAATATTCGAAAGCTTAGTTGTAAGGAGTAAATCAACAATTTTTAAAATAAGCTTTATACGTTAAAATGGACAATGTATTAGAGATTTCCTCCCCCCTTCCCCTGCCTTCCCAAAGAGGGTTTTATTATTTACTCATGAGGTCCATTTGCTGCAGTCATCCTTGGCATATTGTCCACCTGATCTAAACAGGAATATCACTGAAATATTTGGAAAGCTAATCAACATATACAGGGGTAAGATTGAATTTATTTCCTTTTGCTGTGCTCATTTAGCTGTTAGTAATGTTTCCTTTTCATTGATCTGATCTTATATTTTTACTGGCCAAAGCATTGGGTGATGATAGAAGGTCATTTAGCTATTACAAAGCTATTCCAGTTATTGAGAAGGTTCCTTTCAAAATCGAAAGTGCAGAACAGGTTAAAGATCTACCAGGGATTGGGAAGTCACTTCAGGATCATGTGAGTTACATCTTTATGATTGAGTGGCTTCATTGATCAACTTTTAATTGTTTGATTACATCCAATTAGCTATCAGATCTATTTGCTTTTCTCGTCTCCCAACTTTTCGTATAATTGAGACTTTGTCTTTCTCCCTGCCCAAAGGTATATGTTTTAAGGTTAGTGCATTTTCGGGGTCTGGATTCCCATGAAGAATTAACCCATGCCTTGTGCTTAACTTGTGAAAGAGCGTCAATCTTATTTCAGTGCAATAATGATTTGCCAACTTTATAATATCATCTGTAGATTTTTTTTTTAGTTGGTTTGCTATCCGAATCTTGCACCTGCATGAGAAAACACCAATTCATTTTCCTCTTTTGATCTCTCTTGGAAATTACAACTAACATTAGAATGTGCTTGCAGATACAGGAGATAGTAACCACTGGTAAACTCTCCAAATTGGACCATTTTGAAGCAGATGAAAAGGTAATCCGAAGGTTTTCCATGTATGTAATCTCATATATATAGACTTCAATTGTGTCTATTCATGTGCATTAGATATGTAGATTCTGCATTTTACATATTGAATTTTGTGAATGCGCAAAAAATTTACAGCTGCAGATGAACATGCACAACTGCACATACACATAGTAGTGCCTAAAAGTTTGTTACGTTTGGTGCAATAATTGCTTTCCCAAAACAAGACTTATATTATTACAAAAATTACTGCCTCTCTTGTTCTTTCTGAAAGACATCAACATGCTTACGCATGCATGTATAGACATATGTTGAAATATGGCTAATGAATTGATGGTGGTGCATTGGCTTGCTAACTGAATGAGGATTTTTTTCTTTTTTTTAGTTTTTTCAACTCTTCATGTTCCAATGTTTCTCCTCCCACATTTTTGGTGGTGTCTATTTGAGAATATGAAGTCACAGATTGTAAGATGTGGCTGTAATAACATTTGGAGATGATTTTAGCTAGTATCTTTTACATTTACGAACAGATGATGTGGAATAGGATGCCATACTTTCTTTCATTATTTACCGTCTTTACTTTTCTCCATAATATGCAGGTACGAACAATTAGTCTCTTTGGGGAAGTCTGGGGTATTGGTCCAGCCACTGCCCTAAAATTGTACGAAAAAGGACACCGTACACTAGATGATCTTAAGAGTGAGGAGTCATTAACACAATCACAGAAACTGGGATTGAAATATTTTGATGATATCAAGACGAGGATTCCTCGCAATGAGGTGTGATTATTTTCATACTCTGCCTTTCTGTAGGAATTTAACAGTGTATCCCTTGTTTTCAGTTGCTCTGCCCCAGAATTTTTGACATTAGTTCTTATATGTGCAGGTTCAGGACATGGAACAACTTCTGCAGAAAGTTGGGGAAGAATTATTGCCTGGGGTGAGATTATATAACTCGCATGCTATTTTTGAATGAAATTTAAAAACATGGAGTTAGTGAAGTTCCTTAGGTTCTAGTGATAGAGGGAATATTAGACGGGTTTTTGATCAGCCAGTAACCATATTTTTCTTATTGATTTTCAAGAGTTCTAGGGATTCTTCTAGGGTGTGGATATTGGGCTGTTGTGGACTTATGGCTGCTCAAAGATCTCAGGATCCAGATTATATGTAGAAGTCATACCAAACAAAAATACTTCTATAGGGTTGAGGATTTTATACTGCTTGAGTTTGTTGATTTTTTTTTTTTTTTTTTTTTAACATGTGAATTCAAGAATCAGATGCATGGGTGTAAGGTTCTTTTGTTGAATAATCACAATGTCAATCCTCTACCTTCTCAATCTTTGGGGTCGTTGAATATGTATTATTCGGACTTGGATGTAACAGATGCCTGGATATGCATTATGTAAAGCGACTACATTCGAGCAGATAGTTTCACATATTGATTTGGCATTTTGTTCTAGACTTGACTAGGAATGTTGTTAATATCTAATTTTGTCATGCCATGTACTGTGTACTTTGAACTGATTAACATTTCAGGAAGCTCTAGTCCCTTTTTTGGGGTGGTGTAATTAATTAGGCTTCCTGCATGCATATATTAGTATTTTAATGTCATTTAAGTCGTCATAAGACAATAATGTTCCTAGCAATCTAGTTAGCAGTTGCTGATTGACCTCAAGCACTTATTGTGTTGAAGAATCCATTAGATTGATAATCATGGACTTGATTGCATGGGTTGAAATTTCATTTACTACCATTCCTCTTTATTCTCAACTTGATGACAAGAGATGAAGTAATGTTTATAATGTTTTCAGTGGACCTGAGCTCCATAAGGTCACAAATTTGACTTTCATGTAACCGTTGTTGGTTTCTGCCTTTACATATTTTTGAAGGTGGTTATCGTATGTGGTGGGTCCTATAGGCGTGGAAAATCATCTTGCGGGGACATGGATGTGGTAATTACGCACCCTGATGGGAAAAGGTAACTCCATCACTCTTTCATATTTTTTCTTGAATTTTGCCCATTCTGTACACCAAATCTCTATTCTTCGTTCTCAATGATGTTTATAGCAGAGAGTAGAATTTTAGGTCCTTCACTGAGTTCAAGCATTGTAGTAATACTACAGTTGTATCTTGTAATCATCAATCTCTATTCATTTTTATTCCCAATGAATTGAGTCTTACTAGTTTAGGCTTGGCTAAAAGACATTGTCTGGTACCTTGGCATCTCCCTAGTTGAATACAATGTTGACTCCTGTTGAAGAACATTAACTGAGTGTCTGTTATCGAGGATGGGTGGGCGGAAGGATGGAAAACACAGATTGAGACATGTATTTGGTCTAGATACATCCCTCGAAATTTGTGTTTTTCATCCTTCCACCCACCAATCCTCCATCTGAAACACACCCTTGAGGAGAGTGACCCCATTCTGTGTGTATGGATTTTTATTCTCAAGTGATGATTGACAAGCTTCAGTATCCTTATAATTTTTATGAACTTTGCTTGGTACTTCCAGTCATAAAGGCTTTCTTTCAAGATATGTGAAGCGTTTGAAGGATATGAAGTTCTTAAGAGAGGATTTGGTTTTTAGTGTTCACAGCGAGCAGGTATATAGTCTGACGTGGATGTGGATTTCTTGTTAATCACTTCTTGAATTTTCAAAAGTGATAGCAACCTATAGCATATTGAGTGATAATTAGTATAGGGAGAAGTACCTGTGCTGCCAATTACATATTTCTGCTTTTATTTTTTCTTTGACTAGCATATTAACATAAATTAGTCAAGGGAGAAGTACTTGTGCTTATTTTTCCTTGAGTTGCATATTTTTGAGGGTCATACCTTTGTTGTTTAATACAACACTACTCATGAATCTTTGATAGTATGACACTTTTTGTGCAGTTTGCTTTGTGCCTGAGCTGAGATAAGAATATCTACAAACATGAAGGTCAATAAAAGCTGAAATTACCAATTTCTTGTACTTTTAAAGCTTGCCAGTAGGTTCCTGAAATACCTGGTTGTCTGCTGTGTGTGCTGGTCAGAATAATCACCTGGTTCCTAGTTGAGTTCATGACAGAGACTTTACAAATTAGTCATCGTGTGAATCATGTGGTTGATCTTTTTTATGGCCTGGATGTTCTATTGACTTTGCTGTTTTAGAGGCAGACCAACTTATTGGTTATAGCTATGACATGTTGACTTGGGGCTCTTCAATATGATGAACAAGCAGTTTTGTAAATTTTGAATTTGAGGCTTCAAATCTGTCATGCAAGCAGTTTGCACATTTCGAACTACAGAAGTATCGCATTAGTTTGCTGCACTTTTTATCACTCTTCCACATAGGTGACATAAAATATGTAAGAGCATTTAACAAAGAAAATTTATTGAGAAGCATGTAAGACATTGAAGATACCAATATTCAATATGGTTCCTTTTGGAGCTGAAAATGAACTCACTTTTCATGTTTCCTCTATCGTTCTTTTTTTTTTTTTGGTTGCAGTAGCAAGAATTAGTTTCTTCATTGCTTTATAATGTTTGAAGCTGTTCAGCTTTTTTCTCTGCCTGATTCACATGTTACATACTGCACATCGTTTCTCTACCATGTGTTAGAATTTATGCTTTGGTTTTTTCACTTTTTCCACTATTTAATGTGGACAGGGAACTGATTCAGGTGTTGACACATATTTTGGTCTCTGTACATATCCTGGACAAGAACTGCGACGCCGCATAGATTTCAAGGTAAACTTGGTAGTTGCTTTTGATTCAAATTTTGCTTAGTTGTGCAAATAGTTACCTTTGCTAGTTGTGTAAATTCCACGTTTTTAGGTATATCCAAGAGACATATATGCATTTGGTTTGATAGCGTGGACTGGGAATGATGTGTTAAACAGGAGGTAAGTATACCTTTCTGAGTTCAATAAGCTCAGTATTTCTTGGCTTTTATGCAGTTCCCCCGTTTACAGATATCACGCCTGTTTAATTGAAGTTGATCTTTTCTGAACTCAACTTTTTATCATTTCTCTTCCGTTGTACATGTCATTGAGAAAAATTCTAAATGCTGCTAGGAGTTTTTTAGTAGTCAGTATTAACAAAGATAATCCCATAAAGTTCTGATCTCATTCTGTGTTGGGATATTTGAATTTTCTCTGGGACATATCAATATCTTGGCAAATTGGATGCAGGTTGAGATTGTTAGCAGAATCCAAAGGTTTTCGTCTGGATGATACTGGGCTATTTCCAACCACTCAGGCTTCAAGTGGCAAACGGGTAATTTCTGGCTTTCATCTTCTGTGAGGTTGATAACTATTTTCAGATTGTAATAGAACTGTTAATTATGGAGCAGGCAAGAGGCAGCGTAAGCCTAAAATTCGACACTGAGAAGGAGGTGTTTGATTTCCTGGGTTTTCCTTGGCTTGAACCTCATGAAAGGAACCTCTGAAACAAACGTTTAAGCATGCTGTGCATAAGAACAAATCTAAACTTGCTGTTTTTGTCATCAGAAGATTAGCTCTTGGTCCTTTAACCCCAAATTATGCATCCTTTGCAGCAATCAGTCTGTATGTATATAACTCTTTAATCATCAAAGAGTAAGAATTATATGTAAATGAATGGTCTTAAAAGACCACTCACTCTTCTAATGAACATCCAAAATAAATTGTTTGAACAAATAAACTCCAAAATGGTCCCAGTTGAAGAAGGAGGGCAATGCCGAAAATCAAATGATTATGAAATTTATCGACTCCACACAAGAATTTAGCAGGATGTTTAACAACTAGCTCAACTCTTTTTAATTTGCTTGAGGGAAACTTCAAAAACTATTCTGTGTGTTTTATTTTTATCAAAAAAAGAGTTTGTGATTTAAAAAGTTACTAAAAAAAGATAACTAATATTTTTCATTCAAAAATGAAGATGTGACATTTGTCATTTTTATCTATTAAATATTTTGATAGTTTATTTATATTATTTAAAAATTTTACATTAATATTTGAATATTAATCATAATTTTTTTTTAACATTTATAATTATTATTTAATTAAAAAATATTTACATTTTTCAAAAAATTTCAAAATTTATCGCAAAAGTCTATTGTATATTATTAATCAATTTGGAAATTTTTAGTTCAAAATGGATAGAAATACTCTCTTATATCTTATATGTCATGAAAAATATATATATATATTTTTTTTTGGCTAATTTTGCAACCATAAGTTCTCTTTTTGACAAAAATAAAACATAATTGTTAATTTATCAGATAATAGAATCACAATGATGGTTTTTGAAGTCTGCTATTTGTTTAAATACATAAAATTTAACTCGGACTTTACACAGCTAAACCAACCATTTTTATTTGTAAAACATTAATAATAGTTAGATAATATAGGAATATAATACTTATGAAATATCGAAAATTGATTTCCCTAATTGATCTATATATATGTATAAACTTATTTTTTAGTTTATAAATTCAATTACAAATTTTATTAATGATGTTTTTTACCATATATACATCTAAATTTATATACTTTTGTTTATCAGTTTTAAAAATAAAAAGTTTATCAGTAAGTTACCTTAAATTTTTAGTAAAACTTTTTTATTATTTAATGCAATATCTTTAAAATAACATTAAATATCAGTGTACACCTTGGTAATTTGTTTGAATTTCTTTTTTTTTTTTTTCATGTTGTTCATTATTTTTTTAGAAGCGGTCATAATGTTTATTAGTAATAAAAAATATTTTACATTTAGAATTTTTTTATAGTTTTACTTCTAATTTCATAAGTATTCGAATATTTATTTATGTATTTATCAAAAGAAAAAAGTTTTATGTTGATAAATTATAATTTTTTAACTATGTAAAAATTAACAAATCAATTAGTTATTGTGATTTAAAGTTTTATTTAATAGAATTTGATTAATTGATTTTAAATTTTTAACAGAAAAAATAAAGAGTTAAAAAATAGTTTAAAGCATACGAAGTTATAACTTATTTACCATTTATTTTATATGCAACCAATTATAACTGAAAAACAAAACCCAAGTAGTTTAGTTGAAAGATAATAGTTTCGTGTGTTTAAATCTTTTTTTTTGTTTTCACTGGGACAAAAGATTTATAATTCCTGAAATTTGTTGATTTGCAGTTGTGTAAAAGGATGAAGGATGGAATTGAAAAGTAAATATTTTGGTAAATGTTATGGGAATAATGGAATTTAATATTAGCTTAAGAAAATATAAAAAAGAAAAATACATAAAAGGCAAATTTAATAGTAAATATAAAGATGCATGAAACGCGGTTGCCTTCCCTCATTAATAATTCAGCCGTCAAATATTAAAATCCTAAAACCCAGAAAAACCTCTCAGAGATAAGGAAATAGAGAGAGAGAGAGAGAGAGAAAGAAATGGGTTCATGGAGCAAAGCTGTTACATTAGACTCCACCTCTCTTTTCTCGTCTTCAACCTCTCCGCTTCATTTATTTCCTTGCTCTTCTTCTCCTGTTGCTCCAGCTGTTGCTCGTTCAGGTTTCTCTATTTCAGCTGCCATCCTATTTACTCACTCTTATACTTACACCTACTCCATCACCAACAAGAAGCCAACAAATTTCATTTGCAGAGCAGCCGAATACAAATTTCCTGACCCAATTCCCGAATTTGCTGATGCGGTAAGTCTTTCTTTCTTTCTTTGCCTTTGCCTTTTCTCCCTCTTGGCTTTGGGTAATAATTTGCGGTGTTCCTTTTGTTTAGGAGACGGAAAAATTCAAGGCCCATCTTCATACGAAGCTCTTAAAGAAACAAGTTTGTGGAGATTCAGTTGAAGAGGTTGTCGGAATCTGTACTGAGGTTCTTACTCTTCCCCCTTGTTCTTTTTCTACTCATGGATTTCGTTTATGATTTTTTTTTCTTTATTTATATAGTTATTGAGTTTCCTTAAAGCTTCTAACTTGTTATCTTGTTCATGGTATAGTTTGTTTGAGTTCTCCAAAATGAATGGTTGTGTAGACTGTAGTGGGGAATTATGAAGCCAAAATGGTTTCTTAGGCATCATTAATCTCAAATATAAGTCCTTCATTGTGTCTAGATGAATGTTTTGAGAATTAAGTTCAAATTTTGGGAATTTATTATCTATTTATTAGATAATTCAATCTCAACCATTATTTTGAATCCAATAACTGAAATTTATCCAACAGAGGATCGAAATCCATTTGCTTATATCACACTGTTTTGTTCAGCTGTTTTCCATATATTTGGCTCATTACTAAAATCTGGTCTGACTAGGAAAACTGCACTTATTACAAGTTTTGTTTGTGTTGTGTGTGCAAGTGCGGGCTATTCCCATATTTTAAAACCATGAAGAATTACTTGTAATGAGAAACAATAAGAGAGCTACTGGACTTCATGTTAATACAACTCAAGTTGGCATTTTAGTTTCTCTTTCTTGCTGGATACAGTTGATGTGAAGATGTAAAGGTAAGTGGAGGCACCATGTAATGTTTGGTCTGATGTTTTTCTGCAGATATTTAGTACCTTCTTGCACGCGGAGTATGGAGGTCCCGGAACACTCTTAGTCATACCTTTCATTGACATGGCTGATACTATAAATGAGAGAGGTTTGCCTGGAGGGCCACAAGCTGCGCGGGTTGCAGTCAAATGGGCTCAGGAACATGTTGACAAGGATTGGAAAGAATGGACCGCAGGTGACAGCAGTTGATACAACTCCCCTCCTAGTTGTCAATTCATTAGGTGATTCTGTTCAACTGTTCTAATTTCGTTGGAAATGTTCGCCGAGCAGATTTTGATTATTTACACACCCTTGAAGTGAGAAGTGAAAAATTACTAGTTCTTGTTATAGCGAAGAAAGAAAATTGAACTTTTAGTATGTTTGTACAAGCGATGATTGTGAAGGAAGTGGGTGTATGTGCTGTGTATCTCAAAATTTTATATGTCGGAATACTGTAGCAGGCAAGTTAAAGCTATTTGATTTTGACAACCAGAATTGGAAATTACCTTTTTTGGTGTGTTTTGTAGCGTTCTTGCACTCGGCATTTTTTATCTCTTACCATTAGACAAAGAAAATACATGATTACTAGTACAGTTGAACGCAAGTTTGGTTTGACAGGTTCGACATAATTGATAGGGAAAAATAAATTCAAGTATTCGGTAAAAACAAGTACTTCTAAGATTTAAAAGAGAGGTTGCAGCACAAAGGACTGGATAAATTAAATTAAAAAATTTTGAAGAGAGCATACTTGAGTAACTTGTGCATGTACAAAACTCACTTTGGGATAGCAAACGAAGACTTAAGAAATCAGCAAATGGTATCATAATAATTGTTGTGCTGCTGTACATGAATAAGGACTTGGTAATCCATCATGTTAGAGAGTAACGGCTTGGCATTCTAAAATTCCTCCCATAGCGCAAAACAGTATCGATATGCCAATGCCTTGTGGATTTTTAGAATCTCGTCCTATGCATATGAACAAAACATCAGAACAAAAGTGTGCTTAGCTGAAATTTCTGATTTCATCAACTCCTACCCATTATTTCATCCCTGTCAATGAATCTTTCAAGCAACTCTATCTCTTTCAATACCAAGCAATGGTCAGCCTTTCCATACCAATCATAGCGCCTTTTGGCAATGTAGTCATAGACAGCATCCCTGAGTGGAGTTGGAATAATCAAGAGTGTGCTTAAAGCTGAGTAGGGCAGTGGCAGATATGAAAGTACCCTGAGAGCAGCTACAGAACCACAAAACCAAGTAGGTAATGAACAGACAGGAAACTGAAAGAGAATAAATTGCAGAGTTGATGAATATCTCAATTGTTAAGTTCATTTGTCAATATATAGATGAGCAAAATAATTGAAAAGGTCATCTTGAATTCCTGGTTTAAATGTTCAGAAGATCTCAGGGGGCTGAATGATCACTAGTTTCTGAATCCATCCACAACTTCCAAGCAGTTACAGTGTAAAGTTCAAATTCTCTGATAAGACAAATTTAACACGCTTGAAGAGGTTTCTATCATAAAAACCTTCAAAAACAAATCCCATGCAGGGCTTAACTACTAAAACATTATCAGTTCCAGAAGAATATTTACATCTATAGTTGTCACGGAAGTATGGGTAAAGTCATGGAAATCAAAATTCTACTCATTTCTCTTGCACTCTTTAATTTTTTGCCATCTTTAGAAAGCTTGATGCTCATGCTTCAAACTTCCAAAGGACAGGAATATCAGACAAGGAAAAAATGAAAAATGTTGTATCTAACTTGTAAGCAAAGGAGGCATAAAGTGTATCAAGGATCAACCAATTGTCTTTTCCTATGAACAACTCTCAAATAACAGGAAATTCTTGAAACGTCCAAAGCAGAGAATGCAGACACCATTCAAAAATGAAAATAAATCAAATAGTTTCAACTATCAAATAGGTTTCACTTCAAATAGCCAACGGATGTTATACGCATGGAATTCACTCTTTAAACAGAAAATCCTCTGGACAAACAAGGATCAATCAGAACTTAACTATCCACATTGTATCGCTTATGAGACTATCTTCTGACACAACCTCAATATAAGCGGCAGTACCATTGGTCATTATTTTGAGATTATGACTAAACATCAGTTTTCAAAACAAACTCACGAAAAATATGTAGAAATACGGGGGAAATAGAAGAAGAAGAAAAAATCAGTCAATACTATATGGAATACTGGCCTTCGAAAACAATCAAGTTATAAAGAAAAGCTGTATTGTCAAGGAACTAACCAGTAGATGCCTGGTGGTATGAACCAGGGCCTTCAATGAACACAAAGCGACGGAGTACATCCTCCCGATCAAGGCCGCAATATCTCAAGTATGGCTCAGCAGCTTTTGACTGGAGGCAACAAAACTTGATCTTCCGATGTTTATCTACTTCAATCACCCACTTCACGCCTGTCAAATTTTGTAAGAGATGAAACGACTAGATTAACATGAACACCGAGAGAAGGAAAACTTGACACCATGAACCCTAAGATTAATTTTGAGTCTGTTGTGTACGAAAACTTTTGCAGTCGCCGCCATTATTACGCTAGCGAACATAACAATTCAATTGCAATTCCATATTATTGAACTCTAAGTCTTTGAAAACTTCATCATAACACACACACACCAAAAAAATAAAATAAAATAAAATAAAATGCCTCGGAATAAAGAAATGACTGCATTTTTGTTATTGGAAAGAATCATTACCAAAAGGCTCCATCGCATTCCTCAATCAACACAACACATAAAGCAAATCAACAGCAAAATCTCTTTACAGGGACAGTATAACCACAAAGACGGCAAGAACACACAAACGTGGTGGAGAAATTACCGCGGTGGCAGAGATGGCAGACGCCATCGTAGACGACAACACGTGGCTGAAGAAGAGTGGGTACAGTGGCAACATTGACGGTGGGGGAAACAGATGCACCGGGGTAAAGCACATCGTCTTCTTCATCATCAATGTCGGCAACTTCAGCCGCAGAAGCTGAAACGTCATTGGTTTTTGATGGGGGCGGGGATGGGAATCGGGAGGAAGGGGCTAGAGAAAAGAAGCGATACTTGAACAAGGAGAAGGAAGAAGAGGATGGTGCAGTGCGAGCTCGAAACTTCGTGAGCAGCATTTTGATGGAGTAATATTCTCTACATAAAATCGATCAAAAGGAGCTTTCAAGCCGTCGTCTTCGCAGTGGATGGCTCCAAAAACAGAATGAAATAACTCGAAAACGATAAAAACCTTTCTTATATATATCGTCCTGAGAGGCAGGTACATATCGGCTAATGAGGATGCGCCGTGAAAAGCATTAGTAGCCCTTATATTGGCCGTCTGAGTTGTGTGATAATACATAAATCTTAAATCAATAATTTTGTATCGCCCGGCCTAACAAAATATCATGTTGGTTTAAATTATAAAATTTTGTGTCATGCGGCTTAGTTTGAGTTTGTTCAAGATTTGCTACTTTTTGGAGGATAATCATTCTACAAATTACGTGTTTTTTTTATGCTTAAAAGATCTGATCTTGTGTTCTTCAGCCGTACAATTCAGAGAGCAAAAGAGGTCTATATTACATTAATGAATCAGATCAATAAATCGAGATATAGTGCTGAAGAATTGGACATGCTAAGCCTGTTGCAGTTGCATGGGCAACGAGACAGAACAAAGGGTATCAAAATAAGCTTCAATCATCTTTCAGCTTTTAAAACTTAAATCCTTTTGCGGCAAAAATACTATCGACATTCTTCTTGAACTTGGCCATCTGCGGTAGACAGAAATGCAATGGTTACTGAATAACTAATATGTTCGATAACAATTGATACAGGGAGAGTTTTTGACGAAACAAGCAATCTCACCAGCAAGGTTGACGGCCAAGTTTGCTTGAGCATCAGCCTCAGAGTTCAATCTCTGAAATACATTCAACAGTAAGTGAATTATATTTGCTGTCATTCAAAATAAAACAATTGAACAGCTCAAAGGAAAGGTAAACTCTCTATTGAAAAACTTAAACATAACTTTAGGGACCAACATACCTAACAGAACTAAGAACAAGAGAAATGTAATGCGAACAAAGAAAGATCTCTCGAGGACAAGCCCCTCTCTCAAGCAAAAGTTCTGACATTCTCTAAAATGATTAAAAAGCCTCTCTTGCTCCTCTCCAGCCTACAGATAACTTCTCCAACAGTGATGTATCACAAACGCTGAAGAATATACCACTGTGTGCGCCTCCTCTCCTCCTAGCTTACAGTTCCCCATATTTTTGGGCCACGACACAGTTGGTCCAATATCTACTCCTCCCACCATGTTTAGGTTCACAATTTCAATCAACATTCAACTTCTTTACTAATTATTACAGTTTTTTGGATATACAGCTCCTCTTTCCTGTTTTATATTCCCCACGAAAGGATGGCTAGCACCAAGGATTAGATATTGAAACCTTTTTGCATTCATATGCCAGAAACCTCATAAATTTATTGAGATGATATATCTAAGTTAAGTCAATGCAAAAGGAATAAGGCTAAGTAAGACAACAGACAGAGGTCAGGTTGGCTGCAGCCTTGCAGGCAATAGAGTTGCATCAATTCAAGTTTTGATACTAGCTTTGCAATTTAGGTATCAATTCAACTCATTCTGTTTTCAATCAAATCACAAAAGAGACCCAGAGAAAGATTCAAAACACAACTCAATTTTGCTCAAACAAACATAACCGAGCTCACCATTTGCAGCAGATGCATCTTAACCCAAAAAACTAGCTCAGTTTTTACTGGCTCATGATAGAATACAACTGGTTAATTAACAATTGCAACAGCCTTCTTATTCTTTTATTCAGAAGCTGCCCCTAAATGCAAATCGTGGATGAGACTAAGCACTTGAAAAATCAGGTCACTAGATCAAGAATCTAATAAATGCTGAATGCCCCTAAAGGATGACAAGGCTGTCTGTCCCATGCAGATAAAGAAAGGGTGGGAGTGATTTATTTGATTACTAAATGGAAGCTTGTTTTTACAAACATGGGGCATAGGACATGATTATTAAAGCACATGATAAACTTTACATACCCTTCTAATATGGCTGATCTGAAATGAAAGAAACCTATCCTTCAGCTGTTTGGCCTCTGCATACAGTATACTTATGTTCTCATTTTTGACTTTCCAGGAACCCTGAACCTGTTCCATGCATTTCCATATAAGATTTAGTAAAATGAAATACTGTACATAACTACACATAGGACAATCTATCATCAACTATGAACGATGACCATCAACTAGCTATATGGGTCTAATATGCACAGCTCAACCGTAAAACCTATATTTTTGGACTATGAGTGGGATTGAAGTGCATTTTTCTCCAAGCTTGCAGTCAAAGGGAGAAAAAGAGAAATTTGGTTCCTTCCCAATGATTTCCAATCAAGCTGGACTGCAGACACATACTTCAAGTTTACAATTTACATCAATATCCCCAGATAATAGCCAAGAATCTACCAGATACATCGGCTATGTCCCCAAAAACCTCAAGCTTTGAACTCACAACTTTAAAAGGATATTGTTCACAAACCAACTTGATTTCTGCTGGAGACAACCATAGATGCAATATATTGTTAATTGTGCATATTCAGGAACAAGTGAAATTGAACTCCAAGCAACAAGTCACACATGATGATTAAGAAAAGAAGAGGAAGAGGAAGAAAGAAAGAATGGAAATGGAGGGGATAAGGAAGTAGTAAGAAGACAAACCAACCTGTAAACAGACAAGTTTGGAGTCACCTTGGACACGAATTTTTGTATAGCCCTTTTCCAGAGCATGTTTTAATCCTAAAATCATAGCTCTATATTCGGCCACATTATTCGTTGTTTTTCCCAATCCTTCTCGCAATCTGCAGATCTACAAGAAGTGAAGGTTCAGAAAGACGGATATGTCAACAATTTATAGGCGGATACAGAAAAAGGCAAAATGAATACCACACTTCCATCAGCAGCCCGCAACAAAGCTCCAGCCCCAGCTGGTCCAGGATTTCCTTTCGAAGCACCATCAAACTCAAGGGTACAGCTGTGCTGCAGATAAAGGAGCATGTTGTTTACATACCAACAAAGGCATATTCAAGAGTGCCTCATCCATTGGTTGCTGTACCAGCTTAAAGAAAATGCTGAGCCATAAAGACAAAAATAAATTGCTGGCATACACTTACAGGATCATAAGACAGTGCCTGAGTCTCACTTTGTTCATCCAACTTTGTATGCTTTCTCAAGGGGTCTGTTAAATCAGACACTGATACATCTGTTTCCTGCAGCACAAAAAACACGAATCGGAAAAACCACAGTAAATAAAAATTCCAGTAAATAGGATGCTTTTGCAAATAAATCAGGCAAAACAAGTTATCAAATCCAAGTCACATGATATAATAAAACAGAGGATATTCTAAGCTTATGGATTTATTTCCTCAGGGCCATTAAACAACATAGACAATGTTCCCACACACACAGAGTATGAACAGAGACATAGAAAATCAATGAAGATGGCCAACACTTTTTTTTTCTACGGTAAGGGATAACATAATTGATACTATTTATTTTCTTATATAAGTACTTTACAGTCTATAGAAACACAAGTCTCTGACTTACCATAGCCTGCGATTCCAGCGATTCATGAGATCTCTTATTGGTAGTGCCCAATGCATCTGTTTCTACTCTTGAAGAAGGGGGTTGCTGCATTAACATAATAATTTAACCAATTATACAATTTTTTTCAAGAATCATGGATTAACAAATCCGCAAGAAATATTTCAGTGAAGAATTAATGCCCAGAGAGAAACTGATTATGCACATAAATCCCATAGTTTTATTTCGTTAGTGCTTTTGACAGTGAAATTTTTTATGAATTTGACAACCTATAAAAATATAATGTAAGAAATTAAAATTCATTAGAGTGCAAATGGCACCTCAACTACCATATTCATAATGTTAAGTTCACATCAAATGGTATAGATAATGAATTGAAAATAATAATAGGTAGCTAACAGCGACAACAAAAATGTCAATGATGTTACCATATGGGATAATGCCCTAACTTACCTGAATGGGGCAAGGAACTAGTGTGCCAAAAAGATCTTCTTTCAAATCAGCTGCTCTGATAGTATACAAAGCATTTTGGAGTCCACGTGACGCGAGATACTCTTCAATGCTCTTAGGTAAAAAGTGCCCTTTGTAGACACTGATAGGAGGGTCACATATCTAAAAAGAAGAAACATCTATCAGTTCCAGCTAAAATCACACTTTTATTTAACATAATAGGCTAAGCTAACATGTGCTATACATCTGCTGAACAGCCTTTGAACTGAAATACAGGAAAATGACAAGTAAACATGCAGTTGTTTATAAGTGGCATTATCGTGAGATACAAACAATTTTTTGAAACTAGAAAAATTAACAGGATCAAATACTTAGCATTTAAAGTTACAGCCAAGAGGAAAATGGTAAAGGTCTAAAAACATGGATGATATTGAGGACTACAAATGAAGATGGCAGACTAAGTTGCCTTATTTCATATGTTCCACAGGAAACGAATATAGAAATTCAGCCGGAACTAGTAAATCATATTACAATTTGCTCTTACAAGCATGCTTTGAAGATGAAAGGAAAAAGGTATACATAGGGCTAGAGGGCAAATAATGCACAAATAGAAACTAGGAATTGTTACGTAAACAACAATAATCAAATAGTGCCAGAGAGCATGCCACATTAACAAGCACTCATATTGACATTAAAAACCAGTACAGTAAAGCAAGGAAATTTCAGAGAGAGAGACCAATGATGTTTATTATTACTTGCGATTAATTTACCAACTGCCGCTAAACTTCCTTCTACACCCAATTCTATAATTGACAAGGCCGGAAATTAAACCATAAGTGTGATCAAAGAATTACCGAAGTCCCGACTTGAGCTTGACAATCAATGAAGTTCTTATAAACACCAACAAGATTGCCTTTGCGCACAACATAGAAAGCATCCTTTTCCTGCTCCATAGGTTGTGAGTCAGGATCGGATTTTCTCTTACGCGAAGCTTTTACAGTAGCTTTTTTGGACGAGTAGCACTGAGCACGGAGTATAGGCAATAGAAATTTCGAACTTACAGTTCTAAGACAAGCACGCTCAAAAGTTTGTGGAATAAAACATTGATACGAAGCAGTTGTTGAAGTCAAATGGCTTGCCCTTCCAAATATTGCCACAGTATATGCAGACACACGTGATAAGCAGCTCATTACAATTTAGTTTACGGAAGATGATGCCTGACCAAAATATTGTATTAGGATTGCTTAATCGGCGGTTCGAGGATTGCTCTAATCAGTGATATTCCCTTTTCGGCATTATCTCAGCATCCAAACAAAGCCTAATAATTTAAAACAACAAGTAATTAGCTAATACAGAATTAGAAAAGGAAACGAAATAAATAGGCGGATGAAGAATAGTAAGGTTACCAATAGACAATTGGATGAAGCAATGTTGAGAGAGTTGTCTCTTCTGTACAGTCCAAGCCGGAAGAGAAGAAAATGCTAAACTGTAATCCCACGGAACAAGGAACAAGGGGTTTTGGGTTTAGGTTGATCACGAAATTGCCCCTAAGGTTTTAGCTAGACATATATCACATCTTTTACTTTATTATTATTATTATTATTATTACTATTCTTTTTCTTTCTATATTAGAAATGCATTTATCTATTTTTTATAAGAATCTATTAATTTTCTTTTATTTTTTATTTTTTATTTTTATTTTTTTATTTCCCTTATTTGGTTTTTTATTTTTCTTCTTTTTTTTTTCATCTTTCTTTTTTTGTAAATTGAAATCTCTTAGTATAATTTTGTTATATTTTCTAGTAACACAAATATATTCAATAACTATTCATCAAAATAATAAAAATTTACCTTGTAAAATTAAACTATCACTATTGTTATGATATTAAAGTATTATCAAAATACTTATTGGGTGTAGCCAAGGACGAAAAGAAGTGGGAGTAGAATACTTGTGAATACGGAATTTTCCGGATCCTTAAAAAAAAAAAAGGGGCTTGATTACCACGACTGTAATTACAGTCGTGAGGATATTGTTACAGTCGTACGACTGTACGGTCGGGACAGGTTGCAGAGCCCATACCTTTGAAATAAAAAATTGGCCAAAATCTTCAGAGCAATTAATGCTCGTCCGGTTTTAGAAGCAAGAGAAGATAAAAAGCAGAAAAGAAGAGAGGGATGGACCTTTTGACAGAAAAAATAATTGACAGAAAAACTTGAGAGAGAAATTCAAGAAAAAGAGAAAAAAGAAAGAAACCAAAACTTCATCCTTTCTTCTACTCATTCCTTTTTAATTTCAGTGTGTTAAGACCTAAAGTCAATTAGAAATCGTAGGTTAAACTGGTCACACAAAATATAAATCAATTTCCAGACTTAACTCTACATAAGTCCGTAACATTTTGGAGCTTTTCGGACCCATTTTGCAACCTTGACACACCAAGGAAAAGAAACAATTTCAAGTTGATTGGTGCGTTGCCAGGGATCATTACTACGGGGGATCAGCGCCAAAGAGGTAAACACACTTCAATCCCTCTTTCTTCTGTGTTTTCTGGCTGTTTTGATTGATTTTTGTGCATAAAACTTGCTTTTTTTGGCTTGTTGTTTCTGGAAAATTAAGAACAGTCATACGACTGTTCTTGTCATAAAGAACAGTGGCACGACTGTAAGTACAGTCATGCCATATTGACTATAGTCGTATGACTTTTATTAACTTTCCCCGGTTTTTATCTTTTCATTTAAATAATTTTGGCAATTTTTGCTTAAGGGTGAGCTACAGTCACACGACTGTAGTTTCAGTCGTACGACTGTAATTACAGTCGCACGACTGTAATGCTCACTCAGAAGCAGAAAATCCAGAAAAACCCATAAAAATTCATAAAAATCACAAAAATTCATAAAAATCCTAAAAATTCAGAAAAACCAAAAAATCATCAAAATGAATTTTGTTGTGTGCATTCACTACCTTAGATTTAATTTCCAGTGAAATTGCATTTAGAACAATACCACGACGGAGACCCGATTCTCCCGAAAACCGACCCACCTCACGTGTTAAATTAAATTAAACCGAAAAAATGTTTTCAAAACGATTTTCTCACAAAACCAAAATACAGGAACGTTTCAAAATGTTTTCCAGGTCTAATCGGGCCGGCTAGTCGAGCCGACCCGGTTATCCCCCTAGATGCATGCCCCCGTTCTCTAAAATCCTCAATTCTATCCTATTTGAGTTCAATTTGTGGTGTGCTATAAACTGTGCTAACCATTTGTTTTGCAACTTTAATTCCTTTATTTTTACTTTTAATGTAATTTATAGCTTAATTCGTGTATTCTAGGGGATTGTAATTTTTAGATTCTCGTGTATTCTAGGCGCTTGTAACGTGAGGCCGAGAGTTTTTATTTTCATTCGATTGGGTTGTAATAATTTATATATATTTACTGCTTTATCTCTATTTGTGTGTACGCCGTATGTTTCAATTCAATAAAATCAATTCTTAGAAATTTAAAGTGTCATCATAGAACATTGGCCGTATTTATTTTGATTAGACATGAAATAAGGGACTTGTCCGAACCTAGATCTCTTGAAAGTGTGGCAGTTCCTGCTTTGATTCAGCTACACTGTAATTTACCGGTTGAGCCGAGCCGGGTGGCGACTCCTACACTTTTTATCGAGATTTAGGTCTCGATTCTTTTACGAAACAATCTGATTTTCTAAAAATGAATTTATAATCCAAAAACCCCACGCGAGGGAGGGGTCCGCCCGATATCGAGGCGCCCCTTCCGAAAGGGAGTCCGCGTTCCATCGAAAACGGCGTCCGCTCACAGTGGCGACTCCGCTGGGGATTTTTTACAAAAGTTTTTCTTAAAACTTGAAAGAATTTGACAAGCCCTGAAAAATGTCTAATCAAAATAAGGCGGATGATTCTTATATGGCATTTTATTTTGTATTTTTAGTTAGACATCCTTGCATTAGGTTAAGTATCCATTATTTAGCCCGATGAATTGTTGAAGTGTCGCCTTTGTTCCTCATGGTCTTAGGGGCACAGATACAAAACACCACGCATAGCCTCGTACAAACCCCTTCGTTCGGACCCTTGAGTGGGGAGAAGTGAGTAGTATATTTTGCTATGGGAGCCTTAATTTTATCCCGACTTGGACCGAAATCATATAGGCAACCTTAGTTGGATTCCCTTAGGATACCAAAATAAATTGTGTGAATATTATAAATTGTGCCTTCATCATCCTCGGTTGATGATAGAAAAGAACCCCACCTAGGACTCTGTTAGAATTTTTGAGACCGACCACGTTTGGAAGAATAAGGTTGGAGGAATACGCTTTATATGCAATATGCTACCTGTCTCTTGTTTCTTCATGACATATCATCATCAACATTTTTTTTTCACGAACATGACATACTACACGCAAAGCATTTGTGTGATACTAACTCACATCTTTTGTACAGCCACTTGCATTTTTCGCGTGAAAATACATTAATCACTCGGGTGACATTTACACTAACCATATTTTTGCAGCCATGCATTTCCTCATTGTGTGAAAAAATAATTAATTCGTGTGCATCATTTGAATGTCATAAGCACTGACCAATTTACTCTGTAGCCATATGGAACGCATGTCGTGCATAAAACATTCATGTGGGCTTTGAACAATTCCATAAAGGTCACACACATCACACCGCCTACCAAGTAGGAAATCATTTAGGTGATCCAAGAGTGCCGAAAAAATTACATTTCATACATTAAATCATTTAGGTGCTCCACGAGCGCCGAAAAAATTACATTTCATGCATTTAGGTGCTCCACGAGCGCCGAAAAATTTCATCACATACATTAAATCATTTAGGTGCTCCACGAACACCGAAAAATTTCATCGCATACATTAAGTCATTTAAGCGCTCCACGAGCGCCGAAAAATTTTATCGCATCCTTTAAATCATTTAGGTGCTCCACGAGCACTAAAATTTCATTTCACATCAAATCATTTAGGTGCTTCCCGAGCACCAAAAATCCCGACCATGCGCCATGCATATATTCGTCTCATTTCACATCATAAAAACCCAACATGCTCCCTTAAGCGCCGGAACTCTGTCCGTTCACCAAGAACGTATTCATTTCACATTACGATTTGGAAGTTAAGATGCTCCCCGAGCATCGAAATTCCATTCGTGCACCAAGCACGAGTTCATTTCATATCACGACATTAAAACCCAAGGTGCTCCCCGAGCACTGAAATCCAGACCGTGTGCCAAGCGCGCGTTCATCTCATATCACAACATGAAAATCCCAAGGTGCTCCCCGAGCGCCAAAACTTTGCCTACGTGCCATTCTAACCATGTTTTCATGCAGCCATTTTCAAGACATCAACATAAGCATGGTATTTATTCTAACCACATTTTCATGCAGCCACGACATGTTATTTGTGTGCCATGCACATTTACTTCCTGTATATTGTTATCTTCGCAAAGCATACACGACATCATCATGTATGTCATGCATCCTAACCACATTTTTGTGCAGCCACTTGCATTTTTGTGTGACACAAGCATTCACGTCATTTCATATATTTAAATTAAGGACATTCTGAGGATATCCTTCACTGTCATTTCATTTCATAACATATCGGGAGTCCTAAAACTACCCGTATTCTGCCCGTGTATCGGAATACACTCGGCCATTTCACTAGACCATTTAATTCAATAGGAGACCACAATGGTCTTAGGTCTATTTTCGTGTAGCAGGTCACACGACATCATTGCATGGCTTCATGTCATTTATCATTGGCATCGTGGGGATGCCGAAGTTCTATTGGTGTGTCGCGATCCATTTCAGATTGCTACATGACATTATTATATCATTTGAGGTGCTCCACGAGTACCGGATTATTATGCATATAAAGGCATTTCATAACATTACTGAATCATGAAAGGCGTTTTATGAATGCCGAATTTCCGTCCGTGTCTTTACCTACACGTGACTTGTCTGTAAACACCATCTCATATCATATGTCTCAAAAGCATCAGAACTCTATCCATGGGCCGGCCCCTGTATGACCATTTCACTGCATCTCATAGACCTACAAGGTGTCAAAACTCCATCCGCGTGTTGGCACACACGTGATCATTTCACAAAGTTCACTAGGTGCTCCAAAAGCGCCGAACCCCTATTTGTGTGGTGGTCCACACGTGGTCTTTTTCGTATTATCTCTTGCATGGCATTGGGTGTTCTTGGAATGTCCGGAAAATTAAAAAAAAATCATCCTCATCATCATCTCCCTCGTGACATCATATATGCAACTCATCATTCATGCACATACATATCCCATCATGCATTCATGCCTATATCATCTGTGATTTGGTATTCTTCATGCGTATGCGCCCGTCAATGCTAATAAGTGTTCTTGTCAAAGGGAAAAGGGAAAAGATTTTGAGAATGGCCAACCCAATGGCCTTCAACTCTATAACAGAAATCGTGGAGGATCATATCGCCTCATCACGGTTTCAAAAGGCGGTCAGAAAGGAAGCAGTAGCAATGCTGAGAGAAGTGCTGGGAGGTGATCTTGACAGAGTAGAAAGACTGACAGCAAAATGCACTGAATTGGAAGCACGAGTGGCAGAGCTCGAAGGGAAAATGAAAAATGTGGTATTCTCAGACTCCAATGCTGATGCTAGTGAGAAACGGAATGCCCAGATTGCTAACACTCGCTCTCAACACCTTGGAAGGCCTTTTCTCCAAGATTCGGGTTTGCCAAGGCTGGCTGATGAAATAGAACTGAAGAGGCCCCTTAAGACAAATGTTGGCACTAACTCCATTCCACTGCATATCAAAAACCCACTTACCGGGGGTAGCAGAAAAGGCATTTCTCCATGGGCTGACTCATTTTGCAAGCTATTCCTCAGATGTAGAAAGGAGGGTTTGCTGCAAAGTATCAGGCTATTCGTAGAGCCAGAAAAGCACAAAAGAATAATTTCTGCAGCTATCATATGATGCTGGGCCGTCGAACCAATGATTGCTTTGCTTTAAGAAAGGAGATTCAGAAGCTAGTCGATGATGGGAAATTGGAAACCTCAACCCTCTCTGATAAATGGCCAGGGGCAATCAGGGAGACCACCAAGGAAATTTCTCAAGTCTCCCGAAGAGAGGAATATGATGAAGTGTGAACACGGAATTTTCCGGGTCTTAAAAAAAAAACTTGATTACCATGACTGTAATTACAGTCGTGGGTTTTTTTTTTACAGTCGTACGACTGTAACTGAATTACAGTCGTACAACTGTAAAATCGAAGCAGCTTGCAGGACCCATACCCATAAAATAAAAAAATTGGGGAAAATCTTGAGCATTTAATGCTCAAGATTTCCTACGAGAAAAAAAAAAAAAAAAAAGAAAAGAGCCAGAAATCTGGTAAGAGGGGGGACTTTGGCAGAAGGAGAGATCTCAAGAAATAATTAAAGAGAGAAAGGAGAAAAGAGAGAGGAAAAAGAAAGGAAGAAAACTTAACACAAAGGCTTACATTTCCTCTTCTATTTTCTTTGATCCTCATAGTTTAAACTCAAAATCTGTTAGAAACCCCTAGATTAATAACTTGACTTCATAAACACATCAAAACCTTGGACTTAAACCATCAGAATCCGTGACATTTGGGATTATTTTGGACAAGTTCTTCAAACCTCAATCTCAAGGAAAAGGAGCAAATTTCAGTGGATTGGAGCAACGCCAGGAGTCAATTTGACGTTGGATTAGCTTCTAAGAGGTAGGCACTTCTTTTCCCTTCTCTTTCTCCTGCTTTCTGGGTGATTGGTGTGATTTTCGTGCATTTTTGTTTTAGTTTTCGCGTATCTGCTCCTGGAAATCACGAACAATCGTGCGACTGTTCCCGAGTTTGATGAACAGTCATACGACTGTATTTACAGTCGTACGAGTGTTCTTGATTTCCAGTTGGTTTTCTTTCAATTAATTTCAAATAAAATTTTGGCGAATTCCTGATCTTGAACTGCTTACAGTCGCACGACTGTAATTTACAGTCGTACGACTGTAACAGGTTTTCAGAATCAGAATCTATGTTTTAATCCCAAAAAAATTCATAAAAACCACAAAAATTTCATAAAAATCAGAAAATTCAGAAAAATCAGAAAAAAAAAATCTAGAAAAATCAAAAATCATCAAAAATGAATTTTGGAGTGTGCATTCACGACCCTAGATTTATTTGTCGGTGTTTTTGCATTTAGAACAAAACCACGACGGAGACCCGGTTCTCCCGAAAACCGACCCACCTCGTATGATAAATTAAAATAAACAGGAAAATATTTTCAAAAAGATTTTCTCACAAAACCAAAAATACAGGGACATTTCAAAATGTTTTCCAGGTCTAATCGGGCCGGCTAGCCGGGCTGACCCGGTTACCCCCAAATGCATGCCCTCGAACTCTAAAATTTCCAATTCTGTCCAACTTGAGTCCTATATGTGGTGTGCTATATATCTGTGCTAACCATATGTTTTGCAGTTTTAATTTCTTTATTTTTATTTTTAATGTATTTAATAGATCAATTCATGCATTTTAGGCGATTGTAAATTTTCTTAGATTCTGGTGTATCTAGGCGTTTGTATTGTGAGGCCGAGAGTTTTTATTTTTCATTCGATCGGGTTGTAAACCATTTAAATATTTATTTCTTTACTCTTATTTTGTATTATGTATGTATGCACGCCACATGTTATTATTCAATAAAATCAATTTTAGCAATTTAAAGTGATATTATTGAACATTGGCAAATTTATTTTGATTATACATGAAATAAGGGACTTGTCCGAACCTAGATCTCTGAAAAGTGTGGCAGTTCCCACTTTGGTTCATCTACACTGTAATTTCCCGGTTGAGCTGAGCCAGGTGGCGACTCTTATACTTTTTATCGAGATTTAGATCTCGATTCTTTTACGAAACAATCTGATTTTCCAAAAACGAATTTCTAATCCAAAAACCCCACGCAAGGGAGGGCCCCACATGAAGAACTTCAGAGTTTGGTTTGATAAGAGTGGGTTGAGGATGCTGAAGCTGAAATGGTGACCAATCGGATAATAATCGGATTCTATGAGATCAATACCTCTTGGAGATTCCCTCTTTACAAGGAACTCATTTTGTTTGTGGGATGTATTGAATTCATCATGAATGCAATGAGATTTATTTTCATCTTACTTATGTGATGATTACTTGTACATGGCTTTATGCATGCATTTGACCATCTGAAACGACATATCCAACACACACATAATATCAAAATGTATGACATCATTATGAGTATTCTGGGGGACCTAAAAGTGAATCTATCTCTGATTGAACCCCCTCTTGAAAAGTGAGCTTGAGCAAGAAATAAGTAATGGGATGACATTACCTCTGCCGAGCCATTTACCGACCCAGATCAGTGGTCCTTTCAAATCACAATCCAAAATGCTTTTGACCCTGCCCTAAAGAGTCAACTTGAGCAACCCACATAATACCTAAATTGTTCCAAACCCAAGGCTACCGCTGAAATTCAGAGTCGATCCCCAAAATGAAGCTGTAAGCCTAATTCCATACCCAAGAAGGTACCCTATACCAAAACCCCGAAGATAAAAACCCAAACTTATCCAAAGCACCAACCACCAAGAAATTCAAATGACCTTCACCATCCAACTTATTGTAAAACTCTGAATCATTCCTTGGTTGTACTGCATGTATAATCTTGTTTGCATGACATTCCTGTGCACATGACATTACGAATGCATTGTTCATCCAAAAAGGCATATTAAGCACACATGACATGCAAGAATTCGAATGCAGCAGGAAAACCAAGAAGTGGCTGTGGCTTGGATTTAGTTGCTTCAAACAAAAATCAGTGCAGACAGAAGAATTTCTCTCTCATATGCAGCTACAGTTAACACGGGAATGACTCACCATCTCAATTTCCATCGCCATCGGATCTCTCGCACTCCTTCTGTGAAAAATTTGGACTTTCTCATTTTCAAACAACTTATGAAAGATTTGGGCTCCTATATTTTCAAGCCCAAAACACTCCCCACCTTGATCTTTATCCATACCTTCAACAACCTTTCCCTTCCGTTTACATATAGGGCTCGAACACTTGTTTGATGAATTGCCCGTTTATTCTTCTCTCTAGAACTGATTCTTTGAAACCTTATTCTTTGCCATCAATGGTTTCTAACAAGAAATTGAACCCCAATGCTATCCAATATCGCACTTTTCCACATCATCTTATCACCAGAAGGACGACAGAGCAAATCGTTATGACACTGTTTCAATCATTCTTTGTCTATCATCAACTTGTACCAGATTGAGAATACTCTTTTATCCCACACCACCTCTCTTCAATCCTGGTGGTGCATTAGTGGACTTCACCAACAATATTGGAGCAATGCTGTAACTTCTAGACAAACATTGTTTGGAGGAAAACAAGGGCAAGTCCAAAGAACAGTCTGCTTATGATTTCATCTATTTGCCTATGGACTCCAGGATTGGAGGAAATCTTGGTTATGCACTCATGAACTTCACCAACAGTGTTGGGGCAACCAGGTTTTACAAACCCTTCAACAATCACAAATGGGAGGACTTGCAAAGCCTGCTGCGACAATATCCAAAAGAAAGTTGCATTTACCAACCATTTCAAGAACTCAGTCTTCGGCCACAACGGAAGTGACTACTTACCAGTGGTTCTTTCATCTTCTGGGGCCGTACTTTGAAGGATTAAAAGTTGTGTTCATCTTTGAGAACTGTGTGCGAGTTGGAATCTGAGGTGAATTGGAAACATGCATATGGGTTTAAACTCTTGGGGGATCCAGTGGGTAATCAATTGATGCAGTTCAGTGCTCAGTTGTACACTCTAACATATGTTAGCAAAAAAAAAAATCCTCCAATGTGGAAAACCGAATGGACATATTGGTAATTTGAAGGGGCATCAATCAAAAACAGGGCCACACTTTGGATTTTCCTAATGCATCCACATTCATTATGTCGTAGATGTTATATTCAATTTCAATGTTCAATATGCATTCGTCATGTCATTGCATGTCAATGTCCACATACGGGTGACAGCACGCAGTGAACCATGTCTGATTCAGTGCTTTATACCCCAAGTACAAACCTCTAATACTAGGGGCAGGTAACGGCCAAACCACTGAATATCATCAGTAGCAATGTTCTCACGACATCTGATGAACATTGTCAAGGTGTGCTTTCCAATCTCAAAATGAATCAATACAAAGAGATCAATTCGGTTAGAATGCTCGCACAGAACTCTTGGACCATTCAAAAAAAATAAAGAAACCATAAAGAGAAAATTTCTGACGTGGAAAACCGAGAGGACGTGTTGGTAACAAGAAGAGGGTGATGTCTAAATTCAGAGTCACTGTTAATTTCCCTATTGTACTCATTATGATGTCGTCGTAATGATATTATGCTTGTTTGATATTCTGCTTAGACATTCGCATCGCATACATCTTGCCATTACACATAAACGTCCATCAGTAGGTTATTACATCCAAGTCCCATGATAATAAAAATGAAGTTCATGTTGTGTACAGAAATCCAATACAAAAAGAAGAAAAATGTGTAACACAAAACATCCGGTCCAGCTCTCATCCTCCTCAGATGACTCAGACTCACTCGGATGCGCCAATCTATAAGCATTAAAGTCTTCCCACATCCGATCAAAGTCAGCCTGCACTCGTCCCAACTGAGTCTGATAATTAGCCTGCACTGATCACAACTGAGTCTGATAATCAGCCTGCACTTGGTCCAGATCGGCTCGCACCCGAGTTAGCTCCTGTATCGCAGCTAAGGACTGAGCCTCGAAAACTGTGGCATGCCTAGCCTGACCCTGCAGCATCCGCACTTGAGTCTGCAAAATAACAATACAAGTTAACATGCATACATACATTCATATTCATTCATGCATTGCATAAATCATATGATAATGCAGGGACTACAGAATGCTTACCACCCAGGTGGCATTCTCCTGATCCATAAAGACCTCCAAGCCCAAGTACTGATAGGCTATGTCCTGCACCGGAGCCCGAGGGACCTAAAACATACAAGAGTGTAAAAAAAAGGGACTCACATGAGTGGTGTCCACCGGGGCAAACACAAGCAGTCGCTCACGGTGAATCGGTAGCTCCCTATAAGCATAGCCACCATCTAGCCCTATCAGACTAAGCCGGTCCTAAGATCCATCATCAGCTGACCCTCCACCACTCCAGCAGCCTAAGAAGTGGATGTCGCAGCACTGGCAGAACGTACGGGATGACTCTTGTCCTGAATAGGGGCATGCCCACCAGTAGTGGGGTCTCAGCGCCCTCGTATACTAGACCAGATGGCTGAGCGGAACTCGACCCTCTGTGTCTCTTAACCTGTAAATGAAAAAAATGCTAGGCGCAAAAAAAAAAGTAAGTAAATAAATAAATACCTGACGACCGGAAGGAGCCACTGGCACATCGCCCTGGACGGGCAGCAGACACTCGCGGATGAAAGCCAAATAATCGCCATCAAAAGAAATCGGTGATGTATCCATCCCCGAAGATGTCTAGATCCACAACAGGATCAGCAATATGGGGCCAAAATAATGAATGAGGAAGCGGCGAAGGGACAGGTCGGCCAGCAGGGCCATCTGCATGATCTGCCAAACGGAGACGCTCGCCCAGGTACCACTCCTGGGACATGGGATATTCCAAGACGAGTCGGTGGTCATCATACCGCAGGGAAGTCTACACAACAGGAGTCAAGGCTCCCTGACCTCGCCATGGAAAGTGATCAAGCTGCAACAACACAATCATATAAACAAAGATTTCAGAACAGATAAGTAAATGCTAAATTAAATTTCTCTTACTAATGAAAATTAGTTTGTTTACTGTCTGCCAGGAGACCTCTTGAAGACCCTGGTGGATCTCTGCCAAATCACGACCGATGCCCTGCCACCCCTGTGTCTAGGTGTGCAAGATAGTCGGAAGATCTTCACCCTAAACATCCCGTAGCTCGGGTGACTCCAAAATACGGTGCTCAAACACCCAAATCTGCAATTAATAAAAGAGTTCCAAAAAACAAAAGAAAAAAAAGGAAAGGGAAAAAGGATAATACCAGTAAGCCTAGCCAGAAACACAAAATCTCCTGCTGCCTCCCTCTGGCACACAGGTCTAATCCATAATACAGCTGCCCAAGAGCAGCTCGGGCCCAATCCAAAGTAGGAAACGCAGCTAAATCCTCTAGAGTCGGGAGCAGCGTCATGTGACAAGTACTCTGCCCAGTAGGGAATAGGGTGCAAGACAACAGAACGAGCACGTAGGCCCGAGCATACCTCTCCACGTCCTCCTTTGAAGGGTTTGGACGAGCAGCCCAATAAGCCTCTACCCTTGAGCATAAAATCTTCCCCTTCACGGGGGTGCAGCCAATCAACCTGCTGATGTAGTCATCCACCAGCTGATGAAGGGTCAGGTAGCAGTTGAAGTCGATTGGGGTCCCGCCAAACCCAAAGCCCGTAATCGCCGCAAAATCAGATGGAGTGACAGTGAACTCGCCTATCGGGAAATGGAAGGTGTGGGTGGTGCATACCCACCTCTCACACAATGCCTTCATCATGGCATGAGTAGTATGAGGAGTACTCTCCGGCAATGAAAGGATAAATGCCTCCAAGCCCAAAAGTCTAACTCGGGCCCTCACAGACTCAGGGAGATGACCCCACCAGACCCGGGGTAAAGAGAGATTTCCACAGCCAGAAATCTCCTGATCCTACACATTCAGGAAGTACAATGCATACATATTTAATTTTTGCACGATTTATCACATTAATCATCATCATCATTAATTAAAAAAAACTGAAAATTTGCTACAGTCGTACGACTATAACACGTGTCACACGTGCTTAACAACAGACGTATAACTGTTCATTCTAAAGTCATATGACTATTCATAAATGGACGAACAGTTGCACGATTGTTCATAACATGCGGACAAAATAATTTCCAAATGTTATTTTTTATGATTTCTAACTTGTTTTTCCTAGATTTTTGTTCCTATGAACTATAGGGGGCTCCTAGCATCCATTCTACTCAATCAATTCACCCAGAAAGCAGTAAATCATGCAAATCAAATCCAAAAATTCAAAAGGGAAAATATTGAAAAACTCCAAATTAAGGCTCGGATTTGGGTACCAGCCTGAAGTGAAGACAAATGAGAGCCCATCTCCAGCAAGATGGGAATCTCCGACCCGAAACAGACTCCAAAATGGTCCGCATAACATAGGTGGCCATACCCATCCGCAACGCCAACAAATGGAATATCCTGCATGCTATCAGGTCCCTGAATCTGGTTGGGAGTGAGTTTTTTCAATTTTTTTCCAAGCTTCTTCAACATCTTTGCAAATCTTAAGGTTTGGAAATAGGTTTTTCGAGAGAAAATAAGAGGAATAGAAAGTGAGAAACGAAGGGGGATGAAACGCCCCTTTAAAACTTTCTACCCACGAAGTACAGTCGTACAACTGTAATTCGTCTATAGTCGTAAACTGTAGTTGAATTTCAAATACAGTCGTGCGACTGTAAAGAAAAAAAAAAGAGAAAATATATATATATATATATATATATATATATATATATATATATATATTTCTTTTATTTCTTTATTTTCTAAACCCCATTCTAGCACCTAATCTTTTATGTTACCCACGGGAAGATATTTTAGTGATTTTGCAGGGCCAACACGTCAGTGACTAATTTTTCTAACAATGGTCCTGTAAGCATCAGAATTTTCTATACTTAAAAAAAAAAGTATATAGTCGTATGACTGTAATATCGAAAAAGTTGCAGGAGCCCATACCTCTGCAGCAGAAAAATGGAGGAGAGAGGGAGGAGCATTAATGGCTCCGTTCTTGCAGCAAGAAACCTCAGAAAAGGCAGAATAAAAAGAAGGAAAAGGAAAAAAGAGAAAAACTTTTGGATTCTGGTTGTTTTGTGAGAGAAATTCAGAGAGAAAGAGAGATAAAGAAGTGGAGGAGAGAAAAATACCAAAAGCTCATCTTTCTTCCCTTTCTTTTTCTTTTGATTCTCAAGATTAAGATTAAAACTTGCTAGAAATCCTTAGGTTAATCACTTAACCTCACAAACAAATCAAAATCTCGGACTTAAATCATCAGAATCCCAAGCATTTTGGATTTTTGGACACAAAGCTTCCTCTCCCAATTTCAAAGGAAAAGTGCGAATTTGTTTGGATTGGAGCTACGCCAGGGGTCAAATCGACTTGGATTAGCTTCTAAAAAGGTAGACACTCCTTTTCCTTTCACTTTTTCTCGATTTCTGGGTGCTTGAAGTGAGTTTTTGTGCATTTTTGCTGTGTTTTCGCGTTTCAATTCCTGGAAATTAAGAACAGTCGCACGACTGTTCTTGGATTTGATGAACAGTCGTACGACTGTATCTACAGTCGTACCAGTATTCTTAATTTCCAGGTTGTTTTTCTTCAATTTTGACTCAAAATAATTTTGGCGAAATCTTGATTCTGGGTCGTTTACAGTCGCACGATTGTAACTCTCGTTCCAGAATCAGAATTTTAGTTTTTATCCCCAAAAATTTCCAAAAATCCCTAAAAATTCAGAAAACTCCGAAAATCATCAAAATGAATTTTGTTGTGTGCATTCATGACCGTAGATTCAATTTTCAGTAAGATTGCATTTAGAACAATTCAAAGACGGAGACATGGTTCTCCCGAAAACCGACCCACTTAATATATAAAAATGCATGTAAATCGGTAAAATCATTTTTAAAATGAATTTCTCACAAAAACCAAAATACAGGGACGTTTCAAAATACTTTCCAAGTCTAACCGGACCGGCTAGCCGAGCCAACCCGGTTATCCCCTAAATGCATGCCCTTAATTCTTGATTTCCCATTCTGTCATGTTTGAGTCCAACTTATGTATGGTGTGCCGTGTTTTGTGCTAACCCTCTGTTTTGCGGGTTTTAATTTCTTTTTTTTTTTTTTTTGATGTATTTAATAGAATAAATTGTGTATCCTAGGCGATTGTATTTTTCTAGATAAATCGTGTATTTTAGGCGCTTGTAAAAGTGAGTTCGAGAGTTTTTATCTTGTATTCGATTGGGTTGTAATAATTTAATCTTTTGCTATTTTACTTTAACATTTATGCGCGCTGTATGTCTTTTTATTGCAATAAAACTGACTTTAGAGTTTGAAATACCATCTTTAAATATTGACCAATATTTATTTTAATTAGACACGAAATAAGGGACTTGTCCGGACCCGAATCTCTGGATAGTGTAGCGGCCGTTTATCCGGTTCGACTGCATTATAAATTTCCCGGTTGAGCTAAGCCGGGTGGCGACTCTACAATATTCATCGAGACATAGGTCTCGGTTCTTTTAAGAATTAATTCAATTTATTTTCCAAAATCGATTCTCCATTTATAAAAACCCCACGCGAGGGAGGGGCCCGCCCGAGATAGTGGCGCCCCCTTCCGAAAGGGAGTCTCGCGTCCCGTCAAAAACGCGTCGTCCGCTCACAGGTCCGCCTCGTCTAGGGGCACGAAACCCGAGAAAAATCGTGAAAAATTTACTGTAAGTACAATTTCACAAAATTGCA
Source organism: Euphorbia tirucalli (assembly GCA_039660915.1). Taxonomy (NCBI): domain Eukaryota; kingdom Viridiplantae; phylum Streptophyta; class Magnoliopsida; order Malpighiales; family Euphorbiaceae; genus Euphorbia; species Euphorbia tirucalli. The sequence continues at coordinate 13,282,253 of CM077636.1, read as the reverse complement.
TTTTCGACGCGTCGTGTATGCCAAGTCATACAAGATTGTCTCATATTTTAACAAATCACAGTCTACCACGACTTTAAAACGGAACCCAAAATTCAGTCTCAGTCCGTTGAGTGCGTCAAGTTGCACATGGCTGTCACACATTTCAACAAATCACAGTCCACCACGACTTTAAAACGGAACCCAAAATTCAGTCTCAGTTCGTTGAGTGCGCCAAGTTGCATACGGCTGTCACATATTTCAACAAATCTCAGTCCACCACGACTTTAAAAAGGAACCCAAAGTTCAGTCTCAGTCCGTTGAGTGCGCCAAGTTGCACACGGCTGTCACATATTTCAACAAATCTTAGTCCACCACGACTTTAAAACGGAACCCAAAATTCAGTCTCAGTCCGTTGACTGCACCAAGTTGCACACGGTTGTCACACACTTCAACAAATCACAGTCCACCACGACTTTAAAAGAAACCCAAAATTCAATCTCAGTCCGTTGAGTGCGCCAAGTTGCACACGACTGTCATACACTTCAACATATTTAGTCCTACATGACTATAAAAGGTAACCAAAAACGCATCTACCTGTATTTATTCTTGATCGAAGGGGCAAAAATTGTTGTTTCAAAATTATCGATCAAAGAATAAATACGCTCACCAATTGCACACTCTAAACACCATGGCTCTGTATGGTAGGTCATACGCGGCTATCTGGTCTCAAAAGTCATGTTTTTGCTAGCGTCCTCCTTATGTGAAAAGGATCATAATGAACCGCTTGGCTCCAAGAGCCGTATTTCCCCGGCATCTTTCTTATGTGAAAAAGGATCATAAGAAACCGCCTATCTATCAAAAGTCTCATGAAATTAACCCACAAGCCACACACGTGCACACTATCTTTGATCCCGTGTTCTTTATCGTGTACCTAAATCCGTGCAAAGAATCATACTTTAGCTACACGAGGGGCAGCCTGTGAACACAGAATTTTCTGGGTCTTTAACAAAAAAGGGGCTTGATTACCACGACTGTAATTACAGTCGTGGGGATAATGTTACAGTCGTACGACTGTACAGTTGGGGCAGGTTGCAGAGCCCATACCTTTGAAATAAAAAAATTGGCCAAAATCTTCAGAGCAATTAATGCTCATCCGGTTTCAAAAGCAAGAGAAGATAAAAGGTAGAAAAAAAGAGAGGGATGGACCTTTTGACAGAAAAAATAATTGAGAGAAAAACTTGAGAGAGAAATTGAAGAAAAAGAGAAAAAAGAAAGAAACCAAAACTTCATCCTTTCTTCTACTCTTTTCTTTTTAATTTCAGTGTGTTAAGGCCTAAAGTTAATTAGAAATCGTAGGTTAACTTGTCACACAAAATATAAATCAATTTCCAAACTTAAATCTACATAAATCCGTATTGGAGCTTTTCGGACCCATTTTGCAACCTTGACACACCAAGGAAAAGAAACAATTTCAAGTGGATTGGTGCGTTGCCAGAGATCATTCCTACGGGGGATCAGCGCCAAAGAGGTAAACACACTTCAATCCCTCTTTCTTCTGTGTTTTCTGGGTGTTTTGATTGATTTTTGTGCATAAAACTTGCTTTTTTTGGCTTGTTGTCACAAAGAACAGTGGCACGACTGTAAGTACAGTCGTGCCATATTGACTATAGTCGTACGACTTTTATTAACTTTCCCTGGTTTTTATCTTTTCATTTAAATAATTTTGTCTATTTTTGCTTAAGGGTGAGCTACAGTCACACGACTGTAGTTTCAGTCATGGTTTTCAGACCCGGACCGGTCATCGAACCGGTGAAGGGATGGATTCATGGATTTTGGATTAAACCGGAATAAACCGGAATCGAACCGGATTTAATAAATATATTAAAATATTAAAATATTTTTATTTTTATATTTATAATTTATAATTTATGAAAATTTGAATATTTTTATTATAATTTTTTAAGTTTAAGCATTTCAAACACAATATACAAATTAAAAAAACTCAATTTATGAAATATAGTTTTTATAGTTACAATTAAATATCAATTTAATTTAAAATAATTTAAAAATACAAACTATATTTTATTTTAATTAAAAACACCTCAAAATAATAATTTAAATTTTATATTTAAATAATTTTTTTTAAAAAAACAGTCTGGTCGAACCGGAAAACCGGTCCGGTTCACGGTTTTCCGGTTCGACAGACCGGTCCGACCGAAGGTTGACCGGTTGTTGACCAAAGTGAAAACCGGACAGAAACCGACCGGTCCGGTCCGGTTTTCACAACTATGGTTTCAGTCGTACGACTGTAATTACAGTCGCACGACTGTAATGCTCACCCAGAAGCAGAAAATCCGGAAAAACCCATAAAAATTCATAAAAATCACAAAAATTCATAAAAATCCTAAAAATTCAGAAAATCATCAAAAATGAATTTTTTTGTGTGCATTCACTACCTTAGATTTAATTTTCAGTGAAATTACATTTAGAACAATACCACGACGGAGACCCGATTCTCCCGAAAACCGACCCACCTTACGTGTTAAATTAAATTAAACTGGAAAAATGTTTTCAACACGATTTTCTCACAAAACCAAAATACAGGGACGTTTCAAAATGTTTTCCAGGTCTAATCGGACCGGCTAGTCGAGCCGACCCGATTATCCCCCTAGATGCATGCCCCCGATCTCTAAAATCCCCAATTCTATCCTATTTGAGTCCAATTTGTGGTGTGCTATAAACTGTGCTAACCATTTGTTTTGCAGCTTTAATTTCTTTATTTTTACTTTTAATGTAATTTATAGCTTAATTCGTGTATTCTAGGCGATTGTAATTTTTAGATTCTCATGTATTCTAGGCGCTTGTAACGTGAGGCCAAGAGTTTTTATTTTTATTCGATTGGGTTGTAATAATTTATATATATTTACTGCTTTATCTCTATTTGTGTGTACCCCATATGTTTCAATTCAATAAAATCAATTCTTAGAAATTTAAAGTGTCATCATAGAACATTGGCCGTATTTATTTTGATTAGACATGAAATAAGGGACTTGTCCGAACCTAGCTCTCTGGAAAGTGTGGCAATTACTGCTTTGGTTCAGCTAGGCTGTAATTTCCCGGTTGAGCTGAGCCGGGTGGTGACTCCTACACTTTTTATCGAGATTTAGGTCTCGATTCTTTTACGAAACAATCCGATTTTCTAAAAACGAATTTCTAATCCCAAAAACCCCACGCGATGGAAGGATCCGTCCTAAATCGAGGCGCCCCTTTCAAAAGGGAGTCCGCGTTCTGTCGAAAACGTCGTCCGCTCACAATACTGATACTCCTCTAGCCGCTAAAAAACACAGTGAGAAAGTCCTCATGACCCATTACATATTTATTATAAAATACCCATTTTAGAAAATTATGAAATAGAATTCAATTTTCTTTTAACCCATAAAAAATATAACCAAGTTTTATGCAATTCTAATATTTTTATAGCACATTGGTGGACTGAATTATTTAACCATAGAATTTAAACATTTGTTTTAAAACTTTTTTAATCGGTATTTATACTTTTATTTTTTTAACAAAAATGTAGAATGTAGAATATTATATTTTAAATACCATCTGACTTCTAAAAATAGAATTCACTAAAAGGTAAATTGCATTTAAAGGAAAAGAATTTTTGCACCTGTTTATTTTAAACATATGTACAAGTCCTGAAATCTAATGTCATAACTAAGTTTATTATTGAATGCTATTTTGAAATGTACAACATCCAAGAAAAAGATGAAAAGAAAATTGAACACGGCCTGATTTGGCACAAACTTTAAAATGTTATTGAATTCAAAATTGTCATCGGAGAATTCCGACAGAACAGGAAGTGAAAAATACTAAGGAGCAGGGGTGGCAATGAGGCAGAGATTATCCGAAAACCGTGAGGATCAGAACCGACGGACGTAGGGAATAACCAATATTATCCCCCCACGGGGATGGGAATAGGGATTATTTTACCCCCAGTACTTAAACGGACGTGGGAGCGGAGAGTACTATCCCCGCCCCGTAGGGATCCCCGCCCCGCTCCCGAATAAATCCCTATATATATATAAAGAAAGAAAGGAGAGTGAGATGGACGGAGATGGGCTTGCCCTAAAAGGTGTCAAACCCATTTCTGTTTTTATTTCTTTATAAGATTGTTTTCTTCAAAGTTGGTTAGAAGTTGAAGTAAAAGGTATTATACATAAAAATAGTTACTTACTAATTTACTTTACTTCAAAGTTATGTATTAAGTGTTTTAATATAATGAATACCAAGTCCTAGCTCTTAAATGATTGGACTTCAATTTCAAGTTGTTCAAAGAAATTTCACTTGGAACTTAAATATTTGTAATATTGGATATATTTTGTAATTTGGATATTTAATATTAAACGATATTTGTAATGTGGTAGAATTTGTATTTTGGATATTGCATATTAAAATGGTTATTAAAATAACGAAATATTAATTTATTTTATTTATTGAATATGGGCGGAGATTCACCGATAACCGTAGGCATCCGCTCGGGGTGGGGATAGGAGTGAAAAAATCCCCGAAATGTTAAATGGGGAATCAATGAAACCACCTCCGCAATCATTGGGGGCGGAGTAGAGAATGCACCCCCATCCTCGCACCCGCACCGTTGCCACCCCTACTAAGGAGACTATTCCGATTACTACGGTCAGAACCTACAAATCATGTTCATGATAGGCCTATGCATTACGTACTTTGCACCCCACTGTAAGATAAGTGTCATTTTATTGTATCAAAACACTGCAAAATATGTTGTTGTGGATTAGCTCTCTTCCCCTGAAACCAGAGTAGATTGTGATCCATATTTAGTGAACACATCAACCAGCACTGACTTCTCCTTGATCTTTAATCTACATTTGAAAACAGTAAGCAAAAATCCATTTGATCAGAAATGGATAAAAATAGAAAACAGTATCATTACGAGATTGGTTAACTCAGAAAATCACCTCTTTGCAGATCCAGGGATTTCCAACTTGGGAACCTTCTGTTCTTTCACTTTTGAAGCTTTCTTTTTCTTACTGACCTGGTTTTTATCTCTTTTCCTCGAGGAAAAGAAGCCAATTGTAAGTTTCATTTTTGGTGACATGGTTTTGCCTTTGACGGACTCCGATGTGCTGAAACATTCACCACTGTCTGATACATCTTGCAATTCTGCTGTTATGACTTCATCTGTGTCTTCTTCAGAGAGAGAATCATCCATAGTAACAGAAGCATTTATGTCTTCTTCTAGATCAGGAATGGTTAAGGTTGATGATGAGTCACTGGATGCTGATTCATCATCGGATGAGGTGGAAGATTGTGAATATGTCATCAAACATTTTATCCGCTTCTGAATCCTCCCAAATGCTACATTATGTCCAGAAAATTGCTGGACAAACCTGCCATGCATACACATTACAAATAAAATGTAATTTGGTTGTACACTTATCAACAGGTTTTTTAAGTGCTAGCTAACAACTTGAATGCTACTTTTTTGATATTTCAGTTGTATGTCAAAAAGGTAAACGTACCTATCAGCATGCTCCTCAGATTTGAAATCAACAAACGCAAAGCCCTTGCATATGGGGTCCTTTGTCTTCTTATTGCCAGAAACAGCTGGGATGATATTAACAATACCAGGAACTCCTTTAAAGGCTGATCGCAGATCTCTGTCTATGTTCTTTTTCTTAGGAAGGTTTGCAACACGCACACGAATACCACTTGGTACAAGTTCAGTTGCTGCATGTTTTCAATATAGTGGCATGAGTCGGATTCATGTCAACCTAGAGAAGACATATCACAGACTGCCAAAATGATGACAGGGAATAACGTGCTTGGTTTAGATGTACATAGCCATTTAGCTCAGCAATATGGTTTTATAAGTAAAAACACAAACAAAATTCAGATAACAAATCAGTGGTGATAGATCAGATAAGTGACTGAGCCACTGGCCTGTCAACTGGATTATTGAGTAACAAGCTCTAAGGGAACCAATGCAAAGACCAGCATGGCATTTTGGGGGGAAAAGAATAAAGTAAAACCTCGAAGTCGGTTTTCCTTCTTCCCATTCTTTTAGTAGATCATCTCCCTCCAAATTAAGGTTTCGAAGAACTACTTTCATCACATTTTTGCTGAATATGTAATAAAATAAACATAATATACATCTCTTCATCCCAATGCTGATAGAACTCTTAACTCATTAACAACACATCTACTCTAATGGTTACATACATCCATCGATTTACCTTCATCCAATCCTCAAAGTGCAAATAATCTTTGAACCAGTTTCGGGAATACTTTTTTACATGTCTAGGGTAATTATGCTCTCTCACATCAGTCCACTGGTTTAGAAAGTATCTCGTTTATCCCAACTGCTACGTCTCTCACTCATACAACGTCAACAAAAAGTTCCTACGAAATGAATACCTTCTCCATCACGCAAATTGAGTATTGTTCAATCTATCCAGCTCCAGTTACATCCTGGTGGTAATCCAGAAGGTAAAGGCATCTCTTCCCAACTGGGGATACAAGGTTCAAGTCTCTTTGAAACCAGATATTACACTCTTGAAAAGAATGAGATATTGTCCCCAAAAAAAAAATGATGGACAAACAGAGAAAGGAATCAAGGCTAATAGCCTAATATGTCAGTCTTCATAACATTCTACTAAAAATCATATCTCAAAGAAGATGGCGGAGGTCATTATAGTTGCAGGAGCAAAAGAATGAACTAGGTTGCTCCTTATCTGCTATATTTCTTATCAGATGCCCATGAAATTTTTTAGCACATATCTATGCTGCAAAACATTACAAAATGAAATGAATTATGCAGGTCCAACCTCTGGAAAAGCATTTAATAGATTAGCAAAGAGGAAACTCTTTGCAAATGTTGAAACTTCAATCACCTAGCCATTTTACAAGAATTAACATCTAGATTCTGGATTTTGCAAGCTATACCCAAAGTTCTCCTGTGGCACATGAACTTCATAGTGCCACCATGCCATGCTCCCAACTTAAGTGTGTGTAATTTTGGGTGCAAGAAAAGATCACAGAATCCTAAATACAAAAGTAATCAGAAACCATTACTTCCTAGCAAATAATGGAGCTCTAAACATAAAGATATCCGTACTCACCAATAACCAAAACTCTTCAACGATGTAATATGACTTGGCACAATAACATGCTAAACAAATAACAGTACTAGACGCTGAAAGGCAATTGAACCAAGGTAGAAAAAAATGGAAGAAAGAAGGGTACAACACAGACCTTTCTTCTTTTCGTCCTTCACGGATGCAGGCTTGACAGGATTCTCTTTAAGTTTATCGATGTTAGCAGCCTGCGCCCTTCTACTCTGTTCAATTTCATCGAGCAGCTTGTCTTCAATAGAAGTGTCATACACCTTCCCTTCACCAAATCCGCGAGGCTTATTTTCGAGGAACTTTCTCATATTCCCAAGTGGCAAAAACATTTCCTCATCTTCCTCTTCACCAGTCTCATCATCCTCCGCGAAACCGTCAATATCATCACCCATCTCATCTTCTTCGTCGTCCAAGTCACTCATTTCCATGAGCGCAGCGTCGCCCTTCCCTAGCTTCTTTAGCCCAGAAACAGAGAAAATATCTCCTCTTTTCTCTAATTGAGGAGGAAAAGTCAAATGGAGACATTGAAATTGGTTTAGAAAAGCGAGGCAAGTGCTTTTTTTGAAGTGTGACAGAACTGAAGTTGAAGTATTAGAGACATAGGAGAGATGTTGCTGAACTTTTCGAGATTTCATTGGTATGAGAAGACAAACAGAGATTAAATTTGAGGTAGAAGCAGAAAGAAGAGAAGACGGATTGCTAGGCATTATTGAGCTCTTCTTCTACTTCGTCTCCAACCTTGCTCCACTCTACATTTATCCGTTCCCTATTTTCTTCGAAGGGGGTACAGGAAGCGGGACTTGAAAGCTCTTAGTTTTCTACATTTTTATATAAGTTATAATTTACAAAACTCAAGTATTGAGGTGTCGTGGTGTAGTTGGTTATCACGTCAGTCTAACACACTGAAGGTCTCCGGTTCGAGTCCGGGCGACGCCAGTTTTTTTTCCCCCTTCTCTTTTTGGGCTTTATTTGCAATTTGTTGTTTACTGATTGGGCTCCTATATGTGTAGTTAGTCTGGGCCAGTCTTCCACTAACTATGATTCGATGATGGCACATGTTGTCAGTCTTTTACTTGAATTGATTAATTGAACAAATAAAAATAATAATAATAATAAGAAGAAGAAGAAGATGAACAAATAAAAATAGCACAATAATACTCATGCAGCCCTTATGTATATTTGTGGTTTTGGGTGCTTCAATAAATATCGATTAACTAACCCATAATTGTTAATTTTACTGACATGACATATTGACCTATCAATTTTATTAACGTAGCAACATAGAATATCAACTTGATGACGCATCAAATACTATAGTCAAATTTTATTTTATTTTTTTCCTTAACAATGTAAAGCACATGGCTTCATTTGCAACGAAAAATATTTTATTTATCTTTTATAAATTAAAATGTGAAATTACATTATTTTGTTTTACTTTTGAAAAAATTTAAGTTAGACAAGAGAAATTCCAATGAATATGGGAGTTTCCTCCCCGGGATATATACTCCCCTATGGCAGGTAGAAGTAGAAAGGAGAAAATAGATAATAAATTGATTTAAAAGCTAAAAATTAAATTAATGTTCCCATTTAGATATGCATAGGAGTTTCTGAGTAGAGTGTTGAGGTTTAAGGAAGAAAAATTCAGGTATAAAATGTGACCTCCAATTTGGTCATTACTGAAATCAATATCTTTAACTAAAGCCGAGTTTATTCAACGATGAGAATTTAATTGTAGAAATTATGATAAAGTCTTTGTAAAATAAAGGGATGAGTAGCAGCATAGGCCAAAAATTTCTTCTACCTCACTTTAACAACTGGCTGCAGTCCAAATAATCCTGTCTATTACATATATAAAAAGTAAATAAAAACGGATAGATGAGTTGAACAAAGGGGAAACCAGTTGCAGCAGGGTCAACAAGAAGAGCAAAAATTATTAGAAGAAAAAAATGTTGGAATACAGATGATATAGGTATAGATAGGGTGTTTGTACCCCACAGAGTGTGGGGGTTTTTTTTCATGTCAATTAGTATAGGTATAGGGGTAAGCAGACATATTTCCTTCGGTGTTGGCATTTGGTAATTTTGTGCTTTCCCCCTTCTGTCTTTTCATTTCCTTAATTTGTCTATTTATTTTTCACCTAAATAATGCCTATGACTATAATATTTTTATTCTTCTGGCACCGAAATGCCAGCCAGAGCCCAGCAAACACAAAGGCAAGAAAAAAAAAAAAAAGAAAACTAAAGTATGAATTACTGTATGGAAAGAGTCTCTAGAGGATGTAGTATCGGCCAGTTATGTTCTCTCTATAGAGCTAGCTTAACCCAATTAAATTATTAAATTTCTTTTTCCTCTTATCCAGTACTGTGCATTTGTAAATATATATATAGTCGTTGAGATTTCATTTCACACACGACATTAATATATATCTAGCCATGAACATTGTATAATATAAAAAAAAAAAAAAATTTTCTAACCATGATCCTGAATAAATTAAGCAAATATAAACATATATGGCTGAGAGTTGTAAGTTGTAACAATAGACAAGCCGGTTTGTCAGGTCTTTAAATTAACATAGCATAAATTCAGAGACTTCCTTTTTTTTTTTTATTGAAGATTGTCTATTAAATTAATTAGTTGGCCCATCAACTCACATATATGTCAATGAAATGGACGATATGAAGGCTCCGAAATTAAAGAAAGAAAAAGATTGAAGAAGACGTCTTTTTATATATTGGATTTATTTTGGACATAAGCCTTGAAAGTAGAAATATAGTGATGGTGGAGCATAATGTCTTCTTACAAATTAAACCCTAGCTATATAAATCAATTATTATTTTTATTATTTTTTCTTTTTTAACATATGAAGATGAATTATTTATCATCTCAGTCCAATCATATCAATGCATTGCCACATATGTCCACTCACTAATTGAAGAACAGAGTAACAACAAAAAAAGGAGAAAAAGTGACAACTTAGATATTTTGAGAAAAAACTTGAATTGAACTGAACAAAATTGGCCTTAATATAGGCATACATATCCGAAATTAAAGTAGACGTGATGTTACTGACAAGATCCACTAAGATCCACTAAGAGCTAAATAATAGGACAAAAACAACATTTAATGGACTGAAAAATAGCAACTAACTAAAGACTTATTCAAACTAAGATGACTGCCTACAAATTGGACACCTGGACACAGACTGAAGACAGCTGGACTTTCATGAGCTGGTGTTGATTTTTAACACTCCCCCTCAACGCCAGCTTATGTCCTTCTCACCATGCTGAGCCGATAACGAAACCTTTCAACCTTGTTACCACTCAGGCCTTTAATTAACACATCTGCAATTTGGTCTTCTGTTTTAACCTTTTTCAACTCAATCTCTTCTTGCAAAACTTTCTCTCTGATAAAGTGATAACGGATTGCCACATGCTTGGTCCTTGCATGTAAAATTGGATTTTCTGCCAAACATATTGCTGATTGGTTGTCGCAAAATAGTGGAATTGCGTAATTTATTATACAATTAAGATCCTTTAGCAACTGTATAAGCCATACACTTTCTTGAGCTGCCATTGCCGCTGCTCGATATTCCGCCAGTGATACACTTTGCTGTCTTTTACTGCACCATGAAACTAGTCCTGCTCCCAGCATGAAAACATATCCAGTAGTTGAACGACGAGTATCATGATCTCCAGCAAAATCAGCATCACAGAAGCCAATCAATTTGCAATCTTCACCTTTTCTATAAAGGATACCATAATCAAATGTACTTTTCACATACCGCAAAATCCGTCGAACTCGTTCAAGATGTGGCTTCTTTGGACTTTGCATATAACGACTCATCACACCTACTGCATAAGAGATATCAGGCCTGGTTAGAGTTAGATAGATTAGACTACCTACCAATTGCCGATACATAGTCGCATCTTCTAAATCTTCCCCTTCAAGAGAACAAATATTATCATTTGGCTCCACTGGAGTTGCGATTGGCTTGCACTCAGACATTCCAAACTTTTTCAATAAATCTTTGGAATACTTTTGTTGATGGAGAAGCATTCCTTCCGATGTGTGATCAACTTCTAGACCGAGAAAGTGCTTGAGCTATCCCAATTCCTTCATTTGAAAACGAATCGATAAATTCTCTCTTGTTTGCAAAATTTCTTCTTCACAATCTCCTGTTATTATTAAATCATCCACGTACACTAGAACAATTACCAGCTTCCCTCCTTTGTTTTTAACAAACAGACTTGGATCTGCGGATGCCACTAAGAACCCATCATGAGTAAGAAATTCTGAAATCTTACCATACCAAGCCCTCAGCGCTTGCTTCAATCCGCAAAGTGCTTTTCGAAGCTTACACACATAGTTATGATGAACTGCACACTGAAACCCAATTGGCTGATTCATATAAATTTCACGATCCAACTCCCCATGTAAAAATGCATTCTTCACGTCCATTTGCCACAAACACCAATTTTTGCTAGCTGCTAGTGCAAGTAAGACCCGAACCGTGGTAATCTTAGCAACAAGACTAAACGTTTCATCATAGTCTTGTCCATATTGCTGAGAGAACCCACGCGCTACCAATCGAGCCTTGTATCTTTCAATTGATCCATCGGTGCGGTGCTTTAATTTGTAAATCCACTTGCAAGAAATTGGTTCTACATCCTTCGGCTTTGGTACAAGTTCCCAAGTCTGGTTGTGTTTAAGTGCAACAATTTCCTCTTCCATAGCTTTAATCCAATTTGCATTTTGAGTTGCTTCTCCAAACGTCTCTGGCTCCATTGTATCTGCTTCTTCTACTGTGGCAGCATTAGCATATCTAGGATTCGCCTTTTTGATTCTTGTTGATCTTCTCAAAGGAGATGGTGTTCTCGCTTCACCATGTTCAGCTGTTGCATGTGGTTGTTGATACAAACCAGTTTGCCATGGATTCCGAACTATTTCACCTTCTCTATCACAAGCGCATCGTTATTTTTAGGCTCATCATCAAAACTCAGCTGGATTTAAGAAGGCTGTGCATCATTAAAAATCTCCGAATTTGGCAGCTCATCCTTTTTCGAAGTCCACGAAGAAGAAGCTTCATCGAACACCACATTTCGAGATGTGTAGCATTTGCCACTTATAGGATCACAACATCTCCAACCTTTTCTTTGGCTGTCATATCCTATAAAGATACATTTTATAGCTTTCTTGTCCATTTTACTACGCAAATGGTCAGGTATGAACACATAGCACACACATCCGAAAACTCGAAAATAACTAACCGAAGGTTTTCTATTCCATATTTTTTCAAAAGGTGATAGAAAACCTGACCTTTGTTGAGGGAGGCGATTGATAACAAATGCAGCAGTCCTCATTGCTTCTGCCCAAAATCTGCCTTGTACATTCTTTGCATGAAGCATACTCCGACAAATTTCAGCCAATTGTCTATTCTTCCTCTCAGCTACATCGTTTTGTTGCGGCGTATTAGGACATGTAAGCTGATGATGTATTCGACAATCTCGAAGATACTCAGAAAACTCATTCGAGCTATATTCTCCACCATTATCCGTTCGTAAGCAACGAATTCTTTTTCCAACCTCTGCTTCAGTCGTCTCCTTGAACTCTTTAAATTTCAAAAATGTGTCAGATTTTTCTTTTACAAAATAGACCCACACATACCTTGAGAAATCATCAATGAAGGTCACCATGTACTTCATTCCACCATTTGATGCCTGTTTAACAGGTCCAAACACATCAGAATGCAGTAACTCTAATGTTTCTTTTGCTTGAAACTTAGAATTTGCATATGGCAATTGATGGGCTTTTCCATATTGACAGCAAGCGCAAATCGCATCAGTTCTTACTTCAAGTTGTGGAAGACCTCTTAACATCGATTTCTTCATCATTACATCAAGCTTAGAATAGCTTACATGACCCAATCGCATGTGCCACAAATCCGCTGTCTCGTTCCTCCTGGTCTTGTCTACATATGCAGCCTCCGCTGACATCACATAAATCGATTCTGATTTCTGCCCCTCTATTATTGGCTTTTCTGAAATCTTGAGATCTCGATATACCTTCACATCTTTTGGGCCAAATAAAACAAAGTAACCCATAGATGTTAATTGTGATATTGAAAGTAAATTTTTCTTCATACCTGGAACATGATAGACATTTTGAAGTGATACATCATTATCATTCTGCTGCGGAGAAATTATTGTGTTACCAATGTGGGCTATTGGTAGCTTTGTGTCGCTTGCTGTCACCACCACACGACTTCCCTTGTACTTTGACAAATTTTGCAGCTTTTCTTTATCACCCGTCATATGATTTGAGCAGCCTGAGTTAACAATCCAGTCCTTCCTGTAATTAATTTCCTTTGTTGTAATAGTTAGAGCTGACTCCTCTTCTTCTATCGCAACAAGAGCCTCAGCATCCCATTCGTCTTCACTTTTGGACGTAGCAGCATTGCTCTCAACAGGCTTTTTCTTTGACCAGCAATCTTTTGACGTGTGACCCTTCTTTCCGCAATTGTAACATTTTCCTTCAAACTTCTTTGTGTTACCATAATGCTTTGGTGCTCCCCCTGCAGGGTTACCCTTTTCATCTTGATTTCTTTTTGATCCTGAGGCAGCATTTTGCTTGGAATTTCATTTACTCCTACCGGCATAGAGTGCTTCCTCTTCACTTTTCGATGACATTCCTGTCATTTGCTTAGCCAATGCTTTTTGACCAACCCATAAATTCTCGAACTCAACAAGTGATGGCTGATTTTGCCATCCTTGTACTGCAGCAACGAAGCCTCTATATTCAGGTCTCAAACCATGAATGATACTCTCTTCATTCTGGTTTCACCGATTGGAGCTTGTGGATCCAATTCAGAAATCTCTCGACATAAGGATTTCACCTTGTGAAAATACTGAGCAATTGTCATGTTACGCTGTGTCATTGACAATAACTCATTCTCTAGAAGTTGGAGTATTGTCTCATTTTTCTTCGAAAACAGATCAGCAAAAGTATCCCAAGCTTCTTTTGGGGTCTTTGCATTCCGAATGTGTTCCAACACATCCTCTTCCACTGTTGTCTTCAAGGAAAACATGGCTTTACCTGCCTTAATCTTCCATTTCCTCAGAGCACCATTGTCGTCTTCTTCTGGTTGTGTAGTTTCAGCCCCATTAACTACTTCCCATAGATCTTGGCCTTGCAGATATGACATCATGCATGTAGACCAAGAATTATAATTTTGATTGCCCAGCTTTTTGATTCCACCAATGACTTGTAGATCAGCCATCTCATCAACAACAAGAACAGCTTTCAGGAAATTAGTACGCAGGCTCTTTAATCAAACCTTGTTCTGATACCAGATTGAAGAACAGAGTAACAACAAAAAAAGGAGAAAAAGTGACAACTGAGATATTTTGAGAAAAAGCTTGAATTGAACTGAACAAAATTGGCCTTAATATAGGCATACATATCCGAAATTAAAGTAGACATGATGTTACTGACAAGATCCACTAAGATCCACTAAGAGCTAAATAATAGGACAAAAACAGCATTTAATGGACTGAAAAATAGCAACTAACTAAAGACTTATTCAAACTAAGATGACTGCCTACAAATTGGACACCTGGACACAGACTCTAGACAGCTGGACTTTCATGAGCTGGTGTTGATTTTTAACACTAATGCCTTAATATGCAAACCCCTAATCATATCAAACTTTAAAAACGTCTTAATATGTACAATATATTGTACTGCAATGCCGAAAATAAGGACTTGCTTACTATCGCAATTTAACCCAGTTGAGGTGTTCTAAAAGTCGTATTCGAAGTGTTTGGAGAGACGGGTATTTATACTAAGTTTTATATATCTATATGAGCATATTTTGTAATTGATGTTTATCTTGATGTGGAAAATTAATATCATTGATTTGCACAAAAGAAATTAACTAAGAATGAAGATAAGCAACAAAATTAATTAATTATGCCTGTAGATGGGAAAATATAATGTATTTGGTAGAACGCATCATTAAGCTCCCTATAGGCACTTCAAAAAGAGGATATATATAGATAAATTATTGGGGCATTTGAATAAATTAATTGAGCTACCAAACTCTAAAGCGTATGCTATGACAGAAACCTAATTAATTAATTTATCTATATATGTGAATTTTGTTAATTAATTAAAAGCCTAACTAATTAAGAAGAAGTCATGTGTGGCATCATTTCTACTGGTACATACTTTCACTCATAACATAATTATTTGCACTAGCTGCGTTTCTTTTAGTTGGGAGAATTTTTTTAGAGATTTCAAACTATATATATTGAGAGTCTGTTTCTTTTTTTTTTTTTTTTTTTTCCGCCGTTGGCTCTATTTGATGATTTATAATCAGTGTTTGGTAAGAATATGATAAATTTTTATTGTAAATATATGAAATAACTAGTATAAAAAAAAATAAAAGCAAGGGCTTTTGTGAAAAGTCGGTTATATATATATATTTGTTGATTAATAATTAGTGTTTGATAAAAATATGATAGATTTTTATCAATAGTATATGAGAAAAGGTTCTCGTGAAACATAAGTTTTATTCATGAATGTAAAACAATAGTTTTTTCTTTATAAAATCTATCAACAATTATTAGTAAAATCTAACCAAACACTTATATTTCTATTATTTAGTATAAAAAACAAACAACACTTAAAACAGGTATATAAACAGGCTTTGAATGTTAATAAATAGTATAAAGTTATAAAAAGAACCATATATATGTAAATTAACCTCATAGTCAAAAACTACACAATTGAATGGCAATAAATATATAAATTATTTGATAATGGGTCTGAAAATGTCTTATTGAAAATGTCTCAATCTATGTCACCGACCATAGCTCAAAAGGTGAAATTGGGGTCCTATGTATATGGATATATATGCTTCAATTCTTTTGTTTTCTTTTTTTTTGGTAGAACAATTCTTTTGTTTTCTTAATATAAAGCATATATAGCTATGGATAGGAACTGATACCGGAATCCTAAGGCTCTTCATCAAGCTAACAAGACTCGTGATCTTAATTAGTAATTATCTGGGTATATATAACAGTACCAAAAAAAAAAAAAAATTATCTGGGTATATAAATATATCAAATTAATTTCTACCTCAATTTAAGGGAAAAAAATGAAAGAAGAAAGCAAATGAAAAGGAACTATTCCTGTTGATTTACTTTATGAATATGGACTGTTGTCTTTGAGAGGCAAATAATATATATTTAAAATAAAAGGGAAAAAAACAGTGTGAAAATGATGTTTAATTCTACTTTATTTTTAATTTTTATTTATATCATGAAAATTGAAAACTTGCAAGCAATTAATTAGATTGTGCTAAGTGTCAAATTTATGTGGCTTCTTTATGAACCTCTGACCGACTGACCATGTAGCTTGTTCCACGAACATGTTAATATCAAACAAGTATTTCTACTTCAATTTTTGCCCCATGAAAAAATATATTTCTATTTGAAACTCATACAGCAGACTTTTCGTAAGTAAAAATTCATTATAAAATATGTTAGATTTAGCCGCAAGAATGATTGTATCAACTAAGAAATTCATTCAACAGTAAAATTATATCAAAATTTTATTGTAAATATCTACGGTATAATTTTGTAGCAGCAATATGCAATAACTGTTTTATTGTTGACAAAAAAACTCATTTAGTAGCAATATCCAAATGTTCATATAGTAACAATAAAATAGTTTTTACATATTGCTGCTACAAAATTATAATCGTTGGTATTTTCAACAAAAATTTAATATAATTTTACTGTTAAATGTGTTTTTTAAATAAATAAAATTATAATATGTAATTATGTGATAATTAAGTGACAACAACGTCGATATACATGGATGAAAAGGAAATTAAGAAAATACGTAGACAAGTACTGTAATGGAGATACATGACATATATAGTTTATGAGCTTGTCGTCATTCCTCCCTAAAATATGAAATATAAATTAATGGAAAGATGATTTAATTAATTATCAACTAATAATTAAGATGTTGACTTTATATGTAGTATGATCATGCCTAACTAATACCAAAAAATATCAATTGTATAGCAACACAACACAGATAATGAAAGAAGATGTCGTTGGTGCGTGATTATGTATTTGTACTTTAAATGGTTGGCATTAATTTTAATTTCATTTTTATTTTAGCTAAATAATTTGACAATACTAAAACTGTATAGAGATATTAGATATGATATTTTGTGGTGAAACTAATTGGCCACATGCTCCTTTCCCACAACAGTTCAAATTGCGTTCCCACCCAACCATTCTCGACAAATTTCTACATCCATTAATTTTAATTTATATAAATGTTAAAATGTAATTGATTCAGCTAATTAAATCCAACTTTTTATGTAGTACCTTCTTATCTTTTTCTTTAACTATGTGTACTTTTTTGCTTCACTGAATTAACCACATATGTAGGTATTTATTAACAGAAATAACACCGTTTAAAAATATTTTTTATAAAAAGAGACATTGGTTATAGGGGAAAATAATTATAAAAAATATTTTCAGAATAATGTAAAAATATTTTTCTTTATTTGACATGTAAAATGCAAATCCGTAAAATAAATATACGGCTATAAAATAATTGTTTTATGTACAAAAGAAATTAATATTGGTTTGTATTTTATCTCTCTTTCTCAAAATAACTTCTTATCTGAAATCCTTATTTATCAATTTTTTTTTATTTTCAATATAATTTTTTCAACTTATTTTCTTTTTACATTATAAACACTTAAGAATAAAAAATATTTTCTAAAAAAATATTGTGCTTAAAACAAACAGTTTGTAGAATTCTAATTTAATTATGCGTACAAAAAAATTATTAACTCAATCGTACAGTAATATACTCCCTCCGGTTTTGAAAATATGTCGTTTAAGGTTATTCATCAAAACCAATAAATTATTAATTGTGTTATTAAAATGACTAATTTACCCTTAATAATTTTGTACTAAATCTCTACTTTCTATGTTAAAATTCTCTTCCTTCTTACTCCATCCGTTTTCAAATATTAGTCACTTTATAATTTTTACTTTGATTTTTTTTATATGTCATTTTAGATTACCAATGTATTTTTTGCAATATTTTCTCATATTTACTCTCATTAAAAGTATGAGAGAAAATATTGTAAAAAATACATTGGTAATTTAAGATGATATATAAAAAAACCAAACTAAAAATTCTAAAGTTATCAATATTTGAAACCGGAGGAATATATATATATATATATATATATATATATATAAAGAAAATAAACAAGTGAAAGAGTTAGAATGAGAATATTTGGGTTGATGTGTTTATGGTAGAAGTGTTGCAGTATAGGTAATTGGTTGTATCACAGTAATTGAGTGCCATACCTAGTAACATTTAATTAAATATAAATTGGAGTTTGAATGAGTCAAATTTTACATGATTTTGTATTTCTGGAGCGGAAAAAGGAAACCAAGTAGCTGCTAATTAGTTATGTATGTATACTTAACATTATTACGCAATATGCGTTGGTTGAGTTCATTATCTTCTCCCATACGTACCAATTAGTATTATAAGACCTTTTTATTAAAATAAATAAATAAATAATGTAGAGGTCGTTAAATACATTTGACTGCTATGAAGAAAAAAGAGGAAAAAGTACATGAGAGGGCATATATGTCAAAATATACCCAACAACTTCTTCAATAGCTTGCATTGATTTTGCTTAAATTCATCTCTACTACTTTCCAAATACAGCTAGCTACTTCAACAGATTTACTACATTATTTCTCTCCCTCAAATACATATTAAAAAATATATATATATATTATTATTTTGATTAATTGAACCTATAAAAGATTGCAGCTATTTGACCGCATTTTCAATATTAATGTTTCCAACTAATTTACCAATAATTGATCTTTTATTTTTTTTCAAACATACAGAAAACTATCATGTCAATTTCATTTGCCATCTCTTCTCTACCAATTTATCTTGCTTCGTTTTAATTAATTATCAACTGATAGTTCCAGGAAAAAACATATCTTCACGCGGTCAGAGATGGCCAAAAGATCACCTAGTTTAGAAAAAGACCGCCTACCTGTATCAAAAAAAGTGTGAGGACCGGGTGACCTTCGGGTCCACTCCGATGCCTAAATTAGAGATTTTAGAGAATGAGAATAAGAATAAGAATGAAATTTTGAGGATTCAGAGATAAGATACCTGTAGAGTTCCCCTCTATCTTTTCTATACTTAATCGGTCCGCGTGACTGTATTAGGCCGTTATGTACGCTCATTTCTTATTGGTTGGGCTTGAGCTGCTCTTGGTCCCCTTATGGCATGTCCATGCTGGAGACTCATCTTACGCTTATCCCCGCGGCATCTATCGCTGGTACAGGATCCAGTCTTTACACGTGTACAGTAGAAACCAGCTTACCTGTCCTTTTAAATAGAAAACCTAATTAAAGCACAAGTTATCTGAACAGGGGCACAAGAGGCTCATTTTCCTGATCCAGTCGGTCATTATTAAAGGTGTTGCCTCGCAACTGTCCTTGGTGACCAAATGGAAGGTTGAAGAGGCACCATGAGGTAATTGCTTGTTGTGTAAAATCATGGACGAGCGACGCGGTTATTAGCCGTGTAAAACACGCGGTAGGTTTTAAGACTACATGCTATCAACAACCTATTCTAATATTTTCTTACTTTTAATTTGTATTTTCTTGTGTATATACATACATATATTAGTTAACTCCATCTACAAGAAATTTCACCTTAACAATAATTAATTTTTATTGAATGAACTTGCTAAGGAAAATTTTGTCTATTAAAACGAAGAAATGCTGTAATGATATACCAATTTTGTCTAATTTTTTTCATTTTCTTGTATTGTGTAAACGTGGGAGATAATTATCATATGAGGAATACATGCCTATCATCTCATTACAAGTTAATTCGTGAATGTTGCAATTTGCTTCTGATATATATATATTTTTTTAACATATTGATTTATAATCTTTTTGTTTTAATAGTATTAATCTTGTACTTGACACTTTTTTCTAGCATGAGTTATAGTATCCATTAACTAACATATGATACAATTTTTTATAAAAATAGAAAATTCTAGAGTTTATAGAAGGAGTTCAAACCATGCTTTATATGGAAATATATCATAGCTACATATGTAAATTATGTTTCCTATTTAGTCTAATATGTCCACAAAAATTGTGTTACATCCCTATTAATGGATATTACAGTCTGTACGAGAAAAATATATTAAGGCTAGGGTTAATACTATCAAAACAAAAAGATCATGTATTCAATGTATTAAATAAAAAAAAATCAATCAGAAGATTAATAACAAAATCTTTAAAAATTTAGGGAACTCGTAACGCATTTTGTCGTAATTAAACAGAAAGATGAATAATGATTCAATTTGCATATGTGTACACATTTTTATATTTAATTTACATATATAGGGCTCAAAGGACTAGTGTGCGAGGAACAGACAAGAAACAACCACAAAATCCTCAACGAAATGACATGTTTCAGTAACTTGGCACTTCACAAGCTTATTAAATTAAAAAAGCGGTTCTTGTGTATTCTGTTTCTTGATCACTGCTTAATTACTCAATAACTAATTAATTACCACCTCTTAATTAGTTAGCAAATTAGAGAAATTGACACTTTTTTACTTAAGGAGAAAAAAGGAAAAAAAAAAAAAAAGAAGAAAAGATTAGATTAAAATGGTGGCACCATGTAAGTAATAGAAAACAAAAAGACAAGTTGGTACAAATTAATGATCCAGCGGAAAAGGTAAATTACAATAATTTGAAAGTAAACAGGTCCAGAATATATAATGCTTTTAAAATTTCAAGAGATTATGTGCAACTTTTTGATGGTTCAAAATGTTAAATCATGAGCATCAGATGTAAAGATAATTCGGTTACTTTATAGCAGTTCATAAATTAGAGCTTTATTTTTTTCAAGGCTTCACCACTCTACCAAAAGTTTTCAAAAATTACTTCTGGCCAACTTTTCATCATTTCCTGTAAATTAATTTTTCTTCCCTTTTTTTTTTAAAAAAAAAATTTTAATTAAGATTCTAGAATTATGATTTCTACCATTTCACATTTATTTATCATAGGACCTATCTACTAATTTCTTCTTACCACTCTATCTCTCTATATTGAATCTTTATAGGAATCCCTGTATTTTTCTCTCAAAAAAAAAAAAAATCTCTGTACAAATTCGGAACCAGTATACTATCCGAATTTTTTTTTAAAAAAAATCTTTAGAAATTAATTGAAACACGAAAACAATAACAAAAATATTTAGGCAGCGTTTGATTTTTATATAAATTTTAAAAAATTTAACCCTTTAAATTTTTTGTATCAAAGCTGGGTTCAAGCTAGAATACGTGCTCAAACGAGCAGTAGTGAAGCTCATCATTTTTTTTTTTTTTTTTTTTTCATTCACAAGACTCAAACTTCAATTTTTGTTTGATTAAAGAGTTCCTTACCATAGAACCGCCGTAGATTTTAAATATATATTGAGTTCAACTAAATATCTGAGGAATAAAACTATAAAATTAGACAAAAAAATCATTCATTTTTTCTTAAAGAATTAGACAATTGATTTATTGCTTTTGTCAGAGCAGTTGACCGAACTTAACTGAAATTTATCCAAAATCACGAGAACCTAATTAAATTAAATTGAACCGCATTGGATTGAAATAACAAAAATTTATTAGAATTAAATTAATATTTCATCTACCAAACTTTGCTTTCCCTATATATAATTCTATAAGTTTAATTAAATATATTATTGCATAATTTTATATATATATATATTACCATATATGAATTTACCAATTATTAAGATTTTTAATGAATTTAATGTGAAGTACTAAATATCTTATATTACGAAAAAAATTAAAAATTTTGTATATATAAATATAATAGGTATATATTATTGAAATTTTCATATGTATTATAATATAATGTTGCTTTGTTATATATATATTCTCCACGACATATCGGATATTTTATTATTAATTTCATTAG
Source organism: Euphorbia tirucalli (assembly GCA_039660915.1). Taxonomy (NCBI): domain Eukaryota; kingdom Viridiplantae; phylum Streptophyta; class Magnoliopsida; order Malpighiales; family Euphorbiaceae; genus Euphorbia; species Euphorbia tirucalli. The sequence continues at coordinate 13,260,025 of CM077636.1, read as the reverse complement.
TTCACAATTTTATCATTTTAATATGTATCAATTATCTTGTTTTGCTAGACATTAATATATAGTTTTTAAACAAATGTTATTTTATTTAAAGCCGGAGGGCTTTGAAAATTCTGAGGAGCTGGGTTCAAATTCCAGATCCTTCACCCATCAAATATATATATATATATATAAAGTATTTATTTTGTGTAAGTGGTTGATTTTTTTTTTTTTTTTTTTTTGGCATAAACTATTTGAGATTTATCTTTTTACTGGCATTGTAGATTTATTTTGTTGAAATTATTAGATATTTATTTGCTAGTTTTGTATTTCTTTGATAAATGTAAAATGATTGTATCACAATGATGCAATTAGGGTTTAATATGGATCTTAGAAATTTTTTGAACTGGACCATATAATTAAATAAAAACATTTAAAGTAAAATCGAATTATTGATTTTTTCTTTTGGACTATACTACATTGTACATTTTAATTTTATCACGTAAAATTTCTAAGATGTGTTAATATCCAAACCGAGAACCGTACTAAACTAGTATGTTTTTATTTTTATCAATATTAATAGACTATTGCGTGCACACTCTTTCATAATATATATCCTATTTTGCTAGTATTCTCATTATACTGTATATGATTTATTATTAATAATAGTATTATTTTTGTTATTATGTATCAAAGATGTTTATTTTATTCAGTAGGTAATTTATTATGAAGAATGTAAATGTGTCACGCACAATATTAATTTAAAACTCTTTGTAATTATAATATTCTAATATTTTAAAAATAATTTATTATAATTTGTGTTCAATATTAATATATATTCTGAATAATCAAATATTTAAATTGGATTTTGTTGAATACATTCTAATCCGAAAAATATCATTCCTCAATATAATTCTGGACACTTATGTTTATAAATATAATTTTGGGAATTCTTAATTATCTAGAATATGAATTGTACCGAACCGATATCAATTATAGATGTTAGAGATAATAATAAAGTTATTTTTGAATCTTACTTATAAATTTAAACTTTTGGATCAAATAATTTTATGATATGCTATGAGAATCTCTTACACTTTGAAGTCAGAGGTTTAAATTATAGCAATTTCATATTATTGAAATTTTAACACGTAGCAAAGTAGATATATATCGTACACGGTTCAAATACAAAGGATATTTACATAAGGATGTGTATATGAAATTACGATATAATCTATTTTTGAGCTTTATTAATTGGTTTAATTTGTATTTTTGATTAAATGTTTTATAACAATAGATGTAGCTTAATAAAAATTAAAAAAAGAATTGTGCGGATCTGTATACCTTGCTTCCCAAATGCCAATATGACCCGACAAGTTTCATCAACATAAATGCGAGTAGATACATCATGAAAATACACAGGATTTTAAAAGTCAATAAAATTTATTATTTTTCTTTCTTAGAAAAAAAAAAAAATTATACATATATATATATATATATATATATATTTATGTTAGGAAGAAATAAATAAAGTGCAGACCCTTCAAATCTGCTCATATCCTGTCATCAGTTACGATATGGATATGACGATTTCTAACAATTAAATTACAGAAAAAAAAAATAAAAAATAAAAAACTATAACACACAGGCAAAAATCATAAAATAGGAAAATGATGCAAGAGGCCATTCCCATATCATTAAGAAAGGAACGCAATTCTGCCATATACTGAAAATAAAACAAAACCCCATTGACTAACATAAATTCATACTGATTTGGATAGAGAGATCAAGGAGTTGCTTGATAATCTAATTCAGCACTTAAAATTTATTAATTTTAAATTTATTTAATCGCTTAAAAATTTTAGTTACCTTAAAAAAGAGTGAATTTAACAAGTTAAAATATTTAACTTAAAATTTTAAGTTGGATATTATGAACAGTTATTTTCAATTCCTAGCTTTATTTTTTGTATTTATTAAATAATCCTATCATTTAATAGTTTGAATATTTATATTATTTAACATTTATATTTATCATTTAATTTTTTAGTATTTAATTTTCAATTTTACCAAACTGTATCCAAATATCATTGATGGAAAAAATAATAAAAATAAAATTTTTTTTTACAATTAAGAATCCCCGTGTAGATTGAATGATACTGCAGGCAATAGCTAAATCAACTGAAAAAATTTCTCAACATTAATAGATGTTACAATTATAAGTACACATAATATAAGCTAATAGAAAAAAGTTAACAACTTAAGTAAGAATTATTAAATATACATTATTTGTTTCGTATTTGGATCCAATTAATCAACTGAACATTAATCTACTACTTTTTAGGTTGTTTTTCCTTAATTAATTTATTTTTTTGAGTGTATTCATAATTAAATTCAAGATATTATTTAAACAATCAGTTGGGGGTTATTTCTCTCTACAGCCAATTAACCAATCAAATTTACATTATTAAAGACACTATGAAGTAAATAAAAAGCTGTTGCATATTTCTGTTGCACAAAAATAATTGTTATTGGGAATTTGATTGTGGCATGGAATTTGATTCATTGGGCTAAGTAATAATGATATGATGGAAAAAAATTTCACATTATTGTTCCATATGCAAGTGCTTGATGTGTTGCCATACCATCATTTAGAGTAGCAGCCATTGATTTAGGCTTGAATCTAATTCACTGCTTCTCTCACTACTACTAATGGGGTAGCCCAAAACTTAGACATCTAAATGCTATTGCACACGTGTACAGCCATGATTGTTTTATCCAATGGTGGGGAAGTAAGGCATAAATTGCGAATATAGTGTATATGGTATGGGATATAAATGTAAATTTATTTTTGTATTTTATTTTAGCTGTAATTGTCTAGAAAATACAAGGATCGAGAAAGATTTGTCCTAATGCGGGATGTCAAAAATTTGATTGTAAATTTGATCATGTGGTCTTTCATTTTAATACGTGTGGAAACACAAATCATACCTAAGGACTTTATGGTTCCTTATTTGTAGCAAGAAAATTCTCCCACACATCATCAAATGTCATTAATTGAGTTATCATTATTATAATATTAATTATCATACTGCACTACTGTATTAATATCATTATTATACATATAACATTTTTATCCTTCTTTGTATGTGTTTGGTCAAGAGTAAAACTCGAGTCAAACTTTGTCATGAAAACTACTTGGTAAGTAAAAAAATCTCACTCTGTAGAGTTTAACTTTCACATATGTTTGGTTTTGTTGTTGATTTATGACTTCTGTTGTTTGATATTTGTTAAAATTAGCCGATTTTAACCAAATAAAATCTAATGTAGTGTCATTCAATTGTAAAATACACGATAGCATATGAAAAGCTCATATAAGAATAGGCAGAATAGCCTCAATTTCATTTTAATCTAACAATAAAAGAATCGATTATAAATAGATTAGGATTCCAAGCACTATGGTCCAAGAAAAATAAATAACTAACCAACTTCAAAGTTAAATTTATTATAATCATATCAATATCAAATATCAGACAAAAAAAATCCTATAATTTTATTTCCTAAATCATAGATATATTTTTATACAAAAAGTGAAAATAAAAACGAGGGCTTTTTGCTATTCAATAGGCTACATTTTTTTAAGTAGCTCGCTTATAGTGCATGCCCATTGAACAATGAATTAGGCAAAAGAAAAAGTTTGTTGAAGCATCATATTGCATACTCCTAGATACTAAAATAATTAGTAGCTAGGCCAGCTTCTTTCTATTAATTGGCACACAAATTAAAGATATTTGGTTTAATTAATATAATTGGAGTAGTCCATTACCTACATTTGTATTCATATAGCTCTTTATGTCCAATTGATAAAAATCCGAATTAAATAAGTGGACTCTAAAAAAGATGAGTACAAATGTTTAAAACAATCCTATAAAAAATGTTTAAAATAATGAAAAGGTATATTATTTTGAAACAAATATATTATTTATTTTGGGAAGTTTTTATCCATCTATAAATGATGAATAACATATCTGTTTAGTGAAAATAATTCATTAATTTAACATCAAAAACTAAGTGGTAAAACGTAAAAAGAGAAAGGAATAAACATTCAAACATTTCGAACGAGAATAGAACCTAAAGTCTGTAATAATGAATAGACAACACAATTTGTTGATCGTTTAACACAATCAAACTGTTGTAAGTTAAAATTAGACACTAGTAGTTTACAATTAAAGATATTAAGTCCTAAAGGATACCTATCAAAATTAGATTCAATTAAATTAAAGCATTATAAACTATTTTCGCATCTAGTTCAATAATAATATTTGACACCTGTAAATTTTTAGTCAAGAAAGTACTTCCTTCCAAGGAATAGCTTCTAAAATAAAGTCATTTTTAGAAGAAGAAGAAGAAAAAAAAAGTTTCATTCGTTGAAGCTTAATACTTATTTAATGCTTCCAATGAACACATTTTAATTTTCCTTTACGCCAAAAAGAAGCAAGGTATACTTCATCAATGTTGCATCTTACGATAAGATGAGCGAGACGAATCCACACAATCAATATGTTAGAGTTTGTTACTTACCAACTCGCTGCAAACCGAGCACATTGTGCAAGATTCTATGCGGGATGGTTTATTATCAATACTTCATTCGTTTTTGAAAGAATGCCTATTAAGATTTTAATAATTTTTCCTTCGTCTTAATTGTTAATTAATTGAAGCATTTTCCAAAGATGGGCATAAATTAATAATAATAATAATAAGTTTATTTGCAACAGGAGATTCGTTGACAAAAGTGGCAATTAGAAAACCATGGTAGTTGGATGAAAGGAAGAAATGAAGAAATAAAAAGTAGAGCAGCCATTTCACTTAGAAACGTAAACACTTAACTTATCAACTAATCATACGCCTCTCTTGCTATTCAACACGCTCCTTCACTTCCGTCTTCCTTTGGTTTTTGCAGTTCCGTTTTTCCCGGTATTAACCATTTACACCTCACTTTTCCCTCCTTTTTTTTTTGCCCTTTTCATTTATATATAAACCTTCCAAAATCCATAAATACTAAAATTCATATTTATTAATAAAAAAAATTAAAAATCACATCACTTCATATTTATATCCTACGAAACACATTTGTATCCATTCTTATTCTTTCCTGGATAAAACCTTCAACACCATAAACCAAATAAAACAACCACTTTTCCTCCCCTCTAAATTCCTCATTTCATTCTGGTCCGGTCAAATCTCCGGTCACTACTCCTTATATCGATCCACCTTCGGAAGTCTTTTTTGGCTTCGATCAATAGAGATGAGGAGAGAATGAGAAACCGCCCTCGGCAATCATGTCACTCTCGTGTTCCGATTGCTTCAACGACCTTCTTTGCAGCGAGGATTCCTCCGAGATATTCTCCGGTGATTCGCCGGAATACTCGTCGGACCTCGATTCTCCGGCTTCTACCGAGGAATCCATTGCCAGTTTCATTGAAGATGAAAGAAATTTCGTGCCTGGATTCGATTACTTATCTCGGTTCCAATCTCGGTCTCTCGATGCATCGGCTCGCGAAGAATCCGTTGCATGGATTCTCAAGGTAAACGGCAGTTAGTTTGTTTAAATTGCTATAAGAGATCTGAGCCGTTCGCTACTGACTTCATCGGAGCAGTATGAGCCATTGGATCCACTGTTACTCACTATTAGTGGCCCACTTTCTTTTTGTTCCGTTGATTAAATTTTTCTTTAGTCTTTAATCTACTATCAGTCTATCGTTCATCGTCAATCGATCGGTTTCATTTTTACAGGTCCAAGCATACTACAGATTTCAGCCATTGACGGCGTATCTTTCCGTTAACTATTTGGATCGGTTCCTCTGCTCTCATACGTTGCCGGTGAGCTCTTCGGTGTCCGTTACAGTTCATTCACAAGTAATTAAACTAATACTAGTAATATTTTTCGAAAAACAAAATAAAATTGTCATCAAGTTACTGGTCCTTGAGCAGACTCTGGTGGTAAATACGTTTGACTTTTCAATCCATGAAAATGACGCCAGTACCTAATTTCAGTTCAGTCCATACTTTTGCATTTTCAATTTGTGCGTATTTTACGATTCCAATTTATTTATTTAAAGACGAATCATTTTGTTTTGTATAATTTTTTTTTTTTTTTTTTTGCTTTATTTCTACCAATAATTTATTGGTTGGTTGGAGCAGTAAGAATCACATTACCCTTCAACAATTTCTTCTGAGTTGAATCTAGATTCTGAGATGATTTAGAAGAAAAAAATATTTTATTTCTTTTTCATTATTTAAAAACCGATTTTCAATCAATTAGAGATTCCATCCCATAATCTGTTTGTCAAATAAAGTTAAATATCATGCATTATTTTTAATCCATAAATGCAGTTTTTTTAGTTAATTTATTTGGCATTGATGCAGTGAGAAGGGTACTTGTGTGTAATTGCATGTGTACCTTCGTCTTTTTATTTTTCCCCTTACATATAGTAAAGGTCGTTGTCATATTGAAATACAATCTGATGGAACAATTATTGGACTTTGTTTAAGCTTGGCTTAGTAGTTTAACTACAGTATAAAACTTTATTGGCGTATTTATTATTATTATTATTTTTTTGATAAACGGCGTATTTATTATTAATTTCTCTGTTCTCTACTGTTGTGTACATTATGCCTTTTTGAACTTGTGCTGGCACGTGACAATACTATCCATATTTTCGGGAACAGCAAAATAAACTTTTGTTAAATCAATCTCAATAATAATTATCATCATTTTAATTTGAATCATTCAGTATTAGCATAATGAATGACGAATGATTATTTAAGTTTATTTTCTTGATTTATTCATTTTCCTTGGTGACTATTGCAGCAAAACAAAGGATGGCCAATACAACTCTTATCTATTGCTTGTTTGTCTCTAGCAGCTAAAATGGAGGAACCCCTGGTTCCTTCCTTGTTGGATCTCCAGGTATTTATGCATATACTCAATTCTCATTCTAATGTACTTTATGAAAGCATAACATATTAAGCCAAAGATTGATAAAAATATATAATCAATACACATGATTGATTTAAAGGTCGAAGGTGCGAAATACATATTTGAACCCAGAACGATAAGAAGAATGGAACTTCTGGTTCTCACCATGTTGGATTGGAGACTACGATCTGTAACACCGTTGAGTTTTCTTGATTTCTTCGCATGCAAGATCGATTCATCGGGAACTTATATGGGCTTCCTAATTTCAAGGGCCACAGATATCATTTTATCTAATATGCGAGGTAAACTAATTAAAATCTGATATGCATGCATGAATACGTACATGTACGTATTTGGCGATTAATTAATACCGAAGTTAATTAGCTATCCTTGTTTTTTTTTTTGGGGTGGGGGGGGTATATGCAGAAGCCAGTTTTCTTGAGTACCGGCCATCAAGCATTGCAGCTGCGGCAATACTTTGTGCAGCCGATGGAATACCAACACTGCCACTTGTTAATCCAGAACATGCTGAATTATGGTGTGATGGTCTAAGCAAAGTGAGGACATATATATACAAGTTAAACTTTACATTTAGAATTTAGTTATAAACTCGTATATTTACCAACTAGAAAATAAATTTTATTTTTGCAGGAAAAAATAATGAGTTGCTATCGGTTAATGCAAGACCTTGTGGTAATTGATCATAATAGCAGAAGGAAAACCCCAAAACTATTACCACTGCTTAGAGTAACGATCAGGGGCAAAATGAGGTCCGGTGACTCATCTTCCTCTTCAACTTCGTCTTCCTCGTCATCATTATCATCATCTTATAAAAGGAGAAAATTAAATGACTGCTTATGGGTGGTGGATGATGACAAAGGAAACTCCGAGTGAGTGAGCCAAAAAGTAATATTTTTAAACACGAAAAAAAGAAGCATAAGTTAAAAGAAAAGAAATTAAGGAGAAATAATAATGGGAAATGGTGGTCCAAGGTATCAATAAGCCTCAAAATATTTCTTGGAGGGTTTCGAGGGCAAATTGACTGGCGAGTAATGTAGATTATCTTATGTATATAAGTGTGATTAGAGTTTGGTGAGTTGGGAGATTTATTAATTTATTTAATTTTTAGTGGGGCTTTGCCATTCATTATTAATGGCGTTGCAGATTCCCAAGGGAAAGGGGATCGATTTGTTAGCTAGCTTAATATTTTTTTTAGTGTGGGAAAAAAAGTTGGGGGGAAGAAAGAGAAAGCTTCTGTTTTAAAATAGTAGAGAGGCTAGAGAGTCATAAGATTGTGAAAGAAGTGGGGTGATCAAAATTCAATGGCCGCATCGATTATTGAATGAAAAGGAAAGAGCTGGTGGGACCTTCAATGGAAAAACAAGGGCAATTAGAAAAAAAGTAATCAAATGGGTTTTGTTTCAGCGTAAATAGGCTTGCAGGTAAAAAAAAAAAAAAAAAATCTTCTCATCTTGGTCAGTACCATCAATTTCAAGACTGTGGCCTTCTCCTCCTCCTCCTCCTTTTGATGCGAAAAAATAATATGGCTCTTTTCATAGATTCTGAGAGTGGTTTGTGTGCACATGCTCTTGGGGGCATGGCTCACACGTGTGTATGTGTGCTTTTTTGGCGGGAAATTTTCCTCTTCTGATATGGCCTTGTGTTGACCTTGGCCTAACCATATACTACTACAGTATTACTACTACACTCTCCACCACATGTGTGGTGGTTACACGCGTGTAAACTTTTCTTTTTGTTTTTTTTTTTGGTTAAGAGGAGAAACCTCTTAAAGGGGCCTAAATTAACTGAGGCCTGACAAATACAGAAGGTCTTTGGGGCCTTTGAAGCGTGTTTGTATCTGAGATGTATAATATTCTGATTAATATAATAATTCAAATATTTCTTTTTCTTTTTTCCTTTTTTCTTTATGTCTATGTGATGTAAATAGATGGATGCATGTGATTGATAATACAAACTTTTGTAGCTTTGCGATTTGTTTCTATTACTGTATGATATAACTTTACAATAACAAGTGTGGAATTTAGCGATGGCAGTGGGCAATGCTGCAAAATTTTGAAGTGACTGCTTGGTCCCTCTAACCAATTAATTAATTAACTAGAGTGAAAATATGACTATAGTGCTATCTCGTGACCTTTCTCCTTTCCTTTCCTCTTCCTTCTATATTATACCCAATAATTTTTACCATAATCTTGGACTCCACTGAGATACACATCAATTAATAGGATTTAATTACTATATGATCTATCCCCATGCATGCATAATGCATGTTTAATATCTTGCATGCATTCAATTCCCTAGAGCATTGGTAACTTTTCTTGGAGGCAATATGTGCATCGTGCTGCGAGGCATGGACACACGATCATAATTAATTAAAGTGAGTGAAGTATAACATTGAGGGGATATATTTAGGAGAAATAAAAGCAAAGAACATTAAAGTTCCTTTTATATGTGTATACATATGTATATACACAGACTCCCTATGATATGTACAAATACAAAAAGACCAAGAAAGTAGTTGTCATTTAGCCCTAGATCCCCGACATATGGTATATTATTTTTTGCATGTAGTAACGAATCACAATGGCCCTCCTATTTTTGGTTTTATAAAAGTAGTAACAACCATGCATTAATTTCAGAAAAAAAAAAAAAACCCCGTGACCCATCTTTCTATCATGCCCAACTTTTCACCTCGACTATCCATCTTATATCTATCAGTTTTCTTCTTTATATTATCAGAATCTGATATGGTTGATTAGTTCGAGGTTAACATAGAAGTCTAATTACATCTCCACAATAAGCCTAATCTCATGCATGAAGACGTTGCTAAGCCTTAATTCCATCTCCTCCTTTTTTTTTTTTGAAAAAAAAAATCCGAATTGAATCAAAGTATAATTAAGTAAAGATTAAGAATAACTTTTATATGTTAGTTTTTAGCACAATATTATCTATTGGACTTAAAATATATATGACAAATATACACATTTTGTTACGTACAAAACACTAAATATTATTCCGCGGGTATGAATTATCACTTGATGTAAGAAGTCTTTATATGATATCATGTCGTAGAATAGTGTTTATACATTATGTTGGAGACTTTTATCACATATACATGTACAAATATGATTGGTTCATAATTATTCACATCTAAGTTAACTACATATATGATATGAAATTATATATATGGATCACAATCTTATATAGGTGGAGAAGTGTGAGCTCGGACGTAGTTTGGCCGTTTCATTTGGATATAGTCGTAAAATTGTATTTTATGCCACTGATCTTGGGCAGATTCAGGACCACTTGATTTATACAAATTCAACCAACGACACCGATGCATTAGAAACTCAATTTTCCTTTTAGGATATTTTCAACTCAATTTAAATAAGGACTATTATTAGTTCCTTCCAACAAGCTGTGGATCCCACTTGCAATTGTGTCGGAATCCACTTGGTGACTTAAATATCTTCCTCAATACAATGATATGTTAAATAATATTATTACTATCGATCCCTATTTCATTTTAATGCATTACGTGTCATTTTCACATTGGATAAGGTGGGTGGGAACCATATAAGAAATTGAAGACTTAGACATGAGCATGGCCAATGAAGAGAGCACATATATGTATATCTTCCCCACTTAAAAGGTTACATTAAGTTAATTCAAGTTCAATCTGGTTGGATGATCACTCATCAGCAATAGAGGTAAGTATAATTAAATCATCATAGCCCACATTAATTAGAAAACTTAATCACATATTATTAATCTAAATACCTGTATCTTCACCCAAAAAAAAAAAAAAAAAAATCTAAACACCAGTATATATATGGACAAAGAACAGGACATGGCAGTATTTAACTATTTATATGTATATAAGTTTAAATCTTTCCCTTAATAATGAAATTCACAAAATCTGGCTGAGTGTGCGTAGTTGCATTTTATTATGTAAAATAGTCAATATTTTATATCCTATTGTTAATAAATAAACCTTAATTAATTTGACAGTTTTCTTCATTTGCTAGTTGCTACTAAAGACACATGATAAACGGTTAATTAATTATGGGGCCACTGGGCTATAATTGGGCACGCGGGCCATCAAAAACAACGAATAAGATTAGAATTAATAATTACATAATAAGTAAAAAAAAGTTTTGGATTTTGTTAGTGATTGGCTCCCACCAGTATGTGTAATTATTCCATAGTTAGATACAAATTAAGAATAATATTAGTAGTATAGAAGTATGGAGAATTTACCATAGTTATATTCGGGGAGGAATCCTTTATGGGACCAATAATAGAGCAACACGTAAGGCAGAAAATATTAACAAAAAGGGTATTACTTTATTGGATATAAAATTTTGCAAGAGAATATTGACTACTACTGAAGTGCAGTGCAGGTCCTTGTAGAGTACCCCTCTTCTTCATTCTCTTATCTAATCTTCCTCCACACACTTTTTCTTTTTTTTTTCTTTTATTGTGAACAAAATGGTCTTTTTTTTTTTATTAAAAAAAAAGTGAGGAATCCAAAGTATAAACCAAAAAGCCAAAATTTCTTTATTTGTTTCTCCCGAGTGTAATCAGCAGAACCTTGCTCTTTACCTACTGATACTTTTATTCGTTTATTTAAACTGAAAGTTTAATAGAAATAGGAGGGAGGGGCATGAGGAAAATGGAGGACCCCTAAAATTCAGCTTTAAAAGATGATTTTTAGTTGTAAAAAAGGGTGGGTTCGTAGGGGCTGGGTTAGTAGAAAAGGTGAAGAGGGCCATTATAACTAAAGGGTTCAAAAGATAGAATGATGCCTACAATATTGAAGATATAGTTTTTGTGATTTTCTGCTGAATGCAAGACAGCACTACTCTCCAGTCCTTTAATTGGCTACTCATATGTCACCATCCTATTTGTCATTTTTTTTTATTTCTTTTTCTAATAGCTACAAAAGCAAATAAAGCATCATATTTTTTTTTTTTTTTTTAAAAAAAAAACATATATATATCGTATTCAAAGGTGAACAAATTAAAGATTATCCTCGTATATCATTCATTATACCATTTTGCCTCTTTATTATAAATGGAATTTGAACACATATCCTTGAAATCTGTATATGATAAATATGGAAATTGTGTATGTAATACAGTGATTACGGGGGGTACAAAGAGAAGTGGGTTATAATATGAAGGGAAGAAGGAAGGGAATATAAATATTAAATTAAATAGGCTTTCCAACTCATAAAAACAAAAACGATTTCCTTTGGATGCCATGAAAAGAAGGCTCAAGACTACTCTCGAGGGAGCGTCCTTATGTGTCTTCTTCTTCTTTATTTATTGCCCTTTTTCGACCTCCCCATTTACTAATCAGTCTTCTCTTCAATCATCATACTTTTTACACCCACTTCATGCTATTTATATATAAATATATATTTGTTTCTTGAAATAATAGAGAATTTCTATTGTAGTTCCGAAATGAATTGACCCACACCAATTCGGGACTGTGAGATGGCTGCCACGTCAATATAAATCAGTTTGGTCCTTGTCTATAGTAAAATTTTTGAAATAACCTACATATTCGACCTATATATGTCTCTTTCTCTCTTTCATATCTCTTCTATCTCTTTATATATACTGAAGGTTGATTCACATGACCAATGTTTGGTAGCTCAGATGGTAGATGGTAGCTGAGCTAAGGACATGACATATATTCAAGTCCTAGTACCAACATTGGGAGGAGTCTTTATATCATAATCCACATAACTGTTACCCTGAAACCGGATTAGTCAGCATCCAATTTGGTATTTGGAAACTGGTGATATTACAAAAAAAAAAAAAAAAAAAAAAAAAAAAAGATTGATTCATATGTATAAAAAAACGTAGAAATTAGGTTGATAGATAAGATTTATAAATAGTTTTTATATTATTTTTAACACACCCCAAATGCGAATATTATCATTTGATCCAAAAGTTTAAGTTAATAGGTAAGGTCTAATAATGGTTTTTATTGTTATCTCTAATAAATACTCATTAAGTTTGAAGCATATACAATATTGGTGTGCTCTACTACATACTGATAACAATATGAGATTGCTGGAATTTCAACAACTTGGTTGAAGCAACCTTGACATTATGCGATGAGACATTTAATCTAAAAGGTTAAATTGTTAAATAAGGCCGTAGAATAATATATTGTTATCTGTCAAACAAGGATGTATATAATTGCATAAACTTCCAAATATGGCATGATTTAGTTACCGGGGGTGAAAAAGAACTTTGTATATAGTTATCTTTGATTGGTTTGTCCCATTCATAAAGAAATTTTGCTGTTTAGCCGAAAGCTTTGTACTTTATTAATTAGGATGAAAAAAAAAGACCAAAGGGGAAATAAGGGGATAACAAAAGTGCATTAAGAAATGTTATGATAAGACCTATTTTTATAGGTGTTAGTGAGTGGATACATATAAGTTTCAAAACCCTAAAGATATTTATAAAATTTTAACTTTGGAGCCTATATTTTTTCTTCTACATCTTTGTTTTTTACTTGTTGTTTCATGTCCAGTTATTTGATTGAAAATACTTCATTTGAAATTGATTTATAGCTGTTAGATCAACATCTTTGCTTAACTATTTGCCTGGTTTACATCATTTCAAGTTTAACACAACGAGTAGAAGTGTTTTATTATGGTCCATGCGTTTTTTTAAAACAATCGTTTCAGATCTATTTACTAGAAAGGATTATAGCAGTAGAAAATTTGTTACAACTGTTATCCTATAATAATGGATCAATCGACAATGGCTGAATGTTCTTCAAATTACAGTTAGTCTAAGTAATTATTTTATATTTTTACCCTTTGTGAATTTCTTGTTGCCTTTTGTGGTTCTTCTTTTCCATTTGTCGAATTTGTTATCCAACATTAGTCTGGATGTAGATGAAGATTTTTTCCTTTTGTTCTTGAAGTGTTATTTCTCGTTCAGAAATTAATATGTTTTATTATAAAAAATATAATAAAAAAAGTGAGTGGATACATATATATAGTATAAACAAAAATTAATCAAAAAGTAAACACAAAACAGTTCATATTAATTAAGTTTACTCTATCTCATTCATATGAAATTCTAATTATTCTTAATTCAATGTTGGCACGTGCAATATAAGTGATAAGCTAATCATAACGCTAAACATACATAGGAGCTTGTAGTGCATTCCACATCAATCTCCCAAAGTTACATTATTTTCCAACTGGACGACAACAACGACAACAAATAAATAAAGAAACCAAAAAATTAAAAAAAAAAAAAAATGCTTGACGTAGTTGAAGATATTGACATCATCTTAGCTTCATATTCCTTTTTTTTTTTTTTTTTTACTAGATGGGAAAATTTTACAGTATCCAACATATTAAAAACTGTAAGATACATAACAATTTTGTTGCTGTCCTTTTCTTTATCATTTGGGAAAAAGAAACACTACTACTACTTGAAAATCTTTAATATATGAAAGGTCAAAGTATAATTTGATGGATTAGCAAATTTGAATTCCAGAAAAAGGGATTGTTTTGTTTTGTGTGGTGTAGTAGTAGTGGTAGTAGTAGTGGTGTAGAAGAAGAAAAAAAGAAAATGGGAAGTATAGTACAAATCCTATATACAGACACAATAAAATGAAACAGTTGAAGCCAAAGTTTGCTGCCCACTTTAAGAAATAGCTTGGAAAGAGATTGATGGCTTCATATGATCAAAAGATTTCCATTAAGCCAAAAAGACATATATTCTTTTGGAATTTTGATTTCTTAATTCACAACTATTCTCTATTTCATTATTCCTGCTTTTAAATCAAGGATGTGTTCATTTGCCAGACATCCTTTTCATGCAACTTTTGAATTTTGTTTAAAGGTGGTGCTTCCCTCCTTAATTTTGTTGTTTTTTATTAATTAATTTTTTCATTTTATTTCAATCTCATCTAATCCAATTGGATTTACATCCACCATAAAGATTTTGCTTTATTATTATATTTGTGTACATATATATGCCATATACTGTAACAGATGTTAATTTGCTGCCCTAAAGTTCCATGTATTTTTATGTGATTCATTGTGCGATATCCTCTTTTTCTTCTTTAATTGACATGACCAGAAAGTTGTAATAGTTATTAGCATCTAATTTCTTTAGCATATTTCGGAGAAAGATTAGATTAGGGCTTTAATTAATTTATGTTAGAAATCAGTTAGAATTACTTGTCAAGATTAAGCCTACCAAACCAAGGAGATTCTGACACACCTTTTTTTTTTTTTTTTAATCAGTAAATCATCTGTTTTATCAACTCAATCATATAGTTGAAGAATTGATTTATTCCATTTGAATTGTTGATATATATATATGTTGAAAACTTATTTAGAATTAGGTGATGATAACTGTGCAAAATAATTAATATTGGCTTAAGCATAAAGTCCTCATATCGCTTAATTAATTCTACAGAATTAAATTTAACAACAACAAATTTCGCATTAAAAAATCATTTACTGCCAGAGATTTGCAACAAGTACCTAAAAATTATTGTCATGTGGTTACATCAAATTTTATAAAAAATATACACAACCACAACTTTAAAGCAGTAATAGTTCTATGGCTCGAATCTTTAGTATTCTCTACAACAACTTTTTTTTTTATTACGTACTGCCAAATACTACGGTATAATTTTTATACTTTTGACAATCAAATTTTTAAGAATAAATTTAATATTTCTTGTAGTGCTGGATGAGATGCCACCTAAAAGGTACTTCAAAAACCTCAAGCTGATTAATCGAATCCAATAAATACTAGATTTAACCGCAGAATAAGCTGAAGTTGTCCCAATTTGATAAAATAAACTAAAGGTGTTTTCTCATTTCTGAAGTTAGTTCAGAAGGCTTAAAATGGATCATTTAGCATTTAAGGCCCACTTCAAGAGGAGAGTGTAGGTAAGTGACAGGTCCACAAACCATATGGGCTGACGTAATGTGGCCCAATGGGCTTCGTAGCATGAATATCATCGAGTTAATATGTACTGAAATCTGAAGTCTGAATTTGACCTCTTCAAACAGATGGCCTTTCTCAACACTCTCCCTCTGTATATGCTATCTGCATCTGCAACTGCGATTTTCCCTTCTCCCGCCAAAATATCAATCTTTACTACTCCTATCCTGCGCTTACCTTCCCTTATCCTTCACCCGCCTCCTGTTTCCTTCACTATCCTCTGTTCAAAACCCAATTCTCTTAGCACCACTCCCCACAAGTACGTTTACCCTGACCCTATCCCCGAATTCGCTCAATCGGTAAGTTTTACGTGTGTGAGTTATTGAAAATTACCTAGGATTTATTCATTATTTCTACGATCTCTGTATACTTATTGTTTTTCGGTTATCGCAGGAGACACTGAGGTTTAGGGCCGAGCTATTGAAGAAACTGTCCCAAGAGAAGGAGACATTTGGTGATGATCTTGTTAGAGTTGTTGATGTTTGCGCGGAGGTGAATTTTCTTTCTTTGCTTTTAGGGTAAATTATCAACTTGATTGATTTGGTTGCAACACAATGATAACATATAAACACAAATTGCACAGAACCTACTCGAGAAAATGTGCAAGTAAAGCTATGAATTGAAACTTTAGACCCTGGCAGAATTAGCACTTGCCTTCACCTTGATTCTAGCAAGTCTCTTTGGAATTGGGTGGAAATCAATTAAATTGAATTCCACTAGCTCAATCTTCATGCTAGGAAGAAAGAAAAAATCTAGAACAATGGAATTCTCTCATATTTAAACTTAAAGAGTAGTTTGAATGTGAGAATTCAATAGAGAGTAGGTAATTTCTTGTGATTGTTTGCTTAATTAGTAATTAAATTAGTTTTTACTGAAAATATTTTGTTAAAACGTTAAATGATTTGAATTTTAGCAAGGTATTTTTTTTTTCTAAGAAATTTGTTCAAATTAATGCTTGGACAATTGCATGCGTACTTTATGAAAACTATTATATGGAGTCGGCATGTTTTTATATTTTTAAGTCACCGAGGGTGTGTATCGTTAGGACGAAGGAAGAGTTATTAAAGGAAGGGAAAGAGTTTTGGTAGGAAATGTAAGGGAATGTCTTTCACCCTTATAAACCCTCCAATTTGGTGGGTTGAAATATAATGAAAATTAGTGGGTTTTAACCCTTAATAAATCCTTCCCTTTTTAATAACCTTCCAACCAAACAAGGGTTGTCTTTAACCATTTCTTTATTAACCTCTTGATACTCCTCACCCAAACAGACTCTAAATGTTTGTAGTTATGCCCTTTAGACTTTCATTTTTTTTTAATTTTTGTTTATAGAATATTTAAGGGCTCAAAAAGTACACTTTGGTATAATGCGGTGACAATTTTCTTTGGCTTGTGTAATACATCAGTAAGGTAAGTAGGTAGGAGTTAGTAGTTAGAAGTGGAAGGGAGATGGACAAAATGGGGAGGAGAGGCCAGTAAAGAAGGGGAAAAGCACCTATTTTCTGATGAGGGGGGCTTGACTTCAGCCAGCTCATGTCACACCATTAAGTTATGGAATCATTTGTCTTGCACTTAATGTAGGCTGACTCGTAACTATTCCTTGTTTCTTGCATCTGGTGGAACATTAGTCTATTATATTGCTTGTTGAACCAAATCACATCATATATTATATTCACTGCAAAGTCAGGGTGCCATAGTGTTTATATACCGTTTTAGCAAACATAGGCCTATTAGGCCTTCATATCGATGCTCTTTTATTACTCGGATTTAAGCCCTACGGGCATAAAATTGAAAATCCAATTTCCGATTTCAGGTTTTACAGAAATTGGAAACGATTTCAGGCGCCATCTCACAACGCCTGGCACAAAATCGGAAATCACTGGAATTTGCAATTTTAATTTTTTTTTATTATTAATAAAAAAATTAACCCACAAGGACTGATACATGTCAAATATTTTTTTTATTATTTTCAAGTATTTTTTTTATTTTTCCCTTAATAATTTATTAGTTATTTTAAAATTATTATTATATACAGTCAAAATCAAATGTTGTTTTTGTATTTACCTTTAACTGTGTTGGATTTGTATATATACATTATTATTTCTACTAATAATATTCTAAAATAAACACTTGATTTTAAAAGTGAAATTATTAAAATAAATCAAATTAAAATGTTGATTTAAAAATATATAAATAAAAATACAAATAAGATTTGAATTAAAAATATTGTGTATCAAACGCAATTAAATTTTTAATTAAAAATATTATTATTTTATCATTTAAAAATATAATTATAATTTTTATTAAAATTAAAAAAAAAAAAAAAAAAAAAAAAAAAAAAACAGAAGAGAGCCACGTCCATCCTTCCAAGCCCCATTGATTTTTGTGGGTCAATTTTTTTTATTAATAATAAAAAGATTCAAACGGAAATCGATTTTGACTGTGCAAAAGCCAAAATGGGAAATGGAATTTACAATTTTGAACTTGTGTCAGGTGGCATCAGATGATGCTTAACACTTGTACAAAAATCAGAAATCCCATTTCCGATTTCTGTTCAACCTGAAATTGGAAATGAGTTTTCCGATTTTATACCCGATTAAACAAGCCCTACATAGGGCTTTTTTTGTTCAACTGGGCATTGCTATGCGGATGTTTTATCTCATAGCATTATTCAGAGCTTAAATCCTTTATTACTCCTACAAGTGGTTGTGTCAAAATTTTAATGTGTTCAGAGGCCTAGTTTGAGAGAGAGGATTTTCGAGGAAAATTTATATTATACCAACAATATTAGAATACTCAGTTACACTTATGTAGGTTGCATTAGGATAGGATTTATTTTGGGCGTGTTTTGATGCCTCACAAGTCCAATTATATTGACAACCTTGTTTATTTCAATCTAAAGTTTGATGTGTGGTAGAACAGGATTTATAAAGGATTTGATTCTTGTAATACGGCGACCATACTTACTGATGGGGCAGATGAAATTCAACTGGAGTATTTTAGAATTTCACTAATACAACTTGGACTTGCTGATCTCTGCATGGATATCATATTTTCATTTATTAGCATATACTGAAAGCTTCAACCAACCTTGGGGTCCTCATTTTGTCCAACATCCTTGCTTTGAAGTAGAAAAATATTCGTTTTGGTGGAGAGGGCATACTTATTCATTAGGTTACTTAACATTTTAGCAAAAACCTAGACTAACATTTACATCAACACCCGCAATATAATGCTCATCAGTTTTTCTTACATTTTAAAGGGCCTATGTGCAAGTTGTTTTGCCATGTGCTTGCGAAATTCTATCCCTCCATTGATATGAAATGTGGTCCTTGCACTAAAAATATGTTCGAAAATTACTGAAGGAGGGATCACAAAATATCACTCATAAATTGTAAGGAGTGATGCATTACTCCGATGGCCAAGAAGGAGATATGGTAAGGACTTGGCCCAAAACAACAACCAATTGGCTCAAATCTGATCACGAGATAAAAGACAAAATTTGCATCCTTTGGTGGTTTTGTCCATAGTCTCCGGCATAGGTAGAACCAGTTTGAGGCAGAAATGGTATGACCTTTGGTGGGGATGTGATTATTTAAACAAGAGCTGTATTCATGAAGTGGGGTGGCTGTATTTTAAATTTCTCTTATCCACTAGAGGTTTGGCCCTTTGGCTACCTTTATCTCTCTGAAGTTCTGTGGTTCAAGTCATTAAGAGCCCACCTTGGCATCCTCATCCCCTCTCTCCCCACGCTGTGTGGACCTAAAAAAAAAATAAAATAAAATATTTCATGCTTTTCATCTTTAACAAGATGATGTTGACTGAGATTTTTGGTCAAGTTTGCTTTCTGGAAAATAATTATGGGAAGTCGAACTAATCTAATATTTTAATCAACAATGTGTAATCGTACCAAAACATTAACGAAAGCAATAAGTAGAAACGACTTTGTATTTAAGATGCCTATGTAGTACACAGGTGAAAAATTGTAGTAAACTTTAATTTTTGACTTTCTTTTGTATTTTAAAATCATAATTGCTTCCTGTTTACTTTTATGTTTTGGGTGAATGGATGGTGCTGGTTGATGTTGGTATGCAGAACTCAACTCTTAATGGAAATGGATGGATACCATACAATGGAAGGCTGACATCAGCTAATCTCAAAGCAACATAATACGAACATAAGGATCTTTTCCTTTCCCGTTCCTCTTTTACCCTAAAATAAATATATGGGTCCTAATCTAAAGCAACATGACTGGTTGATAATAGCGTTAAACATTAGGATTGAAGCAACAATCCAATCTTTTTTAGCCCATACTACTACTAATTCAACCATGGCTTTCTCGCAGTACTGATTATAGAAAATTGTCAACCGACTTTTTCTCATTTGAGCCATGCGTTAGCTTGACTTGATAACAGTTAATTATTGACCCCCAAAAAGAAACATTCGACTTTACAATAGCATAGGCACTTTGACGGAAGCCAACTACCATCAAGTGATTCTAACTTTTTGTGCATGCTTAGTGCACTATTGGTAATATGTACATGTACTACCTGTGTGTGTCTTTGAAGCTATGAGATTAGAGCCAAAGATTCAAACTTTTTCCTTGAAGCTAACAAGATTGTGGTTTTTTGAAATAGATATTTAGTGACTTCTTGCACAAGGAGTATGGAGGACCTGGAACGTTATTGGTGGAGCCATTCACTGATATGTTGGTTGCGCTCAAGGAAAAGAAATTGCCTGGAGCCCCTTTAGCTGCTAGAGAATCCTTGTTGTGGGCTCAGAACTATCTTGAGCAGGACTGGCAAGTTTGGAACTCAACACCTACCTAAATAATTTCCCTTCTTTTGTATTTAGAAGTTCTTTCTTTTCCTTTCATTTTGGTTCATAAATTCTAATTAGGTTGGGACTTGTAACCTTATAATAATTGAGACTGCTGGACTGACTCTTTTTGGTAGAAACCAGAGGTTTTCCCTCGGTCAAGATTATTTGAGTTTACATCCCAAAGCGTCTCAGATTCATGAATTCCTTCCTAAGTTCAGGAGGCATGCAAATTCTACCGACACTTGATTTGATTGAGACTTAAACTGCCAAATAGATCTTATTGGTATCTAAAATATCTTCCTAAACATTTATAACATCTGTTAAAGATGGGACGGGGAGAAAATACTGCTTGCAAAACGACGCCAGATGCGTCACTTTTTCTTTTCTGTAGCTATACAGATTTCTTATTAATTTAAAATATGGTGTTGACCCTGGTAGCTCTGGTTTACAGTGGTTTTGATTTGTGGTCGTCTGTCCCCTTTGATGGAGTGAATCTATTTTCCTGTGTATTAGTGAGTCCATATTTTACCAGCCTCTGTAAATTGTTGAAGCTATCAACAGTGTATTAATTCATTGGATATTTTAAGATATTACAATCAGATGCAGTAGTCAGCTCGCTGACTCGGAGATGCTCTGTAATGCTGGCCGCCATGACTTTGATCTCATCACAGTGGAGTTGCTAGCCGGTGCCCTTGGTCGCTGCTTTTCTTGTTTTGTTGCCTGCAATTAGCATTATCCTAGTGGTCAGTTTCATGAATAAGAATGATAATACTAGCTAGGAAGAATAATACTCTTCATATGGACCAAGCATCTATAATATCACCATAAAACAAGAAGAAAGAAAGAACAGTTGAGTTTCTTGATCTTTTAGTTATAATCTATTTTTCATTTTCATCTCGAAATAAATAATGATGATGGGTGTAATTAACAGCTATTTCTGTATCTGTTTTGGGGGGGGGGGGGGGAAACCATTTGTCACTTGATTATCATATGCTTTCTGGTTGTTGAATTTGTGATTGCATATGTATGAACAGTTAAAATAGAAAGGAACTACTTCAGTGAACAAGTTCAACACATATACAAGATGCTTTTGTATATCTGGGAAAATATTCTGACATATATAGTACCTGGTGATCTGTGTGTTTATCCTTGTAGATACTGTCAGGTTTCTTTGCTGTCGCAGAATCTGAAGTCATCTGTTTCTCTGGTGGCTTCTCAACAGATGATTCTGGTTGCTGCCTTTTCATTTTGGCATACTTCTTTGCTCTTAAAACTTTCATAACTTCTACAACCAGGAACAACAGATGCAGAAAAAATCAGAAAGTGAAGAATGAAAAACAGGAAGATATGCAGAAGACAGAATCTGACCTTGAGTAGTAACAAGGCGATAAGCATGGCCAAGGGCAAGAGTATCAGTAGGCCTAAGGAGCTTAACACGAGTAAACTGAACAGGCTTCTTGCCCTGATCATCAGCAGTATGATGGGAAGAGACAGAAGGCAATGGAATTATAAGGGAAACATAATGGCCAGGGTTCATCTTCATAACCTCACTAGCTAGAATTGGCCAATAAAGCCGCTCAATCTTCCCACTAGGATGCTGAACGACTAAAGCTGCAGCATCTATGGCTTGACAGTTTCCCATCTCTGTTGTCTGTGTATTAATTGCAGGAAATAGGGAAGAAGAAGAAAGAAAGAAGGATAGATAAGAAGGAAGAAGGAAGGAGGTGAAGGAAGCAGAAGTCACTTTCTAATTTCTTCTATACAGCTCCCTACAGCTCCCATTATCAAATATACTAGTTACTACTAATAGTAGCAAAAGGGTCTTAATCAAGCAATTAGCATGCCGTCCTCTCTATCTCTCTCATTTCCCAACTAACTAAAATCTTACGTGGTCAATTTTTTTTAAATTAAAGGACTTTTTAGTTTATTAGTAAGATATATATATATATCTATATAATTCTATTCTTATACGATTGACATTTTGTAAAAATAATTAAATAAAGTAATTGGCACCGGCAGGGAGTCGGGGGCATTGGTGGGGCTGCCACGTGGAGAGACGTCAGGTGATGGAAGCATTGCCGGACATGCCCGGCGGTGTTCACGGAGTCAATGTTTTTTCACTCTTTTTTTATTTTATTTTTTTAAAGAAAGAAGCATCACAATTCTCAAATGGGTTGATGAGGTTAATTAGGATTTTAATATTAACATATTTGAATAAAATTAAATAGGTGTTAATTTTGGACTAGAGAAAGAAAGAAAGAAAGGGTCCGAAGAAGGAAGGTGGGTGTGGGGGAGATTCCTTAGAAAGGACAGAGACCCTCCACCACCTTATCCGCGTTTCCTCTTCTAACTTCTTGCTTCTATTATCCCTTTTTTTTTTTTTAATGTATTTCCTTTCTTTTTTAGTTTTATTTTCTATTCCAAAATTTCTAATTCAGGTTTTACTGTCATTAATAAATATTCTATTTAAAGCAACTTCCGGATCTTTTTTTTTTTTCTTTCTCTTACTGTGATTAAAATTGATTATCCTTAGATTCTTTCTTATCATTTCTTATCTTAACACTGCAATTACTAGTTGTGATTGTCTAATCGCATATTGTTTTCTCATCTTTTTTTTTTTTTTTTTTTTTACTAAATTATAATTTTTCCAAATTAACCTCCACCTTTTTTCACACGCCTATTTTACTGATATTTTAAGAGAAGTTTTATATATATTCTTGATCATTTCATTTTTAATCTTTTAACAAAATTATATTGAAAATGTTGATTATAGTGAGTAACCCCTGGGGACTGCAATTTAGATGGGCACATGGATGAGAACATATATAGTTATCATCTCCATTTAACTATCACATTATCTTTTATGAACTATCACATTAACTTTTTAAATCTTTAAAAATTATTCTTCTTTAATTTATCCACAATCATGTAGAATTAAAATAAAAATAATTAACTGTATTGTTTCTTTGATGGATCAACATTAAGTGGCTTGTCACACAAAGCAAATCCACTAATGTTTAAATCAAAATTAATAAATTAAGCACAACTTTCTTGAAAGCTCCAGGGTCCAATGCAATCAGAATGGATTCAAAGTGACATATAATCAATGTTTTCACAAGATGCTTTCATTTAATTATATTGCCAAAATGAATAAGCAAAATTCTTTTACTTACATAATTCTACCTCTTTCTTGCAGCTTGGAAGGTGATGTGGAACAAATCATTATGACCCATTATGCAATTAAATATACAAAATGCAATAATATTCATATTTCTCACCTGCAAGCTTAAGACTTTTTTTTTTTTTAGAATATTGGGACATAATATATATGTAAAATTAAAAAAATATATTATCAATAAATAATGTGGCAGCCGGCCTTCCAATTGTCTCAGCATTTTGGATTGCAAATCCAACCCTACTTCTCTCACTCACCAACTCTTCTCTGTGTCATTTCATTTTCATATAAGCCAAATGACACAAAGGATAGCTCTCATTATTTGTGAGATATACTAATTAAAAATATATAAAAATATTTTGGAGGTTGGATTTTCAAATCACCAATAATTAATTTCATTTTAAAATAAATGAATGAATTGGTGAGTAACATGAGGTAAATAATAATAATAATAATAAAAATTATCCGATATGAGCACACGTAATATGATAATTCAAAGTCCAAGATACGAATTGGTTTATCATTGGATTAAGAGCAAAAAGAAGACCTAATTAACTAGGCCAAGGAAAGAGACAGTATTCTTCATTTCTTGTTGATACGATCTTTGTTTGATTGATGTAAATGTGGGTTTAATCTATTTGAATCCCAATGTTTGAAAATAAAATTAGAAGGAAAAAAAATTTCAATGATTCACATGTGAAAGTAAACATCTGTGATTAATGTCAGTAGATGTAAGCCATGTGCAATGCTGGTTCATATATTAAATAGGTGAGAGGACAATTTGGCGTTGAAGGATGACTCTTGTAGGGGACTGCAAACCCTAATTTTCTAATTTAAGGTCCTTAATTAACTTGTTATGGAATTATATGATGCATACTTCAATCTAATTCTATTTTTAATTATTAATAATGGAATTCAAAAATCAACATTATGTTTATTGGTTGTATGTACCTTTGTGGGGGCAACAAATTTAGGTTTGGTATCTTTCTATTGTGCCTTCTCTTTTAAAACATTCTAATTTTCTAATTAAAATTCTGATGCCAAACAATCAGTCTAGTGGGGTTATTGTTTTAATTAATTGATTTTTCTTTTCCCAAAATAATAATTCTGGCCATGGATATATATATATGTATATATGATTTTTAAAGTTGCTTTCTTTACATTCTCCCCCTTTAATGCATAGTTTTTTTATACATTCGATAGTATTTTGAAGAATGTCCACAGCCAAAGATGACTACATATTGATGTTGAACATTAAATTGATAATTTTAATTAAATCAAAAGAAAATAAGATTAATTAATTATGTTTACCTATTGATGTACAGTTGTAAATATTGAAAACATAGAGTTGGTGCAGAAAAAAAAAAGAATAGAAGCACTATAGAAGTTCAGTTCTAGTGGATTAATATATTTATTTAAGTAATTTAATTAAATTAATGTAGGAGAAAGTGAGAGGAAGCAGGCAGTGATATTAGCACTTTGTTTATGTGATGCTGTCTTTATTGGTAAAATAAAATCAATTTCCAGTTTAGTTTAATTCTGCATTTCTTTGCTCATCAGTTCCCTTTTTTGAAGAACACTTGTGTACAATTCTGGCCTTTGCCTCCTGTTTCTCCACAATCTACAATCTTTTTTGCTGCTTCCCTTTCTTCATTTTTCCAATTCAACTCCAACTTAATTCCCTCAATTAATCTAATGTCACTAGTTTTTTTTGAACCAGTTTTGCATATCCATCTTCTGTTTTAAACATATCTAAACCCCAAATCTAAGGTAACTTGGTACCTTTCCTTATTAGGGTACCTATAAAAGTATGCACACATACATGCTGAATTTGGTTAGCGGGTCAATTTGTCTTAGGAGGAAATTTTTTACAATTTGATCTTTTCAATATAATAATATTAAGTAAATGAATTCAAAACAATACGTGACAATAAATTTTTTTTTGTTGTTTTCATGGATATGTTAATTGTTACTCCCTCCGTTATATATATAAAATTAACTATTCAACTGATTCTACAAATCCAGTTGAACGTTGATCACATTGTCAAGCCTATAGTTGGGGAAGAAAATGGTAGTATGGATTTGCATTTGGCAAACATGTTAGATGAGCTTTAATTTGATACTTTCTTCTAAAACAATGCACTAATTATAATGCTTCTAACTTTACATTATAAAGCAAAAATTAATTTATTTTATGTATCAGAAAGCTTAAAAAAAGGGGAGGAGCACAAATTAAGCAAATATAGGATTTGGGTTAATCTTAATTTGGATCACTAATACGTGTCCCATTTAGGGAAATGGAAAATGTCGTAAGGTTGTAGAATGTGTCCTATAATTACACTTAACGCAGTGGTCAAAGATGTGGGTCGCTTCATTTCCTTACAGTCGGCTCATATAATCATATTATCATATAATTTAGGCCTTGGATTTTCTTTCATATTTCCTTCTCCAACAAAATAAATTCATATGGACTCATCATTTTTTTCATTTAAATTTTTTACACACTAAATTCTTAATTTTTCTAATGCATTAAATTTTTAATCAATTAATAATTACACATATTCTCAAATTAATATAATAATTAGTTCTGGATATTAAATTCGGTGAAGTGGTGAAATTTTTTTTATTTGCGTTTTATATAATATATTTTACAACATTTTTTTTTCTAAATTTTAAAAAATGTAAATAAAATGTAGAGTCCGATACTTTGACAGGTTGTTTGTTTGTGGGGATAAAAGGTGGAATAAGGATTTCTTATCCCTATCCTCTTCTTATCCAATGTTTAGTAAGGTATTTATGGGATGTGATAAATTTTTTTATCCTCCCCTTATCCCCCTTTTCCTGTCCCCCCACCTCCCCCCCCTCAGCATAAGTATTTGGGTAAATAACTTCGACGGGTGGGAATTTACCCATTTGTCCAGTTAAAGGTGAAGGACATCTTCCTCAACCCATGGATCACGATCTGCCTCACCAACAACGAACCAACACCGACGGTCAAGTCAGTAGCTCCGACAAGTCCTCAATGGCGAAAACAGACGGCAACAACAGCTTCCTCAGGCAGATAAGATCGGCGACACTCCTCTATTGTTCGGACAGATTGGACATCGGAGTTAATGGGGTTATTGTGCAGCTGAAGGAAGGTACAAGGAGAAGGGGGAAGAAATTGGGGAGGGAATAGAAATTAGGGATTCTGTTCCATCTGTCCCTTTCATTTCAATTTTAAATCCATCTTTACTGATTAGCTTCGCATTGGCGCCTTAAAGCAACAACGGCTATCAATTGTAATAATAATTTCTCCTCCTTTTATTTTGTAGAAAATAAGTTGAATAAATATCTTCTAAAAAACTATTTTCTCAAAGAATTAAATAATTTTTTGTATTGGTAGGATTACAATTTGGAGATTAAAACCGGATCAGATCGGACGGTTTGACTAGATCGGTTCAATCACAAACCGGTCATGGTTTCAGATGGTTTGATAAAAAATTTCCAATTTTTGGAAATCCGGCCGAACCTATAATTGACTATTGAGCCATAATTCATTATAATCTTTTCTATGCTAAGTTATTTTAACAAACGTTATTGTGCCAAGTTTTTCTTATAAATAGATCAATTTTTATTATTTTTGACATAAGTAAAATATATTTTATTATTTTTGACATGTTTAGGGGTAATATCGTCAATTATATTGATTTATCCCTATCCCTATCCAACATACCAAACATATCTTTTAACTTTTATCCTTATCCCACTTTTAACTTTTATCTTTATCCCTATCCCAATCCCCATCAAATACCAAACGCCTGGTGAAAGGAAAATTTAGGGTTGCATTTATTATTATTATTATCTTTCAACGAGTCTTGAAGGGTGCGTTGAACTAACAAAGGAAGTGTGAAGTGTATTGTATCCGACCAATAAAAATACGACACTTGTATACTTTTAATTTTTAATATCATATCATTTATCTTAAAATGATATGCATCTGTATTGTTATCAATTAGACCCATAAATTGGAGCCGTTCCATTATAATTTCTCAGATGTGAAGATTAAGAAGTGACATATATATTCTCTACTCATCAATGGAGAATTTTAATTTAAATGTCTTTAAGTAGATAATGCAGCATCTTCTTCACTGCATTATAGATTTCTAGTTAGTGGTAACCTAACTTTTTATTAATTACTTATAAAAAGAAAAAAAAAGAAAAGGAATCAATCGCCAACTTTAGCTCTGCTGATTGAGATTTGCCTTGTTAATCCACCATTTGAAACATCAAAACATGTGGCCTATTTTCTTTTTAAGGTCTTTACACTGATAGAAATATTAAATTTAATAAAATTAAATAAAAAAGAAATTCTTATTAGACGTATAAAAATTATTGACAGGACAACAGTAAAAAAATTATTGTATCTTGCTGTTATAAGCTTGTGGTTTTATATATATACCTAAAATTTAATACATTTTTATTATTGTTAATATACGTATGACAACAATTTTTGAATATTTCATGATATGTTAGCTCTCACACAATATAATTTGGTTTTGTTGCAAAACATTTTACATTTTTTTTTATGAAAATAACATTTTACATTTTACTATCACATATAAAATTATGAACTAAATTCTGCCACTTTATTCCTCCAAAGCTCTCCAAAAAAAAGAAATTCCAAAATCATTTCAAAATTAAAAGAAAGAAAAAGTATTTTATATTTTCAACTTGATCGATCATGATGAGATTTTGATATGCGATTAGATGTAATCATATATTTGCAAACTTAGCAAAACCATAATTGGGTCAAACTAAGGTTTATGAGCTCGAGGCAAGAACAATAATGTTGAGTGGTCTTGCAATCAATTGTATCAACACAAATTAAAGTTCAAGCTCAACTAAATTAAGATCAAGAGTGTCCCATTTAATTTAATTTTAAGTAAAAGATCATCATTTCTCTTCTTTTTTTTTTTTTTTTTTAAAAAAAAAATGGATATGTAGGGATGACCAACAGGGACTGTGCTTATATTCTAACGAAAGTTTCATCATCATTGTATAAAACACTTTAATTACGTTAAAAAAAAACATTCTTAAATCTTTAATTAAAAATTAAAAAAAACGAATTGTGACTAAATTTGACCTATTTGTCGTCGAATTTTCTAATAAACATCGACACTTCACATGAAAACTATCTAAGCTCTAAATGTTTTTATTAGAAGAAATGCAATAAAAACAATTGGATGAAAATCTGATTGCAGTTTAAGAGTTCATTTTAGCATAAATTGAAATTTATAGTAAAGGTTATAGTGAAAAGTATCACAAAATTCTAGATTGGTGGCTAATTCCCAATCAAATACAAATAAAAAGATAAGAAAAGACATAATTAATGTAAGTATCACTTTTAATTACTGTAGTGTTGACATATATGACTCATCTGTGATGCTAATTATAAGACACATATATTAAGAATGGAGATTTATGGGAAAATTCATGCATGACAAAAAGATCTCCACTTTTGATTAGTTTTAACTGGTTTTTATATGCATTGTATGTGAGATTAAACGATCATTATTAATTAAAGACATTGATTTTGAATTATTTGATTAGGCAAGATCATGTCTTTTGTTTCATTAAATCACTTACATAGACATGACTGATTGTTGGTGGTCACCTTGTCATCTATTTCTTCTATGATTTAATCAAATCAACAATTTGTTTGCCTCTTTTTTTGGAGACACTTTAAGATTTATTATGCCCTAATTATATGCTTTGAGGAAACCAGCTTCCATAACATGTCAGTCAGTCTAGTTCAATCCACACATTAATTATTTATTTAATTAAGTATTCAACTTCTAATTGATTACTTTATTTTTCTTCTATGTGAGTTCTTATTGAAAGAATCCAGGAAAGTTTTGCTTCAGTGCCAAATCGACTGATGGGGCTTCCCTGCCTAATTATAGTTTTAATAATTAAATTCAAGAATTAAGTTTTTAATGAAAATTCCTTTGCATATTAGGAAAAAAGAAGAAGAAATAATTAACTCACAGCATGCTGCTCGATCATTGAAAAGAAATGTCGAAGAAGAAAAGGAGAATAAAAAAAAAAAAAAAAAAAAAATTAAAGTAGGAACCCATTTTGGCATTGTTTTAAGGATATTATCATAAATTTGGATAGGCTAATGAATTCAACATATTTAGACAAGTATAATCATAGTCTTAATATTTTTAAGAGTGTAATTTTACACTGCTGTCGTTTTGGCCATATATTTGTTGTTCTTTGAGTTGATACCAACCAAAATTACGGGAAATTATATAATGGATCCGGTCCATATGAACCTTTCCAAAGAAAAATTGACACATAAGTGTTTTTTATTTTCAAAACAGTCATATTACTTACGTGTCAGTTTTTCAGTGAAACGGTCCATATGGACCCAGCCCACTATAAAATTTCTCCCAAAATTACATACGAATTCAATTTGATCGGTTTAGGTGAAGAAAAGGAGCATGTTGAATTTTACTTTTAACCTTTAGCCTTTAATTGCAGAATGCATGTACCCTCCCAACAAAAACTCTGACTGGATCAGTCAGATGATTAGACTTATTATTGACTAGCCTTACAAGTATTGAAGAATAATTTGGAATGGCTCTGAATTTTGATTAAAGAAAGCTGAATGATTGAACAGATTCAACATAGGCACGTGAATATTTTCGCTGTTTGATAGTGGAATTTTGGACTAGTAGAAAGCACCAAACTTGTTCTGTTCAAGCACAAGGTATGAATGATGTTCATCTCAATAATCATATTGTTTTTCAACAACTTGCAAATTCACAATGCTTGGCCATGTGGCAAACATTGGAAGCCTGAGCTGCTAGACGGCAACAGTTTGCAAGGGTGGTTCTAAAATGTTGTTAAGCCAAATCAGACAGTAAGCCTGCTGGTTTAGCTCCTTCAATTTTCATTATTCATGTTAATCTCAGCTCAAATAACAGGCAAATATCTATCTAATAAGAATGTTAAACATCACATATCGTAGCGCACTAAGAGCATCGAACCAAAAGAATACTATCTCTAATTTTATGCGAATTCAGTGCTAGTTTTTAACCATCTGAGTTCCGTGTGGACGAGAAATGACAAAATTAGGAGAAACGTCTTGAAATGAATATTATACATCTATATCCCCTGAGTTCATGTTTTCTTAGAGCCGACAACAGCAGGCAAAACATAGCACAAGGTGATCCATGTTAGAGTATAGTGGTCATAACTGAATTATACGGGGCTATGCTCGATCAAACAAGTCATCAATTTCGTTTTCGAAATTCACACAGATGGGAAAAACTTGTTGAGATTAAAAGGCAGGGAGTAGAACTCTTCACTTCTTGTATCAGTTTTGAAAGACCGAAATTTGTCCCACCAGTGCATACCTCTGTCTTTCTTTGTTTGATTGTCTTTATGGTGCAATGTGGTATCCAAGAAGAAAGCTAACATCCCAGCAACAAAAGCTTCCGACGAAAAAGGCACATTTATCATGTCGTTGAACTGCCACAACATACAAAAAGCACCGAGTTCAGAAAGGAACAAACAGAATAAGATATCAATATTCTGATTCTGTTAGAAAAGAGAAGTTATGTTAGTTACCCATCTAGCTCCAGTGTGGACCGGGCCGTAGCCATTGATGGCTGTGTATTCATTGAAGTATTGTGGTATTGATAAGCCCATGAAAATAGAGAATCCAACTATGAACTTTGTCCTAAAGCTGTTTAAGTTGCAGAATTGAAGGAAACTCAGACCACCTGAACCTGCTCATGTGTGATAAAGAATTTTAAACTCTTTTTCATGGCTTTTAAAAGATTACTTAATTATGGTAGGACTTACCAACATAGGCAAAGAAAAAGCAATAGAGAGCTGCAACAATTGGAGCTGGAATTGAGGCAAACACAGCTCCAAATTTCCCTACAGAACCATACATGATGAGTATGTGTAGTTTTAAGGGAGAAGGTGGCAGAGTGAGTTAGATAACTACCAAGAATTGAGAAGAAAATCATGAAACCAGCTGATATCTGAACAACCCTTCGGCTGCCAACACGAGTCAGTGCCAATAGACCAGCATTCTCACTGCAGTTAAACCAAGAAAGCTTCTCATGCCGTTTCGAATGATTTTTAAGGAAAACAATGAGTAATTGTCATTTGGAAGTAAAAGAAGATAGCAGATACTACCACTCAAAAATCTTACATTGATACTGATGATCCAGTCCCAGTTCCAAATATCCCAGAGAAGAGTATTCCGACTCCCTGAGATCCAGATCAAATAACGTTTAGGTAAAGCAGTCAATAAATATGGAAATTCCACTTAAGCCATCAAATCCAACCAGATTATATTTTCAGCACCTTACTTTATACAGTTTGGGGTGGGGAGGGAGGAAGCTAGATTGCAATGAGTATTGAAGTGCCAAATCAAAAGGAAAAAAAAAAAAAATCCTAAGCAATCAGAGACTTATTTATACCTGCCAACCAACACCGCGGCTAAGTATTGAAGGTGGCAATGGAGTGGCACTTGCATACCTCGACACGGCAATGAAAGCACCAGTGGACTGTTAGATCATAGAAAGCGTTTGTAATGATTAGATTGTTGCTATATCAAGCAGGACTTTACTATCATGAAAGAGCAAGTGTATCTTGTGAATCATTAATGAATAGAATTAGCTAAATCAAGCTATCTAGTGTTAAGAAGACACTGGACATTAATGCGATGAGATTAAGGCAGACAGGAAAGACATGCTAAAAGTAACAAAGTTCATTCATGAACAGAAACACTAAGTCCCCGAGGCGGGAGAGAGTAGAAACACATAGATTTGGCAAATGTTCACACATAGATTTGGCAAATGTTCATTCTTATGGATCCTCTTTTACTACTCAGCTCAAGGTCTAAGATGTTGTGCCTATTAAATGAAAAAGGCAACTCTCGAAATTTTATTATAAATCTCAAAGTAACAAGCACAATTATGCAAACCTCTACAAGAGCAACAAAAGAAGCAGCCATCATGGCGAAGGCCTCTCCAGCATCGAAAGTGGGAGCTCCCCATTGGAAAGGATATGGGACTCTTATCCTACGCAAAAAAAAGTGTCAGCAGAACAAATGAAGTTCAGTAAGCAATATATATTCATAGTTTTCTGTTTTTTCATGCATCATCATGACAGTTTTAAAACTAATGGCATGAAAAAGTTCAATCTGCAATATCCTCTTAGATAACTCCAATGGAACAACTCTTTTAAGTAGTCAATTGACACCCCCATTAAAAACACAAATCTCACTTGGAATGCACAAATCCCGCAACATTTAGAAAAAATAGTTTAAAATATCAAATTATGTTGCTTGGACTGAAAAATCTTGGGATTTTCAATTATACAACTTGTAGCTAAACTAAAATCTATTCAAAATAAGCAGACTTCCAAATGACTTTCGAAAATTTAGTAAGTTATTATAGAGTAGAATATATTTAGTTACTTGATAAGAATGAATATAACTTTAAACTTCAAATGCAAGTTTATGGAATTTAATTCAATTTCATATTCAGGTATGAAGCTTCATAAATTCATTGATTTCAAGTAAGGCATTAAAAGGAAAGAAATTGCCCAAGAGTCTTACCATGGAGCAGCACCAATTATCCCTGCACGATCTGTTCTGCAGCTTAGTTTAGTTTTTGGTCCTGAATTCTTATATGCTCCTCCAACTGTGAGGAGATGAGCATAAATCCACACAATAACCACCGAAAATATTACTGCAAAGCGATCAAAAACAGTCCTCTCCCCTCGTATTATATGAGGCAGATACTGCAGGAACTCATTAATATTACTTCTTCCATCAAACAAAAATTCTTTAAGAGAGAACATTCACATTATCTTCCGCACAAGAGAAATTTCAGCAATACCTGTGAGAAAATAACCAGAAAGATGATCTGTGGCAGTCCAATCTCCACACATTTTGCGAGCTACAAATCCCAAACCAGAGGTCAGTCATTAATAGCTAGCTAGCAACACAAGAATTTGAATATCAGAGAACACATACATACCAAAGGAAAACCAAATTCATAGAGCCCAAAACCAGATAGAGCAACCAAAGGAACAGCAGAGAGTGGACTCAAGAACCTGGCCAAGCATAAGACAGCATAAACTGATTAGCACTGGTTCAGGCTGCTTCTTCGACTTATAAGACGACTGACTCAAATTCCTAAGACATAGAAACGAAAGTGTTTTCACAAACATATATGATAGTTGCTGGCATAAATTAGGCTGTTATGACACAAAAGATAACATGATTTGGACAATAAAAAAAATTCTTGATAAAAAATATACTACATGTACATTTGATAGATACCCCGTAGACTTGAGTTTGGAAGTTAAATAAACATGTTGTAACAGAAAACAGTTGGAGAAAAACAGAAATATCAAATGACATGGATGAAAGAAACCTCGCAACATTACGCCAGAGGCCACTGAAACCAACAACAATCTGCAGAGTTGAAGCAACTATGAGAGACCCTTGGATTCCACGCATTATCTTCTCAAATTTCTGCAACATCATCACAGAGGAGATGAATCAGTATCATATCATATGTGATCCAAACAAGCAATGTCAACTTAGACGATATGCAATGACAAAGTTCCAATGAAGCAACCTCTTGAGGATTCACAATATCACTGTATCGACCAGCCAAAACGATTGAAATTGTGGTTGGCAAATAGGTATAGGAGCCTCCAATTACTGCAGGTAGACGAGTACCAAACATAGTCTGGAACAAAGTGTTCAATCCAGCAACAAATAGCAATGTCTGAATCATCTTTGCTTTCTCTTCCTACAACAGGGTTCTTATTTATGAGCAAAAATCCTTATAGGAGAAACAAGAAACAATCATCACAAGGCAAAATAAGTATTTCTATTAAAATTGAAAGCTTACATTGCCACCTCCCATCTGGGGAACTAGAGAAGTGGGTATAAGCACTGTGGTTCCAAGCATCACCAGATAGTGTTGGAAACCGAGAAGAATTGCCTCAGCTGCGTTATACAACCACACTCATTATAAATTCATCAAATCAAGAACATATGTGATTTCTATTGTGGAATACATATGCATTATAGGGTCCACAAAAATTATTGGCAATGTTCAAAAATCAAAATACATGCACTTCAATACTATCAGTGTCAATATGATTTTACGCTCAGTTAAATGTTCAAAATAAATGATATCCACACAAATGAACAGAGAAATATAAATAATCAGAAGAACAATGGATCAAAAGTGGGAAAACAAAGCACTACTTTTTGAAAGATGGCATCGAGAGAAATATATGCGTTACTCGAATAGTAAATTGGTGATGAAAAGACAGGGAAGCTAAGCAAATTAATAATAATAAAAAAAAAAAAGTGGCTAAATGGGTCAAGATTATCAGGACAAAGCACTGGAACTATGGCCTAACCAGCAATTACTTACGATATGACAAATTATGTCTCTTGGCCCAACCTAGTTATCTTAATGATGAAAATTACAAAATTATAACCAAAAAACAAAAGGAAAAAAAAAAAAAAAAAACTCACGCCAGGGAGGAGGACTAGTGATGCAATAAGCAATATTAGGTAGCTGATCCTTGACCGGATGTGGCTGTAACTCTTCCTGTTTTGGCGGCGGCGCGGCTCCTCCTCCTCCACCTCCAGCCATTTTTGGTTACTATCTCCCTCTTTATGCCTTTCTCTTCTTGTCTGTTAAAGAAATTCCTTTTCTAAGACTAATATAGTCTTTACAAACTAGAAAACCAAATCTCCATGCAAAACTCTGATCCCAAATCCCTTAACAAACCCACAAAACTTCCCAAAAGCACAAAAAAATCACTACGACGCCACACTCTATGCTAAAACCTACTCAAGGCGTGTCAAGTTAATAAAAAATGATAAGCAAAAACAAAGCAGGAAAAACGGCAGAGAAGATAAACACAAAGGCAGAGAGCAAAGAAGCAGAATCAAAAGGCTGGCATTGGCAGTGAAAAAACACAATATTCTGCAACTTTAAAGTGCACCAAAAAACAGTGTACTACTCAAGAGGCGTAAAACGTTAGCTTAATGGGCTCGTTTTGGAGGAAAAAACAAGACCCACTTGGGGACCGAGTAAACATAAAAAGGGAATGTGTGAATACTGAATTGGCAAAGGGAAGCAAAAAGAAAAAAAGAGAGAGAGAAGGGGCTCTTCTGAGGTCTGAAAGTGAAAAAGAATACAATAGTCCCTCTGTGACCAAAAAAGAATCTATCTTGCTTGCATTGCTTTACAATTTTTAAAACCATTTGCTTAGTGTGGGTCTACTGCTTCTCTCTTTTTCTTTTTCTTTTTTTTTTTCTTTTTTTTGCAATCACGTAAAGATAAAGCTTGCTGCTTCCATTTTAAAAGCTTCTCCTCCACCCCTCACCTTTGCCCATCTCGTTTAACTATCAGTATTCCCCAATCTTCTTTTCCGATTAAAGAAACAATTTTTATTTATATTAATTAGGGGTATTCAACTTCATTAAACAGATAAAGAAAGTTTCGCAAATTTGCTACTCTTTCTGGATTAACGATTACTTGCATTCATTCATGTTTCTTTCTCACCGTGTCTGCGGCCAAAATATATAAATAAATGAATAAATAAATAAATTCCCGTGTACAATTACTCCACAGATATATTCCTTTATAGAAAGTAAAATACTGAAACGGAATTCAAAAGGTTACGACAACACTTATTTATAGCCCCTTTATTCTCATCTGTTTTAACATGAATTATGATTTATTCTTCAACAATTTGATAAATGTTTGAATAGTGGTTAAGAAATTACAAAATTAAATATCTAAAATTGTCACAAAATATACCTTAAAAATTCCGGTAATTTGGTAGACTAAAAATGAAGATTTTTTTTTTTTTTCCTTTGATTTCAACTCCATTTCACCTTCAGGGCTCCTTCGCTTCTTGTTACTCTCTTTCCAAGCAAGATTAAAAACTTTACATAATCCTCTATCCCCTCCAACCAAGCAAAGCTTTATGTAATGACTCTGTACGGAAAGATTCAGCTTCTATATATTCTTTGAATCTTTTCAACCACAAATGTGCAGAAGCTAATTTCCAACACACTACCTACAATCAAAACCTTGGTATCCCATTTCAATTAAGGAATGAAAGGAAAATGAATAAAAACGTGAACTTTTTGAGTTGGCCTGGCAAGAAATCAGGATTCAACACAGATTCATAGTCAAAGGATGAGTTTCATATGCATCCCGCATAAATTAAGTGTTATTATTAGTATTAGTATTATCTCATGCTAATCATGGATGACAGTTAATAATTTGTTCTAAAAAGAATTGATTGCAGTTACTAAAACAAGATTTGCACTGCCAAAATCAATTTTGATATATATATATATATATATATATATATATATATATATATATATAGTTTAAGGTGTGTGGGATAGGGACAAATAGGACACGAAGCAAGCAGTGTAGCAGCTGCAATGCTCCACAATTCTATTAATTTTACATTTTCCTTTCGTGTTTTTAATAATAAAAGAAAAGTTGTTATGAGTTGTGCAATATAGCTAAGGTTTTGGGTTGATGAAAAACCAACTTAATTTAAGACGGACACAAACTTTAGTTAGCGGCCACATCATATTGAAGACAAAAAGTTGAAAGTTTTGATTTCCTACCCCACACTTGCTTCCTCCTCCTCCACATCTAACACTTAATTAATCAATTATTTTAAAAAAAAAAATTAAATTAACTTTTGAAAAAGAAAAAAGAAAAAGAAAAAGAAAAGCTATTGTCTTAAGATGAAGAGTCATTTAGCGAAATTCCTTCCCTCTATGTATGGATTTGATTATTTCAGTATAAAAACTAGAAGGAGAAATCAAAAGTTTGAGAATTATATTCATTATATATTTAATTACATTACCATGTATGCGCACACACTTAAAGACACGGCAATACTCATTTTTCAAGTAAGTTTCTTCCATAAGTGAAAATAACGGTAAAGTTACTTATTCGCTTGTTCAACCAATTCGAACTGGTAATTTAACTGAATATTTATTTTTTAAAAAAATATTATTTAATAATTATTATAATAAATTATGGTATAATTCATTTTAAAAAATATTATATAACTAATTATTATTATTTTTAAAAATCGAAAATTTTAATTGAACCAACTAGATCTATGGCCGGTTTACAGTTGAACCGGCCAAATTCTAATAACATTGAGTCCAAATATTTCATTTTGTCTTAATTAGATTCTATATTTGTGATTTACTAATAATTAGGCCATATTGATATTTAACAACTATACTACCTTATAAAAAAAATTTTAAAATTTGAAGAATATGTTCTTCTTCCCCTATTCAATTCCCCTACTTTTCTCTCATTTTTCATAATTTAAACTTAATTTCGTCATTTATCTCTAAATCTATTTATTTAAATGAAAATATTAGATACTTAATATGTTCAGATTATCAATTATGATTTCGGTAAAACATCAGGAGGTTGAATAAAAAAATACTTTAGCAACTTATCATTGCATGGGAGAGCGTTCTAGAGCAAGTGAATATCAATTAATCACTTACGAACATAATATCTATTTATTAAACATACCAATTTAATCCTATAAAAATAAGAAAAAAGAAAAATCAGAGTCGATGGAAGAGTCATTATTAAATACATTCGTTCACACCAAAATAAAATTGTTACATTCACTTTTGTTGTAAAGTTGATTTGAGAAGCTTTCGGCTACATTGTAATTTCAAAGCCTCTTTTTTCCTTCTTTTTTCATTTTTGAAATAAAAGGAAATACGAAAAAGCATACTTTACAGTAACAGTACTGATGCATATTGGTAATTTAATTTTAATATTTCCTATTGTCTTCTTTTTCTTAAGAAAATTGTTACTCAATGGGATTATTTCAAATCACCTTGTTATCTCATTTTTTGCTATTAAACTTAACTTGTATGCATCATTAAAATGATAATAATCTAATAAACAGGAAAAGACTGAGTTGGGATAGATTTAGAGGGCCATATCAGATGGCCAAAAGGCAGGAAACGCGCAAACTATCAAAATTTTCTTTAGATTTAGGGGTTATTTGTTTCTGCTTTTGGGAGCAGTTTTTAGCTTTTCATTCCAAAAAGCAGAATATTTAGTGCAACAACTTTTAGTTGTTTTGTAAAAAAAAAAAAAAAAAAATTCTTTTCACGAAAAGCTCCTTTTCAGAGCTTTTAACGAAAAGCTTTTTACAATTACTCAGTTTTTACAAATTTAAACTTTTCAAATAATAAATTATACTTTTATATAAATACGTAGATTTTTTTTATGTAATTTTTTCATGTCCATAAATATTGGAAAATGAAGCGAGATTAATTCTTCAAATTCCTTGATCTAGATTGTTAATCCTACGTGTGTATGTTTATATTCCTATTATATATTAGCTTTTTAAATTTTATTAAAAAAATTGTTTTTCTTTTATGGAATATTAGTAGCAAAAATCCCACTTTTGGCTGGGCTTCCCAAATTAGGATTATGCTCCTTTTATATCATTAATTGGCTTAATACCTAATTAAAGACCTAAGATCTACTAAATAACTGCTACCAAGGATCAAATGAGATGATAAATATACTTTACTATACTTTAATGGAATATTAATAGCAAAAACATTCCTTTCTGTAATTGCTTTGGCTGATTTTTCCAAATCAGGATTATATTCCTTTAAATCTCAAATATATACACTAACTGATATGAACAACAAGGACTCTTCGGCGGAAAGAATTCTTGATCAATCACCAGAAATGTGATAATGGGTGAGATATTTTAGCAACAAACCGTGCAAAAATTCTAGCTTGGTCCCGGACTGCACGATATACCACCATGTCAGTCAAGCCAACGGTACAAAAATGTACCAAAGCTTTGGCTGAAAATTTTGGTTGGGAAACAAGTTTTACGAATTCCTGCTTGAGTTTGCTACAATCAGGACAACCTCCTTTTATAGTATTCTAACCATAGGGATTGGATTTTCTTACATGTCATGAAAAAAATTTATGTCTTGATATCCTCTATTATGAAATTTGCAGCACCAGTGCAA
This sequence comes from Euphorbia tirucalli, assembly GCA_039660915.1. Classification (NCBI taxonomy): domain Eukaryota; kingdom Viridiplantae; phylum Streptophyta; class Magnoliopsida; order Malpighiales; family Euphorbiaceae; genus Euphorbia; species Euphorbia tirucalli. The sequence goes on along the minus strand of CM077636.1, from coordinate 13,219,937 downwards.
CCCAATATTGCCAAAACTGGGAACCAAATAGCTATTGCAAAGTAAAAGCTGTAATGAAACACAAAATTTAGTATTTTCGGGCATTTTTCCAGATTTACGATATGCTATGGCAGGGAAGACAAAATCCAAAGGAGTGAACCCACTGGCACCACATATAGACACAAAGTCACCAAAAAAGGCATTGCTGCAGCAATAAGAGTGATGAGAACGATGTAAATGGAGGTGAAAACAAGATGAACTAGGCGGGTTTTAATTGGGATTTGAGTAGCAGTTTCGCTCTGAGGCAGGTTGTCCTCAAAATATGCACATGTAGGTCTGCAATATATCTACATGAATAATTTATCATTAGCATAGCTGTATAAGGAGTAAACAATAGAGATTTGTGCGGCAACAATTTTCTGTGTCTGTATGTTGGAAAGTTGCAGAATATTTTGAAAATTTTGCTTACGTGATGCGAAGAAAGAATGACTGCTAAAACAAGAAAATTTTTCATCCTTTAAGAAAATTAGATAGACATACCTCAAAGTTTATTCTACTCAACAATGATGCCCACATTCATCTAACAATTACACAAGTAAGCAGCCTATATGGGGAGTAATTTTTTTGACTTATTATCCATGGATACTTCCATCAAATACGCTTCAGACTCAAAACGGTTCTAATTAAAGACAATTTACTGATACAAGTGAGTAGGAAGTCGTGGATTAAGTAGGACTTCAAGCTGAATATTTTCCTGATTTGAAACCGTAAATCCCTCATCTATATCAATTCGTTTACCAAATGGAACAGAAATATGAAACCCATGAAGCAAGTTAGCTAATATAAGTTGCATAACTTGAAGACTAAAGGATGCACCAGGGCACATTCTTCTGCCACTTCCAAATGGCAACAATTCAAAATTCTGCCCTCTAACATCAACATGTTTGTAAGTTGCGAGAAATCTTTCGGGCCGGAATTCGCAAGGGTCTGCCCAAACCCGAGGATCACGATGCATCTTCCATAGGTTAACAAGAAGCCTTGTGCCCTTTGGTATAAAATACCCACCTACGTTGCAATCCTCCGTTGATTCGTGTGGCACGGATAATGGTGCAGCTGGGTGTAGACGAAGGGTTTCTTTTAGGATTGCTTGGAGATATACTAAGTTGTTGAGGTCCGATTCTTGTACATTTCTTTCTCTGCCTATATTTGTGTCTAATTCTTGTTGCGCCTTGTTTAGGATGGACGGATTCTTCAGCAACAATGCTAATGCCCATGTCAATGTGAATTTTGTGGTATCCGATGCTGCTAATAGAAATCCCTGACAAATTTATACAATATGTACCCATTCAAAAATTAACAACTTATCTTAAATCAGAGAATTGTTTTAATTATATTTTAGGTTAAGGATTTCAAATACTTATAACCTCTCAATTAATTGTACACTTTAACTATTTTTTAACAGATGTAATTTCACCCTCGTCGTTTTATCATAGCTTAATTTTACTTGGTTTCAAGTTAATAATGTTAAAATTTACTAACAAATCTCAATTAGATGACTAATTTCTAGTGGATATATTGCATTCTAAAAAACATTTAGGATGTAATTGGATGCAAGAGTATTTTAGAATATATATAAAATATATATAAAATCAGATCTTATGAATTGAGCATGTATACTCACAGAAATGCATTTGGGCCAACCACTATAGTACTTACCTTCAGCCCAAATTTTTAATTGTCAACTGATTTTAACGGAGAAGATATAAAAAGGGAAATTGTCAAAATTACCCTCATTTCAGGGTTTAATTTATTGGCTTACCTTTTCTTATTTACACTATTACGTTCTTTTTAGATCTAACTCTTCTTTATGCTACTTTCCCCTTTTTCTTTCCAACAAAAGATCAAAGAGTGAACTTCAGTTCTGGCGTTCTAAATTTGGACGCAATGCTTCAACTCAGTAGAACAAATCAAGTAAATCTGCAGTCTTTAAGCCACCAATTCCTCCAGCGAGGTTGGGTGAGCGGTACAACCAAAGGGAAGGCCAAAATCAGAGATGGCCAGCCAAAAAACGCTCCAAAATCACCACTAAGAAATCTGATTCTTCCGCTCAATCCCTTCAAGATTCCGCAAACAACGCTTATACGAACTATGCCTCAATGCTCCTACCCCTGTTAATTCTGGATTTCATGCTATTTCAGATCGTGATCACAACTACCTAATTGTGTACGAATTATAATTTCTTATTTTCTGGGATAGGTTGGTATTGTTTAATTTTTCATAATTTAGTCTGTTGTAATTTGGTTCTTTAGTTTTTGTGCCTCTTCAAATGGAGTTTTGCTGATTTATTACCTGTTTCTCACCTTTTGCTATTCTGCATTCCTTTAAAGAGCCAAAAACACCTTTACTTTTGCGACTATGTTTCAAAGAATCCACTGATACACCTTTACTTTTCAGCCACAAGCAATGAAAGAGAAAGTGCAACTCAGAGAAGAGATGGCTTACCAATAATATGTCTAGAGGTATCTTTCTCTTCCTTCCTTTTTTTTTTTTTAATTTTTTTGTTTTAGTCGTACAAGCCATTACTTTTCTTTTGGAGTTCACTGGTTTCAAATTAAAAGTAGGACCAGAAGGAAAAAGAGTCCACAGCCCTTTTGACCAAAAAGAAAGTTGATGTTGGGGATTATATTTGCATGATTATATTTTCTTTTTGGTGCTAACAGTAATCAGCCATTGTTGACAATCATTAACTCTATCATTGTTTAATTTGTGCAAGATCTTTTTTTCAAAAAAAAAAAAGAAAAAATTGAATCATTATGTGGAATCCATCCGTAAATAACCCTGCATGCCTCCTCTCTTTATAAAAATTTGAGAAATTAAGTTCTTAAATATAATTCAGTCAGTAGTTGTATTTCGAATTTATTGTTCATTTTTGTACTGTCTTCCCACTGTCTCAGGTGGGTCTCATAATCAAATATTATCTCATTTCAATATAAAATTGATTTTGATTCTTGGATACCTTTGATTTAGAGTGTGCTGTTCTAAATATTACTTTCCCATTTGGGAGAAGTTTTTTGTGCTGCTGGGAGTTCAAGTGCTGAATGAAAGAATGATTGATGTTTATTTAACAATGTTTTTCAGCAGTCTTAATTGTTAGACTATATTAAGTGGCATGGAAATGCAGTGTATGAGTATATAATATGAGACTGCAAGTGTAGCAATAAAATATGAGAAATCTTAGTTGCTACTGTTATTGGTATTGTACTAACAGGGAACAAAACTTTGTTTTGAATCTTAGTTGCTACTGTTATTGGTATTGTCCTAACAGGGAACAGGGAACAAAACTTTGTTTTGAATCTGAAATTGTTAAAAAACAGTAATCATAACTGCTATAATTTGAGGCTGATAATTGCATTTTTTAACTGGCTATCGTGGTAACGACTATCATAGTCATTAGTCCTCAGAGAACTCTTTTATACATTTTTGAAGTTACCTGGACGTGCTTGTAATTGATTTTGATTCTTGGATACCTTTGATTTAGAGTGTGCTGTTCTAAATATTACTTTCCCATTTGGGAGAAGTTTTTTGTGCTGCTGGGAGTTCAAGTGCTGAATGAAAGAATGATTGGTGTTTATTTAACAATGTTTTTCAACAGTCTTAATTGTTAGACTATATTAAGTGGCATGGAAATGCAGTGTATGAGTATATAATATGAGACTGCAAGTGTAGCTCAAAGTAGTGTGGTCTTTTAGTTTGAATAGGATGTATGAAACTATGTTTTTCAATATTGGTGTAATCTTTTCGTAACTGCCTCTCTCTGAAAAAGCAAACTGATGTCATATGTTTAACAGTAGTAGACCATGTATAGAGTCAATTAGACTATTTTGTCTGCAAATTTCAGGATCAGCTTTACTGATATGATTGTGTTGAATTGGATGGATGTCTAGATACATAGTGTCAGAGACAGGAGCAAGCATTTGGGTGTTTCCCTGTATTTATGTGACAACTAGTCTCACAAAGTAATTATATTGGTCTATTTGTTTAGGAGAAAGAGCAAAAGCGATTGCAGGAGGCAGAAAAAGATGAGAAGCATCGTGAAAAAGAAGAGGCTGAAATGAGAAGGCAACTAAGAAAGCAGCAAGAGGAAGTTGAGAAAGAACATCGTATGATAACCTACAAGCTGTAGAATTGTCTGGTCCAAGATGACATCTTCTTGTACACTGTTATACATTGTTATGTACTGTTTATACACTTTTTATACATTGTTATACACTGTTTATACACTTCTTATACATTTTTATACACTTCTTATATATTATTATACATTGTTTATACACTGTTTGTATATTGTTTATACATCGTTTATACGCTTTTTATACATTGTTTATACGTTTTTTATACACTGTTATACACTGTTTATATATTGTTTATACACTACTTATACATTATTTATACATTATACACTTCTTATATAATGTTATATGTTTATACACTTATTATACATTTGTTATACACTGTTTATACATTGTTTATACATTATTTATACACTGTTTATACATCGTTTATACATTATTTATACACTGTTATACATTGTTTATATATTATTTATACATTTTTTATACATTATACACTGTTTATACATTGTTTATACATTATTTATACACTGTTATACATTTTTATACACTGTTTATACACTTCTTATACACTGTTATACATTGCTTATACATTGTTTATACACTACTTATACATTGTTATACATTATACACTTTTTATACAATGTTATATGTTTATACATTTATTATACATTGTTATACATTCTTTTATACACTGTTTATACATTGTTTATACACTGTTATACTTTGTTTATACATTATTTATACATTGTTTATACATTATACACTGTTTATACATTGTTTATACATTGTTATACTTTGTTTATACATTATTTATACATTGTTTATACATTATACACTGTTTATACATTGTTTATACATTATTTGTACACTGTTTATACACTATTTATACATTGTTTATACACTGTTATACACTGTTATACATTGTTTATACATTATTTATACATTGTTTATACATTATACACTGTTTATACATTGTTTATACATTATTTATACACTGTTATACATTGTTATACACTGTTTATACACTTCTTATATACTGTTATACATTGCTTATACATTGTTTATACACTACTTATACATTGTTATGCATTATACACTTTTTATACAATGTTATATGTTTATACATTTTATTATACATTGTTATACACTTTTATACACTGTTTATACATTGTTTATATACTGTTATATATTGTTTATACATTGTTTATACATTATACACTGTTTATACATTATTTATACATTATTTATACACTTCTTATACATTATTATACATTATTATACACTTCTTATATATTATTATACATTATTTATACACCGTTTATCCACTTTATACATTGTTTATACACTATTTATACCTTAGTTATACCTTAATTATACCTTAAGATACACTATTCTAGTGATTATACCTTAGTTATTCCTTATTTATACCCTAAGATACATTATTATATTGATTATACGTTACTTATACATTAATTATACCTTAAGATACGCTATTACAGTGATTATACCTTTTTTATACCTTAATTATACCTTAAGATACACTATTACAGTAATTATACCTTAGTTATACCGTAATTATACCTTAAGATATACTATTACAGTAATTATACATTAGTTATACCTTAGTTATACCTTAATTATACCTTAAGATACACTATTACAGTGATTATACCTCAGTTATACCTTAGTTATACCTTAAAATACACTATTACATTGATTATACCTTATTTATACCTTAATTATACTTTAGTTATACATTAAGATACACTATTACAGTGATTATACTTTAGTTATACCTTAATTATACTTTACAAAAATACTTTATAAAAATATACTTTATAAAAATATAATTTTTACTTAATATTTACAAAAATACACATTTTTTCTGTTTTAAAATTAGAAAATTAGGAATTAATAACTTAAATTAATACATTAAGTATTTAAATTTTTTTTAAGCCTGTTTGATAACAACACTTAAAAGTTTCAGTTATATTAAAAATATCACTTAATCTAATAGGTCAAAATATTGGACTTAAAATTTTAAATTGAATACCAACAATTTTTTAAATTCAGTGCTATCAAACAACTCTATTATTTTACAGTTTTAACATTTATAATATTTAAAATTTAATTTTCAGTTTTACCAAACGACACGTCAATATCAAAATCAACTGATTTGTATTTTTAAAATCTTGAAACATTAAAAACCAAGTTTTTTATATTTAAAATCTTTTTTTTTTTTGGTTTATGTTTGTAAGTTTTTACCCCTTTTTTAAAATAATATTTTGGTTGATAATAATAAATTGGGCAAATACATACGCGGCCTCTTCAATTTTAATTTTGGAGCCGCTTGGCCCCCTCAACTATTTTAACGACCTATCTAACCCCTTATCTAAAAGCCAAATACATACGTAATCCCTTTAACTTTTATTTTTGAGCCGCTTGGCCCCCTCAACTATTTTAGCGACCTATATAACCCCTCATCTATTTTAAAGTGGTATTTTTAGATATTTGAATACTGATGTGTCGTATTTCTTCCTCCCCTTGAGTTTAATTAATTACTGGGAAATCTTCACTTTTATAGTAGTTTGTAATATTAATTAGATAGAAGATAGTTTCCAGTGTGTGTCTTACATGTTTTTAGTATCGGACGCGTGTAATGCATGGTACTCTGTTGTGTCTGGTTATGTTCACTCAAAGGTTTAAAAATACCATTTTAAAATAGTGAGGGGTTAGATAGGTTGATAAAAAAGTTGAAGGGGCCAAACGGCTCAAAAATAAAAATTGAAGGGGTTATATATGTATTTTACCTTTAAATGAGGGGTTAGATAGATCGCTAAAATAGTTGAAGGGACCAAGCAGTTCAAAAATTAAAGTTGAAGGGGCCGCGTATGCATTTGGGCTAAAGCAAATTATACCAACACATGGCTTTGTTGATGGTACCAGCATCATGGAAAGAAAGCTCATTTGCATCTTCAAGAACCGAAAGCATCACATCCATCAAATCTTCCTCTTCTTTCATCTTCCTCCCCGATTTCCTTTCCCTCTTATGCTCATCCAACCAACCTTGAACTATCGTATCAAACTCCATAGCCATTTCCTTCATCTTCTTCTCATGCCCTCCCAAGTCCAAAAACCTCAAAAACGGCACCGCATCAGGCACCACTGCTTTCCCCGCCAACAAAAACCACTTCATCACAGCCGCTCGCCACTCCACTCCCTCCATTTCCTCCTCCTCCTTCTTCTTCCATACGCTTTGCAAATCGCTTCCCTAATATAATCCTAAATATCACATTAAGCACAATATCTCCGAACCATTGCTTCATCTTCACAATCGGAGCAGCTCCATCCGTTTTCGTCGCCTGCAATGCGACGTCGTTTATCGCGGATCGTACCTCCGATTCTCTTATGTGGCTTGAGATCTGGATCCGGTGGTTTGAGAGAAGTTCGAGTGTGGCTATCTTGCGCATTTGCCTCCAGTATGTGCCGTACGGGCTGAATCCGACCATTGCGCTGTTGTAGCCCATTATTTCGGCGACGACAAGTTTTGGACGGTTGGCGAAAACTTTGTCGTTGATGTTGAAGCACTCTTTAGCTAATTCCCAGCTGCTTATAACCAGAGATCTATGGACTCCTATTTTGATCATGTATGCGGCACCATATTTGTCAGCTAAGTTGCCTAACGTTACATGCCGCTGCTTGGTTGCGGCTAGTAGAGGGAGGTGGCCTATAATTGGCCAAGCACCTGTAGGTTGGGGCGGGAGTTTTTGGTTGTGTGTTTTTCGTTCGAGTAATTGAATTAAACAGAAAAGAAGAAACAGGATAATGGAAAATAAGCTAATAAAATCGTCAGTAAGTATTATTTCCATGGCTTCAAAGGGGAGAAGTGAGTGACGTGATCCTTGAAGTTCAATTCATGGGTTGAATTTATGGTGGTCTTTTTCTGAAGTCAATGACTGCCAGATTTGATGCGTTGTTGATTAGTGTCTGAGTTTTTGTGATAAAGACAAACACCAAAATGATTTGAGAACAATTAAATAAAAATGTGGCCTTTGATGTAATCGCAACGGTACTATGGGAGCGGGCAGTATTCAGAGAACAGGCAAAATGGCCAGGTTAGCTGATATGTGTATAGTTGCAGATTGGACATATATATCCTTTTAAACTTATGCATATGTCTTTATTGTGTTTGTCCAATGGATATGTCGAACTATCCTCCTCTGTTTCTGCTACAAAGGTAATAGAATATTGTTTGCTATTTGATATGTACCCTGTTATTAATCAATCAATAAATGGATTGAAAGGGAATTAGAACAGGAATCTTAAGAATCTTGTGACACTGAATTGAAAAAACAATGATATAAAAACAAATAAAATTAAGCAAAGGCCAACGAGGTTTGGTTCGAGATACTTGTACAGTTATACCTAAGATGGAGAATGCAGAGGAGCTTGGAGATTTCAGAGCTTTTTCTTGCTGCATTGTGTGGTTCATATAATCAAATTATGCATACGTACATGCACATATACAATTTATTTAAATCTTAAAAAAGGTAAATTATTCTAACATAATCTAATATAGGTGTGAAGGAAGGCGAGGAGTGACAACAACTTCCACTGGAATAGCTTTCGTATTGGTAATTCCTATACCCTCACTCATATCAAGTGGGTTATTAGACAAAGTTTCAATGTGAAAAGCATGCAACAAAGTGGTTAGTGTGAGATTTAACACCTGAAGAGCAAATGAAATTCCGGGACATATTCTTCTTCCACTGCTAAACGGTAACAATTCATAATTTTGACCTTTGACATCAACATCCTTACGAGTTGTAAGAAATCTCTCAGGTCTAAATTCTTGAGGATCCAACCACACACTTGGATCTCTCTGTATTTTTGCTGCATTTATAAAAAGTCGTGTCCCTCTTGAAATATGATACCCATCCACAATGCATTCTTCCATTGATTCATGTGGCAATAACAGTGGCACTGCGGGATATAATCTAAATGTTTCCTTCACAACAGCTTGAAAGTAAACCAAGTTCTTAGTATCTGATTCCATCAACTGCCTTTCTCTACCAACAACAGTGTCTAGTTCTTGTTGCACTTTTTGTAAAGCATCAGGATTGTTTAGTAGTAATGATAATGCCCACGTCAATGTAATTGCCGTTGTGTCTGAGGCTGCCAAAATAAGACTCTGTCGGAGTAGTCAATAAGATAAAGTTGTTAATTAGTCTTTTTTTCCTATTCAATTATATTTGGGAACATAAAATTATATGTAAAGAAGGAAAATTTTCTTATAGCCATGATTAATTAAAAACAAAAGTAACATTAATTAAGGGGGAATACCAGGCATGTAGCTTTGTTAACCGTATCTGCATCTCGATGGGAGAGTTCCTCTGCATCATTAATAATGGAAAGCAATAAATCCATGAAATCTTCATCCCCCTTGTATACATGGAACCCTTTGTTCTTCTTGCGTTCTTCTAACCATTCATCGATAATAGAGTCAAGCTTTTTGACTGTCTTCTTCATCTCCTTCTCAACTCCACCCAAATCCAAACACCTCAAATAAGGAACTGCATCTGATACTGCAAACTTACCGGTCAATTCCATGAATTCTCTCAGTGTATCTCTCCATAAATCATTTTCTTTTCCTTCACTGCTATTTTCACCATACTCCACGTATCTCTTCCCTACAATTATCTTCAGTATCACATTCGAAGTTATCTCGAAGAACCATCTCTTCATTTCAACCAAAAGCTTATCATTTTTGTTATTGGTCCAATCTTGATATAGTTGTTTTACAGCAGCTTTTACCTCTGCCTCTCTTACATGCTTAAGCATATCGAGCCGATGACTAGAAAGGAGCTCGAGGGTGGCTATTTTGCGCATTTGACGCCAATAGTCTCCATAAGGAGCAAAGCCAAACATGTGATAATCGTAGCCCAAAATTTCCATGGCAAGAGATTTTGGACGGCTGGCGAAAGCTCTATCGTTTGTAGTAAGACACTCCTTAGCTATGTCGCTATTGCTTACTACCAAAGTTGGGTGGATACCAAACTTGATGGTGAAAATTGGTCCGTACTTGTCAGCCAGGTTTCCTAGTATGACATGAGCTGGCTGTGACCCTGCTAAGAGAGGAAGGTGGCCGATAATAGGCCATGCACCACCAGGTTGCGGCGGGGCTTTCTTGTTGGTTGTGTTTTTTGGTTTAAGAAATAGGTAGTAGATTATGATGATCGCCGTAACAGATGTTAAGAAGGGCAAAAGGGACTCCATTAATTGCTGCTGCTAAGCTGATATGTTCTTATGAAAATAATTCAACAAATAAACTACTCTATTCGCAATGCAAACTATTCAAGCATACAGACAATCAATGAAATCAACTTACTCATTCAATCGGCAGTTAGGGGACCCATGAAAAAAATGTATACTAATTAGACAAAATTGGAGAAACCTGTGCCTTCATCATCTCCTGATTTATTTGTTTGTCTTGTATATATGCATGCCGATTGCAGTTTTGTAATTTTATTTAATAGTTCTTTGTGATGAAATGGCATCATACGGGGAAAATAATTCCAAGAACAAGTTAGCATTAGAGTTCCACTTGACAATTTCACCAATTCGAAATGAACCAGTAACCATTCTTCCTAATAGTAAAATTAAGAGTCTGTATGGGTGAGGGGTTTCAAGAGGTCAATAAAGGAATGGTTAAGGACAACCCTTGTTTGGTGGGAAGGTTATTAGAAGGGTAAGAGTTTATTAAGGGTTAAAATCCACCAATTTTCATTATATATCAACCCACCAAATTGGAGGGTTTGTAAGGACGAAGGCCATTCCCTTGTCTTTCTTACCAAAACTCTTTCTTTCCTTTCCTTAAATAACTCTTCCTACACCACAACCAAACAAACCCTAAAGGAAGCACAATATTGGTAATATTGTCTACATATAAACAAATCATAATGTCTTCATCATAAAAGGCAGAATAATAACGTATAGCACAAAAAGTAAAATGGGCATAATACCAGGAAATTAAGAAGCAAACATGAATCTCTATGACGATACCGAAATTAACTAATTGAAGGCACATGCTCCCTTTTAAAGGTAGGAAGGGTAGAGTGGGCATAATAAAATACATTTATGCTTAACGGAGCATGTGTTGGAAGAGTACAGTAGAAGTTGTCGATAAGACCAACCATTTGATGCAATGCTTCAGAATCCAATGAGTCATTACATAACAACATTATCAAGAAGAACACCAAATGCTACAAGCTGAATCGAATATAGATAAATTTCCTTTCTAGTCTTCACCAGCATTTACATGTTATTTTCTCCCATTCTAAAAGGATATCTTTTAAAATTGATGCACATAGATTAAGAAAATGATTAATCTATGTTAAAAGTAATGCTATTTTACTATAGTACTATTAAAGTATACATGAAATTTGTTTCCCTTAAAAAGAAATATATGAAATTCCTTTCATCTTAATATTTGAGTTCTACGTAGTAAGTTGAATGGAGAATTATTTGAAGAGTTAGTAATTTTTTTTTTTTTTTTTTAAATCAATTATTACATGGAATAGATACAAGGGTAAAATGATAAAACTAATTTAAACTTCTCTTGATTTTTTAGAAAGAAATCATCTTACTGGAGGAAGTATAAAACAATAATAAAGTATGATAAGGTGTTGATTTACAAGTTCAAATCAAGAACAAGGTGACATACAAACTATAATGAAAACTTTGCAAAAAGAAGAGTACAACATTTATTTTCTAGTCAGGCAAAGAACTTCAGTGGACTTTTATAGGCAAACGTAACACAAAATAAGCTATGAGAAAGTACTGTAAAGGGATATAATTGTAATTGTAAATAAAATATACATGTACAATTACATTTATATCCCTTTACAAGTACAATTAACAGATATCTTGAAGTCTGAATCTCAAATTCTTTAACCTTTAATGTTCACTAAAAAATGTCATGTTTTCATAAAGAACTCCAATTAAAACCGAAATTAATATCATTATGCATTTAGAAATTCCATTATAATTCATCAAAACTTGAATCTTGGTGGGTGAAGATTCAAGGGTTCAATTCACTAACACATAGATATTGAGAAAATCCCAACCATTTCCACCATTCATAGTTCAATAAGCATTCAAGTAACTGCACCAAAATATGTAGAATAAATTGCATCCAAGTGAGACCAAGAAACATGAATATGTTATTCACCTGCCTGCCTTTCCACCCACCAGCAGCAAGCATAAAAAATCTACGAACTATGGTTCCACATCACCTCAATTAAAGAACAAGGACAAGTGCTGAAGTAGTTTATCAAAATTATTTGAAATGATTAGAGTTATAACAAGATTCAATAGGAAATTATAAATATTTAAGCAGTCCTCCCTTTCTACTTCTTAGCTATGTATTTCAGCAGAATCAGCTTGATTAAGGAACAAGGACAATGGCAATATCTAACCTTTCGCAATGAATCATATATCTAACTATCACTTATTACTAAAATAACGAACTAATTCACGAATCATCAAGTTCCAAATGAGGTTTAAATCACAAACACAGATTAAGACTAACCATTAACAACAAATAAAAGATCAAAACCTGAGATAATATCAAGAAAAACACTGGAAATATCAATCAGATTATGCATTAAAAAAAATAATGAATATGAAGAGTTGAAGGAAGCATTACAATTGCCAATGCAGATAATTTTGGATTCTCTCGAGCACCGGCCTTTGCAACTGTTCCTGTCTCGACATGTTTCAAATTCGGATTTGATCACTCAAAAATCAACAGCGAGTTGCAGCAGTGCACAGCTGCAACGCGAACGACGATGTTCCAGAAGAGGGTTATTGACTTATTTATGGCACAATTTCATATTATTTACAGATTTGTGGTATTGGGAGACAAAATTACAAAGTTGTGGTGTTTTAATCTTCGTCCGCTTGTCAAAAGAGCGGATGATGCATTTTTTTGTCTTCCACCGGCCCTCCGTCGGTCAGAACAGCGGACAAGTCACGTCCGCCATTTAGAAAAGCAGACATCTCTCGTCCGCTAGTTAGAACAGCGGACGAATTGATGCCTCTGCCACGTCCCTGCCAGACATGACCTTACCTTACAGGCTTGTTGCACTTTATCGTGACCGCTGATCATAAGAGCGGACGAATTCTGGGCATTGATCTAAGAGAATCAACTGTCCATTTTGTCCGCTTTTATGAAAAGCGTCTGGTTGTCCGCTTTTCATAAAAACGGACAGTCTGCCCCAGTCGTTGATCAGATGATCAACAGCTGTGACAACAAAATCCGCTTTTATGAATGGCAGACAGATTAGACGCTTTTCATAAAGTTGGACGCTGATCAATGGAAACCAAAATTTCACCCACCCACCCATTTAAATTTTATCCCTCTTTCACCCACCTTTTTCCTTCCCTATTCATCATCTTCTTCATCTTTTTTTTCTTTTTTTTCTCGGCCAAACTTCTTCATCATCTTCTTCATCTTTTTTTTTTTTGCTCGGCCAAGCTTCTTCCTCTTTTTTTTTTTTTTTTTTATAAATATTTTACTTAAGCATATTGTTGAAGTAATAGAAGCAGTATATTAAGAGCACCAAACAGTATATTCACTTAACCACTTTGTTAAAGGTTAATATGTTAGATATAGTGAATTTTTTTAGAATTTTTTATATTTTTAAGATTTTTAAATTAGTAGTTGTTATATTATGTTGATATTATAACTCACTTGTAGTATTATGATATCATAATTGAATAAGTTTATGGTAGTAATTAATTTATTTATTGCATTTTTTTAAGTAAATATATTTGTTAGTTTTTGTTATGGTAGTTACTAATTTGCATTTTTTTATTAAGTTGCTTTTTGTTGTATTTTGTTATAGTAGTTACTAATTTAATTATTTTTTTTTTCACAAATTTAGGGATTTGTATTTTTATTACATATTAAGTAAATATATTTGTTGCTTTTTGTTATGGTAGTTACTAATTTGCATTTTTTAACTAAGTTGTTTTTTTGTTGCATTTTGTTATGGTAGTTACTAATTTAATTGTTTTTTTTTTCTTACAAATTTAGGGATTTGCATTTTTATCACATATTAAGTAAATATATTTATTATAAATTTGTAATATATGATGAATATATTATGTTTGTTGAGAGGCAGTTCTAATTAGTAATTTGGATACTTAAATTTGTAATATATAGTGAGGGAAATATTGATTATGGCTTATGATTATATGAAAAAAAATTAAATAATGTTATGATAGTTACAAATTTATTTGTTGCTTTTTTTTTTTTAATTTAAGGGATTTGTATTTTTACCACATATTAAGTAAATATATTTATTATAAATTTGTAATACATGATAAATATATTATGTTTGTTGAGAGGTGGTTCTAATTAGTAATTTGAACACTTAAATTTGTAATATACAGTTAGGGATATATTGATTAGGACTTATGATTATATGAAAAAATTAAATAATGTTATGGTAGTTATTAATTTATTTTTTGTTTTTTTTTTTGTTTTTTTTTTTTTACAAATTTAGGGATTTGTATTTTTTATCACATATTAAATAAATATATTTATTATAAATTTTAGGGTTGTAAACGGGGCGGGGATTGCATTTCCTATCCCCGTCCCCAGACTAATCGGGGATCCCTGTCCCCGCCCCGTTTATTAATCGGGGATAAATCTTTGTCCCATCCCCGTCCCCGGCAGGGAATCGGTTCCCCGCGGGAATCCCCGTCCCCGTTTAATTAGTTTTATATTTTATAAAAAAAAATCCTGTAAAATTTCAATTTTTACCCTCAAACGTATCTAATTGTGCATTAAATTCCCCGTCCCCGTTTAATTCCTCATATTTGCACAAAACATTTGAATTGAAATGAATTTTAATCACTTAAAGCTATTTTAACTTCTGCAGACCTGAAATGAATTTAGTCACTTAAGCTCTGTTTCACCTAAAGAATATTTGATTAATTGGATCCGAATACGAAAAGAATAATATAACACATGAGGTAATAAACAATTATTTAATATGTAGACAGTGCAACAAGTGCAACAAAAATTATTAGTATTTTGACCATTTCTTTAATTTTACTGGTGCAGGTAATAAACTATTGCAGCCACCATAGTTTGAGATCTAAAATTCTAAAGTAGTATTGAAGCACCATCAATCTTCAGCATCTTGTCTAAACAAATTCTGATTTAACGTGAAATAGCATCTGATTAAGCTTCAAAGAATGTTACCTCATCAAACTCAAGGCAAGGGATCCATCTACTACTTAAAATTAGTCTAATTACTTGAATTAATAAATTGTCCTAAAAAAGACTTTATTTCTCACATGAATTCATAGTTTGACCTAAGAGTTAGGGATTTTTTTTTAGCAGACAAATGAGAAGAAGAAGGAGACTAAAAAAGAATTGGGCGATTACTATTAGTTTCTAAAATAAGTTTTATTTACTTTCTGTGAGCGGACGACGCGTTTTCGACGGGACGCGGGACTCCCTTTCGGAATGGGCGCCACGATCTCGGGCGGATTCCTCCCCCGCGTGGGGTTTTTATAAAGGAAATCCGCGTTTTGGAAAATAAATGGAATTAAAAGAACCGAGACCTAAGTCTCGATGGATATTGTAGAGTCGCCACCCGGCTCAGCTCAACCGGGAAATTCTTATGTAGCTGAACTGGACGAACGGTCGCTACACTATCCAGAGATTCGGGTCCGGACAAGTCCCTTATTTCGTGTCTAATTAAAATAAATATTGCCAATGTTCTCAAATGGTATTTCAAAATCTAAAGTCCATTTTATTGAATATAAAAGACATACAGCGTGCACACAAAATGTTTAATACAAAAATAAGGAAAAGAAATAAATATTAATTGGCTTACAACCAAATCGAATGGAAAAATAAAAACACTCGCCTCACTTTACAATCGCCTAGAATACACGAAAATCTAAAAATAATTACAACCGCCTAAATACACGATTTAATCTATTAAAATACATCAAAAATAAAAATAAAAGAAATTAAAACCTACAAAACAGAAGGTTAGCACAATTTATACGGCACGCCACAAGTTGGACTCAAACAGACAGAATTGGGAAATCAGGAATTGGGGGCATGCATTTAGGGGATAACCGGGTTGGCTCGGCTAGCCGGCCGGGTTAGACCTGGAAAATATTTTGAAACGTCCCTGTATTTTTGGTTTTTGTGGAAAAAATCATTTTGAAAAACAATTTTTCCGGTTTACATGCATTTTTATATATTTAAGTGGGTCGGTTTTCAAGAGAAACGGGTCTCCGTCGTTGAATTGTTCTAAATGCAATTTTACTAAAAATTGAATCTATGGTCATGATGCACACAACAAAATTCATTTTGATGATTTTTGGGGTTTTCTAATTTTTTGGGATTTTTTGGGAATTTTTGGGAATTTTTGGGGATTTTTATGGATTTTTTATGAAATTTTTGGGTTTTAAAGGTAAAATTCTGATTCTGAAAACTACAGGGGTACGACTGTAAATTTATAGTCGTGGAAACTCAACTACAGTCGTACGACTGTAGATGCTGAAAATTCAAGATTTCATCAAAATTTCATTTAAAATAAGCTGAAAATAAAACCACCTGGAAATGAACTACAGTCGTACGACTGTAACTACAGTCATATGACTGTTCATCAACTCAAGAACAGTCGTACGACTGTTCTTGATTTCCAGAACAAAAAACGCAGAAAAATGGACAGAAATGCAGAAAAAGCACACCAAACACCCAGAAAGCTTGTAAAAGGGAGGGGAAAAGGGGTATTTACCTCCGTGGCGTGCGTCCACCGTAGGATTGACCCCTGGTGTCGCTCCAATCCACTAAAATCTAGACTTTTCTCCTTGAGTTAGGGTTTGAGATTTGAGTCCAAAGATTTCCAAATGCTGAGGATTTTGGTGAGGAGTTCTTTCTCTTTTTTTTTGTTTTCTCTTCTTTCTCTTTTTTTTCCCTCTTTCTCTCTGTCTGTCCGTTTTTCTCTCCTTTTTTTTTTTTTCGTCCGTCCCCCTTTTCTGTCTTTCTTTTTCTGCTCTTATGGGTAGATCTACAGTTGTACCACTGTAGTTTGACTACAGTCGTACGACTGTAGCAATAGTCATACGACTATACTTTTTTTCTCTCTTTTTTTTTTTTTTGAAAGTGAAATTCCGGCGCTTACAGCTGTCCCTCGTGTGATCAAATTCACCACCTGAACTTAGTCTGGGGTAGATGATGTGAATTTGAGAAATGCGATTCAAAGCGCTGCAGACACAGGAAAGAATCCTCCATTGAAATAAGCCGATATCAGGTCTAGGTCACCCGAGGCGATACTGGGGAGGATGGATTGTGGATTAGCCGATATCGGGTTTATGTTACCCGAGGCAAAGGAGAGTAGATTGAGGATTAGCCGATATCGGGTTTATGTTACCTGAGGCAGAGGGAGATGGATTATGGATTAGCCGATATCGGGTCTATGTTACCCGAGGCAAAAGGAATGTGGATTTTGGATTAGCCGATATCGGGTTTAGGTTACCCGAGGCAAAGGAAAATGGAACCATGGTTAAGCCGATATCGGGTTTATGTTACCCGAGGCAAAGGAGGGTAGATTGAGGATTAGCCGATATCGGGTTTATGTTACCCGAGGCAGAGGGAGATGGATTATGGATTAGCCGATATCGGGTCTATGTTACCCGAGGCAAAAGGAATGTGGATTTTGGATTAGCCGATATCGGGTTTATGTTACCCGAGGCAAAGGAAAATGGAACCATGGTTAAGCCGATATCGGGTTTATGTTACCCGAGGCAAAGGAGGGTAGATTGAGGATTAGCCGATATCGGGTTTATGTTACCCGAGGCAGAGGGAGATGGATTATGGATTAGCCGATATCGGGTCTATGTTACCCGAGGCAAAAGGAATGTGGATTTTGGATTAGCCGATATCGGGTTTATGTTACCCGAGGCAAAGGAAAATGGAACCATGGTTAAGCCGATATCGGGTTTATGTTACCCGAGGCAAAGGAGGGTAGATTGAGGATTAGCCGATATCGGGTTTATGTTACCCGAGGCAGAGGAAGATGGATTATGGATTAGCCGATATCGGGTCTATGCTACCCGAGGCAAAAGGAATGTGGATTTTGGATTAGCCGATATCGGGTTTATGTTACCCGAGGCAAAGGAAAATGGAACCATGGTTAAGCCGATATCGGGTTTATGTTACCCGAGGCAAAGGAGGGTAGATTGAGGATTAGCCGATATCGGGTTTATGTTACCCGAGGCAGAGGAAGATGGATTATGGATTAGCCGATATCGGGTCTATGTTACCCGAGGCAAAAGGAATGTGGATTTTGGATTAGCCGATATCGGGTTTAGGTTACCCGAGGCAAAGGAAGGTGGATTATGGATTTGCAACCATGCTTGAACGTAATGGAGTTCAAGGGTTCGAAATCTGGATTGAATGGAAGGAGTGATTTAAGGATTTGTAACCTTGCTTGAACGTAATGGAGTTCAAGGGTTAGAAATCTTGCTTGAATGAAGGGAATAGGTTTAGGGAGGATAATTTTGGTGTTGGCTGGGGAATGAGTATTTATCCCTTGATCGATGATTTTGAAAACAAAAATTTTTGCCCCTTCGATCAAGGATAAATGCGGCTCGATTGCTCTGCCCCTTGGAAACTTGATTGTTATGTCCCGATATTGTGCCATCTCTGCTTTGAGAGCTATCCTGGTTAGGGGAGACCTGGTGATGGCAGTGGATACCTGCACTTGGATGAGTTGCGATGCATATGCACATGAATTGTATGTGTTTACTTTAAACGTATGCATGTATGTACGGATGCCTGTATAGTTCTAAATGTATGTATACATGTAACATGTGGCTTATGCTTTGTTCTTGGTATCCGTGCGAGCCCAGAGATGGAATTCACGGCTTGAGACTGGCCTTGATGGTAACCCAGGTGACCTAGTCTGATTGTTCCGGCGTGTCTTCTGACCAACTAACTGCTACGCTGATCTAGGTATTAGAGGAGTTGGCCGTCTTGAGTGACTTTCCACTTTACATCTGCATATTCCAAAGCATTGTCAGGCTCAGTGGATCAGAGTAATAGGCTGCATCAACGGATGGTCCGTTTGATTGGGCAAGAAGATGAGAGTGAGCCTTTGCATTTTCGTACCGCATAACAAGAGCTTCTGGGATATTATCACGGGCTTGGATGCAATGTCCTACTGATGGATGTTTATATGTAGTGGCACGGTGCATGCAAGATGAACATCTGATCGGAAATCTAAACATGCACAATATTGCAATGATGACACAGAAATGAGTATGATAGGGAATGTGACAGTGGCTCTGACTTTGTATATCATCCCTCTCCTGTTGCCGACACGTCCTTTCGGTTTTCCGTGTCAACAAGTTTTTTTTTTTTTTGTTTTTTTTTTGTTTTTTGAGAAAGATTCTGTGATGGGCATTTTGTCTGCATTGATCCCTTTCACGACGGTTTGCCTTAGGATGGGAAAGATATATCTTGATAGGTTCATTGCGACTCGTAAAGATAATGCTGTCGATGATGCCCAGTGGTTTGGCTTTTTACTCGCCCCTGGTATTATAGGTTTATGTTTGGGGAGTATTATAGGTTTGTGTTTGGGAAACAAAGCACTTCTACAGACAAGGTTCGTTGTACGATGTCGCCCGTAAGTGAATATTGACATGCAACAACACAACAAATGCATATTGAACACCAAAATTGAATACAAAACATTCATGACATAATGAATGCGGATGCATTAGGAAAATCCAAGATGTGGCTCCGGCTTTAATTGATGCCTCTTCAAATTACCAATATGCCCTTTCGGTTTTACACATTGGAGTGTTTTTTTTTTTTTTTTTTTTAAGCTCGATCACTGGATAGAGTTGCAATTATGGATGGACAACCTGAGATGAATTCAAGTAACCACTGGATTGTCCTGCGGTCTGATGCTGTATTCATGTTTCCAATTCACCCCAGATTTCAGTTCAGACACGGCTCCCGAAGACTGCATGCTTGAAATGGTTGGCAAATGCAACTTTCCCTTTGAATATAAGTACAACAGACTTTGTAAGCTTTCCTGTTGATGGTGTCGTACCCTTCATGATTGTTGAAAGCTTTGTGAAGTCAAGTTGCCCCAACAGAGTCGGTGAAGTTCACAAATGCATATTGAAATCCATGGGCAAATGGAGGAAATCATAAGTAGGCTTCCCTTTGGACTTATTCTTGTTTTCCTCCAGACAATGCTTGCCCAAAATTTGTAGCAGATTATGTCTTTGAAACTAATTTGGTAGGTTTCTGATCATCAGGCTTGTTTTCCCCACCAAGATTAGCTTCAATCTCTTTTTATCCAGCTTGGTCTCTTCAATAGTCAATTTCTTGGGCGAGCACTGTCGTTCCTTTTCACTTACAGAAACTATTTTCTTCTTACTCTGGAATCTCGGAGCTAAATATTTCATTTTCCCCCTTTTTCAGCATTGTTGAACTTATTTGAAGTAGATTCATATCCAAATCCTCTATCTATCATTAAATCAAATCCCTTCCCACTATTTAAGGGTACTAAGTGATTAGTCTGGGAGTTTAGATTGAAGAGAAATGGTATGGGATTAAAAAGGTATCCCCAATTTGGTACAGGTTGATGATAAACGAAGATGGATTGAAACGGCGCCATAACCACCTGTTTCGATGCCCTTCCGCTGATGAGATGATACGGAAAAATACAATATGGAGTAGCATTGGGGTTCAACTTCTTGTTAGGAGCCATTGAAGGTAGGAAATATGGAATCGCAGAATCGGTTCAAGTTCCAGAGAGAAGCTGAAAGATAGAAGATGAAAGTGAAGGAAAGACAATAAAGAGAAGACAAAAGTGTTGAAGGCAAATGGAAAAGACAGAGAGGAGAATGAAAAGGGAACTGCTTGGGGTAAGGACACTGATCTTCTCTGTCACTGCATGAAGTTAACTTTTCAGAACAGGCAACGACGTACTTATCTCCATTGTCTCAACTCATTGACCCCGGCACTTCATGCAATAGGTAGACCGCCCCCAGATTCATCAAGCACTCAACAGAGTTTGACTCTATGATTGAAGAGAGTGCAACTTTAGACCAGGAGCAGAAATTTGACTGTAAGGGAGAGCTGAGGTCTTCCACCGGTGCTTGCTTCTTCTTTTTTTTTTGTTTTTTTTTTGTTTTTTTTTTGTTTTTTTTTTTGTTTTTTTTTTTTGAAGAAGTTAAATCCAAACCACAGCCACCTATTGATTTTCCTGCTGCATTCAGATCCATGTATGCCATGCGTGTTTGATATGTCTTTTTGGATGAACAATGCATGTGTAATGTCATATGCACATGAATGCCACACAAACAAGACTATATATGCACTAAAACTAATGTCTGCTTCAGAGCTTTACAGCATGGTGGATGGCGAAGGCAATTTGGATTTTTAGGGCTTGGTGCTTTTTGGATGGATTTGGTTTTTTTTTTTTTTTTTATGTGAGATGCTTTTCGAGCGTGAATCAAGCTCAAAGATTTATTTTGGGGCTCGGCTCTGACACTTGGTAATGGTCCCTGGTTTGTAATGATTCGGGTGTATTGGGGCTGTCCAAGTTGAAACTTTTAAGCAAGACCAACAGCATTTTTGGATCATGGTTTATAGAGATCACTGATCTAGGCTGGCAATTGATTCGAAGGAAATGGTACCATCCCATTGCTTGCTTAGTAGACTTTTCTCTTTCTCTTTTTTTTTTTTTTTTTTTTTTTTTGTTTGAAGAAAAGGGCTTTACCAAAGTCAGGTTCACTTGTAAATTCCCTGTAAGACTCAGATTGATGTCATGCATCTTAATATTATGCGTGATGGACATATCGTTTCAGATGATCAAATGCATGCTTAATGCCATATACATATAATCACCACATAAGTAAGAAAATAACAAGATGCATTGCATTCAAAATGAGTTCAATACACTTTACAAACAAAATGAGTTCCCTATGGGAAGGAACCTCTAAAGGTATTGATCTCACATCGCCCGACTATTCCTTATCCGATCACTGCCCAACTTTCATCAAATCAGGCTTTGGAGCTTTTCATCATATTCCTCTCCCTGGGAGGTTTGAGGAATTTCTTTACCAGTCTCCCTGCTTGCCCCCAGTTGCTCATTAGTAGGGGATGGCACCTTTAACCTTCCCTCATCAACTAACTTCTGGATCTCCTTCCTTAAAATATAGCAAGCGTTGGTTCGGTGACCCGTCGCTACATGATAGGTACAGAAGTTGTTCTTTTGATCTGGTGCCGGCTCCACATACGGCTTGACGCTCTGCAGTAGCCCCTCTTTTCTGCATTTGGCAAATAATTGACTCAGCGAGAAAGGCCACGGGGATATGCCCTTTCTGTCACCCTTGGAGAGTGGACACCTGGTTGGTCGCGGAACAAGGTCAGTATTGGCTTTGTGGGGGCCCTTCCATTCTGCTTCACCAGTCAGCCCTTTTATTACTCCCTCAAGCTCAATCACATGTGCCTCCAATTCAGAGCACCTTGTTGTCAGCTTTTCCACCTTGTCCAGGTCACCTCCTAGCATTTCCTTCAACATTGCCGCTGCCTCTTCCTTGACCGCCTTTCGGAATCGCGATGAGGCAACATAATCATCGAGGACATCTGTTACGGTGTTGAAGTTCACTGGGCCAGCCATTCTCGAGACTCCTTCCCTTTTCTGTCCTGATAAAAATACCTGTTAGCATTGGCCGGGACATGTGCACGGAGAATACCAAGTCAAGGGATGATGTAGGTATGAATGCAAGATGTGGTGCATGCATGCATCAATGATGATGTCATGTGATGCTATGTCATGTTATGCAATCCTAAGCTAGTTGAGTGCAAATAAAGCCAGGAATAGAAACATGCAAAATGCAATGAATATTGTTGATGAAGCTATATGCTGAAGTATAGCATGGCATATAAATATACACCACATGGATAAAATGACACACAGGTTATCCACGGATCGAAGCAAGGTGATACTTGCGAAGGGTTCATGTGTAGAGCGTATCATACACAGGAGGAGAGTTGACATTTGAAACGGTACGTTTAGAGCGAATCTTACACGGGAAAGAGATGTAATGATTAAAGCGGTACGTGTAGAGCGGATCTTACACGGGTAGAGGTGTAGTGATTAAAGCGGTACGTGTAGAGCGGATCTTACACGGGAAGAGGTTAATGTTTAGAGCGGTACGTGTAGAGCGGATCTTACATGGGAAGAGGTTTAATGTTTAGAGCGGTACGTGTAGAGCGGATCTTACACGGGAAGAGGTTTAATGTTTAAAGCGGTACGTGTAGAGCGGATCTTACACGGGAAGAGGTTTAATGTTTAAAGCGGTACGTGTAGACCGGATCTTACACGGGAAAAGATGTGGTGTTTAAAGCGATACGTGTAGAGCGGATCTTACACTGGAAAGAAGGTGTGTTCTTTAGAGCGATACGTGTAGAGCGGATCTTACACGGGAAAAGGAGTGTGCAGAGCTTGTCTTGCACAGAATGATATTTTGGAACGATGCGTGTAGAACTTAGTCTTACACGGGGAGGAAGGGTAGAGTTTGATGCGGTACGTGCAGAGCTGGTCTTGCACGGGGAGGAAATGTGGAATTTGATGCGGTACGTGCAGAGCTGGTCTTGCACGGGAAGATTTGGAACGATACGTGTAGAGCTTGTCTTACACGGGGAGGAAGTGTAGAGTTTGATACGGTACATGCAGAGCTGGTCTTGCACGGGGAATTTCGAACGATACGTGTAGAGCTTAGTCTCACACGGGGAGGAAGGATAGAATTTGATGCGGTACGTGCAGAGCTGGTCTTGCACGGGGAGGAAATGTGGAATTTGATGCGGTACGTGCAGAGCTGGTCTTGCACGGGAAGATTTGGAACGATACGTGTAGAGCTTGTCTTACACGGGGAGGAAGAGTGCAGAGCTTGTCTTGCACAAAAAGATATTTTGGAGCGATACGTGCAGGGCTGGTCTTGCACGGGAAGGATGGGTAGAGTTTGATACGGTACGTGCAGAGCTGGTCTTGCACGGGGAATTTGGAACGATACGTGTAGAGCTTGTCTTACACGGGGAGGAAGTGTGGAATTTGATGCGATACGTGCAGAGCTGGTCTTGCACGGGAAGATTTGGAACGATACGTGTAGAGCTTGGTCTTACACAGGGAGGAAGAGTGCAGAGCTTGTCTTGCACAAAAAGATATTTTGGAACGATACGTGTAGAACTTAGTCTTACACGGGGAGGAAGTGTAGAGTTTGATGCGGTACGTGCAGAGCTGGTCTTGCACGGGGAATTTGGAACGATACATGTAGAGCTTGGTCTTACACGGGGAGGAAGAGTGCAGAGCTTGTCTTGCACAAAAAGATATTTTGGAGCGATACGTGTAGAACTTAGTCTTACACGGGGAGGAAGTGTAGAGTTTGATGCGGTACGTGCAGAGCTGGTCTTGCACGGGGAGGAAATGTGGAATTTGATGCGGTACGTGCAGAGCTGGTCTTGCACGGGAAGATTTGGAACGATACGTGTAGAGCTTGTCTTACACGGGGAGGAAGTGTAGAGTTTGATACGGTACGTGCAGAGCTGGTCTTGCACGGGGAATTTGGAACGATACGTGTAGAGCTTAGTCTTACACGGGGAGGAAGTGTAGAGTTTGATGCGGTACGTGCAGAGCTGGTCTTGCACGGGGAATTTGGAACGATACGTGTAGAGCTTAGTCTTACACGGGGAGGAAGGATAGAATTTGATGCGGTACGTGCAGAGCTGGTCTTGCACGGGAAGATATTTCGGTATTTGGGTGTGCGGGACACAAGGACAGAGTTTCTAATGATTAAGGAGGACCTAAGGGCTTGATGGAGTTTCTAGCATTTTTGGAACACTTAAATGACGGTAGTGTATGCTGTGAAGTCCTTAGTGCTTATGGAATGCTTGAACGTTGTGGAGTGCTTAAATGTTTGATGGATGAATGAGATGTATATCGTGAGATAATAAGGATGATCCCTTTGTGTTTATTTTTATTTTTGGACATCCCAAGAACACCCAATGCTATGCAAAATGTCACATGTGGACCGCCACACGGATGAGAGTTCGGTGTTTTCAAGGCACCTAATGAATTTCGTGAAATGGTCTCGTGTGTACCGACACACGGACGAAGTTTGACACTTTGTGGGTCTATGAGATAATATGAAGTGGTCACATGGGACTGGCCCATGGACAGAGTTCTGATGCTTTTGAGCGTATGAAATGAAATGATGTTATGAGAGAGTCGCGTGTGACGGGGACACGGACAAAAGCTAGGCATTCGGAGAACACCTTTCATGATTTGGGATGTTATGAAATGCCCCTACATGCGCATTAATCCGGCACTCGGGGAGCGCCTTGAATGGTATAGTAATGTCATGAAGTAACCCGGTGTGGATTACAGTGTTATATGATGTTTGTGATGAATGGATATGATGTCATGAAATGCATCATGTGGATTGTCACACGGAAATATACCTAAGACCATTGTGGTCTCTATGGGATGAACTGATTTGGTGGAATGGCCGAATGCAATCCGGTGCATTGGCGAAGCATGGGTATTTTGTGATACCCGATACATGATGGAATGATATGATCGTGGTGGGCGTCCTTGGAATGCCCCTAATTTAATTTAGGTGATATGTCATGAATGCTATGACATACAAAATGCAAATGGCTGCACAAAAACATGGTTAGGATGCATGACATACAAAATGGTGTTATGTATGCTATGTGAAAAAATGCTAATCACGCAGATACAATGTTATGGCTAAAAAAGAAATGGTTAGTATGAATGGCAAACGGATGATTTAATGATTGCACATGAAACTAAAAATGCACATGGATGCATAAAAATGTGGATTAGGATACATGACACACATAATGATGTAATGTATGCCATGTGGCAAATGCTAGTCACACAAATTTAATGTTATGGATGAAAAAGAAAGAGTTAGTATGAGATGTTTGCACACGAAAATAAAATGCACGTGGCTGTACAAAAAATGTGGGTTAGGATTTATGACATACATAATGATGTTATGTATGCTACGTCAAAAATAAAAATGCTAATCACACAAATTTAATGTTATGACTGAAAAAGAAATCATTAGTATGGATGACAAGCGAATGAATTAATGTTTTACACACAAAATAAAATGCAAATGGCTGTATAAAAATATGGGTTAGTATCACACAAAGATGTTTGTGTATGATATGTCACATGTATGGAGAATGGTGACTATGGTATGTGATGCACGCGTAAGCGATGTGTCACGAAATGGTGAGAAACACATAGCAAGCAAAACGAATTCTTCCAACCTTATTCCTCCAACGTGGTCGGTCTCAAAAATTTCTAACCGAGTCCTAGGTGGGGCTCACTTCGATCACCAACCGGGGGTGATGAAGGTGCGATTTTATTATTATTCACACAATTATTTTGGTATCCTAAGGGAATCCAACTAGGGCTGCCTATATGGGTTCGGTCCAAGTCGGGTTAAAAATCAAGGTTCCCATAGCAAAATATACTCCTCACTTCTCCCCACTCAAGGGTCCGAACGAAGGGGTTCGTACGAGGCTATGAGTGGTGTTTCGTATTCGTGCCCCTAAGACCAGGAGGAACTTAGGCGACACTTCAACAATCCACCGGGCTATAAATGGATACTAAATCTAATGCAAAAATGACTAACTAAAATGCAAATAAAATACCAAAAGAGAATCATCCACCTTATTTTAATTAGACACTTTTCAGGCTTGTCAAAATTCTTTTAAGTTTTTGAGAAAACTTTTTGAGAACTCCCCAGCGGAGTCGCCACTGTGAGCTGACGACGCGTTTTCTACGGGACGCGGGACTCCCTTTCGGAATGGGCGCCACGATCTCGGGAGGATTCCTCCCCCGCGTGGGGTTTTTATAAAGGAAATCCGCGTTTTGGAAAATAAATGGAATTAAAAGAACCGAGACCTAAGTCTCGATGGATATTGTAGAGTCGCCACCCGGCTCAGCTCAACGGGGAAATTCTTATGTAGCTGAACCGGACGAACGGTCGCTACACTATCCAGAGATTCGGGTCCGGACAAGTCCCTTATTTCGTGTCTAATTAAAATAAATATTGCCAATGTTCTCAAATGGTATTTCAAAATCTAAAGTCCATTTTATTGAATATAAAAGACATACAGCGCGCACACAAAATGTTTAATACAAAAATAAGGAAAAGAAATAAATATTAATTGGCTTACAACCAAATCGAATGGAAAAATAAAAACACTCGCCTCACTTTACAATCGCCTAGAATACACGAAAATCTAAAAATAATTACAACCGCCTAAATACACGATTTAATCTATTAAAATACATCAAAAATAAAAATAAAAGAAATTAAAACCTGCAAAACAGAAGGTTAGCACAATTTATACGGCACGCCACAAGTTGGACTCAAACAGACAGAATTGGGAAATCAGGAATTGGGGGCATGCATTTAGGGGATAACCGGGTTGGCTCGGCTAGCCGGCCGGGTTAGACCTGGAAAATATTTTGAAACGTCCCTGTATTTTTGGTTTTTGTGGAAAAAATCATTTTGAAAAACAATTTTTCCGGTTTACATGCATTTTTATATATTTAAGTGGGTCGGTTTTCAGGAGAAACGGGTCTCCGTCGTTGAATTGTTCTAAATGCAATTTTACTAAAAATTGAATCTATGGTCGTGATGCACACAACAAAATTCATTTTGATGATTTTTGGGGTTTTCTAATTTTTTAGGATTTTTTGGGAATTTTTGGGGATTTTTATGGATTTTTTATGAAATTTTTGGGTTTTAAAGGTAAAATTCTGATTCTGAAAACTACAGGGGTACGACTGTAAATTTACAGTCGTGGAAACTCAACTACAGTCGTACGACTGTAACTACAGTCGTACGACTGTAGATGCTGAAAATTCAAGATTTCATCAAAATTTCATTTAAAATAAGCTGAAAATAAAATCGCCTGGAAATGAACTACAGTCGTACGACTGTAACTACAGTCGTACGACTGTTCATCAACTCAAGAACAGTCGTACGACTGTTCTTGATTTCCAGAACAAAAAACGCAGAAAAATGGACAGAAATGCAGAAAAAGCACACCAAACACCCAGAAAGCTTGTAAAAGAGAGGGGAAAAGGGGTATTTACCTCCATGGCGTGCGTCCGCCGTAGGATTGACCCCTGGCGTCGCTCCAATCCACTAAAATCTGGACTTTTCTCCTTGAGTTAGGGTTTGAGATTTGAGTCCAAAGATTTCCAAATGCTGAGGATTTTGGTGAGGAGTTCTTTCTTTTTTTTTTTTTGTTTTCTCTTCTTTCTCTTTTTTTTCCCTCTTTCTCTCTGTCTGTCCGTTTTTCTCTCTTTTTTTTTTTCGTCCGTCCCCCTTTTCTGTCTTTCTTTTTCTGCTCTTATGGGTAGATCAACAGTTGTACGATTGTAGTTTGACTACAGTCGTACGACTGTAGCAATAGTCGTACGACTATACTTTTTTTCTCTCTTTTTTTTTTTTTTTTGAAGTGAAATTCCGGCGTTTACACTTTCTTGTATAAAAGAATAAATAATAATAATATAATATAATATTAATTAAAGAAAATAAACGGGGATTCGGGTATTTTATCGGGGATCCATACGGGCTTTAAATGGGAACGGGGACAGGGGCCTGCGGGGCGGGTAAGGCAAGGCAATTACCATCCCCGTCCCTGATTAATAAACGAGGACGAATTCGTTCCCATCCCCGCCCCGCGGGGATTTTAATCGGAGATTCCCTGTCCCAGTCCTGGCGGGCCTCCGCCACCCGTTTGACAACCCCAATAAATTTGTAATGTATGATGAATTAGGGGTGAGCAAAATGCAGTTTGGTTCAAAAACCGAACAGAACCGAACCATAAACCAAACAATGAAAATTATAAAACTCAAACCAAACCAATATACATTCTGTTTGATTCGAACCGAAGCAATTCCGTTCGGATTGGTTCTAACTGAACCGAACCAATTCGGTTCGGATTGGTTCGAACCAAACCAAACCAATTGGTTCGGTTTTGTTCCGAACCAAAATTTCCAAATTTTAAATTTTTTAAAAAATCATTATTATTTTATCAAAAACCAATACCAAACCGAAAACCAAATTATCACAATTTTAAAAACCAATACCTAACTAACTAACTTTCATTCGGGTCGGTTTTTTCTGCTCGGTTCGGTTTGGTTTTGGGGTTGCAGTTTGGTTTGCTTACTCCTATGATGAATATATTATATTTGCTGAGAGGTGGTTCTAATTAGTAATTTGGACACTTAAATTTGTAATATATGATGAATATATATTATATTAGTTGAAATGTGGTTTTAATTAGTAATTTTGACACTTAATACTTAGAACATAGTGTGGATATATTAATAATTAAAATACAACTTAAAAAATAGGACATAAAGTTCAAATAATAATTGTTATATCTCAACTTCATGATAATCATTAATTGCTAATTTAATCATAGAATTGATGTCTCTTTTATTTGTTTATAATTATTGACAGAATAATGTCGACTTCATTGAATATGTTGATTCGTTGGGGTGGAAAAGTCATTAAGAATCAATTCGGTGTGGATTATGAAAATGGATATTTGAAAGCAATACTTTTTCCTCAATAATTTGATTTTGCAGTTTTGATTGATAAACTTAGGGCTGCTATGAGATTAGGGAAAAATGAAAAAATCACTCAAGTAGAATTCCAAAACCCTGTGGCAACTTAAGATAAAACCTTAGTGTTTAGCAGTCAACAATATGGGATGATGATGATTTAAATATAATGTTGGGCATTATCAGGAGTATTACTACAGTGTTTTGCTATGAATTATATGTAGAGTACATTCATGATCAATCTAGTATAGCACTTGATAGTGGAGCAGGACCTTTACTTGTAAACGTCCTGAGTTCAGTGACACTAATTCTGCAAACACTGATGAGGAGGAGGAAGAGGATTCCGAGGAGGATGATGAGGATGATGAGGAGATTAATATATCCATTACTCATATTACACCTCCATCAAATACAGATGCTACTTTGGGATGCAATAATTTTGTCCCTAGTTTGAAATATCTGTCTCAGTTTATTTAGGATTCATATACTCCTATAAGTTACATGACATATTATTTTGACACGTATTTATAAATAATTAATATTCTGATGTTAATTGCACTTTATTTGATTTTCAATATAAACTAGTAGCAATTTTATTTAAATTTTAATATAAACAAGTATAAAATATATTTGATTATTAGTATTATGGTTTGAAATATCTGTCTCAGTCCATTTGGGATTCATATACTCCTATAAGTCACATGACATATTATTTTGACACATATTTATAAATAAATAATATTCTGATGTTAATTGCACTTTATTTGATTTTCAATATAAACTAGTAGCAATTTTATTTGATTTAATATAAACAAGTATAAAATATATTTGATTATTAGTATTATGGTGTTTGAAATATCTGTCTCAGTTCATTTGGGATTCATATACTCCTGTAAGTCACATGTAGACATGGCCACGGTTCATGAACCTCCGGTTCAGGTTCAAGAAATCCTTGAACCTTAACCTTAACCTTCAAAAGGGATGAACCGCCGGTCCGGTCCAGTCTGGTTCAGGTTCAGGGTTTGACCAGGGTTTGACAAGGTTCAGACAAGGTTCAGGTCCGGTCTGATTCAGGTTCAACCCTTTTCAATAAACATTGAGAATTTAATTTCCGTGTGATTTCGATATAGACATTTCTCGATAAATTATTAATATATATATAAAAAAATAATTTCTCAAATATAAAAAACAACTTATATTTTTTATTTTACAATTAATAATTTACATAATATAAAAAGTATTACAAAAATATAACTTGTACAAATGGACTATTTATTTCTCTTATACATTTAAAAACAAAATCAAGTGAAAGAAGTTAAAAAAAAAAAAAAAGAAAAAAGAAAGAGAGAGAGAAAGGGCTTGAACTTAATTTTATTAAGTTGCCTACGTATCCTCGGGATTAGAGGAATCAAAGCCCACGTAGTTCTCTTACCTTCAAAATTAAGTAGAAACCCCACTTACCTAACTCGAGTCATCCGATTCGGAAGTGGTAGGAATTGTTGTAGTATCTCCAACATACTCGTCGGATGATGATGATGGAGCGATGTTGGATTGAGTTCTTAATTCCGCCCTTTTCCAATCATTCACACAAACTTGTGTTTCTAATGATTCGGGTGCCATCTTCGATCTCCTTGGGTCTAGAATATTTCCCCCTATACTAAATGTTTGCTCCACCGAAACTGTTGAGGCGGGAACGGCTAAAATTTGAGCCGCGATCTTTGTTAGTGTTGGAAATGTCCTCTTATGTCTCTTCCACCAATCTAAGATGTTGAATTCTAAATCTGTGGCATCACCAAACTCAAAAATAGTTGTTAGATAAATGTTGAGCTCCGAATGTGAGCTCAAATGCCTTGGTTTTTTAGACCTTTCCATCATAAATTTTGTTCCTGTTCTTAATGCATTGGAGTTTGATGGGATAGGAGGGAGTGAAGGGGAATGAACATTATCAATAACATGAAAATGACTAAATAAATCATTAACAAAACATTTAACTCTCAATATCATGCCACTTACATCCATATCTTCTAATCCTAACAATTCATAATAATTTTCTAACATTTCTTGTAAACCATCATATTTAAATCTAGGATCAAAAAGAAAAGCAACAAGATAAATATCGGGAATTATTTTGTAATAATTTAACCATTTCGATTTCATTTGTTGAATGGCTTCATGAATTTCAAAAATTTTTTCACCCTCATTTAATGCACATGCAATATTCAATGCTTCAACACAAAATAAATGAGAACTTAGTTTATACACATGACTAAAAGTGAAAGTTGCATCATTAAAAACTCTAAAAATTTCCATAACTTTAGCACATAAATCCCAATTTTGTGGTAAAAAATTAGAGTTTGGAATATTTTCAGTAGCAAAAGAACACAACAAATTTTTGTATTGAAGTGATTGACAAAGTAAAACATAGGTAGAGTTCCAACGATGACCAACATCTTTTGAAAAACGTTTTGGATGCACGTTATTTTGTTCACAAAATTTTAACCAATTTCTTGTTACATTAGGATGCACCCAAATATATTTAATAACATCTCTTATTGGTTTAATTAAATTAACCATTACACGTAAACCATCTTGCACATATAAGTTTAAAACATGGCATACACATCTTACATGAAAAAATTTTCCTCCAAAATTTGGTTCACAAATATATTTCAATTCATTTATTGAAGCATTATTAGCGGATGCATTATCAAAAGAAATCGAAAAAACTCTATAAACTAATCTATATTCTTCTAAAATGGTATGGATTATTTTACATATATTATGTGCGGTATGCGAATCATCAAATTCTCTAAAAGCTAAAAGTCTTTTGTTCAATTCAAAATTTTCATCAATGAAATGACATGTAAGACCCATGTAAGAATGAATTAAATTATGATCACTCCAAATATCACTACAAATAGAAACATGTAAATCATTATTACTAAAATAATTTACTAAATCATGTTTTCTTTTTTTATAAGCTTTAATCAAATTTCTCTTAAGTGATGTTCTAGGTATTTTTTTTAAATGCGGGTTGAACATCTCGACTAATCCAATCATTAATACCAATTTTTTCACCAAAACTAAAAGATAATGAATCTACCGAAATAGCTTCCGCTAAACCATAAGTACTAGTAGCATGATCATAACGAAATAAACTAGGAAGTTGAGAAGAAGATGATGCAAACCCGGATAATTGCGTTTGTCCCGGCACCATTCCCATTTTTTCGGGGTGTATATTTTGAAGATGTCGAGTCAAAGTCCCGTAGCCTCCTCCCACTTTCCAATCATACTTAGTACCACAATAATTACAAATTGCATCTAATTTATTATTAGATTTTATAGGACCCTTCTTAAAATATTTTGTAAAAATTTGGGAACTAAGAACTCTTCCTTTCACTCCCCCCTCTTGGGTAGGAATAGATTGAGTTTCACTCTGCTGCGTTTCCAAATTTTCAACATCAATATTTTCATAATTTGCCATATTGTTAGTAAAATTCAAAATAAATATTAGTAAAAATAATGTAATAATATAACCTATAAAATAAATTAAAAAAAAACTTTTAAATAATATTATGTAGAATAATAAAATGTAAATGAATAAATTAAGTAGTAAATAATATAATGTAGAATATTAAAATAACTTGTAAAATGTAAATGAAAGTGTGAAAAAATTGGATGTAATAGAGAGAAAGAGAGAGTGTAAAGAATTGTGTGAAAAAATTAAAAGGAGGATAAGGTATTTATAGGGAAAAAATTAAGAAAAAAAATAAAATAAAAAGCAAATCCAACCGTTGGCAACAACGGTTGGATTAAATTGAAATTGGGAAAAAGAGACGTTGTTGAACGTTTCTTTTTTCCCAATTTAAGAAAAAAACAGGAGACAACCAGCAGGAGGCCAACGTCTCTTTTCTTTTTTAAATTTCTTCAAACCGGCGGTTTGAAGGTTAATCAAACCACCAACCCTGAACCTCAACCTTATTTCCTATTGAACCTCCTGTTTCGGTCCGGTCCGGTTCAGGATTTAACCGGGTTTGACCTGGTCCGGTCCGTTATTTGGCCATGTCTAGTCACATGACATATTATTTTGACACATATTTATAAATAATTAATATTCTGATGTTAATTGCACTTTATTTGATTTTCAATATAAACTAGTAGTACTTTTATTTGAATTTTAATATAAACAAGTATAAATTATATTTGATTATTAGTATTATGGTGTTTGAAATATTTGTCTCAGTTCATTTGGGATCCATATACTCCTGAGATCTGAGCAGCATTGCCACAATATTGCTTTCAAGGAGAACAAATATGGAGAGCTGTTGTGCGAATAATATGCATGCATATTGTAGAATGGCACCAGCCTGACAGAGTTCTTTGCTATTTTGGATTGAAACAACATATTCCCCGTGAACCTTGTCAGACTGATGCATTGCATTCCATTGACTTGAAAGAAGTCAAGAATGAAATTATGTCAAAAAAATTGGATTGCAATTTGGAATGATAAGGTACGCTATGTTTTTACGGTTGAACCTTCTAATGCCCCGCTCCATTATCATTCCCAATACATGGAGTGGTATAGGAATATAACAAGGAGATGGATTTCCATTAGAGGCGGTTCTCATGGCGCTTGTGTAAGAAACTAATACCTTTTGTATAGTTCATAAACTTTACATTTTTTTTAAGTGTATGCCAAACATGTCAATTTCATTTACAATTAATTTTAAGTGTATGCTAAGAATATATGATGTGTGAAGGTAGATGGACTCGAGAGAATGGCATTAATGAGTGATGTGGATAGCCTCCAAAATATCAGAATGAGTATATATGGTGCACTTGGGGAAGAAAGACGTTATATTATTAGTGCACCACCTCAGCCAGCTACAACAGCTACATATCTTGAAATGGCCGTGGATGAAGCTGAACCTATTATTTCCATTGGTAGACGACGTCCACGGGATGCACCACGTAGGCGTGAGGTCCCACGACCACCAACCTCTTCGTGTGACATTGTCCCGCATTCGGTGACCTATCATTTACAGGGTTCATTTGAAGCAGATACATCGCAGCCAACTCAACCTCAAGCTTCATTCTTTGCTGGCCCTTTTGTACCTTATACTAATGACCATGGAGCCTCTTCATCCGCAAGCCATCCATTGGGATCATCTCAGTACGGATTGGGTGTTTCACAAAATCCTTTTACACCATAGGCTACTCAATCACCTTGGGCTACACACAGTATAGGTTTTCAACCACAACATATAGTTCAATTCGGTACGCCTCAAACACCTGCTAATATGATTTTTTTCAATATTCACTCGGCCATCTTTAGTAGAACATTGTCCAGACTTATCTAGTTTTCCATCTTACCAATATCAAGGTATCACACAGCCTCATTATGGAACATCAGCCACAGTTCAAAACGATTCATCACAGACATTTGCGCCACAGCCGATTAGACGGACACAGCCTCCACGGAAAGGAAGACGTCAAAATTGATTCGTCTTGAAATTTGGTTTTATTTTTCCTTTATTCTTGTAATTACAAAAACTCTAAGACTTATGCATTAAGACTTATGAATTATCCTAGTTTTTTAATTTATAAATCAATGCTCTAGTATATATTATTACTATATAATTTCAGGTTAGATATTATTACAATTACAATTAATTTTATATACAGCTTCAGTTACATTATTTTTTTTTAAGAAAATAAAAATATTGCATAAAATGATAAACAAAATTAATAAGTTTAATTAGTTTTTTTTTCCATAAAAAATTTTACAGTAACAATATGAGTTATATATATAATAAATCCTCTAAATAAAAATTTGGCATTAGCAAAATTTTCAATTAAATTTACTTAAGGTTTTTTTACAAATTTAAGTTGGACAGCCAATGGAGTTTCAATTTAATTACTTGAGGTTTTTTTACAAATTTAAGTTGGATAGCTAATGGAGGTTTATGGGTGCAATGCAACTTATATTAATATTTCTATTTCAAATTCTATTTAAAATATTAATTTAAAACGAAAATCTAGATTCAAATTGAGATGTAGAATAGATAAAGACTGGATAAAAAGAAATAACATGCTAAGAACATTTTAAAATCAAGAAAACCCTTAGAATTTTTATTCTATTCTTCACGTCCAGGATTACGCCCAGGATCATTAGATAAAAACCCAAAGATGAAGAGAGAAACAAAGAATATAACTATTTAAGATAAAGTCCTCCGCTGGTGTAAATAGCGGACGTTTTGGGCCGTTCATTTTGTCCAAAATCAATGTTTAAAATTTGGCAACTTTTATCCACTGGTATAAACAGCGGTCACCTCTCCGTTTTTTCTCATCAGCGGACGAACCGGAGACACGTCATCAACCCAACCTTTCATCCGCTGGTATAAATAGTGGAGGAAGCTTTCCGCTGGTGTAAATAGCGGACGTCTCTTGTCCGCTGGTATAAAGTGCGACATTGCTTGCCCGCTGTTCTGACCGGAAGATGGTCGGTGGAAGACGAAAAAAAGCTTGTCCGTTGTTCTGATAAGCGGATGAAGGTAAAAACACCACAACTTTGTAATTTTTACTCCAAACACCGTAAATCTGTAAATATTTTCAAATAGTGCCACAAAAAGGTCATAAACCCTCCAACAGAACCAAGTTTCATTGGGGATTAGGCGAGAAATGGCTACAAAATACGACGATGGACGGCTACGAAGTAAGGCACGACAAGGACCGGCATTGTAAGTTTTAGGTGCGACCAGTGAGGACCGGAGACAGATGCGACACCGGAGTAGCGAGAGAGAGACAGAGGAGATAACTTTTGGGCTACTGAGATCCAATCGATGGTAAATTTGATTCATGAATAAAACACAGACATTTGGGTCGTTTATTTATTTTTTTAGTCAAACCTAGTCCACGCTAAGTTTTTCAACAAACTAAAATCTAGTTACCCAATATTTAGTGAAATCTTCATGTTAATACTTGCCCTCAAAAGTTTTAAGGGTCAAATTTTCTTTCTACCACTATAGTATCTGGTCACACTCACTCGCACGAGATATAAATTTCAATCCAATTCTATCTACTTTCCATCTACAATCTTCTATCCTGTCTTGTTTCTTTTCTTATTTCTATGTGAATTTGGATCCCGACAACTTGGAACCGAAGCCTGATCTGGGAAAGTACTTCTGGTAATTAATCTCGGGGAAGATTTAATATAACCAATGAACTGAGCTTAGCAGTCATCATCCACTTATTTATTTTATATCATTTCTTGAAGACCTTACAAGGTCCTAAGCCAATTCATAAACTTTTGCAGCCACCTCAGCATTAATTTGCTGCAGGAGTCCACGTAAGTTTTTCATATAAAACTCATAAGAGATAGTTCAGTTTAACATTATTAAAATCCATACATGACAAATTACTCCCGACAACTTGGAACTGAAGCCTGATCTGGGAAAGTACTTCTGGTAATTAATCTCGGGGAAGATTTAATATAACCAATGAACTGAGCTTAGCAGTCATCATCCACTTATTTATTTTATATCATTTCTTGAAGACCTTACAAGGTCCTAAGCCAATTCATAAACTTTTGCAGCCACCTCAGCATTAATTTGCTGCAGGAGTCCACGTAAGTTTTTCATATAAAACTCATAAGAGATAGTTCAGTTTAACATTATTAAAATCCATACATGACAAATTAAAATTAGAACCTAATTTAGTACAGGTGCGAAGGAAGGCGAGGGGTAACAAGCACTTCCACCGGAGCAACTTTCATGTTAGTAATTCCGACGCCCTCACTCATATCGAGTGGATTATCCGACAAAGTTTCAATATGAAATGAATGTAGAAAAGTAGCAAGTGTGAGGTTCAACACTTGAAGACCAAATGTAATTCCAGGACAAATTCTTCTTCCGCTGCTGAATGGCAACAATTCATAATGTTTACCCTTAACATCAACATCCTTATGAGTCGTAAGAAACCTCTCTGGTCTAAATTCCTGAGGGTTGGACCAAACATTTGGATCTCTCTGCATTTTAGCAACATTTATGAAAAGTCGTGTTCCAGCTGGAATATGATATCCATCGACAATGCATTCTTCCATTGATTCATGGGGTAATAGCAATGGCGCTGGCGGATGTAATCTAAATGTTTCCTTAACAATAGCCTGGAAGTAATCTAAGGTCCTTATATCTGACTCTGTTAATTGCCTTTCTCTACCAACAACCATGTCTAATTCTTGTTGCACTTTCCTTAAAGCATCACGGTTGTTGAGCAGTAATGACAACGCCCAAGTTAATGTAATTACTGTTGTGTCTGAGGCTGCTGAAATTAGAGACTGGGAGAGTAGTTCAACAAATATTAATTAGTTTGTTGTACAACTCACAACAAGTAATATTTGGACTCTATATAATTGGTCAAATTGATAGAATAGATAATTCTAGTTCAATATTCACACATTTAGTTAATGTATTTGACCCAATTTTATCAGTTTTAACCACTAATTTCAAAATTTTGATATATTATACTTTAAATTTTATTTTCCAAATTACTTTGTTATTAGTCATTCTGCTTAAAACAAATCTAGATCCGATTAGTCCTGGATCATTTGATAAACAACACTTCGGTAACTGTGTTAATGTATTATTCATCTAATGATCTTGGATCAATCCAGTTAAAATCATAGTAGAAATTTTTGTTAAATTATGCCAAATATATATATATATATAGAGAGAGAGAGAGAGAGAGAGAGGTAAATACCAAACAAGTAGCTTTGTTGATGGTATCAGCATCTCGGTTAGAAAACTCTTTTACATCATCAAGAATGGATAACAACAAATCCATGAAATCATCTTCTTGTCCCTTAGATATACCCAATGATTTGTTCCTCTTGTGTTCTTCCAACCATTTATCAACAACAGAGTCAAGCTTTTCCGCCGTCTTCTTCATCTCCTTCTCAATTCCACCCACATCCAACCACCTTAAAAATGGAAGTGCATCCGACACTGAAAACTTCCCTGACAATTCCATAAAGTCTCTAAGTGCATTTCTCCATTGATCAGTTTCTTTTGCTTCATTGCCATTTTCACCATACTCCACATATCTCTTCCCTACAATTATCTTCAATATCACATTCAAAGTTATATCCCAAAACCAGCTCTTCATTTCAACCATAAGCTGCTTATTGTTGTTCTTGGTCCATTTTTGATATAGTTGTTTTATGGCTTCCTTTACCTCACCCTCTCTTACATGCTTAAGCACATCGAGCCGATGACTAGAAAGGAGCTCGATGGTGGCTATTTTGCGTATTTGTCGCCAATAGTCCCCATATGGTGCGAAGCCCAACATGTGATAATCGTAACCCAAGATCTCCGTCGTAAGAGATTTAGGACGGTTGGCGAAAGCTCTATCGTTTATAGTAAGACACTCCTTCGCTATGTTGCTATTGCTTACTACCAAAGTTTGGTGTACACCTAACTTGATGGTGAAAATTGGACCGTATTTGTCAGCCAGATTTCCTAAGAGGATATGAGCTGGTTGTGACGCTGCTAGTAGTGGGAGGTGGCCGATTATAGGCCATGCGCCACCAGGTTGTGGCGGAGCTTTCTTCTTGATCAATCTCTTTTGTGAATATTTAAGAAATAAGTAATAGATTACGATGATGGCTATAAGAGATGTTAAGAAGGGGAAAAGAGATTCCATGGCTGCTACTTAGTTAACTAATACGATCGTGGTAT
This sequence comes from Euphorbia tirucalli, assembly GCA_039660915.1. NCBI lineage: Eukaryota > Viridiplantae > Streptophyta > Magnoliopsida > Malpighiales > Euphorbiaceae > Euphorbia > Euphorbia tirucalli. The sequence goes on along the minus strand of CM077636.1, from coordinate 13,180,343 downwards.
AGATTGTAGGAATGATTGAATAGATAAACCAATTTTGTTTCTAATATAATGTAAAAGTATATATAGATAATCAAAGGTATCAACGACATAATTCAATGGGCTAGACGTCAATATGATGCCTTGGCCAAGGGGGTATTCCATATCCAGGGACCGATGAAGAAAATTTACACCAAACATGCTTATTGCACATCCATACAGCTTTGCATTATTTTATTTAATGGTTATCCTCAGTAAAGTCAACTCATCCATGATACGAAATGAGGAATTTTACGCCACACTACACGTAATATATTTTTGAGACTAGTATTTATAAATTATATTTTAGGATATATACTAGAATTTTATATAAATAATAAATTAATTCTATTGGTTCAAGAATGAATTGTCAACCTTTTATTTGCTTGACACATAACACGGAAACAACATAAGTATTTGAAAAATAAAAAACACTCATGTGTTAGTTTTTCACTGTGAAAGTTCACATGGACCGGATCCATTATATAATTTCTCGTGTGGTAGACTTACTATAAAATCTCCACTTCAAATAGGCAAATAAGTCCTTGAAGAAATTTTATTATTAAAATTTAGATTCACAATTTCATTAAGTCGAAATGAAGAAGTGTTAATTATGTAGAGTTTTGTGGAGCACCAGCTAATTAAGACATCAATTGATAAATATGCAACTATTATTTTATTAATATAAACACAACACCCTATATCACACATATACACTCTTTTATTGATACTTTGGGCACCCCAACACTTATTCACATGAATTACACGGACGCCAACTCTATCCACTCTCCCACACTATTTCTTACATGATAGAAAAACTTTTTTGGGCTTTGAAGTATCTACGATCCATCTGTTTAGTACCTAACTTATTGATATAGTACGTATATTTAGTATCTAACCTATTGATATAATCTTTTTGGTACTTAAAGTTTTGAAATAAAGAACATTTAGTACTTGATATTAAAATCTAAAATATTTTAATTAGTCCTTCGACAAATTTTAATATCACTATAATAACTTGCATAATTATTTTTATTGTAATAGACAAATCGTTCTTACTTTTCACTATCACTTATTAAACCATATATATTATTAATTTGATTAAATTTTATTGTTCAGGTACTAAACGTTCTCAATTTTTATATTCAAATACCAAAAGAATTAAATTAATAGTTAGGTACTAACCGGATATATAATGAATAAATGAAATAGCAAAAGATTTTTTTTAGCTGGATAACTTGTTAACTTTGGACCACACATTTGGTTAAGATTTTTATCAAAGCAGTAGAAACTAATAGAAATTCTAATGTCGGTGTAGATAATTTAATGAACTGTGGCTGTTGGTGGTACACCGAAGCAGTGACGTGCGCATATAAAGTAGGGAGCTTGAAGATTAGTCAAAACCCCTCCGAAGGAGATAATAATGGTAGAAAGAGTAAGAGAGTGAGTGGACCTCCTTCAGTGGTATATGTCACGTCACCTCCTATATATAATAGTCCTTTCTGTTTGAGCTCCACATAACTCATGTAAACAAGCAATTTCACTCTAATGGTGATTGTATAAAGGAAAAACACTATTTGTGCCTTCGACTTCACCGTAAAAGGTAGTTTATAAAATGCATAGATCGAGCGGAGAAAAAGAGTGACTCCATTAAAATATTTAACAATAAAGTATTAATGAAGAAATTAAAGATGCAATATTTATCTCTATCACGATATTTGACAAAAGAAGGCCAGCTCACTGGCTCAGAGTAGAAAAGAAGAACATAAAAAGGTTTTGGAGTTTTCTGATGGGTCACAATCATGCCATGCGTTCGAGAATTGCGCATTATGAAGGAATGCCGCCAAACTTGAAATAATTACAGGCTTAGATTTAATTTCCACGCCAAGAGTCATCAATTCACTGGCAAAAATCTTTGACATGTGGCACAAATTTATCCGAAATCCGACAAAAGGATGCTGATATTTTGATGCAAATCACAAACAACATTAGAAATTTTATCTAATTTTTCAAGAATCCAGTCCAAAACATTTTGGATTCCACCAACACCGAACGAGAGACATCTCAAAAATAGAAACTTTATATTTAACTCGTCAATTGATAATGGTGGCCACAAGAGATTTAAGAACCCATATGTAGTTGGAAAAAAAAAAAATATAAAAGAATAATGGAAAAAGTTATAAATCATTATATAGTTTCTAAAACTATACCTTGAAGCAGGTGTGCCCACCAGATCTAAGAAAGATTGTCTTCTGACTATCTTATTCTTTTACGCTTAGGAAAACTTTTACGATACTCTTAAGAATATATACTCTTGAAATATTCTAAAATTATCTTACACTTAGTTATTCATTTTTTATAGCTCAAAAGATGCCAAATATTATAGGGATGATCTATAAATTCCAATATAATTAAGCTTATGCCAAAAGTATTAATTTGTAGCCCAAGAAAATGTTGGTTCGTATACACATAGCGGAATCCAACAAGGTTATAAGAGGCGCGCAAATTCCTCCATTAATTGACCATAACATATTAATATATTTTCTATAAACAGATTCCCTTATATTAAAATCCATACGTTACATTTTCTGCTACCTGTTTAAATTCAAAAACAACTTTAGTCTAATTTAATATAGGTGCGAAGGAAGGCGAGGAGTAACAACAACTTCTACCGGGGTAGCTTTCACATTACTCATTCCGATTCCCTCACTCATATCAATTGGATTATCCGTCAAAGTTTCAATTTGAAATGCATGTAGCAAAGTAGCAAGTGTGAGATTTAAGACTTGAAAAGCAAATGAAATTCCAGGACACATTCTTCTTCCGCTGCTAAAAGGTAACAATTCATAATGTTGACCTTTAACGTCAATGTCTTTGTGAGTTGTAAGAAACCTTTTTGGTCTAAATTCCTCAGGGTCTAACCACATACTTGGATATTTTTGAATTTTTGCAACATTTATGAAAAGTCGTGTCCCAGCTGGAATATGATATCCATATACAATGCATTCTTCCATTGATTCATGTGGTACTAGCAATGGCAGACCTAGAAATAATCTTAATGTTTCCTTAATGGTAGCTCTCGGAAAAGTTTAACTTCGCTCGGTCTTAGAGGGCTGAGAAGCCGTCTCGTCATGTCAAAAGGCCGAATACCTGGAAAAAAGAAAAGATGAGGACCGGGTGACCTTTGGGTCCACTCCGATGCTTAAGTCAGAAATTTTGGGGAATAGAAGATAGAAGAATAGAGAATGTGATGAGAGATTGAAAGATACCTGGGAGTTTCTCATTTCCCCTTTTTATACTAGTTTGATCCGCGTGGCTTTGTCAGGCCGTTATATAGGGTCTACTCTTATTGGCCTGGTATGGTCTACTTTTTGGTCCCCCCCTTCTGGTATATTTGGGTGGCAGACTCACCCTGCTCTTATCTCCGGGGCACTCACTCTGTTACTGCCTCTGTGGCATCCACCCTGCTCTTGTCACCGCGGCACCTAGTTCTGGTACAACATCATATCCTTACACGTGTACAGTAGAGATTAACTTACCTGTCTTTCGAGATAGAAGACCTAACCAGGGCACAAGTTGTTTGAGCTGGCGTTTCCTGGGATCCTTTCTGTAGAGGATCCGGTCTTATCTTCCTTGCTGGCCGGGTGAATTAGTGGGGTGTTGACGCGGTAGCCAGCAGTGTGGTGCACGTGGTAAGATCTAGGGCTTCATTTGGACGCGGTAGCAAGCCGTGTGGCGCACGCGGTAACTTTTAGGGCTCCATGCTATCAGGAGTCCCCCCTAGTGAGAACAAAAACCCCTTTTAAGGGTTCAACATTATGATTTCTGGTGGTTGGTTTGTGGGGATCGAGGAGGCTCTTGGGATTGTTGCTCCCTATGTTGGGATGACGCGTGTCCCCGTACTGAAACGGTGTCAGAGGGCGTCCTTTCACCTGCCCCTTCCCCATCTTCTTTAAAAAGGGGGGCTGAAGCGCCCTTCTCTCCATTTTAAAACCTCTCTGTTCTGAAAATTTTCTGGAATTCTTACGATTTCTGCGATTTCATTTCCTGCATCCCCAGCTCATTTCCAACTCTTAGTTTCCAGTAAGTTTTCTTCACTCCTTTACTGGTTAGTGTTCTGATTTTGTTTGATTTCTGCTTAGGGCTTTGTATTTCTGGATTTGTTGGCTTCTGTTTCGCCTGTTCTTCTCTTATTTTTTTTTTTTACTGTTCATCTTCCTGGTTGTGTTTTTTATTTGCGTTTTCTTTGCTTTCTCGTTGCCATGAGTTCATCCATGACCCTTAGCGATTTAAGATCATCTGACAGTGATAGATCTAGGGAGCTGGTAAATTCCAGGAACCGCCCCAGGGTAGATAAGGCTAAGCGGGGTTTCAATTTCAAGACCGCCAGTTCGAAGCCGGCTCGCCGCCTCTTAGACCCTACTGACCCTGCTGACTATCTAATAATTAGCACTCCCAACCTGCCTAGCCCGCCTTCTTCTTCGGGGAATGAGTATCACCTTACTACTTCCTCAGATTCCAGCTCTCACCCTTCATCACCCCCTACCCTTCGTGAGGAGGCAGGCACCTCTGCTCGGCCTCCTATGTCTGCTGAACCGCCTGCTGAAGGGCCTATTCAGGTGGACTCATCTTCAGCTGAAGTTCCTCCACCCGGTCCTAGTAGAACTGGGGCCAAGAGGATGACTCCTCGTATTGAGGACATGGTTGCGGAGACCCACGAGGAACACATTCGGCTATGTAGGGAGTTCTACCCCTGGCTGCGTAAGTGCCAGGTTATGCTGCCGTCTTCAAACCAGCGGGTCCATAAGCCTCCGCCAGGCTATTTCTCCATTTACATGGATCAGATCAGTTCTGGCTTCTCCTATCCTCTTCCACCCGGCATTAGTGGCATCCTGCAAGCCTGGGGTTTCTGTCCTGCCCAAATCCATCCTAACTCTTGGGGAGATATCTGTGCTACCTTTTGGCTGTGTGAAAATTTGGGATTCGAACTGAATGCCACCTTCTTTCGAAAGTTGGCTACTCCCAAGCTGAACTCCGGGGAAGACCATTATCAATTATCCAAGAAGGCGGACTTCTATACTTTCCAGAAGCGGATCTCTTCTCTGAAGCGCTTTAAACATTTTTTCTTTTTCATCAAAATGAATGAGGGCCATGACTCGTTCCCTGTGAGTGGTCCTTTGATGGAGCAGGAAAAGCCCAGCAGCGCCTAACTCCGGGTGAGAGGATATTTCCTGAGGAGTTCAGGACTCTGGCTCCCAACAAGTGGACTTGGCAAGTTGCTATGGACGCCTATCTGGAGAAGATTAGGCTTGAGATTCGGCTTTACATATTATCCGGGTCCTGTACCTATGAGAAGAGGTACTTTTTTTTATCTTCGCTTAGCTATTTTACTTGTGTTCTCAGGTATGAATGCAGCTGATGTCCTTGACGGCATTGTAGCCTCCAAGAAGAAGAATGTACAGAAAGAACCGCGTCCTAACCCCACCGAGATTCCGTCTGACACAGAAGGGGAGGTTAAGGGACCCAGTGCTCCCAAAGCATAAAAAAGGAGAAAGACTGCTACAGCCGGTCCTGAACAGACTCCACGACCTGTAAGTTTCTGGTCTTTTTTTTTTTTTTTTGTGCTGCTGTTGCTAATTGTTATGCTTGCTTGGTTAGGGTCCTGAAGTGGTCTCCGCCTCTTCTAGGTCGTCTTCTCCCCCTCAGCCTTGGTTGCGAGGGAGAAGCAGACCAAATGTCCGGATAATAGACTCATCGGTGCAGAATGAATTTAGGGCCGGCTTCGTGCTGCCTGGTGATCAAGATGAGTATGACAAGATAGGTGACCAGGCGGCAGCTTCCTTGTGTTTACTGGACTTGACTTCCGTAAGGATCTCAACGGATCTTTTGAGTATCTCCTCCCTTCTTCTTTTACTTATTCAATTTGCCGTTCTGTAGGGGATTTCCAGGGCAGTGGATTTGGTCGGCCGCTTGTCCAAGACAAGTCAGCTGAACAAGAAGCTCAAGGAGGCTCAGGCGGCCTTGGATGCGGAGAAAAGTAAGGCCTGGTCCCAAGGTTAGGAGATCAACCGCTTGCAGAAGCAGTTGGAAGAGGAGCGGGAAGCACAGGAGGCTCTGAAGAAGCAGCTGGAGGCGCAGGAAGTGCTTAAGAAGCAACTGGAAGATGAGAAGGTGGGGCGTAAACAGGACCTCGACAAATGCAAGGCCGTCTTGTTTGATGCAACAAAAAAGCTGGTACTTCTCGGCCAGTTGTTTGGTCAGCGCGTTTTAACCGCTTGCCAGGCTATCCATCCAGACCTGGCCATCGATCTGGGCTCCATCGATTTTCCACACTATAACGAGCTTCCTGCTGATGACCAAGGGGAGGAGGATGTTAATGCTAAGTCGCCTGTTGATGCTGAACGACAGGCAGACGGCAGTGTGCCTGGGGCGGATGATCGCTCCTGATTTGCAGACCCCTTTCTTTTTTGTAGTTTGTTTTTGCTTTTTTTTTTCAAAATTTTTGGAGACCTTGCTAGGTCTCTGCTTGTGTAATTTGCATTTCATGAAATGAAAACTTACTTTTTATTCAGCCGGTGTTATCTTGCGTGTATATTTTTGCCTTGTATGTGCTCGACTGATTTTACTTGTTTTGGACTTTTATCCAGTTATGACTGGTATCTTTAGTAGAAGTTTTTAACGAATTTTACCCCGTTGTGACCGGTTCCTCCTGAGGGAGTTTCGTAAAGAACTTCTATCCGGTTATGACCGGCTCCTCAAATGGGAGTTTTGTAAATAACTTTCATCCGGTTAGGACCGGCTCCTCTTATGGGATTTTTGTAATTAACTTTCATCCGGTTATGACCGGCTACTCTTGTGGAGTTTTATAATGAACTTTGATCCGGTTATGACCGGCTCCTCTTGTGGGAGTTTTATAATGAACTTATCTGCTCATGACTTGAAAGATATTTTTATTGATCTTTTTGCAATGTATCTTACAGATGTAGGTGCTGCCTCGTTAAAAACCCAGCTATGGAAAAACCCAGTAGGAAAAAATCCATTAGCGGGAAAAAAGAGTGCAGCCCTTTGTTCTCCTTAGTTGCTTTCAGGCGAGAAGTATTGCCTTAGATTGGCAATATTCCATGTCCGTGGGATTTCTTTCCCATCTAGGCTTTGAAGTTTGTATGTTGCTGGCCCGAGTGCTGTTGCAATTCTGTACGGCCCTTCCCATTTCGCACCAAGCTTTCCTTTTCCTTCCCTCGCTTGTGACGCTGCTGAGTCCTTTAGGACTAAATCTCCTTCCTTGAGTACTATCTTCTTCACCTTTTTATCATGATAACGGGACACCTTATTCTTGTAGGCCGCCATTAGGATGTAAGCTCTTTCTCGTCTTTCCTCCAAGGAGTCCAGGTAGTACTTCATGTTAATATGGTTCTGAGCTTCTGTGTAGTAGAGTACTCGGTCGCTGGGAGCTCCAATTTAAACTGGGATTACTGCCTCGACGCCGTAAACCATGGCAAACGGTGTTTCTCCAGTCGGTCTTCTTAGAGTGGTTCTGTAAGCCCACAAGACGTTGTTCAATTCATCAACCCAAGTTCCCTTGTGGCTCTCCAGCCTCTTCTTGATTCCGTCTCCTATAGTCCGATTGGTGACTTCTGTCTGTCCGTTGCTCTGAGGGTGCGCTACCGAAGAAGAGTTGTGTGTGATCTTGAGTCCTCTGCAGAATTCTCCAAATTTATTTGAAGTAAATTGGGTGTCATTATCAGATATGATTTTGTGAGGTACCCCAAATCTGGTGATGATATGGTCCCATACGAAGGAGATAACCTTTTCTGGTGTGATCGTCTGGGTTGCCTCTGCTTCGACCCATTTGCTGAAATGGTTTATCGCGACTATGATGAACTTCCTTTGCCGGCTAGCTTTAGGCATGGGCCCCACGATATCGATGCCCCACGTGGAGAAAGGCCATCCGGTCAGTATTGGCTTCTGCTCTGCTGCAGGTAGGTCGGATTTCTTTGAATGAATCTGGCATTGGTGGCACTTCTTGACATAATCCATTGCGTCGGCCTCTATGGTTTCCCAATAATAGCCTTGCAATCTTGCCTTCCTCACTAGTGTTTGTCCAGCCTGGTGTGCTCTGCAAACTCCCTCGTGAAGTTCTCTGAGGACATAATCTCCTTCTTCAGCAGTGATGCATTTCAACCATGGGTCCGTGAAGGACTTTCTGTAAAGCTCTCCATCAATTATTGCATATCGCTGGGATTTTCTAGAGATCTTTACGGCTTCTCCCTTGTCCTCAGGTAGATATCCCTCAACCAGGTACTTCATTATGGGCTCCATCCATCCCATTCCTTTCCTTCCTACTGTCATGACTTCTTCTGCCTCAATGACAGGCTTGGCTTGGACTTCATATGGGCAATTTAAGAATTGCCAATCCCTGGTGCTTGCTGCGGCTTTGGCAAGCTTGTCCGACTCAAAATTTTCGTTTCTGGATATGTTCTCCACCCTCCATGTGGTGCCTTTTCCTTCGATGGCCTCAAGCAAGCATTATACCTTTTGTAGGTATCTGGACATACAAGGATCTTTAGTTTTAAAATTTTTATTGATTTGGTTAGAAACTAACCTTGAGTCGCTCAGCAGCTTCACCCGGTCCGGGGCGATTTCTCGGATGAGTTCCAGCCCCTTGATTATGGCCTCGTATTCCGCAGCATTGTTGGTGGCTGGAAAGGCCAGTTTTGTGGCGTAGGATATTCTTATTTTCTCAGGTCCTTCAATATGCACCCCAATTCCTGCTCCTTCCTGAGATGAAGCCCCGTCTACATACACTCTCCACTCTTCTGCCTTCAACACCTGATTTGGCTCTAGCCCTGCAAATTCTACCACAAAGTCTGCCAGGACTTAAGCTTTTAGTGCTGGCCTGGGTTCAAAGCGAACGTCAAACTCACTGAGCCTAATGGCCCATTTAGCCAGACGGCCGGAAGTATCTGGTCTTTGGAGCACTTTCTTCAAGGGGAAGTTTGTTCTCACAATCATCGTGTGGGCTTGAAAATAAGGCTGTAACCTGACGGATGTTGAAATTATCGCCAAGGCTAGCTTCTCTATCTTCGGATACCTGAGCTCCACTCCCCTTAACACTTTGCTGGTGTAGTACACGGGGTATTGTTGGCCTTCTTCTTCTCTGATCATCACTGAACCCACTGCTTCATCCATTGCTACCAAGTACAAATACAATGTTTCGCCAGGGATTGGCCGACTCAATAATGGCGGAGTTCCTAAGAAACTCTTTATCCGGTTAAAAGCCTCCTGGCATTCGCTGTCCCAATCAAACTTTTGACCCTTCTTGATTGCTTTATAGAAAGGCAGACATTTTTTGGCTGAGAAGGAAATGAATCTCCCAAGTGCGTTGATGCGGCCGTTGAGGCGTTGAACTTCATTCACTGTTCTCGGGGGCACCATGTCTAAAATGGCCTTAATTTTCTCCGGATTCGCCTCTACCCCTCTCTGAGAAATCATGAAACCAAGAAACTTCCCTCCTCGTACTCCGAATACACATTTTTCTGGGTTGAGCTTGAGGCGGTACTTCTGCAGTATCTTAAAGGCCTTCTGAACGTCACCAGCGTGGTTCTCCTCATTCTTACTTTTGATAATCATATCATCAACACACACCTCGATCGTCCGTCCGATTTGATCTCTGAACATGTCATTGACCAGTCGTTGGTATGTTGCTCCTGCGTTTTTCAAGCCAAAGGGCATTACCCGGTAGCAGTAGGTGCCTTCATGCATGATGAATGTAGTCTTTTCTTCATCCTTCGGGTCCATTGGAATCTGGTGGTACCCTGAATTTGCATCCAAGAATGAGTATATTACGTGCCCGGCTGTTGAATCGACCAGCTGGTCAATGCTGGGTAAAGGGTAACTGTCTTTTGGGTAGGCCTTGTTCAGGTCCGTGAAGTCTACGCACATCCTCCATGTCCCATTTGGCTTCTTCACTAGTACCACATTTGCCAACTATTCGGAATACAGCACCTTTCTGATGTGCCCTGCTTCCAGCAACTTGCCTATCTCTGCCTCAATCGCCTTTTATCGTTCCAGGGCGTGCTTTCTCCTTCTCTACGCCACCGGTTTTGTAGCAGGGTCTATGTTTAGGCTGTGCTTTGCCACTTCAGGCAAGACCCCAATAATGTCGCTTGTGTTCCAGGCAAAGATTTCCTGCTCCTCTTGGAGCACTGTTGCGATTGCTTGTTTGAGTTCAGGTTTCAATTCTTTGGCCACTTGGATCGATCGTTCTGGCCCCACCACCAAAGCTTCAAGTTCATCCACCGGCTCAGCTCTTTCTTGCCTCTCCGACTCCCAACTAACCTCTTCTGTTCTTAGGGAAGCTAAGTAGGTTTTTTGGGCCGCCTGTTGGCTTCCCTTAGCCACTGCTACCCCCTTCGTAGTCGGTATTTGAAGGGCTAAATACCGAATGGAAAGGACCGTTTCTGACTCCACTAGGAACGGTCTTCCCAAGATCATGTTATAAGCAAGCGGGGTGTCAATGATCACAAATTCCTCCTCGGATCTCCAGGTGTGCTTTGCGTCGCCTACTTCTAAGGCGAGGGTTACCTATCCCACGACAGTGACCGAATGGCCACTCAGGCAGACCAATGGGGAATGTACCGGCTGGATTCTGCTCTTGTGGATATTCTGCTGGCGAGCCGCTTCTTTGGTGATGATGTTTACGGAGCTGCCAGTGTCCACGAGGATTCGCTTTACCGTATACCCTTCTACCAAGGCCTCAATGACCAAGGCGTCAGCGTGATGTACCTGTACGTTACTATGGAGGGAGAATGAGCGATTCAAGCTGTTGAGTCTTCTTGTGTTTGCCGGTTGATGCGCCGAGGATCTAGCCCTTTTACTGGGCGGCTGAAACTCTGGTCCTCCTACGATAACCATGACCACCCCTTTTGACTTCTTGGCCGGTCTTTCCTCATCATCTTGCTTATTTCTCTGCTCTCTGTCCTTATTCGTGCTCCTTGTAATGCCTTCTACGAATCTGCTGAATTTTCTCGCCTTGATCAACAGGTCCACTTCCGCAGCTAGGACTAGGCAATTGTCCGTGTGGTGGCCCTTTGCTCTGTGAAATTTACAATATACCTTTTTGTCACTGCCCATCATCTGGCCCGGCTTCGTGTGAGGATACCAAATGCTCTTTGCATCCGGGCTTCTTTGGATGGCAACCAGCACTTCACTGAGTGGGGCATTCAGCGGTGCAAACCGTGAACGGTCGTTGGGGCGGTCTCTGCGGGAGCGATCTCTGTGATCCCATCTCTGTGGTCTCGCATCAAACCGGGTACCCTTATCTTTTTCACCGGGCCTTCTGTTCTTCGCCGGCATGTCGATTTCATCAATCTCCACCATGCTCTTTGCGAGGGCTATCATCTGGGTTAACTCTCTGGGCTTTCTCGTTATGATCTCCCCTCGAAGCCTCCCGTTTGTGGTGTTTTTGATCATTACTTCCTTGGCCGTACTGAAGTCTAGATTCCTGACCTCCAGGCAGGCGAGGTTGAACCTGTCAATGAATGATCTTAAGAATTCTCCTGGCTTTTAGATTACCTCGTGAAGGGTGCGACTGGCCGCTCCAGTCGGTATTGAACCCATAAAATTTTTGCAGAACTCCTGCCTCAATCGATCCCAGCTATCGATCGTTCCCTGCTCTAAGGACTCAAACCAATAGGCAGCTGCTCCTATCAATATAGTCGGGAATAGGCGGCACACCAGCCCTTCTGTGGCACCTGCTATGTCCATCCGGTTCTTAAAATTCCTCGCATGGACCCTGAGGTCTATGTCGCCCCTGTAGCTGTTAAAGGTCGGCTGCTTGAATCTATGGTCAATTGGTTGGTTGAGTATTCTTGCTGAGAAGGGGGACTCCCCATTTTCCATCAGTGGCTCTTAGTAAGGTATCGCAAATGTGCTCAGTGCCTTTTTAAACATTGCCATGAACCTAGGGTCATCTATAGGCTCTGCCCCTAAGAATGACGGTGTTGGAGGGGGAGGAGTATTGCTTGGAACGCTTGGAGCAGGTGTGTTATACGGGATGGCCGCACTGTTGCCAATGCCGTATGGAGTAAGAAAGTTAGGTGTTTATGGTGGAGCCGGCATCTGATATGACTGAGCAGCATGTGGTAAATAAGGTTGTGGTACTCCATACCAGGAGTTGGGAAATAACATCTGGGGACCCATGCTCCCTGGGGCAGCCACACTGGGGGTTACCTGCATAGTAGCTTGCTGGTCCCCTATTGGCGCAGGCAGGCAGGCAGCCAAAATCGGGTAGACATCCTCCTGTTTGAGATCCTCCAACCATTCCGCTGTTTCCCCCGGTGGAGTGAGCCACTCCTAGCCCTAACCCCTCCGGTCTCACACCAGATATGCCAGGCTCAGAAACGGGGAAAAGGGCTCCTACAGTGTTTGAATGAGGGGCTGGCTCTGTCAAAGTGTTCACTATAGGAAGGGGAGTACTGCTGCTCATCAATGATCCTACCATGCTTTGCTCCTACATCTGCAGGACAGCTCGCCGGAAGTCATTCTGGTCAGCCGGCGTCATTCCATAGCTTTTGGCAATCCGATCCAGAATCGCGCTGGTAGAGTTGCCACTGTCACCTGAAACGGTGGCGAAGGTGTGGGATGAACTTGGAGTAGCGATTGTTGCAGATAAGGGCATCATTATCTCTGATAGTGGCGGCATCCCTCCTTTCTGAGAAAGAAGAACTGTAGAAATAGTGTCCGAAGCTGTTGATCTCGATGACATTGTCTCGTCCAACGGGTCCACGTTCACCGCACCAAATTGGTAGCTCTCGGAAAAGTTTAACTTCACTCGGTCTTAGAGGGCTGAGAAGCCGTCTCGTCCTGTCAAAAGGCCGAATACCTGGAAAAAAGAAAAGATGAGGACCGGGTGACCTTTGGGTTCACTCCGATGCTTAAGTCAGAAATTTTGGGGAATAGAAGATAGAAGAATAGAGAATGTGATGAGAGATTGAAAGATATCTGGGAGTTTCTCATTTCCCCCTTTTATACTAGTTTGATCCGCGTGGCTTTGTCAGGCCGTTATGTACGGTCTACTCTCATTGGCTGGGTATGGTCTACTTTTTGGTCCTCCCTTCTGGCATATTTGGGTGACAGACTCACCCTGCTCTTGTCTCCGGGGCACTCACTCTGTTACTGCCTCTGTGGCATCCACCCTGCTCTTGTCGCCGCGGCACCTAGTTCTGGTACAACATTATATCCTTACACGTGTACAGTAGAGATTAACTTACCTGTCTTTCGAGATAGAAGACCTAACCAGGGCACAAGTTGTTTGAGCCGGCGTTTCCTGGGATCTTTTCTGTAGAGGATCCGGTCTTATCTTCCTTGGTGGCCGGGTGAATTAGTGGGGTGTTGACGCGGTAGCCAACAGTGTGGTGCACGCGGTAAGATCTAGGGCTTCATTTGGACGCGGTAGCAAGCCGTGTAGCACACGCGGTAAGTTTTAGGGCTCCATGCTATCAATTAATAACAGCTTCGATGTAAACTAAGTTCTTTATATCTGACTCTGTTAATTGCGTTTCTTTACCAACAACCATGTCTAATTCTTGTTGTGCTTTCCTTAATTCATCAGGATTGTTGAGTAGTAATGACAATGCCCATGACAATGTAATTGTTGTTGTGTCCGAGCCAGCTATAATAAGAGCCTACAATCAAGAAAAATTTTGTTCATTTTTTACTTTTCCATTTTTTTATAAAAAGAGAATATTATAGGTAAATGTACATATTCCATAACATCTCTAAATTTTTTTAGGCTTCCGTTGTCAGTTCTTAAATTAATTTTCATTATGACCTTGTTTATGTAAAATATAATTAATAGAAATCATTATATATGAAAGAAGTTCTCATGTACTGCGAGACCAAACTAATTTCAGACCAGTACATTGCTGCTACCTCAGCACAACGTAGCAACAATCCAAGGGTATCAAATCAATTCAGTCCGGTAGCATTGGAAAAATATTTGTATATATGAAGGCAAATACCAGGCACGTAGCTTTGTTGATGGTATCGGCATCTCGATTGGAAAGCCCTTCTGCATCTTTAAGAATGGAGAGCAATGAATCCATGAAATCTCCTTCATGACCCCCTCTGACATACAGAATGTTCTGTGCTTCTTGCGTTCTTCTAACCATGTATCAATAACAGAGTCGAGCTTTTTGAGACACTTCTTCATCTCTTTCTCAATTCCACCAAAATCCAACCACCTTAAATATGGAACTGCATCCGACATTGCAAACTTTCCTGACAATTCCATAAATTCTTTGAGTGCATATCTCCATGTATCTTTTTCTTTTTCATTGCCATTTTCGCCAAACTCCACGTATCTCTTCCCTACAATTATTTTCAATATCACATTCAAAGTTATATCCCCAAACCATCTCTTCATTTCAACAAAAAGTTTATTCGAGCTATTGCTTTTATTCTTGGTCCATTCTTGGTTCAATTCTTTTATGGCAGCCTTTACCTCAGCCTCTCTTACATGCTTCAGCATATCGAGCCGATGGGTAGAAAGAAGCTCAAGCGTGACTATTTTGCGCATTTGTCGCCAGTAGTCTCCGTAATGAGCAAAGCCAAGCACCTGATAATTGTAGCCTAAGATCTCCATGGCAAGAGATTTTGGATGGTTGGCGAAAGCTCTATCATTAGTAGTAAGACACTCTTTAGCTATCTTACTACTACTTACTACCAATGTTCGGTGTACACCAAACTTGATGGTGAAAATTGGCCCGTACTTGTCAGCCAGGTTGCCTAGGATGACATGAGCTGGCTGTGGCCGTGCTAGGAGAGGAAGGTGGCCAACAATCGGCCATGCACCAGCGGCTTGCGGCGGAGCTTTCTTCTTGCATAGCTTTTTTGATTTAAGAAATAAGTAGGAGATTATGATAATAACTATGCCTATAAGAGATGTTATGAAGGGGAAAAGGGTCTCCATTGCTGCTACTAAACTTTGGAGGTGGGAGTTTTCAGCTAGTCAAAATCTTATCATGGGAGGTGTAATTTGAAATATCAACGACAAATAAAAAGATTCATTACCGTTTGTAGGAAATGAATTCAAGATATAATTTTTAGCTTTGACTGAAGAGATAATACAATGTCTATAATCAAATTTGTACCTTTTAGCTTTGACTGAAGTTCACTTATCGTTTTCGAAAGCCCCTCAATTCTAGTATCCAAATTACTAGCACTCCATAGTGATCATCCAAAATCAAGTGCTCAAGTAGTTTATTAAAATTATTCGAAATCAGAGTTATAACAAGATTCAATTGGAGATAATTAAAATTTAAGCAGTTCCACAAGGAACATTTCAATTTGACGTTCTGCTTCTTAGCTATATAATTTAGCAGAATCAGATCAATTAAGCTAAAGAAAATTCTAACCATTCACAATCCACACAGATATAAATCATATACAAACACTCATTACCAAAATAATGAAATAATCCATGAATAATCAAGTTTCGAATGAGAGTTGAATAAAAAACACAGATTAAGACTAACAATTAACAATAAATCAAAAGTCAAAACGTGAGATCGTTTGAAGAAAAACACTGAATATATCAATCGGATTATGAAAAGGAGAAGAAGAAGAAATGTTGATTTTTTTTAATTAGAGCCGTAAAAGCTACAATTCACTTTTAATCCTTAAACTCTCTATAATTTTATTATAAATTCTGATTAACTTGTTAGCCAATGTCATGAGTGGGGCCTTGTTTTTACAGTCTGATTGAATTCTTTCAAATTAGGTTTGAATTTTACTAATTTCTTCAATCCTGAGAATTTGGTATCACAACCTATAATTACTTCTGGTAAATGATCAAATGAACTCGTGAACTCGACATTATTCACATAAATCACTTCAACACCTTTGCATTTGTTTTTGCCACGTGAACGCCATTAATATTTGCTGCACGAGCGACAAAAGATTGCTATATATATGGTCATAACTCATAAGACATATATAATTTATACAATCAAAGTTCTAGGTACATTGGTATAATAATATCCATACATGGCCTTTTCTGCTTTTTAATTTTTTTATTTAAAAAAAATTAACATAATTTTAATACAAGTGTGAAGAAGGAGAACTCCACCGGAGTAGCTTTCTCATTAGTAGTTCCGGTGCACTCGCTCATATTAAATCAAGTGGATCATTCAATAAATTTTCGATTTCAAAAGAATGCATCAAAGTAACAAGTGTGAGATTCAAAACTTGAATACCAATCGAAATTCCAGGACGAGACAAATTCTTCTTCCGCTGCCAAATGGGAGCAGTTCATAATGTTAACCCTTCACATCAACATTCTTGTGAGGGTCCAACCACAAACTTGGATCTCCTATTCACTTATAATTAAAAACATAAAATTTACCCAAGTGTAGACATTTAAATATTTTCTATCCTAATTTACTTGAATGAACATCAATTTTCTTGAAAAACTTATCTCAAAACAGTAAAATCTAAAAATACAAATATAACTATTAGAATTTCTAGCATCGCCTTGGGACCATTAGCACATCAAACTGTTAGACATATTGTTCATCTAATGATCTCGAACCAATTCGATCCAAAACCGTATTAGAAAGCTTTGATGGAGAGCAACAAATCCATGAAATCTTCTTCACCCTTATCTAATTCCAATGTTTTGTTCTTTCTGCGTTCTTCTAACCATTCATCAAGAACAAAGTCAACCTTTTTTACTGCATTCTTCATTCTCTTCTCAATTCCTCCCAAATCCAAACATCTTATATATGGTAAGTGCATCACAAACTTTCCAATTAGTTCCTCAAATTCGACCAGTGCATCTCTCCATTGATCACAATTATTTTCATCCTCATTTTCGCCATACTCCACATATATATCTCTTCCCTACAATTAATTTCAGTATCACATTCAAAGTTATATCACAAAACCATCTCTTCATTTCACCGAAAAGCTTATCACTTTTGTTGTTGGTCCATTTTGTATATAGTTCTTTTATCACTTTCTAGACCTCAAAGCATATCAAGCCGACGACTAGAAAGAAGCTCAAGGGTGACAATTTTGCACATTTGTCGCCAACATTCTCCTTACTAGCAAAAGCTCTATCATTTACAGTCAGACACGCTTTAGCTATTTTGCTATTGCTTATTACCAAAGTTGGGTGGACCCCAAAATTGATAGTGAAAACAGGACCGTATTTGTCAGACAGGTTGCTGAGGATGACATGAGGCTGTGACCCAGCAAGGAGAGGAAGGTGACCAATAATGGGCCATGAACCACCAGGTTGGTGCGGAGCTTTCTTCTTGCTTGTGTTTTTTGATTTAAGAAATAAGTAAAATATGATGATGGCTGTAAGAGATGTTAGCAAGGGGAAAAGGTACTTCATCGCTGCTGCTCCTAAACTTTGGAGCTGGGTGGGTCGTTCTAGCTGGTTAAAATACACCATTGGCAAGTTTTTTTGTCATATATCATATATGATCCGCCTAGTTTTAATATCACCCACGAATAAAAAGGACTAGTACCTTTTGCAGGAAAAAAAAAAAAAAAAGGACTAGTAGTTTTTGCAGGAAATGATTCAACAGATAAATTAAGCTTAAAACAAATTCACGCTATTAGACAAAATTGGAGAAACCTCTGTAGTCTGTACCTCATTATACTGTAATAATTGACCTATTTGTCTTGTACATATGCATTACGATAGCTTTGTATCAAATATTTTATTTGATGATTCTTTTGAAGAGTGGTGTCGACATTAACGATTCCAATTTCCAAATAATCCAACAACAAATTATGGGGTACTAAATGGAATAGGAGTTGCTCAATTTTGTCTATGGTTTTACCATTTTTTTTAAAATTAATTTGTATCATATAATTAAAATTCAATTTTACTCACCAAATTCGTTGTCATAATGTTTTGGCTTATGCCCCTAAAATTAGGGTTAAAGGTCTATTTACATCCCAAATTTACGAAATATTTTGCCCGCACTTAAAGCTGGCAAAAAATGACGTCAAAATTGATGCAATGGCTATGAAGATCCACGGTTTATATGAGGTGGCTGCGAGCCTGCTAGGAAATGATGGTCACAGGTGACTAGCTTAATTTGTTAACTTCAGGAATAATTCTGATATGGGTAAATAATTTAAATCTATCCGAAATTTTGACTATATACACTAGCAGATCCCGTATTTTCAAAAATAATTTTACATTTTTAATGCGCAGGGCTATCCCAAACTCATTCATATGGTGCTAAGTGCTAAAAAATTTTTCCTTGTAAAGGTTATGGCTGTATATTCTTCAAGATATCACTGCTTTGTCTTGGTTTAGCAGCTTTCATGCTCTTTAATGCAACTTAGCATGAGCAGCTTTAATGATAAAGGTGTATGATTTCCAAGAATTTAGGTGTAAATGGAAGCAGTGTTTCAAAGCTGTCATAGGCTGAATTGTTTCTGTTGGTTATTTTAGAAAGAATGCTCTAAGGATGATTTAAGAATTCTCTAATAATGAACAAAGGAGTAAAAACAAATGGAGTGAACATGAATTGAAATAATGCAAAACTTATATTAATTTCACTCAAATAAAACAGAACTATGCTAAAACTTAAATAGGCCAGGAAATAACTAAATAACCATAAAAAAGAGTAGCACACATGTTGCCACTAACACACACCATTAACACACTAACAAAGCCACTAACACTACTTACTATTTGCCACTAACACCACTAAATAACCACTAACCATTTGCAATTAGTGAACCTTAAAAATTAGAAGCACTTCTAAAAAACTAAGTTGCAACATTTTAGGCATTTTCAACAGTTTCTTATGGCCAAGAAAACGAAAAAACGATGCACGGTTCAGTTTTGCATTCTTATAACTAAATGTAGACTCTGCACAAATTAACTTTACCATATCAAATCAGCCAAGATAAAGGAAATAAAAATATCACATATATAAGACGGTATGTATCATAGAAAAGGGACAATTGGTTTTATCCTAATGTTCTTTCTAAGCAATAATTTGAGAAGGTAGACCACTTTACTATTGAGACAACATCTAACCCTATAAAAGATTGCTGCACTCTATATTTCTTGTATAAATATTTCCCGACTTCACATTTACTATACAAGATGCATAAACCACATAGGCATATACATTTATGAACAAAATTTTTCACAAGTTGCAAATAACAATGGAGATGTAATACCTGATCATTCTTGGGCAATTCCCTTCTTCACCAGCATATCATAAATTTTATCAACTTTGCTTGGTTCCACTTTGAACAGGCTATGTGCATCAGATTTCTTGCTGACAGTGCCATTCATAATCTCTACCGACATTTTCTGAACCATGTTGAGATAATGTGAAGGCAGTATTCTCATTTCACCACAAAGAAGTTTCTCCTATGCACAAGAATCCCACACAATCAGAAATCTCAAGGGTGTCACACAATTAGTGTACGGATAGTAGCAATGCGAAAACTGATTCACAGAATCTGAACTGGGTAACATAAGACAAAAAAAATTGAATCTAATAAACATCTATAAGTTGTAACAGCATTCTTACAGAGTCAGAGAGCAAATCAGCCCCTACAAAGCCAGAGATATCCCAATCATCTATGATGCTTGGGATTTGCTTAGCAGTATTTGAAGATGAGTCCTTGCCACCTGTATCTAAACCAGTGGGTCCCTTGACACTGCCACAGGTGCTTCCATCGACCTCTCCTTTAACACTAGTAAGTCTCTGCAACACCTTATTGCTTGGACCAGCCAATGAACTTTCTTTCAATTTTGCAGCACTTTCATTAGATATCTTCTTATGCTTCTCCTCAATGTATCTACTCAAATCAGCAGCTGTTCGGCAGCCTGCAGCTCGAGCTTCCTGCACAATAATTTTTGTCAAATACTGCAGAGCTAGGCAATAGCTAATCAAGTAAATAAGAGGATACAAGGGTTAAGTTTGAGGCATGCATCAAACCTGAAGTTCTTTTATCCTTTTGATGATTCGACATTCTTCAATTACATTTTGCATCAACTCCTCATGTTCTTCCTTTGATTGGAACCTCATGAAGACCTTGAAACGCCGATATATTTCTCTCTCTTCAGGTGATAAATTGATCTCAAATGGATCTGGGTAAAGCAAATTTCTTTCAAGTATGAAATCTTTCCTCCGTTTCCTCTCATCAAGCCTGTCAAAAAGATCCAAATGCATTTGCAAAAAATCTTATATGATGCAAGAATATTTCTTAAATGGCTGATCAGTTAAAAGTTTAATTCTGACTTTCTTAAGACCTCTCAAGCTTCAGCACTAAAGCTCAACCTAAAACAATTTGTCTACTCATTAAACAACAAATTGCTTTGGTCTAAGTTATACATACTATGACCAACTACAATCTCTTACATGAAAAATATGTGTTTTATACATTTGGTCTTCTCAACTGGAGTAAGAGGTGCAGATTGTGTTATGTAAAAGTAAAGTACGTTTATGTAACTCCACCAATACCTTTTTGCATAGATCCGCAGCACTCGCAATTTTAGATCACGTTCAGCAACAGTATCAGTATCCTTGAACTCCATATCAGCCAGTAATTGCTCTGCATCATTATCATATTCAATCTCAAACTCCTGCCTCTTAAAATTGTAGCCACTCAGCTCTGTCATGGAAGGCCCTTCTTCCCCTGGAATCCTAAGTTTTTTCTCTCCGATGCTCCTGTCTGCCTGAGATTCTGCTAAAAAATTGAAATGAAACAATTAATAAGTGCTTTGAATAAAATGTTATATTAATCATGACAAGCTGACAACTAATCAACAATGCATCAAATGCCATCCACATTGACCTTTTAAAGTAATAAAAAGTTTGAGAAATAGCAATCAGTAACTATCAGCTCCAAAAGAAATCCTATCCCAACAAGAAATGCACTTTCCAACAAAAAAATAGTGACCAAACAATACACAAAAGATCACTAGCATGTCGTATCAATCCCCTTGTGCAAGAATAAATAAAGCAGGTGCTAGGTCCAATTCAGTAAGTTATACCTTTTCGAAGTCATGGTACCAATTACCAAAAATTATTCCTCTATCAAATCCAAATAAACAGGAAACAAACAATTATAATACACGTTACTCCCTATAAAAAAATCCCAAAAAGCAATTCACAAGTACAATGTAAATGCAGAAAGCAACCTTCCACTTTGATGGTATCCTTAAGTTGGGCTATATTGGATGCCTTCTTGACTGCACCTGAGAAAGTGTTACTGCTGCTTGAATTCATACATGGGCCAGATTCTGAGGTCAACAATAAAAGCAAATTAAAGCATGGAATCATTCACGCACTTGTAGAGAAAAAGTATCCTTCAAGAGAAAGCCAATAGAATTGAATGCGTTTCAGGACCTCTAATCGACACAGATCCTTTTAAGTCGGACGAGGATTGACCAACTACATCTTCTCTTTTCTGTGTTTCACTTCTGATCAAGCACATCATTAGGACTTAGAAACCTAGATAGGAGACCAAATATGAATAGAGACAGAAGATGGAAATACTTGATTCTTCCAGGCAATGGAGACTCCTCCTTCAGTGTAAGCTCCTCAACTGCAGTAAACTCTGGCAATACAACTACAAGTCAATCCATAACTTTTATCTCATCTAAACACCAATTATAAATAGATTGGAGTCCCATTCAGCTTTGCATCTAAAACTGCTCTTCAAAAGAGAAAAAAAAAAAATCCTTTTAGCTTCATTGCATAAGGAGTAAGACTCTGATTTGGAATATATTAGTATTAATAATAGAAAAAAATCTAATATGCAGCAGCAATTCAATTATTAGATTTCCCTTATTATTTAAATCATAAATTTTTGAGGGCTTCTTATGGATAGTAAAACCAAACAATCCCACCAGATAATCGACAAGGAGATAATTATACACAAAAAGAAAAAATGAAGAACTTAAAGAATAACACAAGCAGAAAATTAGTTTCAAAACATGAATAGCAGAGCTATTAGATATGTTCATGAGGATTTTGCAAATTTATCAGCAAATTCTGAATTAAAAAATGGTTCAGTATGAGATTGAGATATAGTCTAGTGCATGAATATACTCTCTAATAACTAAGAGGAACCTTAGATTAGAGATGAACTATTACAATAAAAAATAAATAAATAAATATATAAAATCAAAGAAAAGAAAAGATAAAATGAATTGAGATATTCTTAGTCCCTTCTTTACTCAAAGAACAGAACCGAACTCCCAAAGCCAAACAACAATACAATTCTCAATATTCTCCTGTTCCTCTCAACATCCTGGAAATATACTTCCCAATTCCTGTATTGCTGCTAAAGCAATACCCCTAGTGATAGCTTAGCATTACGAACCACCTATATTGATACTGCCCTCCTACAACTTTAGCTCATTCTCAATCACACTACATGTTACAACCTCACATTGATCCAATTTCCATGGCATATATTTGAGCAAACAAGTTATGTGCAATTTCCAAATCATACGCCTCAGAGAACAAGTCCTTATAGCCTCAAATTGTCCAACTGTTAAAAAAAATGAATGAGACTATTACCTTTCTTGATAACAACACCATATCCTTTTGCCATTGCAACAAGCTCCTCTCTACTCTTCCCCTTAACATGAGACAGGTCCTGAGCAAATAAATTATGCAACGTATTTTCATTATTAACATTATCAAGTATACAGGAATATTATTTTACATGAATATATATGAATGAGTATGAAATATGATAAGATAAAAAAGATTACAGGCAGAGGAAAGAGCAGAGAATTCATGTAAACAGCATTATAATGATTGATACATTGAGACTTGTTCTTGGTTCCAACATGATCTGCAACTTCAGCCCAGTTCCCAAATCCATACATTTCAATGCCCTAAAATAAAGACACATGTTGGCTAACCATCAAATTGGAAAAACTTGCAGATTCATAATCCATAAACAGCATTATGAATTCGCATTAAAATAAATTGAGGATATCCGGAAATGAGTCATAAAATAAATACCTCAAGAAGTAATATCTCTTCATCTGCATTCCAGTCAGGACAAATAAGTGGAAAAGACAAATTGTCCTGTGAAAAGAAATGACGTAATTACTGATTTTGGTAACCGCAGTTACTTTCTAAGTTACAATATCATTCCACAGCGGACCAGATAAAATAGAAAAGCCAAATGAACTGTAATGAAATATGAAAAGAATGAAAGCAAGCATGCTACAATTGTTAGGCATAAGTTAAAACTGCACATTGAAAGACATATATACCAGCATACAGCACGCTTAACAAGATTGAACATGTGGCTTATGTTGGTTTACATATGAAGAAAAAAAAAATTGGTGAAGACAAATTTTAGCATAATGTGCTATCTGGCCTAATATGTACTAGTATAAACATCATCAAAGAATAATGAGTGAATAGAAACAGGAGTAAACATATATTTGAAGGTGTCTCTAACCATAACCCTGTATGGATGACTGCTTTTATGAGGAGTAACTTCAGCTCCAACAGAAAAACACTCTATGCAGAGGTCAAAATCTGGACACACAGCACACTTAATGCGAACCATTCCAGATATATCCTTTTTGCAATAATTGCAATGGTAAAGAGTAGTTTTTCCTTCATTTGTTCCTTGAAACACTGAATCATATGAGAAAGATATGAATTAGACATGTGCATATGCAAATTTTTGACAGGAGTTAACGGATATATACCTGTCAATGTAGTATGCGCACTCTCTAGATTGGAAGCTGTCTTTTTTCTTTTTGCTCTATTAACGAATAAAAAAGAAAAACCAGAAAAAGAGAAATATCAAGGGGGGCAAGCAACAGTAAAGAACAGAATTGCATAGGCTAGATAACAATTCTAACGTCCCATCCCACACTGAAGTGCCAACAAGGTTAAAAGGCAATGTGATAGAGCTTCATATCCAATATGAAATAAGTTACATATTATTGCTCGCACATGAATTCATATAGAAAGAGTTCAGCAATTACTCATGTAGTTGGTGGAAAGTATAGTCCTTTGAACAAGCTAAAATGGTCTATCAATAAAAGCATGTAAATAGAGGCTAGAAATTGAGAAATGAAGCGAAGTGTTAGCATTTTCTAGGACTTTCTCAGAAACCAAACAAATAATGCCTGGTAAAATTTAAATTCTGGCTTTCTGCAAGAATTTGTAAAATAATAATAATAATGATAAATTGAAGAGAGAATCGCTGCACGCACCTCTGATTAGCGTCTTCATCAACAGAATGGGACACCGCCCGCGAGCGACCCATGTTCGACTGATTTCAGAAAGAGAATCAAAGGGTAAATTTTTCAATTGATGTTTCAGAAATCAGAATCCAAGCGAAGAGATGCAAATAACATTTGGGCTTGCTCGAACCAGGGCATCCGTTAGAACTGGACCTTGTTCAAGGACTTGATATCCGTGTAGGCAGCCGAAACCCACATGCAACAATTGACTGAACTTATAAATTGCTGGTCCCAGTCCCAATTAACCCCGATATTGGTTATTACCCGATACTAAATCCGGCCTAGAGTGTGCTTGGCAGAGGGGATTGGTAGGAGTGAAAAAAATCTAGATGTTGAATGAATTAATGAAATCTTTTATATTTTAAAAAAATCTAGTTAATCATGTTTTAGATAATTAAATTTTTTAACCATCTTGAGATTTCTAGTAAATTCACAAAATCGAATATATATTTTTTAAAGCATTCAAAATTAAATTATATCCTAACAAGCGAAGCTGCCTACCTACTCTATTGTATGCTTTAGAATGATAAATTTTTTATATATCTTATTAACAAATCTGTACCATTTTTTATGGAAAAATCAAATAGAATAACAATTAAGGAGTAAATCATCCAAGATGAAAGAGGATGAAACATCTCCCCAACACCTAGCAATAATCAAAAACCCGAACAAACTTGTTGCCAAACATAAACATAGATCACTTAACGCGGAAAAATTTCCAACTTACAATGAAGAAAAGTAGAAGTAAAATGCTTACATTTCCATTTTAAGTCTTATTTATATATACTATTTTTAGATTTTAGATTAAATTACCTTTTTTTTTTTTGAAGAATTAAATTACCATTTTATGGTAAACTATATAGTTTCGATTTACTTCTAGACATGTTACAATCTTGTTTAAACCATTTTTAATACTCTTTTATTCTTATAAATATTATTTTCATACCTTTTTTAGTTTTACTTATATATATTATTTTAAACATTTTCTAGCAATCTTGTTTTCCATCATTTTTAGTATTATTTTCAGATTTGTTCATATCTTTTTCCGTCTTGTTTTATGTCATCTTTAGAATCAAGTTTCAACTATACCATTTTCAGTTTTGTTTACACCTTTTGTGGCTTTATTTTTACACCACTCATAACTAGTGTAGTTTATTTCATTTGTAATCTCATTTGTACCATAATTTAGATAAATTTGCAAATTAACGTGTTGTATCTCTCTCTCCAAAATAAGAGTGAGAGTATGAATAAAAAAAAATCCTTCAGTAAAATAGTTCATATCTCATAAAAGGAGAGGATGTAAGGGGAAATCAAATATGGTAAAACCTACGTGTTACTTGAGAAAAAAGGGTTAACATGTTTATTAATTTGTGACTTCTTGTAGTTTCAACTCATCTTTTAAAGTCGTCCAGTTAAACACCCAAATGATCCAAACTGAACAAGATTTTATATTAATTGAAATTTATGACTAATAAAACTATGAGAGTCATCAGTTATTTATCCTAAGAAAAGAAATAATAGTATTGCGAGTGTCTAATGAGTCATTTTGGGTATAATGAGTTTATCATTATTATCAGTGGGTATATACAAAGATAGTCACTAGTGACAACAAACAAACTGAAGTCAATGTTCATGTTTATAATTTTAAATGACTATAACATCATGTAAAACATTAATTGGCAACAAGACTCCTCTTTTTTTTCTTTTTTTTTCTTTTTTTTTTGTTAAATTGAAACCTTTTTTTTTCCCGTATTTTCTCGAACAAGTAATGAGATTCTTATGATGAGAACCGAAAATCTCTACCCCGTTTGCAATTCTAATCACGAGTGATTAGCCAATTATGAATTCCACCTTCATGTGATGTGTGCATCTCAGTGTTCTAAGGGAGACCAACCATTCATTCTCTGTTTCTCAAACATGGTAACTGCGAAAAATGGCCTTGTACATTTCAAATGGTGGGAAAAAAAGTACCACGTATTACTTTGCCAATTGGGCACTCCACGTATACTGAAACATAATTAAATCAGTAGTAATTCAATAATGACAACTTGAACAATTTTTGAGAGTAACTGAGAATTAGGTGGCAAATTTATTCGCCATACAAAATCCAAGAGGGCATGCAGCAGAATACTAACTTGCAACAGCTGCCATTGATTGTGCTCAAGAGGCAACATGAAAAATACTTGAAAAGCCAGATGCAGTACAGTCAAAGAACAGCTACTAATTCATCCTATGCTGGAAACTGTATTTCTTCAGCAACACAACTGCTAACTGTCTCAGCATAGAATATTTTTTTGCAGTGAAGGTCAAGCTAGGATTGCGGTGTGCAAGCAACGCACCTGTAAGACGCATTCCTTGAAGTAAAACAGCAAACGATGTGTAATAATTACTGACTGCCACCACGAGAAAGCAACCTCTTCCTTTCTAACTCAAGCTGAACAAGGATCACACCACAAACAAATAAATTACCAACTTTTTAGAAAATCAGAATACTGAGTCCTTTTGTTGAATGTCTTACCACTTTCTTCACCCTATCATTTGCAGCAGGTGTTCCTCCAATTACACAGTCTGGGAGATATGGACTGCTAACACGCACTTCATCCATAACCACTATTGTCGTCTTCTCCCAACGCACTGGAAGCCTGGTTGTAAGAAATGAGAATGTGCATAAATTCTGATAACTGGCACTCAAGAGAATGTAACCAGACTTGGAAGAAACAATTTGATAATTACTAAAACTCTGATCAAGAGATTAGAGTTATTTGCTAAAAAAATGTGCAGTACACCAGAATATGCTCTAGCATGGAAGCAAACGTGACATAGTCCATTGTTATTCAACAATTAACTAAAGTAGCTCAAAATTCCTGGAATAGTTCCTCGTAGTAGACAACTAAACATTATGAATCCACACACACTGAGACATCCATATCATAAAGGTTCCAAAATTTCAGTGAAAGCAAATGATTCAACCAACAAAGATGAATAAACTCTACAAAACCTGTGACCAAATTAACGGCATACCTTCACTCAGTGATCAGCTATAACAGTTTTAGCTATATGCAATAATATGCTTGTACCTACCAGTAAATGAATGGAAAAGAAGAATCCATACAGCCAACCCCAACTAGTAGGGAGTAAGGCTTGGTTGTTTTGCTGTTATGCCTGTACCAACCATTGAATTTTGGTAATTACCATAATGGCTTTGAAATCATTATTTACATATTTACAATTAAATTACTGCTTAATTTGGATTTTTATGAGCTACGGTAGAATTTGTAGGCAGTAACATACAACAGTTTATTACATGACCTAAGAACTCTATGCTTGCTTTATTTGAATGCAGGTCAGTCTTTTGGACTCAATATTTTTTAATACTACAAACTCTAACAGAAATAGAGCAGAACCCGTCAAAAAGTAGGAAATAAATTCTCTATGGACTTCTAATAAGACAATCCTATGTTATTGCTCTGTCCTTTAAACGCACGACTGCCAATTAGAGACATCTCTTTTATCTAAATTTACAAGTTATCTTCTTCTTTATCCTCCTATTTTCCAGGTCCTACTGCTACAGGGTTTTGGATTATTACTTCCAGCAACTTGATGACATACTCGCATCCAAGACCCCCCTTGCTCTACGATACTCCAAATTCATCACATCACATAAAATATAATCTGCAGCTCCCAGGTAATCTTCAGATTCACAACTAAAACACAAAAATAATAATATGAAAACAGCAAAGACAAATATTTCTCTGCCATCTCAGACAAAATACTGCATAGTATATTCGACATTTTCAATCTTTTGTCATCAAATCACATTGTTTTGCAACCGCATTAAAATTCTGAACAATTCATGCATTCTACCTTAGTCTAGTTTTAACTGAAACCCAATTTAACTAATGAGTTCACGATGGAAAAGTTTGGCTGACAGTCAAATGCGCATCATATTATTGAATTCCTTGTGCTATCGCACATCTGTAGCCTGTATCATCCAGTATTTTCTGCGTAAATACTTCATACTATGTTCCTGTTGAGTTCCTAACTTCCAAATGCCAAGAGGACCAACTTTTTCGCTAGACAATACACAGACGGTAAAAAATCTGTTAAATCAATATTATAATATTATGTCCTGCAAAAGAATCTGTAATATTTTCAAACTTCCCAACACCCATTTTATCTCGAACATCCGCTATGTATGGTGCTTTGGGAGAAAATACTTCCTAAAGTCCTAACATTATCTGTCCACCTATGTCACATTAAGAGCTGACAAACATTAAATACATGGCAGCCTCCCCAAGTAAAATGCACCACAAATACCACAAAAGCACATCCATGAAAGCAACATAACCCTTGAAAGGTGCACCATTGGTTTCATGTTACAAGGCAACATGCCACGATTTGTTATAACTTATAACTTATTAGTATCAGAAGAAATTTAAATTCTTCAACAAAGCACTAAAAACGTACCCAAATTCAGATAACTTGAAACTCAACTGCACTATTAATTTGCATATGCATACTAAATGTTCTAAGTCAACAATAGTGACAAAGTGAAAGTAAATATAAAATCTGATGATTACATAGTCAAAATAGAATGAGAACCGAAATACGTCTAAGAAATGGAATCATAGCATTGAATAGGGGTAAGATACATACGTCTTAGACAAGGCATCAAAAATATTCTGAGCTTCAGCGGTGACACCCACGCCAATCCTCTTTGCTTCTGCTTCAGCCTGCCTGTGACCGAATCCATCTCAAAGTCAGTCAAAAAAAAAAAAAAAAAAAGGCAGCAAACACACTACAGAAAAGGGGAAAAATTAGATCCCGAAGTGGGATTATACCAATTACTGAAATCACCTTAAAGCCAATTCCTCTCTAGCTCGAAGGCTCTGAAGATCAATATAACACTTATTGAAATCAAGTGGATCCTCGGCTTGACCGAGAAAGGAAAATTCTTTAATATAATTAGCTTTCAAAAATCTTATATTTCTCCTACTCCCAGCTTTTGATCCCTCTTGTGAAATAAAACAGTTAAGGAACACAAAAGAACAGAAAATAATAAAAATACACAGAGCAGCAACAAAGAAATTAGGGTTAGAGAAAAGAAAGAGAAAGGGGAAGCAAAACGAAAGTAGAGAGAGTTAAAAAAGGATATGAAGAACGAGAATGTTGGAGGGGCGGTCGAAGGTGATGACTTGACCTTGAAATTCGTCACCTAAAGTGGTTTTGATTGAGAGCAAGCAGCCCACTGCAAAGTCTTCGCTGTTGCTACCTTCCATGGCTGCCCTCCACCAATGTCTACAATTCAAATTCAATCACTCTTTATATTTCACAACCTATGTAATCTTTTGGGTTTTATGTCTGTGTATGAATGATTGAGATTGTGTTCATCTCTCCCTTAAGCCCATTTCACTTCTACTCTTTAAGTTGTGGCTGGGTTGGCCCAATACAAAAAGACCAATTTACAGAAACATACGTCATGTGGGAAACTCACATATGCGCAAGAAAAAACGTTTTCTTAAAATTTAAAAAAAAAAAAAAAAAGAAAAAAGAAAAAATCTTTTATGATAAATAATACTAGTAGATAGAAACTTAAGAATATGTTACAGATTGTAAATGGCAAAATTAGTTTTGTTCTTTTCAAACAGTTGTCACTTTGTTAAATCATTAAAAAATTATAAATTCTATTGCACATTTCAAAATTAGAATTGTGGTTTAATTTTTCATAAATGCGTATTTTGTATTATGCTTCTTTATCAGTTATAAAAAAAGATAATATTAAATGAACAAAAATAGTCCCATTAAATCGGTAAAGCTTGTTAGAATGATGAGATAATAATAGTTTGACTGTTAATTTTACTTGTATTGACCATTGAAGTCGAGTTTATCATTTCACTTGTTCAATGTAAGAGTAATTATCATATGGATTTTATAGGAATAGCAACGATGAATATAACACATAACATTAATAAAACTACAAAAATTACTACAGGTTTATTTTACAATTACTTTTTTGGAATAATTTAATTCACAAATGAACAACGAAAGAAGAAAAAAAAAATTAACTAGCAACAAATCTACTCTACGACCACACGATCACAAAATTTTTTACTATAAATAAACCAAAGATTTACTAGATCCACTCAAATGTTTACACTCCTCAGTTGATCTCAATATACTCAGAGAAAATTCACATAACAAGTTAATCAATCTATCATTCTTAACTACCTCTATTATATTTCTCATACAACTCATAATTGAATTTCCATTTCCGACTTTTTGTGGCTATTTTTAAGATAACCCTACAATGTGAATTATGGAAAAACAAAGTCTAAGTAAACACAAAATCAGAAAGGCTCAATACCCAAGTAAACGCAAATAAACAAAGATCTTGAAAACATGTTCCAGACACAATGTAATGTAAAGAGCTCAAGAATTTCAAATCACACACAACAAATTCAATTGGTTGGATTAGCTGGAAGTAAACTTGAGAGGATTCTGATGTACTTTCGTAAAATTATAACCATGAGAAGGTTCTTTTTTTTATAACAAAATAAGTAAAATTTAGGAGTTAAAAGTATGAAATAGGAAAATAAGAGAGGTGTATGTGAATTTTAATTACATGCATATGATGTGAGGGGTGTAAGAGTAAGAAGCTTGAAATGAAATAATTATTGAAGTTGAATTATTGGCATAAAAACTAGTATATTATACGGTGCATCGCTGTAAAGAAGCATGGCGCAATATCATATGGGTGGATTATCATTCTCTTGGAGGCAGAGGTGAGCTTAATTGGCTGGTTACCACTTTCATTAATTATCACCATTCCCCAGTCCATATATAAGGAAAACTGATGTTTTCGGTATTCACTTATTTAAAATGTGTTGGCTAAATATACTTAATTACAATCAATCAAATGGTGTCTTATTTTATTTTGTATTTGCATATGTTTGAATTGAGGTACTGCATTCAAATTTGGCTCGGGACAATCAAAAGATAGATATTTCAAAAAATTATCATTCAATCTTCTGTCTCATTGTGTTGAAGTTTGATCATGCGTCATTTAATGGTGGTCAACTAGTGAATTTGTGTTGGAGTATATACATTTTTGAAAATGTGATAAAATATTTGATGATAATTTTTTCTAATGGCAATTAAAACATTGAGAATTTTTATTTAAAAAAAAAAATCCAGAGAGGTTGTAGAAATTGCCGTAATACAATGTCGGTGGGGCATGTGACGTGTAAGTGTAGCATCCTATTTGTAGCACAAAAAATAATAAATATATGTAGTGGTTTGTTGTAGATTTAGATCTGATCTGAAGAAATTGAGATTTGGAGAAACAATTATTGAACGAAGTTAAGAAATATATAAAATGAAAATGCAATGTCATAGCATATATTATAGTAACAAAAGACAAGATGTGATTGAATAAGTATAATGCACCGAAGGACAACATTAATTTATTAATAGAAATAGTGAAACAGGACTCACATATACAAACACAAATTCAAATCAATTACCATTCATATTTCCATACTTGTGTGTGGCTTGGCAGTGACACTATCAAATTTGGGCACATATTGTCTCTTCACATTCACCATCCAATTTCATGTGCAGCAGCTTAATTAGCATTTTTATTAGGATGATAAAATTACAATTAAATAGGCCTAAACGAAAGTTTTCAAACAAATTGCAAATAGGACGAATAACTCTTAACTCATACATGCAAGTATCACATTTTATTTAATCTTATTATATTTCAACGAAAATTAAATTAAGAAAGAGATAGGATTTTTTCAAACATTAAATTAAGTGAAGGATTAAAAAAATAAATAATTGAAGTGAGCATAATTAATTATAAATTGCATTGAATGATGAAATGAGTATGTTGTAGGGTTAGCAGCGCAGAGTCACTTTCAAAGGACAAGGGGAGTTGAGTGTGCTTATGAAGTATTGACTCTACTTCCATCTTTATTTCTTGGAAGCCATTTTATTAGGTAGTGGGTCTTGTAATTGCATAAGCTGTGTTTTGTAGCCATCCTTTTTATTTATTTTAAATCTATGATGCCGTGACTCACCAGCAAACACCTTTTTTTTTTAATCGAAAATAATACTGAAAGAAAGCCTTAAAAGGGTATATAATTAGAGTTTGCTGACCAAATGAGAAGACTGATTTATGGTACTGAATACATTATTTCATTAATCGATACTGTATGAAAGGGATTTAGCAACGCAGTGGTGGGATATTTTAATGGAAACTTTTGAAGGTTTGCATAATTATTTCATTCTTTTCATTTATCATACATATTTTATAGCAAAGATAATAAACGATACTAAATTAAAAAGTTAATGAGAAAGAACAAGTGAAAGCAATTTAATGCAAAATATATATTATCGCAAACAAAAATCCTAATATAAGATCATAATGATAATAAGATTAAGTTTACCTTTTTTAGTACCAATTGTAGCTGCTTGTAATTTAATTCTTTAGCATATCGCTAATAATCTTGTTAACCTTTAACACACAAAAAAAAAAAAAAAAAAAAATCTTGTTTATGCTAATAGTCATATTATTATTCACGTGTTTCGGATAATAACAAACTTTCACTATCTAAAAACCAATAGAGACACAGAGGAGAGGAGCCAAATTATGTAGGGAGAGAGCTTCTATAACAGTTATTGTAGGGAGAATTAATTGTATTTTCACCTATGTTAATAATCCATGGGTAAGTTTATCTATTTATAAAGCGAGAAATTCTATTTTCATTGGTATGAGTTGAATTAATTAAATAATACAACTTTAATTTCATTTGAATTGATATTATATTATTTAATAGAGACAATATTTATCTAATCCCATGATCGAATTTAACTTTACCTTTGTAGAGCTATGGACGTATACAAACTCCATCAAAAAGTTTATCTGGACAAGATTTGAAGGAGTAAGGAATAAAAAGAAAGAAAAAGAAAAAGATGGGAGGAAGAGAGAGAGAGGGGAGGAAATTCAGAAGCAAACTACTCTCATTTAACAGAGAGTGTAATACACTTCTGAACATTGTTTATAAAGGGACTATATTACTGAAAACCGGAGAAGTAAAGGACTTGATTAACTATTTTGAAAGATGAAGGACTAAATCGACAAAGAAAAAGCCTTTCTTTTAGGTACATGAAAAGAGTAAATGGGCATTATGGGGCAATAAATTAATGAAGAAATGCGGTTCCTTCCTTTTTTCATCCATAATTGAGGTCTCTCTGCCAGTCATTAAACTTGGAACAGCTCAACAATCTTTGTACTATATTTGCAGGTCTCTTTTTTTTTTTTTTTTTTAATGCAATTTTATTTTTCTTTTTCCTGTACGTAATCATTTTTCAATGTATCCATGTTTGGGTGAGTGGACCATTAACCACTATAAAATTAATTAAACTGTAATTAATTAGTATGAGGAAATTTTTCAGTAAAAAAAAAAAAAAGAAAGAATTAGTATAAAGAAAAGAAAATAGAGGTCACAGAGACCGGGCACCAGCGGCAGCCAGCAGAGCACTGAAATAAAAATTAAAAGAAAAAAGAAAAAGAAAGACAGAGAGAGCATAGAGAAGAGAGAAATTCACGCTCCAGGTCACGAGAGACCGAGACAAATGAATCACGGCCAGTAATGTTAGGTGGCCAAATCCTCCAGGAAAATGAGATTCTTGATGTTGAGGAAAAAGACTTCGACTTCTCATTATCCCCCATTTAGCCTTTTTTCTGGTCTCACCTCTCTTGACTCCTCTTCTTCTTCTTCTTCTTCTTCGGCTTCTTCTTTGCCATTTCATTTGTGAATAGGGCTTCAATAGCAACAAATACATAAACAGATTAGGAGAAAGATTTCTCGAAATGGGCACTATGAGTCCACATAAAGACCACTCTTTTCCTTCTCTTACTAAGAAGCTCCTTCCATGGACTTTATATGCTATTATCTTCTTCGTTTTATTTCGCTTGTATTTTTATCCTTGCCCTGTTCTTCACTCTAATCACATTATCATCTCCTCTCCCTCTTCTCTCTCTGTGTCTCCTTCTTCTCTAGGTACATGCAAAAATGTCATCTTTTTTTGTTTTCTCACTAACTTCATGTTTTATTCTTTTCGCACTAACAATGGGTTTTTTGGGATCTTATTATTTTCTATTACAGGAAGGGAATTTGCTGAGGAAACTCCTTGTGATTACACAAATGGCAAATGGGTCCCTGAAAAGAAGGGTCCTTTATACAATGGCACAAGCTGTGGCACAATTAAAGAAGGCCAGAACTGTCTTGCCCATGGCAGACCAGAAATGGGTTATCTTCACTGGAGATGGGAACCAAAACAGTGCAAACTTCCAAGGTTTGATCCTGACAAATTTCTTCAATTATTTAGCAATAAGCATTTGGCATTTGTTGGTGACTCCATGGCTAGGAACCAATTGGAGTCACTTCTTTGCATTCTATCTGCTGCTTCTGCCCCTAAGCTTGTTTATACAAATGGTGAAGACAACAAATTCCGGAGATGGCATTTTGGTACTCATAATATCAATATATCAATCTATTGGTCACCATTTCTTGTAAAAGGTGTAGAAAAATCAAATACTGGTCCTAATCATAATCAATTGCATTTAGATCAAGTAGATGAGAAATGGGCAAGTGATATGAATGGATTTGATATGATTGTGTTGTCAATTGGGCATTGGTTCTTGCATCCAGCAGTATACTATGAAGGAGATTCTGTACTGGGTTGCCATTATTGTCCTGGTCTTAATCACACTGAAATTGGATTCTATGATGTGTTAAGGAAGGCATTAAGAACTACACTCACTACTGTAACTGAGAGGAGAGGGAGCACTGGAAAGGGAATTGATGTAATTGTAACTAGCTTTTCACCTTCACATTTTGAAGGTGATTGGGATAAATTTGGTGCTTGTCCAAAAACAGAACCTTACAAGGAGGGAGAGAAATCAGTTGAAGGAATGGATGCAGAGATAAGACAAATTGAGATCGAAGAAGTTGAAGCTGCAAAATCAAAATCAAAATCATTTCAACTTGAGAAGGTGAGAATAGAGGCATTAGATGTGACAAAATTATCATTAATGAGGCCAGATGGGCACCCTGGACCTTATATGTATCCATTTCCGTTTGCAAATGGTGTAAGTGAGCGAGTACAAAATGATTGTGTGCATTGGTGCTTACCAGGGCCAATAGATACATGGAATGAGATATTATTGGAGATGATTAAGAGATGGAAGCAGCAGCAGAATCATCAATCATTAAGGGAAGAATAAGTTTTAGCTAGCAAAGCAATTAGGGGTTTGTCTTTGTCTAAAAGTTAAATGCTTAGGATATATTCAGTTTGGGTGGTGCTAATTGCACTTTGAGAAAGACAAAGAGGAGGGAGACAGAAAGAGATGAGAGATTAAAATGGTGCCAAGGATAACGATTTTTGGGGTGGTTTTTTTTTTTTTTTTGTTCGTTTAAAATGTGTAAAATGGAAATCAATGTGAAGTATGTATACAAATGAGATCAATGAAAACTTGGCCGCATTCTGTACAATTTGGTTGTTTCTGTTTTTGTCTGTTTGAGGATTTTGTTTGTATGTATGTGAACCTTCAATTTGCTATCACTCCGTTTAGCATATTTTCCTATCTTTCTTTGCTGTAGTTATTGTTCAATCTGTCTGTGTTATCAAAATCGGATCAGCCAGTTAGTAAATGAATGGTAAATTAAATCTGTTGAACCGTTAGTGATATTTTTAATAAATACTTAATAATGTTTGTTTGAAAAAATAATCCATTTGAATGACATTACTTACTGAATTTATGAATGGCTGAAAAAGTAAGTAAATGAAAGCTATAGAGAGCGGTTAAAAGCGGTTTTCTTTAATTGTGAACTTCACAAGTCTTCAACTACTCAATTGCCAACTTTTGTTTAATTATCTACCGAATTCAGACATGGAGTGGAATCACCAAAAAAAAACAAAAAAGAAGAAAAAAAAGTCAAACAAAAACCCTTTCTTTTTATATATAATGTAGGAGTTGATTAAGGGGGCCATGCTGTTATGCGGAAAGGCCATATTCGAATCGAGAGGATCCAATGCAACTTTTATAGGCATGTTTATCAAGAGAGAGCAAGAGTGGTAGAGAGGAGTATAATTTATAAAGGAGGTCAAAAGAAAAGCCCAACCCTAATTCATTTACTTTTGCATTGTTTTGTTTGTGCTTAGCCTAAATGCTGCTTACAATGTTGCTTTAATTTGTTTTTAACACGAATAAAATCTAATTACTAGTCAAAATTAATTTTTACGTTTAGATGGATATGGTTGGACTTGGTTCCCATTTTCAAGACCAAACCCAATTTGGCTACGTCCACTCCAGCCCGCCTAACCTTCTAAATAATTGTCACATTTAAAATTTATCATTAGGAGAAAAACTTCTCAGATCTTAGGCTATCCATTGGGTTGCTAATAAAATATTAAATTAGTAATGCCCACTAGCAAGTAAAACATCAAATACATCACCCCCTTTCCCTAATGTAGTCGTTATTTATATTGTTTTTATTCTGAATTATTTATTATTGTTTTATTAAATTAATAAAGTATTTCATATATATATATATATTGGTTATAATAAAACGTTACTAAGTATCCTTGATGTGAATATGGCACTTTTTTATTTTAAAATTTACTTCTTCGATTAAGAGTTTAAATACTTCCTAATAGTTCGGATCGATACTTATGGAGCCACAATAATTCATGATGTTCAAACTCTCTTTGAACTTATCATAAGTTTTAACTGTTACGATTTTATTTTAATAAAAATTTATTAGTTTCTTTGGAATATAGTTAATTTTATTTAGATAAAATTGTGAATAAAATAACGTAATTTAATAATGTGATATTACTTATAGAATCTTGGAATTAATTTTTGACATTAGAGTTTGGAATGCACATAAAAAAATCCTACTTTTTCCAGTTAAATTAGTTAACTCCTATAATAAACTTATTTCAATTAATAAAAGAATTTATTTAAATCATTGTAAAGATAAAATATACCCGTCAAACGAGTTTCCATTTATTTTGTGCTAAACTTTAAAAGTCTGATTTTTAAATTTATGTATTTAATACTTAAAAATCTATTATTACTAAATTCGTTACAATTAAATTCCGTGAAGATTAAAAAAAGAAGAGGAAGAAATAGGGTTGGCCCCACACTCGGCTAGGAGTTGTTGTTGCCTTGCCCATGTGGCAAATCCATATTAATTTTGGTATATTTATTGTACATGATTATCGTAAGTTTTGCATTTTTTTTGTACTGCAAAATTCGTTTAATCATGAAAATCACCAATAACTAATCAAAAACAAACATCACAAATCTACCATTAATCGCTGACTGTTGATCTCTGCAACTAAACAGATAACCAATGAACACAAAGCAAAATTTTCAATGGCTGCTCTGCTCAGTTTCTCTCTGAGTCTCTGCTCAGATCCTCAAACCCACCAAAAATTACCTTCCATTTTTTCATCTTCAAATAAAAATCACACTTCACTTCCTCCCTACAAATCTCGTCGTTTCTTTGTCACATCCTCCTCCTCACACACTTCTCCTTCAACATCACAAACATCTTCATCAGCTACATATTCCAATCTCGAGGATTCATTTAAAACTCGCAACTTTTTGACCAATGAAGAGCTTCAAAAGCTTAATACCCTTCAAAATTTTAGATATTACCAACAACTGGGTGCCGGGTCCTTGTGTATTCGGGTTATGAGGTCCGAAGACATTGATGTCACTGTGAAATTGCTAGCTGAGTCATTTGCCGAGTCGATGTTGCTTCCTGTTGGGTATGTTACTCTGTTGAGGTTTCTGGTGAAGCAGTACTTGATTGAGAGGAGAGCTACGATGCCTCATGCTGTTACACTTGTTGGGTTTTATAAAGGAAAAGATGAGGATAATGGAAATGAAGAAGAGGACGAAGAAGAAGAAGGGGATTTGGCAGGGACCGTCGAGGTTTGTTTTGATAAAAGGGGTGCTAATGCTTCTCCTCCTACGCCAATTCCTCCCAAGAATGCTCCTTATATTTGCAATATGACTGTTAAAGGGTCACTTCGTAGGTATTTATGTATATATTCTGCTTCAAATTGTGCATATTGAGTCATTTTAATCCTGATACTAATATTTAACTTTTCAGTTCTCAATTGAGGTACAATCTTTTTTGTTTCTTGGTGATTAAGTCTGTGAACGGCAGTATACTGACTGTTTATAGAAGCAGTTGCAATCTACGAATGTCAAATAGCTTTCCACTTTAAGCTACTTTGTATTTGTCTATTTGGAAGGTTATTTTTAAAACTGGCATTGAAGGTAGAAACTTGTGCTGGCATTGGCTCTAAATTTGGTTCACCATAATTTCTACATTCATTTCTTTTTTGTTTCCTATTCTAGTTACCATACATGAGCTGAAGCTTTTAGAGATTCAGACCAATTAATCAACTGAGTTGAGAAATAATTAATCTAGGTCAAGGAAAACTTTTTAGAGTTTCATACGTAAATCTGAGAGTTTGTGAGTATATGCGCTTGATTTGCTGCTGATGGCCGTTATGGCTAGATGTTACGCACTTGTTACTGTTTTCCATCCATCCATCCATACTTCCATCATCATCATCATCATCATCATTAAGCTTCATTAGTTTGACGTTTTAGTAATATGTAGCTTTCTGTGAGAAGAATCTAGACTACTATTTCGGCTTTCAAACTCAAAGCGTTTCTGTAAATTCTATTAAACTGGATTGTGTTCCTGAGTGTATATGCCTGTGGAATTTCCAGGAAGGGCATTGGATGGAATCTTCTCAAGGCAAGTGAGGAGCTAATTTCTCAGATGGGTTGCATAAGGGAGGTGTACCTGCATTGCAGAATGATTGATTCGGCCCCTTTTAACATGTATACTAAAGCAGGATACAGTGTCGTGAAGACAGATAGCATATTGGTTCTACTGATGTTGCAGAGACGCAAACATTTGATGTCCAAGAAACTTCCAGTCTTGGAAAAATGTTCAGAACTTGATTTTTTGGGCTCTGACAGGGAAACTTCTTCACAATTGGAAACATAAATGCCATGTGTTAGCAGTCTCTCTCTTCCCCTGTAAGTGTATATGTTCATTTGCTCCTTTCTTATTGATTTCTTGAACGTCTTTCTTTAGTAATTTCTTGGTTTTGCATTTATGACCACACGAATCTTCCCTGTTTCATATTCTCATTCCAAACTGGAAATTGTGGTTTGAATTTTTCAGGATATTACCAGATCAGTTGTGGTGATCATGGAATCAGGTTGATGATAGGTAGGAAGTTGATCTGATCGTTTTGATGTCACCAAGCTTGTAATTTGTCATTAATGTTGTAGGACCTCTTGTGTTACAGGTAATTTGCATCAGGTACCTCCACTTCTTATATTCAATCACACTGAAAAATTCATGGATGTATATGTATAAATGGTTTAAAAGAAACATATGACGAGTTTGGTTGATAATACAGTACAAAGAGGAAAAAAGTAGAAAAAAAGTTATGTATAACTAGGCTCTAGAAACTCATGCGGAGAATGTCTCCATTGTGTTTATTACCAAAAAAATAAAAATCTTTTAAGTGGTGTATATTTAATGCATAAGTCTTCAAAGCCAAGATGTCAATCTTAGTTTAAAAATATTGATGCTAGACTGGGCCGTACATACAAAATGAATGTTTCTTTCCAACTATGCTTATGTTCTTTGAAGGTTCAACTTCTTTGCCACTATATCATCCTCCTAAATCATCATTGAAAATTTCTTCTGAAAATGAAAGTACTAGGACTTTTCTTCTTTATGGGCCTGTGTATTTGTTTTGTCCCATAAATTACCTAGCTTCCAAGTTCAACAGCAAAATATACATAAAGCACTTTATTGTTCATATAATACAGTTTGTTTCTGCTGATAACTCATCAGGGTCTACTGGGTCATTTTGAATGAATGCAGTCCAATTCCCAAGGCTTTTGAATTTGTATACATTATCATTTGAAGTTCTTTTACGCATTCAATCAT
Source organism: Euphorbia tirucalli (assembly GCA_039660915.1). Classification (NCBI taxonomy): domain Eukaryota; kingdom Viridiplantae; phylum Streptophyta; class Magnoliopsida; order Malpighiales; family Euphorbiaceae; genus Euphorbia; species Euphorbia tirucalli. Next base: position 13,139,978 of record CM077636.1, on the reverse strand, counting down.
GGAGGGTCTCTCACTGCTTTCAATTCGTACGCAGCGCGATGCTAGATTTGCAAACATGGCTATAGATTCCATTGTGAACGAATTCCGACTTAGCTCTGGATCTATTATTTTGCGTAACCTCTTCCGATCATTCAATATATGCCTAACCTGAAAAAGGATCATTCACTTGCAATTTCAGTCAGTTCCATCCTTAACGTTCTGATGTCCTTTAACCTGAAAAGCAAATTTGTCCCCGGTAAGAAGTTATTGCCTACCTGTAGTACGAGGTTTTGATCAGCTGGTCCCTGGCTCAAGTCCACAGCTCTTCGTCCTGTCAAAAGCTCTAGAAGAACCACACCAAATGCATAAACATCACTTTGTAAAGTGAGTTTACCTGTCTGTCATAAAGATATCATCATAAAGTTACACCTCACTTTCTACAAAAGCTAAGCAGAAAAATTTTAGGATCTGAAAACAGTGATTCTACATGCTAGTTTTGCTTGATTGAAGGCATAGGCATGAGATAACTTGGCATTAAGGTCGCTGCATCCTAATGATGATGTGCTATAAGTGAGAAACTATGTTGTTAGTAGTTAACAAATGCTAGAGTTACTTATTTTTTGTTTGACAATGAATAGCATTTTCTTGATTTTCTTGACATATTTACTATTATCTCTGAGCAACAACACTGTATGATTTGCATTTTTTCAAAGGCTTAAAAGTTGCATGATCTTTATTTATTTCTCTAAGCAAGATCAAAATAGGGTCTGCAGAGAAAAACAAATGTTAGTATTTTGTTTTAGAAAGTAATGAAAGCTAATGAACTTAAAATGAGATTCAGATCAAGTAAAACTTAAGTGGAAACTAGAATTTCTTTTCATGTTATCGTAATCTTGTTGGATTCTGCTTTCATGGGTTTAAGAAACAAGCAAAATAATCTGTCGGAAATTTGGTTTATTTTTTTCTTACTTTATTTCTCATATGGTATTATGTCAAGGCACATCCTATGGGGATCAGAGAATAGGGCGAGTTACTCCATTTTTGTGCTGCAGGTGTTTGTGAAGGACTAGGGAACTGTTTACTTGTTAACGTACAGTAACACATGAATTTACAGTTTCATAATTTTATTTTATAATTAGCAATGCTACAAAATTCCTGCTGCTCTATTAAAAATTTTGTGATGAGGAATTTAACATAGTTTCTTACTGATGTGTACTCTGGATCAAAATACCCAAATGTGCCAAGAACTCTTGCTGTCACGAACATTTCCTGGCCTTCTGGCATCAACTTGGCTAGTCCAAAGTCAGATATCTGTAAAGGATAAGAATAAGAATGAGAAGTATAGCTATAGATTATCAATAGGCTATTTCTGATATTTTTTAGTAATTTTGAGGTGAGCTGTTTAGTGATATGCTAGTGAACATTCAATTACTTGATTTAAAATTTGAAAAACCATTTAAGTTTTGTTCACCTTTGCATCAAAATTAGCACCTAGGAGAATATTGGTGGATTTGAAATCTCTGTGAACAATTGGTATCCCAACAGCACAACTTGAGTGGAGATAAGCTAGTCCCCTTGCTGCTCCAATAGCAACTTTGAGCCTTAAGGGCCAATCCATTTTTGCTTCCCCAATTCCTACAAACAGCTTCAAATACTATATATTTTGACAGTGTAATAAGCTTGGCTCTAGAACAAGATTGTGAGTGATACCAACCATTTAAGTGATCTTGCAGATTCCCATTTTGCAGATATTCATACACTAGAAACCTGTGCTTTCCATCAGCACAATATCCTATCAAGGACACCAGATTTGGGTGAGCAAGTCTGCTTAGGATATCGACTTCCACCCGAAACTCTCTTTCTCCTTCAGCTTCTTTAAATGATGGTAACTGCATTTTCTTGATTGCCACAACCTTCAAATGGCAGAAGAGAAAAAAAGTTTGTTCATTGACAAAGAATTAGTTTTTTTTTATGATAATACCAACTCTTTTTTATTTTCTTTTCTATAATCAAGAACTTGATTCAATTAGTGATTTGTTTAGGATGTTTTAGAATTTTAGTTTGATCTATAACTTCATCTATTTGAAGGGTCAATGTCAGTGTCATTTTGAGTTTGTTAATATTGAAAACGAAAATGGTTCGTTGGAGTTTACCTCTCCTGACCGCAAAGTGCCCCTATAAACTTTGCCAAATCCTCCTTTTCCGATGAAATTGTCATCGCTAAAAGAGCAGGTTGCCTCTTCCATTTCCTTGAGTGTGAAAACTGAAGATCCGTGGTGTCTTTTCGTCGTCTGGGGAGTCTGATCCTCAAGTTGCCAGAACTCCACAGGCTTATAAACCCCTGGGAAAGAAAAACACACGACTCAACTGTGAACTTACAAAACAACACAAGGGACTTGTTTCATGCAATCAAATGGCGACCAAGATGTAGAAGAGAAAAAGCATACAAGGATCTGTGTGATCCTGGGACTTGTTGCGCCTGCGCTTGTTCCACGCTGAAACCAATCCAAATGGCATGATGGTCGTTCCCTAGATGAATATAACTTCTGTTTCAGGATTAGATGAACTATAAGGAGTCGTATAGCATAGAAGAGAAAAGAAACAATGTTCATGACAATCCAGAAGCAAAGAGATGAATCTTGACGCCACGAAAAAATGCAGATTAGAGTAAGGTGTAGAGTTTTTAGTAAAGGAAAAGAAAACAGAAAAAATGGCAAAAGATTATAAAGTATTGAATGGAACAAAGAGAATCAGATTATGAGTAGGCATTGAGCAAGGTAAGGTGGATTAGGAGAATACTAAACTGTATCTTTCAACTAACTGGGAGTTTTAGAGAGAGAGATGTACTTGAAGGTAAAGGAAAAGCAAAGAAAGGAAAAAAGTAGGTAATTCTAACTTAGCTTGGGGAGTTGTTCTGTGTTTTGAAAAGGAAATACAAGCTGATCCATATCCCTCCATTTTTATTTTGATTTTTTGTTTGTAATGTGGCCGTTGAGAGGCTGTTTTCATTCCTTTAATTTTTTCTTTTTAGTTCATTTTTAAATTTTGGTTATATAATTCTTTTTTTTTTTTTTCTCTGATTCCATAATTTCCTGAAAATGACAAAGGAATTAGATGTCAGCAATAAGATGAAGACAACTGATGTGGGTTTAAAAAAGGATCAGTGTCTTGGTATTTTCAAGTCAGTGTTAAACATTGATCAAGTTTGAGATACTTTAGAAGCTGAATTGGCTTCAGAGTAGAAGTCCTGTTCTAAAAGATTTCGCATTTCTTTTACAAAAGGTCTGTAAGGAAGCCTTTCACTTTAAACAAGTTGTTCACAACACCTAATCCATAATCAACACTGTTGGAGCTAGCAATTTTTTTTCAAATGAAATTTAATGTGAGTGGAAAATGGTTGAGCTAATAATAATAGTAATATTTATTGGCACCTAGCTAAACCAGGTCCAGTTCAGATTTTTTTAGGGGTCCAATTTGTAGCGATTCTTATTAATTAAAAGTATTTTTAATATAATAAAATATACATAAAACAATTAAGATAACATAACATTAGCCTATATATATATATATATATATATATATATATATAACTACATATTTTCTAGTTTGTCGTATCACATCAGTTCTTTTTTTAGTTAATAATGTGCGAATGAATTTTACTTTAAATTTCATATAAATAGGATAATAACAAAAACATATATTAATTACGAGTTTTGTCCATTAACAATTTAATAATCTATGTGTTATGTGTATGTGAAATTTTATTCATAGAATAAGTGAAGACGGGTAGGGGTGTACACTATCGGTTAATTGGTCTATGTGGACTTTTACAAACGGTTAACTATTTGAACGGTTGTGAGCGGACGACGTTTTTACTCTCTCGGAAGGAAGCCTCGATATCGGGCAACCTTCCCTTGCGTGGAGTTTTTATGAAGGAAACTCGGTTTTGGAAAATTGAGTTATCTCGTAAAAGAATTGAGACCTAAGTCTCGATAGAAGATGTAAGAGTTGCCACCCGGCTCAGCTTAACCGGGAAATTACAGTGCAGCTGAGCAGGACGAAGGTCGTTATACTTTCCAGAGATCTAGGTCCGGACAAGTCTCTTATTTCATGTCTAATCAAAATAAATTTGACCAATATTCATTGATAATATTTTAAATTTCTAAGGTGGATTTTTATTGATTGAATCATGCAACGTACACAAAAATAAAAATAAAACAGTAAATAAATAAGTTATTACAACCCAATCGAATAAAAATAAAAACTCTCGTCCTCATATTATAAGCGCCTAAAATACATGATTATCTAAAAAATTACAGTCGCCTAAAGTACACGGATTGAACTATTAATTACATTAAAAATGAAAATTAAAAAAAATTAAAAGCTGCAAAACAGACGGTTAGCATAATTTATAGCACACCACAAATAGGACTCAAGTTGGACAGAATTGAGATTTTTAGGAACGGGAGCATGCATTTAGGGGAATAGTCGGGTGAACTCAGCTAGTTCGCCCGACTAGACCTGGAAAACGGTTTTAAAACGTCCCTGTATTTTTGTTTTATGATAAAATACTAAAAACATTTTCTTTTTCCGGTTTACTTTCATTTAGCATGTGAGGTGGGTCGGATTTCGGGAGATTTGGATCTCCGTCGTTGCATTGTTTTAAGTGCAATAACTTCAAAAATTAAATCTAAGGTCGTGAATGCACACAACAAAATTCATTTTTGATGATTTTCTGAATTTTTCTGATTTTTCATGGATTTTTCTGAGTTTTCTGCTCTTGAACGAGAATTACAGTCGCTCGGCTGTGATTACAGCCGTGTAACTGTAACTACAGTCGTACGAATGTAACTATAGTCATGCGACTGTAATTCACCCATTTACAGAAAATTGCCAAAATTTATTCAAGTAAAATAGATAGGCGTGGGAATTAAAAACGATCGTACGGCTGTAGATGTGGTCGCACAACTGTAATTACAATCGTGCGACCGTTCATAGCAACAAGAACAGTCGTACGACTGTTCTTATTACCCAGAAGTAGCAGCCCGAAAATATGAGACTTTATGCGCGAAATCAAAGCAGAACACACAAGAGATGAAGCAAAATACTAGTTTTAGGTGTACTCACCCTTGTAGCACTGATCCACCGCCGATTTAACAGCTGGAAACGCCTTAGATCCGCTCCAAATTGCCTCCTTTTCCTTTGTGTGTCAAGATTTCAAAATAAGTCCAAAAATCTCCAAGAGTCACGGATTTGAGTGAGTTGGGCGTTTCTATGTGTCTGTCAAGTCCCAATCTATGATTTCTAACAATTTTTACTTAAGAGATTCAAGAATTGAAAGAAGAAGAAGAAAAAAGAGATTGTGCTTTGGTGGTTTTTCTTTTTCTTTTCTCTCAACCTTAAGAGCTCCCTTTTGATCCCAGTTTTCTGTCCTCCAAAAATCCCTCGCCCGCCCCCTCCCTCCCCCCCCCCCCCCCCCTCCCACACCCATTCTCTCTTTTCTCTTTCCTTTTTTATCTCTCCCTCCATCTTTCTGCTTCAGAAGGCATTAAATGCCTCTCAAAATCCCTCTTTTTTTCTGCTTCGCGGTATGGGCTGCTGTATCTGTTACGAATCTACAGTCGTCTGACTGTAATTTTTTATTATAGCCGTGCAACACAAGTCTCCTTTTTTTTTTAGACTAGAAAATTTCGACGCTTACAACGGTTTTTTTTAATTTACTGACCATACACTGCCCATTAAATTCGGTTAACCATTAATTTCGGTCGGTTAACCATTTTTTTACGGTTAACCATATACGAAATAGACATTATGATTTTGCTAAATTTATAATATTTCAAACCTCAAATAAATAGACCATAAATCTTAAGTGTCAAATAAAAATATAAAATTACAAACTATAGTCTTAATTATTAATTAAAATAACATTTTAACCATAAACTCGAATAATTAAAACATTAATAAAAAAAAGTTTACAAACATAGAAATTGTTGTACAAGATCAAGCATTAATTAATGAAATTGTTTTTCACTGTTTATTTTTCAGTGAGTGTGAAATTAAAAATTAAAAGGAGATGAGATTGGAAGGGAGTGACCGAGACTACTTGGTGTTGTATAGTAAGAAAGTAAAATAACATCAAAGGTCCACATGTTTCACTTATTATTCATATTACCTATATATATATATATATATATATATATATATATATACACATAATTTTTTAAGAAAAATACTTATAAAAAATCGGTTAACCACGAGTAAAAACTTAAACCTAAACCGTAACCGTTAATTTTTAAAAATAAGAACCGTACACTAGTCCATCGGTTTCGGTTAACTATTTTTTAGCTCGGTTTTGGTTCGGTTTCACTGTTTTTTGGTTTTTCGGTTTTTTTGTGCACCCCTAAATGCGAGCATGGTAAATTTTTTAGAGTCTAATAAAGTAAACAATAATACTTTTATAATTTTTAGGGTAAATTTCTGAAAAAATAATCGTGTAAAATTATCAATTAGGAAAAGTAATAAAATTAATTCAATTTATATTATTCAGTTTGTTGTATAAAATAAATTATTTTCAAAAGAAAAATATATTGTTTTTCATCCATCATTGTTTATTTTAAAGAAAAAAATGTATTTTATCAAAACATTATAACTAAGTATAATTAAGTTGTCTAAAAAGTTCAAATATCTAAATAATTAAAGAAATTGGATTCATAGGTACGCGAGGTGCCAAAAAAAGAGGCTCATATGACAACTTGATTTTTGTATTAGTTATTTGAGAAGTCACCGACTTATTCATCACCTAGCACACATTCCTCATAGGCCCATGGAGGTTTGGGCCAAGAAGAGCCCAAAAATGCCTAAAGAAGAGAGCTGAAATACTAGAGACACTTAAAACTGTCTCTAGAAGGATCCAGAAGTGTCTCTATGGTTTACCAACCGAATTTTCGTCGCTGGAAGGTTCCAGATCCGTTGCAGAAGCAGATTTAGACGCTGAAGCTTCTAGTCCGTCCAGAATCCATAGGAAACCACCAGAATTACCTCTAGAAGCTTGTAAACCGCCTCTAATAGATATTTTGGGCATTATTGACTAGAATATGCTAGGAACATTCCAAATTAATATGAACCACATGTTAAGGAGGTGGAATGCCTATAAATAGACCTTACCCCCTCATTTGTAAATAATCTAAGTAAAAAGGATCCAAAGTATTCTAAAGTGTGTGTGTGGTGAGTGAGTTAGTGCATAGTATTTTGTAAAACTTTCAATTTGCTATTAATAAATAATTATTAGCTTAATTAAGTCCTCCATGTTATCCAACATATTTTGGTATCAGAGCTAGACGGTCCGGGATCGTGTGGAGATTCGCATAAAATATAGTTGTGGTACCGCTGGATTTTTTAAAACAAAAAAAGTAGCTGATCTGGGATCGGTGAGGAGAGTCTACAAGACTTTGTTCGTGTGCAGTCTGGGACTGTAGAGCTTGTTGTCCGGGATCAAGCTTACTTGGTGAAAGTATACTAACAAAGTCACGATGTCAGATCAAATAAGCACTTTGGGTAGTATTGAGAAGTTGAACGAGTATAACTATTGGGATTGGTAAACCTGTATCAAGTCTTACCTCAAAGGGCAAGACTTATGGGATATAGTGGAAAGAGAAGACACCTCACCAGCAACAGAAAATGCCTAAGCTATCAAGAAGTGGAACGTAAAAGCGGGTAAGGCTCTGTACGTTATTCAAACAAAAATTGATAAAAATTTACTTTCGAGAATTGAGGATTTGGAGACACCTAAGCAAGCATGGGATGCATTGGCCTCTCTATTTTCAAAGAAGAATGATGCGCGCCTCCAGCTTCTTGAAGGAGAGTTAATGAATGCTATGCAAGGTACGTTATCCATCAACACCTACTTCCAGAAGATTAGAAATTTGTGCCGAGAAATAGACCAGTTAGATCCTGAATCTAAAATTGGTGAAGCTAGGATGAGAAGAATTATCCGCAATGGTATAAAACAAGAATATAAGAGTTTTATCACAGTAATACAAGGTTGGGCAGTTCAACCTTAGTTAAATGAGTTAGAAAATATCCTAGCTAGCCAAGAAGCTCTTTTAAAACAAGTGGCACAAGTTTCTATTAGAGAAAACAATGAGGAGGCATTATTTAGTAACAAAGGAAAAGGAGGAGGAAAGATATTTTTCAAGAATAGAACAAGCAATAATGAAAAGGAAAGGCCAAGAGGTCGACAAGGGAAATACCAAGCAGGGGGAGTACAGAGCAACCGCTAGAGCTATAATCGTCGAACAAGCCGAAGCGATGAGTGTTTCATCTGCGGTAAGAAAGGACATTTTGCTCGAGACTACTGGCATAAAAGAAAAGAAAGAAACATAGCCACCGAAAAGCAGATTTCAAATGAAAGTGAAGAAGAATGGGACTTACAAGTGTCCTTTGCAATGGACAAACCAAAGGAGGATCTTGTACTTGTTGCGGTAAGTGAGAAATCAATTAATTATAATACAGATTGGATCGTGGATTCTGGATGTTCTAATCATATGACGGGAGACAAAGAAAAATTATCTAGCATGTCGCGGTACAAAGGTGGACTAGTAGTAATCACTGCTAATAATTCAGAAATGTTGATCACACATATAGGAAAAGCGGTGATAGTACCACGACATAATCCGCAGCAAGTGCAACTTCAAAATGTCTACCACGTACCAGGAATGAAGAAGAATTTACTATCAGTATCACAACTAACAGCCTCAGGAAATTATGTGGTGTTTGGACCAGAAGATGTGAAGGTCTATAAAAGATTCAAACCTACCAGCACACCGGTATTGGAAGGAAGGAAATTGGAGTCTGTCTATGTCATGTCTGTACAAGAGGCATACTTAGATAAAACTCGAAGGAGTGAGACTGTTGATTTATGGCATGAACATTTGGGACATGTCAGTCACCATAAATTGAAGATCATGATGAAGAAATCCATGTTAAAAGGACTTCCTCAACTGGAGATAAGAGAAGATATAATGTGCGCCGGTTGCCAGTATGGGAAAGCACATCAATTACCATACGAGGAGTCCAAGTTCAAAGCAAGAGAGCCACTCTAACTAATCCATTCAAATGTCTTTGGTCCAGTGAAGCAATCATCCATCAATGGTTTACGTTACATGATAACATTCATTGATGATTTTTTCAAGGTACGTGTGGGTAAACTTTATGAAAGAAAAGTCAGAAGCCTTTATCAAATTCAAGAGCCACAAGGAAAAAGTTAAAAGTGAAGTTGGCCAAAAGATTCAGTGCCTTCGTACAGATAATGGGGGAGAATACACATCGCATGTATTCACAAGGTATTTGGAGGAATGCAAGATAAAGCGACAACTGACCTGCCCCAATACTCCACAACAAAATGAAGTAGCAGAAAGGAAGAACATACATCGTACGGAGATATGCAGAAGCATGTTACATGCCAAGAATGTACCAGTGTGTTTTTGGGTAGAATGCATGAAGACAACGGTACATGTTATCAATCGAACCACAGGCAAGGCTTGGATTTATTTCACCATACGAGAAGTTGTGGAACATAAAACCCACGGTAAGTCATTTTAAAGTATTTGGTTGCGTATGCTATGTGTTTATGCCTGATCACTTGTGCAACAAGTTCAATAAGAAGTATATTCGTGGGTTATGATGACCAAAGGAAAGGATGGAAGTGTTGCGATCCGGTGACAGGAAAATGCTACACTTCTCGCAATGTGGTGTTCGATGAGATGTCATCATGGTGGTCTCCCCAAGCCGTAGTTTTGCCAGATTCCAAAGAAATTGAAGAAAAGCTACAAGCAAGAAATGAGCAAAAATCGGAAGTAGAGAAAGATCATCTAGAAGTTCCTCCAAATGATGAAAGTATTGCGTGGAGGTCTCTGAATAAAACTAAATCACCTTGGCACTGTGGATTATAGGAGAAGGTTCATGAAGAAGATTGTCTAAGTCAAATCAAAGTAGATAATGAAGAATCACAAGCACAAGTACGAAGGTCATCATGACAAAGAAAGCCAAATCCTAAGTATGCAAATGCTGCATTGGTGAAAGATAACAGTATAAAAGAGCCAAGCACCTATGAAGAAGCAGCAAGGTCCAAAGAGTGGAGAAATGCTATGGAAGAAGAGATTAAGGCACTAAAAGAAAATGAAACTTGAGAGTTAGTGCCACAACCTGCAAATAAACAACCCATCTCTTGTAAATGGGTTTACAAAGTAAAAACTCGTCCCGATGGATCGGTGGAGAGGTTCAAGGCCCGGTTAGTGGCTCAAGGTTTTTCACAAACTTATGGATTGTACTATGATGAGACATTTAGTTTAGTTGCCAAAATTACCACAGTAGGAGTATTGATAGCTTTAGCAGCTAGCAAGTCTTGGAAGCTTTGGCAGATGGATGTCAAGAATGCATTTCTGCACGGTGAGATAGATCGAGAAATTTACATGGAGCAACCTAGAGGGTTCGAAAGCAAGATCCATCCAAGTTATTTGTGCAAACTGAAGAAGGCGCTTTATGGTTTAAAGCAGGCACCGAGAGCTTGTATGGAAAGAGAGCAGAGTTCCTATTGCAAAGTGGATATTTAATGGCATCAGCAGATTCAAGCTTATTTGTGAAGGTACGAGACGGTAAGGTCTCTATTGTGCTATAACAGGAGATGATAAAGAAGAGATTCATCAAACTAGAAGCAATCTATTTGTTCGCTTTCAAATAAAGGAGCTTGGAGAGCTTAAGCATTTCTTGGGACTCGAAGTCGAAAGACCAAAGATGGTTTATTCCTTTGCCAACAAAAGTATGCTCAAGACTTACTTGAGAGGTATGGCATGATTGACTGTAAGCTAATTTCAACACCTATGGAAGTGAATGCGAGATTATGCTCTGTGGAAGGAAAGGATTTGAAAGATGCCATGATTTATAGTCAATTGGTGGGTAGTTTAATCTACCTGACATTGACTCGACCTGACATCTCATATGCGATCGGTGTTTTGAGTCGGTTTATGCAAAATCCAAAGAAGCCACACTTGGAAGCGGTACGTTGAATACTAAGGTATGTCAAGAATAGCATTGACTGTGGAATATTGTACAAGAAGGGTGCTACTCTTGAAATCGTGGGATATTACGATGCGGATTATGCTGGTGATCGCGACACTCGTCGATCAACGACTGGATACATGTTTTCACTAGGATCAGGAGTCGTGTCTTGGTGCAGCAAAAGCCAACCTACAGTTTCTTTATCAAGTACAGAAGCAAAGTATAGAGCAGCAGCTATGGTAGCTCAAAAGTGCACGTGGCTCATGGAGTTATTGAAAAATTTGCATCAACCAATTGATCAAATGGTAGAGCTATACTGTGATAACCAATCAACAATTCGTTTGGCAGAAAATCCAGTGTTTCATGCGAGGACCAAGCACGTGGAGGTTCATTATCATTTTCTTCGAGAAAAGGTGTTGAGAGGAGATATCGAGATGAAGTATGTAAAGACCGAAAACCAAGTTACGAACATATTTACGAAAGGTCTAAGTGAAAAAAGGTTTGAAGGGTTTAGAAGGCAACTTGGTATGATGACTCGACAAGCTATACGGAAGAGAGTAGTCGGTGAGGGGGAGTATTGAAAAGTTACCGACTTATTCATCACCTAGCACACATTCCCCATAGGCCCATGGAGGTTTGGGCCAAGAAGAGCCCAAAAATGCCTAAAGAAGAGAGCTGAAATGGTAGAGACACTTAAAACTGTCTCTAAAAGAATCTAGAAGTGTCTATATGGTTTACCAACCGAATTTCCGTCGCTGGAAGGATCCAGATCCGTTGCAGAAGCAGATTTGGACGCTGAAACTTTTGGTTCGTTCCAGAATCCGTAGGAAACCACCAGAATTGCCTCTTGTAAACCGCTTCTAATAGATATTTTGGGCATTATTAATTAGAATATGCTAGGAATATTCCAAATTAATATGAACTACATGTTAAGGAGGTGGAATGACTATAAATAGGCATCATCCCCTCATTTGTAAATAATCGAAGTAAAAAGGATACAAAGTATTCTAAAGTGTGTGTGTGTGGTGAGTCAGTTAGTGCATAGTGTTTTGTAAAACTTTCACTTTGCTATTAATAAATAATTGTTAACTTAATAAAGTCATCCATATTATCCAACATTATTTAATTTTTTTCTCACTTAAAAACACCACAATGTTTTTAAAGTAAAAGATTAGAAAAAGAAAAAGAAAAAAAAAAAGTAAATGGGGTTTGTCTTCAATCTTAATTCACAGCCACCATAGCCAAACCAGAAAAGTAACAGAGATAACCGGAGGTCAAACCAGTGAAGCCTTCTGTCAGCCACCAGCCAACAGGGTCGACGGACCCTGTTGCCCCCTGCAATTTCATCCCTGGTGTTAAGTAGGGTAGTATTTTGGAGCTTATTTTTGTTTCAAAATAATTGCAAGTTTTTCAAATTTTGAAATACATATTTGATATGGATTAGAGAGACGCAAAACTAAAATATTAATATAGAAAAATAAGTGAGGAAAAAAAAAACAGCTATTGGTTTCTGTTTGTATGTACCGTTAATCCGTCATTGTTTGGGTTCATAATCATTTAGCATTTGTCTTTCTCCGTAGGCTACGAGGTCCAGTAAATGAAGTTTACAATTAGGGAAGGAAGCAATTATTTATTATTGAATATATTATGAATTTTTTAAATTTTTAAGAATTTGAAATTTTGTCACCGATTTGTTCAGTTATGTTTTTATTATTTATTTTTTTTTAATTAAATGGATGAGTTTTATGGGTAGTAGTAATTAATGGGTATTCATAAATTTTGTGGGACAGAAATAAAATTTAAGAAATAAATATCTACGGATATGTGACATGTATTGCCAATATCTACAAGTATTTTATCCATTGTCGTTTATATCTATTTAATTTTAACCTTCTCATAGTGGGGTATACAAACTTTATATACCCACATAATAATATAAATTACCTTCAAATATAAATGGAAAAAAATAACAGTTTGATTCTTTTCAAAATTACAAGTACATCAAGTGATTTTGACACCAAATGATTACTAAAGTAAAATGAAAAGAAACGAAAAGAAAGGAATTTAAAAATGAAAGAAGCAAAATAATTCTGTTTGTTTGTAAATAATTATTCAAAAAAGTACCATTGTATCTAATCAAAATCAATTCAATTCTTAATATGTAGAGTTTAGGGGATAGATGAACTACTATATACTCCCTCCAATCATTAATGTATGACTATTAAGTTTATTTACGAAAATCAATATAATATGACGTAAGTTACTTAATGAGTATTAAATATATTGAATTACTCTTAAAAGATTTTCTCTTGAGAAAAACTAAAAGAAAAATACACTGATAATAGAAAACGTTATATAAAAATAATAAAATTGATAATCCTAGAAAATCATATAAAAATAATCAGAGACATCGTTTAATTCCAAGACATGCTTAATTTAACTAAAGTATGAACAACTTTATTGCTTTCCTACAAAAAAAAGAAATTAAAAAGGAATATATATATTAAATAATGGCGATTAGTAGGCAACGGCAGCGACCGACACTTAATTTACATAATTAATTAAGGCCGAAACTTCTGGTTTGGTTAAGATAGATGCAGTTAACGGCTTTTCCTAATTACCTGGAATTTGCATTAATTAATACTAGCACTTTAATTCTCACTTCAGTAAATCAATGGTAAACAATATTAGAGGGATTGTAATAGTGACTTTTTTCTTTAAATTAATTAGGGATGGGAAATATATAACCTTGACTAGACATGGCCAAATAAGACCTGAACCGGTCGAACCAGATTAGATCGGACCGGATCAAATCGGTTAAATTTTGAATCGGATTGGACCGAACCGAAACCGATGGTTCAAAAGAAAATAAAGTTGAGGTTCAGGATTGTTGGTTTGATAAACCTTCAAACCGTTGGTTAACTGACGGTTTGAACTGCCGGTTCAAACCGCCGGTTAACCGACGGTTTGGCACAATTTAAAATCTAGAAAGGAAAGGTTGGTCTCTATTCTGTCTCTTGTTTCTTAAATTGCGAAAAATCTCTTTTTCCCAATTTAAATGCAATCCAACCGTTGTTGCCAACGGTTGGATTTGCTTTTAATTTTTTTTTATTATTATTTTTTTTTAAATCTTTCTCCCTATAAATACCTTATCATCCTTTTAATTTTTTCACACAATTCTTTACACTCTCTCTTTCTCTCTATTATATCCAATTTTTTCACACTTTTATTTACATTTTACAAGTTATTTTAATATTCTACATTATATTATTTACTACTTAATTTGTTAATTTACATTTTATTACAAATCATTTTATTGTTCTACATTATATTATTTAAAAGTTTTTTTAAATGTATAAGAGAAATAAATAGTCCATTTGTACAAGTTATGTTTTTGTAATACTTTTTATATTATGTAAATTATTAATTGTAAAATAAAAAATATAAGTTGTTTTTTATATTTGAGAAATTATTTTTTTTTATGTATATTAATAATTTATCAAGAAATGTCTATATCGAAATCACACGGAAATTAAATTCTCAATGTTTATTGAAAAGGGTTGAACCTGAACCGGACCGGACCTGAACCTTGTCTGAACCTTGTCAAACCCTGGTCAAACCCTGAACTTGAACCAGACCGGACTGGACCGGCGGTTCATCCCTTTTGAAGGTTAAGATTAAGGTTCACGAATTTCTTGAACCTGAACCGGAGGTTCATAAACCGTGGCCATGTCTAACCTTGACAAAGCTATCATCATAGATATATATATTTCCAACCAATAACTATAAATATAAGTTTTTCCAGAGCCATTTTTCTTTTTTGGTCTCGCAAATATATTCTTATCATAATCTAATTAATCAGTTCCAGTTATTCACAAATATTATACAATAAAAAGGGTAGATGGAATAATTTATTGCACTACAACTATCTATCATGTATGGTCACAAATGCATATTTCTTATTTAAATTAACATTTCGATTCATAATATTTAAACCGAAATTAATACTATTTTGTATATCAATCGAGAATTGACATAAAATCGCGAATTTAGATCGAGTTTGTGTCCGTCGTTCTTCCATTATGCAATTAAAAATATAAATTGATATTGTGCTTGATTAGAAGTATTTCTGAATTTTGTTCTATTTATTTTCATATTTATTTGATTTTGTTTTTGTTTCTTTTTGGAATGATATTTATTTGATTTGATTAAGTCTTGCAAATAATAATTTTTTGTTTAATTAAATTATCAATCACCAATAAAAAATAAAAAAATGAAACGAAATTCAAACGATTGGGCCCATATCTTGAATTAGCGGTGACAGGTATAATATTTATTTAATAGCATAGAAAGTGGCAGTTGAAGTTAATTTATTATCGACTAATTTAAAGCTCGCGTTTAAAGGCTAATGCTATATATATACACACATATGCAGGCACACTTGAACATCTCTCAACTCAAATCTACAATTCCCCTTTTTATTGCATAAGCAATGGCTGGAAGTGGAAAGCTTGATGTAGAGGTAGAGCTAAAATCATCAGCAGATAAGTTTTGGGGTACCATTAGGGATTCCACATCTCTCTTCCCTAAAGCATTTCCTCACCAATACAAGTCCATTGAAGTCCTCGAAGGCGACGGAAAGGCTGCTGGCTCCATTCGTCTCTTCACTTATTCTGACGGTAATTCGTATTCCTTATGTTATTATATTGATAAGAATTGGATTGGTTGTTGATTATATACATGATAAAAATGTAGAATAAGAAATTAACTATGTTATCACAAGAAAAAAAATTTATGTGGTTTAGTTATGTTTGCGTACATCCTTAAGTAGACAAGATCACTTAATTCATTAGTAATCAACGAGTTAATATAATAGCAAGAAATTCACATTCTTTATTTAAGTTCCTAACTCTCAAGTCCACAGTTATAAAAACCGGACTAGCCAGTTGGACGGGTCTGATTGGAACTAGCAGTTGGTTCGATCGGATTTCATATGGTTCCATCTTTAGTCAATAACTGTATAATGGACGATGGGATCGGTTTATCGAACTAGGATGTGAACTATCTGGTTTTGAAAAAAGATACACTGTTAATATATTGTATTTTAAAAACCATTAGTTTTATAAAATTGTCGTAGAAATGTTAAATGTAATTAAATGACATAAATATATTGTTATTATTTTAATATATTTTTAAATTCGGTTCAATTTCGGACTTTAACCTTATGTCTTCACTGGTTTGATAATTAATCCGATTCTGAAAACTAAACGCAAGCTACTAAACTCTGGGCGCAAAGAAATTAGAAAAAAAAGGTTCATTACTTATATATGACTAAAAGTGATAGTTTTTGAAAGTGGAATTTATTTAAAACCGATTTAATTAATAGGATTCTAAACATACAAATACAATAATACAAGTAGAGATTAACTGAAATTATAATTCATGTTTGTTGAATTAATGATCAGGATCTCCAATTGTGAAGACATCGAAAGAGAGGATAGAAGCAGTAGATGAAGAGAAGAGGTCAGTGAGTTACAGTGTGATAGAAGGTGATCTGCTGAAATACTACAAGAGTTTCAAAGGTCACATTACAGTTTCACCAAAGGGAGAAGGATGCTTGGTTAGCTGGGCTTGTGAGTACGAAAAGGCTAGTGATGAAGTCGAAGTTCCTCATATCATTAAGGATTTTGTTGTCAACAATTTTAAGGAGGTTGATGAACTTATTCAGAATCAAAAGGCTTAATTACCTACTTAATCACCTCATTAATACCATCTATCTATTTCCAGTTTCATTTTGTATGCCCCTTTCAAAATGTGGCTAAGTTTTCTATGTTCAATAATTTGCCCTTTTTTGGCATTACTCTTTCTCTAAATAAATTTATCATATAACAAATTACGAATTTATCATTAACCTCTATCTAGCTCCGTTTTCAATTCTTTGGCCCCATTCATTTTTAATGTGGACACATGCATATTTTTATAAAATTAATTCTTGTCTAGGTGGTGAAACTTTGCACTGGTATTAATGGGTCTCTGAAAATGTTAGCTGTAATCCATCGACTCATGTTGCAAGTAATTAACCGATCAAAAATTGACAAATTCTAAATAATTTACAACTCATAAAAAACACATAGTTTTAGATTTGAGTAATACATGAGAGATGAGACCTTGCCACTAAATAAAATAAGAGATTTTGCAGAAATAATTTTTGCTATCAAAATTATAAAAGTTGTTATCATAGCTTTAGGTGGCAATAAAAAATATTAATGCATGTTGTTGCTATAAAGTTGTGATCGTATGTGTCTAGCAACTTAATTATGAACTTTATACAATTATATTCACATTGATATATATATTAGAACGATTTTGTAAAAATTACCAGCAAAATTATATTATTATCAAATGTGTTATTTCTTGTATGATAAAATTAATTTTCTGTTCTAGAGCTAACCTTAATTCTCTCAAAACATTAATAGCAGACAATATGGGTCTTCAATTCTTATGGGGTAATATTTATATAATTAGGTTGTATATAAGTCGTAAATTATTGCAAACTTAACATTACTCTTTTATGATATGGTGGTGATAATTGGTAAATCATTAATCGTGTCACATATTATCACATTATCTTCCAGACAAATTTTATATATATTCGTAGCAGATTAATTCAAGTTTATAGCACTGCACCGACGGGCTTGGACTAGTACTCTTTTCTACCGTAACCAATTAAAAGGCCTTCAATTAATGAAAGGGGAACCCTAAAAGAAATTGCCATTTGATTGATGCTTAATTAAGAATTTGGGTGTCTGTGTCATCTACACAGATCATAATCATTTATATACAAGATTAATTTAATCTTTTACAAGAAGCTGGAAATCACAGCAGCATGACATACTATGAATTCATAGTTTTGGTGAGGTTTAGCTAGGAATTTAAGTTTTTAGGTTAAATAATTTCTTAATTAATATGGTATTAATTGGCGCCTTTTAGACTAAGAGATCTAAGAATCTGAATTATAACAACTTCGTGTATAATTAATTGAATATATGATGCAATGAACTTGTGTTGCATGCATGTATATACAAGCTTTCAATCTAAAGAACATTTTACATCCCGAATGTGTAATAAAGAAAGAGTTTTACCTATAAAAAATATTTACTTAAAAGGTTGTCAACTTAATTAGTGTATCAGATATAAATGTCCAGATTAGACAAAAGAACGAGAATGTGGAATCAAAGAGGTTTGTAAAACGGAAAGAGTAAATCGAATAGAAAAATGGTTTACAGGTACAAAATATGGGTACAGTACACCTGTTCAATTTGCACACTAAATTCACAATTCACAAGCACACGTCACCATCCAAAACTCCCTCAAAAAAAGTAGGGGGCTGCCGGAATTTTTGCCAAAAATAAAAAAAAAAAAAAGAAGAAAAAAAGGCTATATATACGTTTACTTCCTCATCAATACGTGATCGAGACCATTGCACCAACCTCCGACTCCTAGCTGCGTAAAGAAACGTTAATTAGACAGTTGTTACCAGGATAATTAACTTAATTCAAAAGCTATATAACTTACTTGAAAAAATTAAGGTTCTTTGTCGGAATGCTGTGGTTAAGCATTTGAATTTCTCCTAGACTTGATCTTCTTGTTGCAGGAGAGGAACCTTTTCATCAGAAAGATCGGATTTTTCCACATCGTTGATCTCCTGCGGTTTCTCATCTTCTCTGGTTTGTCCCCACATTACAGTATAATATCCCATTCCACATATTACTGTTCCTATCACACTAAAAAAAAAAAAAAACCATTTAGCCCCAAATTCTATACACAGAGAAAGACATACAATGAATTAAAAAGGGGCATGCTAATGAATTAATTTGTTGTTCAAGATTATGACCCTTTTATTGGACTATACATCGATAAATTAACTAATATCTTGAAATAAAATTACTCTAAATAAATTTTATGTTAATTAACTCTACATAATCAATTTCGAGAAAAATTAAAATGTAAGAAAAACAATAGTTAATTTTGGTTTACACTGCTCACAGTACAACTCATATATGTTTGATAATAAGTTATAAATTATATATATTATGAAAAATATGAAGATAATTAAATGTTACCTGCCATAGTGAAGACTATTTGCAAAGAAGGTGATGCCAAAAAAACAAGCCCAAAAAATCCTAAAAGGCTGAAATAGAGGCACATAAAAAGGTCCCCTTTTCCGCCCAAAACAAATTTGAATACTGCTACGGACAACACTTCCAAAGATTGCCTAAGTATGAAATTTTTCTACAGTTAGTCACCATAATTAATTAATAATATATATATTTATGAATATGAATATTACTTACTGTCACAAGAATGAGAAGTAGATCCATATTAAACTTAAGTTTCCATGCATTGAAGTCTCTTTCTACAATGATAGAGAAGATTGCACATTGAATAGTCCCAGCTAAGCTATAATACGAGGCTACTTTCATCACTTGCAGTTGGGGGTATTGTTTCATTGTTCCCAACTAATTAATCATAATTACCCAAGTAAAACATTAATTAGTTGGGTAAAACATGATACATATATAATTTATATATAAGAGTAGTTAGTACCTGAATAATGTTCCAAATAGAAACACATAAAAAAGAAGCAGCAAGCAAGAATCCACCAAGAAGCCAATGGTCAGGCGTTGAGTAGAAAACAAATAGATGTTGTTTGAAGTGAAGCTTAGAAGGAGAATTTGAAGAATCTTCTCGAACTAAGGCTCCTTTGTAAAACTCTACTACAACTGCACCCACCATTGTTATCATGCTTCCTATTACTTTGTATTGCAAACTTGACCTTCTCCACTTTAACTTTGTCTTTCTGGATCATATATAAAATTAAATAAATATACAATTATTTCATTTATGTACCTACATTTTGGAAGAGCTATATTTAATTAATGTATAAGTATTTTCTTTATCTAATATGGTTTGGAGACTGCTATTAAGATATTTTTGTTATCTAAACATTGTTTAAATAGCAACGTTGAATGAATCTTAAATAGCATTACAAAACTTTATCATTTTACAAGTTCATCTGCCATTATATTTTTCACCTAATAGACCAAAACGGGAAAGAAAGAAAAAAGTAATAGTTGCTTACTTTTGTTCCCCTTAAATTTTAGATGTAAATTTAATTATATATATTTGATGAAAAATAGAAAAAACCAAGGTGAGAAAAATGAACCTGAGAAGGATGGAAAGAATGAAGGAAAAAGTAGGGATCAAGAGACCCATTGCACATACAACTATAGGAGAACTGTAGCTTAGACCCAAAAATGCTAGATTCTGTGATAAAGCAACCCTACAAAACACATATACAAATAACTAAATTAAACATACACATTGCTAAGTTGAATAAAAATAATTGGTCGCTGGCTTAGTGCACGATTTAATTAAAGATTTCTCATAACTGTTTAAATACCACAATTAAAAGTTAAAACACTAGTCCAAGTTGCCCGATAAATTGTATTGGGGGTGGGACTGGCATATGAGACAAATTAGTGCTTCTGCACTTGACTTTCAATTCCCATTAGATCAGATTCAGATTCAGAATATTCTCAAATTGATCGGATCATGGTCTCATTCTTGAGCCAGCTATACATATTAGTTATGATGGTCGCAAGTTTTAAAGTAGTACTATAGATAGCTGGGGTTGTGTACTATATATGTAAAACTCATCCAAGCTCAATTAGCAACATTATGTTAGTTATGAGAGCATATCAAGTTCGATTTTTTACATTAGACATATCTACTGACATACAGTGATAAGAAACGTTAGCTATAACTACGACAACATAATTTGCTGAAAAAATGTTATAAAAACAATTTGATCCAAAAGGTTAAACTAATAGTTAAGCCCTAATGATAGTCTTTATTATTATCTTTGACAACTTTCCTGTACGTAAATACCCCTTGGACTTGAATGTGTACAACACAAGCTCACACTACTTAATACTATATAATGGAACTCAAAAGCTTTAGTTTTTATTATTATTATTTGTGACAGAGACCACTCAGAGAGAAGGAGAGAAGGGAACAAACCCTGTAAAACCCAAGAAGCAGAAACGCAAGAAAAGAGGAAAGGTGAAGAGTGGTTGTTCTACCCTGCAAACATATAATGTAACAACTGGGTCATATATATGTTGTGAGAATGGGAATAAAAGCAGAAGAGAAAGAGAAGAGGAAAACATATGTATGGACCTTTGTCCCCTATGAAATAACAAGGAAAAAAGGAAGAGGAGGAGAGTGCCAATAGCATTTGTATATACTACAAACACAAAAGGACTCATTCCACCAGACACAGCCGTTTTAGCTAGTATGGTTAGTCCAATAGTGCTACCTTCCATCATCACCATTACTATAAATGGAATCACTTCTCCTATCCTTGAACTTAACTCAACCACCATTTTCTCTTCAGATTCTTCTAATTATCAAACCGAATAATTGTGTGAATCTGAATCATATGATCATATTTATGGTGAAAAGAAAAGGTGACATCAGGATAAAGAAAAGGTACCCTTTCATAAGGTGGTGAGGCTACTCCATAGAGAAAAAGCAACTCGAGTGTGCCTCTAAACTATCTACAAAGGTGACACTAGGGACGTGGCATGCGTTTTCCTTTTAGATTTTGATTTGTTCTAAACGCTGATTTTTCTTAATTTGTCCTTACCTTTATTTTTTTAGCATAATTGTGTTGCTTAACTTATTAACTATGTTTTAATGGATTAATGGCCAAAAACCTCAATGTTTTCGTGGTGTACGTTGCCAATGGCCCCACGAAATTGATAATTATTAATTTATAGGTCCACCTAATTTCATAAAAATCTACAAGCACCCGCACACCCTAAATTAAATCATTAGTTTCTCTTTTTCTCGTAAGAGACAATCATGGGTACCTAATTTAAGTTTACTCCAAAACTCAAGCATGTTTCTGTGAACATTTAGATCAAGCACCAACTTGAAATTTTGTTATCGTCAGCAATTTAATTTTACAACTAATTAAAGTTGCTTTTTAAGTGGTAAAAGCTTCAAATTATCGCTTAAGCTAAATTTTGAATTAAATTCAGAGTGTATGTGAAAAAAACTTTAATTATAAAAGGTCACTGTAAGAGTACTTGAAAAAGCTCCAACTGATAAATTGGATTAAAAAAAAAAAAAAAAATTTTACATATTCTGATAAGCAGGGATGCTTTTGTTTGTATGATGATTGATATCACATAAGAATGCTAGAAATAGCCGACTATAGTATTGCCCCATTTAGGAGAGGACTTGTGGTCGTCAGCCTTAGGAATATTTCAAATCTAATTAATATGTCAAATATTTAGCGACAATCCATATACAATATGAATATATATTTGACATTGACCCAGATGATGACATCAAGTGCTTAACCTATTTATTAATCCATAACATATGGTTGCCTGACTGAGAATATAATTTACAAGGACGCATTTCATCAGCTACAGCTCATCATTATTACTGCAAATCAAAAGGGCATGTAATTCCCAGATAAAACCTGTAAAATAATGTTTACATTTTTAATCAAACTGCAAACCTTGATACTTTCGGACATACTTTGAGAAATAAAATAAGGTTTGCATTTTAAATTACATAAATCAGTTGACATTATGGAAACTTCCAACATAAATTTTTTGGATAATTATAAACAGTCACCGAGTCAAGCTGTCCATGCCTCACTTTATTCCTTTCAACCTTTGAAGCTACAAGTAAGATGGATCAGACAAGGAACCCCAGTAGAGGGAAATTAAGAGCCAACTTTTATGCAGCTTACAGGCCAAGGGCCAAGCCAAATAATCATATATCAGTATCACCATTGAGCTTTGAACGTGCCTTCCATCTCTTCATAAACAGGAACTATGTTTGTACATCTTACACATTTTCAGTGGACTCCTTCCTCCTTTCTGATCAGTACATATAAGAATTTGCACATTAAAAATGATATATTATATATAAAATCAAGCATTAATTTTCAAAATGTGACTTTATTCAAGCTCATTACCAAATGACAGACAAGAAGAAAAAATACATGAAAGTAACCAAGAAAAGCATTATTAAAAATACATGTTAGTTCTTGACCCTTAAATATTATTACAATTAAAAACATATTTTGAATAACAATTAAGAAAGACAAGAGCCAAGAATCAAAGTTGCCTTCTCATCAAGTGTTAGAAGCGTCAGCAACCTTTTGATTTGTGTCTGTGTGTGTCTATACAATATATGTATCACACGGGGGAAATATGTTATAGTCATTTGGCTGGAATTGAAATCAAGGACAAAGAAAAATGCCTCTGTTAACAAACAATACCACCTCAGATTTGCCCTAACCTTTAGTAACAGTTTGAACAAGAAAAACCAGAAAGGTGCAGAGTTTTCGGGCTTTGTATTACATTGTGTCTCTGTGCTACATTACTATCACAGCAGTTCCTGTATTCATAAGCAGCAACTACAGCTAGTAGTATCAACAAGCTTCAATCCACATCCACATAGTTTGAGCCAACTCTATTATAGTGGCTAGGAATCATATCCAATCAAGAAACCAGTTGAACTGGATGAGAATTTGAATTCAAGGTTGAAAAGTACGGCATACCCAAATCTTAGTTTGAATGAGCAAGGTTTGCTTAGGCCTTAATCCAACACCACATATAAATTCTACAATTCTTTAGGTAAATTTTTTCTCTAGCGGCTTGACAGTAGAACATAAAACCACCCATGCTATTTAACACCTAAGTTAACATTTCCAAGACGCTAAGAAGGGAAGCTCTTAACATGATTTGTCGTTTTATGTTTTGTGCATCAATGCATGTAACCAAAGTTAAAAAAAGAAAAAAAAAAAAAAAAAAAGAAATTACCTAAGATTTATGCTTGACTCATTGCTTATTCCAGCATCCACCACCATTTTCTGCTCTTCAGATTTTCCCCAGATCGAGGTAAAGAAATGACAATCACAGTTGCTCCAACCAAACTACATTAATAGGAAGGAAATAGCTATCCTGGGTGTGTAAAAATTACTATATAAAACATAACAAGGTTGGATCAAATCTAATATAACAATTACCAATTCGGGCCCTACACAAGAGTTCTCCGTAAAAGGCAACAGAAATCCATTGAAAAAAAAAAAGAAAAGAAAAGAAAAAGAGACAAACCCACAACATAAATGCCATAAACATATTGGAATAGCTATACCCGAATAGTCCAAGAAAAAAAAATCAGCAGACGATAGAGAAGGACAATGGGGGTCTGTCTGACCTGCAAAAACAATGTAAAACAATTTAAGTAGATGAAAGAAGATTGAAGCTTTATTTATGAGATGCAGAGAAGCAGTACCTGTGGAAGAATAAAGAAAGAGGGAGAAGGATGAGGAAGGCAAGGGCATTAGAGTAAAAGACAAATATGAAGCTGCTCATCCCTTTAGAATGGCTATATTGCTGCCATTATCATTCCCACGAATGGCAATGGCGCAATGCTACTTTACAAGGATTCATTTCATCAGATACACCTCATCCTTATCACTGCAAATCAAAAGCGCTTAATAATTTCTAGATAAGGAGGTCAAAGTATACGATGTGCAGAAAAGGGCATGTTTACATAAAACCTGTAAAACAATGTTTACATCTTTGATCAAACTACACATAGTTAACATCATACTTTGGGACTTAAAATAATGCTTACATTTTTTATTACATAATTTCAACTTTCAACATAATTTTTGGATTATATGCAGTCCATTTCTCACTTTATTCCTTGCCGATTTCGAAGCTGCAAGTAGGATCAACAGAGTAGGAACCCCCGTGGAGAGAAGGGGCCAACTTTAGTGGCAGAATACATTGTCATTGGTCATATATACGTATCACCATTTCTATAAGTTTCCTTCTTTCACATACTTATTTTGTATCTTTGAACTTGTCTTCCATCTCTTCATTAACACAAGCAATGTTTGTATATCTTAGTTACACATTTTCAGTGGACTTCTTCCTCCTTTCTGGTCAGACAGATATGCATAAGCACATTCAGAATGACATATTATATATAAAATCAAACTTAAATTTTTCAAATGCAACTTTATTCTAGCTCATTATAAAAATAAATAAATAAATAATAAAAGTACCACAGTTGACAAAGAAAATCATTATTAAAACTAGCCTTTAGTTCTTAACCCCTAAATATTTTTGTCAACAACAACTATGTGGGATAAGAGCCAAGCATCAAAGCTGCCTTCTCAAGCGTTAGAGGCGTCAAAAAACTTTAGATGCTTATCTTGAATACTCTCCCTTGGTTTTCAGCTCATTATATATATCTATGAGGGAAAAATGTTACAGGCATTTGGCTAGAACTGAAATCAGGGACAAAACGAAGGCCTCTGCTTACAAACAACAGCGCTTCGGATTTGCATTAACCCACAGTAACAGTTTAAACAAGAAACCCAGAAATATGCAGAGTTTGGGCCTGATATTACTCTAGTGTCTCTGAACTACATTACAGAAAATTACTATTAATGCAGTTCTTCTATTCACAAGCAGCATATACAACAAACTTCAATTCACATCATATTTTGAGCTAGCTCTTTTAAAGTGGGTAGCCAATCAAGAAACCTGTTTAAATGGGTGAGAATTTGAATTCAAGGTTCAAAAGTACCGCAGACCCAAATCTTCACTTCTTTAGATTAAAACTTTGCTCTAGTGGTCTGACAGCAGAGCATAAAACCACCCATGCTATTTAACATCTAAAATTCCCAAGACGCTGAAAGGGAAGCTCTTAATGTGACTAGATTTTTATGCATTGTGTATCAATGCATTTAATCAAAGTAAATCAAATAGAAATTACCTGTTGATTATGGCAAAGGAGGCAATTGGTTATCTTCAGAAAATGCTTCTATTTCTTCAATATGGCTTCGTAGGAGAGGGACTTTTTGGTTTTGGCTGCTTGACTCCTTGCTTATTTCAGCATCCACCACCATGTTCTGTTCTTTAGATTTCCCCCAGATCACGGCATAGAATCCAATAACAATCACAGTTGCTCCAACCAAACTATATTACAGGGAAGAAAATATCATTCCTGGGTGTGTAAAAATTACTAGATAAACATACCAAAGTGGTACCAAATCTAATATAACAACATGAGCCAATCAAAACTTGTTAAAACCTTTCAACCAGAAAAATAAGGCTACCTTCCAAGGTACAAAGTATCCCCTGAAAAGATAACACCCACAGCAGCTGCAATGACAATGCCCAAGGGCTTGAACATAGAAACAAAAACAGGCCCTGTCTGCCGCAGACACCATGAAGAAATACCAACTTGGAAAGCAGAGCCAAAGACACCCTACACCATGCCTTGCTAAAGGTTAAAGTCAAATCTTGCACATAGTTAGAGTGATATCACATAGCAATTAATGTTCCAAGCTAAAATTCATAGTCAACAATTCTCCATTAAAAAATAAACCTCTAATCAGTAGTTCAGACAGAATGTATGAGAATATCAAAATCGGTTCCTACATTTATCTATATTGTACATTTTTCACATACCGAGTACAGAATGGCTACTGATCTTATATTGGGTTTTAAGCTCCAAGCAGAGGGGTCTCTTTCAACAACTAAGCAAACTATTGCAGACAGAATGGAAACAAAGCAGCAGTAAAAGAAGACGACAATCAGCTCTGCGTGGTATTTCTTGAGGATCAATGCCTGAAGAGTGAAGAGTTCAAACTTATATATATATCTATATATATAAGAACCCAACTTTGGCATAAAGGTTTTTAAAACTTCACCTGTATGATGACCCAAGCAGAAGCCAAAAGAGCCTCAACAGCTAGTAGAAATCCTCCAATAACCCAATTAGAGAGTCGCAAGAGAAGTTGATGAGATGAATTCAAAGGTGTCATCACAACCGGTGGACCTCTGTAGTAAGTCATAATCAATGCCCCTCCAATTGATACTATGGTTCCAATGGATTTAGCTATGGCACTAGAGGTTCTCAAGTCAAGCTTTTCCAAACTGAGATCATAAAGGTCAAACAATTTCAGCTCAACTATAGCAGTGACTATTTCATTCTTGGAAGTACCACTACTTAACCCTTCTGCTGTTCCAAAGAAAAGCTTTACGATCATATGCTGACTGTAACTGTTTTTTAAAAGCAGTTTTTTTCCCTCACTAATTTTTAGTCAAGAAAAGGTGTTGAATAGAGAAAAGGAGATCAAGTAATCGAATCCAACAAGTTCGGGGCCAGGATTATGAGACAAATGATGAGCACAGAAGGTCCAGCCGGACAGAATATAAAGCAATTAACCAATGGTAAAACTAGTTTCTGAACTTAAATCAAGACTCAAGGGTAATATAATTATCCATGAACTTGCATTTCTTTTCCTCTTATCCTGATAATACAGTTTATTTGCTTAATGAATAATCAACCCAACTCTCAGCGGCATAAAAGAGAAACAAAAAAACATTTTTTCGTTACCAATTCAGGAAGTTGATAAGAACAACTTTCGGCAATCAAATCTACAAACAATACCATAAGAAAGAGAAAAACCTGACCTGAAAAGAACAGCAAGTATGAAAACAAGACCAGGAACAAGATTAAGCATGGATGTGCCAAGTGTGGGCGAGCTGAGGTTAATGCCGGCATATCCAAGAATACTTGACAAGCAACTGATTGAAACAATACCAATTAATCAGACCCTAAACAAGACTTCTCTGTAAAAGCAACAGAAATTCCACAATATAAATTCCATAAAGATGTTGAAAGAGAAATACCCAATTACACCAAGCAAGAAGAATTGACACAGAATAGAGAAGGACAGTGGAGGCCTGTCTGACCTGCAAAACAATCGATGTAAAACAAATAAAGTTGATGATAAAAGATCGAAGCTTTATTAAGGATGCGCAGAGAAGTACCTATGGAAGAGTAGAGAAAGAGGGAGAAGTACGAGGGAGGCAATGGCATTAGAGTAGAAGACAAATATGAAGATGCTCATGCCTTTAGACATGGCTATTTTGCTAATTATCATAAGCCCAACTTGTGCGCACTCTGCCATTATCATTCCTGCGAACGGCAATGCTACTTTCATACCCATTTTTACTCTCTTCCGTTATTTTACGCAGTTGGGCAGACGTAAGAACAGACTCTTGCTACCGATTTGCGGAAAATCCAACCGATTCTTGAGAATACGGATCAGACACGCAAGTACATTTGAATCTCTTCTCTCCTTAGACAGAGGCTTGGACCTGATTCAGTTTAGAGTCAGACTAATTATCATGGAATCTCATTCACCAATCACGAGTCTTTTCCGGTCAATATCCGGCTGGCTTTATTTTATTTTTATTTGGGTCAATTTTGTCCCCTAATATTATTACGCAACATTATACGGTCTAGAAAATCTAATTCAATCATCAAATCATCAAGCGAATTTGCAAAAAAATATATGTATATATATATGACTCTAAACTGAATCAGGTCCAAGCCTATCATGGTATAAGATTAAAACCCCATTAATTAATAATCCCCTATCATGTCGTTTTAGTGATTTCTTGTCCAAAAAATTCAAGTATTTCTAAAGATGTTTGAATTCCACAAAAAAATATTTATTAATCCTAATCAAAGTAATTTAAGTTTAACTTAATTAAGGGTTATATTAATAATTAAAAAATTTCAAGCCTTTCGGAATGAACACTGATTAATATGAGTCAACCCCTCACTTGAAAATCATAACATGTTACTAACTACAGAAGCTATACGCAATGAGTGACGTATAAAGTATTGGAAGGCAAACAAATAAATAAGTACATATGTTTTCATATTACCACTACTACATAAATGCCAAAGAAAGAAATGTAGTTACAGTTATCTATGACTGGATGATTCAGTATTCTGGTCTGTTCTCCACTACAGGCCTCTTTTGTCTTCTCTTTTGCCATTAAAAAAAAAAAAAAACCATATAAAATCATTTCCACCAATCATACTCCATAACTCACCCATTCTTTTTACATATATGCTACTTCTCCTTCTCAACTAACAGGAATTAATCAATAAATTTTGTTGCTTTATACTGTGAAAATAATTTGCAATTTTCCACACACATATATATATTTTGGTAAACTTTGATCAGTACGTGGATTAAATAAAATTAGCCAAAAAAAAAAAAAAACAAAGAAAGAAACAGAAAGAATTGGGCCTAATTCTTGAACATAGAATAAATACAAAAGTACATAACAGAGGAATTGAAGACCAGTGAACTATGAGGGAAAGAAGTAGAAGGAAGAGAGCAAGTGGAATTGCTGCATAAACAATAATTGCATATTTATGAATTCACTCCAGGGAAGGCTAATAATTTATACATGAAATTCTTTTTTTTTTTGTATTTGTGCTTATATCATATGCTTCTTACATATACATTAGCTTGTTTTACCTTAGTTACAAGCCTGCACATCCAAATTATGAGATTGAAAATATATATAAGCAGAATCTATGTTTCTGCGGTTTTATTTTGCAGCAGTGGAACCTCTTACTGCTGGATGATGCAAAATTTCCTACCCCAGAATTCTCACTTGCCTTCACTTCAATCGCCTTGCTGTGTATAAAATGGCAACCTCCAGCGTACTCGTCGCCGATTTCCAAGCACTTGCATCTTTAACTAAATCAAAGCAAAGATGCAGACATTGTGGTAGTGAGGAAGCTGAGCACAGAAACTCTGGTATCCACATGAAAAAAAAATAAAGGAACCCGAAGAGTGTGTATTCGGGGTTACTTGAGGCAAGCTGTTGAGGCACATAATCAACCAAAGAGGAATTGAGATGGATCCATACAAAATCAAAACCATCCGAGATATGACAGTACTGAAGACTGATCATTTCCCGAGCGAAAGAGGAGGCTGTCCAGATCAACAGCCGCACGGCTGTTGCAGCAAGTTGCAACTACAGAATTAACTGCAGCTCAAGAGTTTGAGCAAAGCAACTTAGATTCTTTTAAGTGAAATTAAAGTGAAAAATAGGGGAGGCTATTCATATATATCTATGCATAGAAACCACAACCTTGAAGAATGCTGTAACAAGAACTTGCAAACTAAGGAAAAACTGAGCGAGTCCGATCTGATATGCCAACAATAGAAAAACGAAAACCAAGAAAAGGCAACAAGGAGTACATATTAATGTTCCTATTTGAAATTTGTGGACAATGGAGGGGCAAGGATTAATAATTAAAGCAACGAGAGTATCAGATTAAACAATACTAACATGTTTGTTAATACCTAGAGATAGAGCTACTTTGTTCAGTCATATTCCTGATTTGAACCTGCAGAGCAACAAACAATTTCAACGAAGGGAAGTAAAACCCCAATATTGCACAACATCAAGCCAATCTCTCTAGCATCCATAGCAACTCTTTTGTTTTTTGGACTATATGCTTCTAACTAATCAACTTAACTAGAACTTATAAATACCTTATTAAAATGTATCTCAGCTTTTCAAGCCAACTTCTATAAATGCACCAAACCAGTAATGATATCATCTTCAGCCACGCTTGTTTGTGAATTATTTGACCCACTTATCTTTTCCTTCAAAATATCATGAAAACCCATAATTTGCACCTGATAGACAAATCTGTTTTTTCAGTTGCTGGTTGATTTTGATCTGTAGAAAGACAACATGGTAAAGGACAGGGCATTTTCAACTCAAAGCCTGACAAACTTTGAATTCTATATAAATAATTAATTAAACATATACCTTTATTTATGTTTTCTCTTCTTATTTAAAGGGGTAAAAAGTGTAGAACCATAATAGTTTGTTTCTATCAAGATGGTGATTATAAACAATTTTCCCTGTGAAAACTTATTTCCAGCTAACTTAGCCTCGTAGTCTTTCTTCTGTGTGCAAGCTAAGTTACAGATTCATACAAGAATTGCAACTGGATATAAGTTCCAATGTGTATGAAAACTTAGCAGGCAGCTATTGTATAATTGCAACCATCTACTTGCTATGCTAATTGAATGGTCAGCTATTCAACATTTCTAATAACAACTATTAGAATCAAAATGGGTTAGAAAATTAGGTGGCAGCTACTCTTCTCAAACCTACCATTTTAAAATCCCTTAACACTCAAAACAGGTATACTGGACAATAATAATATGACAAGAAAAACTAGCTAGTTTTATCAATCTAAGGGGTGGTATTCGATTAAGATTTTTATAGACTTTTTTTGAGTGAATGACTTTTATAGACTTTAATGACTTTCAGTGACTTTTAATATCTTGCAGATAATTTTTAAAAGTATTGATGACTTTTAAAAATAAACTTTTATAGACTTTTATAGACTTTTAAAGATTTTGTAAACTTATCAGAAAATACTAATAATCTACATTGTACAATGATAGTACACCACATAAATGACCAGAATAATCGCCAAACATAAAATATAAAATAGTAACATTAAAATTGAATAGTAATGTTAATTAAAAAATTGTAATTTGGCTATAAAATTTCTAATATTCATCATCATTCATATGTTCAACATTATTTCACATGTCAGTAGCAATACTAGCTCTCCATTCATTAGCATAATTTCTTTGTTGCTCTTGTGTTCTAACAAATGGTTCCAGATCTTCTTCTTCTTCATTAATTGACATTGGTGTAAATGAATTAGTTTCACTATTTTTTTCGATTGGAAACTCATCTGATCGACACTCCTTTCTAAGAAAATTAAGAAATCCTGCACAAGTCAAGACTATCTCTGTTTGTGTGTCAAACTGAAATGGGAGAGTTGTTTTAAAGATGGTAAATGGGAGAACTGTCTTAAAGATGGTAAAAAGGATGGGTAATTATGGAGGTCGGAGAGGGTAATGAAAAAGGGCGGGTGATTATGGAGGTCGAAGAGGGTAGAGGTCAAACGTTTCTAGAGACAGAAAGGGCGAGTGGTTATGGATTTCACGATAAATGATAAATAAAAAGTCTTACGTATAGATGCGTATAGATGCAAGACTTTTTTCTAAAGATTTTGTGTTATATATTTTTTTAAAAAAAAGTCTATAAGAGCCATTCTCATCAATTGTCAATGACTTTTTGAATACAGGATGACTCTTAAAGACTCTTAAAAAATCATAATTGAATACCTGATGACTTTTAAAGACTCCTAAAAAGTCTTAATTGAATACCTCATGATTTTAAAAGTATGTAAAAGTCATTAAAAGTCTTACAGGGGTGTATTAGATTAAAACTTTTAATGACTTTTACATACTTTTAAAATCCGAAGGTATTCAATTAAGAGTTTTTAGGAGTTTTTAAAAGTCATCAGGTATTCAATTATGACTTTTTAAGAGTCTTTAAAAGTCATCAGGTATTCAATTATGATTTTTTAAGAGTCTTTAAAAGTCATCATGTATTCAAAAAGTCATTGATAATTTATGAGAATGACTTTTATAGACTTTTTTTACAAAATTTAATACAAAATCCGTAGAAAAAAGTCTTGTATCTATACACAAGACTTTTTATTTATTATTTATAGTGAAATCCATAATCACTCGTCCTTTCTGTCTCTGGAAACGATTGACCTCCACCATCTCCGACCTCTATAATCACCTGCCCTTTTTCGTAGGAGTGAGCAAAACCAAACCGCGAACCACAAACCAAACCGAACTAAGACTGAAAAACTGAACCGAACCGAACCGAACTTTATCTGGTTTGGTTTTGGTTTCATAAAAAATAATAATTTGGTTTTTGGTTTGGTTTTTGGTTTTTGTTAAAAAAACGAAACCGAACCGAACCGTAATAGGGAAAAATATTTTTTAAAAATATATATATGTATATAAATAAATTTTATTTGGCATATTATATATTTATATTATTATATAGTTTGTATTTACGAGACTTTAGTAATATAAATATAATATAAATCCTTTTTAAACAATATTTTACATGTAATTTATAAAAAATAATGATAATAAAAATTAAAAAATTAAAATTTTTGTTGATTCGGTTTGAACCGAATCAAACCGTAACCAAACTGGTTCGGTTCGACTTGACCCAAACCATATGAATTTTGGTTTCTATTTTTCTTCTACTTTGGTTTAGTTCGGATCGGTTTTTGAACCGAACCGCGTTTTGCTCACCCCTACTTTTTCGTTATCCTCTCCGACCTCCATAATCACTCGCCCTTTTTACCATTTTTAGGATAACTCCCCCATTCCAGTTTGACATACAAACAGAGGTAGTCTTGACTTGTACAGTATTGCATAATTTTCTTATAAAGGAGTGTCGATCATATGAGTTTCCAATTGAACAAAATAGTGAAACTAGTTCATCTACACCAGTGTCAATTAATGAAGAAGAAGATTTTAAACCACTTCTTGGAGCACAATAGCAACAAAAAAATTATGCTAATGAATGGAAAGCTAGTATTGCTACTGACATATGGAATAATATTAAACACATGAATGATGATGAATATTAGAAATTTTTGGCGATTGTTGTGGTCATTTATGTGGTGTATTATCATTGCACACATAGAGATTATTAGTATTTTATAATAAGTCTACAAAAGTCTTTAAAAGTCTATAAAAGTTTATAAAAGTCTACAAAAGTCTATGAAATAAACTTTTTAAAAGTCATCAATACTTTTAAAAATTGTCTGCAAAATATTAAAAGTCACTGAAAGTCATTAAAGTCTATAAAAGTCATTTATTCAAAAAAAGTCCATAAAAGTCTTAATCGAATAACACCCCCTTAATCCAATACACCCTTGTAAATCAACAACAAACTTAAGCCATGGATCATAAATCACAAAAGAGAAAAGATTTTATTTTTATTTGAGCAATGGTACCAAGAGCCTCAGAAGTAAAAAATGAAATCAAACTAGTCTTGTTTCAGAAAAGAAACAATCTTTTTCTGCAACTCCACAGCGTTGTCACAAGTGGGATTACGCAAATGGAAGCAGTGCTCTTCCTTTTCATTCTCAACAAGTTCACAACTCCCTTTCCACCCACACTTCTTCAACTTTTCAAAGTAATTCTTGCCTGGACCATTCAAATGATCTTTCTCTGCAACAAAAATCAAAATTTTCTCACAGCCAAGCTTGGCCATATCTTCAAGAGGCGGATTCATTCTAGGATCATCCAATCCACTACCGTCGGAACACATATAAAGCCACATATGATCATCTTCACTTCCACCAAAAAAAGGATGCACCAAAATTGCCCCAATTAATTTCACTCCGGCGGGTAACCCGATTGTCCCAACCCGATACGCCAAAGTATGAGATATATTACCTCCCGCACTATCCCCGCCGATGAATACTTTCTGAAAATCAACATGGTCATTCAACCATTTCTCCGGTCCATTCCGATTAACATGAGAAGCCACCCACTGGAGAGCCGCCCAAGAGTCGTCATAGCAGGCGGGTATGGGTCGGGTCGGGAAGAGACCGTACTCGACGGAGACGACAACGAAATTGGGGTCCGCAGCTAGAGATTTGCAGTAACTGTCGTAGGCAGGGGAAGAGGCAGACATCATAGAGAAACCGCCCCCATGAATATAAAACAAAAGGGGAAGTTTGTGGTCTAGGTTATGGAGTTTGGGTAAGAAAATCCGGACGGAGATTTGGGGTTCGGTAGAAACAGTGACATCTTTGCAGCGAACGCCGGTGGTGGGGTGGTCGGAGGGTGGGATAGTATCCCAGGATTTGATTTTCATGTCGATGCTGCCATCCTTGTATACCTTGAAGAATCTGAAGTCGTGGGCGATTTCATTATCAGCTGATGCCATTGAAGAGAAGGAAAATTGATCAGGTGAATGATGAAACTTGGTGTAGATTTTATATTATATTATAGGCAAACAGGTGATACTCAACTCTATCCACCTTTCATTCATGGACACCTCTTCTTCCGCTGCAACAACCAGTCAATGAATTCAGTGAAGAAAAGCAGAAAATTAATTAAATAATAATAATTAAAAAAAAAAAAAGAATTACGACATCAGAATTAAAGAATTCGAAAAAAAGTTATTACATTTGTCCACAACATTGATGTGTGTGCCACTAAAATCACATCATGTCAAAATGGAATAAAAAACGCAACAAAAAGAAAGAAAGAGATGGGAGGAGGAGGAAGATGAGGAAAACAATGTTCTTCATTTGTAACAAAGGTGAAAAGCCAGATTTTTGCTTAAAGAATTTTAGAGGGATTCATTATTTACTAGTATTCTTTATTATCCAATAAATGTTTGTTCAATAAATTTCTTTCTTTTTCAGTGACATAAAATGTTAACTACTCTTTACAGAGGCAAGTTCAAAATGTCCAGGAACAAAACAAGCTTCCAGTTGACCAATTTTTCTATCGAGTTAGAGAGACACAGCCCTTTAGTGCTGAAAAGGAACTCATAAAAATTCATAGTTACTTTAAATTTAGCTAAAACTCCAATAAGTGGAGTTTAATTAAACATATGTCTATTAATAAAAAAAAAAAAAATTAAACATATGTCTAAAGAAGTTGTTAGTTGAAGTGGTTCTTTGCCTATAAGTAAGCTCTCACGTTGAAGTCCGGTGGATAGAAAAAGAAATATTGGAAAAGCATAGTCTCCTTGGAGGGTTCATCCTGCTAACTTTAGCCATTCTTAACCAAATTCAATGGAAGTCGCTAAAATTCGTTTAAACAAAATATAATATTTAATCATAACGGAAAACAATATGTATTAGTAAATTCAATTTGAAAAATAATTTTCTTATTAATTTAAGTCAACTTAAACAAATGGAGTGACATTTTTTTTTTTTGGTTAAATTTGAGCGGGATCAATAATTAGTCAGATAACAAAAGTGTCACTCCCTTTGTTCCCGAAATATAATTCAATTTAAGTATTCACATTGTTTAAAAAAATTATAGCTAATACGATTTTAGGAATCAAATTTTCACATTACTTTCTTTAACTTAGACGTCCTTGAACATGATACTATTGATCAATTTGTAGTTCCAAGTTATACACCGTGAATATTAATTTATATTAAATAGGGCATAATGAGAAGCTCAAAACTTAACTAAAGTCTAAAAACAGAAACTAAACTCTAAAATGGAAAGTACTAACATGGAAATATGTAGTACTCCCTCCGTTTTTTTTTTTTTATATGTTGTGATATTCTAGTAAAGAAATGTGGTTACACGCAGGATATGGAAATATATCACCTTGCATTCTATAAAACAAAATAAAGTACCAGGTAGCCTGGTGAAGAACACTTTGATGCTTAAGTCAAAAAAAATGAGAAGAGAAAAAATGGTGAAGAAGAAGAAGAGTCGTAAAATTACCTTCTAGGGTTTTTGCGTATTCTATTTATATGTCTGCTGGGTGTATGGTTAATATATGATTGGTTTGGTAAAATGCTCTTACCGGAAATACCCTTCTTGTGTTCCCCAATTTGCATAGTCATATCCTTTAGTGACTTCTTGAACAGGGCTTGAAATCCCTTTTGTACACGTGGACGTAGGATCTCAGCTAGAATGAAGTTACTGAATTTACACGGCACATGTCCACCCTGCTACCTTTGTCATCTACTCGATTGGTTTGACACCCTGAATTGGTGCCTTTTCTTGTTGTTTGTACTCAGGATGATTGATATGCTCTTACCCTGCCCGACTACGTGTACTTTGACCAATCGTGCTGTATGAGCATCTTACGCTTTCATGTCTTTCACTCGACAATATGGATAACTATATGTTATCATGTTGTTTAAGACTGTAGATCAAAACCAATGAAGTATTAATTAGATTATTAAAACTATTAGTCTGCCATCAATAACCTTTTCCTAAAACTCTACATTCCATGTCAAATTTTTCTTTTTTCATAATTGCCAAAGCTTAATATAGGATTGTTTGCATTAAATGTTGAACTTCTCTTCTACTTTAAATAATTTCAAATATGAAAAACATTGGTAAAAATGTTGTTAATCCAAAATGTAATATGTTTTTGAAAGATATTTTAAAAGATTAGGAGACGAAGGGGCAATACGAGAATAGGACTAAATTCATTCTGCCTTATCTTGAATCATCTTTTCTCTTCCTTTTTTTTTTTTTTTCCTTCCGTATCAATGCACAGCATAAAACTCGAAAGAATACTAACTAGTTGGGTTGGTAAAATAGAAACTGGGACAGTTGATTCCTAAAGGTGCACCAAATTCCTTCGTTGGAGACTGAGAATTGGAAAGAGTCGAATTTACCAACGGAAAAACCAATTTATTAAAAAAAGAAATTAAAGGACACCTTCAACATTTTTAAGTTGTTCCCTAACGAGAACTCTCATACCTGATACCTGTTAACCATTGAACTATTTGAAGTCAATTAGAATCATAAAAATAATGAAGACTTCGATCTAACTTCCTTTCATGAGCAATAATATTATGTTAAAAGAGATGCTTAATAGTAATTGGTTGGTGTATATTGAAATCATGAGAAAGCATATATTGGAGTTGTTATATTACACAAGTACACTTTTATTTTGCAGAAGGGGTAGTCTAGGAGAGGAAGTCTCCATCTTTGAATTTCCTTGTCCTTGATCATCTTCAACCATCTTTTCTTCTTCGCCTTTTCCCCACATCACACTGTAAAATCCGACGGCAATTATAACTCCTCCAATCACACTGCATAATCATAAAATTAAAAAATTACTGTCACCAAAATGGTTCTTTTTTTTCTTCTGTTTAGAATAAATGATGATTAGTCAATGCAGTTATGCACTTTGAATCAAAACTTTAATATTTGTCTCTCTATCAAGAAAACTTTAGTGGACCTACTTGATCCAAAGATATTAATGTGCCTGCTAGCTAGCTACATAACCTTATAACCTGTACTAATCAATTTGCTCTAATTAATTTCGTGATGCGTGGAGTAATTAACAATTATACCTTCCAATATGAAGAATATCGCCAAGAAATGAAACCCCCAAGAAAGTTGCAATAATCATCCCAACTGGCTTAAACATGGAAGTGTAGAGAGGCCCTTTCTTACGAACTGCCCACGTATGAACTAAGCTACGAAGTGATACTGCAAAAATTCCCTACAAGAATTTTACCCACATCAAACAATCATCAGATTAATTCTGCACACCAATTAATTAGTCCTAGGAATAATTACATATTAATTTGTTTTTGACATATAATAAATATGTTGAAACATTACCGAGCACACAATGCCTATCAACTCAACGTCAGGCTTCAGTACCCAAACATTTGTGTCATTCTCTACGATCAAAGTAAGTATGGCAGATAACGCAGTCACAAAGATGCAAGTTATAGTTGTTATCATCAACTCTGCTGGGTAGTCTTTCATAATCCTAGCCTGTTATATATTCCAATAGAGTTTCAGTTCAAAGGTATGGGCTAATTATTAAATTCATTTTATTGTTTAATTTAATATGATTAATGGTGAGATTGATATATACCTGGACTATGTATAGGAGTGCTAAGCAAAAAGCGCCAACGCCACAAAGGAAACCTCCAAGGACCCAGTTTGATCCCACTTCCAGTGACTGCAGAAAATATTGTGAGCCACTTTGCGATGGGAAAATGGTGATGGGCTGCCCTTTGTACAATGTCACTATTAAGGCTCCTGCTACTGATACTATGGTCCCCATTGCCTTTGCTTGGCTACTTGCTAATCTCAGCTCCACCTTTTCGGTTCTGTTTCCAAATTCTGTTAAACTTGAATGCTTACACTATAATAGGGAGAGAATTCAATTGACTTGAAACAGTTTGATTATAGAATTACTACTTTTGTTGCATATATATTATATACAATTGTATAGTACAAAATATATGTATATAAAACATATAGAAACGTTCATCACCTGACAACTTGCAATTGTCACTTTTATGAGTTAGAAATTATTATAATTTTTTTTTAATAATTATATATGTACAGTCTATAAGATGGGATTTCAGTCTGTCACAAATTCCAAACGTGATTCTTAGTACCTATTTTTGGTTTGTAAAGTGAAACCAAATATATGTTAGGAGTTTGTTTATAATGTATAATTTAATTCAGATAGAAATCTAAATATGTCATCTGTAAGAGAAATTACGACAACATCACATCTATTGAGACCAACTCAAACTAAATAATTGCATATAATTATTTGGCGTGCATCTAAATCTAACATTAAAATTCTACCCAAAAAAAAAAAAAAATTCTAACATTAAAAAATAAAAATAAAAGGTGAACGTGTAGAAATTAAAGAATAATGTCAAGCAGTCTTTTTTTTTTAAAAAAACAAAAAAAGATGTCAGGAGTCAACATCTAGTCGTATAGTTTGGATATTTTATAAAAGGTCTTAATACATCTATGGTCCCTAGATTTTATTTTTAGTATCCTTTGACCTCCTCAACTAATTTAGTGACCCGTTAAACTCCTTCTTTTATTAAAAGCAAAACAATTACACCCTTGAAACGAGCTAAAACCACTTACACTAATGTGGGTGTGATACCCGCACTGAAATAGCATGACAAATCATATTACATTATATGTCTTTCTTCTCACCTTCTTCACACGTGTGCCATTTCGATTTTTGAAGCTTCATTTTCTCCAAGATCTCAAAGGGCCACTCCTCACGATTGCTACTTATCTAGCCTTCTTCCAACTCCAGCCGCCACTGACTATGGTGCATCACTAGGGTTACTTTGTTTTAATGGGTTGTAATTTGAAAGAGATGTTGAAATCACCCTCTAGTTGGATTGAATGATTTTCCTTTTGAAATCATATTTTAACCGACCGTACAACAAATGCACATATCACGTAAACAATGTAAATAAATGGACTTACAGTTTATATGCAACGAAAAAATTATTTATCGATTGAATCTGATAAACAAGGGAAACCGGATCGTTCTGGTTGCCTTTCCTACGAATGTACGAATACACTGAATACGGGGTTTATCCGTAAATTCTTCCGACAAACAAAAGTAGTATGTTTCGTGTTTTCTCTCTGAGAGCATTTTTCCCTATACTATGGAATCTCTACGATTCTTTTTCGTCTCAGAAATAGAGAAATCACTTCTCTATTTATAAAGGAAATCTTAACTTCCATCTATTTATAGGGTTAGTCTAAATTACACAGTTTGTCCCTATAATTTACACATAATTACAGTTTAGTTCCTGCCATTTTAAAATATCATGGGCGGACCTAAAACCAACATCTCCCACTCGCACATGACAAGACATACTTTCATTGCGATTGAACACAATACTTTTTTCAATTCTTATTTGGCGAATTCACGCAACCAGTCAACGTAACGGTTAGACCTCTGAAGCTCTCCTTCATCGTTCCACCTGTAGCTTAACGCGACTTCCCCCAAGTCCATTTTCCAAGATCACTAGTTTTCGACTCTCTTTTGATTTCACGAAAACATTCATACACACTAATACCTTTTCCATGAAAAAGTATTGAGCTCGAGTGTTATATGATATACAAGTGACATATTACTGAAAATGTACTTTCTCTCTATAAATAACCTTCCACCATATATCCAATGTTTATCTGAGAGGTCCTTATATGCTCATTCATTGCTAACGTAGCCTGGTTTGGGGTTCCAATCAAGATAATCAATTAGACATACCCTTCTTGTTATTTACAAGAGTCCTTCAGGGTGAATTCAAACTTATAGTTTCATTTGGGTCTCACATTAGGAAAGTTGAGATTAATTTTCTTCTTTCCATCCCTTGGTCGGCTTTTACACATATTACTAAAATATGCCATAGTGTTGATCCACTTAGGACGTATGTTTTATCAACACTATGCGAAAGCATTCAGTCTCTAAATGCAACTCATGCATCATTACCTCTAGGCCACATTTAAGCCCTTCATAGGACAGCTTTCGATATCAACGAAATTATGATATTCCACATATCACATATGGAGTTTCTCACATCTCCATCTATACTTTTACCTATGAACTCACTGCTCATAATAAAAGATTCATATATATGAGTAGATGCATTTCGTTAACATACTGAACTATACTCAATAGCTCTATGTGTATCGCTTTAAATAGTGAATGAATTTGAACACAACGAAATAACTCACATTCTATTCCAATAGAATTTACCAAAGTTATTACAACAGTTCAAAAACAACAATATGTTCCTATAACCTACGAAGACCAAATTCCAAAATGTGTTTACTAAAAATATTTGGTGCCATTGGCTTCGTTAACGAATCTGCAATCATTTCTTCAGTTGGAACATGCAATAAACTTATTTCACCCTGTGCTACTTTGTCTTTAACAAAATGATATTTTATATCGATATGCTTGCTTTTTCCATGATAACAAGGATTCTTGGAATAAGCTATCGATGCAGTGCTGTCGGAATAGATAGTAGCACATTTCCCTTTAGGCAATAGATCTACAAGATCTATGAAGTGTTTTAACCAAACAGCTTCTTGTACCACTGCTGCTGCAGCTACGTATTCCGACTCCATAGTTAACAATGCCACGTAAGATTGTTTCTTGCTACACCACGAAATTACACCATTTCCTAAAGTGAAAATATACCCAGACGTGGACTTCCTCCGGTCTTTATTAGTTCCATGATCAGCATCTTTATATCCCTTTAACTACAGATCCTTTCCTTGGTAACAAAGAAAATAATTTGAAGTCCCTTTCAAATATCTTAATATCCTTTTCACTGCTGCCCAATGCTTCAAACCTAGATTTGCCTGATATCGGCTTGCGAGACCAACCGCAAAACCTATATCAGGTCGCGTACAAATCATAGCGTACATCAAGCCACCAATTGCACACCTATAAGAATTCTCTCCATCTTTTTAGTCTCTTCTGGAGTCGTGGGACATATACTTGCATTCAGTTCCGTACCTTTAGCAATAGGGGTTGGATCAGGATCACAGTGCGCCATACCAAACTGTTCTAAGATCTTATTGATATATGTCTCTTGTGAAAGAGCCAATAATCTCTTAGATCGATCTCTTGAGATCTTAACCCTAAGAATGTAATTGGCTTTTCCTAGATCCTTCATCTCAAAGTTAGAAGACAATCAAGTCTTTACTTTCTTGAGTAAGGAAATGTCATTTCCTGCTAACAAAATATTGTCAACATATAATGTTAGAATGACAAATTTCCCTCCGTTTTCACGTTTAATATAGACACACGAGTCTGCATCAATCACCTTAAATTGCATTGATACAATCGCTTCATGGAAACGAAAATACCATTGTCTTGAAGACTGCTTAAGGCCATAAATTGATCTTTTCAACTTACAAACCTTATGTTCTTGACCCTGGAAAACGAAACCTTCAGGTTGAACCATATAGATTTATTCGTTCGATTCACCATTTAAGAACGCAATCTTTACATCCATTTGATATAATTCAAGGTCCATACATGCTACAAAAGCAAATATTATTCTAATAAACGCGAAACGGACAACGGGTGAAAAAGTGTGCTGATTGTCAATTCCTTCCTGTTATGTGAACCCCTTCACAACCAGCCGACTCTTAGTCTGGATAGGTTTCCCATCCACTGATCGCTTAATAGTATGTACCCACTTATTCCCAATGGCTTTATGCCCTTTGGGTAGATCAACTAGTTCCCAAACTTTGTTGACCCTTATTGACTCCATCTCACTTTCTATTGCTTTTATCCATTCTTCCTTTGCTGGAGATGCCAATAACTCTTTCATGTTAGTGGAAGTATCTTCAATTTGAGCTACGATCGAGAAAGCTTCGCTATCAACTAAATGACGACGTCGCGGAACATTTCCTCTCTTTGATATTCTCGGAGGTTCTGCTTGTTAATAAACAAATCTCATATATTCATCAAGATTTTGGGCAGAACTCTCACTGGGACCACTCCCACTAGGATCTATATCCATATTCACACTTGAATTTTGAACAAGACTCCCACTCAAATCAAGACCACTCAATTCAGGGTCAGGATTACTCAAATCCACTTGTGAAGGTTGAAAAACATCATTTGCTTCCCTTTCCCTTATGTTTTCAACTTCATTCCTCCCACTCCGATTGAGTGATCCTAAAGTTTCAGATTCTTGAGTTTCAAAGAATGTGAATTCTTTATCCACCTCTCTCAGCTTAGGAAATTCATTATCTAAGAATGTGACATTTCGTGACTCAAATTCTGTTATTTGACAATTTTCATTCTCTCCCACTAGAACATATCCTTTTGAGAGATAAGGATATCTTATAAAGATACCTTTCTTGCCTCTAGGGCCTAGCTTGCCATACTTGCTAGATGTGTCGTGAACATAAGTAACACATCCCCATGGTCGTAAATGGTTCAAATTAGGTTTGCGACTTGTCCACAATTTATAAGGTGTGGTTT
Organism: Euphorbia tirucalli; assembly: GCA_039660915.1. Lineage (NCBI taxonomy): Eukaryota > Viridiplantae > Streptophyta > Magnoliopsida > Malpighiales > Euphorbiaceae > Euphorbia > Euphorbia tirucalli. The sequence continues at coordinate 13,096,578 of CM077636.1, read as the reverse complement.
CAACAGAGTTAGAAGGTACTCTATTGAGTACATATGTGGCAGTCAATAATGCGTCTCCCCAAAAGGAGATAGGAAAATTGGCTTTAGCCATCATAAACCTCATCATCTCTAAGAGGGTTGGGTTTCTTCTTTCCGCAACTCCATTTTGTTGTGGAGTTCTTGGTATGGACAACTGATGTTCAATACCTCTTTCATCACATAAAACTTTAAATTCCTCGGAGAGGTCCTCTCTTCCCCAACCGGTCCTTAAAGCTTTGATTCTCTTATCTAGTTGATTTTCAACCAGAGGCATAAATCGTTTGAAACATGCTAATGCTTCAGATTTATGTGCAATCAAATAGACATGACCATACCTTTTATAGTCGTCTATGAATGTAATGAAATAATACGCACCATGCCTTGCTCCGAACATTCATTGGGCCACATATGTCAAAATGGATTAGTTGCAATGGTTGGTTAGCTCGTGTAGCTTTACCAAATTGTTTTCTTGTCATTTTTCCTTTTAAGCAGCTTTCACAAGTTGGGAGATCTACTTTTGATAGATCAGCAAACAAACCTGCTTTGGCCAATCGTACTAAACGATGTTGACAGATGTGACTAAGTCTTACATACCACATTTTTGAAAAGTTAACATTATCCATAGACAAGTTAACAGAATAAGAAAAACTATTATAACACACATAATTAGGGTCCAAATCCAACACAATAAAACCATCGAACAAATGTCCACCACCAAAGTAGATATTGTTTATAAAGAAACTAAAATTGTTCAATTCAAAAGATAACATGAATTTCAAATTCATAAGGGCAAAAACAGATACCAAGTTCCTTCGCATTCCAAGAGCATAGAGGACATCTTCAAGAAACAGTGGTCGACCACTATTTAAAACCAGTTGATAACAGCCAATCCCTAAGACTTTCTCTTTAGAGTTGTTTCCCACGTATATCCACTTAGTTCCTCGTGGAACACTGCGGAAATTTACAAAGGAATCTCGTTCCTTTGTTACATGGTCTATGCCTCCTGAGTCTACAATCCCCAAAGGACGAGATTTAGTTAGGAAAACAGAACTTGATACAAATGTATAACACTTATACAATTTGGTAACATTTACCTTAGGAGTTTTGCAGTCTCTTGCAAAATGCCCCTTCTGTCTGCAATTATAACATTTCACCATAGAAATGTTAACCTTATTCTTGCCCTTCTTTTGAACCGGAACACTGCCCATCGTTTCCTTTGCCTTCTTCTTGAAGAACCTCTTGTTCTTTCCCTTGGACTTCAGACCATAACTCGAACGGGCCATGTGAACTTCAGATTTCACACTAAGAGAAGCCAATTGGTCCTCTTCCAGCTCAAGATGATTAACTACATTATCAAAGGTCTTAATGTCGTTGGCATGAGTGAGGTGCAACTTCATAAGCTCCCACCCATTCGGCAGAGAACGTATCACAGATTGAACTTTCTGTTCCTCAGTCAACTTATGACCAGCATCATGAAGCTAAGTTATCATATTAGACATTTCCCTTAAATGCCTCTTCATTGTATGGTTAGCTCTTTTCTTGTAAGTATCAAACTTGATACTTAAAGAATGGAGTTTTGTTAAGGAGACAGCTCCAAAGTTCTCCTTAAGAGCATCCCACAGTTCTTTAGCTGTGTTGTATACGTGAAACTTTTTCGCGATATCATCATCCATCGCACTAAGCATGATGATGTGGCCATAAGAGTTCTTCCTTTTCCAGGCTTGATAAGCCTCAAAGTCCCTCCTTGCTTGAACGGTTTTACCCTCTTCTGGAGGATCCATAGTCCTTTCCAGAGTGTCTAGAGCCTCTTGCTCTTTAATTATGTATTGGACTTTCATAGCCCAAACTTCAATTATGTATTGGACTTTCATAGCCCAAACTTCATAATTGTCACCATTCAAAACGAAGGTCCTTATTTAGTTCAGCAACTATTGCTTTTGAAGCAGCCATTAAAAAATTATAAAGACAAAGTAGCACTAATAAGTAAGCGATACACCATATTTATTATAAGATCATTTAAAACTAAAAATAGTGTTTGGTTCATATTAAAATCGAACACTATGCGCAATGCATAGAGTCACCATTTACACGAGCTAATACAAACACTATATTAGGTTTAAATTTCCAATAATAAATATTTCTATTTAGTTTTGTTTTAGAGTACATTCTAATTTATTTAACATTTATACTTTCTCAAGTATAAAAATAATGAATATTATAACATGTAGTTATAGTCTCAAAATAAATAAATTAGAACAACTAAAACAACTAACCAAAATAGCAATGTTTAACGAATAAACATTTATTATACCATATATAAAAAAATATCCAACATGAATCAAAATTACAACCACTTGAAACAAATTTAGCACGAAGTTGTTCAATACAAAATTGAAAAAAACGAAATCAGCAAGAGAAAAAGTGGATACTAAAGAGCTCAATCTTCATTTCCAGGCCAATACTCCACATTGTGGTAATTTTCTGGAGTCATTAGGTCATCCTCGACACTAGTGTCAATCTCTTCCTCTTCATCCAGTTCAACTATCTCAATTTCTTTTGAGATGACTGGGATCATCTCTATGAACTTATAACAGAGATCTAGAGGTATATGCTCGACACCCTCAAAAGCAGCATCCAGACAAAGGCTGCGAACCAATTTGTTACTTCTGAGTAACATGGTTCTAGGATTATGAGATAACTTAGCTCCAATTTCAGCCAATTGCAACACAAACACTTTGCATTGATACTCATATTTCTTTTCAGGAACTAATCCTTCAATGGAGTCCACAATTTCATCAAATATAGGGTTTTTCACCATACCAGAATTTCTTAAAATGCTTTTCACGAAAAGCCATTTTCGCAAATTTTAACTTTTTAAATTGATCAGTACCAGAGGAAAATCCTCCTTTCCAGACAAGCTCTTGGATTTCTCGGTTTAACGCATTAAACCTCTCCATAAGTCCAACAATATCCTCTTTTTCCAATGGAGGGTATCATTTAGAGAAAAGCTCATTTTCAAATCTTTGTATTGTCCTTGCCTCCTTCTAAGACTTGATCACTTTCGCTATTTTTACGAAAGTTGCCATTTCGATAACACATATAGAAATAACAAAAACTTGTTAATGATCAACAATAATCAGTATATAAATACAAAATAAATATACTGAATTTTCTTGAAATTTTTAAACAAATAAAGCATTTATACACAATAAATACTAGTAAATTTAGTTTAAAATATCAGATGAATTCCCAAAATTCATCAAAATATACCAAAAATTCAAGAAAAATATAAATTTTAATTCTGGAAAAAATTTGATGAAATTTGGATGCCGGAAACTCCCTCACGAGCCGACATGGGTTGCTGGAAGTTCCATCATGCACGTCCACGTGCCATCACGCGCTCTAAGAGTTTTGCTAACTCACGTGACACGTGGCGACATGTGATTGGTACTGACGTGGCACACATGCCACGTGTCATGATATGATTGGTTCAATTGATGACGTGGCATTATGACATGGCACATATATAACTGCTCTGCCATGTGTTATCACCTGATTAGTCCATTGTGATGATGTGGCACGTACACAACTGTTCTGCCACGTATCATCACATGAGTGGTCCACTGTGATGATGTGGCAGATGACATGGCACATACACAATTGCTCTGCCACGTGTCATCATGCTATTGGTCCACGTGGCTGCCACGTGTGCAATTTGACCATTTCAAAGGTGGTTATGCCTTGACAAATGGCAACACGTGATTGTTTTAGCTTTTCAACAATCGAAAAACTGCCCAATCCCGTTGCGCCATGTGTCCTTCAACCTTAACTTCCCTCAACCGCTTTGGAAACCAACTCCAACCGCAGTGCGCGTGGGTCCACGCACTGCCTTCCAGGGCTCTGCTGGTAGTGAAATTTGAGATTTGGACTCGATTTTTCATGTTGATTTCGGTGGTGTGATCAGATTTTCGAAAATCCCACAAAAATTTTTTACACTTTATACTGTTGGATCAAATACGGTATCATTTTGGCACAGAAATCAATGTAAATCCATATCAAAACGAAAAAAAAACGAATTCTATTCACGGAACACCAGAAATCAAGACTTGAACACATCAATCTATGAACCTTATGGCTCTGATACCAATGAAATCATATTTTAACCGACCATACAACAAATACAAAGATCACGTAAACAATGTAAATAAACGGTCTTACAGTTTATATGCAGCGAAAAATTGTTTACGGATTGAATCTGATCAACATTGGAAACCGTATCGTTCTGATTGTCTTTCCTACGAATGTAAGAATATACTAAGTACGGGCTTTATCCGTGAATTCTTCCGATGAACGAAAGTAGTATGTTTCATGTTTTCTCTCTGGTAGCGTTTTTTCCTATACTATGGAATCTTTACGATTTTTTTCGTCTCAAAAATTGAGAAACCACTTCTCTATTTATAGAGGAAATCCCAACTTCCATATATTTATAGAGTTAGTTCAAATTACACATTTGGTCTTTGTAATTTACACATAATTATAGTTTAGTCCCCGTCATTCCAAAATGTCATGGGCGGACCTAAAACCAATACCTTTTTATTGCAACTTCCTTTGGGTTGTAATGATGACACAATTGAATTTGGTATTTTAGTTCCATGAATAACGATCTATACATAAGCTTTTTGCTATTTAATTTTACATTTATATGGTTTTTCTTCGGTCAAGAAAAAAAAATTCATTATACGTTTAATTTAGTTCCACAAAAAACTATTTGCTGGTAAAAGAGAAACAGAGAGGATGGGTTTTCTAATGGGTTGAATATTGATTTTGAATAAATCAAATTAAGATGCATTTGCTCTTTAATTTTTCTTTTTTTTTTCTCGTGTTCAGGTGTGATGATAAGAAATTGGAGTACCAAGCCAGCAATTTATAGGAAAACCATATGAGAACGAAGCCTTATAAATTGTAAATAAAGAGAACAGAGATGAAAGAGAGATTGTTAGTAAAGAGTATAAAAATGATGTATGATTTTGTAAATTCCAGTGATTGTTTTGAAATTTTAAGGGATTGCGAGGGAAAGTTTTTTGTTGGACACGCCTCGATTCATTTCTCTTCCGTCTCAAATGTCATGTCATCATAAAAGTATCAATTAGTTCTAGTATTTTTAAATTGAGGGGTTCAATAGGTTACTAAATAAATTAAGGGACCGAAAAGGACTAAAAATAAAGTTCAAAGGGCCATGGATATATTAAACCAAATAAAAACATCAGAACAAAACAAAACAAAGGATTTTTTTAGGCCAAATACATACGCGGCCCCTTCAACTTTAATTTTTGAGCCGCTTGACCCCCTCAACTATTTTAGCGATCTATCTAACCCTTCATCTAAAGGTCAAATACATAGATAGCCCCTTTAGTTTTTATTTTTGAGCCGTTTGGCCCTCTCAACTATTTTAGTAACCTATCCAACCCCTCATCTATTTTAAAGTGGTATTTTTAAACATTTGAGTGAACATAACTAAACACAACAGAGTACCATGCATTACACGCGTCTGACACTAAAGACATGTAGGACACACGCTGAAAACTACTTTCTATTTAATTAATATTACAAACTATTACAAAGTGAAGATTTCCCAGCAATTAATAAAACTCAAGAGGAAGAAAAAATATGATTGTAAAAGAGACAACAAAGAAAAACGAAGAGAGATTAACCAAAGTGAGGAGAGAGGGAGAAAAAAATGCAGATAATTTTTCTTATATAATATTTACAAAATATTACTCTTGTAAAATCGTAAACTTCATCCCAAACGCGCTGATATTTCTCTTACGTCCAGGTCATAAGACACATCAGCATTCTAAAAATATCACTTTAATAGTTGAGAGGGCCAAGCGGCTCAAAAATAAAATTTGAAAGGGCCACGTATGTATTTGGCTTTTAGATAAAGGATTAGATAGTTCGCTAATATAGTTGAGGAGGTCAAACGGTTCAAAAATTAAAGTTGAAAAGGCCGCGTATGTGTTTGTCCTTTTTTTTTTTATAGTGATAATGATTCATCTAACAAACATACCCTTTTAACTTTGGATTTGCAAAATGAGACGCACCTGGAGATTATGCCCAACAAGAAAGTGAAAGCCGGAGTTAGATCCGTAATGGCTGTGCACAGCGTAGGAGAGCTGTACTTAATCCCAGTGTTTACAGATACCTGAATACATAAACTACAAATAAATAGTTTTTAATCAGAATTAATAACAGAATCCCCTACATCTTTTTCAATTGAAATTCAGGCAGAGGAGAATTTATACCTGACAATACTCAAAAGGAACAATTTGGAAATTATGGACAGTGTGTGTTGGGGCCGAGATCTTTTCCTAAAAAAAAAAAATTGAAAACAATGTACGAATTAATGAAAGTATGATCCGATTGAAGTTGATTAAATTATGAGATCGCAATTAAGTGTTTAATTAATTACCAGTAGAAGATGGAGGAAGAAGGAACAAGGATGAAGACGCCTAACACACTAGAGTAAAGTATGTAAATGAATTGGCTCATGCCTCTGCTCATGGCTGCTTTCATAATTGTGCTTAAGCTCACTTCCATGAACTCTATCGCCACCATAGCTGCTGTCACTCCTAAACCTCGCATTTTTGGCTCTTTCTTCCAATTTCAGATGATCGAAGGAATATGATTCGAGGTTTTAATTCGGATCCTGAAGAAGCGGAGAAATGATGATATAGGAAAACAAGGGAGGGTATTTTGGTCACTTTATATTATTTAAGGATACCGTTAAATCATGTCATTTTTATTCTGTTGCTTGAATTGGATGTTCGCTTGCTTACAAGGGATGCTGAAGAAAAAATAAATCGGTAGGCTAGACTTTTTGGTAGTGGAAAGATCTGGGACCCCGGCGGGCCCTACAATATTGCTGTTTTATCGGCGTTTCCTTGCCGTTCAAGTCGTAGGATTTGTGCAAGAAAGAATTGCATTTTTATTTAGATATTAATTCTATAATCTTTCAATTTTATGCCATCGGTATTTGATATAGTATTATAATTTACCTTGATAATTTGATTCACACAAAGTATATCGATATGAGATAATTAATAACATTAGAACTTCACTAATTTTGTCTACCGTTTTTCGTATATGGAATGAGATACCTAAGCATACGAGTACAATTTGAAAGACAATTGAAAAACGATTGAATGATAGCTTACAAAGAAGAACCTTCACATTTGATGAAAATCAATATGAGTGAAAAGATAAAAGATGAAATGAAGAAAAGAAAGATATATTCCTGCAATATTACAAATATTGTATACCCAACTATTACCTTATTTAACATGAAATATGAGCACAAAAGTAATACACAGAGCTTAATGATTTGTTATTTAATTTGAGAATTAAGAAGAAGAAAAAGGGAGAGGAGAGAGGAGACTTGGGAAATGCAGGAGAGATGTGAAATGACTGAAAAAAGAGATGACTCTTACAACAACCTATAATAATAACACATCAAATAAGGTTATCATGTTGACATATCAGCATAAAATGCTGAGTTGTGAAAAGGTTTAGCTTTTATATATAGTTATTCAATGATTGAATGATATCAAAATTTTATTAAAAAAAGTGTGACTTACTTTTTTTATTATTTGATTTTTAACAAGTCATTTTCTCAATTTAAATAGAGAATTGAGTCATTATTTTCTATGATCAAATATTTAAAACATTCTTTGAAACTATTAATTAAAATACAATCCAAAAATATATAGAAGTGGATGGGCTACCTGTCAAGTCTTGTATTAGAAATATTAAATAAATTTGTTTTAAGGGCACTACATTATTTATTAGCTAACGATTGTTTCATTTATTAGAATTTGTTTTCTAATAATCGTTAGCTAGTTGCTGGTGGACATCCACTCTGCTCTTGTCACCGCGGCACCTAGTTCTGGTACAATATCATGTCCTTACACGTGTACAGTAGAGATCAACTCACCTGTCTTTCGAGATAGAAGACCTAATCAGGGCACAAGTTGTTTGAGCCGGCTTTTCCTGGGATCCTTTCTGTAGAGGATCCAGTCTTATCTTCCTTGATGGGCGAGTGAATTAGCGGGGTGTTGATGCGGTAGCAAGCAGTGTGGTGCACGTGGTAAGTTTTAGGGCTCCATGCTATCAATATCTATAAATATAGCTTGAAAATAAAATACTCTTGTGAGTATATGGAATGTTCTCAGAGATCCTTATGTAACTCAGTCGTTTCGCTACACTTCTTTACATACCTTGGCCCCAAATTTGCTCCTAACTTTTTAATTAAAAATTAATTTGATCCTTAACTTTTTAGAATCATCAATCTCCCCTCTCACTTGTTAATTAATTTTTACCCACATACCCTCTCGTGGAAGAGTCACAAAATATCTATTAATTTTGTGGGACCTAGTTGACCATTTAACATCTTTTTTGCCAAAAAAAAAACATCAACCTAATCCACGTATCGCTCATTCATTGATCTTTTTTTTCAAAAAGACAAGAAAAGAGAAGTGCAATTAGGATTAGTATGTGTTACGACTGCAGACGATGGATTAATATGGAGATTCCTCGTATGATAGCTCATGCATTGCAACCAACCCAAATTAACTATTAATTGGAGAAGAATAAAAACTAATGGTGTTAAAAAAAAAAAAACTGAAAAATTAAGTGCTAAGTATTATGAATGTTAGAAATTTTAAATGATTAAATTGTTTGGTTTACGCTGAAAATAAGTACTGAATGTAATTAATATCTTTGATAACTATATTCGAAAAATTATAAAACTATAAATATGATAATTTACCCTTTTAAATTAATTCAAATAATTTTAAAAAAATTAAAATAACAACAAATGGGATACACCTATTAGAATTTAAATATATAAAAATTTCAAATAGAGCTAAAAATTATTAAAAAAAAATTAAAATTTTATATTAATATACTAGTTTAATTATTAGAAGTTTATCTTAATATACTAGTTTAATCGATTAATGTTTATACTTCATAAACATATTTCTACCAACAACTAATTTATTTATTTGAGATTAAAAAATTCAACAAGGGCAATAGAGAAAAAAAATATAAAAAGATAAAAAAAAAAAAAAAAAAAAAAAAAAAATAGGAAGAAAACTTTAAAAAAGAAAAAAAGAAAAAAAGAAAGAGTTTTAAGAGAGAAAGGAATATGAGTTTGTTGATGGTGTAAAGGCAACTGAATAAAAGCAAGTAAATGGAAATCATGGAACATGTATTGGTAGATATAATTATAATGAAACAAGTTTGTCATTAATTCCTACTTTCATAAGCCATCAAACACAAACTAGCATTCAAACCCGAAAACTAAAGAAATTTACCAATTTCAAACTCATTCCTATGCATGGATTGTTCAATTTGATGCATGAGGACACGTTGACAGTCTTGCTGCCTCGTGGTTTTGTTGGCTATCTATACTTTCCTTTGTCTTACTCCCTCTGTTTCTACATAGAAGACTTTGTAACCAAATCACAGCTATTGAGAATTACTTAATTAAAGCATTTAAATTACTACTTTGTCCTTGGACTTCACTTAAAAGGAGCACTTAATTATTCCAGGATATTAACAATAGATACTTTTTCCAATGACATAATTACTCCACAAATTTATTAAATAAATTTATTACTTTTTCCGATAATAAATGAAACATTGAAATGGGCTTAATATTATTGTAAAATCTCAAGCTCAGCCTAAATATAAAATACGTAAAATAAAATATATAATTTGTGTTCACATTATAAATTAATAATATGGAATTTATAGTTTCTATAGCAATATATATTATGAAAATGTTATTAATACAGTTCGTTGTTAAATACATATTGTTAAAATAGGTGGTATACAGTTAACAATTACTGTATACTACTCTTAAACAATCTTATTAAAATTGGACAGAACAATTTAATTCAACTATAAATAAGCTATTGATTCGATTGGTTTAGTATAAAGTACCGATTTCAGGAAAAAAAAATCAACATTGATCGGTTCGATTGGCCGTCGAACCGGATCAATTGAACTACCGACTAAATAATATTTTTAATAAATAAATAATATTTTTTAAAAAATAAAAATTTAGTTTAACCTCTGATTGAACTGTAAACCAATAATCTTGCCATTTCGTTATCCGATCCGATTACAATAACGTTTCTCTTCACAATATGTTATATAAAGTTTATGAATTCAAACTAGTTGTATTCTTATTTTATTTTGGTTTTGACTTTTAGATAAAAATAAATTTTTTCAGAAAAAAGTAAAACATAATAGTTTGAAGAGTTGAGTTGAGTTGGTTGAGAAAGATCATCATAAACTTGGCCCAAGTCTCCAATTTATATGGGACGGGCTGAAGTAGGCTTAGATAATGCAATTTTATATGCATTTCTAGCTAGCCCAAGCCCGTGCAGATCCATCGAATCAACATGCTGACATATCGTTTTGCATGGAGAATTAGAATCCAATTAGATATGTTACAAAAATCACTTTCTTCCACAGCAGTCGTACTCTAATTCTTACAACTAGAATTGTCAAAGAAACTTAGTCCTCCTCTATTACCTATTGGGTCTCTTGTTTAGATATTGATTTCTTTTGTCAGTATAAAACTGAATTACAACTTCAATTAGTGCACCACTGAACTTGCAAATATTGATGATAGTTTATACCATTGTTTTGAAGGTCGGATCTGGTTCGACAGGAATCAGATGTTAGCCCGATCTGGTTTTAACCTGTTTAAATTTGGTTCGACTGTGGTTTTCATTTTATCGGTTTAATAACCAGTCCGATTTTGAAGTCATAGTCGATCGTTCCACGTTCACAGCACCAAATGATGGATTAGGCTAAATCCTTTGAGTGATCCGGGTTCCGGTTGCTACTCTTGACCGGATCAAGTATCGTTCCTGCAAGACAGAAAAGATGAAACACCGGTAATCTCTGGGGTAACTCCGATGCCTAAGTCAGTGTGTTTATTTTGGATTGTGAGTATTTTTATAAGAATAGAATGGAATGAATTTACCTCAAAGAGCGCCCTCCTTTTATAGGAGGGGTGATAGAGTTGGATTGGTATTGAAAGAGCTTACCAATCCAACTTCTAGTAAATCTGAAAGAACAACCTCAGAGGTTCCACGTGGGGTAGTGCCCTTAACCTAGTAAAACACGGGGAGTAGAATCCTAATGGGCACTTCCTCTTTCCTCCTAAAATCTCTCAGCAGATCAAGGGAGCTTAAGCCGAACCTGCTGTAGAAAGTTTAGGATCCGGATCCGGATGCGGTAACCGGCTCGCTTGGCCGGGTGAAGGCATCTGTGTCCGGACTACCGGATGGTATTGGGCCGGATGTCATAAGAAGTCCCCCCCTGGTCATAGAAAACCCTTTAGCGTTTCACTGCCTAAAACCCTGCCTAGGAGCGCGTACCTAACCGCTGTCTGCCACATACTGAGTAGCTGCAGAGACGTGACCTTTGATTTGACTCCCAATATTCAAACGTTGCGACTATCCGATTTCCCCATAGAAGGATATTTAATTCACAGATTTTCGCTTTGAGCCTCACTCTGTATCTCTTAGCATTTTCACTCAAAGCTAGTAAGTTCTTTTTTTTCCCTCTGCTGCTTATTTTGTTTGCGTTTTGCTTCCATGTTCTGCTCTAGTTCTAGGGTTTTAGCCTCTGTTTTTGTCGATTGGATTCATGGGCTTTTCAAGCTACTCTTGGACTTCGAGTACTGCTCCTCGCCCTATGTCTCACTCTGTGGAGGTGGATTCCGATGCCGCCAGGCTCTCTTCGTCGGAGTCCTCTGAAAGGACTCATTCCGCTGGAGAGACCAGCGCACCAACACACCTCCCTGAATCTCATCAGGCGGCTGGAAATGCCATAGAGAGAACCCTAACCCCCAGAATATCAGAAATGGTTTCTTCCATCACTTTCCGTGAGTTACACCAGCTGCAATCCAACCACCCCTGGTTGGAAGCCTGTGAGTGCCTTATTCTTGCTTCTAGCCAGAGAGTTCACCTTCCTCCATCTGGCTACTTTTCCCTCTATCTTCACCATATTGTGGGCGGGTTCACTTACCTGCTTCCAGAAGGGATCTGTGCCGTCTTGAACTGGTACAAGGTGTGTCCGGCCCAGCTTCACCCGAATGTCATGGAGGATGTCTGTGCCCTGTATTGGTTATGCTGTAATCTCAGCATCCGGCTGACCGGTGCCCTCTTCCGGCATATCGCCACTCCTGTCATCCAGAACACAAATAGCGACCATCTTACAATGGCAAAAGGGCCTCTCTTTCCTTTTTTTCTGGCCGTACTTCATCGGTGAAGGGTTTCAAAAGTATTTTCTTATTCGTAAAGTTGAAGGATAATGTTCCTTCTTTTCCCACCGCCTGGTCTTTCCAGTTGGCAAGTGAGATGAGGGGAGCAAAGGACAAGCTCTCGCCTTAAGAACAGGCTGATCTGGATATGCTCACAGCTGTCCCGACTCAATACTAGAAGCTTCAATATGCAATCAAGTATTTCTATCAAGGGTCGCCCTTGGCAGCGCTTGATGACCGAACCTGTCTTCCTCCCTTCTTTAGTGATCCCTTAGAAGGCCGAGGTATTTGTTTATACTCATTTCGTATTTTCCTTTTGTGGCAGGGATGTCACTTGTTGATACTGTTGCAGCCTTGCGTGCCCAGAGGAGCAGATCGAGGGCATCCACTGCTGCAACTGCACGTGTCCTAGTCATCCCTTCAGCCAGCCAACTAGACCGGGTACATGTTCCCGGTGGGAGTGTTGAGCCCGTCCCTGGGAGCAAGAAAAGGTCTGCTGTTCCCACGTCCGCTTCGGATAAAGGGAACAAGATCCGGCTGGTAGGTTTTTTTTTTGGCTTAGATAATACTGGGTTGTGGTGCTCATTTTTCCTTTATTTCGCAGGAAGTAGCGCCTAATTTTTCTCGTTCGGTAAATACTGACAGCCCGATCCGGGACATCCTTATCTCCAAGTTTGGCAAGGACGCCAGCTTGGCCAATCCTTTGGTACAACTGGAATTGAGCAATGGAATGTATCTCCCTGCTGACTCCTCCAGGATGAAAAATTCATACCTACTAGGAGGTTTCTCATTTTAAGGAAAACTAAGTCAGGACCTGCAAAACAAAACAAAGATACTCCGACGCTCAAATCAGTAAGTGATCAAGAAGAAGTAGAGTAGAGATAAGAGTTTTTCTTATGTACCTTTTGAGGTAGAGAGACCTTTATATAGGCTCCAAACTGTCCTAATTAAATTAGAATTGATATTCTTATTTGACCAATAGAAAAGATTCCTTATTGGGGTAAAATAGTACCTTTGCAGAGTTCTATCCTGATTAGGATATAGACTCCTTGATAGGCAAGTAAGAGAGAATTATACCTTGGTTAGGATATACTCCCCTTGTTATGGAAGGATTGTAGTCTGCCCAATACTGGATTCTTCGCTTGCTAGGGAATTTTCCATTATGCCATCAGAAGTCCCTCCTCAGTCTGGTTCAAGCCTTTTAAGGTTGAAAGTTAATTATTCTTTATTCTTTCACATGAGCAGACCCATTACTTTTAGGAACCTGTTATAGGTTTTTCCTTTCAAATTTGTAAGGTTTTTGATGTTGTCGTATTAGAGAAACTTGAAGTCATAGCCGATCATTCCACGTTCACCGCACCAAATGATGGATTAGGCTAAATCTTTTGAGTGATCCGGGTTCCGGTTGCTACTCTTGACCGGATCAAGTATCATTCCTGCAAGACAGAAAAGATGAAACATCGGTAACCTCTGGAGTAACTCCGATGCCTAAGTCAGTGTGTTTATTTTGGATTGTGAGTATTTTTATAAGAATATAATGGAATGAATTTACCTCAAAGAGCGCCGTCCTTTTATAGGAGGGGTGATAGAGTTGTATTGGTATTGAAATAGCTTACCAATCCAACTTCTAGTAAATCTGAAAGAACAACCTCAGAGGTTCCACGTGGGGTAGTGCCCTTAACCTAGTAAAACACGGGAAGTAGACTCCTAATGGGGCACTTCCTCTTTTCTCCTAGAATCTCTCCGTAGATCAAGGAAGCTTAAGCCTAACCTGCTATGGAAAGTTTAGGATCCGGATGCAGTAACCGGCTCGCTTGGCCGGGTGAGGGCATCTGTGTCCAGACTACCGGATGGTATTGGGCCGGATGTCATCAGAGATATTAGACCGGATGTCATCGTAAGATATACCTAAAACTGAAAGCATGAAAGAGTATCAACAAAAGCATCAATCCATTTATATCTTTCGCTCTTATAGAGACAAATCAATTATGTACTCTTTGATGCTGATTGATTCATTGTCATGAACTTGCCGTCGTAAGTTGAAATCACATTACTTTCAGAAATGTAACAATAAGGACATCAATCTAATTGTTGAGAATTATTACGTTGTGAAAGGAAAAGCAGTATGGGGGAGGAAGGATACAAAAATTGGATAAAAATTATTACAGGGAAAGCTAGGGGCATTTGAAAATTGCGTCTCAACAAAATCCTCACAAATTATTGTCATATTACTGTTTTATGTTTCTGCTATTATGTATATAGTATAGACTTTCAAAACCGACGCATAAACTGAATAGTAGTTTTTCTGTAAATAGTAGTTTTTGAGTTCCATTTTTTTTTACCAAAAAAAAAAAAGCAACCAAATTGAAGTTTTTCCATAGAATATAACGTTTGAAGCCAACTTTCATTGAAGTTTTGTAATGAAAAATTTAGAAGAACAACAATATTGGCAGTTAGGTTTGGTATTAAGTTTGATTAAACATCACCTTAGTGTGTTTATCAATTCTTATTTATCTCAGTTATCAATTTGAGGAATTGATTATTGATGTCAAAGACATTTTAACTTAGATTAGTATAATATGGTAAACTTTTTTAATTGGATTTTATTTTTATAATTAATATAAATATGGCAAAAAATATTATTTAACCTAACCCTTCCCACATAAGTACCAACTTACTTCTGGGCTGAAAGGTTTGATTCAGGCCCATTCGTGTAGTAATCACGAGTCCCTTTTAAATGGGCCTAACTGGAGTTTGAGGCCTATCTATGATGCAGGGTTGGACCTGACCGTATCTAAAGTGTCTTGAACATTTGCAAATGTGAAAAACTATATGAAAAGGTTTTTTTTTTTTTAATTTTTACGAACTCATCTTGTGAATTGTGTACTTAAGGATATATTTATCTAAGAAAAACACTAATTCAAAATTATTTATTGAGATGAGACAATATCATTTTTTTTTTATTGTATGGAATCATAAGAGTCATAATAGTATATTTTTATAATTACATTTCAATGCCCCCTCCATATAGCTGGAGTTTGGAGAAATATGTTCTACTTTCAGACATTAATTATACCCGCATTCCTAAATTCAATACTCAACCACTTCAAAAAAAGCCATATTTGTTAAAAAAAAATTCTTAAATTCTAATATATCTTTTACAAATGTTATTAAAACTAGATTAGATAACGTCGGTTCACAATTCAATTGGGTTCAACCTGAGATTTAATAGAATTTTTATGTTTTTAGTAAAATATTATTTAATTAATTTTATTAAAAGTTTTGCCAATTCAACCTATTTTTTATCCTAATCAAATCAATGTTGGTTTTCTCCAAAACCAACACGTTATATCAAATTGACCAGACCAATGGTCGGTTCATATTGAACCGACTGGTCCGATCTGATTTTGATAACATTGCTTATAAACAATTTTTTTAAAATTTTTAAGTGTATGAATAGCCTCTTGCAAGTACCAAAAATATTCTCTAAATTTGGCTTAGTGTTTCTTTTTCGAGTTTTAGCCCTCTTTGTGAGAGAAAACAAATGTCCCTCTCGTATGAGCGTATATTTCATAAATATATCACATCACTTTTTTTTACACAGTATTGATCTTATTATTAAGAAAAAAGATATCACTTTGGAGGGATGAAAATGAAATCGATTAATTATTTGCTACCCTTGGAATTAATAATAGTGGATGGAAAGAATAATTAGTATGTCAAATGCACTTTGATTGCGAGCAAGAAGTTGGGAAAAGAAAAGATATCTACAAGTTGACAATGAATAATTGTCAATCAAACCACTAAATTGTAAAAATATTTCAATCCACTAGCTCAACTCTGAATTTAACTTTGTAAAATATATATTTAATTTTATTTATTGGGTTGCTGTTTTGTGTTGTGGCCCTTGCATGGTTTACTGCAAGAAATGGCCCACAAAAGCCTAACAAGATAAGCATATGCAGGTACCTAAGTGCACAAATCTTGTATACTTGAAAGCAAAAGCATTCAGCATGTACCATGTTTTCCACGTACCTATCCTTTGTTTTGGATTGGCATCTTCTTTGATTTTCTATTTCTTCTATTTATAATTTTTGTTAAATCAGAAATTTTAGTTTTTCGCCTTTTTTTTAGCGTTGGATCTCACTGCACACAAGTGGTGTTGAACTCATATAATACGTACAAAACCAATTAGTGTATTTTAAGACTCACTCTACTCCACTTTATAAGCCACTCTTTAATTGTCATTTATATTTAACGTGAATCTTCAACACTCTCCTTCAAATGCAACTGAGCTTGGAATAATTGTTACTTGTCTAACATTCATTTACATGTCTCCTTATTGATCCAAGGTTACCAAAAGGCTAGTTTTCTCTATTAGCTCAAACTCCACTAAATCTTTTTAATATGAGCCCTAAATCTTTTGGTTGTCAAACCTTTATATGACTCTCATACCATGGATTGACTCTATAAACTTTGAGAGTGTTGAGCCTGACTGCATAAGTTAGCGCATAATGGGATTAGACCTATGTAATACACTCCTCCACTATAAGTTATATCCCTCATTTATTATCATTTACATTCAATGTGGCATCTCCAACATTTACAATATTAAACCAATAAAAATAAAATAATGAAATTCAATATTATTTTTAAAAAAATTATAAATATACGCCAATTTAGTTTGGTGTTGAGCACTAGTAAAATTAGATGGAAGTAAAAATGAAAGTTACTGTTGTAAAAGATAAAATAGAAAACTTAGAAATGAAAAGAGATCAACTTAATTAGTCTAATATTGTATATTATACTTATACAAAATGATCAATTTTGTAAATTTCACTATTAGGTATTTTATATTAGCTAGATATAAAGGTAATGAATAATTTATAAAGGTGAGACAATGTTAAACTTCAAAGTTCCTTTTAGGTAAATTAGGACCAAGTTTAAAATGATATAAGAGCAAATTAGAGTAACGTTGGGCCATTTATAGTTGGATTATAAAAAATTAAGCTCCAAATGTCTAGTATTAAATATGAGGACTGTGTTAATTAAAGATCTCACATTAACTAACTATGAAGATAATGAATAATATATAAGTGTGGGGTAATCCTTCCCTTCAAAGTGTTTTTAGGATAAATCGGGTCCGAATTTATGATTATATATCAATAAAGTCTAAATTCACCTGCAAAACTTTTTCGAGGAAAAGCGTACAATTTAATTCTTACAATTCAAAATGGTAGATTTTTAGCTTGTTGATAGAAATAGCTTTATCATTTTCAAAAAACTAGCTATAGAAATACATAAAAACCTATGAAAATATACTCAACATTTTCAAACAGAATTCTTGAATTTAGCAATATTGAACTAATGTTCTCACATATTAGAATCTTGCATCATTTTGGATGGAAGTAGGTAAGAATATTGCTAATTTTTTTTTAAAGAAAAAAATAGAGGTAAATATAGACCTTATCACAATAATAAATAGAAAGTTGGAGATACGTATAATGTGGGATTCATGAAGAAATGAAAAATGAAAATAGAGAAGTAAGCAAAGAGCATCTAAGGTAGAATGTGGGCATACCCCCATGTGCTATCCCTTCTGTAAAGAGACGAAAAAAATTTGGGAAAAAGTACTAGTGCTATTGTTTGACATTGAAATGACATTGATAGGGGACATCATTCATTATAAGATTTTTTTTTTTTAAATAAAAATAAAAACAAAAACCATGGTTGGTAGTTAGGGAGAAGATGCATGAAACTGTGATTGCTTTGTTAGGGTTTTTAAGGTCTCCCAAGTCCCAAACCTACTTCATTTATTGAAAGAAAATAAAAGAAAAAGAAAGTGGGAAAAGGCACTTACTTTGTGTGATTGCTCAAATGTCCCTTTCTATAACACAATTACAAATTATCTTACCCCACTATTCCTTACTAGATGCCTATTCCATCTCTCTCTCTCTCTCTCTCTCTCTCTCTCTCTCTCTCTCTCTCTCTATCATTTGTATGTCATTTTCACTTCTCTGTTTGCTAAAGCTCTTTGCATCATCACCTCTCTCCACCCCTTTTCCCATCACTTAACTAATTAATTCCCCAATCATTATTATCCTAATCCCTCTCATTAATATTTAATTTTTTCTTTCTAACAATATGACAATTTCATAATCTTTTCTTCCTTCCGATTACACCTTTGTTTTGGAGTCAAATACTAACTAGTAGTACACTTATCAAACTTTATTATAACCACATTGTCATTTAACATTATAATTTTTATAGGTTGTAATATAAATAAAAGCCTAACTTACACCAAAAGGTATCTCAAAAGAGGAGGATGACTTCATACTTATGATAAGTCACTTAGCTCACCCATTAAGCAACGTGAGATATTCAATGCACCCCCTCACACCTTAACCATATGGTACATGAAGAATCACATAGTTCCATCATTAAATGATGAGAGATACTCAAAACATTCTCTGACTTAGAGAAACAAAAAACTACGTAATATATATATATATTTTTTAGAATCACATCATACATATAAACATGTATTTTCAAATAGTGAAAAAATTTGTCTCAGGTAAATTAAACAATGTTATATGTATATAATTAAATTTGATATATTGAATCGTCAATAAATTATAATTTCATATATTATAATCGTGGAAGCTAATTGAAAAAAAATAAAAAATAAATAAAAAAAAAAAAGATGAAGAAAAACGAGATAGATAAGTTGATCAATCGGAATATTATAATATTCTGATCAAATTAAAAACGAAGAAGGAAACAAAATTGATTTTCTAATCGATTTCTAGATTGCAGAAGAATTCAAGCATTGTCTGGTACCATCTCGACAATTAGAAACGAAGAAGAAGAATTGGAATTGATTGAATCTTTGAAGCACAAGTTAGGAATAATGAGCTAAATACAGCAGTTAATTACAACTAATTATAAAACCTATACAATTACTAATAAGCCCCTGATAATATAAATAATTACTAACTATTTACATATTATTAGGGTTGGGTGAACTTAAATTGTAAACGGTTATATAAGGGCGAACCTGGTATTAAGTATTATTAGTTTTCTATTTCTTTTCTGGTTTAGAACTATTTTAGGGTATTCTTAGCCTAGAGTTGTATTACTTATTCTTCTTCCTCCACCAGAATACTAAAAAAAAAAAAAAATCCTGAAATAGACGTTATAATAATCCTGTTATATATATATATATATATATTTAAAAAAAACCTGTTATTATGTTTGACTATAAACTCTATTATAAAAATTACGGATATTTAGATGATTAAATGTGGGAAGACGTAGTGGTGTTATTAGGTCGGGCAGATGCAACTTTATTTGATGATGTTGATGGATGATAATGATATTGATAATGATGGGGATGGTGAACTGCTGTATATAATCACATAACCCTTCATTTCAGTGAAAATGAATTTTATGTAAGTGGACCAGTTATTATATGAATCCTCCATTAGATCGACTATATATATATATATATATATATCGTATCCTTTTGATCGATCGATGATCAATCACTTTCTGTTTGACTCTCAATGCCACAATATATGCTATCTTTCTCTGATTCTTCGCCTCACAATATTTATAATTATATATGTCTACATTATTATATATCCATTTCCGTCAGCCTTTCCTTATGTTATTAAATTTGATAAATATTACTTATGTATAAATAAATTTATTCATTCCAATTAATAACAAGTTTATTATTAATTCAAAATTATAACGCATCTAACATGGGTATAAATGCATCTCTTTCTAAATGGGAGATTCAAGTCTCGAGTCTTATTGAAACTAAACTTTGATTCTTAAAAAGAATAATAAAAAAAGAATTCAAAACTATAACATATATATACTTTTAGTTGTAAATTATTTTGTATATTTATTTATCATAAATTTATTCACTAATCTTTTTAAGATCATCATCTTTAAAGAATTTTTCCGACTTATTTATAGTAGATATATTTTATGATTTGTAATGAATGATCATTGAGAGAGTTTGGAATTCTTTTAATAAATTATGTATGATTAAGAAAAGTATGTATATAAATAAAGACTTGATTATAAAATAATTAGTATGAGTTATATTACAATATCCAACAGTGTGCAGGTTGATTAGCAACTTGTATTAAATTAAATTCATAGAAAAAATTTAACTATATATTGCTTGTACACGGAGTTATAAGATATTAATACCACTAAAATTGTGCTTGGTTAGAGGAGAGGGTGAAACGAAGGAAATGAGTCTTAAGACATGTATTTAGACATTTATGATAGGAAATTAAAGGCCATTTTGGAATTGCTGTTAGTGAAAATGCTGTCAGGGAAAACTAGGTTTCATTGTTTTCTTTAAAAGTAGTTTTAAGGACTTTTCCAGTGCTTTTCTGAATATAATTTGACTTTTATCAATTGTGCATTTGAGACTGCTTTCCGCAGCCCTAAAAGCAGCTTTCAACTAAAGTAAGGTTCTCCTAAAAGCTGCTTTCAGAGCTACGGAAAGCAGCCCCAAACTGGTCCTAAACTGAAAGAGTACTTTCCAGTACTTTTGAAACAAATATATGATCAAAACTGATATTTTTCAGGTCTTCCCTTTTTTTTTTTTTTTTTTTTTGAAATGTGTAGAGCTGTAGGGCATGGTTGAGTTATAAGTTCAATAAATTGATCATTTTCTTTCCTTATTATTATCATGCACTGAATCACTTTGTTATTTGTGAGGGCTGCCGACTCACTCGGTAACTACATTCTGTTATATTGCTATCCAGCTCCTTAATTTTTATATACTCCAACAACTCTTATCCATTTCAATATATTTTTTCCAGAAAATTTAAAAAAAATCATTTAAAAGAAAATTAGGTAAATAATTTGTATCGGAGATTCCGCATTGAAAAAAAATGAGATTAAAAAGTGACACTTAATAACTATGATTAAACATCAGTTAATTAATTTTATATTATATAGGATAAACTTTATACATGCGCTCGCTTATACCAGTATGTCCAGCACTAATATGACACCCACCAATCTGGGAGGAGGAGCTAAGCTTATATAATCCACAACAAACATTATGGCAGGACCTGGCCTTTTCTTATTTACAGGGACGACGTCCCCTTTCTCGTTGCTTTTATTTTATAAATTATTATCCTCCGTGCTCTCTCATCTACTTATAATTTTTACCCTTCCTGTTTCGTTTTCATATATAATCTTTTCGTGCCCATATATATATACTTTCTTTGATTTTATAATCTCCAGTATTAAGTATTAATCGTGATAATGAGATGTTCCGTTTTAACCAATTTTCTTGTAATTTTGATAAATTACAGTCACTCCTAATTATACTGCATGATATACATAAGTTGGCAGTAAAATACAAAATTTGTATGTAGTTAAGTTGCAAATTTGATATAATTTAGTAAGCACATAACTCTTTCCTCTCATTTATTTTTTAACTTTTCACGGGAGATCTCCAACACTTGTCATTCTCTCTCAAATACAATTGGCATAAAACAATTATATTTGTCAACATTCCTTTGCCCATTTTCTTTGAGACTTACTAGCCCAAACTGCTCTGGCCTTTAAATATGAACCCAGGAACTTCCGGCTGTTATTGCTCTGATACCATAAAGAGCTTTTATAAATTTTGAGAGTGCTAGATTTGATATATAAGTACATATATAGAAATAAATCCATATAACTTAAAATCAATTGCATTATGTTATAACACTTGTTGCTTTCATTTATTTATAACTGTAAGAGATAATATTGTTCTCAATTGTAAATTATACATTTAGACTAAGGTTATACTTGTAATTACCTACTCTAGGGCTTGTATATATATTCCCTTGTTTCATCAATGAGTATTACGGTTTGCCACAATCTCATATGGTATCAGAGCTGAAAATTAGGGTTTGATTTTGCTTCCCAATTTTCTCTCTTCCTTCCCAAACAGCCGACGTCTACCACCAAGTTTCCGCCACCATGAATACTTCATCCACCACTATTGATGGCGTGAACTCAGCCCACATGGCAACCGGCACCACTCCTACACCATTGTTCTCTTCTACCGTCCCTAACATCACTCATTCAAACACCAAATTAAACCGATCCAATTTTCTAATCTGGAAAGCACAAGTTACCCCTATGTTAAAGGGTCATGGACTCATGGGCCATGTAGACGGCTCCATTGTTCCTCCTTAGTTTTCACCCGATGGTAGTGTTAATCCTGAATTTCAGGCATGGGAAAAGAAAGATCAACAAGTTCTCTGCTTGCTATTAAATTCCATCTCGGAATCATTGATGCCACAAGTTATTGGGGCCACTACGGCCAAAGGCGTCTGGGACAAATTAATCACCACTTATTCCATGGGGTCTAGGCCTCAAATCCGCATTCTTCGCCGTGAATTATAGACGCTTGAAAGAGGTAATTTACCTCTTTTGACTTATGTTCAGCATGCCAAGTCTATTGCTGATAAATTGGCTGCTCTTGGATATCATGTTCCTGAGGATGATTTGATTGATTGTATTTGTCATGGTTTGGGTGAAGAGTATAATGATTTTAATCGTATTCAAAATTCCAAAACTAAGCCAACTTTGTTTGATTATTTGCTAGGTTCTCTTTTAACGGAGGAAAAATTACTTCAGCAGTCCAAAAAGGACATGCTAGCAGCTGTCCAGCCCACTGCACACCTTGTCGCCCGTTCCAACACCTACCGCGGGCATGGCAGAGGTAGCAATGGCTCTCGTGGCTGTGGTGGGGGTCATTTCACTCACAGCTCCCCTCATGTCTATGGTTAGCTGCCTCATATCCCTGGAACTCAATGGAATAATTCTGGACATCAACACTTTACCACTCATCAGTCCTTTCGAGCTGCTGCCTCATGTCAGTCGAATGATCCAATGGTTACTTGCTTTAATTGTCGTGGTTTTGGACACAAGGCGAATCGGTGCCCGTCCCCAAGAATGCCCAGAAATCAGCCTCTATCTCCTCAATCAAATTTAGCCGCAACATACACACCAAACCAACCTTGGGTTTTAAACTCCGGCGCAACTCACCACTTAACATCTAACCTGGAAAATCTCACTCTCCACTCCGAATACTCTGGCCCAGAAGAGGTCCAAATTGGCAATGGTATACTTCTCCCTCATGTTGGTGAGAATTCTTTTTGTATTAGTTCCAAGTCTCTAAAATTTCGAAATATCTTACATGTTCCAACTGCTAATCGAAATTTATTGTCTGTTTTTGCACTAACCAACTCTAATCCTGTCTCTGTTGAATTTTTCTCTGATTATTTTCTTATCAAGGATTTGGAGTCGAAGGAGATACTGTTCCGAGGCCGGAGTGACAATGGACTCTACAATCTCTGCTTAAATTCTAGTTCTTCTTTGATTAGTGCAAATGTTGCTTCATTAAATATTTGGCATGCTCGTTTAGGGCACCCTGCCTTACCTATTGTTAAACGTACTTTACATTCTAATAAAATTCAGTTTTGAAATTCTGTTGTCTCTTTATGCAATGCTTGTGCCATTAGTAAAAGCCATAAATTGCCATTTGTTGATTCTGTTTCTGTGTCACATTCACCTTTGGAACTGATTTGTGCTGATGTTTGGGGACCGGCTCCGGTTAAATCTTTTGATGGCTATGCATACTATGTACTATTTTTTGATCATTACTCTAAATACACATGGGTTTATTTTATGCGTAAAAAATCTGAAGTGTTAGATATTTTCATTCAATTTCGTACCCTTGTTGAGAAATATTTTCAAACACCCATTAAAATTTTCCAATCCGATTGGGGAGGAGAAATTCAAGCCCTTACACAATATCTTAAACAGAATGGCATCTCCCATCGTGTTTCTTGTCCCCATACACCTGGACAAAATGGGAGAGCCGAGCGCAAACACAGACACATTGTTGAAACTAGACTCTCTTTATTGCATCATAGTCACATGCCCATCAAATATTGGACTGCTACCTTTGAATGTGCTGTGTACAATAAAAATCGCTTGCCACTGGCACAATTTCCTTTGACAATCCTTTTCACAAATTATTTGGCACTGATCCTGAGTATAATTTTCTTCATGTTTTTGGTTGTCGTTGCTATCCATGGTTGCGTACCTATCCTAAAAATAAAAGTGCTCATCGTTCTCTTCCATGTGTTTTCTTGGGTTATAGTAAATTTCATAAAGGGTACAAATGTCTTGATTATTGTTATGGAAAAATTTATGTCTCACGTCATGTACTCTTTGATGAACAGGTTTTCCGGTTTGATGTTTGGTGATTTTATGGCTCCGGAGTCAGAACAGCCCCCACCTTCGTCCTTCCCCATTAATCTACCCTTCTCCTCTAGCATACAGCCTCAACGTTTTGCCCCCTCAGTCCCGCCACATCCGACCAGCCCGCATCCCTCCTCACCGCTCACCACGCCGGCCCAAACCGTACCATTACCAGCTCCACAAAACGACCATCCCCAGTCACCTGTACCCAGCACCGTTTCGCCAACACCACCATCTCTGGCTGCGACTCCGCCTCCTCCCAACTGAGGTGTGACAGTTGCTAACCACGAGGTGCCCTTGGTTATTAATC
This sequence comes from Euphorbia tirucalli, assembly GCA_039660915.1. Lineage (NCBI taxonomy): Eukaryota > Viridiplantae > Streptophyta > Magnoliopsida > Malpighiales > Euphorbiaceae > Euphorbia > Euphorbia tirucalli. The sequence goes on along the minus strand of CM077636.1, from coordinate 13,071,610 downwards.
TTCAAGGTCATGGTCCCTTACAGCCCATAATTCCTGCAAGTTCTCAATTATCTGATCCGATTATCACAAGGGCCAAAACCGGCTCACTTAAACAAAAGGCGGTTCTTGATTTGGTTGCCACTGCTACTGGAGACCCGATTGTTGAGCCCTCTACTTATGCTCAAGCTGTAAAAATTCCTGCTTGGCGGGATGCCATGGCCTCCGAGTTCAATGCACTCATTCAGAATGGGACATGGGAGCTTGTTCCTCCCTCTCAGGCTCAAAATATAATTGGCTGCAAATGGGTATTTCGCATCAAACAAAAATCTGATGGTTCCATTACTCGTTATAAAGCTCGCCTTGTGGCAAAAAGTTTTCATCAACGAGCGGGTATTGATTTTCATGATACTTTCAGTCCGGTGGTTAAACCCACCACTATTTGGATGTTACTTACTCTGGCTGTGTCATATAATTGAACTATTATTCAGCTTGACGTTTCTAATGCATTCCTTCATGGAACACTGGATAAGGCCGTGTTTATGCAACAACCCCAGGGTTTTGTTGATCCCCACTTTCCAAATCATGTTTGTCATCTTCGAAAGTCACTGTATGGTTTGAAGCAAGCACCTTATCAATGGCACAGGTGCCTCATTACCGCTCTCCTCCAATTCGGTTTTAAGGGCTCAAAATCAGACAGATCTTTGTATTTTCTCCACACTGCCTCGGTAAAGATTTTTTGGTTGATCTATGTTGATGATATTTTATTAATGGGTGATACTTCAGCCTTCCTAGACAAAGTTGTTGCTTATCTTCAAACTCAATTTGCTGTCAAAAATTTAGGTCGATTACACTACTTCTTGGGTATTGAAGCTGATTGGACATCTTTTGGGTTGTTCCTCCATCAAACAAAATATGTCAACGATCTGTTACTTCGAGCTAAGATGCACAATTGTAGCTCCATTGCCTCTCCTATCAATTGCAGCAAAAAATTAACTCTTGATAGTAGGGATCCCTTTCCCGATCCCATGATGTTTCTTTCTATGGTTGGTGGTCTTCAGTATCTCACATTTACATGGCCAGACATAGCCTTTGCTGTCAACCGAATATCCCAATTTATGCATGCTCCGACGACTTAACGCTGGAGTGCAGTAAAACGGATTCTCCGTTACCTTCGTGGCACCTCTACTTAGGGGTGAGCATGGACCGGTTCGGTTCAAAAACCGAACCGAACCGAAAAAAACCGATCCAAAAAACGCTGTATTTTATAAACCAATCCGATCCAAACTAAATATTGGTTCGGTTCAGTCCAAACCGAACTAGTTCGGTTCGGTTCGGTTTGGACTAGCTAGAACCAAAAACATCAACTTTTTTTTAAAAAAAAAAAAAATCAAAATAAAAATTTTATATAAGTAGTTTGTTTTTGGAAAAAAGAAATACAAAAAATTAAGTTAAAAAAATAGTAATACTAAATAATACTATTACATCACAATAAAATACTAAAATTCTTTTCTTTTTTTTTTTAACTCTCAAGTTTTAACAACTATAAATTAGTATAAAAAAATAACAATATAAAACTATAAAAGAATATAATGTCTAAAATTCTCTACAATTATTATATATTAATTTTATAATTAATTTTAATATTTTACCAATTATTCGGTTTTTCGGTTTTTTCGGTTTTCAACCGAACCAAACCGAACCAATCCGAAGTCCAAACTTCTTCATAACTTAAAACCAAACCGAACCAAACTATGAAATGGATCGGTTTGGTTCGGTTTGGTTCGGTTTTGATTTTCGGTTTTTGGACCTTGGTTTGGTTTTGCTCACCCCTACCTCTACTTATGGTATTTTTCTTCGGCCTTCTAAGACTCTTCTGACTGGGTTTGCTGACTCTGATTGGGCAAGCTGTCTTGATGTCGGAAAATCCACCACAGGCTTTGTTATTTACTTGGGTGCGAATGCCATCTCTTGGTCGTCTCGGATACAAAAAGCTGTCTCTCGTTCTTCCATAGAGCCCGAATACAGGGCCTTGGCTTCAACCACTTCTGAATTGCATTGGTTGCAAATTTTTCTTCAAGAAATCGGTTATCACGATCTCCCCCAGCCTACCTTGTTTTGTGATAATCTTGGGGCTACTTATCTCACTTTAAATCCTGTCTTCCACAATCGCAGTAAATACTTGGAGGTGGATTTTCACTTTGTCCGTGACCGTGTTCGGAAGGGTTCCTTGTGTGTAGCTTATCTCTGCTCCAATGACCAAATTGCTGATGCACTTACTAAAGGTCTTACTAAGCAACATTTTCTCTGACTCCGTGACAAGTTGATCATTGGTTCTTCCCCTGCTCAACTTGCGGGGGGGTGTAAGAAATAATATTGTACTCAATTGTAAATTATACATTTAGACTAAGGTTATACTTGTAATTCCCTACTCTACTCTAGGGTTTGTATGTATATTCCCTTGTTTCATCAATGAGTATTACGGTTTGCCACAATCTCATAATAACATGGGAACTCCAAGATACAGTGGTTTTGGTTGATTTGGTTATTTAATTAATCATATATGCAGTTACAAGTAATTAGGCAATCAATCTTTTGATGCAAGAACATGTAACATACCCATATATATCCAATCTCTTCCTTTAGTATTTACATTTCTTGTTTCTGTTAATTAAAAGAAAAAGCAAGATTAAAAAATTGATGGAAAGAAGTAACAGTACTGAAGAGCTTGTTGGGAAGTGTAGATTCCACACAAAAATCAAATGTAAAAAAAGGTAGAAAACAAAGTGCTTTGTTTAGATGATAAGATGTTTTATCACTTCAAGAAGCACTGAAGTTTAGGATTTTGAGAATCATCACCTATCTATATAATAATTAATTAATAAGCATCAAAAACATCCTTTTTCTTGCTTTCAAAAAAAAAAAAAAAGGGGGGGGGGAGTCGTTTAGCTTCAGTTTTCTTCTTCAAGATAAATAAATAAAGAATATATCCTCCTCATGCTTTATTTAAATATATAAATAATATGAAGTGCAACATTCCAGAACCATATAAATTTCCTGCCATTCTTCAATCCCATGCCAAGTTTGGTTATTAAAAATTAATAAAAGAAGATTAAAACATATGAATAAAGTAAGAAGAAAGAAAGATAATTTGCCTGCTTTCCAAAATGCATTATTAGATATTGTTGCTATATTGTCTGACAATTCATCTAAATTAAAAAAAAAGGCACTGTTTTGGTGGTATGTTAGATGGATCAATAAATAATATTAAAAGGTGGAATAGGATTGGAAGAGGATGGGAAGAGCAGAGATGGGCACATCCTTAAATGGGAGAAAGGGATGGGGCATTCAGCATCTATTATATATCTTGACCAAAGACTCTTGTGCCATTCTTTTTCCCCATACCAACCAACTTCTCCATTTCCTCCTTCCATTAGAAAATTCTTGGATTTGTTATTCAAAAACAACAAACAAACAATACATTATTGTGTTAATGTTTTGAGTGAATTGGTTCGGTATTTGCATCTCTTAGACTTATAAGTCACTGTTTCTTAATGTTAATAGCATTTATTATTACACACATGATCGAATGAGTATATATTATACACGTTTCAAGTCTAATAGACCATTTGTATTCATGATGTGTTAGAGACAATAGAAATACAAATTTTGGACTTTACTTATTAGCATAAGTTTTAAGGTTCAATGGTGTTATATATAACATTTTGACACATTAACCTTTCTATCAATTATGTGTAGCGACTCTATGGGCCTAGAGAATACTAACTTTGACTGCATAAATGAGCTTATATGTAGAGATGAATTTATGTAACACACAACCAATTAACTTATCTTAAGCTTTAATTTACATAACTTATGTATCACTTTTTAAACTCATTTGTTTTTAATGTAAGACTATTATTTATTCTCCAACATCATCTCTCAAGTGCATATAAACCAGACCAGCTATCACTTGTCAAACATCCATTGATCTATGACTTTTGAGGCCTAAAATTAACAACAGTCTAATCTTTATACTAACCCAACAAACTCTATCAGACCTTTAAATAAAGCTTAGGATCTTACAATTGTTTTATCTTTTTCTACTTTGATACCATAAAAAGACTATGAGAGTCTTAAGAATACCAAGTCTAACAACATAAGTGAAAACATACATTTGAGATGAACACCTTGTTATACAAATTAATAGATTAAATGAAGAATGTACTTATTTAATATTTACATCTAATTTTTTTTATTGAAAAATTTTAATGGTTTCATTAATAAAAAAGAAAAAAAAATGGAAGGACCGAAGGATTTTTTCACTAAGTATAATATGGCCAATAGAGACATCAACACAATACATAAGAATCCAAACCACATTTACTTTGTAACCCCAACAGACTCCTAATGCTGACATCATGAAAATCAGACAGTGTCTCCAATTTTTACCAATTTACTCTGCCATATATTGTACATTCATGCACTAGTTAATTATTTTATTTTTAATGTACCATATATGGGGGCAGAAGTGGGGTTGGGTTCAAAAGATGCCAAATGGAAATTGAAAGATGTGTGCATAACACGGATGATGGTCTATCATTATCAAGAAATAAATATACTAATTAAGCATAGGTTATAAAGACGATGAGTTTAATTAGTTAATTAAAAAAAAAAGGGGGAAGGAATAATGATATTCTTACGATTGGAAAGGGTGTACAGTTCACTGGTTGAAACTTGAAACAGCAAGTCAAAAAAGTAAGTGGTAATGACCTGTCACACTTTCTTAGTGTCAGGGAGAGGAAATGAAAGCACTCAAAGCTCTTTTTTCTCATCATGCAAATTCATCTCACAATTTGCACATACACACTTATCATTCTGTTTAGGGTTAATTGTTATAAATTCACCTTTCATTAACATTAATTCGGTACCTAATTATTAAGGATTTTTTTTTTTTTTTTTTATTACTCTTCACTTCTTGATAAACCCTAGCTAGGGACAATATTGTCATTTGAATTAACTCTCTTGTAATGTATCAAATCCTGCTTGGTCTACTTTTTGAACATAGCCAAGCTGACCGATTAAATTTTAAAAGGATAGCATTGATTAGGGTTTGCAGCGTACAAGGCGCTGTTGATAAAGAAAAGGAAAAACTGACTAATTGGTCTCTATACCTTATTTACTTTATCCTCAAGTTTATGATGTAATTATTCTTTCATAATATGGGGTTTGCGAGACATTGAAAGTGTTAAGTCTGGTTGCAATAATGAACACATACTCACAGACTCTGTTTATGGTATTAAAGCAGAAGAAGACCTAACAGTTGAAAAATTATGGATTCATATTTAAAGACCTGATGGAATTTGGTCTAGTAGAGAAGACTAGATCCGTTAATGATCTGTGTTTCAAAGAATAATGCTAAGAAATATTTGATATGTGACAACTGTTCCTGGTCCAATTACACTCGAGAAAGAGTATTAGAAATTTCACATCGGGAATACATAAGTGTAAAAAGTAATATATAAGTGTTGTAGATTGGATTATAACATAAAACAATTGGTTTTGTATTATATGGTTGAACCACACTTATGTGATGTGCATTACTCCCTCATTAAGCAATTTACCTTAGATATTTGATAAATTTATGTATTTGATTTTTTTTTTCCAATGCAGCTCATATACAGATTCTATTATTTAATAATATTTGTCTCGTCTATTTTATTTATTGACTTTTTTTAGTGTAATATTTATTGCTTGATTTAGTCGTTGTCAAATGGAGTAATGAAAAATAATTATGATTTAAAAACAAGTAATGATTTCATGAAACCATGTAAGCTATTAAAGTTTATAGGCTTCCTATGTAATTTAAAAAATTTATATGTATTGTTATAATTGTACAAAATAAAAATTTAAGTTACTTCACGTATTATATTCGAACCTTCGATCTCAATGTCAAAAATTTTATAATATCATATGATTTAAAAGTTTAATATGATAAGTAATGTTCCATGATAACTTTTATTATCATATCTGACCAACAGAGTCTTTCTTTCTGAATCTTAAACTAAGAATTACGTTGTGAATTTAAATATATATACAAGGAATTGGTGCCAAATTAAAGTGTATCCTTGTTTTTCCCAATGAAGTTGCAGAATGAAAACAAAGAGAGACTAGAGCAGCAGCCTAATGAATGGGAAGATGGTGGTGTTATGTGTCTAATTCGGAAGGGTCAAAAAACAAATCATGTGAATTTTGGTCTTAGCTCTTGAAAATGGGATGGTGGGGTCCTTTGTAAATGTAGACGTTTCATAGAAAAGAATAATGTTGCTTATCCTCCTGTGCAAGTACCACATTAGAGACTTCTACCATGCCAGCAATTTCCCCTGCTTCTTATACACTTTGTCCATTTTTACCATACCACCTACGTACACTTCACCATTTTTATTCTAATGTTAAGCATTGTGTATTTAATTATTACATACATTACCCCTCCATCATACATTTATTATATATATTCTCAAGTTTTATGCCAACAATTTTGGACTGTGTTTAGATTAATATAATCCTCATTTTAATTTCAAGACATCACGTAGGTTCATTTTTGGCAAAATCAATACCACAAATGGTTATCATATTTATTTTCATCTTCATCTTTCGCTAGCGGCTCGGGGATATTAATTTGATCTCATTAATAAACAAAGGTAGTTACCAATATCATGAAACCATTTAACCCAAAAGTTTAAGCTAATAAGTAAGGCCCAATCACAGCTTTTATTATTATCTCTAACACTCCTCCGCACGCGAATGCCTCTTGGGCTTGAAGCATATACAACACAGGCTTACCTTAGCATGTGTTAAATTTAATCAACAAATGGAACTGCCAGGATTTGAACCATCGACTTCTAGGTCTAAGCGGTTCTGATACTATATTATGAAACTATTTAACCCAAAAGTTTAAGTTGATAGGTAAGCCTCAATCATAGCTTTATTATTATATCTGACAACCAACCCTATTCAAATACTACAAATTGAAATAAGATATATGTTTGTACTTGTCAAACATCATATATACTTATTCTTAAACCATATTTATCAAAGTTTTAAGTTACATATTTATATATTTAGTAGATTATGAAGAGATGTAGCAAATAATACCAATACTGGTTTTATCTATCAGCTTAGCTAATAGATACACCAATATAGTTTTTTGTTTTTTTTTTTTTAAACCAAGGGAAATAGAGTCACAGGCATATACTGCCGAAAAAGCAGCAGAACTAATATAGTGTTATTTCACCAAGCTATATTGAGACTCTCCATCGAATAATCCTACTAGAAATCAAACTCAAATATATTGTATATAAATAAGGCTTTCAGTTTAGATATGATATGTAGCTAACATTATCTCTCCGATTTTTGGCAGATGAATTCAACCTCGGAGTGAGTTTGTTATTGCTAACTGTTAGAGTTGGTGAACAAATTTCCACAGTAATGGTTAATTATCAGTTATCATACCAGTTGAGTTTGTTCCAACCATGATTTTCAAACCCGGACTGATAAAGGGATGGATTCATGGATTTTTAATTAAACCGGAATTGAACCGGATTTAATAAATATATTAAAATAATAATATATTTATATTATTTATATTTATAATATATAAAAATTTGAACATTTTTATTATAATTCTTTAAACTTAAGGATTTTAAACACAATATAGTAATTAAAAAAGCTCAATTTATGTAACATAATTTTTATAATTATAATTAAATGTAAATTTAATTTAAAAATTAAAATTATATTCTATTTTAATTAAAAAAACTTCAAAATAATAACCTAAATTAAATTTAATACACCTACCTCACGGTTTAAATCCATTAGAAATGCGAAACAAATCCAACATTGAAATACAAGTTTTTAAATGAGAGGATTGATTCACACGTATGTATATATACTTAGTCATGTGTGTATATATATATGTGTATGTGTGTGGCTCATTAATTTTTTTAAAAGAAAGAAAGAAAAGGCTATGTGTGGGACTGAAAACAGTGTTAATTAGCTTAGAGTGTCAGAATGGGAAGAAAAGAAAGAAAGAAAGAAATGAAAGAGACATAATTTGGGCGTCAGAAGAGAAAGGTAAAGAGAAACTGAAGCCAGTGGTATAATAAGAATCAAGAATATTATTAATAAGGTTTGGTGTTGCAGAGAAACGGGTAGAAACACTGTAACATATTGAAATTAAAACATACAGCAGCGAGTTATAATTAATTAAATGAATGATAAAGAGTACGTAATGGAGTGTGATTAGAGCAGGAAAATAAGAGAGTAAGTGGGCCTTAAGAAATCATTTTGGTAACATTTAAAAGCACGATTAATTACAATAGTACAATATATAAATTAAATTAAAGAGAGAGAAAGAGAGGTATAAATGTGAGATTTCCCTGTTGGTAGGGTTATATAAGGAAGCATAGGATGTTAACCTCTGCCTTCTTTTAAAGCTACTTGCACTCTACACTAGGCAAAACTAAAATAAAATTTAAAAAAAAAAAAAAATTTGATAATAATGGAAGATCATCTCTCCCCATTACCTGTAACTCATCTCCTTCAACACACCCTAAGAAGCTTGTGTATTCATGAAAATTCTCAATGGGTTTATGCTGTTTTTTGGAGGATCTTGCCTAGGAATTATCCACCCCCCAAGTAAGATCATTTAATATCTTTTCTTTTTATAATTCTGATTGATTGATTATACGGAATAATTGAATCATTTAATTAATCTTGTGTTAATTTGAATTTGGTTTATAAGATGGGACGGGCAAGGAGCATATGACAGGTCAAGAGGAAACAGAAGAAACTGGTAAGTTATTAAATTTGGTTTTGATCTCATAATGCTAAAATGGATATTGGATTTTGACAGTTAGTACCATAATTAATGTAGAAATTAAATGAGTGCAGGATACTAGTTTGGGAAGATGGGTTCTGCAACTTTTCAGCATCAGCAGCAGGAGAAATGAATAATCCTAGTGATCAATGTCCAATTTCTTCATCTGTTTACGGCGAATTTCAACCCTATCATCAAGGCCTTCAACCTGAGCTTTTCTTCAAGATGTCCCATGAAATCTACAATTACGGTGAAGGGTATATTCTACTCTTTAAATTCTTATTTTTTATTTATTTAGAAAAATATCCATGAATTTCAAACATAATTTGAAGTGCAGATTGATTGGGAAAGTAGCTGCTGATCATAGTCATAAATGGATACACAAAGAACCAAATGATCAAGAGATCAACTTTTTGTCATCATGGCATAACTCAGCTGATTCTGTATGCACCAGATCTCTACCTACCTCCTTAATTCATTAATTAATGAAATCTTGTTTGCAAGAAAATAAAATATCAATTTATTCATGAATTTGTTTCCTACAGCATCCTAGGACATGGGAAGCACAGTTCCGGTCTGGTATAAAGGTACAGCATATAACTTTTTATCATCAGATCTACTTATAACTTAATTAATCCTAATTAATATCTTAATCTGCAGACCATAGCTCTAATTGCAGTTAGAGAAGGTGTGGTCCAACTAGGGGCTGTCCACAAGGTAACTGAATTGGTCAACTGTCCTTTGATTTTGCAAAATTTGTTAATCAAATCTAGTCCATTAATCAATTAATGTGATTAATTAAAGGTAATAGAAGATTTGAGCTATGTGGTAGTACTAAGGAAGAAATTCAGCTACATAGAAAGCATACCAGGAGTACTATTACCACACCCATCTTCATCTCCATTTCCTTTAAAAATGGATGGATACACCACACAAGAAGCAGCAGCAGCAGCTTGGCATAATTATCCGGCCGTCACCGGCATTGCACCACAGCCAGCAGAATTTTATGACCATTTCAATCAACTCCAATACAAGATAACTCCTTCTATGAGCAGCCTTGAAGCCCTTCTCTCCAAGCTCCCCTCGGTGGTTCCTCCGCCTCCTCCTCAGGCCGCCGCCTACTGTGAATCTCCTGCTCAATCTCATTATGTGTCCATTAGTCAAAGACCTCATCATCATGTGGAGTTCATTGGAACGGAGAATAATAATAATAAGATAGCGAAAGAAGAGATTGATCATGAAGATTATAATAATAAATTAAGTGAAGAACATGATTTGGGGGAGAGTAGCAGTTCAATTTCTGCTGCTTACCGGAGACAGCAATTTCAACATCACCGTCAGCAGCAGCAGCATGATTTGAACGTTAGCAGTAGCAGAATCAATGATGGGTTTTTTGAGTAATCCATCTGTTGTTAATCAACGGTAATTAATTATAAAGTGTAGATTGATTTCTAGCTAATTAATTAAGGTAATGTCTAACATTATTATTGATTAAGCTTTAATGTTTCTAGTTAGTTTTCAGTTATCATTTTGATCATATTTCTATGAGCTGAAAATGAAAGCTGCTAGCTACTCATCCTTATATATGATTCCTAGATATGTCGTTAGATTAATGATCGATTAATCCTACTATATTTTAAAGACATATATATATATATATATATATATATATTGCAGAAGAATTTTATATAGTATTTAATGTGCTTAATTAATAAAGGCTTGCTACTAACATTTTTTTTTTCCGTTTTCATCACTTGATGGTACATATAATTCTACCCTTTCTCCATAAAATTATATTATGTTATCTATGACATATTAATATTATTCTTCGTATATTGGTAAATGTTTATTGGACAATATAAAATCAATCTTTCACTGATAAATAGAATTATCAAGATTTGAATCCCATATCACTTAGTCTGGAAGGTTCTAATTCTATCATATTAAACAACCAATTGATGTTAAAATTTAAGATGATGTGTAAAGCTTAAAAAAATAGTATGTACATCATATAAAATATGTGTGATAAGCTAGATGTGTCTAAGATATAGAGAATTTAAACTACTAACTATACGTGTTACATGCATATTCCCGCAGAGAACACAAGATTAAAAAAAAAATAAAAAATAAAAAAAAATTCAAAATTTAATTGTATATAATGTTTAGACGATTTTTATGAAATCTTAAAATAAAGAAATTGAGGTGAGGAGAGATTGTTATGGATTCAAGGGACTAAAACAGAAACAAAGTCATATATTTACACAAAAACAAGGCGATGTAGAAGGAAAAAGCTTATACTCGTCCACCCCATATATGTGGTAATGGTGTCACAACAAAATACTCAAACACCCAACCGAAGCAACAATGGTAACTCAAGCATCTATGTTTAGACATCCCGCCACCGATTTGTTGGGTTTTCTATCCATGAGAAAGCATTTAGGATTCTAAATAATATAATAGGTTTGAGACTCCTATAGAAATAAGTAGGATAAATGATATAAGAGGATATAATTTTTAAACAGTTGTGAATAAGAAGCAGAAAAGAAAACCAAGAAAAAGAGAAAAAAGAGTGTTCTTGAAACCATTTTCTTCCCCTATCCACTAGCTGCACTATTTACATTTGTCGAAGTTCCAACTGTTAGATCGCAGTGAAATTTGAGCAAAGGCTTCCTGACATTTTAATGGTGGACATCGTCGTCGAAAGTCTGGAGGGTATTTTAGTCCAAGGGACAGATTATATGTAAATTGGTGTATTCTTGGTCTTTTCTCCCATTTTATTTGATTTCCATAGTTCTTGATAATGTATTCCAAGAATATGAGATTTATGTTGTATGTCTCTAGTTCATCTAAGGAAAACTTGTTGTAATTGTCCATTATTGGTTAATAGTGGAAAATTAAGCGGTTTAAAGGTTTCGTGGTTTTTACTTCTCGGTTGAGAGGTTTTTTCACGCAAAAATCTTGCGTGTTGTGTTTGTACATTGTTTCGTTTATTTCTTGGTATATTTGCTCTAATTATAGTTTCTTCAAAGAATCATACGAGTCGGGAAAAAACTCACAACTAAAATTAATTCCGCATTTGTTATTGCCGTTGTGGTCCTTTTTATTTTTCCATCATGACTTGTCCAGATTAATGTTACAAAGAAATTTTCACAATTACTAGCATAAATATCCATCAAAAGAGGAATTGAGACGAAAATTCACCAAAATTTCCATCACAAAATTAAATGTATATGGAAAAAAAAGTCTTATACACTGACCGAAAATCGGCTAACCCTCCGTGGACATCCTAATCCACTCAATCAATGTCTTTAAAATACTATCGCAGTAACCCCTTTTTTCTTGTACAGATGTGTGTATATTTTTGTAAGAAAAAGTTTAAGGAGTATGTTTATTTATTTTATATATATATATATATATATATATATCAATTCCTTGTCTATGAAATGAACTCAATAGCAACAATACATTACTACACATGTAGTGACTTAGACTTGGTCTATAATAAAGTCGGAACAGTGCGTGGAGGTATGAAAGTGGAACAGCAGAAGGGCAAGAAATGTGAAGTTGGTTAAAGATGAAAATATAAATATAAAATATGTGAAAGAAAAACCAAAGAGTTAGACACATTAATTACTAATGTCGTTGAATTCGAAATTAAATTCTGCCAAATTCCAAAATCCTCATGTCCGATAGTTGCCTAATCTATTAGTTTGTTTTTCATGAATCACGTGGCCCAGTTAGTTTTGAAATAATCTCACATTTCAAAATAACTACCTCTTCATATGTTTGTTTGGATTTCAACTACTTGTTGGAACTGTCCTCTCACCGCATCAATTTTCGCATTCTCCACACCCTTAGCCTCTAAATATATTTCAATCTTTACAAATTAATACTCCTTTTTTCCCTATATATATATATATATATGGTCCCATTTCACCCACCTTTATGTCCTTTAAAAAATATAAATACTAATTTTGTTTGGGCACAAGATCTAGCATATGAATTTGCTTAATAGATTTCTACTTAAATTTGATAATTATTCGTTATTATGTTTCGAAGAAATATTTAGTGAACAGTTTTTTATATTTTGTTAATAAAATTATAATTTAAAAATTTAAAGTATATTGAAAAATTAAAAATTTAATTATAATTTGTAAAAAAAAATGCAAATTGTAATTTTAGGTTTTTCAGTGAATGATAAAATTCATTGAATTATATGCGATTATAGTAGAGTCCGGATAAATTGACCTACATGTGTTGAACAACAAGCCGCCTGAACAAGACATTGACAACTTGGTTCGCAGATCATTCAACATGAACAAAACTAACATCTCTTATTTGACAGACTAGCTCTAAACAATCCTCTTGAACATAACCAAGTGAAGTTTGATTACAAATGGACTATTTAAAGCATCTACAATTCCCTTTGCATCCAACTCAATGATAATAGAAAAAAGATTCGTTTCCTTGATCCATTAGGCTTCCCGACAAGTCATTGCCTCCACCTCGGTTGCAAAAATATGCTTCCGTCAGATGGGCACTTTGAGCCGCTCTCATATTACCATTTGAATCACGGACAACTCCTCCAAAGCCACATGTCTATCTTGCCCAAAGAATCCGGCATCAACATTACTCTTTGTAATTTATGGTTTAAAACTATTAAAAAAAAAAAACTTTTTTTATATAATAAAACTCGTATTATTTCAAAAAGATAAAAAAATACATCACAAACAAAAGGAAAAAAATTCCAATCTAGACCCAAATTAAAGCAAGACAACATATTCTACAAACAGGAAAAAAGAACCACAAGGGGTAATAATAAATCCATAAATAGTAAAAACATAAAATAATTACTTAGACCATAAACTATAATTTCAAGAAGATCTCATTGTTCTCGATCGATCCACTGTTACTAGATTACAATTACAACAAAATCTCTAACGCTATAATCCTTTCTATTAAATAAATCTGAAAAGATCTTTCTAAAAAAATGCATGCACCATGACTGAAGGTGTTTGAGAGAATAAAACGCTTCCGCTCATTGTGTTAAACTTGAAAGGATGTAACTAAACCAAGTAAATAGTGAAACAAAGATGTTAATCCAGCAATTATAGATCGATTTTCAATGAAGTATATTCAATCAAATCACTATAAATAAAATGAAAAACGAAAAACAAAGACACAAAAGAAAAGGATGCAGGAGGAATACGTCCTCAAAAATTGAAACTCTAGAAGTGTTTTCTTTTTAGAAAAAGAAAAAAAAAAGGGTGGGAAGGGTATTAAAGTATTAAAAAGTTCAAAAATATTCATAGGGGCTTTAGAACAGTTTATCAATATGTAATAATTGTCTACAAACTATTGAGCGCACATCTTTCTTCGAGCCATTTCTCAAATTCTTGTCACCGTTCTTTTTCTTAACAGCTTAATTTAACACTAGGAAACCCAACATCCTCCATGTTTGAATTATAGGCAGCACAACAGCTCTTGACTTTTACCTTCTTCGTCACCCGTCCAAAACTAATTTATAGAAAAATAAATCATCCTCACAATTCTACTTTCCTACCCAAAGAACTAACCAACAATTCTTCAACATATATAAGCAAGTTCTCTGGCAACATTCAAATTACAACCCTTACTCTCCATTTCAAATCGTAAAACGAAAATGCAAAAACACTAACATCATTAAAAAAAAAAAAAAAAAAAAAAGCTATCAACAACGAAATCCAAAAACCTAAAGAAAACAACTAATTAAGAAAACCAAGATTCAACAAGCGCATACTAAAAAAAAATAACAACTTGAACAACTATTAACCTCTATAAAAGAAAAAAGAAAAAAAAATAGATAAAAAGACCATTAATGAAAAACAAAAAATCAACCATTTGGAAAAACCTGCTTAAAAAAATATTTAATTAAAAATTCCTGGTAATTTTCTCCAAAAGGTTAGAGCTTAATAGCCAAAATCCTAATAATTAAATAAAATAGCTGTCATGTCAGAATACATTGTGCCAATTTCGTACCACCAGAGTTAAAATCCATCGACTATCGACTTTATGAATCGACTCCATATTGGTGTATAGCATTATCAAAAATATAATTTTGACATTGAAACCTAACCAATTTAAAACGTAAAGAACAATCTATCTTCAGAGTACCCAGCCTCATTTGTGCTACTTTAATTCGGTCAGATGTCGCATCAGTAATAGCAGCATTCCTGCTTAGTTCTAACTCTGAATCGAAGTCTTATGAATCTTCTCTTATGGGTATTCTGCTATGTCATCTCAATTTGAAATATAGAGAATCCAATTATATGTCGAATTTAATATCAAACTACTATTGTGATTGAATTAAATCTACATATATTCATTCATCGGTGTTGAGCTCATATCTGTAAGCCGTCAGTGGAAAAGTGATTGGAATCTAATTAAGTTGCAAAGAGATCTCAGTAAGACCATCAAAACAGCAGATTGCGTTATAAAACGTAATCAAAGAAAAACGGACGCAGAGACCCACTAATCATCAGAAGCTAAACCTCGTTGGACCATTGTTCCATCATCCAACAATGCAAGAAAACAATTAATTATTCATTAATTTGAACTCGAAAATAATACACCGACACACCAGGAGATGAATTCCATTTTCAAAAACAAACAATTCAACTGATACTGATTGGCATCAACAAATATGAAATCAAGTGACTTATCATTATTAGGCAATAATCGTCAGAAGCTAAACATTCTTGCATAATTGCTTCATCGTCCAACAAGGCAAGAGAGCAATGAAGCATTCATTAATTTGAACTTAATAATAATATCGTATACAAACAGAGATGAAGAATTTCGTTTTCAGAAGCAAAATGAGGGCATCAAGAAGTTCAACGAGTAAATCAACCTACAGAGCGTCCAAGTAAACATGCTCATAAACAAAAACAACATATTGGAGAAGGGTAAACAAGTGAAAGCTGAAAAATTTTCATGTGATAACAGGGTTATAAAAATAAAAATCTTTTTTAAAACTAAATTTCAAATCTAAAATTGAAGACTTTATGGGCAGATTGTGTAAAAAAAAAAATAACTTTTATCAGCTTTTCCACAACATAAGATATCAAGCATTGCTCATTAGCATTGCAATCACAAAAATAAGGACTTCAATGATATTTTTTGTCTGAACTTTTGGGATCAACATCACTTCAAATTGTCCACCTAATGAAATGCTGCTACTTCATCCTTGAAGTGTTTAAGTAGGCTCTCAATACTCATCACTGAGTGATCAGCCTTGTCTCTCACACGCACGCTCACCTGCAAATTAAAAATGATATCAGACATGATTTTGCTCGTGATTCGAAGTTTAAAAAAGAGAGAGAGAGAGAGAGAGAGAGAGAGAGAATTTTCTAGGTTATCCATACAACTTTTATGCAAAATCTAAAAAACAATAATCCTTTGTACAGTATGCACAGATTAACTAAGTGCACAGGCCTGATTTTCTAGGTTATCCATGAAACTTTTATGCAAAATTTTACACAACAATAATCCTTTGTACATAGATTAACTACTAAAGGTAGTTGCTCCGATGCAAAATTTCAAAACTACCCAACACATTCATCAAAAACGGAAGAAAAGACTCGATAGCATAAAACTAGCTACTAAAGTTCTATCAGATCTTATCCTCAGAAAATAACAATGCATCTAAAGGATTACTAATCTTATCTAGATCAAGAACTGAATAAGATCTAGATAAGATGTTAACCTGAGTACAAAATTCATCTCAACTAAAATTAAATATGGCACATATTAGTATTAAAATGGTATACATATTAGTTCTAGAAAAGCTCCAACTACTAATTACTTGGATACTATTGTGAGGTACCTGTCCAGTTTTCGCTTCCTCTTCCCCAACCACTAATATATAGTTGTACTGTGCAAGCTGAGCTTCTCGTACCTGCAAGAAGCCACAGATATCAGTGCACAAACTACATCACATTCCAAACAACCAAAACAGCTTATCATCTCTAATACCATCAATATTTTAGAATGACAATTACTAACATCGCTGTTAATTTTAGTAACAATTCCAACACAACCTTCTAGAACTTGATATTGACAAGTAAAAGGAAACTAATGCTAAATACCAATAACCGGGGAAGATGAGTTCCAGATTAAGTAATAGATAAATCAATTCAATTCTCTATCAATAAAATAAATAAATGATAATTCAATTCTCTTCTTCACTAATTCCCCATCAACCAAGTTGAAACCCCAAGTCCCATATTCTATACAAATATGTTCCATTAACATTGATAGCATTTCAACCATTAGTATTATCTGAGTCTCAGCTGTTTTGCAACAGAAGTGCAACGCCCAGTTCCAATATATTAATCATAACCTCTGTCAATAGATCTTATAATGGTTAAACTTAAGAGGGGAAATAACTTTTAAAAATAGAATGCACTGTTGTCATGACTCATGAGAAACTTCCTCTTACATTTTTCTCATGAGCACCTTCTTTTGACAGGAATGAAGTGATACTGTCACTACAATGAACTTGCCTTTTGCACAGTAGTTAACATGAAACACATCCAGGTATATGCCATAAGGAACCAGTCACCAGTTTTAAAGCAGGACAATAGTGATACAGAATTCAACCATTGGAGTTAAAAGAAGATTATATCAGAAGACCAAGATTTGTGTGTGTGTGTGTGCGAGCGTGTGTGCATACAACTTTGATGCTAAGGAAAAATAAGCACCTTTTTCTGAATCTTTCTGTCTGTTAAGTCAACATCAACGTAATAACCCGCTTTATGTATCTGACCCTGCACCTGTGAAACATGTCAAGGAAACATATCACTTTGGGTTTCTTCTGGGAGAAATTAGGATATTTCAATCATTACACTTGACTTCCTATCATATCACACTCCAAAATCAACAATGAAATAAGCATTTCTAAACTGTTGGTCTGCAAATTGGTAACAAAATGAATGTACAATTGATAATTCATGCAAACCACAGATATACATTGCAGAAATAGGGCTGTCGGCAAACCATGTAAACTTTCACCCAAACTGACTTCTGTATTAACAATTAAAATGAATTGTCACGGAGGTGGTGAGATATTGCACCATTACAAAGAAGGAAAAAAAAAAAAAAGTGGTAGCTCAGCAAGGATAAGATCTAAAACTTAAAAGTACTCCTTCAAATATGTCCTAAAATTTTCATAAGAGCTCATTTGGGATTTCGCCCAGTATTAGTAGTCCTTGAGAGCCATGAAATGCATGCTTAGGTCAGATATTTTCCTGATAGTAACACAAGTAAATGATTAAAATTTGGTTCTGGCTGTTCCAGTCTGCGCAGGATTCTTTGGTTCAGGATACCCAACTTCCATGGGATTTTGATTGAGGTAAGCAAATTTGGGTTGTTTGGGTTGACGTTGCAAATACAGATTTTAAAGAGCTCAGCTTTTTCAAAAAAACATGTAAAATTAGGTTAAGAAATAACTACCAACTAACAGTGTTGTCAGAAAAGGAGAAGCTGAATTTCAGGTCAGTTCCATAATTTACTTGGGAGGGATTAGTTTCTGAACATCCCAATATACGAGTGGAAGTGTGACAAGGAAAGTAACATACAACCAAAGCATCACAACATGAGAATGAACTTTATGTTGCTAATATCATACTACCACGAAAAGATCACAATACGAAGGGAAAAAAGATGGAAGTTTCACAATGTGAAAAAATTTGGGTGCATATTTTGGCAAAGAATTATATAATGCATGAATGTGAACTGTGCAAATCAATAGTTGTCATATTTTCCAGTCAAAGAGCACACGAGCTAACCTCAACTGCGTAATCCTGAGATTTCTCTGACACAGGGCAGAGAATTGCTTGACGAGGACTGAGCCAGAAAGGCCATTTCCCCTTGTAATGCTCCAATAGTATGGCAAACATACGCTCAACAGACCCTAAGATGGCTCTGTGTATCATAACAGGCCTTTCCCTCTTGGCTTCATCCTCTGCTGAGTATTCCAACTCAAAACGATCTGGAAGCTGAAAGTCAAGCTGTAACCAAAAACTTTATTAAGTGCTAATTGTATAAAATGCCAGAACAGGAAAGACACCCTATCTAACACGAAACAAACTTAACCTGCAATGTGGCACACTGAAATTTCCTATTCAGAGTATCAGAGACGCTGATATCTATTTTAGGCCCATAAAAAGCTCCATCGCCTTCATTGATCTGTATAATTCAATCCAAAACTTGAGCATCGAGTGGCAACAGCGAAAAAATATAAAGTATTTTTATCCAGGAAAACAAATCAGGCACCCTGAGGATCCTATAAAGTATAATCAAACAGAGTAACCAAAAGATGTCAGGTACAACTTAGTTTGAGAGTAGAACTAGGAAGTTCTTATATTGCTCAGCAAAGCAAAGCGACAAGGCATGAATTTAAGTTTCAAGTAAAATTCTCAAAAGTCATACGACTCATTATTAAAATGCAGCCAAGTCAAGGCAAAATGTCAAGAAACTATTGTTTGGAAGAATTACAATTCAGCAATTAAAATATTTCAAATTGGTACAAAAGAAACAGGTATGAACAAAAGTACCTGCCAAGGCTTCCCGAAATTATCCAATGCTTCTTTAAGAGCAGCTTCAGCTTTATCCCATGCTGCCAAATCCCCTAGGTATTTCTCAGGCCTCTGCAATTGAGAACAGTATGAATGTGTAAAATGTAAAATTCACATTCTCCAAACAAGCCACATAAAGCCCTCCATGAATTATAAAATGCAGGCATGCAAAACAGAAGGAGCAGGAAAAATGTCAAATGGGCAACAATCAACTGAGCTTACAACATGGTTTCCCAAATTGCAATCCGAACATAGTACTGGGAAATGTAAGGATATATGATGATGTAATTTTCCACAGAAACTTTCCTAAGCATGCAGAATATATTGAAGATATTCAAATTTGCTTTTCATTCAAATTGCCAAGCCAAACATAGCTCTACTGGAAAAAGATAAGGACAGATAATTGGAGTCTAAGATACTAAAGGTATTGGCAAATGTATGGAAGTATGACGATGCAATTCGGCAGAGAAACTTTCCTAAGCCTTGCAGAATATATTTAAGTTTCTCAAACTTGAGTTTCATTCAAAAGTATTTGCAGAATATTATATTGTTAGAAGCATTTCAGTCAAAATATATATTCAGTGCCATGTCATTACTAAAACTGTTTCGTATCTGCACGGGTGCATAGTAGCCAAAGAAGCAGTAAGATCCTAATTGAAAAAAATAATATAGGGAATTGACATAATAAAATAATTAAAAAAAAATCAAATAGGTCACTGAACTAAAACTACATTTCCTTAAATCATATTATGCTTCATCATGATCTACTAAATATGCAAACTTCATAAGGGAAGTTGAAAATCATCATACCGTAGATAGCTTCAAGTCATAAGAGAATCCAAATATTTTATAAGCATAATCAATGAAGTCTAAGACGCCCATCACTTCATCTTTTATCTGAAAAAAAAATTATCAAGAAACGATTGACAGACTCTGTTAGAAAATGACAATTTTGTTTAGTATCAATAAAATTTGATTTACCTGTGACTCCCTACAGAATATATGAGCGTCATCCTGTACCCAAAACATACAATGAAAAAAAGATCAAGTCCACATTAACTAATAAAGAAAATAAACTGAATTCCGAAAGTTAAATGCCAATATTTTATATGTAATTAAAAATAAATCAAAATCCACATCCCAATGAAACAATACTACCTGATTTGATCAAGCCCAAGTAATGAGTATGTGAAGTGAGAAAAGAAAGAAAGAGAAAGGAAAGGACGTAAGAATTAAAACAGAGAGAGTAGAGATAAGTAGATGACAAGAGAGAAAGATTAACAAAGACTAAAATTAAGGAGTCGTAAAGAAACTGTAATACTCATACTGCATATTGTTATCTGAGTGTAACAATAACTTTAATATATTTGATGAAAGCTTAGAAACACTGTAATTAACTACCTCCAATTAACCTAACAAACTAAATGCCCACTAATCCGATAATTTAGATGGTAAACAAACAGCAGTAGAATGTAACAAACTGACAACAGTATGCAAAACTATGATTTCCTTTGTACTACTTACATCCTAACACGAAGTCACAAGATAACCAGTAACGATAAATCTTGAACCAGACAGAATTTCAAAATCATAAATTAGGTAGAGGTCAGTTGTTTACTCCTCCAACAATACCTGCTGAAATCTTCGAACGCGTGTTAATCCCGTGAGTGCTCCACTTGCCTCATTGCGATGCAATGCCCCAAAATCAGCCAGGCGAAGAGGAAGTTCTGCAAATACACAAAGCGATCAAGATAATGGATATATGCAATAGCAGAATGTTATATGAGTACAGCAATAAGAATGTCACATGTTTGAAGCCAAATAAAAACTAAAATTCTCATAGTCAGCTTGTAAAAGGTTCTAATACTTGCATGGAAATAATTGACTCGTCAGAATCACATTAGTGAATTCACATAGCTTTTCGTATTATTCTCATGGAAGAAGTTACCAGATGCCATGCATATAATACTTCAAATTTCACATTGGACAATCTTTAATGTATAATATGAGAAAGAAAACAAAATAACTACTAGATAAAGATTTCATAAATAATTTCATCAGAGTTGTGAACAACCTCCTTAAGAAAGATGACATAATATCCACACAGCTGAATTGGGGTCTATATGGCCAACAAGGAGGAGAAAGAACAGCTATGCTATAGTATACAATTTTAACATACTGTTGCTAAGATTGTACTATTCTCAATATGAATCTCATTATTCAGTCACTTCTCTATTGTTAAGGCTCCAAGACCCTAGTACTTAAAAGTTTAACAATTAATTTCATTTCCACCAGCAAAAAGTAGTCCCTGAAATCTATTCAGTCTTCGAGTGTTTAGCTTCCACCCACCGGCTTTTCACACTCACTCCTCTTTCTTTCTTTTCATTGTTTATGAAATGTCGGCGATCTCAGCAAAGTAAGGATAGTTCTAACTCTCTATTCCAGCCTTACAATTTAGCCGAGGATCCTTTGTTCTTATTATATTATTTGCTCAGTAATAAAAGAGAGTTTTTGCAGAAGAACACTTAATAGGATAATGTAAACTTAGAAAAACTGTTGTTTCATTTTGTAAGCACCTGATAACAAAAACAAGAGATGTTAGAATAACTGATAAGAGATTATAGCAGAACCCAGTTTCAAATTAGTGAAACAATAGTTCTATAGATGTTAAATTATATCATATTTTGATGTATTTTACCTAGTTATATGTCATTATTTTATTTTGATAAAATCTGAGAATTCATGACTAATCTTACAATTTCAATCTAATTCTCAACTCAGGGTTCACAAAATAAGAATTTCCATTTCAATATCTATCGAATCATGTCAAAACAAACATGGATGAAAATATATCCTTTGGAAATTAAGATGGAAAAACTTACCTCTATACGAACGCACTCTATGTTGAAACATCACACAGTGCCCTGGGCAATTCATCGGTTTTAGGCCAAACTCTTGCTTTTCAATCTGGTTCCAGAAAAACAACCACCATATTTGGTAATCAGAAACATATGTGAGAAAGTTCTAACCATTAATTATTTTAAGAGGTTTTACTTTGCGTCAAAAAGAAAACCAACTTTGAGGGTGGGACACACTCATGCAAAAACCTGCCCATGAATCCATGTAAAAAGAAAAAAAAAAGTTTGTAAAACACAACCCAATGCCATTCGCTTATTAAAAGATTTCCCCAAAACCAATTCGGCTTGTAGCTCAATTGGTACACAACAGTAAATGCAAGTGGGCAGTCTCGACACCGATCTGCTTCAAAATCCCATAGACCAAAAGAGGTTTCAACAAAAAATAACCTATGTAGCACCCTATTCCTATTTCAATGAGTTGATAAATTATTAGCATCAATAGATCATCTATAAGCACCTTATAATTACCCGTTAAAAAGCAAGTTTGATAGAACTCACCTCAAGCAAAAACATATTCTCCTTATAATTTGCAGCATGGCCAGATGTCTCCCAAAGTTTCATGTTGTAAATATTTGGAGACTTAACCTGCCAAAGACCATCAATTAAAGCAATAAATATAAGGATTATATTTATATGCAACTGACTACTAGCATGGGCTCCTAACCTCTTCATAGCCTCTATCTCTGTATTGACCTCGTATAAACTCCATTAGTTTGTTATAAATTCGAGTTCCGTGTGGAAGGAAAAACCAACTTCCTGGACTGGTACCACAAAAGATGCCACACTGTAATGTCTTTCAAGCTATAGATTTATTTGATTTGTTAACTAGGACAATGAACAACCCGTTCATACCTTAATGGGTGACAAAAGAAGAGCTCCTGCTTTGTGCCAACCAACCTATGATCATATTTCTTTGCTTCTTCTAGATGTTGAAGGTATTCCTGCAGAAGGAAAAACAAATTGTTTGAAAAGAAAATGACACTGAGAACCAAAACACATAATGGTGCTCTGTTATCAAGTCATCCACCAGACAGTTTAAATCATCAAAGCATCTTTTATATATATCCTTATGCTAACAGCAATATCTCTTGAAAAACACAAAACAAGATTTTGATATTACGACAAATTTCTTTCATTTACTTAAGCCAGATTTTCGAATCTCTTAACTAAACCCGACAACCAAGCAACTAAAAGTCTTGATACTTGTCTAAGACCTCAAAATTGAAAAGCACTGCAATACTTAAGTCCTTGCTAGTTCAGCTTGAGAAACTACTATAGTTTAATTCCAGCATTAACTCGGCATAATACTAATTGCAAATTTTTGAAGTCACAGCAGAATGTTCCCCATAATGATGGAGCAGACGATTTGGTTTTTGAGAGTGTCATTATTCCCCAGACCCTCATGGAGCAGGAACTTATATTTCATCACCAATATGCAGATACTTATTTTACAGAAACGTACGAGTGAACATCTCTTTTTGCAACTCCATTTACCAACTCCAAATTTCTAACCTCTTTCTCAGGTGCTTAATGTATAATGATTAATATATCAGAATAAATATTAATTTGTTATGTAGCAAATTGCACCCTGAAAGCAATACTCAGTCCACTTTGAATACCTTAAATTGAAGTTGATCACATTGCACAAGATTAAGAATCAGTCAGAAAAGACTGGAAAAAAAAAACAGAAAACAACAAATATTGCATCTTAGAATACACAAACATAGATGTTTGATCAAATTGGACCAAACAAAAAGTGAAGACAAGACCATATGAGTAGCCAAAATCTATTACTAAAAAAAAGAAATTAGGGGGTGGCAATTTCTGACACGATAACATAATTCATAGAGAAAACCTGATCACCACAACATCTAACACGATTATCATTTTATTACATTAACACATTTATATCATATATAATCGTAGAGAATATATAAATAGCATAACAGGATTACAACGCAACCACCCAAATTTTCACCCCTAAAAGAAATACAAAGGCTTCAACAGCTGAGAAGCAAACTCTTATATGGGTGATGAGAATAGGTTATAACCAACCAAATCTTTTAAGAGCAAACAATTAGAAAATAACCTTTAAGCGCTTTTGATCAGGATAGGATATCCCATAAACTCTCTGTAAACTTTCACGATCTTTGTTACCCCTCCAATATGCTGAGGAAGCCTGAAATTGTAAATAGATTCGTATAGCAGATCTTGATTTATAAGGAATCAAACACAAAATACAAACAGCAAGAAGTCAAATGTAACCTTCAAACATGCAAATGCTTTCACAAAAGATGTATTTGGTATGTGGGGTCCTCGACACAAATCTACTAAGGGACCACATCTATATACAGTTATAGTTTTGTCTGCAGGAAGATCATTGATGATTTCAACCTGACAACATGTACACATATACAGTGAGAAAAAAGAAATTAGAATAAGAGCAGAGAAATTTATTTTGCAAGTATGACATATCATTAAACTTACCTTAAAATTATTTTCTGAGAATAATTCAAGTGCCTGATCTCTTGATACTTCAATTCGTTCAAATGGTTGCTTTTCCTGTAATTTAAAAGATATTGAATCGGTTAATTACATCAAACAGTAACATTATAAATATTTTTCTAGCATATATGAAAGACAAACTTGTGGTGGCTACATCTTAGCATTTACAAAATAGTCCGTGTATCTTTTCCCTGAGAGAATATGAAGAACTTAACAGCCAAAAAGTCTTAGGAAAGATTGCATATGATGCTCTCCCACTTAAAAGACCTTTGGAAGCAAATAGGACAGATATAAGCAAAGCCTAAACAGAGGAAAAACAAGGCCAAGAAACACTAACTCACCAATAAGACAAGTTCTTTCTTTGGCCAAAGCATAAACACGTATCCAGTCAAATACTTTGACTTTTTTTTCATAAAATTAAATATAAATGAAAAAGAAGTTTAAATGACAAAATTTAGGCTGACTTCAGCAATCTCCAAGTATATTGGATTTTTTAATAATGCATCTAGCAAGAATAGACATACAGGCAAGTAGAGAAGAAAAAAGGACCAGTTACTAGTTGACCATCTCTTTGTTTGGCACTAACAAGGTATCATATTTCTCACAAGAATGCATCAGTTATGACCATGTTTGTTTTCCCAAAAAATATTGGTTAGACTTCTGCATGCAACTGTAACCCCAACCCTTAATTTGTTAAACATTTTTAACTTTTTAACCCTTCAAAGCAATTCTTGAGATGTAGCAACTAGAATGGCACACTTCACGATGATGTAGAATAAAAAAAGCCAATTACAATAGCAGTAATCTAAAGGTTACTTTACAATGTAGAAAGTAGAGAAAGAAAAGAGCAGAAACTGTAATAACAATGCCGGAAACATATAGTATGCTAAGAGAACAGAATGTAATTATACCGAAACTGCTTTTAGTGCCCCAGCTTCAATTTTCTTAAAATGATCTTCATTCAAGCCCAAATCACCATAGAATGCATCATAATAAAATCCCTGCAAATATATTTTGAACTTCATAATAGGGAACAACACTTGCAGTTGCCAAATGTAACAACTGAAGCAGCAACAGAAAGCAAAAGAAAGCATATGCAATGAAACCTAACCAAAAACTTATAATGCAGGCCGGAAGAAGCATGATTACCCTTTCATTCTAACAATATATTCTCTAGTCCAAATGCCTAACATTTATGTTTACCTGCTCAAAAGTATGATTTTGCTCAGCAAGTAACTATTTAAAACATTTGGGGCGGAAAGCAGGCCACGCTTTACATATCTCAAACGTATGCTACAGTCTCCAAGTCACCACCAAAGAGCAAAAGCCACCACTGTCATGCTATCACCAAAAGGTCTTTGCAAAAAGCCAACAACTTCAATTGGGAAAAATAAAAAAGGAGATGGGGGCTAGTAAATATAACCCTTGACCATTTCAACAGATCCCTTATTACAGACTTGTTGAGAATGATTTGGATCTAGTTCATGGTCTATTAGAAGTAGAAGGCGCTCTGGTGGCATCCCCAAAAGATTGCAGTCAGTTTGACAATTGTTGAGTGACATTGCTTCTTTGGCCCGAACAAAGGAGTTCCTTAGATATGGTGCAAAATGGATCTTATTCTAACCTTGATCAGAGATTTCTCTCTGAAAAATACGAATAAGAGTTTGAAGAAGAGGAAGGAGGAGGAGTCCTCAACCAGCAACAGATAGAAAAATCAACCTATTATCAAGTAAGTTTTATATTCCTTTAAAGAAAACCAGATTGCATAGGCTCCAATACTGCTATCCTTTGACGCAAAGTTCCTTTCTCCAGACAATCTCTTTGACTAATAAATGACTTCCTTACAATCCATGAAATTTTGAAACGGAATGATGAAGAATGTTCTAACTTTGGCAAAAAAAAAAAAACTTCCAGCATAGAGTTCGGACAGTAATTCCAATTTTAGGAAGCAAAACCAAGGCACAGGACGAATTTAAAAGTACAAATCAAGAAAACTTATGATAAACAGTTTCTTACACAGGACATTTGATTGGGACAAAATTTACAAGTAAACTCAATAAAATGATTCAAGAACTGGATACTGAATGGAAAGTTCTAAGTAATTTCTTATGGGAACTCAAAGCACAACTACATACTAATGTTGCATATAAACAAACTAACACAATACATTATTGCTTGTCACCTAAGTTACTAAGGTTTTTGCTCATGGTAGTAGAGATGTTAAAAAATTCTATCATTTATCCAGATTCCAGACCATATCGACAAAGTTCTATAGTCTAAGTGAGCATGACATGCCAGGAGCTTTATAATATAAATTCAGCTCCCATCTTCTGATATGTAAGGAGATCAAGCAAATAATGTGTCATGAACTCTACAAGGTAGATATAACATACCTCACCTCGTGTGGTACAGGGTCCAATGCAGAGCTTGCAACCATACTCCATCTCTAGTGACTGCACTCCACCATGATGAACCACATTCTCAGAAAAGTAGGCAAACTTACTTGAAGCGTATGTAACAGATTATAAGTGGAACAATGCGGCAATTAAGTAACTATAGTACATTGCTGGATAATCGAGAGAAAAATCAAGCATCCTTTCCAAATATATAGTTATCGCAGTTCGCTAGTTAGGTGCTCTTTCCATCTCAACTATGGAGAAGAAACAAAAAGAAGATAAAAGTAATAACAATTGTACCTGACCAAGAATGTGAGCACTTGAATGCCAAAAGGTGTCGCGTCCTTCATCACTGTCAAATTTAAATATCTTGAGCTCACAATCGCCCTCCAATGGTCTTGTCATATCCCACAAGGTTCCATTAACTTGAGCAATCAAGGCATTGGCGGCTAAACTCTTCGAAATCACGTTTGCAATATCCATTGGAGTAGACAACCATTTATTTCCTTCCTTCACTGTCCCATCTGCCAAAGTAATTCTACAAAAGAAAAGAATTAAAAAATAAGGAAACGTAGTAAATGCATTACTAGATGATGCAGGGTTTAAGGGGGGGTTTTGTAACAACTTGATGGGGTCATGATCGAGAGATTGAAGGCGGGAGAGCTGCTGCGCCTTAATGGATTCAAACAACTTGATGCGCTTATCGATTACAGTTTTGAGATAGGCCTCGTCTTTTGGATGAGAGGCGGCCATACCCGTGGATATGGAGGAAAGAAATCGGCCGGGCGACGATTTAGAGAGGAAGATAGGAGATGAGAAACGGCGGAGACCGAAGAGCAGAGCAGCACATAGCATATGAGTGGGCGAGTGGGAATGGAGAAAAGAGCGCGTAGGTTTGTGATTGAAGGGGTTTAGGGCTTCTGTAGCGTAGGCAACATCCACTAAGTGGTCGCCGGCCTTAGTCCTTCTCAAGGATCGAATCTTTTTATGGGCCTCGCCACAACACAAGGTCACACCTCAAATCGATGGGAAAACGAGGCTTACCAAAATAAACATCCTTGGACTCAGAAATATATATATATGTATATGTATTATTTTATAGAATTATTAAATTTATTTACAAATAATTATCTTATTAACTTTAATAAATTAATATTGACCAATTAAATTATTAGCTTTTTTTTTTTGGGTTTTCTCTCTAAGTTTAGGTTTAGGGTTTTCTGTCGAGATTTTGTTAGAGTTTGATTCTAGATTTTGTTAGAGTATCTTTAGGTTTTGCAAGAGTTTCTTACGTTTTTTAAGTACGTAGTTGGTTTTGCCTTGAGATTTTTCCTGGAATGTGCTAGGCTTTGTTGGTTTTTCTTCAACAATTTTATGTGTTCTTCATAGGTGGTTCTATTAGGATTGTTGATTTTCTTTAATAGGTTTTCCTGGTATTTCTTTATCATATTTTCTTTATATGTTTTTACTGTTGGTGGCAGTGGAAATTGTACATGATCTACAACGATAAATTTTGGCCAATGAGATCATAGTGTTGTGCTAGGTTGAATGGAAAAATTGAAAAAAGTGAATTAACCATGGTGAATTTTTGGCTATAGGAAGAAAACTCTACTCCTAATTGTAATTATAGATAGACATGTAAAGAGCACTGTTAACTCAGTAAGCATGGCATCCTAACCATCAATATATTAGTTTTCGTGAAACATTAAATTGAATTAAGTCTTTACAACTTAAATTCAATTTTTTTTTTTTTTTTTGAAACTTGTTACTAGTATATTTCATGGATGATCTTACTAATCATTCAGTTAATTGTTTATTCATAGAAATATATTAATACTCTTTAATATTAGGTTCAATTTTGTAAATTGATCAACAGTTAAGGGGTTCATACATAGAGTTGATTATTTTTTGAAAAAGGTTTGTAACATGTTGATTTAAGCAATTAAAATTTATATTTCATTAAAAAAAATAAATTAATATTTGTTAATTTAAAATTTATTTTTATAATTTATATGTATTTTCTTCTCAACATTTATACACAATTTATAAGCACAAAAAAATAAGCCAAACAGTAATGTTATTATTGGTTGATGGTCGTGACAACAATAAAAAGTTCTTATCATATGAGTATTTGAAAGGGGTTTTTTAGTCATTCACTCTCTAAAAGTTATTTGCTAAAACATGAAAAAAAAGTATATCAAAGTGCAGTGACAACACTAGAGGAATGCAAGTGCATGATATACACTTACTCTACCATATGTTAAGAGAATATTACCAAAAATGTACAGTTTTTAAATTTTTTTCCAACTAATACCTTTAATACATTTCTATCATACTGTATATTCAACTTTCATTCATAAAATACCAATATCTATCTAAAAACAGGTTTTCTTCCTCCAATTTACCCTTTTTCTCGTCCCTTATCATCTTTTTCACCATGGTTGCATTTCTTTGTCCGCTATATTATTTCTTCAAATTTTTATTTTTTTCTATTCCTTTATCTTAGCATCGTTTTTTCTATGATTTTTTATATTAAATTTTATATGTTCTGTGTGTTTTTATGTCCAAACATCTATTTTTTTGTGGTTTTCACAATAGTATCAATAGTTTTTTACATGTGTATCATCAAGTATAGCAATTGTTTTCACCATGCTTTAACTAAAATAATAAGATACATATAAAACAACATAAAAAGTAATTAAAACATGGCAAAAAAGACAATATATATATATATATACACACACACACACAAAAGTTTCACTTTGATATCACCAAGGTGTCACATATAACTAATGTATGACCACTGCTTTTACCAAATAACTAAATACAAATCTAAAAAATAGACAATAACGCATAGACAAAAGTTACACCTTAGTTTACAAGGCATCAACAGTGGGCATCACTAGTGCAGTGTCGCGATTATTGTGTTATAACACTGATTATGCAATTTTTGGTATTTAAAAGAATTGATTCGCTTTGATTTCTTATTGTCTTATATAATTTCAACAATTTAAAAAATAATGAAATATGATATTTTAGGAATTTTTTTGAATCAATTTTGTTGATAAAGAGAATCCACGCCGGATTGGCATTTAGGGAAAATATACCTACAATTTTGATGTTTTGCTAAATTCTCTAAAACTTAAGCCGATGGACAATTAAGATGAAAGAATAGCTTTTATTATTACCTTTAATGCATTTCCTCAATTAGTGATTACACAAATGCTCTTCTAGTTGGAAGCGTGCATAATACAAATTTGTATATTACGAATTGAAGGTCAATAATAAATGGTGTTATCATATATATATATATATATATATATATATATATATATATATATATATTGGTGAGTATTTGAATTTGTAAAAACGGTAAGCATAGATTTAAAGATATATATCATTGTCATAACAATAAATCCCGAAATGAGTTTGCACGTGTGTGTAGGGCTTAATGTTTAGGACGTTATGGCTTGACAAACAGGTAAGCGATTCGTATACAGCCCATAACTGCAATGTCTCCAAAGCTGATTCTACTAGCTAAACGACAACAGATTGTTTCACACTCAGAAAAATAGAAATTAATTAAAATAGAATTAGTTATTCTTAAAAAAAAAAAAAAAAAAAAGTTATTGAATATTCTCACTCAATTATAGCTAGCTGTTAAAGAAATCAGGAAAAGGTTATACATGTAATGAACAACTGGATGTATTTATTAGTTGAGGTGCAATTTAGTGCCAATATATTGAAATTATCGATTTAGTTTTTAATGCTAACTTTTTATATCAATTCAGTTCCTAATATTTGTATTAATCATCAATGTAGCCCTTTAACTTTTATCTTATGTTAAATTATAATGATATGGAAAAAAAAAAAAAAATCTCACATGAACACATAATTAAAAAATTACACAGATGGACAAATCGTCTTTAAATTTAAAATCACGTATGGATGATTTGTTTCAATGCGTTTTTTATCTTCTGTTAAATTATTGACATATATTTTTGTTAATCAAAGTGGATGATTTGTTTCATTCTTTATGTGCAATTTGTGAATATGTATGGGATTTTTCTCAACTCTTTTCATTTTTTGGGAAATAGAATGTAGATGATCAGGGAACATGTTACATTTATATCGGCCGAGTGTGTGTTGTATCAAGGATCATTCGTGGAATATTTTTATATATATGTTGAATTGTATTCTTTAATATGACTAATTTCTGTTAATTTTACAGGTGTAAAAAGATTATTGGAAAGTACCACTTAATTTTGTGGTGGTCCTGCCCATAGTAGTATTTTTTTGCATGTATCCTTAGTTATCCACACACATGCCCTGTATATAGAAAAATCTAACAATACTCTCCTAGTTGTACAAATACAACTTAGGTGTTTTTATTATTCCTTAAATTATGTTTTTATAACTTACAGAATACATGCTCCGGAAGCATTGTAAAATTTCTTTTATATATGATGTAATGTTTTAATTTTAATTTAATTGAAATGTGAAAAATTCTCAGAATAGCGAGAAAAAGTCAGGACATATATATAACACATATATATAGTAATTACCCACGAGTTGTAGCTCAATTTATAATGTATGCTAAGTTTGTAGGAGACTGTCTAAGCTCGAATCTCACTAAACAAATCTGCTAGATGATACGAGGAGTTTTTACTGTACCTAAACCTTAAATAGAATTATCTCAATAAAGATACGATTGATATGTAAAATAAATACATATATAGTAATTAATCATGGTATATGAAGATGGATATGTACATGTGTAACAAATGAATGGTTAAGATCAATGAGTTGGCAAAGCACATGCACAGAATGGGTTGTAGGGTGCAGCAGCGTTGTGGGTGAATACTTATTGGACCTAAGGGTCCCTCCTCAATGGTAATCATGCTACTCCCAGCACAACATATAAATCTATTGATCATATAATTAATTAACTAACTGAAATGTATAATCCTAATTAGTTAAGTTACGCACTATATAATTAATGCAATATACACTATATATCACATATAATAATAATAACAATAATTATTATTAAATTTTACCAATCATATTAAGTTTTTATGTTTATGATCTATAACATGATGTCAAAGTCTTTTAATTGGATTAATTGTATGTTTGTTAAGAAGGGAGGAAGAGAGAAAAAATGGACATTGTGGATTCCAAAGCATTATCCAGGCATAACTAAGAGTAAACACGGTTATTGGAAACCTCTCGTATTTCCTCTATAACAAATATAGATCAAGTGGTTGAGAGTTCAAATCATCATTACCTCATATTATTGGAAGTTTAACACATGGGAGTGGTGGAACCAGATTTTAAGATTAGTGGGGCCAAAATTTTGTATTTGGTCCTTTTTTTTTAATTATTTGTAGGTTTTTTTTTTTTTTGTTATAGAAGTGAGTCAAAATCATAATTTAGTATCAATATCATAAATTAGTAGGGTCCATATCATAAATTATATATATATATATAAAAACTAAAAAACATTCAATGGGGTCAATTTACCCCACTGGCTTCTATGTGACTCTGCCATTGACGTATGATAAACTTGTGTTGTACACGTTTCGAGTTTAAAGAGACTTCATAGGCATTGAAATTGTTGGGCTCAACAGTACATAAGTGGGTTGACCCATGTAATATAAAATCAATCACTTTGTGTTAAGATCCAATCTACACCACACCATTATATGTCACTTTTTAGTTTTATTTATTTTCAATATAAAATCCCAACGAAGTTCAAATAAAACATTCGCGTGCGAAAATGTGTTAGGATTAATAATAAAAAATATCCTAATGCTTTATTACCTATTGCATTAAATTCTTGGGTTAATTAATTGAAGGAAATGATAAAAAAGCATGTTAAAACATCACAAGGTGAAGTTTTTGGGTCAACTTTTTTGGCCCATGCATACATGTGACATTTGAATTGTTTTGAACTGCCCACGAGTTTGTGTGGCTGCCATAAAGGCGACAATAAGCACAAGTCACTGCCAATTATAATATATTCCTCTCCTTACATCTCAACCAACACATGGCTAGCCAAAATAGGTGGCCCATGGCTTTTTCATCTTTGGGATGGTAGAAAATAAAACGATAATCCTTTAAGAACAACTTGATTTTGCACACCAAATTGATGTTGTTCTTGAAGAATATTTGTCCTCACTAGTTGCTGCTGGGATTATGACAATATCTTCTATAATTACACAAAGTCGATAATGTGTCTTTATTTCAGCAATAAAATATAGACATCCCAAGAAAGAGAAGAAGTATTTATGCAAAAAGATAAGAGAAATTGAGAATGATTTTTGTTGAGTTTGGTCTCACCCAATTTATCATATATATATATATAGGAATTATTTCGAACCATCATATCTTTTCGTAGAAAGACGTAACCCGTTGGAAAGACACGATTGTTAAGAACCATTGCATCTTTTCAACTTAAAAAGGCATAACCCGTTGGAAAGACATAATTGTCATGAACTATTGTATCTTTTCAACTTTGAAAGACACAACCCGTTGGAAAGACACAATGGTTGGTGACTATTGGCTTATAATTCCTCATATATATATATATTTATTATATTCTTGATAACTAAATTACAAACTAAATCATAACATAATCATAACATGGGATGCCACAGTGCACTTCTTCATCCTATCCCTTTTTAGTTACATACAATTTTCACCTATTGTACTTTCGAGTCAAGATGAAATATATTAGAAATGAAATACAGATTATACAATCAATTCAATATCTTTTAAATTGAATGATATCTGAAAATAAACATTTGCGAATCTTCACTCTATAAATGTAATCTTATTTTATTAGTTAAAATTTGATATTCTATGTGGCATCCCTTTGAGAAGTCTATAGTGGTTATCTTTAATAAAATTAGATAAAAGATCTTATTAGCGTGTCCTTTCTAAATATGATATGCTTAGGAGTCATTCTCTTACTAGATCAAAGAGACTCTACATGAAGGAGATAATGAAATAACCCTAACTACCTTGAGGATTCGTATTTTCTACCAACATTTTCTTCGACTTAAGCATCAA
Source organism: Euphorbia tirucalli (assembly GCA_039660915.1). Lineage (NCBI taxonomy): Eukaryota > Viridiplantae > Streptophyta > Magnoliopsida > Malpighiales > Euphorbiaceae > Euphorbia > Euphorbia tirucalli. The sequence continues at coordinate 13,037,247 of CM077636.1, read as the reverse complement.
CAAGTGGTGGTTAACTTCTGAGTTTCATTCATCGATCTATCAAGATTCCACCGTCACTTTTACCAACATTTTATTTGAGTTAGACATCGAAGAGTGGTGGTGAGCGTCTCAGCTCCATTCGTCGATTTATTACTTTGTGCTTGAAAAGATTATATTGGTCATGAGAGTGTTAGGTATGAGTATATAATTTAGACCATAGATGAGGTTAAACTCATGTAACATAAACTAATTTACTTATATTAAGGTAAAATTTACACCACTTATATATCATTTTTAGTCTCATTTATTTCCAATGTGGGATTCATTCTCTAATACTGTCCCTCAAATATGATTGTACCTAGACTAGTTGAAAATATTTCTTGGCCCATATCTTTTGATATTCAAGGTCAACAAAGTGTTTAACCTCTCTATTAGTCTCCATCAAGTCTTTAAATACGGACTCAAAATCTTTCGGATGTTAGACCTTCTTTTACTTTGATAGCATGAAGAAACTATATGAATCTTCAACGTTGCAAAGCCTTCAGCCAAAAAATGTTTGTCACTCTATAAAAGCTTGAAAATTGTAAAAGGATTCAAGTGTAATCCATAATACATTACTGAAGCAGGCTATATTTTCAAGCTTTCATATATTTTGGTCTAATAAGCTTTCACCACATGACATATACCAACTAGCTAGTCAATTTTCACCTCCTGAATGTAATTTTAAAAATTGTGTCATGGTTCCGCCCTGCTTTTGGCCATTAATTGTATTATTAGTCACATAGCTCTAAATTATATATCTTAATTTTGGAACTGGTTTAAGAAGTACTAATTATGTGATCTTAGAATCTAAGTATGTTTGTGAAAATATTCTCCCTAGTATATAAAGTTGTTAGAATAGTCAGCATCAAAATTCTAGCTATAGATAGATAGAGCAAGTTAGGTCATAGGACAAAGCACATGATTGAGTTCTCGCCACCATCACAGTTGGATTCATATTTCATTGCAATAGCTCCACCCACGAGCCACGCTCATCATTTTATATATATAATGTGCACGAATATATAACACACGCATAGATATTTGAAGAAAGAAAAGAAATTAATTTAATTAATTAATTAATGCACATGTACTGTATAAATATATAATGTGTATTATCTGTCAAAAGTCATGATCAAGCTTCACATGTTAGTCCTCTAGAACTGGAAGTATTTCAGGCTAGGGGACCGTTACCTCCCATGCCCATCCTGCTTCTATTTTCTTTATCTATGTATTAATTTCTAACTTCTTTTATGAATTGCGTAGAAATGAAATGAAATTATGTGTTTCACATTTGAAAATTTAAATTGATCGGCAAAATCTAATAATAATATTCATCATGTTTGACACATTATTACATGCGAATTTGGATTAAAGCGTTGACAATGAACAATATATGTATTGAAATACCGATAATAATATTATTTAGCAAAATCTAAAGATTCCACCTTTTGGTCAAAGAAATTTGATATCACCTTAGAATTTGAACTTTTAGGTAATACTGAAAAATAACTTTACCATATTATCTCTTACATACAAATACAGAGAAAGTGGATTTTGATTCAATTTCATTTTTGTTTATGAAAACCAATCATTTAATTTCAAACCAATTTCAACTTTAGGTACCAATAATTGTTTGGATCATGCATATTAATTTTCAATTAATATTCCAAGTCTTCACTAAAAAAAAAAAATTAATATTCCAAGTTGTTTGCGATTATACTGATTAATTTATAGTACTGTTATCAGATATCATGACTATATAGCGTATATGATAAAGGATAACTAATTAAGATTGGTATTGCAAACAAAATAATTACCAGCATCTGATTACGAAATGGAGAACAAAATAATTAAGTGTGAAACAAGGGGACATTCTCATCTCAAATTGAAATAGTACTTTATGTTTATCAACGGATGAAGTAGCTAATTTGTCGTCTCAACCATGCCACTTACCAATGATTAAAATCATTAATTAAACAATATTATCCTTTAATTAATTAGAAAATTCTTGAAGAATTGATTTAAGAAATAAGATTGAATATAAAATATGTACTCGATCATGGGTGAGCAATCAGTATGTCTCCTTTTCGGACCCATGAATAATCTGATGGAAACGTGCACGTTCTATTCACATATATTAAAATATAATAAATTATTTATATTATGAAAAAAATTGATATACAAAAAAAGATTTTCCAAAATCAATAGTGGATCATATTACTAACAATAATTTCTGTTCATGACTTGAAAAGGTATGCATTGGACTAGTTGGCAGAATATTGCCCACACTCTCTTAAAGCTGAAACCATTTTTCAATTCTTCAAGTCATGGATCGAAGAAATCAATCATTGATACCTAAAATTATATGTATAAACAATGATATATTTAATTTAATTTGATTGATACACCATTATTATAATAAAATCTACAAATATTGAATTAAAGGAAAATGATAAAAATTTAAATTAGGATAAATAAAATATCAATCTTGAATTTTTTCACTTAACACGCTAGTCAGTTATTGTATTTTAAACTCTATAATTAAAAACCAATAAAAATAATTATATTTATTGTCCTCCAACTATTAAAAATAAAATAAAATAATTATAAAATTTTAATTTATAATATAAAATTGTAGATAATTTGGTTTTTACTATCCTTTACGCCGGAATATACCAAATCAATTTGTCGAAAATTTTATTTGAATGCTAGATAATCAATTTTTACAATTGGAACGTGAATAAATAAACAAATAAATTTTATAATCTTACCTTTAGTTTCAAGGGTCAAAAGAAATTGATGATTTTAGGAAGGAATTTTTATATGTAATTAGTAAATTTCGGCAAAAATGACGACAATATAATCAAAAGTCAAACTCTCAGAAGTTTAGATAATAAATTAAATTAGTTTTGCCATGATTCAATTACATTCCTAGTAGTTGGAAAATAGTTAATGGATGTAGTATTTTTTTTTATTTTTTACGTTTGGGACTAAAGTGTTCCATCGAACAAAGAATAGAGAATTTATAATGTATTTTGAATAATATGATAGAAGGAACTAACTAATGTGTTAGGTAAAAGATGACTGACTAATTAATTATTATCAGATATAATAATAAAAAGTTATAATTCGACCTTGCATATTAGTTTAAGCTTTTGGAATAAATGGTTCTCTGATTTTGATGTCAAAGTCTTTTAGACCTAGAGGTCGAGGGTTTGAATTCTCGTAACTTCATTTGGTGATTAAATTTAACACATGATAGAGTGGATTGCGTTGCACATATTTCAAGTCTAATGGATATTTTCCTGTTGAAGGGACTAAAGGTTTTGGATTAAATGAGACTATGAAAAATATTTAAACTTGAAATTATATAAAGAAAAATGATGATGGTGGGGGACCATTCATAAAAATGTGAATAAATATTTATACATGGTTCTAAAATTGAAAGAACAACTTGATGTAAACATCCAATAAAATTGGTTACCTGAGTGTAGGGGTGAGCAAAACCAAACCAATGTCCAAAAACCGAAAATCCAAACCGAATCAAACCGATCCATTTTATAGTTTGGTTCGGTTTGGTTTTCAGTTATGAAGAAGTTTGGACTTCGGTTCGGTTCAAACCGGAAAACCGAATAATTGGTAAAATATTAAAATTAATTGTAAAATTAATATATACTACTTGTAAAAAATTTTAGACATTATATTCTTTTATAGTTTTATATTGTGATTTTTTTATGCTAATTTATAGTTGTTAAAACTTGAGAGTTGAAAAAAAAAAGGGAAGAGAATTTTAGTATTTTATTGTGATGTAATAGTATTATTTAGTATTACTATTTTTCTAAGTTAATTTTTTTGTATTTCTTTTTTTTTTTAAACAAACTACTTATATAAATTTTTTTTTTATTTTTTTTAAAAAAAAGTTGATGTTTTTGGTTCGAGCTAGTCCAAACCAAACCAAACTAGTTCGGTTTGGACTGAACCGAACCAAAATTTAGTTTGGATCGGATTGGTTTATAAAATACAGTTGTTTTTGGATCAGTTTTTTCCAGTTCGGTTCGGTTTTTGAACCGAACCGGTCCATGCTCACCCCTACCTGAGTGGACCCAAGCGATAGTAGTGAAAAGGAGAAAGAGAGATCCACAGGATGAGATAGCGAGTCAAATCCAAGGGTCAAAAAATTAGCCAAGTTGAGAAGTGGGACACCACAAGAGAGATTTGATAGCATCAGCCACGTTAAGTTGCACCTCATCAGCTCTCACATATATGTCTGGAACGTAGTTGGACAACATTATCAACCCCCCCTCGTCACCACACATTCCCACATGTCGACTTAAGTCTCCTTTTCTTTTATTTTTGTTTTTAATTTCCCTCCTTTAAAATTTGAAGGTGTTTTTTTTCAGTGATTGAAATAATTTTATTTACAATATATTGAAATTCCACTCAGGATTATGTTGAATTGAAAAGGTATGTTAAGAATGTATCTAGGTTGTTTTTCAAATTAGAATATGAATTCTAAAGTTTTGAAATTTATGCTCCGTAGAATAATTAAATATGTATATGTGTAAACTGTGAATATAATCAAATTTCATAAGATTTGAGAATTAGATAATTGTGTAAAGCATTTTTACTGGTGTATCAACTCACTCAATACTAAGGAATTACGTGCTTCTCTTAACTGTGGATATAAGCAAATATAACCAAACAACATAAATCTCTTGTTATTATGATTGTATAGCTAAATTCTCGTTCTGCACATCAAACTTATATAATCAACATCAATCCAATTCCTAACATGTGTTTTAGAGAAATTTGAATTTTAAAAACCTTTTTTCTACAAATTTAATTTGTATCACTAACTAAATCATAAATGACAATGGGAAAACACTTTTATTTTTATATTTAGACATACAAATATATTATTTTGCATTTATTTGGATAGAACATTACAAGTGATAAATATACCAATAATTTCAAATGTTAATTGGAATTAAATTGAGTTTTATTGAATTAATTCAGCTAATTAAAGCTTATTTCAGGTTATAAATTAAATTGGAGCAAAATTATGAAAAACCTAGGCAAGCAGGCTGGAAGAAGCTGGAAAAGAGTTGTTGAAAAGAGAGTCCTTAGAGGGATGGAGGAGAATATTTGACTTGTCTTAAAAAGTAAAGATTTGATTTTTGAGAAAGATCTTTAAATTTAGACTAACTTTAGTGGTTGAGTTTTATATTATTTTAATTTGTGGTTATTTTTAAGCCACCATGTTAATTACTTTATTAATATTTTAATTCTTCAGGATATTTTAGTCTTTTGGGGAGTGCTCTATATACTCTCTTAGTTCTTGTAGTAGAGAGCTTTTTGGAACTTTTGACTCTTGGCTCATTTTTCTCTCTTGTATTCTAATTCTTTAGTTTAATATAATTAGGAGAAATTTCTCTTTATTTATTTTATTATTTATTTTTCTGTTGAAGCTGCCCATGTGTTGTAAATAGTCCGTTTCAAGCAGTCTTGAGCCAGCTCGGCTGGCATTAGTAAGTACTCATTCTCCTTCTTTATTATGGGTATTATGTATGTGATGATTGTTTTTTTGTGTGCTTCATCTATCTTTGAGACTGATTACCTCATATGCTAGTGGTTAGGATGAGACCGAGAGGAGATTCTTGACCATGGAAATACCGTGAAACACATGCATGTTTATTGCTGAAGAAATTCGAGTAGACTACATGCTAGGGGTTTTTATCTCTGATAAAATGCTTGCAAGATCTTAATGCATGATTAAGTAGTCTTTTGCTGAAAAGATTCGATTAGACTGTTTGTTATGAAATTCACATGTCAGGAGGTTCCTAATGTAGTGATTTGAGAGTGAGATATCCTAGATCTATGTTCTGTAACCATGTCCATAATGGTTAAGGAGAGGAATGTACTGAAACTGCTTGCTATGCTTGGTTTGGGTCTACTGCTATTTTTATTCTTTGCTATCTTGAATTCATTAATGCTTGGAACTATTTAGTTTACTTAGTTATTTTATTTTAAATCTTCATTTTATTTGTGAAAGATATCAGATCTGCATGTTTGCTAAAAAAATTGAGATTTTTCGTAAAGATCCATGAGAAAACGATACTTGGTCATGCCTAAGTACTATAATTGACCTAGTGCACTTGCTAGAGTCCAATATTTTGGGCAACAGTACACTTAAATAACTTGTATTATACGTATTCATTCTATTTTATATTACATTTATATTATAGCATTTCTTTCATTACTCCATATTAGATGAAACTTTAGATAAATAAAATTATTTCATTATATGTAATTTTAGACTATGAATGCTCTTTTGACAATTATTTAACAAATGTTTTATTATTAAATTAAGAATAATAATAAGAAAAAAATTACAATCCATAATATTAAGAGAAACGAAAAAAATTTGATATGAAAGTAAAATTTTAAGAGTTAATTATTAAACGTAAATCAGCTATTTTAAATTTTTAATAGTCTAATTACCACTATATGTAAAAAAAAAAAAAAAATTGAAGGAAGAATAATAGTAGTATATTAGTCAATGAAATTATCTCGGTCAAATCATCAACACTAATAAAGGTTCAGTCATCATGGAATTTGTATTAATTATTGAATAACATTATTTACAATATATATAGGTTTAGATACGTTGAATCATTTTAATTTGAGCAAAAAATCATTGATACATAAAGAGTGACTAATATATCCATAAAGGTAAAAATATCTGCTTCATCAAGTTTTGTAACACATTGATTGACAAAAAAATTCTATAGGTATACAACAGTTTTTATGATTAATTTAAAGGCTTATAGAGACGCAGAATATATACCAGTTCAAGAATTAAGAGAAAATTTGGAATAAACATTCAGCATTTCCTCTGATCCGAAAAAAAAAAATAAATAAATAAAATTGGAGAACGTGTGTTACATGCAGATTGAGGTAAGATCTCAAACTTGTTAAAAAAATAATAGTAATTAATAATGATATATGAATGAAGAAAAGGAGAGGAGAGTAAAAAAGAGAGTGAGGTGGAGGACAAAAGAGGACACGTGGAAGAGAACTAACTGTCCGGATTCGGGGATTACGAGGACAGATTAGTGGGTGGAGTGAGCGTGCGAGAGAGCTGTCAGACACGTGCGTAGGTCGTTGAAAGCTAAAGCATAAATGGACCCCATACAAATAAACCTCCCTCCCCATCTTACAAAACGACAAATGATTCAGCGTGTCAGTTCACATAAATCAAATTTCCATTTTCATTTGAAAAATTCAATCAGTAATAATATCATATCAATATCAATATATGATCCAAACAAACAAAGCCTCCCCTCCCCTCCCCTCCCTCATTCATGGCTCGGCTCACATGGCCTCCTCCTCCTCCTCCTCTTACTATAACTATCCCACCACCCCCATTCATTACTCTTTGCCCCTTTCTCTCTGCAATTTCTCTCATCTCTAAATAATTAATCTATTCAAACTTTACTAATTCTCCATACATTCCTTCGTACATTTTACATATCAATTTTAGATATACACATAATTAATGGCTATCAGCGATGGCCATAGAGATTTTGCCAAGGTGAAGTGGAGGAGGCAGCGGAGGAGAGCTTTGCGATGCGGCAGCGGGGGAAGAAATAATTCCGTCCATAGGAAGGTGAAGAAGTTGCAGAGATTAATTCCAGGAGGCCAAGATTTGCAGCCGGATCGCCTTTTTTTAAGGACTGCCGATTATATATTGCATTTGAAGTTGCAAATTCATTTTTTGCAAGCTATTTCCAACTCCTATGTCCCATCCCCATAACAACATACTATTACTACTACTGTATGTTTCTTTCTTCAACCTTTTCTCTCTCTCTCTCTCTCTCTCTTTTTTTTCTTCCATATATATATATATATGGTTGGAATTATTAGATTGCTCATCCGGTATTACTAAGCTTCTGTGATATGATAAAAAAAAAAAAAAATGCATGTTCCTTTCATTGTGATAAATTTATATTGATTATATAATTAATTAAATGAATGCCATTAATTGGCTGCTTTTACACCACTTCGTTCTTAAATTCATTCTTTAGTTGTTTTTACAATGTGATAAAAAAAGGTTGAAAATTGAGACATTGTCGATCTTGATTTTGTGGGCAAAGATTTTGGCTCTTCTTTGTCTTGTTCTCCTGTAAATGTTCCTTCTACCATCTTTGTCATATATTTATGGGTTAAAGTATCAAAATGCCCTCAACGTTGTCAGGAAAATTGGAATTTGCCCTTAAGGTTCAAAAAGGCTCAATTAAAGCCTTCAGGTATGAGAGTAGATACAATTTTGGACCTCACTAAAAGAACTAATGATATCAGTCCATAACTCTGTTAAATATTGACACGTCATAATAAGTGTTCCATTCACCATTTGACACGTGGACAATGAGGGGACCATGTTGACTAGGATAAAGCCTAACCCATCCATTTTAATTGATCCGGATTTGAAACCCACCCACTCATCCTATCCTTGCAGCCTGATCCACCTTCTTCTCCTCTATTATTCACGATCGTCAAAAAAGAAAAGCAGCAAGTGGTCACTCCTTTCTTCCTCCATTAGCATGAACAATCCTTAGCTTCAACCGACTCTTTGTATCCTAAAAAAAGCTTGGCTATCTTCATGGGACTCGAACACTTTGAGAAGCTCGCCTTAACTGTCCTTCTTATCATAGTCTTCTAAATCACAGACAAGCGGCTGCGGCATAGTAAGTTATGAATCGCAGACCGGCAATTCGTAATCAAACAATGGCATCTTGGCTTGAGAAACCATGCTTGGAACCTGTAACTAATTGGGAGGGTAAAAGAAGGTATTTGTAGAATCAGCCACAATCCATGTCTTATTCCTCCTCGAACTTCAACTAGGGTAGAAATATAATTTGATCCATCCATTTAAAATTAAAACGAATTAAAAGGCATCAAAGTAATTATATTTCTATTAAAATATTTTCTGTTAGTCAATATGTATAATTAAAAATATAGTTTTTATTTATAATAGTTTACATATAAGAAAGAATGGAGGAATATTAATATTTGTGATATATTGGTTTTTTTGTGTTTTCATAACAACAAAGGAGAGGCCAGTGAAGAGTTATCGCTAGCTAGCTGCTGCTTCTTTTTCTCAGAATGTTTTAATCAATTAACTGGGGGAGAAGAAGGTGGGTTGGGTTCCAAGGACTGGAGGAGTTGGGTGGGTAACAAATTCGGATTAATTAGATGGGTGGATTATGTTTTATCCTAGTCAGCATATTGTCCACGTATCAAATGGTGAATGGAACACTTATTATGACGTGGCTATATTCAACGGACTCATGGGCTGATATCATTAGTTCTGTTAGTGAGGCCCAAAATTGCACCGGCTTTCATACCTTAAGGTTTTAATTGAGCCTTTTTGAACCTTAAGGGCAAATCCCAATTTTCCTGACAATGTTGAGGGCATTTTAATACCTTAACCCTATATTTATTTAGGGTTTCGGGTTTTGATTTCATAATGAAAATATTTTAGTTGCATTTGGCAACTTTTCTATTACATTGTCAGAGATAATAATAAAAACTATAATTGCGCCTTACCTATAAGCTTAAACTTTTAGTTTCATGAAATGATATTAGATCCTCTTAAACCTGCAAGTTGAGGGTTTGAATCCTAACAGCTTTATTTATTAATTTAATTCAACACATAACAGAGTGGACATATGTTGCACACTCTTCAAGCTATGAGGCATTCCTATACAGAGGAATGTTAGATATAATAATAGCCATAATTGGATCTTACCTATTATTAGCTTAAACTTTTGACTCAAATGATTGTATTACATACACCCATCATTCTCTACGGTTACATTTTATACCCTCACTTCTACTAGAAATGCATGTAATAGAAAGAAATCAAAAGTAGAATTTTCAATTTAAGTGCAAACAACTTTAAGTCATATAGATAAAATTCAACAATAGTTTTATATATTTTATTGTTATGTCTATACGATTTAGGTCCATTGGATATGTGCTAAAATTCCATTAGTAAATATAGTTATTAGAATTTGAACTACTAACCATTTCATATAAAAAGTTTGATATCATATTAAAAAAAGAAAAATAATTGACTTAAAAGTTTTAAAACTATAAACAAATTTAAGAATATCTTCTATATTTACATTTGAACAAAAAATACTCGCCAACATATATTAATCTTTTGGATATTATTTCATATCATGTCGCTCTAGTTGATTGTATCATAAATAATTATGAATTTTACATAACTTTTGGGTAAATCAGCTCCTTAACATGTATCGGAATTTTTTAGACCAATTGATAGGAGTTTAAATCCTTTAGTAAAATTTCAAATAATAGAATAAATTTGAATTACATATTACAAACCCAATGAGATCTGAGGTGTATTAAAATTAATATAAATACTAATTATGAGTCTTATATATGAGGGGTTAAATGGTTTTATGAGATATGAATTATGGGATGTAACCCACTGTTGTAACTTGTTATTAGATAAAAACTAAAACACCCTTAGAGAAAAAGTCAAGAACTTGAAAGGTCAGCCAGGTGTCTTTAGAAGTGAATAGTGATAGCTATAGCTTCCTTGTCTTTTGTCATTTTGTGTTTGAGCTATAAAATTTTATTGATCTAGCTTTTTTACTGTAAAAGCTGTGAGTTTCTTGACGGACTAATTATTACTCCTAATTTGTAATTATCTGCAATAATTGCAAACCAATGTGTTAAACCGATACATGCATGCAAACAAAGGAAATTGTCTACAATACTGTTGTGTTGTATTGTGTTAAATTTTGTCCCTCTATATATTTTGTATGGCCTAATCATTACTTATTAAATGATTAATTGAGATATTAAATTCTACTCTCGCCACATCTCTTGATATTTGTCTTGCCCAATCTTCTCTCTCCTTTGACCTCTTTTAATATCTCTTCTACCTGAAAAATTCTTTACTGTCGGCTAAGAAACATTAACAGATATGGTAATTGAGGTGAAGATGAGCTCAGGAATGCCTCCTAGAAGCAATACTTCTCGATATGCCTTGGCTTCCCACAGTAATGACATTCAAGATTTTTATTCATGGGTTTAGACTTCCCTCAGTTTCTGCCTCTGCTCTGTTCTTAACCCCTACTCCCATTTCTCCTTCGATTCTCTGTGACTAAAACCTGTGAATGAGATGTAGAAGTCTCTTGAATTCTTCTTCTAACATCTTCATTCAAAATACCACTTTTGGAAAATTCCATAGTCACTAAACCACTTGGAACTGAGTTGGTCAAAGAAACCGAAAGCTCTCCCATTCATCAGGAAGAGTGTTAAGCAATCAAGGGTCGAGAATCTCATTTTCAAATTTAATTCCCATATCAGACAACTGATCAAAACAACCTTGAAAATCACTAATGTGATTAGAAATAAAGTTGCCTTCTTTATGTTATAAGCAGGAAATTGAAATACAATTTATATAAGTAAATTGCAGATCACAAGAAACTGGAAATCAAATAAATTTAAGAACAGAAATTAAGACCAAAATACTTTCAAACCTTAACAACAAAAGAAACAGTAGAGCTGAGGCCTGAAATCATAGTTTCCTTAAGACAATTATCTGCCCGTAGTTGACGATTTGTCTCCCAGGATACAACAGCTATCAAAAGCGAACTCAAATGTGTAAGTTAAACTATCATCGGAAAGAACACAAATGGGCAGCCTATTATGAAAGAATCAGAATTGCAGAGGAGGAAGGGAATTTCGGATCTCTAGTATCTCTGCAACTGATGGAGAGCGAGAATAAACAGGCCCGTTATGACTCATTTCTGTCCGGCATTCGTGATGCCTACGTCTTGCGGGTGCGCATTACGCCTTTGAAGGCTTGGGACTAGGATTTGCACCCCCCTGCTGGCGCAAGAGAGAGCCTTTTGGTTTACACAAGTTAACACCTTACAAAATTGTGTTTCAATATAAACACATTTTCCTTTTTTTTTCCCATGTGGGATAAGTTCACTTGAACCAATATTTTTCCAAATATTCCATCATTTGGCTAACTTTGAGCAACAATTTCTCATTCACTACTTGTCCATTTTTGGTAAATTATATACCGTTGGAAAGCTCACGTTATGTACTATACAATGACACTAATCATTTGATTTAATACGCTTCCTTTCCATAATATAATTCGGCCCAAAGTTGACAAATAGTCACTAATATATAATCCAATATTTATCAAATTTCCAACACTTTATACTGCAAGCGCATACCTTGCTTCAACAAGAATAAGTTGCTATTGCTGGTCTTAGAAGCATACAAATCTCAAGCTTATCCCACAAGGATTTAGCATTTGTTTCATTCATAATATGATTCAACACATTATCTTCAACCCACTGACGAATAAAGCCATAAACCTGCTGGTTCTCAAAATCTCATTCTTCTTCAGATTTTGACTCGGGTTTTCCCTTTGCAAACACTGGCAAATGCATCTTCTTCACAAAGAGAAAATCTTTCATCTTTCCTTTCCACCCGTGATAGTTTGTCCCATTCAAACAAAACATTCTACTAAACTTAGCCTCCATTCTTTTAAGCAAATACACAACAAGCAACCAATAGCTCTGATACCACTCTGATGGGACAGGAATGCGGAATAAAATTTCTCCTGCTTAAATGAATCTGTGAGGAGCGTAATCAGCAAAACAACACAAGCAAACACATAGGAATACTGAGATTTTTACTTGGAAAACTCCTCTAATGTGAAGGATAAAAACCAAGAGGCCTCTCCTAGCCTAAGGTGAAATATCCACTATAATATGAGAGTTTTATAGCAAATACAAAACCAAGTTAGTGAATAACAACAAGTTTCACGGCTCCAATGAACAATAACAACAATTAATGGATACATAAAAGTTAGACAGCAAGAGTAAAAAGTTCTAGAGTTCCAAATAAGATCTCCATCGTACAAAATGAAGATAAATGAGTCTAGAACAAGCTCACCATATTTCATCCCAATCCGAAGAGAACAACATGTTCAAAAGCCTGAAAAGGATGAAGCAGCTCAAGCTAAAAAGCCGTAGAAGAGAAACCGCAAACAGAAAAATGGGAATGGATAAATGAGGACCATATAGACCACCAGTGACTGATCCCAACGTCCAGAATATAGAAAAATGTGTCTTCAAATTTGTGTCAATGTTTCAGCCGAATCCAATGGCTAGATATGAAATTACAAGAAGAATACCAAAGCTAGTTGCAAGAAAAACGCCCAGCAACAGCAACTGTTGTAAACCCAAAAAATCCAAAACTATGAACCTCCAAAATCCGATCTGACCGTTCAGAATAAAGAAATAAAACTCTCCAATATGCTTTCCAAAATCAGCACGATCAGACTCCGTATGAGCTAGAGATCTCTGAAAGAAGACTAAGAGTATACTTGAAGAACAAAGTTCATAAATATAAAAAGATTTTCTCTCTTAGTTCTCTCTACTCCCTTGTATCAAAAACTCTCTCTCAAATGTTGTTATGCCTTTCTCACATATTACTTCTCATCACAAGCAACATATATATCCTAATATGTTAGCTCTTGAAGAACATAGCCTCTGATCCCTCCAGACCTTAAAGGGTGCACATGGGTTTCAAGGGTTTGAAAAGTCTCCTCCTAAACCACATAATGGTCTCTACCTCCTGAAGGCTTTAAGGGCTTGAAAGTCTCCCCTAAACAAAACAGTGGTTCCTACCTCTTGAACCATATAAGAGTCTCTTTCTCTACATAGGAAGGGAACAAAGCTCAACAATATTGTGTTCTGTTAAATTTTATCCCTCTATATATTTTGAATGGCCTAATTATTACTTATTAAATGATTAATTGAGATATTCAATTCTATCCTCGCCATATCTCTTGATCTTTGTCTTGCCATATCTTCTCTCTCCTTTGATCTCTTTTAATTTCTCTCTTCTACTTGCAAAATTCTTCTTTGTCGACTAAGAAACATTAACAAATACGGTAATTGAGGTGAAGATGAGCTCAGGGATAAATTACAATAAACATTATAATGTGTGTTGGCAGGGACAAATTATTTTCCAATTTCTTTTTTTTGCAAGTTGGACGCAGTACTTCATCATATGAGGTCCTCACGCTATGTTGATATTTAGGGGTGAGCATCGGTCAGTTTGGTAACCGAATCGAACCGAATTTTCGGTTAACCAAACCGAATTATCAGTAATAATTAGAACCGAACCAAACCAAACAAGGATACAAACCGAACCGAACCGAAGCGAAATTTTTCGGTTCGGTTCGGTTATTACCGAAATTTGGTATTTTTACCGAAAATAAATAAAAAAAAATATTTGAAATTATTTTTAGGGCAATTAATTGAACCATTATATATTATTTTGGTAATTAATTGTTATTTAGTCATTTTATATTTTTTAATGAAATATAAAATTCAATTAGGTAAATTAGAATATTACAACCTAATATAAATATATATTATATATAATAATTCGGTTCGGTTCGGTTAAACCGAATTTTTTTTACTGAAAAACCGAACCAAACCGAATACCGAAATATTTACAAAATTGTTACCAAACCAAACAAAAAAAAATTCGATAACCGAACCAAATTTTTTTTTCGGTATTGGTATTCGGTTTTTCCAAATAGTGCTCACCCCTATTGATATTAGAATTTGCAGCAGTCTTACTTCTAACTTTATTAGTTCAATGCTATGTAGAAATTTTATATAAATGAGGCTTCTACATTAAATACCATAATATTTTTAAGCAAAGACAAAGTAAGCATTATAAAAAATAAATTATAAAATTAGTATTTTTAAAATCATAAATTACAACATATATCATTTTTTTTAGAATCAACATATAACATATTTTACGAAAAAGAGAAACATGCTAAGAAAATGGAGAGGGTGATGTTATGATGACATAATCATCAGTAAGTTTTTTAACAATATTTTTGTAGTATATCCACAAGATCTCCTCAGTATTTCCATAGTATAGGAACAATATATATATGGTATAAGTGCGGTATAAATGCAATATACTAAACAAAAAAACAAAAACAATATTTGTGCAATATATATATAGTATGAGTGTGATGTAAGTGTATTATTTGTGTAGAAAAACAAAGAGGAGTAGTATTTACATTGTAATACAAAAAAATCGATAGAAATAAAATAAAATAATATATATGAATCTCATTTTGAAGAAAAAAATGAAAAAAAATTTTAAAAATTCGGATGACGAAAACATGAACGAATATAAAGATAAATGGCATATATATATATATATATATATATATATATATATATATATATATATATACACTAAGCTATGTAAATAATAAAATATAGACCATTAAATATAGTATAACGTTAATTTTAATAAAATAATTTTTTTGACAAATAAGGTTTCGTTCCAATAATAAAAAGTATAACCTAAAAGAAAGGAAAAACAACTCCGCACTAATAATTGAACCACACAAATAATTATTTCAAATAAGTGAAATACATATTCATGTAGAGAAGACAACTCTAACCTAAATCGGGTATAATAAAATAATACAATAAATAAGTTTAAAAACACAATATAAAAGAGCTGCAATGTACATTTAATCAAGTTCCATCATTCTTTACCGGTGTTCCACAACCGTAAAGATGCACACTCCCTATATAACACTATACAAGTTAGTAGATTTAGATGTATCATCCAAAGCTTACGTAGAGAAAATAAATCTAAAAGCATTAGAATCTCTTTTAACTAAAAACGTTAGAATCTCTTTTAACTAATTAAAAACAGCTGACGAAAAATTCATAGAAGAAAAATAATCAGATCCACGATGTACTAAAACAAATCTATCACTAAGAAAGCCGATATAGATGATAAAGTTTAAAAAAAAATGCTATACAAGGATTACTTTAAAGAAAAAGGAAAAAAAATACTAAGGAAAATAAAATAAGAATGAGAATGGTAGAAGAAATCTTCCTCCTCTTCCTTTGCAAAATTTAGGAAAAAAGAGGGGAGCTTGAATAGAAATATTTTAGAGAGAAGGTAGAGACATTCTTGCCCTATAAGACAACATAAATTAATTAATTTTAATAAAATAATAATGCTACTGGGTGTAAATAAAAATTATCACTTTGTGGTTGTTTCTGAATGGGTTAATCATTATTTTGCCCCTAAACTTAGGCGGCTTTAGCATGAAGACCCTAGTAAAGCAAAATGCTTGAATATCTCCTTGTGGCTACAAAAATAAAGCATTTGGACCCTTTTTTAACAGCAAAACCCGTTGGCACTAACGGAATATTAAGTGTGCCAATGTGTCTTTGCTGGTAACAGCTACTTACAACCACCCAAAATAAAGCCCCCTTTCAATCCTTTTCTCTGTCAATTTGAAACAAAAGCAAATTGTCTTCTTCTTCAGTTCCTATGATTATGTCTTCTTCGACTAAAGGCGATGGTAATGTTGACGGCGGAAGGAGGAGGGCGAACTTGAGCTCTGATCCCCTGAACATTATAATTTTTTTTGGCAATTTCAATGTATAAAAAGAGGTAAATAAATGAAGAAAAATTGCAGCAGCACATCCAAAGAAATAAAGATGAAAAACTTCAACCACTGAAATTGGAGTACATTGATGAAAAGATCTCAAAACCAATCAAACAATTTTCTAGAATAAAAAAAAAGCTTACAGGTTCTGCCCCTATTTGATTTGTAGTAACATAGTAACTGTAATTTTTTTGGAAATATTTTGATTTGACTTTAACCCATCAAGAAAAATACTAGCTTTGTTGATTATTCAAGAGCAGTCATGATTCACCATGGTTAGGGTTTTGCTGTGAGCAGGAAAAAAAAAATCAGAGAGAGGAGGGAACAAATTTGTGAGAGGTAGGGTTGCTTTCGCCCCCAATTTTAAGACTTCCACTTCATCACGGTAGGACCCATTTTTGGTTGCGTGTCTCATATCTAGAATTTTGTTTTTTTTTTTAAATTAATTTCCATAATGTATAATAAGCTTTGAAGATAGACGGAGTCACAGTCAACATCCATTGACTGTTAACAAAGGGTTGAAATGATTTCTTTTTTTGTAACCATGGGGAGATATTGAAGCATTTTGTTTCATTAGGGGTTTTAATACCAAAGGCGTCTAAGTTTAGGGGCTAAAATGATGATTAACCCTTTCTGAATTTAATGACATGATACGTCATAAATATTTCAAAATAAAATTATACATATAGAGCAAGAGAGTTCCTAACTGAGTCCGGTTTTACACTTTCACGTGGACCTATCTTAAAAGGCTCAGGCCCACCCCTTATCTATTAGGCTCAAAATGCTAAAACCCAAGGCTTCTTACAGGTTTAAAATCAAGAGATATTTATGTTAGGTTAGGTACCACACACCTTCATACAATGAAAAATTCAACAAAATTCAAATATACCTTTTAATGAAAGCCAAACATTTCCCTCGATTATCAAGAAAAAAAAAAAAATCACTTGGAGAGCGAATTATCTATTCCATATCTCGATTTGAATCTAAATTTTTGTTTTAAATTAATTTGGTTAAAAGTTATGAAACTGATTAATGATCATCCACTATTTTCTTTCCCTACGATGAAGTTATTTGCATATTTAATCGTGTGGTATAAATATTTCAGAAACATATCCTCTTTTTATTCAATTATCTAGGAGAATAATTATTATTATTATTATTAATCTTTGGCTATATCTATCAGCCATGTTACTAATGAAATGGCTTTCTTCTTGTTAACATGAGATTTTTTTTTCTCAACTATCAAATTTCTTGATTATATATTTATTTCAATTCTTAATTTATATATGTCAGCTCGAGAGGAGAAGGATTTTTCTCTTTATATATGATAAAATTATAGTGTTGTGTTATAATTGTTAATTTGTTGTTCAAGGTAATTAAATTAAAAAAATTTATTAATTAGTCAGAGAATCAACTCCTTCTTACTCCAGTTATATTCTCTCACTCTCTTATCAAACAAACTCCTATCAACCAATGTGTTTTGAAATTGGATGCATTTATTTCTTGAAATATATGTTGACAAAAGTTATCAACTTTAACCATCTATTCAATTATAGTAATATTTATTATGTATCAAAATTAAGTATGAAATTGTAATATTTTGAAAAGAATAATCAATTCTTGGGGACGATTATATCTTTCTCTTTTAAATTTTATGGGAAGCATAGTAATTTTCTCAAACAAGAAGATTTTAAAATTTATTTTTCCCCTCTCTGAATGTGGAAAAGATGGGTTTTAAAGTTGGGCCTAAGCTCGGAATCTGAATCCGGACCCAGCCCAGAATTCGAAATTCAAACTTACGTATAATTTATTTAATTATAGACAGAGACGCCCCGCCTAAAAATTGATCAAATTGGTTAATTAATTAATTAAGTGTCGTGATTAACAATTTCCCGTGAGACCGACATTAGAAAAGATTTTTATATAATCCCTGAAACAGTTTACTAAAAGACTATTATACCCTTGACCTGGAAAATGAATCAAAGAGATTTTTTGGAAGCTACTAGCTTAGCGTCACCTATCAGTCTACCTCAACTTCACTCTCTTTCTCTCCCTACAATCTTCTCTTCTTTTTCAAATTTCAATATAAAAAGAAAAACTTTAACTCTTTTCTATCAGGAGGGTCTTTTCTTTTTTCAGAAAAGAAAAATAAAATTCTCTGCAGCAACTGTCCAACGCCTACACTCATCAAAATGAATAATCAGCTCCATTAATGGCAGATTTTTCTTACATGAGGTAGGTAAACTGTAGACCTTTTCATCTTAATTAAGTTTTGAGTTTGAGTTATCTTTTGCTATTTTGACTTCTGTGCCACAACCTGAAAAAGAGTAAAATAGAATAGCAATTCGATAGCTACCTACAGAATCTCCTACTCCTAATTTTTTATTAAAAATGAACTGGGTTTCTCTCAAATGCAAGACAGAATGTGGCTTTAGCTTGTGTAGTTGAATATATGAGGTGGGTTTGACTTCGAAGTTTACGGTTGCATATAAGGATTTGATTACCACATTGTTTGATGCAAGAAAGTGAAGAAATTAAAATTGATGGTGTTTGATTTGGCATATGCTGAGTTTAGTTAAAATGTCTTGGATTCAATCTCAAATTACTGTTAAAGGTGGTCTCTTTACCCATCCTCACTATTTTCTTTCTTCTCCTCCTTCCTCTTCCTCTTCTTCTTCTTCTCCTAATTCATCGCCCAATCATATTGATTACCAGAAACATTCTTCCTCTGGTAACAAAATAAGCCCAGCTATCCTTTTTATCATAGTTATTCTAGCAGTTATATTCTTTATTTCTGGTCTTCTCCACTTGCTTGTTAGATTTCTGTCAAAGCATAGATCTTCAGTTTCTGAATCCAATAATACATACCCAGAAATGTCTGGGTCAGATGCTTTTCAGAGACAGTTGCAGCAACTCTTCCATTTACACGACTCTGGCCTAGATCAAGCCTTTATTGACGCATTGCCTGTGTTTCTGTACAAAGATATTATGGGTCTAAAAGAGCCATTTGATTGTGCTGTTTGTCTCTGTGAATTCTATGACAAAGACAAGTTGAGATTGCTTCCAGCTTGTAGTCATGCTTTCCACATTGATTGTATAGACACATGGTTACTCTCTAATTCCACTTGCCCTCTTTGTAGAGCTTCCCTTTATTATACACCTGGCCTTCCTTTTGAAAACCCAGTTTTTGACTTTGAATTTGAATCAAGAGAATTAGAAGACGAATTCACAAGCAATTCCGGAAGTGGAGGCCTAAAACAGCCAGCAGATCAGAATGATCAAAGAATCAATTCAAGAAGGGTATTTTCTGTGAGATTAGGCAAGTTTAAAAGCTCCAATATTGGAGCAGTAGAAAGGGGAGAAGGGGAGACTAGTAGCAGTAATTTAGATGCAAGGAGATGTTTCTCAATGGGTTCATATCAGTATGTAGTTGCTGATTCAGAATTCAAAGTTTCTTTTTGTCCTACAATTAGTGGTGCTACTGGTACTGCTACTACTACTAGCAGCATCAAGCTTGTGAAAGGGAGAAATGGACAAAATGGGAATTTAATTTGTGAAGGGGATGTTGAAGGGAAAAAGATTAACATCAGAAGTAGAGGTGAAAGCTTTTCTGTTTCCAAGATATGGCAGTGGTCCAAGAAAGATAAGTTCCAAACTTCATCACAGACCCAATTGGATTCTTCTTCTTCTCCTTCTCCTTCTGTTGCTGTGGGTTTGCCCTCCACCTTGAATGATCCAACTCACTGTACATTATGAAGGTAATTTTTCCTATGCTTTCTTTTGTATTTTGTAGTTTTCACTTAATATCAAGTACTAAACCAAATATTTAAGCTTTTTTTGTTTGTTTGTTTGATCTCATTATTAATTGTTGTTAAACTTGCAATGCAGCCTGTCCCAGTTGTGCATTATTAAAGTATAACAATGATGTGGTAAAAATGGTAATGTACTTTTTTCCTTTTTATTTTCTTATATCTTTTTCAGAGAAATTCCTGACTTATATAAGGCTGAGATAAGGCTTCTCTTTGTTTTTTCAGCTTAACTTTAGGCCTAATAACGCTCCTGGGTTTTACCTTTATTTATGTCTTTTGATGGAGAGAAGAAACATTTTTTAGAATTAGTGTTTGCATGTGATACTTATCAAAGGGGAATAATATATTTAGTTGTTAGTTACAATATTTTAATGGATTTAAGTGCATTTCATTTTGCTCTGTCCAAATTGTGACTTTAATAGAAAACAGCAGAAGTGGCTTAGCTTAGCTGATATTAAGAATAGAATATGAGGTTAAAAAAAAAAATAGTCAAATCAAATGGTTCTTTTTTGAGGGAGGTGAGATTTGGTTGGAGTGTCTTTTTGGGTAAAGAATACTTCATTTTTATCTATGGGTTAAAAAAGGTGGGATCCTTGAAATGTTCTTGTGATGAAGAGCTATAATTTTGGATGGTTTTGTTTTGACATGATATGTGGGGTCTTGTGCTCATGAGTGCCTTTCGTATCTAATCATGTCTTTGAAAAAAAAAAAAAAAAAAAAAAAACTCGTGTATATAATCAAAGGACCATTTTTTTTTTTTTACAAAAAAAAAAAAAAAACCCACCCCTTTCTAGGTATGATCTATTCACACTCTGTTTATATTGTATCTAACACATTCATTTGTTGTTTTTTACCGATAAAAATCGTGGACGTTTACTAAACAGTGAAATTTAATAAAATTGATGTTATTAATGGTTTAAAGAGTATTATTGAAGAGTAAGAAGGATATACCTAATAAGTTGGTGGATAGGTTAGATTTTTTTTTTTTTTTTTGGTCGTTTAAACTATCTGTGGAAGGTGGAAGGTAATTTTCTTAATTACTTTTAAGGACATAAATGGAATTGGGTAGCAATGAAAGATATGCATGGGGAAATTAATATATAGAGTTTAGAAAAAGAAAAGAAAAGAAAAGCGTAGGGATATAAAATAGAGGACAAAATCTATTGAGAAATTGATGGTGAAATAAATATATTGAAATAGGTAAGGGGGATTAGCATAGCCATGTGCAAATGCAACAAGAACGGGAATGTGGTAATTGGTTGGGCTATGACAGCAGGTAAAGCCAAAATGATCAAAATGATGAATCATGATGAGATCATTGCAATAATACCAACTCCACCACCCCCCATATTAAGTCAATTTTATATACTCTGCCCTGCATTCATGCGTCACCCTCTGTTTTAGGTGATGCAATCATTTAATTCATATATTTTCCAACTCCCGAATGTAAAGTTAAAAACCATTGATTAATTAAACATGGGTAGTTGATTGGAGAATATAACAACTAAAGTATGAAGCTTTACTAATCTGACCAAATCTATGGACAAGTGGGTTGCTACTTGTCTTCCTCATCTTAAATTCTTCCTCAAATGTAAGTAATCTATAAACTGCCAACGTATGAACAATTCTTCCCAGGGTGGAACTAGTTGATCAAAACTACCCCACGTCATCCTTTTTGAGTCGCCGCCTTTTGATTTTTCTTTTCTTTTTTTCTTTCAAAAATTGTCTTTGGACCTTCCAAATTCATATGAGTTCATTTGAGTAATTGATTTGCCTGGACAGATTTTCAATGGATTTTTTTGCCTTTTCCGGCTGAAGTAACCTTTTAAAACTAAAATCAAATTTAACCTTATCGACAAAATTAAATTTAGTGAGCTCATTCAAACGGTATATAAACTTCAATAGTAATCATTTTTTTTTTTTTGGATCAAATGGTTATTAGTGTTTGGACCCCAACATCCAACCTCGTAAAAGCCAAATTTATAATAAAATAATAAACGGGACAAGGTCGACAACTGCTCGACAATGTGACGTGATTTGGATTTCAATTTGCAGACATCCCAATAATAATAAACAAATATATACTCAAAACTAATCGTGACTACTCGTTATAAGTTGATAATCTTACTTTCTCGGTTGCGCTGCCAAATATATCGTAATTATCTTTAACGGCATTATATTTTTTTGGAAACTGGAGCAGAATAGGTTAATAAATTGAAGGAAAGACAGGAAATGGATTAAACTGTTATGAAGAATACATATACACTCACTGTTTCAAATGAAAATTAACAAAATATAAAAGAACTTAGGGAGAGTTGAGAAACCACTACAAAGCAACTCAAATGGAACTAAGGTGTACTGAGTTCCTTTCTCTATGAGCCTCCCAAGGCAAAAATTCATTTCTCATGACTCCGTACAGAAATTTTGTAATAATGTACACAAATCACCTAAGAAATTCAAAATGAAAAAGAAAAGTAAAGGTGAAGAGAGTGTGAAGTATTGGGCATGATCCCAAACTCGGCGAAAAAATGATCTCGTTGAACTGCTACATTGCTGCCCTCGAGCAGAAGAAAAGGAACAAGATATTATATACTATCACTACAAACAGTAAGAAGAAGCTTTCTCAGAGGACAAAAAAATTGGAGCTCCTGCCAAGGCTTTTTTTTTTTCTTTAACTTCATAAATCCCGAGGGAAATTGTTGATTTGTCCTTCTTCCAACATATCTTTGTTGTTCATTTTGTACGCTATTCTTATGCGCATCACAAGCGATTTCTGTACACCACATCAGTAATATAAACATCACAACCAATTTTCATCAATTATTTAACTATCTCAGTATCATTCATGACATATGGTCAAGAAAATCTAATTGACGGAAGCCGTATATGGAGTTTATGAAATTATAAAACAAAAAAGACACGTACCTTGCCGTGTTGGCTGTTCGTTACTCTCAAATTTTGTGTGACAGATGCTTTACCACCTGCTGGTAGTGTATTACTGCTAGCTGGATCTAAATGAAGCTGAAGAAACTGTAAATTGATAACAACAAACAGCATAAATGAGAAATTTAAAATTTTTCTGCAGAAAGTTGGATCAATAACAATTCTTTTATCCTTTGGCTGCCTTACAAAATTTGTGCATTACCCGATCAATATAATGTCAGACACAAATGTAGAGTAAAAATCAATATAATGCAGGAGACAAATGTGAAAGAAAAACCGCAAGCACT
This sequence comes from Euphorbia tirucalli, assembly GCA_039660915.1. NCBI lineage: Eukaryota > Viridiplantae > Streptophyta > Magnoliopsida > Malpighiales > Euphorbiaceae > Euphorbia > Euphorbia tirucalli. The sequence goes on along the minus strand of CM077636.1, from coordinate 13,013,611 downwards.
TCATGCATGAAACAAGCTCTAAATCTAAAACTACAAAAGGACAAGTAGGAAACGAACTGGAATTTCAACTGCAGAGGATGGAAAAGTCAAGATAGTAATAACCCAAATTAAAACCAGAAAAAAGAAAAGAATGCCTGACAAAATGCTATTTGGAGTTACCTTTGGAACGGCTGCCTGGAAAACAAAATCTGTATACTCATTAGGTGACAAATTGGCAAAAGCTGCCTGTATTAATGTAGTTTGTGGGCTTCCAGGTGACCTTGAAAAATTGAATGTTATCCGCAAGTTACTGCTCTCAAAAGCAACTATTGAGGGATAGACTGGACCATTGTCCTCTGTGCATGGATAAAAAAGTATATCAAAACTTCAACGTTAAAGCCAACAAAAATCTCAAGGTGAATAAAACTGACCATGCTTTGCTGGGCTAGGTGCAAAACCATCCAATAAGTCCATCATGGGAGAAGCTCCAAGTGAAGAATTGGCTTGTACAGGAGGTAAAGGTGATGATAGTACATCTAATGTGGCAATTGGTGTCTGCTTATCCAGAGCAGGTGATAATATATCAGATTCATTGCTGCGTCCAGGTGTTGTTCCAATCGATAAAAGATCTAGTAAAACATCCGTTCCAGCTTTTGGAGCATGGTTGGTTCCTATCAATTACAGGTAGATTACAACTAATATCATCGGCATAACCAATAAAATGAATAAAATATATAGTTGTCAAGGACGAACTGTACAATTTAAGTGCAAACTTCTCAATCAACAGAAGAATTAAAGAAAAACTAAACCGATTGGTTATTCTCCAAAAGACTTGAAATGTGATGAAGGTTGAGAATTGCAAAAGTAAAAATCCAAATGATGAGAGCATATTAGAAAAAAAATCTAATCCCGCCAAGATCAAGAATGTTTCAATTCTTTCAGCCTTTCACATCCTTTAAAATAATTTAACCAAACCAATTAATCATGTTCTTTAGGTGGTTTGGACATGTTTACCAGCTTACAAATGCTCTCATGCATAAAAGAGAAAAGAGCTATATATAGCTAGGAAGGGTAGAGGAAAACCAATACTAACATGATGAAGGTTGTTGAACATGAACTTCCATTATTATATCTTTAAAAGGAGACTTTAAGGAAAAGAATAAATGAAAAAGAAGAATCCATACAGCCAAATAGGAATTGGAACAAGAGCTTGGTTGTTGTACTATACACATGGGAGTGTCCAAATTTTAAAGCACGCCTAGAAACAAATCAAGCTCCATAAAGATGTGTACAAGCAGTTTTTTGAAATACAAATGTTCCTTGGAGCTCTAATATACTGTCATTTAAGTATATTATTAATGCATAAAACTATTCACTAAAGATTAAATTCAAGTAATAAGGGTCATCTAATTAGCCTATGGTCTAGAAACACTATACATGCATGTAGAAACTGGCACCCAACTAAATCCCATGGCTCTTGTGGTTATTCCAGATAGTAGATACTGCAGCAGATATAATGACCAAAATAATATCATTCCTCCCTACTAACGTAACATGGCATGGAATCTGCTAGGATGGCTAGACCATGAAAAGCACAAACAGATTCCTAGGAACTCAAGAGGTTCAATTCTGCATATGTACATGATTAAAACAGATAAAGTTTCCAAACAGACCTGGTTGCGTTGAAGCTGGTGATATGTCAACACCAAGGAGATCATTAAGGAAGTCACTGCTAGAACTGCTAGGGGCAGGAACATCATCTGAGAGATCAAGTAAATCTACAAGTGGAGCTGCTGAGGGTTTAGCAACTCCATTTGGAAGATTAAGTGATCCCCCACCAGAAGCTGAAACAGTAGATGGCAAAGAACCTGCCCTCCTTCCACTGAAAGTAGCCTCATCCAAGACTGGCATCCTTTCCAACAGCGTAGACCTACATGAACTCATCCATCAACTTTATGCTGCAATCAAAACCGCTTTAAGAACAATGAGCTGAAACAATAAAATTTCTGACTTCATACTCGATATTCTTATGCTTCTCAATAATGGAATTGAACTCTAGGGACCTTTGCTGCAGTTCAAGCACAAGGCTTCCTTTATGCTGAACAATTATATCTTTGACCCTCCTACAATTAAATCAACAAAAAACTGTTAAAAATCATATTAAAGATCTTCCCATAAATATCATTCAAACATAATTTTTGTTTCATGTCGTAAAGACAAAAGAGAGAAACTGCAAGGTTGTATCATTATAAAGATGGACGAAAATTAGGTATACAAATTGAAAATGCCAGATCACATCCAAAAAAATAATGTCATGGTTATGGGAAAATTTTCATTTTTATTTCTTCATAAATGCTTCATTCTCTACGTGTCTTGTTTCTATTTATGCTTATTTAGTTTTCTTCTGCTTCATTATAAGTATTCAGGTAAGAAAGAAACGGCCTAAGTTGATGATGCATATTTTAGATAATTTCCACAGAAGCAATCAGGAGGTAATTTTGACAGACAAAGATGTACAAACAGCCACTTATGTAAAACCATGATAACAATAAATTCCATCCACTTCTATGTGGGCAATTTTTTTACGGGGTTTTAAAGGCATCATGCTGCTTAATGAAAGGAAAAAGCCAGAATAAAGGGTTCACATGGAACTGCAATAGAATCAACCAAAAAACATACTGTGAACAAGATGGAAACCGAGAAGAGAGCTTGAGTAGAGCAATCAGAGCCATTGCTTTAGTTGTGAGATCAGAGGCATGGCGCTTCATGGCAATCTCAACAACATCCACAGCATCGGACTCTGTTACCTGCAAAGAAAAAAAAAATCAGGCACTTTAAGATAGTAACAAAAAAAAAAAAATTTTCTCATCTTTCCTTTTTCTTTTTCCAATTAGATTTGGCACGGAGAGATGTTGGTGAATGAGGTACCCTATAGAAACTAATTCGCTATACAGCAGATAAAGAATTGTGTATAATATATTCACAAATTGAAGTTCAATAATTTCTTATAACAGAAAAAATGACAGTGCCAAATGACAATGTACTTATTCTTCAACAATTTTTGTGTTAATCCATACTTGTAGGACTTCCAAAATAAAATATAGAAAAGACAGAAAGAAGCATATCCATGGGATAATGCTACCCCGTTTAACAGTTCCAATTGTTAAACCTCAAAACAAGTTGGCAGATGCCTTATCAAAAAATCCCATGTCTGCGAATTCAAGGTGGAAACAAATTAAAGGGAGAGAGACAGAAATTTCACAGAATAACTCCTTCAACAATTCTCACCAGACTACTTCTAATACTCAACATTTGACAACAAGTATGTGGACTTGATACGACATTGCTCAAGGCCAATATAAGTATGATATCCAACCTCCTAGAAGACCAAGTTATGGATAAGATTGTACTCACTGTTATAGGATCCTCTACGTCAAGTACCCCTACATTATTGACCAACAAGTCACCATATTCTCCAATGCACCACACCGCCACTCGAACTAGAGTTTCCTGGTGACAGTAATTGAACAAACCTTCAAAAAGAGTGATAACAATATCAAGCACATTTTTTCTTTCTTAACAATGTATCCTCAAATGATCACGCTGATAGGTAAAGAGTATGAATAACCAACAAAAGAAAAGTTAACCTGTTCAGCTGATGTTTGAAAAGCTCTGTAAAGTGCCCTAACTGTATATCCATGGAGGTCAGAAGCATTGCTTATCACAACAATAAGGGCATGCCACACTTCATCTTTTACAAAATTCCCAGCCTACTAAGTAGAGCACCCACATAAGAATTATACACAAGAAATATATTATCAGAAAAGCTTGCATAAAAAACTAACTTATGTGATATCAATCAGGGATATCATATGCTAGGGCTAGTCCCTCTTCACGATTTAGTCCTCAAAAATACATTTAAAAGCAAATTCTTCATTCCCAACTTCTCCTTTGAGTTTCAAAAAAAAGGCAAAACTCTATAGCAGAGACTTCAAGACGTTAGAGTGTAGGCAGCATAGTGAACAAACATATCTGAAGTCAGTAAAATATTAAACTTGCACAACAATGGGTTGGAGCAATAAAAGATATAATGACAAAGTTAGAAGAATCGGCATCAAAACAAAAGGATGATCATGGTGATAATTTCACACCAATAAAGCCATATTTGCCGAAGAAATGACCAAAGACATGATTAATTGATTACAGAAGAAAACACGTGGAAATGATATTCACAGGTCAAGCGTTAGGTTACAAGTGGGCACAATGTTATGCTATTAAATTTTACTTCAGACAAATAACTAAACTGCATGCTGATATCTCAACTGAAATGACAAGAAGTGGATTTGCAGTACAATCAATACCATATCATATTAATTATTCAGTGATCCACAAAGGCAAAGCATTTTATGATAGGACAGATCGAGCTACAGATCAAAAAATTAAACTGCCGCAAATACACTTCAAACATGTAAGCAATTTATGATGAGGCACCTGACTTTCAGACTCTTACCTCTGCGAGAACCTTGAGCATCTGATCAATGTACCAAATTTTCTCAGGGGAGAACCTAAAATTCCAATGAAAAAAATGAGCTTTTGAATTACTTGAATTTGATAGCACATTCAATTTTTTTGTGATTTTCCCACTCTAAAGTCCTAAAAAAGATACAAATGCAGCTTTATGTCGAATACAAGTCTATCCAATGGATTATATTGCAAATGCACTGGATTGTATTAATTATAAATTTCCCATTAAGGAAAAGGAAAATAGCTAGCAAATTGACCATTATATTACCCCAGCAAATAATATATATATGCACCCAAAAACGCGAAGGAGAAAACGAAAGACATAGATATGTCTGTTGAAAGGCGTGTTTAAATCTCTTATCATCTCTTATTGCTAGATAAATCATGAATTCCATATTAAGTCCAAATAACAAATACTAAATGAATCGTTACCATTGTGCTCAGAGACATCATGCAACAAAGTAAGAATAGCCAATATACCATATCAAAGATCCAAGACAAAAGGAACAAATATAAAACAAATTCTTATGAACTCCACGACTTACTTTTCAATGATGGAACAAATTTTGGCAGTAAGATCTCCCTTAAAATCTTGATCACTTACTTCCAAATATTCTATTAGCTCTTTCGTCAAAGGTTTTACATTTGTCTCATTCACCAAAAGGTAAACAAGTTCAAGGGCTCTTTTACGGATAGAAGCATCTGAATCCTGAAAGGCAAAAGTACAAAATCACAATCTTCTCAGATTTTTCAGACTGGCATTTTATGTGCAACAGTAAGGAAAAAAAAATAACAAATATAAAAAGGAATGCACCATTCAAAATACTAGTAACTACCAGATAAGAAAATGAACAGACGAGAGAAATTTCTGGAAGCATTGCATAGAGAAATTTCAAGAAAACAATAGTGGAAGAGGTTATTCTTCAGTCTAAAAATTCTAGAAGCAATTAAAACCGCATTAAAACCGAATGTGTTCATGCCAGCTTCCCCTAGCCTCATTTTGTTGAGGGTGCGGAGGGATGGAAATTTTTGACACGATAGCAGAATTTAAAGAGACAACCCTATTGACATGAGACATTTATATGACACAACAATCCAAATTGCTACCCTACTAATTTAACCCCTCTAAGACAACAAGGAATAAAAGAAAAAGAAAAAGGAAAAAAAAGATAATCACCACCCAAGTTATATAAAATAATATATTTCCACAACATCTATGTAAATTTTGGGAGGAATGCATATTAAAAATTTAATTTCCCTTCAGATGAATATAACAATTCATAAGCATCAGCTATCAAAGCAAAATACATAGTTCAACAATATATGGTGCGCCACATTCATTTAAATTGACCTCTCCATCCTTTTCAATATCAAAAACAAATAAGGTTCACACAACTTCACATACTTTAACGCATTCCAAGATTGTTGCTCGATGCCTTTGCACTGCCTGAGCATCCACAGTAATTGCCTTCATCAGCATGTTTAATGCAACATATCTGCAAGATTTTAAGAATTAGCAGAGATATAAGAGCAAAATACGGAAAAATAATAATATTGTTGATCTACAAATAGATAATCAAATATCAGACAAACTTCAGATAATTAAACATTGGCCAAGGCAATCAAGCTTTGAAATTCAGATTTCGGTTCTCAAGCATTAACTCCAAAGTCAGGTTCAGCTGAGTCCTATACAACTAACCAAATACACATACACTTATTCTCCTTCCACTCACATGCAAACTTCTACTGCAGATATATCTGCCTATAAAAGTCAAATATTTAAGGAACCACAAAACTTAAGTCACTTTTTCAGTCTAATTATTATGCAGCAACCTTTAGGCAAAATATACAATCTTTAGACAAGGTCACCAGCATTGAAAGGACCAAAACCAACAGTCACCAATTACTGGTAAATCCTAGTTATAATTTGAGATATTTGGGTATAATTATCGCTGCGTAACTCAATACAATTATTGGCTAAGATTTAGTCTTGTAAAGACTATCAAGATTGACCATCAAATTATATACGAATTGAGATATTGTAAACACAACCATCGGCTAGAAACTATATTGACCTGATATTATTGTCGCGGTTTGACAAGAATCTTCCCAGTATGTTGATAGCAAGTACTCGTAATCCACCATTATCTTCAATGCTCATGATAGTTTCAACACATTCATATAAAATTGCATTTCCTGCATTTTTGTTTGACTCAGTTTTTGTTGCCACCTATGAGAATTTCCAAAGCAAAAAATAGAAGAATAAATTGTCAAATTATGAAGCAACTGGACACAAGAAACAATGACCTTAAAGAAGTTGCACTTGTTCGGGGAAAACAAACAAGATGTAAGGCAACAATGTACAAGTTCGTTTCCAGTTAAGAACAAGGACTACGAGAAAAGGATTCAACAATTATATTAAGGGAACATGAAGTTTTGTAATAAATAAGGTTATCCGATTAGGGCCTTTTGCTCAACTTTACCATGACTGACCAAACACAATCTGAGCTTTATATGTCAAATCCTGAATAACAACAGTAGTTTTCTAAGCGAAATTGACTTCCAGTTTCCATCAGACAGAAGTCAAGCCATAAAGCAATCTCTGCACAACATTTTATATTACACATAGACATATATTAGATTGGGTGTACTATCTACTATCCAACTAAGCCCCGAGTGATAACTACATCAATAAAATTGATACCAGAAAGATCACAAGGAAGCCCATTCAAACATTCAAAGAAACAAAAAAATCATCTTCATATTCACCAGGTCAGTAGGATTTTACCTCAAACTCTCATTCATCATAAAGCAATATTGCAAAACCAAGAATCTCAAATTTCTTCTAGCCACCCACTTAAGTTCTCCAAAAGTTTGGAGAAAGAGCTCACTATAGAAGGGCTTTCCCAAAAGTTTGGAAAAAGAGCTCACTGTAGAAGGGCTTTCAATCTCCTATTTACTGTTCAGGTCATCTCTTTTTTCATGTTATTTCACACCATCAAATCATAAGAAGAATCATTTTCTTCGACAACTGACATACTTTCAAATGAACAAAAAACTTTCAAGACTTATAAACAAAAATATACCAAACATAAATGGCAACTGACCTGAGCAAGTATGTCATTCATAGCATCACTAGCATCCGCATCTCCTTGGCCTAACATGCGTAAAAGCTTAAGCAATCTGATATGGAGAAAAGGGTCTGTGATACCAGCAATGTCATACTCAGGTGCATATGGACTGTTCACAACGTCTCTTAGAGTTCTGACCAAACCCTCAGTGCATTTCTACACAATGATTTCAAGATATGTCATAGTTGGTGAGCAAAAAATAATAAATCTGTCAGGGTTAACAAAGGCTAACAATGAAATAGTTTATTTCCATGGAAAATGTGCTTTCACAATACAGCTATGATCAAAACAGTCACATAGTAAGCTCTCTCCCTTGAGCGAGAGAGAGAGAGATACCCAAAATGACCTTTCATAAAAGAGTTATTCAAATATTACAGCTTAAAACATCATTAGGAGGTTCTTAAAAAAAGAATTATTATTCGGTAATAACAGGATGGATCATAAGGAGCATCAAATTATGTCCAAAATTTGCGCAGACCTTAGCTCTTGATATTGTTATAAGCACCTGAAAGTAACATAGATACCAATCCCAAAGTATAGGGTTTAGAAATGGATGTAGCATGCATTTTCATAGAAACATGTCCCAAAGGACAGGCAACGAGATCAGGAGCCTTAAAATGTGATTCAATAAATGTGGATGAAAAAAATTAGCATACAGATTTAATTATAATGCACAATACCTTTCTGAAATATTCATGCGCTTCAGGACTGACTTTACATAGATCTGTACAAAGTTGAATGCCTGTTATTAAGACACCATGGTGCTTTTCTTTAAGTAAGGCAGCAGCAGGATTTATGAAATTCTCTGCCAAGTCAGGAACTTTCTTTACAATCCGAATGGAGCATAATGCTGCCTGTACTCATCAACAAGCAGTGATCAAAATTTCTATTATGATACGTCAAGATACAAAATTGGTGAGCCAGATCAGATGATATGCAACAGTAAAAAATTTCTGCACAAAAAAAGTTATACAATATCATATCTTTGAAAATTTCAACAATTTATTTTCTCTTACCAAGAAAGGAATTAATTTAACAATGAAAGGAATTTAGAAGACATGGAAGGTAAGATAAGTTTGGGACACAGTTTGGGGCTATTTCCTGTTCTGTTCTCAGGCATATGTGTTGGAGGTAGCTCTAGTTATTTTAAGCGATTTATTTAAATATTTCAGTGAACCAAAAACTAAACACATCCAAATTGTATCGAGTATAAATTCAGATATTCCAATACCACATAAGAGAGTCACATCTTTTATAATATATATCTCTGATTCCTTCAACTTATCTTACATAATTTCCAAATATTTTCAAAGAGTTGCAGCACTGCAAAGAACTATATAAATTGTTCAAATGACAAGCTCACCTTTTTCCGAATGTTGGGATCCCGAAATTGCAGCAGTCTTTCCACTTCTGGTGCAAGATCACGAGCCATTTCTGCAGAACAAATATTTCCCAAAGCACAAAGAGCAAGTCCCACTATATATTGGTTTGAGTGGTTGAGATCTCTGCAAAATTGTTAAGGTGCTACAGAAAGCAAGCTTTTCTTGTTTCTCATTCACTATATTAAATATTACAAGATATATTAAAACTAACCCAAAGTTAAGACAAATATAAAAGAAACAAATGTGAAGTTTCAACAATAGAATTATATATAGGATACTGTTTCAATGAATTTGTGACCAACATTAGAACTTCTTGCCTTTCATCAAGAAGTAGCATAAGGCCAAGATATCCAATTCGCTTCTCTGGAAATCCCGCTGATGCAATCAACTTCAGGCACTCCATTTGACCAAAATGAGTTGGATAACCAAGCATGTGAATAAACATGAGCTTTGCCAGGTTACGGTGTCTATAATCTTGATCATTTTCATTAATTGCAGCACGAATAGCAGCACACTCCTTTCTTACGACAGCACGTTCTTCTGCAGCAGTTTTGCATGCACGTATTGCCCGAATCATGTCCCTGCATAATAATACGAAATCCCAATCTTCATGATTAGGTCTTTGAATCATCACTGATGAAATGTGTATGCTGGTAGTTTCTTTGATCCTTTTGCATAATATGAATATAAGTCTCCAGATTACAGAAATAACATACAGGGACAACAACCCCAATACTTCGATAACTATCCAATTAACTGCGATGTATGTAAGTTGGACATATTAATGGTTCAAAGTGCAGGTTTTTTGTGCATGCAAACAAGATAGTTAAGGAGATAGAACCTTGCACAAAATAGGAGGAAAAAGAATACATCCTGTTTTCAATTGAAGGGTAATGATTGCCCCCCTTAGTGCTTCTAATGTCAGCTAAGCCCACAGGCCATAAGTGGAAGGAATCAAGAAGGGGAAAATACAAATAATTTCATGTCCAATAAAAAATTTCCCCTAATCTCAAGTACGAAAGAGGTTGGATTATTTCATTCATTTCATTCTTAACTATGTATGACAAGATTCTCTCCCATCGCTTCAAAACCATAAAGACATTCTATTACATCCAGATCAGAAGCGGAGACAAGGCAGTTTTCTTTGGTAAAATAGTTTCTATCAGTTATAACTCAATATCATCAGAAGGAACGCAAACAATAAACCCAGGGTCAATGTCTCATCTCTATTCTGCTAAATGTAGTTTTGAGCTAGTGTCAGCTTGCACTATGACTTCTTGGAACAGAGAACCATTACAAACCAACCTTGAAACATAGAATGATTCAATAAGTTCATAAAAATGCAATCCTTCATTAATCTGCTTAACTAAACGCTAGCTGGCATAGGCTATCACAAGGTCTGCATGACAACAGTAGTATAAGAAGGGCACCACATTCTCTCCGTGTTTCATTTGCAGCTGTACTGAAGTGGTTCTCTTTTCTCCTAAAATACCATCCGCAGAATGTCCCATTTTAAACATGCTCAACGTGTAATGAAGCATGATCGTTTCTATTATAGGAAGCACTCCAACCAAAGAGGTTTCTCAATAGTTGAAAAGCTGGAGAAACCCGTTCAAAGAAAAATGACAAAGAGGCTAGATTCTAGCCATATACCTAACAAGAGGCTAATAAATCTATACCTCTCATAAAATTATGACAATATAATCTTTGCAGAAAACCAACTAATGCAACTAGTTCTCTACATTCCACTATCTTCTAACTGCAACTAAATAAAATCCGCTCGAAGCAAGGCCACACTACATACATTCAAAATCCAAATGCGCAACCAAACTAACAAAAAATACACAGAAAAAGGCTGAAGATTCAATCGCAAGCACCAAAACGAATCGAATTATACTTCATTTATAGCTAGGGCAATGAAATTAAAACCATAATTGCATAGCATAGCTTCATGCTTGAGCTTACAAATAAGAAAAAACAAAGAAAATGAAAATTGCATACATGATCTAACATAAAAGGTAAAAGTAAAACATGTCGACTCACCTTAGACGCGTACCGGACGAGAAGGGATTCATGATTGGGTCCGTTATAAAGCTTCTATAACAAGCTCAATCAGATCCACATGAAAAATAACAAAACAAGTCGATCAAGAACTCCCTCCGGAGTTGGTCAGGTAAAATGGATTGACCCGAAAACGATGAAGCAAATATCCGAATAGGTTAATCCAGGGATCTGATAGAGGAAAGAGAAGGAAGAAGAGAAGATTTGGATCTGAAGACAGAGAAAGATAGAGAGAGAAAGAGCGCTTTTATTTCATTTCACTCCGTGTATATATTTGGTGTGTTTCACAGTTTGTATTCGATACAGAAATTAATACAGCTAAAACGAAAATTAGTAATAATTAAAATTAAATATATATGCTCTTCGCACTAATAAGAAATTGATTTTGTATCCATGGATTCTGCATACAAGCTGGTGAGGTTAAAATGGTGAATTCGATATTTTGATTGGACCAGCGTCAGTGCGAGTTCCGCTTCACACTTTCACGGGCTGAAACGTCGTCGTTGTATAGAGTAAGCTCACCGGTCAAAACAACTTCAAGCGGAAGGAATTTATGCTTTGTTGCAGAAAATCTATTCATCTTTTTCCGAATTTTGACACAAATAACTGAATCTTCAAATTAATTCGATAAACTAATTCAATAACAACTTTTTATGTCCCAACTTGTGCTAAGTCTACTGTGAATCAATACATGCAAAACTCTATGCAATAATTATAATATTAAAATTATTTCTGCATAACTTTTATATTTTAAATTAACTCTTTCATAATATATGCATCCAACACCAATTAATTTTTATTTACATGCCAACTAAGTTCGACTGCATTTTTAGTTTTTTTTAAAGGGTATACACTACATTCGATATTTTATTTTAATATAGTAATAAGTTTTTTTTTTTAGGTATTTAAGGCTAGAAAAGTCTCTTTCGAATAATAAATTATACTTTTTAACTATATTTTTTTAAACCTATATACATTCATTTCTAAAATTATTTTTTTTTTTTGTTCATAGTAAATAACTTTTTTTATATATTGGAAACATATATATATATATATATATTATAATTACTTTTTAATGTTTACTTATTTCAAATTAAACCTATTTAAGTCCAAAATTTAAAATTATTTTATCACAAAAGATTTCAAATTCATTTTTATTTCACATAAATAAGATTTTGTTATAAATGTCTTTCTACTAACGGAATTTACTCTTTTTTTTTTTAAAATGTTATAGATGTCTTTCTATTATGGTATTTACTTACAAGTTAACATAAATGATACAGTTTAGTCACTTAAATATAATAAATAAACAGAATTGTATATAGAAAGAAATATATTCACCTTTATATTATTAATTCACTGCAAATCTATCATCTATCCAGCTATAATCTAGCAATAAAGGTGTTTCTCCGGCTCTTTCCAAGATGTTCAAAGTTCAAATCGTATTAAAACTGGATATTATACATTTAATCAAGAATGTAAACTATCAAAAAAAAAAAAAAAATTGAAACAACTTATGATAAAATAAGAAATATCGTAGCCACAATCTTGGGTTCCATTTATATTGCAGAATATATATATATATATATATTATGTTCGTGACTTACAAATTAATTTTCTTATTTTCTTATCCATGATTTAAAAAAAAAGTTAATATAAATATTTTTCTTTTGGGAACTTTTCATTAATAAAGATAAAATTGTTTTCTGTAAGAGATAAAAACAAACGTTAATATATATTCATTTAATATAATTCTTTTTTACCGTATTCTTATTTTATAAATTTTCATACTACAACCAAACAAATATATATATATATATATATATATAATTTCTATGAAAATATAAACAATGTGTTAACAAGATTATCTCTCATGATATTAAAAATTGATGAGCTGTTGCTTTTTTTGGATAAAAAAAAAAATAGTTGAAATTAACCGAGGTGTTCGAAGGGTTACTCGAAAAAATTGAGGTGGCAAAAAGCAAACAGTAGTGTAATATATCAACAAAAAAAAATCTTAGAAAGTTGTGAATTTCACATTTAACGCAAAATCTTTTTCAGCGGAGGGTAGAGATTCCCCTTCATCTCCAAGTTAAAAAGAGTCTTCATCTCCAGTCTTTCGGAACCCCAGTCTCATCAATCATCTTCGATGGCCTCTCGTCTATTTTCTCTCCCTCTCGCCTTCTTCCTCGCCCTATTCACCCTACCTCGGATCCTTGGTACAATACTTTTCAACATTCCTCTCCTCATTATTTTTCTGAGTTTGACTAATTTTTTTTTTTTAATTTATTCAGTGTCAGCGGGCCTCATTCTAGAAGAAGGCTACACGGTAACAACAGTGATCGATGGCCACAAACTCAAGATAAATCCTTATGCAGTCCTCTCTCGACCACGATCCTCCGATCTCATCGTCCTTGATTCTTCCCGCAGTGTTTTCTATACCATACAATTCCCAATTTCTCAGGGTAATTGTTTTCTACTTCTTAATTAGCCATTCTAACTGAAATTCTTTTATTTTTTCAGGCTGCTTGTTTTAGATATTTTTATTAGTATTTTTTTCCCAATAAATGCAGATAGTGTGGTTAATCGGTTGTCCGGAAATGGAGTTGCCGGAATATCCGACGGGGATTTGGATTCTGCTCAGTTCAATAGGCCAAAGAGCTTTGCAGTTGATGCTAAAGGGAATATTTATGTTGCTGATAGGGTTAACGGCACCATAAGAAAGATAACCAGCTCAGGTACTTTGATTTTGGTGGGGTAATGGCGGAATTGGTGTCAGTTACAATTGGGTGTTACTGATTAATTGCTTTTATTTCCGTATGCATGCCTTTACTCGCAGGAGTGACCACCATTGCTGGAGGATACTCCAAGAGTGTAGGGCATCAGGATGGTCAGGCACAAAATGCAACATTCTCTAGTGATTTTAAAGTAGCTTTTGTTCCGGAAGAATGTGCTTTGCTGATTTCAGATCACGGGAATCAACTAATTCGTCATATTGGTCTTAAGCCAGAAGATTGCACAACAGGTTCTCAATCAGGTGAGTAACTTCTCTGTTTTATGCTGTATTTATTGTTGGTAAGTTGGTAATTTAAATTATTGATGTTCAAGTGAAAAATCATTAATCTTGATGATTCACTTTGGCTGGAGCTTGTTTTGGTTTATACGTAATACTAGAGAAGAAAGTGTTTTTGTTTTGTGCTATTGCATTTTTGTTTTGATCGACCTTTTAGGTTTCTGTTATTGCTGGTGAAATTTGTACTGCGTGAGATGGGCTGCTGCCTTCTCACAATAATCATTATGAGCTGCGTTTGTGTACTTTGGTGTAGCTAAAACCTTTGTTCTCTTCATTTTTGCAGGACTGGGGACGGTTTCATTTTGGGTTTTAGGACTAGGGCTGGTCATCTCTTGTCTATTAGGGATCACCATTGGGTTTGTCATCCGTGCTTACATTACCCCTCGTGTAAGTTCCTGTGTGTTTATACTGTATTCATTCTAGTTAAGGGATTGCTTACTCTAACCAAACTTTGTAGACAGGAAGGGTCTACTCATCTTGGATCCAGCAAGACATGGAAGCTTTGCCTAATCAATGCAGCGAAACCAGTACTGATGCTCTGCTTCGACATGAGAAGCGCAGTTGCTAGCTCGAGGCTTTGTGCTCTTCTTAGGAGGTTCTTGTTGTTGAGCCTGTCTCATATGTCACATATGCTTAATTGGATTAACTTATTAGGTTCTCAAACTCCAAGCAAGGGTGTAAATACTCATGTTTCAAGCAAAGGCATTGTTTCTTTACTTGATTCCGATGTAAATAGTTTTGAGATGGAAAAGTCACAGCAGTGTGCTGATGACCTAAAGGATTTGATCGCTATTAATGGCCCCCTGCAATCATCAAACCCAGAGGAGGAGATCTTCAATCAAGGAAAACAGGATGGTTCGACCAGCGATTTGCTGGACGGACGCAGTAGGATAGATGCTATGATACAATCAAACATCATGGGATTCACTGAGATGGTTAAAGAATCCACTCCAATTATTGGATCCTCAGTACAGACTGTGGGTTTAGTTAAGAGGAGATGATGTAGCTAGTCTCTGCTATATGTTTTTTTTTTTTTTTTGTGCTGAAACTTTGACTATCTTGTCATGTTTGTAGTCTAGAACGGGAGTGTTAGATCGTTTAATGTTAATATTTATATGTTTGATCACAAAGTGTCGTCCATTTTTGATCTTCAGGTTCAACTGGTTGCTAACTGGAGAAATATGCATGATAGGAAGTAAAAAATAGTTGAAAATCTAACATGGTATGCAAGAGATAAAAGAGGCCGAACACTGTTTGCCTCTCCACTTGCTAATAATTTTCATTTAGGAGAGATGGGGGTTTCTTTATGAGTAGATGAGCTATGTGCGGTCTATTTCTGTTGAATTTCTCATTAACTAGAGAAATGAAATAAATCAAATTAATAGTAACAGAAATAAAAGAAATAATTTATATTGATTTATTTGTATTTAATTTAATTATTTTATAGTAAAGAGTTTTCTTTGGAGAGCTCTAACAGATTGTCTTCCTACTCGTGACGCCTTATTTAGGAGAAGGGTTCCAGTAGATGTTCAGTGCCCCCTCTGCCACTCTGATACTGAAACTTCTCTGCACGTTTTGGTTGTCTGTAGTTTTGCTAGCAAGGTGTAGAGAAAATGGGGCTTGGGGAATTTTCTTGGAAATTTCACAAATCTAAAGGAGTGGTTCTATAATATTCTACAGGTGGCTTCTCTTTCCAGCTGGAGTAAAATTGCATCTGTAGCTTGGGGTATCCGGTTTCAGAGAAATGAAGCTGTGTGGCGTGCTAAAACGCCCACTGATATTGCCTGCATAAGGGGTAGCCTTGTTTTTTTGCAAAATTGGGTCAAAGCCAATGAACCTGCTAATGCTCCTCGTTCTCCTAACTACCAGCCCTTATCTTCTTGGGTTAAACCTCCACATGGCTGGGTCAAATTCAACATAGATGGAGCCATTTTCGAAGATTCAGCTGCCATAAGTGCTGTTTTTCGTGATGATGCAGGTCGCTTTATTGGCGGCTACGTTCGTCCAGGTTTAACGGTTAGACGACCTGATATTGTGGAGGCTTTGGGTATGCGTGAGGTGCTCAGCTGGATCTGTGACAGAAACAGAGATCGGGTCATTGTGGAATCCGACTGTTTTTCAGTTATTACCGCTTTGGCGTCCAAGAACCCGGATTTCTCTTCTTTTGGTATTATTATCTCTGATTGTAAAACTATTCTTGATTCTCTCCAAAATGTCAAGATTGCTCATATTAAGAGATCTGCGAACTCTGCGGCTCATTGTCTTGCAAGAGCGGCAGGTTATATGATAGGTCTCCGTGTGTGGGGTTTTACCCCTCCTCTTTGTATTCAGTCTTTTCTGTTTGTTGATTTGCTTTAATAAAGATTTTCTTCTTCATCAAAAAAAAAATATATATATTTTATAAAAAATAATAGAAATTGAAAATTGAACGGAATAAAATTATATAATTCATATAAATATAAAACGTTATAAATGAACAATATGGAATTATTCTTAACAGATATAGTAATAATCCTTTTTCAACCGGTAAATCTGTTATTTACTTTTATTTCTAGGATAATTTACACATTCTGTTCTTCAAGGTGTTCTCAAAAAAGCTTATTTATGAGGAATTGCTCCCAACGTATAAATATAGAAGCTTAAATAGTAATTGAGCCAAGTTAGAATTGTCAGAGTAAATGGAAACCAAGGTTGATGGTTAAAAAAGTAAAATTTGGTTCAATTCATAGAGATTAGAGAGATTTATAAACCTTTAATTTGTTAAGGAGTGCAATACTTCGAACCCTAAGTATGGAAAATGATATTTAACCCATTTAAATTATAATATCTACTTCAGAGACTAGGAATGTTATTTATGCTTCCAAAGATATGTTGATGGTAATCTCTCTATTGTTTTTACAAGTCTTCCGAAAAGGTAATAGACGTAGGGATTGTCATGGAACCACTTGATCAAAAAGTTTAAGCTGATAGGTTGGTCCCATTTATAGTTTTAACTATTATTTCTGATACTCCCCTGCATGTAAATATTCCTTTGATTTAAAGCGGGTCCAACACTGATCTACTCTATTATGTGTTAAAATTTTATTAATAATCCTCAACATATATGGTCTAAGCGACTTTGACACCACTTTACTAAAAATTTAAATTTATAGATAAGACCAATTATAATTTTTATTATTATTATTTCTGACAAAGATCAACTGTTTTACCAAGTTCACTTAGCTTTTTTGGGTTTGACTTTAAAACTCTTGGTTATAGATTTTTTTTTTCATTCATTTAGGAGGATAAAATAGGAATTTCCTTTCCTTGGTAATAGCTAGTTTTTGTTTCTTGTTTTGTTGTGTACTTGTTCGTAGCTCTCTTTCTCGAAGAACAAAAGTTAATGTATATGATGCAAATAAATTAACATACTCTCCATCTCAAGTAGGATAGCCTACTTTCACCATTTACATTGTTTAAAAAATTGTAATTAAATTACCTCAAAAACAAATTTTTGTATGCGATCTTTGTTTTTCACCCTGTTACTTAGCAATAAGAATAAATGAATATTAATTAATGATAATTTACACATATGAAATTATGATGTTTGGAGCCAAAGGAGAAAGATGGAACCAGTAAAAGTTGATTTAGCTAGTCACTTTCACATACAACGCCTACTCGTTCAGGTTCATGTGTTTAAAACAAAATAAGTAAAAATTTTCCAGAAGAGAAGTCCAGAAATGGTAATTACTAGTAATGAGAGAAAGAAAAACATTGCTTCATTTCCTCCACCAGTTATACATTAGTGCCATTTTATGCAACAGGTCTTTATTATATTGACCATACATAAATAAAACTTTTTAAGGCACTACTACAGCAACTCCAACCAATATTTCATTCTCAAAAAATAAATTTTTATGCCTGTACTATATCCTAAATATATAAGGACTAATATCAAAGCCATATGAGCTTAACACCAAAATCTTTGTATATGATCAATAACCATGACTGTAACCCACAGCATTGGTTCGAGACTGAATATTTTGGTGGTTGTAAATGGAATCTCCATAATCAACAGGCTTAATAACGTAGCTTCATGCTTCCCATCCGGCTCTTGAACTGCCCCAAACACAATTTCATTGGTTTTCTCATGGCTTTGCACATAGAATGTATGCGGTAGGGAGGATTGATACCGGTGATGGTGCTGTTGTTTCTGATTCTGCTGCTGAAAACCATCATCCCACCCGCTATAAAATGCACGCCCTTGCCGCCACTGATGCATCTTTTCTACATCCTTAGACATGAATGGGTAGGTTTTCCTTAGTGTTGGGGTTCTGGTTTCAATTGAAGGAGCTTCATCTTCATCTAGTATCACAAAAGCTGTCCTACACAGGCCAAGTATTTGAGTGTTTCTGTTGCTGATGCTGATATTGATAGCTTACTGGTGAATTTTTAAAACCAGGAATTATTCTTCTTAGAATTTCGACAACACATGCACCAGCATTAGCAAAAAGCTTGCTAAGGGATCCAAAGAAGCCTTCTTCATGTTTCGCTTTTTCATCTTCAGTTGGAATTAAAGGTGGCCTGACAGATTTAAGAGGGTTCTCATATGGATTTCCTGTGATTCTTGTTTTCATTGCATCCTCATCCTTCAGGAGTTAAAGAGAAATTTCATTATATTAGACAACTAAGATTGCAAACTCGAACAAATAATTTGAAATAAAAAGTAGGATGTCTCTGAGACTTCAGACGTGTTCAATGTTATAGCATTAGCAACTTGGCCATACATGGCATAGTATGAATGAATACCTATCAGTCCTCAAGAACTTAGTTCTAGAGACACATGAAGCATATGTCAAGTGGTTTACAAGTTTGTTCTCTTTTAAAATTAGTATGAAGTCCAAAAGCTCATTTCAAACTACAAATAAAAATAATTATAAGCGCCAAAAGAGAAAAATGAAATATCGGAGTTACAGCAATTAAGTGCAATCCTTACTTATGATCGTCCAATATTTGTAGAGAGCCATGCAAGTGCCAAAGGAGTGAAAATAAGAAATCGGTGTTCATGCAAATTCAATCGAAAAAAAACAAGTGCAAGTGTGTGAATCCTGCCTGATGATTGTCCTACATGGAATTGTTGCTAGGCAATCAACAATCGAAAAAACAACCCAAATTTCGAGAAGAAATCATCATTCCCATTCTTCGTTGTAGCAAGGCAAGCATATACCCTAAGAAGCCAGCTGCTAAAAGCACTACAATCCCTACAATGATAAAAATATTACCTTAATCATCTATTATGTTGGCCAAATAATAAAATTGAATTCCAATGGAAAAACTTGCTTACCTAGGGGAAAAGCACTTCCGTATTGATAAGCACAGTCATCGAAATGAAGTTGGATCTCTCTAATTGCTTGGTTTCCTCTGTCTATAACCAGCAGAGAGCAACTGCTTCCAACATAAACCACATCGAAATCATTAGAGAACTTTGCATCTTCACTTGCCCCATCTACATGACCCCCTCCACGACTCCACTTGCCTCCTGTTCGGATCAAACAACCCCAAAATCCAGAAAATGAAATCCAGGAAAAAAATCGAAAACCTAACACCCGTACGTACAGAAATCCGAAAACCACAGTTTAATAATGTACGAATGTATTTGGGCCGAAAAACATCACAAGAGAACGCATAAAATGGAGAACGGGCTATTTTCGGCCGATCGAGCATTTTCAGGTTTTTACCCGGGAGGAACATAGCCGTGCGGCTCTGTTCCTGGAGAACATAACTGTACGGCTGTGTTCTAAGGGAACACAGCCGTAGGGCTCTATTCGGGTAGCTGGTTTTCCAAAAATTGACAAAACAGGGGAAAAATGCAAAGAAAAAGCAATGTACACAGGTTTAAGACCTCTCAGAGTTTACCTTGATGTCGTTCCAGTGTATTGGATAATCAAAAATGGATTAAAAAGCGAGAATGTGCTTTGAATCCTCAAACGTTCTGAAATCCTGAAAACGAGTCCCTAACCAATCCGAATCCAATCCGAAAATGTATCCGGACGAATGAGCAATGGTCTAGACTTGTTATAGAACGATTTTGAATGTGTGTTTGGGCTTGGTTTTGCGGTTTCCTTCTTCCTCTCTTTCTCTCTTCTTCTTCCTCACTTTCTCTGTTTTTTCTCTATAACTTAGTTTCTTGGTTAAAAAATATTTTTTCTCTCCCCTTGATTTTTTTTATTTTTAGCTTTTATATTTTCCTTTTGATTTTTAATCATTACGAAAATTAAATGCGCCTCCTGTTGATTTGGGATTTCGACTGAAAGACTGAAATCTCGCCCGTTTCAGCAAGTTGCTCTGCTTTGCAGAGCAACTTGCCTAACCCATCAGAGCTGCGCGGCTCTAAGTGCTAGAGTCGTGCAGCTCTAGCAGCTAGGGCCGGGCTGCTCTAACCTAGAGCCGCGTGGCTGTAGTTCTGAAACTACAGCCGTGTGGTTCTGGACAGAGCCAGGCAGACAACCCTAATTTTTACGCTCGCCTTTAAACCCTAAACTCACTCGAGGGATCTTTCTCGGGGTTTTCGGATCGCGGGCGGTTCGGTTTTTAAAGCATTCCAGGCATTCCAGGCGACCCTCTGCTCCTTTCCAAATCTGACTGCTTAAAAGGTAATAAAGTATTCTCATCACGAAAGTCGGAAAAACCTGTGCTCACAGCTTGGTAGCAATTATCTTGTCAATATGTATATGGCACGAGCAATTACTGATTCCATGCCCTGCTCCGTAATTTCTTTTCTTTTCTCTTTATGACTTGTGTTTGTTTGTTGAATTGTTGCATTAAGGATAATGCAAGTTTTAAGTATGGGGATGGGAAGGGTAATTTTTGATTGATGATAGCCTGAAATTCAATTGATTCCTGAAATTGATTTTGTCTGATGATGAAATTTATTGTGCTTTGTTGAATATTATCATTCTTGAACAATGTTGCAAGTCCTCAAGTTTTTATTGTGTTTTATGTTTTATTTTTGTTTCTTGTAAAAATTTGTCCAAAATTTTCGATTTTGTGTTGTTTTGTGGCAGCAAAGCAAAAGTTTTTGAATGTTTGATTCGCATGTATTCACTTGTAGAATGCATTAAGTTTGGAAGCATGATGTTAAGTTTATATTCATAGCTTGTGTAAGCTGATTAAGCATTCTAGGACTAAGGATTTTAATGATTTTCTCAATTTTTTTATCTTGCTTAAGATCAATTGCAAATAATTTTAACATTTTTCAATGTGAGGATTTGAGCCTGTTTATTCTTTCTTTGATTCAACCCATTAATTTGCTTTTCACTTCCAAATCTTTAACCCTTTTGAATTAAATTTATCTGCTCGAATTCCTTGTTGAGTGAGCTTGCACAGTTAACCTCAGCTAGAACTTGGTTTGGATAATACTTGTCAAGACCACAAGATTGTTCGCATGCATGATATGATAAAGGCATTAGGTTTTTATCCCTTTAGCTCAAACAGCCACCATGTTATATGTTTCTCCCTCATTGTAAATGAGCCCAGTTGAGCCTTAGCATGTTTCTTGTTGTTAACCCTCAAAGTTGTTTTTCCTTAACATTTTCACTCTAAGTTTTCCCAAATTTACCCAAGAATTTGCCAAAGAAATTCTTTTTCTCATTTTGAGCAAGTAGTTGATCAATTGTTGTGTTGCTAAATTCTTGCTTTCTAAATTATTCAAGCAATTTTTTTGTTCCTTAAAGCTTTATCCTTTTGAAAATCATAAGAATTCTGAAAATCTTTCTTTCCAGCAGTGTCAGTATGTAAATTCAAATAAAATTCTCAAAGATATAATCAATTCTTCCAAGTTTCTTTCAATCTTTGATGGCTTTTTAAAATTCTCAAGTTTCATCAATTGTTGAGCCTTTTCTATTGTATGAATCAAAAGTCAAGTTTTCAAGTCAATCCTCCTGAGCAATTATAAACCAGTATCTGAGATTGCTTGCTAATTTCTCTTCAAAAAAATAAAAAATAAAAAAATAAAAATCAAATAATGTCTTTAATTGCCTGACACTTTATGCTTCATCTTACCATGTTTCTTGTTATTATTGCTTGAATTCCTTATGCAACTCTATGTTATATCTTTTCGTGTGCAACCCATTCTATATCTTTGTTTGGATTGCTTGAGTTTTGGTAATACTGCAATTGTTGAGGCTGCTTGTTCATTACGTTTCTTTAGTAATTATTTTCACCTAAATGTATCATTTGACATACCCTGTGAGCGGACAACGTTTTCGACGGAATGCGGACTCCCTTTCGGAAAGGGGTGCCTCCATTTCGGGCGAACACCTCCCTCGCGTGGGGTTTTTAGAATGGAAATTCCTTTTTAGAAAACTAGATTAATTCATAAAAGAACCGAGACTTAAGTCTCGATGAAGAGTATAGGAGTCGCCACCCGGCTCAGCTCAACCAGAAAATTTTAGTGTAGCTGAACCGATCGAACGGCCGCCACACTATCCAGAGATCTAGGTTCGGACAAGTCCCCTATTTTGTGTCTAATCAAAATACAAATTGGCCAATGTTCAAGTATGGTATTTCAAATTCTAAAGTCAATTTTATTGCATTAAGTTAAACATACAACGTGCATACAGATAAAATAGGAATAAAAGTAGGCAATAAATTATTAAATGGCTTACAACCCAATCGAATAAAAATAAAAACTCTCAGCCTCACTTTTACAACCACCTAAAATACACGATTTATCTAGAAAAATACAATCACCTAGGATACATGGATAAATCTATTAAATACATCCAAAATAAAGATAAAAATAACCAAAAGCTGCAAAACAAAGGGTTAACACAATATACGGTACGCCACAAATAGGACTCAAATAGGACAGAATGGGAAATTAGAAATTGGGAACATACATTTAGGGGGATAACAGGGTCGACTAGGCTAGCCGGCCCGATTAGACATGAAAAATATTTTGAAACGTTCCTGTATTTTGGTTTTGTGAGAAAATCATTTTTGAAAACGATTTATTTTCCGGTTTAATTAATTTTAGCATGTGAAGTGGGTCGGTTTTCGGGAGAATCGGGTCTCCATCGTGGTATTGTTCTAAATGCAATAATTTTGAAAATTAAATCTAAAGTAGTGAATGCACACAACAAAATTCATTTTGATGATTTTCTGATTTTTCTGAATTTTTATAGAGTTTTAGAAATTTTTAGGATTATTTTGGAAATTCTGCTCTTGGAGGAGCATTACAGTCGTGCGACTGTTCTTAATTTCCATTAACTTCTCAGTTGACTGTTCATCAACTCAAGAACGGTCGCACGACTGTTCTAAATTTCCAGAAACATAAAACGCAAAAGTTGCAATAAAATGCACAAAAACATGCCAAATCACCCAGAAAGCATGAGAAAAAGAGGGAATGAAGTGTGTTTACCTCTTTGGCGCTGATCCACCGTAGGATTGACCCCTGGCAATGTACCAATCCACACCAAATTGCTTCTTTTCCTTTTGAGTTGAGGTTTAAAATGTTGCATCCAAAATCTCCAAAATGTCACGGATTTGAGTGAAATCAGAGTCTGAAATTGATTGAGTTTAAGTGTTAAGTCGTTAACCTATGATTTCTATCCGGTTTTAGACATTGGCACTCAAGAACTAAAGGAAAAGAAGAGGAAGAAAGGCTTGAGTTTTGTAGGTTTATTTTTATTCTCTTTTTCTCTCTATTCTCTCTCAACTTCTCTCTCTAATCCCCTCAAATCCCATACCAGAATCCCCTTTTCTTTCCTCTTTTCCTTCTTTTTATCCCCCTTACTTGTTACCAGAACTGGAGCAATTAATGCTTCCCTTTTCTTTTCCCACTTTTCTGCTTTCAGGGTATGGGCTGGTTTACCTGCTATGACTCTATAGTCATACGACTGTAGTTTGATTACAGTCGCATGACTGTAGTTACAGTCGTACGACTATTCTATCTTTCTTTTTTCTTTTTTCTTTTTTTTTCTTTTTTTTTTCCTTTTTTTTTGAGATGGGAAATTCCGGCGCTTACATACCCCCAACCTTAACCAAGTTACAACCCAGTTTGTGAAGTCCTTTTGATTCTGTATGTTGTTCAATGTAAAGTGGTGGCGATGAGGTCGATAATCAAGCATATGGTCTAATGGTTGTTATGCAAAGCTGATGAGTGATGTTAAAAAGCCTTATCTTGCTATTTTAGAGTGATTGAGTTGCATCTTTTTAGTGAGGCAGTTTGGTTGAAAGCTTGCTGGATTATTGATTTAAACAGTCTAATTATTTATCGTAGCTTGTTTTTGAAGTTGAAGCTTGTTGCTTGTGTGGGCTTGACATCTAGTTTTCTTAAGCTTTGTATTTTCCTCGTGATCGTTGTGTTGATTCAAAATTTGAAGTAATTGTTGCTGCTGCTGCCCTTGTTAAGTGTTTCAAGCGTTGTTTTCTTTTTCTTTCTCAAGTGTTTTTAGTGTTTTCTTTTCTTTTTCTTTTCTTATTGCTTGAGGACAAGCAATGTTAAAGTATGGGGATATTTGATAAGTAATAATTATACCAACAATTTCAGGTATTAATTGGAGCTTTATTGAATTAATTTTGGCTAATTAGAGTTAATTTCAGGTTAAAAAGAAAATTGGAGTAAAGCTGTGAAAAACCTGAGCAAGCAGGCTGGATAAGAGCTGGAAAGGAGCTGTGAAGAGAGAGAAAGGTCGGCAGAAATTGTCCATGCCGTGCGCCTAAAAGAGAGAGGAGAAGAAGAATTGTGTCTTGTCTCAAAAAAGTAGATATTTGACTTTTTGGAAGATATTTCCTGTAAATCTAACCAAAATTGAGTTATTGTACCTTTTTAATATTTTATTTGTGTGGCTAATTTTGAGCCACCATGCTAAGTACAATTTTTTTTATTTTAATCTTTAGGGCATTTTAGTCTTTTGGAGAGTGCTATATATACTCCCTTAGTTCTAGCTTTTGGCAACTCTTAACTCTTGGCTCATTTTCCTTGTATTCTAACTTTCTAGTTTAATATAATTAATTTCTCATTTATATTCCCATTTAATTTTCTGCTAAAGCTACTCATGTATAATGAGTCCACTTTAAGCAGGCTTGAGTCAGCTTGGCTGGCATTAGTAAGTACTCCCTCTCCTTTTTTATTATGAGCATTACATGTGTGATGATTGTTTTTTGGTGTGCTTTATTTTCCATGAGATTGATCAACTCATATGCGAGTGGTTAGGATGAGACCGAGAGGAGATTCTTAACCATGGAAATACCTTGAAACACATGCATGTTTATTGCTAAAGAAATTCGAGTAGACTGCATGCTAGGGGTTTTTATCTTTGATAAAATACTTGCTAGATCTTAATGTATGACTAAGTAGTCATTGCTGAAAAGATTCGATTAGGCTACTTGTCATAGTATTCACATGTCCGGAGGTTCCTAGTGTGGTGATTTGAGAGCGAGATACCCTAGATCTATGTTCTGTAACCCTGCCCATAATGGTTAAGGAGAAGGAATGTACTGAAACTACTTGCTATTCTTGGTTTGAGTCTGCTGCTTTCCTATTGTTGTAGTTGTTATTTTTATTCTTTGCCAGCTTGAATCTGGTGTTACCTTACTTAGTTATTTGTCTTTAAATCTTCATTTTATCTGTGAAATATATCAGATTTGCCTGTTTGTATGAAAAATTAAGGTTGTTCGCTCAAATCCCTATGAGACCGATACTTGGTCTTGCCTATACACTACAATTGACCTAGTGCACTTGCTAGAATCCAATCTTCATAGACAACAATAAAGTTTAGTCACTTAAATATAATAAATAAAGGGAATTATATGTAGAAAGAAATATATTCACCTTTATATTATTAATTCACTGAAAATATATCGTCTATCTAGCTATGATCTAGCAGTAAAAGTGTTTCTCCGGCTCTTTCCAAGAGGTTTGAAGTTCAAATCTTATTAAAACCAGATATTATACATTTAATCAAGAATGAAAGCTGTAAAAAAAAATAAATAAATAAAAAAACTTGAAACAACTTATAATATAAATAGGAATATCTTAGCCACAATCTTGGGTTCCATTTATATTGCAAAAAATAAAAATATTTTTTTATTTGTGACTTACAAATTAATTTTCTTATTTTCTTATCCGTAATTTAAAAGAAAAATAAGTTAATATAAATATTTTTCTTTTAGTAACTTTTCATTCGTAAAGGAAAAATTGTTTTCTATAAGAGATAAAAACACATGTTAGCGCTAATATTTTATAAATTTTCTTATTACAACCAAACAAACATATATATATAATATCTATGAAAATATAAAAAATATGTTAACAAGATTATCTCTCCTGATATTAAAAAATTGATGATCTATTGCTTTTTTGGATAAAAAAAAATAGTTGAAATTAACCGAGGTGTGTGAAGGTTATTCAAAAAATTGAGGTGGCAAAGAGCAAACAATACCAAATTAAGTGTGTAATATATCAACAACAAAAAAATCTTAGGGTCTGTTTGGTTCAGCTGTTAGATAATAGCTGTTGCAGTAAGCTATTAGCTGTTAGCTAATTAATTGATAGCGTTTGGTAAACTTACTATCAGCTGTTGTTGTTAAGATATAAAAAACCTAATATAGATATATATTTTGTACCATTATATAATAATTATATGAAAATAATAATATTACATATATATTAGTAAAACTAATTTGATAATTAAAAAATTTAAAACTAATTTTAATTACACTTCAATATTATTATTTTCATTAAATAGCAACTTTATAAACGTATAAAAATAATTTAAATTATAGTTTTATATATGTAAAATGCATCAAAATAATATGTTTTCAATTTTAGACTAAATTAATATAAATAAATTTCAAAAAAAGTGAAACTAGTATAAAAAAATTAATTTGAGAGATTGATCTTAATTAATTTTTTAATATTTATAAACATAAAAAAATTTCCATAAAAAAATTTACATATTTATATAAAAATATAATTTATTATTTTGAAAAAATTAAATTTGTAAGAGTTAAATAATTATAAAAATCTTTTTGGGAAAAGTTTTAAAAAGTAGTATTTTGTGAATTTTTTTTTTTTTTTTTTTGATAGAACAGTTAAAAACTGTTATTTAAAAAATCTAACCAAACCCTATATATTCTGCTTTTCGGAGGAAAAACATAAACGAAAAGGAGAAGCAAACACATCCTTGAAAAGTCGTGAATTTCGCATTTTACGCAAAACCTGTTTCAGCTGAGAAAAGAGATTCCCCTTCGTCTCCAAGTTAAAAACAGTCTTCATCTCCACTCTTTCTGAACCCCAGTCTCATCAATCATCTTCGATGGCCTCTCGTCTATTTTCTCTCCCGCTCGCCTTCCTCCTCGCCCTATTCACTCTACCTAGGATCCTTGGTACAATTCTTTTCAACATTCCTCTCCACATTATTTTTCTGAGTTCGACTAATTTTTTTTTTTAATTTGTTCAGTGTCAGCGGGCCTCATTCTAGAAGAAGGCTACACGGTAACAACAGTGATCGATGGCCACAAACTCAAGATAAATCCTTATGCCGTCCTCTCTCGACCACGATCCTCCGATCTCATCGTCCTTGATTCTTCCCGTAGTGTTTTCTATACCATACAATTCCCAATTTCTCAGGGTAATTGTTCTCTAATTTTTAATTAGCCATTCTAACTGAAATTCTTTTATTTTTTCAGGCTGCTTGTTTTAGATATTTTTATTAGTATTTTTTTCCCAATAAATGCAGATAGTGTGGTTAATCGGTTGTCCGGAAATGGAGTCGCCGGAATATCCGACGGGGATTTGGATTCTGCTCAGTTCAATAGGCCAAAGAGCTTTGCAGTTGATGCTAAAGGGAATATTTATGTTGCTGATAGGGTTAACGGTACCATAAGAAAGATAACCAGCTCAGGTACTTTGATTTTGGTGGGGTAATGGCGGAATTGGTGTCAGTTACAATTGGGTGTTACTGATTAATTGCTTTTATTTCCGTATGCTTGCCTTTACTCGCAGGAGTGACCACCATTGCTGGAGGATACTCCAAGAGTGTAGGGAATCAGGATGGTCAGGCACAAAATGCAACATTCTCTAGTGATTTTGAAGTAGCTTTTGTTCCGGAAGAATGTGCTTTGCTGATTTCAGATCACGGGAATCAACTAATTCGTCATATTGGTCTTAAGCCAGAAGATTGCACAACAGGTTCTCAATCAGGTGAGTAACTTCTCTGTTCCATGCTGTATTTATTGTTGGTAAATTGGTAATTTAAAATAATGATATTTTGTTGAAAAATCATTAATCTTTATGATTCACTTTGGCTGGAGCTTGTTTTGGTTTATACGTAATACTAGAGAAGAAAGTGTTTTTGTTTTGTGCTATTGCATTTTTGTTTTGATTGACCTTTTAGGTTTCTGTTATTGCTGGTGAAATTTGTACTGCGTGAGATGGGCTGCTGCCTTCTCACAATAATCATTATGAGCTGCGTTTGGGTACTTTGGTGTAGCTAAAACCTTTGTTCTCTTCATTTTTGCAGGACTGGGGACGGCTTCATTTTGGGTTTTAGGACTAGGGCTGGTCGTCTCTTGTCTATTAGGGATCGCCATTGGGTTTGTCATCCGTGCTTACATTACCCCTCGTGTAAGTTCCTGTGTGTTTATACTGTATTCATTCTAGTCAAGGGATTGCTTACTCCTCTTAACCAAACTTTGTAGACAGGAAGGGTCTACTCCTCTTGGATTTTGCAAGACATGGAACCTTTGCCTAATCAATGCGGCGAAACCAGTACTGATGCTCTGCTTCGACATGAGAAGCGCAGTTGCTAGCTCGAGGTTTTGTGCTCTTCTTAGGAGGCTCTTATTGTTGAGCCTGTCTCATATGTCACATATACTTAATAGGATTAAGTTATTAGGTTCTCAAACTTCAAGCAAGGGTCTAAATACTCATGTTTCAAGCAAAGGCATTGTTTCTTTACTTGATTCCAATGTAAATAGTTTTGAGATGGAAAAGTCACAGCAGTGTGTTGATGACTTAAAGGATTTGATCACTTTTAATGGCCCCCTGCAATCATCAAACCCAGAGGAGGAGATCTTCAATCAACGAAAACTGGATGGATGGACTAGCGATTTGTTGGATGGACACAGTAGGATAGATGCTATGATACAATCAAACATCATGGGATTTACTGAGATGGTTAAAGAATCCACTCCAATTATTGGATCCTCAGTACAGAGGGGTTTAGTTAAGAGGAGATGATGTAGCTAGTCTGTGCTCTTTTTTTTTTTTTTTTTGTGCTGAAACTTTGACCATCTTGTCATGTTTGTAGTCTAGAACGGGAGTGTTAGATGGTTTAATGTTAATATTTATATGTTTGATCACAAATTTGTCGTCCATTTTTTATCTTCAGGTTCAACTAGTTGCTAACTGAAGAAATATGCATGATGTGAAGTAAAAAATATTTGAAAATCAAACAGGGTATGAAAGAGATAAAAGAGGCAGAACCGTGTTAGCCTCTCCACTTGCTAATAATTTTCATTTAGGAGAGATGGGGGTTTCTTTACGAGTAGATGAGCTATCGTAATTGCGTGCTCTATCTCTGTTGAATTTCTCATTAACCACAGAAATGAAATAAATCAAATTAATATTAACAGAAATAAAAGAAATAATTTATATTGATTTATTTCTATTTAATTTAATTATTTTATAAAAAAATAATAGAAATAGAAAATTGAACGGAATAAAATTATATAATTCATATAAATATAAAACGTTATGAATGAACACAATATGGAATTATTCTTAACAGATGTAGTAATTATCCTTTTTCAACCGGTAAACCTGTTATTTACTTTTATTTCTAGGATAATTTACACATTCTGTTCTTCAAGGTGTTCTCAAAAAAGTAAAAAGCACATATGAAATTATGATGTTTGGAGCCAAAGGAGAGAGATGGAACCAGTAAAAGCTGATTTAGCTAGTCACTTTCATATACAAAGCCTACTCGTTCAGGTTCATGTGTTTAAAACAAAATAAGTAAAAATTTTCCAGAAGAGAAGTCCAGAAATGGTAATTACTAGCAATCAAAGAAAGAAAACATTGCTTCATTTCCTCACCAGTTATACATTAGTGCCATTTTATGCAACAGGTCTATATTATATTGACCATACATAAGTAAAACTTTTTAAGGCACTACTACAGCAGCTCCAACCAATATTTCATTCTCAAAAAATAAATTTTTATGCCTATACTATATCCTAAATATATAAGGACTAATATCAAAGCCATATGAGCTTAACACCAAAATCTTTGTATATGATCAGTAACCATAACTGTAACCCACAGCATTGGTTCGAGACCGAATATTTTGGTGGTTGTAAATGGAATCTCCATAATCAACAGGCTTAATAACTGCAGCTTCATGCTTCCCATCCCGCTCTTGAGCTGCCCCAAACACAATTTCATTGGTTTTCTCATGGCTTTGCTCATAGAATGTGTGCGGTATGGAGGATTGATACCGGTGATGGTGCTGCTGTTTCTGATTCTGCTGCTGAAAATCATCATCCCACCCGCTATAGAATGCACGCCCCTGCCGCCACTGATGCATCTTTTCTGCGTCCTTAGACATGAATGGGTAGGTTTTCCTTGGTGTTGGGGTTCTAGTTTCGATTGAAGGAGGTTCATCTTCATCTGGTATCACAAAGCTGTCCTGCACAGGCCAAGTATTTGAGTGTTTCTGTTGCTGATGTTGATATTGATAGCTTACTGGTGACTTTTTAAAACCAGGAATTATTCCTCCTAGAATTTCGACAACACATGCACCAGCATTGGCGAAAAGCTTGCTAAGGGATCCAAAGAAGCCTTCTTCATGTTTCTCTTGTTCATCTTCAGTTGGAATTAAAGGTGGCCTGACAGATTTAAGAGGCTTCTCATATGGATTTCCTGCGATTCTTGTTTTCATTGCATCCTGATCCTTCAGGAGTTAAAGAGAAATTTCACTATATTAGACAACTAAGATTGCAAACTCGAACAAACAATTTGAAATAAAAAGTAGGATGTCTCTGAGACTTCAGACGTGTTCAATGTTACAGCCACAGCAACTTGGCCATGCATGGCACGATCCGAATGAACATCTATCAGTCCTCAAGGACTTAGTTCCAGAGACACATTAAGTATATGTCAAGTGGTTTGCAAGTTCGCTCTCTTTTCAAATCAGCATGAAGTCCAAAAGCTCATTTCAAACTACTAATAAAAATAATTATAAGCGCCAAAAGAGAAAAATGAAATATCGGAGTTGCAGCAATTAAGTGCAAGTGTGTGAATCCTTACTGATGATCATCCAATATTTGTATAGAGCCATGCAAGTGCCAATGGAGTGGAAAGAAGAAATCGGTGTTCAAGCAAATTCAATCTAAAAAAACAAGTGCAAGTGTGTGAATCCTGCCTGATGATTGTCCTGCATGGAATTGCTGCTAGGCAATCAGCAATCGAAAAACAACTCACATTTCGAGAAGAAATCATCATTCCCATTCTTCGTTGTAGCAAAGCAAGCATATACCCTAAGAAGCCAGCTGCTAAAAGCACTACAATCCCTGCAATGATAAAATATTACCTTAATCATCTATTATGTTGGCCAAATAATAAAATTGAATTCCAATGGAAAAACTTGCTTACCTAGGGGAAAAGCACTTCCGTATTGATAAGCACAGTCATCAAAACGGAGTTGGATCTCTCTGATTGCTTGGTTTCCTCTGTCTATAACCAGCAGAGAGCAACTGCTTCCAACATAAACCACATCGAAATCATTAGAGAACTTTGCATCTTCACTTGCTCCATCTACATGACCCCCTCCACGACTCCATTTGCCTCCAGCAATCGTCGTAACCCCTACAAAAGATGGTTATCCATATCTTCAGTCACAAGTCTCAATGTTAACCTTGAACACTAAACCTATAATGATAATAAAAATATATGATGATGCTGAGCGAATTCAAAATCTAGTTTGTGCAGTTGCCTTGCAAAACCCACTTAGATTTTCCACGCAAAGCAGAAATTGGCATTTACCTGTGTCACTTATCTTCCTGATTGCCATATTCATTGTGTCTGCAATATAAATATTTCCTCTATCATCTACAGTGAGCCCCTTGGGATGGTTCATCCTTGCCTCCCTGGGCTTCCCATCTATGTGTCCAGAGTATCCTTCAGGGGATCCAGCAACCAGCTTTGGTCTGCTATCTGCAACATTATTCAATTACATAAATCATAATGAAAAAAAGAACATAGACAACAGAACACTTCATTCATGGCACACATGAAAGTATATAATTTCATGAACAGACGTCTTTAAACATCTATATATTCTTGCAAAATCTTGAAATCATAAGCTCAACTGAATGGAATTCTTATGTTGGATACGCAGGAAGAACAGTAGGTGCAAAAATGAATCAGCATTATTAATAGTTGTAAGATATCAAAACATCTCAATTTGAAACAAGTTTATCATTACCCTCAAACAATTTAGCTTGTTTGCTCAATAAATGGAAAATGAATTCAATGGAGTTTTCTGTACCTAATTTTTAATCCTGCATGAAAATGGGAATATACACAGAAAAACTTTCAGAACATAAGACCTTTTCACACAAAATCAAACCTGTGTTTGCTAGCAATTATCTTGTCAATATGTATATGGCACTTTCTTTTTTTTTTTTTTTTTTAATTTCCATAGAATGACACTGATCTATTTTTTATATGAACATTCTCTAGATCCAATCTTCCCTATATTAAATAGAACACGAACTTAACAAAATTGATTTGCACAAAAAAGCTGGCACTTGAGACAACTGTGTTCCAAAAGATATACAAACAAGCAATATTTTATGTGGTAGATTTAGTCCCTCATCCCATCTTCCCAAAGCAACTACAAAGCAAGTGAAGAATTAATTTAGTCCAGTGCCAGCCACACGAAACAACTGAGCAAAACTACCATTTGTTGCATTGAACATATTTATGCAACGAATTGAACTTCAAATTAAGTCAATCTTATGTCAAACCTTGAAGCTCTTCTTTTTCAAACACTCAATCACTATCATAAGCAATAGCAAGCACCTATATACTGAAGTAGATTCTAGTGTTTACTTGCAAAAGCTGAAGTTGACAGTGAGATAATATACAGCAAACCAATCAACCCAATAAAGTTTGAAAAAGGGACACTGAAGAGGCAAAAAGGTGGGCAAATAATACACTAGTAAAATGATACAGCCAAACAAAGTGGATAAAACCAGGCCAATTAATCAATAGGCAAAAACCATTTAAAAAACTTACATAGAGACAGTGAAGAAGATATCCTGTAAATGTTACTGTTAGCAGAGTCCAAAATTAGAAGCTCCCCACCGGGCAACACCTCCACAGAGTAGGGCTCAATCCCCAGCTTGCTCCCATCAAACACCGTCTCCACAGTATACCCACTCTCGAATTTCATAATCGGACGGCCAGAAATGGCTAAAAACATAAATGTCAAAATCCACGGAAAAAAAAAAAAAAGAGGAGAACAGAAAAAGAAACTGTGAGCAAGAGAAGCAGAGATCTAGACCTGTTTTAGTGGTGGCTTTGAGAGACCATAACCATTTCATAAAAGCAGAAACCGCATTTGAAAAGAATCCACTAACAATCTCTGCAAGAGAAATAAATGTACAAAATCAAACGGAGCAAAAACAGATCAAATGAAAGCAGCTTCCGAAGCTGAAACAAAACACTCACTCGCAGGCGTCGTAGAAATAATAGGAGCTGGAGATACACCTCCAAAGAGCAGCAAGATGATAAGCAGAAAAACAAACACATTCCTGCCCGTCAAACCCATTGATTCCAGTAGCAAGATAAGAAGATTCAAAGAGTGAGCATTTGAAGAAACCCTATGTGAGAAGTGGGGTTTATAACTTCGAAACGGAAAAGTAAGCTTTGAAATGAAATGCGAGTGAAAGGAAGATGCTCAAAAACAGTATGCTTTTTCTTTGTGTGTAAAGTTTTAGAAATCTAAATTTGTTTTGCAGGAAAAAGAAAAAGAAGAATAATAAGAGAGTGTAAATTTGAGAGTCGAGAGTGAGTGGGAATGGTGAAAAAAGACAAAAGAAAAGAGAGAGAGCAGACAAAAGCAAGGGAGGGCAGTGGCTCAGAAGACAGTGCACACACAGAAATAGAAAGAGAGAGAGAGAGAGAGAGAGAGAGAGAGAATAATTAAGCGATTAAATAGCTTCAAGTTTTTTGATTTTGTTAATGGGTTTACATCAATTCAATTCGAAGTGAGTAAAATTAATTAAGAAGAACCAACACTACATTTATTCCCCACCTAAATTCTCGTACTATGTTCAATTTTCATTGCTATTTCCAATTCTTTTTCTTTTTTAAAACCCAATTTAATTTCTAACTCTAAATATTAGCAGAGGGTTTAAATTGCTGGAATTTTTTTTTTTTTTTTTTTATGAATAGAAATAACATGTTCTATTTATTTATTGATTTAAGAAGCAGGTGGCCACATGTTTGGAAATAGACTGATCTCATCATATTAAATTCATATCTTCCTTACATCACATTCATAATATTAGATTATTATCTTCCTTAAGATTTTTGTTTTCTTTTTCTTTTTAGAATAAAATGTAAGATGCTTTGCCATCTTAAAACTCATTTTATTACAGAAACCAAGAGAAATTTTAAAATGTTTTAGAGTACATATTTCCGTAGTAATAAAATGTGATTTATATTTTTTTATTATACTCTAAAAAGGAAAGCAGTAGCCCTTTTTACTAATATATCTTACAAGAATGCTATACATTAGGAGTGTTCTAAAATTTTTCCGGAAACCAAATCAATTTAGAGGAATTTTTAGCGTTAAATCACAGTTATTTTAATAAAAAGAATCTGAATTATTTACCGTCTGAGTTAATGGTAAGGTGGTCCTTTGGGGGGTATGGTATCCTAAACAAGGCCTTTTTTGGTAAGATGAGCACCCTTTGGCCTAAGGGAATATAATTCATATTTTTATCTCCCAGTGGATGCCAGCTAAGAAGGGGAGCTACAAGAACGCAGGAATGGAGAAAATTAACCAAAGTCACAACTTTTTAAGTATTTTTCAATACCACATTTTTCGAAGATAGGTTCAGCTTGGGAAGATGAAGGCTTATATATATATCATTGGGTACTTGATTTGGTAAGGAGTGTACAATACAGGTCCATTATACCATATGTTGAAATTTAATCATTAAATGAAGTTGTTAGGATTTAAATCCTTAATCTCTAGGTCTAAGAAGACCTAGAAGTAATATTCAAAAGTTTAACCCAAAAGTTTGACTTAAAAATTTAAGATGATAGATCCAATTATAGTTTTTATTATTGCATCGGAGAGGAGTGATGGATTTTATGGTGAAGAGGTAAAATTAGGTGGCAAGAATGTATGATAATTTCTACTTTGAATTGTTTGATTAAAACTTATTGAAGGACAGTGAATAATATTTTTTTTCTGATGTGATAAATAAAAATAAGATTATTTAATTATCTTTAATAGTTTTTTTATTATTATTTTTTTTAATAATACCCTTAATAGAATTTTTGAAGAAAGAAAAAAAAGGGCGAAAAATATTTGATATTTACAGGGATATAATATAGTAAATTTATAAAATTTAAAAGTTGCTCTCAATCTCAATCAGCCCAAATTGGAGGGGCTACTTTTTGTGGGTCCCATGAGATTAAGGATGGAATACATAAAACTCATCCTCTCGTTACTACCTTTCATAACAAACACGGAATAGCACTAATCCCTCCTAATTATTTATGTATCCTCTTCTATGATCCATCCTCCCTACAACTCCCAAATCAAACAAACTGTTGATCTTGCCAGAGAGGAAACAGTTTGTTATTAAATTATTAGTTGGCAAAGAGTGTTATTGATTCCGACTCTGTATTTTTAGCAGGCAGTTGTAACCGATAATAAAACGGGACGAGTAATTGTTTTGTTAAACGGATATAGGATGGATAATGCATATTTTTCGCAGGTGTTTTTCTACCGTTGTTATCCCTAGATAAGTGTGATTGAAACATTGCGACTCTGAGATCATATCCTGCGAGGCAACAAATTGATGTCCAATGACGGAGCTGTATGTGGGCGTTGAGGGCCCGTGACCACATTTAAATTCTTGACAAAAAGAAATTAGGATGGAGTAGATGTGGCTCCATATGCCTACAAAAGAATATTAAATTTGTATGAATTAATCTCTTTTATCACATATGCATTCAATATTGATTAGGAGTTGAAATCAATATATGTTTCTTTTGGTTTTGGCATTTAAATCTTCCATGTCATTTTGTATACTTTGATGATATAAACATATTCAAGTTTTAACTCGCCCCGATTAAAAATTTTCTAACTCCCTCACTGTTAATGTCATGTCACACTTTAATGAATAAAATAATAACCCTATTTTATTAAATTATTATATATTCAAATAAAATTTTAAACTCTAAACTATGATTCTATTATAAGTATATTCCTCTAAAACAGGGTTATAAGAGTTTGATGATCGTGAAGATGTAATAGTTACGGAATCATTGCCTCATCATTTTATTGAAGAATTAATTTAGCCATCTTCTAATGCAAATAGTTCCAATTTCAATAAAATAATAGAAAACAAAAATTATGACCCCTTGTAATTTCTACAAACAACAAATAGTTATATATAATTAATTGCGGAAGGGCCGGTGACAGCCGTCTTGTGGTGGGCCCATAAAGAAATTAGCAGCCAATTTCGAACATCTTGGATTTGATTATGTTTCTGTCTTCTCCATGTTCTTCCTTGCATATGTATATATATATGGCTTACCAGTTTGCATATATTCATCATCAAAGATTACACAGTTATTAGCAAAACCAGATAATTAAAATTATCGAAATAAGAGAAAATGGCAACAGCTAATCCAGTCATCAAGATTGCTGCGCTCAGCGGGTCACTTCGAAAAGCTTCATACAACACCGGCCTCATTCGCTCTGGTATTGTGTATATTTGGATTATCATATCATGTTTATCACAAGAAATAAAGATTTTACCGGCAAAAGATTATTTTGCTAAAATTGTGTCATAACTTTTAGGTAGAAATAAAAATTTAAAAGGTTGTTGCATATTACTACTATAAAGTTGTCATTTTATGTGATTGCATTTTGCTACTATTAATATATATTCAAGAGCTTTTAGATATTGTTACCAAATTAATATTTTGACAGCAAAATTTATTTTTCGAATCTTGTTGTAACATATTTTGCGATCAAGTCTAACATTCTTTTTAGTGGTTATTTATACATTTTTTTTATGACAGTCGGGTTATATGGTGTGATTGTATAAGAAATTGACATTCTAATCGTAAGTCGTCTTATTTTCTACTGATTAGCGTTGGTTACACGGATTTTTCTTCACATTTATTCATAACTAGCAAGGAGAATGAATGTGTCAAAAAAAAAAAAAAAAAACATTTATGCAGGACTTAAATTTGATAACAGATGTGCAAATTTTAATATGAACAATGCCAAATGTAAATTTTTCCTTTTAAATTATGTTTATTTTGTTTGATTTTATGTAGCAATTGAGGTAAGCAAATCGGTGGAAGGAATTGAAATAGAGCACATAGACATATCATCATTGCCTATGCTGAATGCTGATCTCATTGAGAATGGAAATTATCCACCGGTTGTTGAAGCTTTCCGGCAACAAATTCTCAAATCTGATAGCATTCTTTTTGCTTCTCCTGAAAATAATTACTCCCTTTCTGGTAATTTAATTAATTTTCGATCATCTTAATTATTATTTATTTGTCCTGATATTCAATGATGTATACATACCAATCATGTCCAACCATAACATCATCAACTATGCATAGACACGTTTAAAGGAAATTGATGAATACATCATTATTCTTATTATTATTCCACGTTACACATATTGATACATGTTTGTGGACTCGAGCTGTACTGGCCAAGGTCTATAATAACTAGCTCAAGTTCGGATTAAAGAATATTTTATGGCACTATTCACAACTATTACCCAATATAGGGTAGAAATCAAACTAATTCCCATTTTATGGTGTTTATGTCAAAGTCCGCCTACCACATTGGCGGACACCCCTTTTTCTTCTTCCCCCACGGGTCCGCCAGTCAAAGTGCTGGACTGAAAGAGATCCGCCTATCAAAGTAGCGGACTTAAAAAGTCCGCTTATGGGATAGGCGGACCATTAGGTCCGCTTTTACCAAAAGCGGACCTAAAACCTGCCTTGTCCCAGCTGATGGGACAAGGCAGAGTCCGCAAAACTGGAATGCGGACACATAGGTCCGCATTCCAAAGACGCGGACTCATGTACAAATTTTGAGTCCGCGTCTATGAAATGCGGACACATGTGTCCGCATTCCAAATACGCGGACCTGCATCCAGAATCTTCACCCCCAGCCTTCCGATCAAATGTAAATATAAATCCAAACCGTCCGATGAATTTATATATTTACTCAGTTATACGTTGAGAACGAGTAAATCACCATTCCATTTTTCAGCTTCTTCACCTTCGTTCTTTCTGCTTCTTCTTCCTTCTCCTTCTAAACCTTTCATCTTCTTTCTGATCCTTTTAAACTTATTACTTCAGTTCCTTCTACATTGTTTTTTTTTTTTGGTAGGTTTATTTTATAAACCGTAATTTTTATTTTATATTTATAATTATATAATTAATTTTTGTTAATAATATTAATCAACTTTAATATTATTTTTTCTCAGGATTGTCAGCATCAAAGTGGAAACAAAAAATTTTATCACTACAACCACCAGACAACAGTTATTGTAAAGGTAAATATAAAATTTTTGTAAAAATTTGTAATTTCTGGAATTATATATATATATATATATATATATATATATATAGGAGATATATGAAAAAATGGAATATGTATAAATTCGTATTAGATTTATTTTTGTGAAGTTAGTATATAATATTTATATGTTTGAAAAATCATATAGATATGATATAAAGTATATAGTTAGTAAATATCTCTATAAGTTTTGTTTAAAAATTGTTATTAAAATTTGAAATATTATTATTTTTACAGAATATTTGAAAAAAAAATAAAACTGAGGTAGTAAAAAGAATTTTTTTTTTTAATTTGGTGTAAAATTTTATATTTATTTTTATCATTATTATTGTTATTGATATTATTTTTAATACAAGTTATTTTTTTTTAAATTATATTTTTATTTTTATTTTTATTATTGTTGTTATTAAGATTAATATTATTATAATAATTATTATTAATATTACAAGAGTTTAAAATAGAAAACTGGTGTAGTGATATATAATATTTTATTTAAGTTGTTGTGTAATTAATTAATTAATTAATGTGTATTTGAAATGGTTCAATTAAGGTTAATATTTTTTTATGCAACCTGTAGATGGTTAAAACAATACTGACCCCAAAGATTATGCGGTTCCCGGAATTTGCACTGAAGAAAATTGCAAATTTAAAAAACATTCGGATGAGAAGGGGAAAAAATTTACTGGAGTACCTGCTAAACATGAACGAAAAATTACAAGACATAATAATGTCTGGCTACAAATTTGATGTGCGAACGAGAGAACAAATGTGGATGCTAAGAAATGGATTATCTTGGCGTTATCAACGCTTATTTGATGAGATTTTTGACGAATCGCCTGTAGATTATGATAATATGGTAAAAATATTAATTACGAAGGAGAGTGAATGTATAAAATTACCCCAAGAATTGGTTGGCAAAGTTCTAGAAACTCTGCCAATATGTCAAGTAGACTATTGTAATAAAGTTAACGCTAGGAATGGTTTTAAATTTAAGATTAGGAGATGACTATAGTAGTAGTTTAATTTTATAATTATGTAACTTATGTATTTTTTTTATTGTTTAGTGTTATAATGTAATTTAATATTATAATGTAATTTAATATTATAATGTAATTTAGTTTTATGATTATCTAATTCAGCATTAATAATTTTAGTAAAGTCCTTTAATTATATAGAACATAAATGAACTGTAGAGTTATAACAATACTTAAATAAATATACAATTTTACTATTATGGTATTATTAATAACAGTAAAAGGGGGAAAAAATAATATAAATATTAAAATAATTTATGACCAGTCGTTAAGAGCTTGCATTTAGAAAAGTGATTAGCATCATTTTCTATCTCCAATTTTAATATTGCCAATTTGACCATAACATTTTCCAAGTGTGAAATTAATCAAAAGATGTCATCAAACAATCATTCCAATTAAAGGATTTCTGCAATTTGGTATTGAAATTCGTAGCAAGAGTTCTCACAGCAATTTTTTTCTTTTTAACTTTTTCCTTTTTAATTCAACCCTTGCCACCTAATTTACCTTATATCATCCAACTTTTGGACTCTTGTCAACCATATGAAAGGCATGAAAAAGAATTCACTTTAATGTAGAAAAATCCTATATAAAAAAAATTGAAAAAAAATTAATTGAATGGTTTTTTTTTATTGCTTTGGATGTTGAGAGTGTTTTATGAAAGAGTAACTAATTACGGACTTTTTGCATTTTGGTCAATCATTTTCTCTTTATTTTACCCATTAATGTAATTTATACATTTATTACGCTATAACATCTTTTCATCAGTTTTTGATTATTTTCGTTGAAAATAATGAAATGGCAAGTTTTAAAAGACAAATTTACGCATGCTTGTCTCCTATTTTAACAATTTAAATTTCGGTAAAATTTGATTTTGAACAAAATTTTCAACCTCTCTATATTTTTATTTTGTCCTTGTATAATCGTCTTCCATGAGTATTAAAGGTATTTCTTGTTGTTAAATACATGTCAAATAACCATATTGCTCTTCTTCTTAACTGTTTATAATTCAAATGTTTTTAATTTTTAATTAATTTTGTACTTTTAAGATTGAGAGACTTATTTCTAGAGTTAAATTTTTAATTCTTAAAATATGATATGATTAGAATTTAATAACTACTTTGAAAAAAAAATTTAAGAGCTCATAAAAATTGAAATTTAATTTGACAATTAAGCTCATTAATCTTAATTACAAATCGTTCGATTTCAAAGGAATTGGATTGCACAATTTAAAAAATCAAATATTATACATAAAAATATTATACATTGTTTAAAAAGAAACATCAAATATTACGTCCACTTCTATTGGAAGGCTGCGATGGATCAGTACACTGTGATGGATTATATTCAACATTTGATGTTGTTCCAAAGTTGGAATATGGAAAAGGAGGTTGTTGCTGAGAGTACATACTAGACATACCAACACACTGTTCCACTGAAGATGGCCGCGCAAACGATGGAAATATCATATTAGAAGGAGTATGTGGTGTACCCATACCATGCATAGACCAAGGTGATTGGCCCGACCCACTCCATTGTGTAAATGGGTTTTGAGAAGTGTTAAACCCATACTGTGGTGGACCACTTGGACTAACAAATGAACCAGGAGCAGATGGGTTAGGAACCCATGATGAATATTGCTGTGTTGGTTGTGATTGTTGTGAAGTGCTTGCTCCATATGGATCTTGTGAATGGTATGATACTGGATGTGGCACAATGTCACAAGAAGGATCTGTTGGTCTTGTGACCTCACGTCTCCTCGATGTGGTACGTTGGCGGCGTCTACCAGTGGCAGCAACTGGTGCCTCTTCATCCACTTCAACGTTTGGATAAATAGCAGACGGAGCTGGATGAGGAGGTTGGGAACCCCGAACATAACGCCGTTCCTCCCCAAGCGCCCCGCATATGCTGTTTCTGATCCTGTTCACAGCATCCAAATCTCTAACCAAGGCAAGTTGCTCCATTCCATCAACCTGTACATAATATATATTATTACTATGTACAGGTCATAAAAAAATTAAACACATGAATTTTCAATTTTAATGACTTACAGTGGCACCATGGGCAGCACCTCTAACAGAAATCCATCTCCTTGTTATTCGCCTATACCATTCCATGTACTCGGAATGATAATGGAGTGGTTCGGCACATGGTTGAGCTGCAAATATTAAATTTGCCCTATTATTCCATATTGCAACCCAGTAGGCCATTTTCTGCATAATGGAACCTTTAACCTGAATCAGTTCAATATCATGCAGCTCATTGGATTGCATGGGCGCAATAGGTATGTGTTGTTGCAAACCAAATTGTCGAAGAACTCTGTCTGGTTGATGCCATTCCACAATGTGCATGCAAATCAATGGCACAACAGCTCTCCATAAATGATTTCCTTGAAAGCAATATTCTGGTAATGCTGCCCGGATTTCATCTGTGTATGGCTCCCAAGTGAACTACAAGCAACACAAAATAACATATATATTTATATGATTTTACCATTCCAAAAAATTAATTTTTTTCGTACAATGTTTAACATGACTGCATTCCTAATTTGTATGACTTACAGAATCTTTGTCAGCCAAATCAAGTACATATCGTATATGTCTTAGCGTATGAGTTGGCACAGCAGTACAATCCTTAGGTGTGCTCCATCTGTAATTAATTAGGAGATATTATTTTACATGGTAAACATATAAGAAAATTGTAGAACTATATCATAACAACGAAATATAACTATGCATAAGTAATTTTGAATTCTAAATTACACAAGTTCGGCATCGTATACCCTAAGTTGTTGTATTTTATTAACTGTTCGGTAGGAACTATGTGAATTCTATTTTGTTTTCCTTTGAGAGCAAAATTGGTTTCTCTTGCTTATTTGTAATTTCAATGATTTGTCTCTCACTCTATATATATATATATATATATATATATATATATATATATATATATATATATATATATGACTCATGTGAAAACAAAATTGATATATTAATACATATATATCATAAGTAGTATGTATACGTACCGCCGACCAAGTGGTAAACCAGGCGTGATAACTCCACTCCGTAGGTTCGGCGATATATCTTTCAATCTCTCATATGCCCAAACCTGCAACAAAATTAAAGCACCACCAATTTGTGCAGTGTTGTGTCTGGCGGCTTTACATAGCTCTCTATAAAGATAGGCCAAACACCCGCTCCCCCAGCTATACTGACCAATTGTTGGAATATTCTCCAACAAAGGTAGGAACAAAAGGTTGACATAACCTGATGTTTTTGTGCTAAACAATATGCCGGATAGTAGTTGCAACAAGTATGCACGGATGTACCGTGCAATGTCTTCTTCGTTATCATTAGCCGGCATTGCAGGAAAAGTAGCATTTAACCAACTCAATTGCAGCATATTTTTTTTTAAGGCATTTCTAGGAGGACGAACGCCTAATAGTCGTTCACACTCATCTACCCATTTTAAAGGAAGTGGGCAAATCAATGGATTACCATCTATTGGCAATCCAGTTTGAATAGCAACATCCTGCAGTGTAATTGTTGCCTCACCTTCCGGAAGATGAAAAGTATGAGTCTCCGGTCTCCATCTCTCAACTAGAGCCGTGATGAGATGATGGTCCAACTGAAAATAACCCAACCGAGCAACTCCATAAAAACCAGTCTGTCTCAAGACTTGTTCTATTCGCTCATCAATTTCTTCCTCACGTAGTATCGTACCGTCCCTCCTGCAAGTAAGGGTTGTCTCCTCATCCTAATATTTTTATGAAAAATTATATTAATTAATAACATAGTAACAAATATAACAAAATAATATACACTTAAAT
This sequence comes from Euphorbia tirucalli, assembly GCA_039660915.1. Lineage (NCBI taxonomy): Eukaryota > Viridiplantae > Streptophyta > Magnoliopsida > Malpighiales > Euphorbiaceae > Euphorbia > Euphorbia tirucalli. Next base: position 12,969,747 of record CM077636.1, on the reverse strand, counting down.
GATGTAAATAGTTAAATTACATTAATTTAATTCATCTCACAATATTTAATTACTAGTTAAATTATGAAAATAGAAAGTGATATATTTGCACCTCATTGAACCATACTGCCTCCGATCTATGTGATCTCTGTGAATGTAAAACGCTAGGGTCAATCGGCCCAGGCTCAATGTATGCTCGCTGTGGTCGTGGATTACCTGACATACCTAACAACACAAACATTTGATGTCAATATAATAAAATGATGCACATTAAGATTTCAACATACTAATAAGGTTTACCAATTGAGTGTATTACTATTAATTAAAGCAATATAGTCACAAAACACACATTATCATAGTAGTTTGCATTCCCAAATAACATATTAGAATCCATTACAAATGAGTCATTATAATTACAACATATTTAACTACGCCCACATGTCCTAGTGTTATGACCGGGTAAGCCACATTTACTACAAAAACTCAAGGTGTTAGCACCGGCAACTTTCCAATCCATCTCATTCCGAATCCGTGTTGTTTTCGGTCGACCCTTTTTTCTCATCAAATTCGGATTTGGTACAAGTGATGGTCCATCGATTGTTGGCCAGTAGTCACGTTCTCCTAGTGGGGTAAATGCTGTCGACCAGCATTTCAAGTTGTTTTCTAATTTATAAATTGGATGAATAAATTGTCTATGGTCAATGCCATATGCCAAACACCCAGCAATGGCATGGGAGCATGGTATTCGCAGTTGTTGAAACTTTCGACAACTACAAGTCATTTCTTTCAGGTTGACCACTTGCTTGTGTCCTCCCTTCCTTCCTGAATTCCAACGGGCAGTTTTAATCTCAAAAACACCATTCCTCGTATCAAACCGTTGTACTACATGTCCAGATGCCTTTTCAAACCTTATCCTCAATAGGTCTATTGCAAATGTAGTATATGTGAATCCCTTTTGCATTTCGGCTGCAATTTCACGTCTGTGTTTTTCGAAACGATCGACCAATTTTAAAAAAAGGCTTTCCATCATTGTTGTTATTGGCAATCCCCGAATATCTTTTAGCAACCATCCGTTTACTGATTCAGCAATGTTAGTTGTCATACTACCCCATCGACAACCACCATCAAAAGCGAGAGCCCATTTCTCCTTTGGCACCCGATTCAACCATTGAAAGCTATCAGGTTCTTTCTCCTTAAGCAACCTCATCATCCGATTAAACTTCCGAGGTTGATGTTGATATGCTAAAAAAAAAAACATATTTGAAAGCATAATGAGTTAAACAATGGTAAACTTGATCCTTATGGTTTAGGTTTACGGTAATTGAAAAAGCAATACTCTTAAATACCTGCATTGATGATAAAGTTTTTAACTTCTTCATTTTTGAATTGCTTATTGTAGTTGCTCGCAAGATGGCGAATGCAGAATCGATGGGGTGCCGTCTTCCATTTTTCAGACTCCATGGCTCTTAAGATTCCAACATGCCTATCAGAGACGACACAAACATCGGGCATGTCTGGGCAAACAAAATCTCGCACACAACGCAAGAAGAATTCCCAATTTGCAATATTTTCAACTTCAGCTATGCCAAATGCTATCGGAAATATGTTTCGGTTGCCATCAAGCGCTGATGCTACTAGTATTACACCTTTATACTTTCCAGTTAAAAAAGTGGCATCAACGTACAACACTGGCATACAATGTTTGAAACCATCAATGCATGGTTTCAGAATCAATATAAGACGCTCAAAACGTTTAACTCCTGGCACAAAACGACCATCGACAAAGTGATTAGTCTCACTAATATGGTAGATTGAGACGGGATTCATTTCGGTTACAGCATAAAGCCAAGGGCGAAGATGGTTATATGACTCATCAAAACCTCCATATATCTTCTCAATGGCTTTATTTTTTGCTAACCATGCCTTCTTGTAAGAGATTTTTATCTTATACCTTTGATCAAAGTTTGCAACAATGACCTTGACCTTTAGTGAGGGATCCTCCCTAATCATAGCCTCCACTATGGGATACATATAGGCGGTGTCAAGATTTCGGTTGTCTTGAGACTTTTGTAGCCCATGACATGTATGTTCACCGACATACTTTGTGATCTCCCACAGATGAGACTTCTTCTTCAGCGTCGCACGTAACCTCCATGGACATCCCTCATCATAATAATGACATACCAATGTGATAGTATTCATCCTTGTCTCCCTACTCCGAAACTCTTTTTTTATTCTCATTGAGTATTCCTTAGCTGCATTTTTAACTGCTTCTCTTGAATAAAATAACATCCCCTTTGAGAGTTCCATTGACGAATCCCATCTTATAGCATTGCTGGTTTGATCAATATCATGGACTGTCATAGCTGATGCATCAAATTGGGTCAGCTGGGGAATATTTGGGAAAAATGTAGGGGTATAATTATTGTATAATGCAGTGTCATCAACATTTGAAGAAGAAGCCCTATAATTCCCTTGAAGCTCATCCTCATTGTGCAACCCATCAGCATGATTATCAACATCAGCATAATCCTCAGATTCACTATCATCACCATCAACATCAACATCATCCTCTTCATCATCATCAGATTCGCTACCGCCACCACCACCACCACCACCACCGTTAAAACCAATAGGTTCATAATCATCGCTAGCATCATCATCATCATCATCATCATCATCACAACCATAACCACCAAGTCCACCACTACCACCAACATCATAATCAACAGCTTGAGAAGTAGAAGGTCCAGCTATATCCCTCTTGTGTGTAGAAGGTGTATTATGATTGCATTCGACGTATAATTCAATACAGAACAAGGAATGACCTAAACTGTTCACTATCCCCAACATCATATTCAAATCATCATCGTCACACAGATCAAAACACTTATACACTAACTGTACTCCATTCATTGCAATTGGGTTTCGAAATTGCACCCTAATCAAATCTTCGGTCGCTGGTATATTCATAACAGTCCTAATCTTATCAAACAATGAACTAAGATTGAATAAACCATTCATTGATATTACTTTGCAACATCCATTCTCATAATCAACTCCAAATTGATTCCTTATGATTTGACCACCCCAATGAATATATATTGGCAATGAAGTCGACATTATTCTGTCATATAATTAAAAAGCATTCATTAGGGCATCTCCAACCCACCACCAATATCCAATTTCTTTTTTTGATGTTTAGTGTTATTTTAATTTCTTTTCCATTAATAATTTGGTGTTAATTTCTTTTTTTTCAAAATGTGTAATTTTTTACAGTATTTCGCTTATGTGTTTTTATTATGGTTTTCAGACCCGGACTGGTCATCGAACCGGTCAAGGGATGGATTCATGGAATTCAGATTAAACTGTAATAAACCTAAATCGAACCGGATTTTGTAAATATATTATTAAATATTTTTTATATTTATAATCATGGTTTTCAGACCCGGACCGGTCATCGAACCGGTGAAGGGATGGATTCATGGATTTTGGATTAAACCGGAATAAACCGGAATCGAACCGGATTTTATATATATACTAAAGAATTAAAATATTTTTATTTTTATATTTATAATTTATGAAAATTTGAATATTTTTATTATAATTCTTTAAGTTTAAGCATTTCAAACACAATATACTAATTAAAAAACCTCAATTTATGAAATATAGTTGTTTTAATTACAATTAAATGTCAATTTAATTTAAAAATACAAACTATATTTTATATTAATTAAAAACAACCCAAAATAATAACTTCAATTTTAGATTTAAATAAAATTTTTTTCAAAAATTTCTGGTTGAACCGGAAAACCGTTGCGGTTTACTATTTTCCGGTTCAACCGGCCGGTCCGACCAGCCATTGACCGGTTATTGACCAAAGTGGAAACCGGATAGAAACCGACCAGCCGGTTCGGTCCGGTTTTCACAACTATGTTTATAATATACGAAACTTTGAACATTTTTATTACAATTCTTATAATTAAGCATTTCAAACACAATATAGTAAATTAAAATGCTCAATTTATCAAATATAGGTTTTGTACTTACAATTAAAAATACAAACTATATTTTATTTTAAATAATACACCTCAAAATAATAACTTAAATTTTATATTTAAAAAAAGATTTAAAAAATAGTCTGGTCGAACCGGATCCAAACCGATCGGCCTGCCCTCTGCTTCCAGTCGAACCCGGTCCGACCCGCCTGTCTTGTTCGGTTTTCACAAATATGGTTTTCATTAATTTGTGTGTTTCATAATTTATATGTATTTGTCATCTTCATTTATTTTAATAATTTTGCTTAAATTCTTAAAATTTTTTAAATTAATATTGATAAAATATCAAAACTAAATTAAAATGTTGCAAATTCAAAAAAATATTAATACATATACAACTTGGAACTATCATAAAATTTGATATATCCTATTTTTTAATCATTAAGTGTTATTTTTTGCATTAATATTATTAACACTAAAATGTTTTGAATTACCCTTTATTAAAAACAATGAATAATATAATTGTATGTAAAAAGTAATATAATAGTAATAAAAATATTATATAAATCAAATAGACATTTCTAATACAAACTTTATAGTTTATATCATATATTTAATATTTTCGAAACATATAAACATTAAAAAATTATTATGTAATTTAAATTATTTTTTTATATTTAATTAACATTAAATTTTTTTCTAAGAATTTTATAAAAAATATGTTAATAATATTATATAGTATGTAAAAAGAAATATATTAATAATAAAAATGTTAGGTGGAAAGGAATTATTTTCAAATATTTTTATTATAATTGGAAATTTGGAGTGGAGAGTTGGAGATGGTCTTATATACTACACAAAAATCAATCTAATACAAATTTATAAACAAATATTATATACATATTCAATTTTTCCATGCATCAATCACATATATATTACACAAATTTAAAGAAATTCACAACATAATTTCAAAAAAATACAAAAATTACAAAATTTCATAAATTTTTTTTATTTACCTTTATTACGTTTAATAAACGCGGACGATAGCTGCTATTTGATGATTGTAGTGCTAGGATTTTCGATCCTAATTTGTTGATGCTATTCCTATATATAAAATACAAAAAATTTATACATTTAGTTAAACACATATTATACATCTAATATAAATTTATAAACGAACATTTTATACATATTCCATTTTTTTACACATTACATATATATTACTACAAAAATTTATAGAAATTCAGAACATAATTTCTACAAAATCTACAAAATATAAAATTTGTAAAAATTTTTAGTATTTACCTTTCTTGGGTTGAATACTTCACAATATTTGTTATTTGGTGGTTATATTATTGTTAGTATTTTCGTTCCTAATTTGATAATGCTAATCCTACAAAAAAAAAAAATTTGTAACAAAAATTAAGAACTTAATTAAATATATATAAATACAAAATAAAATTATAATTACTAAAAACTTACTAAAAATTAATTAAATTGATAATTAAAAGAGGTAGGAAACTTACTTGAAAGAGATATAATGTTGAACAAATTTAACTTCTAAAATATTTAATGATGGAAGGAAATTAATTTTTTTTGCAGATGAAGGTTGGAGAAGGAGAGGAAGAAGAAATCTGGTTTTTTTTTGTGTAAACGGATGAATGGGCTGATGAAGAAAGGGGATAGGTAAGATGAAGGTATAAATTTTGATCGGACGGCTGGGATTATTTTTCATTTTGATCGGATGGCTGGGATACGTCGGTTTGATGGGGGGAGACAGGGATTCTGCATGATGTCCGCCTATTGGGTGTGCGGACACTGAGGTCCGCATTTCAAAGACGCGGACTTTAATAAGTCCGCGTCTTTGGAATGCGGATCTATGTGTCCGCATTCCCGTTTTGCGGACTCTGCCTTGTCCCATCAGCTGGGACAGGGCAGGTTTTAGGTCCGCTTTTGGTAAAAGCGGACCTAATGGTCCGCCTATCCCATAAGCGGACTTTTTAAGTCCGCTACTTTGATAGGCGGACCTCTTTCAGTCCAGCACTTTGACTGGCGGACCCGTGGGGGAAGAAGAAAAAGGGGTGTCCGCCAATGTGGTAGGCGGACTTTGACATAAACACCATAAAATGGGAATTAGTTTGATTTCTACCCTATATTGGGTAATAGTTGTGAATAGTGCCATAAAATATTCTTTAATCCGCTCAAGTTCAATCCAGTTAACCTATTTGTTTTCGGACTTAATGTCAAGTATCTCACATTGGTTTGTTACAAACACAACAAATTGAGTGCAAAGGGTGTGATAATCTTTTCCTCCAAATATCATATTTTACTCTTTCGATATGCATCCCTGGACGTGAGGGGCGTGATAGGAATTTGAGATTGATTCCAACCCCAATCTAGGCTTGCTCGTTTAATTTTTAATAAATGTTTTTTAAAACTAATAACGCTTTTATTGTATATATTATATTTACAAAATTATATAAAACTACAATTATATACGTGCTACTAGAGCTTGGGCTTTGAACCCATCTATAAATTCAACTCCATGTATTCGGGCTTTAACAGATTCAGTTCAAACTCCCACAGTGCGGGCTAGGAAGGTATCTCAGCCTACGAATGGGTCTATGAGAAGTAGTTATTTAATTACTGGTAAATTGTTCTTTTAAACTAGTAATTCGGATTAATTCCCATCAAGAGTGACTCAATACCAACATTTTAATTTATAAAATTAAGTGATCCGATCAACATAGAAAAATTGCCGTTTGGCATATGTATGTACAGATTTGGTCAAAAGTCCATTACCCCAAATGGGACCGACGGTTCAGTCTAAATTGATCCGGTTCAGGAAAGGTCATGCTTATAACTTAGTCAACCCCAATAGTAAATATCCGGATGTATTATCACTAAGGAAGCATAGATACTAACATTTTTATGTTTTTCTTTTGTAGCTCCATTGAAAAATGCCATCGACTGGGCGTCTCTAGCTCCAAACTGTTGGGGGAATAAGAAGGCAGCAATGGTAAGTGCAGGAGGAGGATTTGGAGGGGGAAGAGCACAGTACCATCTTCGACAAATTGGAGTATATTTGGATCTTCATTTCATCAACAAACCTGAGTTCTTCTTGAATGCATTTCAACCTCCTGTTAAATTTGATAGTGATGGAAATTTGATTGACAATTCAGCCAAAGAGAGAATCAAAGAAGTTGTTGTTGCTCTGCGTGACTTCACTCTCCGCCTCAAGAATTAGAAGATAAAAATTGAAAATCCACTATGTGTTTTCATTGTATTTTTACATTTTTTTATTGTCTTTATGATCTATTGAAGATAGCTTTCTATCCATTGTTCTCTTTTTTTACATATTCAAATTTAAATCAGCATGTTTGTAATAATGTACTTGGACACTTTGAGTCCAATATACATCAATAAAATTTTGGTTTAAATTGATATTAGGATTGGTTTTTGGTTTTTTGCCGCAAGATCAAAAAATTGAGGGTTGAGAGGTTCTATAAATTCTTGGACCAAACTAGTCAATATTGCTAATATGACAACATATCAATAATATTGTTGATGTGTCATCATCTTAACGGTGCCGAACTAACTTGGTACATACGAAAAATATTTTCAACTAATTTCCCGAACATGCTTGATAAATTTGATCACTGGAGGTCCCTCTTCTAAGGCTAGAAGGTCTTCGAACCCCACACACCTTACCCTCTCCAACTGCGGACCAAAGAACTTTCTTAGCATATAGAATACATTTTTAATGAGCTACTAATAGTAATATAATATCAATCCATTGATAAATGAAGTTCGAAAAGATTACAAATGGAACTCCAACATCTAGAATGCACCTTCTCCTATTTCATAATAAAAATAATAAATAAACAAACAAATAAATGAGCTAACAATTATTATTGGTAAATGAAAACAATTTTTCAGAGCATATCGGCCCGCCAAAATTTTGGCAGATCCTGCTGCGGCCTACTTTAAGACCAACACATTGACTCGTAAATGCCCTTTCCCATCCTACAATTGTTAATGTTCCATTCAATTTGCACCAACAGGTCTAACACAGCAAATGATATTCTCCTGGAACAAGAAGTCAAGAACCATGCTGCTGGAGTTTATGTCAGTTGGCTTACACGCAGGATCCAACAAGTCATTTATCCCTGACAGGTCAAACTTCTCAAATTCAAGGACACTACACACTGAGAGAAAATCACCTTTTTTAACTAAAATCAAAATGCTCGGTCTTTGTCCTATAAATATGTACAACAAGCTGATTTTGGTGCCAAGAATCCATTGATTCAAACCAGCAATACATTAGGACACTCCTCTGTCCATCCATGCTAGCAATAGATTCATTGGAATTTTAAGATCAAAATGACATGTATCAATGTAACTATACAAGTAATCGCTGCCTCCTAACATAAAAAGAGACCGACAAAAACCGATTTGCCATAAAATCCTGGAAGCTTGCAGTATTAGCACAAGTAAATTCAACACTTGTCTCACCCTATACAAGAATAAGAATTGTCAGCTTCTCTCCCTCTTCAAGATCTACCCGAAACCAGAAATGAACCAGTAATGTTCCACTGTGCATCAAAGAGTTGCAGGAAATACCAAATCAAAAAGATGGTCCCTGTTGTGTGGTGTGGCTTAGCTTGGTGCCATGCCACTCAAATAACACTCTCAAATGATACAGGGTTTCCTTCACCAGACTTGGGCTTTGGGCACGAAGCAGTTGCAAGGCCTTGGAGCAATTTGACAACATCAACTGCATCATCAAGGTAATATTTAGCCTTGCTTGGCTTCTGCCCGACAGTGCAGGCGAATATCTCTGGAGTTGCCGGCAAAGTTGGGCAACATACTGTGCTTAATATGCTCTCAAACATGTCTTCATCTGATTTATCATCACCTACGCACAGAACAAAATCAGGTGGCCTCCCACCATTGACCATATTCAGTAGAACTTCCTCTGCAACCAAGCCTTTACTTATTCCCTGAATGTTAAAAACCCCATATATTAGTTAGTCAATAATTTTTCCAACAACATGGAGTGCAACATAAGGGGATGTCAGCTGTACCTGTGGCTTAACTTCAACTATATGTTGGCCTCTCTTAACAACAGCTGGTTCATTTGCAAGTACATTCTCAAGATGATCTAACAATTCTTTGGATTGGCATGACCCGAAGTCGGGATCCGCATCTTGGTGGTGCCATACCAAAGCACTCTCCTTGATCTCTATACTCGAACCATCAGTTGCCTCTGTATATAATGTCATGACAGGTTCCACTATCTTTTTCCAATCAAGATCATCACCAACAGAATTGGTTACCCATTTAGACGTCTTATTCCACCTAAAACAAATCACAACATAATAAAATGCATAAGCATCTTATAAATTACTTCAAATGAGAAAATGTGCAGTAAAACCATTTATTATCAGCATACCTTATGAAGTATCCATGTTCAGCTGCAATTCCTAATTTCTCACATGGGTCAAGCCACTCGCTCAATGAACTTCTGCCTCTCCCACTAACAATAAATACAGTATTGTTGGGATCATCAGATAAAGTTTTCAGAACAGAGATGACTTCAGGACTGGGGCTTTTAACAATCGATGTCTGTGGAACAACAGTACCATCATAATCCAGAAATATTGCTCTTCTACTAGTCCTTTTATATGCTGAGACAATGTGATCAATACACAGCCTCCTGAAGCTGGGAGAAAGAGACACAACTCTGAATCCCAGGCCAAAACCAATTCCCCAACATCTTTTATTATAGTGATCATTGCATGCTCGCTCCAAATCCTGCATGAAGCTGTTTGCCCAGTAACCCACATGATGAGTGCTGACATAACGGTAATGTTTCTCATGGCGCAACTGCTTCTCAGATTCACTCATTGTAATTGCCGAATTTAAGGCATCTGCCACAGCATCAATATCCCATGGATTCACCCTAATTGCTCCACTTAAAGAAGGTGAGCAACCAATAAACTCGGACACAACAAGCATGCTAGTGCGAGGAGAATCTGAATTTATGCCCAGAGCTTCATCCATATATGGCATGCCCTGCCTGCAAACAATGTATTTGTAAGGAACTAAGTTCATCCCATCTCTCACAGCATTCACTATGCAACATTCTGCAACAGCATAATAAGCAGTCTTCTCATAACGGGGAACAGGACGGTCAATCAGAATAACTGGCTCATATTCGGGAGAACCATAAACTTCATTTATCCTTTTAGCAGTTAAATATGTCTCCCTCTTTGCTTCTTGGACATCTTTCCCTGATCCTCTTGCAGGATTCACTATCTGAACCAGGACTACTTTACCCTGCAAATCAGGATGTTGCTGCAAAAGTTGTTCCATTGCCAATAGTTTCAGACTGATTCCCTTGAAAATGTCCATGTCATCTATACCAAGAATCACTTTTCTCCCATGAAATCTTTTTCGAATCTCTTCAACTTTCACAGATGTCTTGGGAAGATTCATTACGGATTCAAGCCGGCCCATGTGTACTCCTACAGGCAAAATTTTAATGTACACCGTACGACCAAAGTAATCAAGTCCTATGTGTCCCCTCTTTGATTCATAATCCAAGCCCAGCATTCTGCTGCAGCATGAGAGGAAGTGCCGTGCATAATCAAAGGTGTGAAAACCAATTAAATCACAATTAAGAAGTCCCCGTAATATTTCATCCCGAACTGGCAAATTTCGGTATATTTCTGACGAAGGAAATGGGCTATGGAGGAAGAATCCAAGCTTGACACGATTATAAGCCTTCCTCAAAAAGGTTGGAAGAAGCATTAAGTGATAGTCATGAACCCAAACATAATCTTCATCTGGACTAATTACTTCCATGACCTTGTCAGCAAACATTTTGTTCGCAGAAACATAGGCCTGCCAAAGAACACGGTCAAAGCGGTCACCGTGGTCAGGACATATGGGAAGCATGTAGTGAAAAAGAGGCCACAACTGCTGCTTACAGAAACCAAGATAGAACTTCTTTTGAAGTTCTTGGGGCAGAAATGTAGGAATACAATTGAAGTCTTCCAGAAGTTTTTGAGAAACCTCCTCCTGCTCACTAATGTCAATATCAGCCTTCAGAGACCCCACATACATGACCTCAGTTTCAGAAGAAAAACTATCCTTTAGTTGTAAATAAAGTGAATCTTCATCCCAGCTGAAGCACCATTTAGCAGTTTCTGCATCCTTCTTAGCATGCAAAGGTAACATATTTGCAACTATAATTTTTCGCTCACGGCATGCAGATGAGCTGACATCTGATTCACCATCATTACTACCATCCAGATCAGAGATAATACCAGGTACAGTCATGACTCTTGGAAGAGATCTTGGAGTTTGAGGAATATCCAACAAGTTTCCAGAGGCCAAGTCCAAAAGGTTCATATATGATCTTGACACCATTACGCATTAAGAACAGAACGCTTCTAACCACAAATAGTTCATGCACAGAAACCCAAACACCTACAGGAAAAGAAAAACAAAACAAAACAAAACAATTAAGATCTTGAATTCACCAGAAAAAAAAAAAAAAGAAATTACCCACCTACTAAACCTAATGCAGCAGAAATTCAAATAGATATCATTCAAACAAGTTAAATGAGAATCAAGAATGAAGCAGCCTATAAGAATATGGAATTCAATTACTCAAATAAGAACCAATGTATGACTTAATATAGCTGGCTCATATACAATAAAGAAATGCACCACCCACTACCATATATTTAGCAATTATATCCCCAAATCAAGAAATGCAATATATTTGATTTCCTAGTGAGACATGAAAACCCCCTAAAAATACTGTGTTAACAGATAGCAAAAGGGCAGAGATGAAGGTTGTTTTTGCAGTAGAGGTCACTGATAGCAGTAAATTGGTACTTTCATATGGCAACATGTGCTCATGAGGGAAGGAGAAAGAGAAAAAGCAGTGAACAAACGATTTATAGACTCTATTCTGAATACATTGCAGATTACATTCCTGATGCAAAAAAACAGTTCCAACATGTTTTTCTTGCTCAATCTGTCTTGTTTGTTACGTGTAATTGGCACAGGAATGTATTTTGTAGGAGACAAAGATAAATGCAAATATAGCTAACGATGACTGCAATTTAAAAAACCAAATATTAAAGAAACTTCAGTCTCCTATCCTGATTGACAATATGAATGAAGGCTGCATCCAGAGCAACACCCACATTCTTAGCATACAAGCTAGAGAAAAACTAAAGAAGATTCCTTCAATCCCTATTTACAATACAAATACAAATGAAGGCTGTGCCCAGAACAACACCCAAGTAATTAGTATACAAAAACTAGAATCAATACCAACATGTCCACGTTCTTTCAATTTCCTCAACAACTTGAATATGACGGCAAAATCATGTCGGTAAGTTTAGCAGAATAGCAAATATATAACCATCAGACTAGTTCAAGGGCCTCTAGTTATATTATTCAACATCGAAGAAAAGGAAATATTAGGCGCAAGCTCTTAAAATAACCGTAATAACCATGAGCTAATAATTTAAATCTATAATTTCGTATATGTAATTTCCCTTCATCTAATTCTATTTTTCCAATCGGATTCTGATAGACTATCGAGTAAGCTAGTCAATATGTTGGTAAGCAATCTATTAACACGAAACTGGATAAGTATAATTCAGTTTTCCGTGAAAGTAAAGTATTTAAAATTTCAAATTAATGTACTACCGAAAATTGACATGGAAAAAAAAAATGACAATGATATTTTATTTTTTAGTTAAGGTAAAATGACAGTGATTTCTTCCATCGGAATCATAAAAAAAAATACAAATTCCGTAACGATAAAAAAACTCGCCAACGCAAGGCTTTGCATAAAAAGCAGTACGATTCACACAAAGAACGTTTATAGATCTTAATTTAATCGTAGTATACTGAAAACTATATGATCTTACAGTTGTATGCGAAACAATAATTCAAAAATGAACTTTAATCCTACATCAGATAAAATGATCAACCATTTGTTCATCATTTTATCCGCTTAGACTAAAAGAATTGAAATAAAACATTTCGCTCAACCGACCCAACGCATTTTCGTGGTAACCAATCAAGCAACAGAATTCGAGAAAAACGAGTCGACGACAACAGTGGATTTTAAAAAAAAAAAAAAAAAGATTAAGTTTAACAGTCAAAATTCGAATACTTACCTCACGGTTATTTAGGAAAACGGTGAACGGAGAAGCGTTAGTCAGGTGAGAATCAGGCGAGTATTGAGTTGTAAAAAAGCAAACAAATAGAAACTGAAGAAGAGGAAAGGGAGGGCTAGTGGGAGAGAGAGAGAAGAATGAGTGAAGGAGGAGAAATGGAAGAGGGGAAAGATGAGAAAGTGGGAAAGGGAGATGCATATATAGGAGAGGAGAGAGGAGGGGAGACGTAATTGTTTTGGATAGAGATAAACATAATTCCCCCAACCTAACCAACCATCTTCTCCAGTTACTTTTTAACCCTATACTCTGTTATGGATCACGTTTTCGGTTTTCAACTCTCATTATCCCTTTTACCAATATGCCCCTTCCTTTCTTTTTCCCTTTCTTTAATCTGTGGTTGAATTTCTGCTTTCTTTTAATTGGTTCAATAAGTAATACTTTTTCTTTTATTTTGTCTCTTCGCTTTTTTAGCAAAAGGCACTAGGATCACCTCCATTTTTAATAATTAGCTCGAAACATTTTACATAAATTTTCTATTTTGATAGAATTAATTTAAATTTAATTTTTTTTTTGATAAAATATAGTAAAACGATACGTGATATAATTTCGTATAATACATAGCTAAATTAGAGGTATAACACGAGTGTATAGGAAATATGGTTCAGTTTCCTCTGATGAACTTTAAAATTTTGTATTTTTCGTAAAAAGTATGTCACGTATTAGTTAACAGATATTGTAACTCATGTAAGAGAAAAAAAAAGTTAAGTTTGGATTAGTACTATCAAAACAAAACATCATACACTTAATTTGTTTAAAAAGAAACTAACTACTGATTAATTGTAAAATTTATAAAAATTTAAGAAATTGAAAATATATTTTTGTAAAATTTATAAAAAAAAAAAGCAGTTAATATGTATTTTGTCATTTTTTTTTTTTTATGGGGTTTAGGAAGTGTATGGAATTTTTTATACTGGTCAAAGACCAAAACTTCCAATATACCACCTAACCTACCTTAGGTTAGTTGACATAATAAAATATAGATACATGCTTTTAGTTTTCAGAATGAATATAAATTAAAAATGGACACATGTAAATTAATATAAGTATTTATGCATATAAATAATAAATAACTAAAATGTAATTTCTCATAATCATAAGACACGGAGGAATGAAGTGACCTGATGAAAAGTAGATAAAGCCAACATGATAAGGTCAAAATAGACATTCACACAAGATTACGTGGAAAAAAGACCAAAGGAGGATAAGGGGTGGATATAAAGTATATGTTTAAAAAAAAAGCTTATAATAACGTTGAGTTTGATGTCTGAATAAAAAATATTATCCTCCACTAACACAACACATATTATCTTTTCTCCAAATAGAGCTATGTCTTTTATTGGTTTTTTTGCTTTAAAACTAAAATATCGTATTATAGGGTTAGGTCAAATTTGGAGTTAGGCCCTCCACAACATGTATGAGTCCAGCTCCACCAAGCACTATTTTACATTTATTTTAAATTATCCTCTTCTACTTGATTAATAATTACTAACAATTAAGAAAACAAATTCTCCTAATTTATACCACAACCACCAGCACTTTGAATGCGTATGATTATTGTAGTTGGAATCTCTTTTCTTTGAAGTTAGATTTCAAATTTATGTATTATAGTGAAAATAATTAATGTTATTAAAACTAGTAAGTCCACTAACTTTCGGTTTGACCACTTGAACATGTTCAGCCAATAATTTAATTTTTTTAAAAATATATTACTTATATTATTAAATCATAATTCAATCGGCTAGTTCGACAGTTCAACCGTCAAATCATTTTTGATCGATTTTTATAAGAGCTATAATCTTTTTTTTTATCAAAAATGACTGGGCCAATAACTAGTTCCCATTGTTCAATCTCTCTTGATTTAAATACAAATTGAAATAAATAGTAAAACTCCAACAGAATACAATTATATTGTATATATTGTAGACAGATTTTTTTAGTGTTATTAGAATATAACATTTTAGTATAAAATATTATAAATTTTAAGACATGATTTGAGATTCGTTAACAAAATACCGTATCTTAGAGATGAAAAAGAAGAATAAAGATGCAATGGATAACTGGATTAAAATGTAGTAAGAGCATCTCCAACCCCACTCTATTTGGGGTTGGAGATGCAAAATTTGATGGTGGGTTGCTCCAACCCACCACCAAATTTAACACCAAAATTTGGGAGGGGAACAGTACCCCTCCAATGTTGGCGGGGTACTGTTCCCCTCCATTCCCCCTTTTTTTTTTTCTTTTTTTTTTTTACTTTTTTTTTTCTTTTTTTATTTGTTTCTAGTATTCTTTTTTTTTTATTTTTTTATTTGTTCCTTACTTTCTTTTTTTTTTCTTTGAATTTTTTATTTTTTTAGTTTTAAAAATATATATTTATTTTATAGTATTTGGGTTATGTGTTTTTATTAATTTGTGTGTTTGATTTAATTTATATATGTATTTGTGTGTTTGATTTAATTTATATGTGTATTTGTGGTCTTGAATAATATAAATATATGTAAAAAGGAATATAATAATAATAAAAAGTTAGGTGGAAAGGAATAAAGTAATAATATTTTAATTTGGAGTGGAAATTTGGAGTGGAGGGTTAGAGAAAAAAAACTGTAGCTCACTCTAAATTATAGAAGAAATTGCATTTGGAGGGAAAAATTTGGAGTTATGGTTAGAGATGGCCTAAATGGTAGAGAGATGAATGTACTTGGGTCGGCGTGTATACTAACATAATATACAGATATAATATCAAATCACTGAGACATTATGTAGTACATAATTTGTCATATCACATGCTTATCGCTCAAATGATAATTTAGTATTCTAGGATGCTACAAAAACATCAAAACAACTCCGTTTATTAATTGTCAACATACTTTAAAAAAAAAAAACTGACCAACTCATATAACGTTGTAATATAAAAAATAACAAAATTATAATTTCTAAAACGTTATATATTTAAAATCAGCGGAAATATTTTTTTCTACAAAAATAATTAACACTAATATATTTTTATTTATTATAGTTAAAAATTATAAATTATTTATTTATTAAATTATTTTAGTAAATGAGAAAAAAAAAATATAATATTTTGCTGCCCAGGGCGTGGAAGAGATATATGTGATGTAGTTTAATAGATAATGATGTGTCGTAAAAAAGAGAAATAAGTAATTTAAAAAATGAAATATGGAAAGAGCAAAATGGAATATACAAAGATATTAGAGCAAACAAAAAAAAAAAAAAGACAAGTCAAAGTAAGCAATAATGCTGAGTAGGCCGCAGACAGCGACCGGTATAACTGTAAATAAAGGGAAAAGGGTGACTAAAAGATAGAAAAATGTACTATAATTAAAGAATGATCAGAAATGGGGGTGATGAGCTGTGAATTACCCAATGACAGCTGCGTAAGGTTAAAGCAGGAAGAGTAAAAAAGAGTAAGAACGCAAGACAAAAAAGGGCAGAGACAGCAAGGGAGAGAGAAGGTGTCAGCTGAGGTTGCAGTCAGTAGAGGTCCCAAAATTACCAAATACTAATATTATCCGCATTCTAGTGTAAATACCAGATAAATACTCTATTTATTTGTATGCTTCAACTGGCACTCCTTAAAATTAAGAAAAGGATAAAATAGACATTGACTGGGCTAGCGTGTCCCAGGCAGGCTGCCTACCTGGCATTGTGGATAAGCACTCCTTTTTCTCATTACCCACGTGCTTTGCTGCTTCCTTCATTTCCTTTATTGCCCTCCTCTTTATTCTTCCTAACAATTCTCAATCCTGCTCCTCGTCCCTTAATGCATTTTTATTTTCTTCTACTTATCCTATAGCTTTTCTCAATATACACAAAGCATAACATTTTTCATTTGTGTATTCTAATTTCTACTACATTTTCAAATATAAAATGTTCTCCTACTATATCAAATGAATCAATTGCTTCCAAAGGTACAAATTCTCAATTATACACCAATTGCTGACGAAATTCTAACCTTTTTTTTTTTTTAAAGATATACCGAAAAAACGCATTCTCAAATGATTTATTTTATCTTTACCACAAAAAAACTTCACTAGGTTAATCAATAGCTACAAAAAAAATGAAAATTCATTACACACTGATTGACAAACATTTTATTTTATTAATTTTGAAAAGCTTGACTACAAGAATGAAAATGATAAAACTAAAAATTAAAGCAAGAAAAAAGAACAAGCAAGCTTTAAGAAGCTTACAAACAGAGCTTTAATGAGGAGAACTTGTAACCAAATTGAAGGAGCTTTGACGATAGATGATTGTAACAAAGTGGAGACCGGCTAGAAGTTTAAAGTCATCGAGAGAATTTTGAGAGAAATTCGAGAAGAGAATAATAGAAGGGGAGATTATGAGATTTAAGAATAAGAAATTTGAGAATGGTAGAAAAAGAAGAGGATTAAGAAATTTAGAGACAGAAATCTGAGAAGTAAAAAAGGAAGAAGAAGAAGAAGAAGAAAAAGAAAAAGAAAAAGAGGAAGAAGAATAGAAATTTGGTAGAGAGAAGTAGAAGAGTTGAGAATTTTAGAGAAGGGGAGAAGAGGAATGAGAAAGAAAGGTTTAAGTAGCTGAGTTTTGTTGGTTAGATTGACTGGAGTTGCAAATGTAAGAACTTGTGTTATTCATTGGTTAAAAAATGCTTGAATTTTGTATCTCCACTACCTATAAAATTCTCCAGCAATGAAGGCACTTTCCCACTGCTTTAGGCATAAGGCACAACTGATAGAACACACATTGATGGTGGTTGAAAGCTCCGAATTGTCTCCCTAAAAATAGTCACTTAAGTGACAGTTGGTATTTTTTGGTCATATATACGTGAAAGTAGCCCCATTTTGAACAAATAGTGTGTCCCTAAACTCTTGAGATTCCAAGAAAACCAGATACATGATCGGATTGAGAAGATTCTTTCCGTTTAGCAATCTGAGAATGAAGGTTTTTAGGGTTGCCATGCAGTTGAAAATCAAGGGTCTGCACAATCTCATTTCGATTTTTTCTTCATGTACAATTTGTGGTTTTCGCGTGTTTCTCACTTAGTGCTGCTACGTTTTAGGTAAATGAGGTGTTCTTTGATTGTGTAAGATCTTAAAAATAAAATTTATTGAATCATTGTTCAGTCCTCCAAATATTTAGACTTTTCACACCTACGTGTTACTAAATAATAGGGACTGCACAACTATTTTCTCTAATTTATACAATGAACTCGGTTTATTTGCACCACCCAATGAAAAACTGATACATAAGTGTTTTTTTATTTTTTCAATGCTCTTGTTATTCACGTGTCAGTTTTTTATTGTAACGATCCACATGGACCCAGTCCATTATAAAATTTCTTCTAATTTATCTTCTTCAAGCGCACTTTTCTTTTCTTTTTTAATTTCTTCAATGAAATTGGAAAAAAATAAATGCCCTAAAATAATTGTTTTCAAGGCCTAAAAATAATTAAAGTGGAAATTTTATTTTACTCCACCAACACCTAATGTGAGTTAATCCATTGTGCTAATGGTAGTTTGGCTTCAATACATATTTTCAATATGAAATCTTAAGAGGGCCTCTTGATAAAGTATGAAACAGAGAGTCAAAGCTTATATTATACACAGAGATACAATCCTTCTTATATACAACAATACTAGAGACTATATATAGTAAACTGAACTAATCAAGGAATTAGAAAGAGTAAATAAGGAAACTCAAAATATTAGGAGAGAATTTCTCTCTTGATCATCGGCAAGATCTGCTCTTGTTTGACATCCCCCCTCAAATTGATGACTGGTGTTAACAAGCATCAATTTGCTCACCAAATACTCATGGCGAGCATAGGACATAGGCTTAGTAAACAAGTCGGCAATCTGATCATGGGATGAAACATGGACAAGGGAAAGGACTTTATCTTGAACCAATTCACGAATGTAATGACAGTCAACTTCAATGTGTTTGGTGCGCTCATGAAGAACTGGATTGGTAGCAATGCTAAGAGCGCTAGTATTATCACCAAATAAAGGAACAGATGTTTGATCGCATTTAACACCAAAATCAAGGAGAAGTCGCCGAAGCCAAACAATTTCAGAGCTGACGGAAGACATCGACCTGTACTCAGCTTCGGTAGAAGATTTTGATACTCGTTCTTGCTTTTTACACTTCCAAGAAATAGGCGAGGCACCCAGAAAAACACACCAGCCTGTTGTAGATCGTCGAGTGTCAACACATCCGGCATAGTCAGCATCAGAATATGCAGTAAGAGTAAGAGGTGTGTTGGAAGCAAAGAAGAGGCCACGGTCACAGGTGCCCTTTAAATAGCGAATAATGCGATGAAGAGCAGAAAGATGATGCCGTCGAGGCTGAGATACATATTGACTGACGACCTGAACAGCAAAGGAGATATCAGGACGTGTGATGGTAAGATAAATCAGGCTACCCACCAGGCGTCGATACAAGGTAGGATCAGAAATAAGTGGACCATCATCACGTTTCAATTTGAGATTCTGCTCCATCGGAGTGCGACAAACTTTATCATCAGTCAGATTGGCGAGCTTGATAAGATCTGCAATGTACTTTTGCTGTGTAAGATAGAGACCGTGAGAGGAGTATGATACTTCCAATCCCAAAAAATAAGCGAGAGGACCAAGATCCTTCATATGAAAGGAACTATGAAGAAATTTTTTAAAGTCTGCAATGCCTTGTTGATCACTGCCTGTGACAACCATATCATCCACATAAAGAAGCAAAACGACAATGCCATTAGAGGAGTGACGAGTGAATAAAGATGGATCATTAGAACTTTGCTGAAAACCAACGGAACAAATGGTAGTGTGAAATTTTTCAAACCAAGCTCGCGGTGCTTGTTTAAGGCCGTAAATGGATCTGTTTAGTTTGCAAACTAAATTAGTATCACCAAGAGAATAACCAGGGGGGCATTCCATGTAAACAGTTTCCTTCAAATGGCCATGAAGAAAAGCATTTCGAACATCTAACTGAGACAATGGCCAGTGTTGACAAGATGCAATAGCAAGAAGAGTTCTGACTGTGGTCATTTTGGCTACTGGAGCAAATGTTTCTTCGTAATCGATCCCATATTCCTGCTTGTAGCCTTGAGCAACCAGACGCGCTTTGTAACGGTCGAGAGTACCATCAGGCTTAACCTTAATAGTATAGACCCATTTGCTGCCTATGACTGAAGTATGAGATGGCCGTGGAACTAAATCCCAAGTATGATTGTTTGTCAAGGCCTCAAGTTCCTCAGCCATAGCCTTGTTCCAACATTCGTGCACCATTGCCTGTTTATAGGTAGAAGGTATCTGAACAGAATTAAGGTTAGTAAAAAGAGTGAAACGATCAGGTGGTTTACCAAAATTGAAGCGTGTGGATCGTTTTAAAGGAGGTGGGATGATTGGTGGTGCAGAACTTGGGACTGCAGGTGGAGGACCTTCAAGCTCGTGATCAGAAAGTGACAAATTGGGTGAGACAGAGACTGCACTAGAGGAACTAGAAATAGAAGAATCTAAGAAATTATATAACATGGAAATGGAAGAATTTGGAACAGATGCATTGGAAGGTGACACATAAAAATACAAGTGTTCAAAAAAAATGACATTACGAGAAACCCGTATGCGATAAGATTGAGGATCATAACAAATGTACCCTTTTTGTTTATCACTGTACCCAATAAAAACACATTTAGAAGCCTTAGCGGACAACTTATGGCGTTCATGGGGTGGAAGCAGAACAAAGCAAACACATCCAAAAACACGGAGATGCATGTAATTTGGTGTTTTATGGAAAAGTAAAAAATAGGGAGATTGATTACCAAGGATAGGAGTAGGCTGCCGATTGATAAGATGAACAGAGGTGTGTATTGCTTCCACCCAAAATTGAGATGGGACACTAGACTCAAGGAGAAGAGTTCTGGCAATTTCCACCACATGACGATTTTTGCGTTCCACCACCCCATTTTGCTCGGGTGTCCCAGGACAAGATTGTTGAGCTAAAATGCCTTTTTCAGCAAAGAATTGAATAAGTTTGGAAGCACAGAACTCCCCACCAGGATCAGACCGAAAGATTTTAATTGTCTTCCCAAATTGTGTTTCAATCATAGTGACAAATGTTTTGGCAATAGTGGCTAATTCAGATTTAGCACGCAAGAAATATACCCAAGTAAAACGTGTAAAATGATCAATAAATAAAACAAAGTATCTATAACCAAGTCTGGATAAAATAGGTGAGGGTCCCCATAAATCACAATGAATAAGATCAAAAGGTGCATCAACTTTAGTAGTACTGGAAACAAATGGTAATTTAGCAAATTTGCTAATAACACAAGTTTGACAACTATAGGGAACATTGTCCGCATCCTTCAGCCTATCTGGAAGAAGTTGAGATGTGAACATAAATTGTAATCTACTGGCATGTGGATGACCCAAACGACGGTGCCAAAGATCCCAAGTAGGTTTCGGATGGGAAGTAGAGTTGGTGACAGTGAGACAAAATGGAGAACTTTGTTTTAGATCAAGATCAAGGTGAAACAAACGCCCATGTTTATGCCCTTTCATGATCACTTGCTTCGTTTGAAGGTCCTGTACATGACAACCATGAGGAGAAAAATTAACTACACAATGTTGATCGGTCAATTGACCAACAGAAATCAAATTGGCGATCAATCGAGGAACATAAAAGGTATTGGGAAGGCAAATGGATTGTGAAGAATTGGACAAGCAAACAGTTCCAACCCCTTCAATTGGTAATTTTCTACCATTTGCAGTAGTGACAGATTGATTAAAGGGGCAAGATTTTAAAGTAGTAAACAGATGTTTTTGATTTGTCATATGATTAAAGGCAGCCGAATCTAGAAACCAAGGAGTGGATTTATTTCGTGTACCTGATAACCCAGCAACAGAAAAGACAGAAGAAATAACACCTGGAAGTGTTGCTTGTATGGAGTCTTGAATCATCTTTTGAACAGCCTGTGGTGTAAGAGAAATTGCATCAGTGCTTTCCGTTGTTGTGGGCGCTATACTCTGATCACAGGTCATAGTAACAAAGGCAGGTTGACTTTGCTTGTTCTTCAAAGTTCGACACTCCAAAATAATATGGCCTGGTTTCTTACAGTAATTGCATATATTCCGCTTCCGACAATGTGATTGCACATGCCCAAATTCTTTGCAATGGTTACACTGAATATCTCCTTTGTTTCCAGTCTTAGGTTTCGATTGAAATCGTCCACGAGAAGCAAGAAATATTGAATCAGCAGTATTATTCTTTGTGTCCAGTTGAGCTTGTGTTTTCAAGCGTGATTCATCACGAATAAGTTCACCCAAAACAGACTCCATAGTCAAATTACCACGATTAATTAAAGTCCCTCTTGCTGTCTCAAATTCAGGTCGAAGTTTCATGAGGAATTGCATCACTCTTCCACGATCTCGTTCTGTCTTGACCTCAGCATATGCAGTAGGTGAGATCGTTGAAGAGGATATCATATCTTGTTCTGTCCATAGTTTCAGCATCGCAACATAAAAGCTACGAATATCCCTATCCTCTTGGCTAACATGTGCTATTTCATATTCAAGTTCAAATTGTCTTGACTGATTTACCTGAGAATAAATCCCATTGAGATGATCCCATATAGCAGCAGCAGTAGTGAAAGATCGGAGACTCAGGGCGATGTCGGGATCGACTGAGTTAAGCATCCAACTGATAACCTGTGCATTCTTTGTTTTCCAATTGCGCTTGGCCTGCTCATCACCTGCTTCGGTGTCAGATCCATCAAGAATGCCGGACAAACCTTTTCCATCAACAAAGATTCGAAAGTGAAACTCCCAAAGTGTAAAATTTCTGCCGTTGAATTTGACAGATATAGTTTCGAATTTGTGTGTATCCATAATGATCGAATGGAACAAATCCTCTAAAGGAGAAGCACAGGGAAGGAAGATTCTCAAAAGAACGAAGCTAGGAAAAAAAAAAATTCTCAAAGCTCTGATACCATGATAAAGTATGAAACAGAGAGTCAAAGCTTATATTATACACAGAGATACAATCCTTCTTATATACAACAATACTAGAGACTATATATAGTAAACTGAACTAATCAAGGAATTAGAAAGAGTAAATAAGGAAACTCAAAATATTAGGAGAGAATTTCTCTCTTGATCATCGGCAAGATCTGCTCTTGTTTGACACCTCTTTATGTATAGATTTATTTTTTCTATTTTAGTGTTTTAAGTTTTCATTTTATAAAAATAGAATTTGGAAATTTGGAAAAAAAATATATGCCTTTCTCTTTTTCTTTCTTTTTTTTTTTTAATGGAGATGCTTTTTTTTTTTCTTTTTTTTTTCATATTTCACAAGTGTATAGTACTTATTATGCTTCTATGCACTAATTAATTTTAACTTTTCTTTTCTTTTATTATATAGTTGTTTCTTTTTTAGTTTTATAATAATATATATTTATGTTTAACTTCTCCCAGAGAAAAGAAAAATATGGGGCTTCAAGTTGGGAGGAGAACAATATGCTCTATGTGTATGTTATGATCTGATTCCATACAGAAGGTGGATGAAGATTCGTAATTTTATCCAGCAAAGTAAATTAAAATGAAAATCATTTGGTACCATAAAAAATTATTTTTTTATTGTTGTTATTAATTTACAATTAATAACAATTGAGAGAATAATTTTTATAGCTTACACCTATGCTGTAAATTGTTTTAAATATTTTGAGATTTAATATAAGAGAGGTATGTCTCTCGAACAAAAAACTAATGATATTGAAAGCATTTATAAATTAAAAGAAGTTATTTCTAACCTGCACCGTATGATTGCTATTAATATTAAATTTATTTCACATAAAAGAAGAAACAAGTTACAAGAGGTTCATATTTTAGAAACTAATAAAATTTAAAAATATAAATTAACTAAAATAAAATTTGTGAATTATATATGTAATTTTTATATGTATTTAATGAGTTATTATTTTATATTTTCAGCATTCTTAATAAATTTTTTAAACATAATATTATTATTTTATCTCATTGATCTAAGTGGTGATTATTTTAATTTGAATCGTTATTTTTTTTTTAAAGTTTGTCTTTTTTTTATGTGAAAAACAGTCTAAAATAAATAGGAATTAGATTTGCCTTAATTATTTATCTTATTTCTGCTAAAAAATTATTATTTAATCAATATTATTAATTTATTGAAATTTTAGTGATGATATTAGCTGAGCAATTGTGAGAGATGATATAATCATGGGTATATCAAGAAATATGAACCAATTATAGGAAATAGATGTGAATGGATTATTGGAAGAACCCTTTTTGTTTGCGTTGGGATGTGGGAAACAATTTTCGATCTTGTGATTAACGTCGAGCAACTAATTAGGCAGCCTCAAAAAGGGTTCCGGAAAAAAGAAAAAGGATAAAAATGGGAAACTATTGAGTGGAATTGGGTTTCGTGGCCACAGTGTGTACGGAGCACCCACAACACGCGTCACGCCCCCCCACCCAAACCAACCCAATTGCCTTTCTCTTTGCTGACCCCATTCATCCATACCTCTCTTGGCACGTGGCAATCACGTGGGACAGGCCTTCGTGGGGTCCAACTACCACAGTTTATCAGCTCGCCGCATTTCGCGGGGTGGCTCGTCCATATCCAATACCTTATCTCTGGGTCCCACTTCTTTCCTTTCTACGAATGTTCTCCCGCAGACCTTCCTTTTTTCTTTTTCTTCGTAAACTCTTTTATCATTTTACGAAGTAAATAGAATAGTAAGTCATCAAAATGAAACATATGACTCATGCCTTCACTAATCAAAAATAGTTTCACCAAATTAAAGACTTAGTAAATACAGAAATATTAATACTATTATTTATGATCTGAAGTACCACTTCCTAAATTTTCCAGTTGAATCCATTTTATTTTTCAATATTATTTACACTAAAAGATGTTATTTATTAATATTTTGTCAAACTATTACAATATTCTGTATTTATTACCTTATCTTTTATTACATTTATAATTATCTTTTGTTTTATTCATCTGAATATTATTCAATATTCCTATATCTTTTTATACATTATCTAGTTACTCTTTTATTCTCATTTTCCCAACTCATCCCACCACTTTGTATTTATAAAATATTAGGTTTTTATGCAGTTTATTTGCATGCTTGGTCTTCAATCTCTCATAATACTTAATAAAACAGGTATATGTATCTCTTCATATATATGTAAAATAATTTCCCTTTAAGGCGTATTTTTTATGAGTTAAGTTTTTACTTACATATACCATATTGAAATCTTGTAACAATATTGGGTTATCCGTAGATTTTTACTTAATGCTCCATAGAGTTCTAATTGCAAGGAGGTTGTTTTGAATATCTCACGTTACTTAATAAAATGAGCTATGTGACTCTTTAGGCCAAGTGCAACATCTACTCAATTTTCTCTACTATAAACCTTATTTTGCAGTATCTACATTAATTTTTTTTTTTTTATCCATTTACTCCATTTTCAATCCCTTAAAAAAGATTCCTTCCAAATAATGATATTTTATTGTTATTGTTATTATTATTATTATATTAGCTTTTTGGTATAATTGATCTTCTAATTATTATTTTATTTAGTAGTGTTTCTATTACAATTTTAAATTATTGTGATGTTAATTTATTAGCTATTTTATTTTATAATACTATAATTAATATTTAAATGTGTATTTTGTGAAAATAAAAAATAATTTAACACATTATATAAAAAATATTACAAACAAACATAATAAACACACTACAATATATAACATAATATAATATATAATAAAATATTATTTTTAAAAGGAAAAGATTTTTTTAATAATTACCGCAAAATATGCGGTACCCTAAATTTGGGATACCGCATATTCTGCAGTGGATTGGACTTGCAATCCATTGCATAATGCAAGTCCAACAGTATAATGCAGTTTCGTTGAACTTCCCCTTATATACATAAGACAATACTACTCCTTTAAAATACATTTGGGAATGAATTATGTGTTTATTTACAGTTTGTTATTCATTATTTTTGGTGGAATTAGTTTTTCCATGATATTGACATTAAACAAAAATTTGTTCGCCGACAAATTTTCTTCTTTAAATTAATACTAGAAAAAACCCCTCGCTACACTTCGGAAATACACCAGTGATAATATTTTTTAAAATCAATTGAATTTATAGAAAATTTATAAAATATAATTAAGATTAAAACGCTTGCATTTTTGTTTTAATGAAATGCATATAATTGTTCATTAAAATGTATATTGAATAAGTTTTTATGTGATACTAGAACAAAAGTTAATAAAAATTGACAAAATAAGATAACATTGTAGCTTTGTCATGTATTATGGATCCAACAACAATAGTTATAATGCTTCAAAACTAAAATATGTAATGATCCAACAGTACTTAAAATGCTTCAAAATTAAAATATGTACAACCTAGAACATTTCAAGTTATCTTAGTACGTTTACATTTCTACTGTCAATGATAAGATCTCACAACATGATCTTCTAGAAAAAGCGGTGCTCCCATTTACTTTTTCCGTCATAATGGCAATAAATAAGTTTTACATCAAGAACGCAGAAGTAATTTTACTTCATTAATAATATCAATAAATAAGTCTTATCAAACACTCAAAAACAATTTAACTTCTCTATTCAAAAGCTCTTAAGGAAGCAACATTCCTTACCAAGTTATCTACAAAGCAATATGGAGAAATTTGATAAACATTTAAATACACTTATTCAAAACAATATACAGTAAAAAAAAATAATGAAGTAGACAAATAAATAAGAAAAATCCAACTCAATCTACTTGCAAAGCTTCTCAATTATTAATATTGTTTTTCTTCTTTCCCCTTTAGCTTAAAATAGAACATGACACTGGATATAGAAGGAATCATAGTTTACTTAGGATTGAGCATAAACCACCGGAAAGGACGATGCAGTAACGATCGGCCACAGATCTTACTGAAACAAACCAGTGAAAAGAATGGAGAGACGACAGAATCAATTAGGGTTTCCGCATAGATGAAAAGGGAGAAAGGATGGGAGATACTGAAAAGAGAGGAGAGAGAAAGAAGCCAAAGAAATGAAATCGTGTTGAAAAAAAAAACATTTAAATTTCTAACAGGACAGGACAGGAAATAATAATAAAATAGTGTACGGACACATTTGGAAAACCATTTTTAAAGGGCACGATTGTCCGAAATTAGAAAAAAATTGTCAATTGAAGCAAATCCTTTCAGGAGTTTTAATATAAAGCATAACATAATAGTAATAAAAGAAATTGGTATTTTTTTTAATTGCCAACCATATAGTTCTGATTGTATAATAAACACCATTTTATTTAATCTCACATAAATACAAATTTAATGTGGTATGAAGTTTAGATTTCATTTTCTCATAGATTTTAAATAAAATGACATGTAAAATAAATTGAAGTTCAAGAAGAAAGGGAATAGAAAGTCAACTTATAAATATTAAAAAAAAAATTCCTATTTTTAATTGTCATCTATGATTATATAGCAATATAAAAGGGAAAAGAGGGAAAAATATTAAATAGCATATTAATGAAAAGAGCTAAACTATAAATAGGAGAAATAAAAGCTATTTAATATAGTATCAAATTATATTTTATTTTCTCTAATATCATAAATGTGCTAAGATGCATAATAAATTCTGACGTTCTTAAATGTGCTAAAATGTATAATAAACATGATGAAATAGATGAACCCAAAAAGTCAACTATAAACCAATAATATAGTAATAAAAGGAATTAATATTTTTTTTAATTGTTAACCATATAGTTCTGATTATATAATAGACATTATCTCATTTAATTTCACATAAATACAAATTTAATGTGGTATGAAGTTTGGATTTCATTTTCTCATAGATTTTAAATAAAATGATATGTAGAATAAATTGAAGTTCAAGAAGAAATGGAAGAGAAAATCGACATATAAATATTAAAAAAAAAACAATTCCTATTTTTAATTGTCATATATGATTATATAGCAATGTAAAAGGAAAAAGGGAGAAAAGTATTAAATAACATATTAATGATAGGAGCTAAATTATAAATAGGAGAGATAAAAACTATTTAATATAGTATCAAATTAGATTTTATTTTCTCTAACATCATAAATGTGCTAAGATGCGTAATAAATCCCGATGTTCTTAAATGTGCTAAAATGCATAATAAACATGATGAAAGAAATGAACCCAAAAAGTCAACTATAAACCAATAATATAGTAATAAAAAGAATTGGTATTTTTTAATTGTTAACCATATAGTTCTGATTATATAATAAACATCATTTCATTTAATCTCACATAAATACAAATTTAATGTGGTATGAAGTTTAGATTTCATTTTCTCATAGATTTTAAATAAAATGACATGTAGAATAAATTGAAATTCAAGAAGAAAGGAAAGAGAAAGTCAACTTATAAATATTTTAAAAAAAATCCTATTTTTAATTGTCATCTATGATTATATAGCAATGTAAAAGGGAAAAGAGAGAAAAGTATTAAATAACATATTAATGATAGGAGCTAAACCATAAATAGGAGAGATAAAAGCTATTTAATATAGTATCAAATTAGATTTTATTTTCTCTAACATCATAAATGTGCTAAGATGCATAATAAATCCTAATGTTTTTAAATGTGCTAAAATGCATAATAAACATGATGAAAGAAATGAACTCAAAAAGTCAACTATAAACCAATGGTATAGTAATAAAAGGAATTAATATTTTTTTTTTAATTGTAACCATATAGTTCTAATTATATAATAAATATCATTTCATTTAATCTCACATAAATACAAATTTAATGTGGTATGAAGTTTGGATTTCATTTTCTCGTAAATTCTAAATAAAATGACATGCAAAATAAATTAAAGTTCAAGAAGAAAGGGAAAAGAAAGTCAACTTATAAATATATATATATATATATATATATATATATATATATATATAAACAATTCATATTCTTAATTGCCATGTATGATTATATAGCAATGTAGATGGGAAAAGAGAGAAAAGTATTAAATAACATATTAATGATAGGAACTAAACCATATATAGAAGACATAAAAGCTATTTAATATAGTATCAAATTAGATTTCATTTTCCCTAACATCATAAATGTGCTAAGATGCATAATAAATCCTAATGTTCTTAAATGTGCTAAAATGCATAATAAACAGGATGAGAAAAATAAACCCAAAAAGTTAACTATAAACCAATAATATAGTAATAAAAAGAATTAGTAATTCTTTTTAATTGTTAACCATATAGTTCTGATTATATAATAAGTGTCATTTCATTTAATATCACATAAATACAAATTTAATGTGATATAAAGTTTGGATTTTATTTTCTCACAGATTTTAAATAAAATGACACGTTGTGAGCGGACGACATTTTCGACCGAATGCGGACTCCCTTTCGGAAGGGGCGCATTGATTTTGGGCGGACCCCTCCCTCACTTGGGGTCTTTTGATTAGAAATTCATTTTAGAAAATTAGATTACTTCATAAAAGAATCGAGACCTAAGTCTCGATGAATAGTGTAGGAGTCGCCACCCGGCTCAACTCAACCGCGAAATTTTAGTGTAGCTAAATCGGACGAATGGCCGCCACACTATCCAGAGATCTAGGTCCGGATAAGTCCCCTATTTCGTGTCTAATCAAAATAAATATGGCCAATATTCTTAAAGGTATTTCAAATTCTAAAGGTCAATTTTATTAAAATAAATCACACAGCGCACATACACGTATAATAAAAACAGAAGTAAAGTGGTAAATAATTAAATGGCTTACAACCCAATCGAACCAAAAAATAAAAAAAACTCTCAACTTCACCTTTACAACCGCCTAGAATACACGAAAGTCTAAAAATTTACAATCGCCTAAAAAATACGAGTAATTCTATTAAATACATACAAAATAAAAATAAAAAGCTGCAAAACAGAGGGTTAACACAATTTATGACATGCCACAAATAGGATTCAAATAGAACAGGATTGGGAAAATTAGAATTTGGAGGCATGCATTTAGCAGGATAACCGGGTTGGCTCGGCTAGCCGGTCTGATTAGACCTGGAAAACATTTTGAAACGTCCCTGTAATTTGGTTTTGTGAGAAAATCATTTTTGAAAACGATTTATTTTCCAGTTTAATTTAATTTAGCATATGAGGTGGGTCGGTTTTCGGGAGAATCGGGTCTCCGTCATGGTATTATTCTAAATGCAATTACACTAAAAATTAAATCTAAGGTTGTGGATGCACACAAGAAAATTTATTTTTGATGATTTTCTGGTTTTTTGAATTTTTATAGATTTTTAGAAATTTTTAGGGATTATTCTGGAAATTCTGCTTTTGGACGAGCATTACAATCGTGCGGCTGTAACTACAGTCGTACGACTATAATTATAGTCGTGCGACTATAAATCAATCCAACTTCAGAGTTTCGCCAAAATTATTCAAAATAAAATTGAGAAGTCAATGGAAAATCAAGAACACTCATACGACTGTATTTACAGTCATACGACTGTTCATCAATTCAAGAACAATCGTATGTCTGTTCTTGATTTCCAGAAACAGAAAACGCAAAAGATAAAATAAAATGCACAAAAACATACCAAGTCACCTATAAAGCATGAAAAATAGAGGGAATGAACAGTGTTTACCTCTTTGGCGCTTATTTACAGTAGGATTGACCCCTGGCGACGCACAAATCCACTTAAATCGCTCCTTTTCTCTTTGAGTTGAGGTTTGAAGAGTTGGGTCCAAAATCTCCAAAATTTCATGGATTTGAGTGAAATCATAGTCTGAAATTGATTGAGTTTAGGTGTTGTGAGCGGACGACGCGTTTTCGACGAGACGCGAGACTCCCTTTCGGAAGGGGCACCTCGATTTCAGACGGGGCCCTCCCTCGAGTGGGGTTTTTTGGTTTGGAAATTCATTTTTGGAAAATCGGATTATTTCATAAAAGAATCGAGACCTAAATCTCGATAAAAAGTATAGGAGTCGCCACCCGGCTTAGCTCAACCGGGAAATTACAGTGTAGCTGAACCAAAGTGAGGACTGCCACACTTTTCAGAGATCTAGGTTCGGACAAGTCCCTTATTTCATGTCTAATCGAAATAAAATGGCCAATGTTCTATAATAACACTTTAAATTGCTAAAACTGATTTTATTGAATAAATACATGCGGCGCGCATACATAATAATACAAAATAAAAGTAAAGAAATAAATATTTAAAAGGCTTACAACCCAATCGAAAGAAAAATAAAACTCTCGACCTCACAATACAAGCGCCTAAAATACATGAGAATTTAGGAAAAATTACAATCGCCTAGAATACAAGAATTTGATCTATTAAATACATAAAAAATAAAAATAAAGAAATTAAAGCTGCAAAACAAATGGTTAGCACAGATATATAGCACACCACACGTAGAACTCAAGTTGGACAGAATTGGAAATTTTAGAGTTCGGGGTCATGCATTTGGGGGTAATCGGGTCGGACCGGCTGGCCGACCCGATTAGACCTGGAAAATCATTTTGAAACGTCCCTGTATTTTTGGTTTTGTGAGAAAATTGTTTTGAAAACATTTTTCGGTTTATTTTAATTTAGCATACGAGGTGGGTCGGTTTTCGGGAGAACCGGGTCTCCGTCGTGGTTTTGTTCTAAATGCAAAAACACCAAAAAATAAATCTAGGGTCGTGAATGCACATTCCAAAATTCATTTTTGATGATTTTTTATTTTTCAATATTTTTTTGATTTTTCTGAATTTTCTGATTTTTATGAAATTTTTGGGGTTTTATGAATTTTTTTGGATTTTAGGGATTTTCTGCTTCTAGCCGAGGACTACAGTCATGCGATTGTAGCTCTTCCTTAGGCAGAAATCGCCAAAACTATTTAAATGAAAAAAAACCTAAAAACCGAGGAAATTCAACAACAGTCGTACGACTATAGATCAAAATGGCACGACTGTTTGTGACAAGAACAGTCGTACGACTGTTTTTAATTTTCCAGAAACAGAAGTGAACAAAGTTGAATAAAAATGCACAACATCAACCAAAACACCCAGAAAGCATGAAAATGAGATGGGATGAAGTGTATTTACCTCTTTGGCGCTGATCCACCATTGGTATGACCCCTGGCAACGCACCAATCCACGCGAATTTGCGCTTTTTCCTTAAGTTTGGGGTTGAAAACTCGAGTCCAAAGAATCTCCAAATGTCAAGTTTTCTGTTGATTTTAGTCCGAGATTTTGATATGTTTGCGAAGTTAAGTTATTAATCTAGGGGTTTCTAACAGATTTTAAGCATTAACTCTCTGAATTTGAGAAGAAATGAGTTGAAGAAGGTGAGTGTTTTGGTTTTTTGCTCTCCTTTCTCTCTTCTTTCTCTCTCTAAATTTTCCTTTGACCCCAAAAATTCTCTCTGCCCAAAAGTCCCTTCCTTTCTTTTCTGGCTCCTTTTATCTTCCCTATCCTGGAAAATCCTGAGGCATTAAATACCCAACTTTTCCTCCAATTTTTTTATTTTAGGGGTATGGGTTCTGCAACCTACCCCCGAAATGACAGTCGTACGACTGTAACAAAAATACCATGATTGTAATTACAGTCGTGGTAAGCAAGGCCTTTTTTTTCTGGAAAATTCTGTGTTCACAGGCTGCCCCTTGTGTAGCTAAAGTCCGATTCTTTGCACGGATTTAGGTACACGATAAAGAACACGGGATTAAAGGTAGTGTGCACGTGTATGGCTTGTGGGTTAATTTCATGAGACTTTTGGTAGATAGGCGGTTTCTTATGATCCTTTTTCACATAAGGAGAACGCCAGGAAAAACATGACTTTTGAGGCCAGATAGCCACGTATGACCTGCCGTACAGAGCCATGGTGTTTGTAGTGTGCAATTGGTGTGCATATTTATTCTTTGATCGATAATTTTGAAACAAAAATTTTTGCCCTTTCGATCAAGAATAAATACGAGTATATGCATTTCTGGTTACCTTTTATAGTCATGTAGGACTGAAATTATGGAGTGTGTGACTTGGCGCACTCAACGGACTGACATGGAATTTCTAGTTCCGTTTTAAAGTCGCAGTGGACTAAGATTTGGTGAAGGGTATAACAGCCGTGTGTGATTTGGTGCACTCAACGAACTGGCATGGAAATTCTGGTTCCATTTTAAAGTCGTGGTGGACTAAGATTTGGTGAAGGGTGTGACAACCGTGTGCGACTTGGTGCATCAACAGACTGACATGGAATTTCTGGTTCCGTTTTATAGTCGTGATGGACTGAGATTGGTTGAAGGGTGTGACAGCCGTGTGCAACTTGGTGCACTCAACGGACTGAAATGGAATTTCTGGTTCCGTTTTATAGTCGTGGTGGACTGAGATTGGTTGAAGGTTGTGACAGCCATGTGCGACTTGGCGCACTCAACGAACTGGCAAGGAAATTCTGGTTCCGTTTTAAAGTCGTAGTGGACTGAGATTGGTTGAAGGGTGTGACAGCCGTGTACGACTTGGCGCACTCAACGAACTGGCATGGAAATTCTAGTTTTGTTTTAAAGTCGTGGTGGAATAAGATTTGTGAAGTTTGTGTGTGCATGTGACGGACTGGTATGACTTGGCATACAGGATGTGTCGAAAATGAAATTTGGTGGAATTGTACTTACAGTGAATTTTTTGTAATTTTTCTTGGGTTTCGTGCCCCTTGGATGAGGTGGACCATCGTTGGAAAAATTAGTTGCTGACGGGTTGGCCCTGCAAAATTACTAAAATATCTTCCCGTGGGGAATAATTAAGCATTTGGTGATAAAGTAGGGTTTAGGAAATAAATAAGGAAAATAAATTGAAAATTCCCCCCCTTTTTCCACTATAGTCGTACGACTGTATTCAAATTCCCCCCTTTTTTCCACTACGGTTTCCACCCCTTTCTCTCCCATTCCTCTATTTCCAAAAGTTTCAATTTTCTCTCTCTCGGAAAACCGATTCCTAACCCCGAAAACTTGTGAAAATGTTGAAGAAACTAGGAAAGAAAGTGAAAAAACTCTCAAATAACCTGATTCAGAGACCCAACAATGCAGATGAGATCCCTTTTGTCAGTGTTCCAAATGGATATGGTCACCGGCGGTATATGGAGCACTTTGGGATCAGTTTCGGGATGGAGATCCTGATTTTTCTGGAGATGGGCTCCCATCTATCTACCACCCAGGTTGGTATCCCAAATTCGAACTTTGATTTTGAGTTTTTGAATATTTTTCCCTTTGAATATTTAAATCTGATTTGGCATGTTTTACTGCTTTCTGGGTTGATTGATTGAGCAGAATGCATGCTCAGAGTCCCCTGTAGTTAATAGGAACAAGAAACTAGGAAAAACAAGCTAGAAATTGCAAAAATTGCATGAAAATCGAATTCAGTCTGCAGGTATATGAACAGTCGTGCGACTGTTCATGCAAATGATGAACAGTCGTACGACCGTAGGGTGAACAGCCGTGCGACTGTATCCACGCTAGTGTGACGCTTGCTACAGTCGTACGACTGTAGCTAAAGACCAGAATTTAATTTTTTTTTTAATAATGAATAATTTATGCATGTTCCTTTTTAATTGATGTTAATTATGTTGATATTATGCAAAAAATAAATATGTATGCGTTATACTTCCCAAATATGCAAGATCGGATGATTTCCGGCAGCGGAAATCTTTCTTTACCCCGGGTCTGGTGGGACCGCCTCCTTGAGTCCGTGAGGGCTCGGGTTAGGATCTTGTGTCTTGAGACCTTTATTCTGTCATTGCCTACTAGCACGACGCATACTTCCCACGCCGTGTTGACACCCTTGTGTGAGAGGTGGGTTTGCACTACCCACACATTCCACCCATCGAGAAGTTCACTGTCACTCCCTCAGACTTCACTGCTATTACTAGATTCGGGTTCGGCGGGACTCTGATTATGTTCAACTTCGACTTGACTCGTCACCAGCTGGCGAACGACTACATCGGCAGGTTGATTGGCTGCACCCCTGAGAAGGGGAAAAATCTGTGCTCGCGGGTGGAGGCTTTCTGGTCTGCTCGTCCAGACCTATCAGAAGAGGATGTGGAGAGGTACGCTCGGTCCTACGTGTTCATCCTGCTGTCGTGCACCTTATTTCCCACTAGGCAGGTACTTATAATATGACTCTACTCCCCACTCTAGTGGACTTGGCTGCCTTTCCTACTCTGGATTGGGCTCAAGCTGCACTGGGTCAGCTATTCTACGGATTGGATTTATGTACCAGGGGTAGGTAGCAGGAGATCCTCTGCTTCTAGTTCGGCCTTCTGGTATTATCTTTTCCTCTTTTTTTTTTACTATTTTATTAATAACAGATTTGGGTGTTCGGGCACTGCATTCTGGAGCCGCCGGAGCTGTGAGACATCCAGGACGATGCCCAGCGGACCGTTCTGCATTGCTGGATGCAGGGGTGGCAGGGCATTGGCTATGACTTACGGGAGGTTAGGCAGGGTTTGCTTGACGCTTCCTGGCAGAGGGTAAGCAAACAAAGCTCGTTAGCAAGAAAAAATTTAATTTAACTTTTATTTACCTGTGTTGAATTTCTTTTATTGTATTTTTGTAGATCCAGCACCACCCGTGGCGTGGTCAGGGCGCCATTTCTCTTCTTGTGCAAACATCTACGCAGTTTGATGGCCGCCGGTTTATCCTAGAGTGCCCGATGTCCCAGGAGTGGTACCTGGGTGAGCGCCTTAGTCTTTTTGACCACGTGGATGGCCCAGCTGGTCGGCTCATACCTCTACCACTTCCGCTCGCTCTATTCTGGCCCCACTTGGCTGATCCGACTGTAGATCTCGACATCTTCGGAGAGGGTTACAGTGTTGACCTTGTCGACGGGGATTATCCAACTTTTATCCACCTGTGTCTGCTGCCAGTTGTGGGTGATGTGCCGGCGGCTCCTCCTACCCATCAGGTACTTACTTCCCTTTTTTTTATGTTATTCTGTTTGCAAGTTAAGAGGCATAAGGGATCCAATTCCACTCAGCCGAGTGGCCCGGCAGGCAAGAGTACTGAGACCGCCACGATTGGTGGGCATGCC
Source organism: Euphorbia tirucalli (assembly GCA_039660915.1). NCBI lineage: Eukaryota > Viridiplantae > Streptophyta > Magnoliopsida > Malpighiales > Euphorbiaceae > Euphorbia > Euphorbia tirucalli. The sequence goes on along the minus strand of CM077636.1, from coordinate 12,933,370 downwards.
CCGGTTTAGGATAGGAGTCATCCCGTGTATGTCGGTAGCACCACAACATCTGCTTCTCAGGTTGCTGGTGTGGTGGAGGGTCACTTGATGACCGAGCTTAGGACCGGCTTCAGCCTGATAGGGCCAGATGGCAGCTATTCCTATAGGTCGTGGCCGGTTCACCATGAGCAGCCACTTACATTTGTTCCCGCGGACACCACCCATGTAAGTTTTTTTTTTTTTGACTTTCTGGTATATTCTAGGTTCCACGGGGTCAAGTGCAGGACATAGCCTATCAGTACATGGGCTTGGAGGCATTCATGGTCTAGGAAAACGCCATGTGGGCGGTAAGTATTCTGCAGTTTCTGTATTATCTTATGCATGAATTTGTATGTATGTATGTATGTATGCATGTTAATTTATGTTATTATTTTACAGTCTCGAGTGCAGATGTTCCAGGACCAGGCCAGATAGGCTACTGCTTCTGAGCCTCAAGCCTTGGCTTCAGCCGAGGAGGCGAACCGGATGAGAGCTGACGTAGCCAGGCTACAGGCTGAGCTGACCCGAGTGCGGGAGGACTTTGACTCCTATAGAGCTACACATCAGAGTGAGTCCGAGGAGGAAGAGGAGGGAGAGGGACAGGATGAGAGCTAGATTGAGTGCTCTGTATTACACTTTTTTTTTGTCTTTCTTTCTTGTGTTGGATTTTCTGTACACAACATGAACTTCATTTTTATTATCATGGGACTTGGATGCAACAACCTACTGATGGATGTTTATGCGTAATGGCACCATGTATGCGATATGGACGTCTAAGTAGAATATCAAACATGCATAATATCATTACGACGACATCATAATGAGTACGATAGGGAAATTAACAGTGACTCCGAATTTAGACATCACCCTCTTCTTGTGACCAACACGTCCTCTCGGTTTTCCGTGTCAGAAATTTTCTCTTTGTGATTTTTTTTTGCTCCAAGAGTTCTGCGCGAGTGTTCCAGCCGAATTGATCTCTCCGTATTGATCCGTTTTGAGATTGGAAAGCACACCTTAACAATGTTCATCAGAAGTCGTGAGAACATTGCTGCTAATGACATCCAGTGGTTTGGCCTTTACCTGCCCCTAGTATTAGAGGTTTGTATTTGGGGTATAAAACACTGAGTCAGACATGGTTCACTGCGTGCTGTCACCCGTATGTGGACATTGACATGCAATGACATAACGAATGCATATTAAACATCAAAATTGAATATAAAACATCTATGACATAATGAATGTGGATGCATTAGGAAAATCCGAACTGTGGCTCTAGTTTTGATTGATGCCCTTTCAAATTACCAATATATCCTTTCTATTTTCCACAGTGGAGGATTTTTTTTTACGCTAACATATGTCAGAGTGTACAGCTGATCACTGAACTGTATCAATTGATTACCCACTGGATCCTCCAAGAGTTTAACCGCATGTGCATTTTTCTAATTCATCTCAGATTCCAAAATCTTGTACAGTTCCCAGAGATGAACATAGCTTTTAATCCTTCAAAGTACGACCCCAGAAGATGAAAGAACCACTAGTAATTAGTCACTTCTGTTGTAGCCGAAGACTGAGTTCTTAAAATGGTTGGTAAATGCAACTTTCTTTTGGATGTTGTCGCAGCAGGCTTTGCAAGTCCTCCCCGTTCACGATTGTTGAAGGGTTTGTAAAACCTGGTTACCCTAATACTGTTGGTGAAGTTAATGAGTGCATAACCAATATTTCCTCCAGTCCTGGAGGCCATAGGCAAATAGAGGGAATCATAAGCAGACTGTTCTTTGGACTTGAACGGAGGGTAGAGGGTGTTGAAGGTATGGATGAAGATTGAGACGGGGAGCGTTTTGGGTTTGAAGATGTGGGAGCCCAAATCTTTCACAGGTTTTTTTTTTTTTTTTGAAAATGAGAAAGTCCAAATTTTTCACAGAAGGGGTGCGGAAGATCCAGTGGCGATGAAAATTGAGATGGTGAAACATTCCTGTGTTAACTGTTGCTGCCATATGAGAGAGAAATTCTCCCGTCTGATATTTTTTTTTGAAGGAACTAAATCCAAGCCACAGCCACCTCTTGGCTTTCCTGCTGCATTCAAATTCATGCATGTCATGTGTGCTTAATATGCCTTTTTGGATGAACATTGCATGCGTAATGTCATGTGCACCGGAATGTCAAGCAAACGAAATTATACATGCACTACAACCAAGGAATGATTCAGAGTTTTACAATAAGATGGATGGTGAAGGTCATTTGAATTTCTTGGTGGTTGGTGCTTTGGATAAGTTTGGATTTTTATTTTCGGGGTTTTTGTATAGGGTACTTTCTGGGGTATGAGACCAAGTTTTGCCTCCGGGAGGACTTTTTTTTTATTGCCTTAAGGAGGGCTTTTGATTCGGTTTTCCTTCTAGGAGGGCTTTCTTGGTTCGGGTGCCTAGAGGAGGGTTTTTTATTTGGTTTTGCCTCAAGGAGGGCTTTCTGGTTTTATTTTGCCTCAATGAGGGCTTTTGATTTGGTTCGGGTGCCTCAAAGAGGACTTTTGATCTGGTTTTGCCTTAAGGAGGGCTTTCTGGTTTTATTTTGCCTCTCGAAAGGCTTTCTAGTTTTATTTTGCCTCAAGGAGGGCTTTCTGGTTTGATTTTGCCTCTAGGAGGGCTTACTAGTTTGATTTTACCTCTAGGAGGGCTTTCTGGTTTGATTTTGCCTCAAGGAGGGCTTTCTTCAGTTTGGGTCTCGTGTATGTCTTTTAAGTTGAAGCTCTGGGGCAGGATTGGTAGCGTCTTGCAAGGATTGTTCAGTTGAATCAGCATATGCCTCGGTGGGAGTGGTACCATCGTATTATTTTATTTATCTCACAAGCTCACCTTTCAAGAGAGAGTTTGTTCTGGACCAGGTTCACTTTTAGGTTCCCCACAATACTCAGAATGATATCATGCATTTTGATATTATGTGTGTTGGATATGTCGTGTTAGATGATCAAATGCATGCATAATGCCATGGACAAGTAATCATCACATAAGTAATACGAAAATAACTTTCATTGCATTCATGATGAATTCAATACATCCCATAAACAAAATGAGTCCCTTGTAAAAAGGGAATCTCCAAGAGGCATTGATCTCATAGAATTCGATTATTTTCCGGTTGGTCACCATTTCAGCTTCAGCATCCTCGACCCACTCTTATCAAAGCAGAGTCTAAAGTTCTTCATCATGTTCCTCTCCTCGGGAGACTTTAGTAGTTTCCTTGGTGGTCTCCCTGATTGCCCCTGGTTGTTTATCAAAGATGGTCGAGGTTTCCAATTTCCCATCGTCGATTAGCTTCTGGATCTTCTTTCTTAAAGCAAAACAATCATTGGTTCGATGACCCAGCATCACATGATAGCTGCAGAAATTGTTCTTTTGCCGGCTCTACGAATGGCTTGATACTCTGTAGGAGACCCTCCTCTCTACATCTGAGGAATAGCTTGCTTAATGAGTCAGCCCATGGAGAAATGCCTATTCTTTTACTCCCAGTAAGTGAGTTTTTGGTATGCCGTGGAATGGAGTCGGTGCCAACATTCGTCTTAAGGGGCCTTTTCAGTTCTATTTCATCAGTTGGCCTTGGCAAACTCGAATCTTGGAGAGAGGGACTTCCAAGGTGTCGAGGGCGAGTGTTGGCAGTCTGGGTATTCTGTTTCTCGCTAGCATCAGTATTGGAGTTTGAGAATACCGCATTTTCCATTTTCCATTCGAGTTCTGCCACTCGTGCTTCTAATTCGGTGCACTTTGCTGTCAGCCTTTCTACTCTGTCAAGATCATCTCCTAGCACTTCTCTCAGCATTGCTGCCGCTTCCTTCCTGACCGCTTTTCGGAACCGTAATGAGGCGATATGATCCTCCACGATATCCGTTATGGAGTTGAAGTTTATTGGGTTGGCCATTCTCGAAATCTTTTCCCTTTTCCCTCTGATAAGAACACTTATTAGTATTGACGGGCGCATGCTCATGGAGAATACCAAATCACAGATGATGTAGTCATGGATGCATGATGGGATATGTATATGCATGAATGATGAGTTGCATATATGATGTCACGAGTGAGATGATAACGAGGGTGTTGATTTTTTTTGGGACATTCCAAGAACACCCCATGCCATGCAAGAGATAATGCGAAAAGACCACGTGTGGACCGCCACACAAATAGGGATTCGGCGCTTTTGGAGCACCTGGTGGATATCGTGAAATGATCACGTGTGTGCCACCACACGGACAGAGTTACGATACCTTGTAGGTCTATGAGATGAAGTGAAATGGTCACATAGGGGCCGGCCCATGGATAGAGTTTTGAAGCTTTTGAGGCATATAATATGAGATGATGTTTACAGACAAGTCTCGAGTAGGCAGGGACACGGACAAAAGTTCGGCGTTCATGGAACGCCTTTCATGATTTGGTAATGTTATGAAATGCCCCTATATGCGTAATAATCCGGTACTCGTGGAGCACCTCAAATGATACAATAATGTCAATGTCATGTAACAATCCGAAATGGATCGTGACACAACAACAGAACTTCGGCATCCCCATGATGCCAATGATGAATGACGTGAAGCTATACAGTGATATCGTGTGACCTACTACACGAAAATAGACCTAAGACCATTGTGGTCTCCTATTGAATGAAATGGTCTAGTGAAATGGCCGAGTGTATTCCGGTACACGGGCAGAACACGGGAAGTTTTAGGATTCACGATATGTCAAGAAATGAAATGACCGTGAAGGGTATCCTCAGAATGTCCTTAATTTAAATGACATGAAATGACGTGAATGCTTGTGTCACACAAAAATGCAAGTGGCTGCACAAAAACGTGGTTAGGATGCATGACATACATGATGATGTCGTGTATGCTTTGTGAAGATAACAATATATAGGACGTAAATATGCATGGCAAACAAATAGAATGTCGTGGCTGCATGAAAATGTGGTTAGAATAAATGCCATGCTTATGTTAATGTCTTAAAAATGGCTGCATAAAAACGTGGTTAGAATGACACATAAACAAAGTTTCGGCGCTCGGGGAGCACCTTGGGTTTTTTTTTGTGATGTGCAATGAGATGAACATGCGCATGGCACATGCTCGGAATTTCGGCGCTCGGGGAGCACCTAAAAGATTCGATACATGAAATGTAATTTTTTTGCGCTCGTGGAGCGCCTAAATGATTTAATGTGTGAAATGAGATTTTTTGGCGCTCGTGGAGTACCTAAATGATGTAATGGATGCGATAAAATTCTTTGGCGCTCGTGGAGCGCCTAAATGACTTAATGTATGTAATGGAATTTTTCGGTGCTCGTGGAGCACCTAAATGATTTGATGAAATGAAGTGAATTTTTCCAGCGCTCGTGTAGCACCTAAGTGCATGAAATGTAATTTTTTCGGCGCTCGTGGAGCACCTAAATGATTTAATATATGCGATGGAATTTTTCGGCACTCGTGGAGCACCTAAATGATTTGATGCATGAAATGTAATTTTTCGGTGCTCATGGAGCACCTAAATGATTTAATGTGTGAAATGAGATTTTTTCGGTGCTCGTGGAGCACCTAAATGATTTAATGGATGCGATGAAATTTTTCGGCGCTCGTGGAGCACCTAAGTGATTTAATGTATGCGATGAAATTTTTCGACGCTCGTGGAGCGCCTAAATGGATGAAATGTAATTTTTTTCGGCGCTTGTGGAGCACCTAAGTGATTAAATGAAATGAAATAAATTTTTTCAGTGCTCTTGAAGCTCCTAAATGATTTAATGAAATGAAATGAATTTTTTCGGCGCTCATGGAGCACCTAATTGATTTAATGAAATGAAATGAATTTTTTCGGCGCTCGTGCAGCACCTAAATGTTTAAATGAAATGAATTAAATTTTTTCGATGCTCGTGGAGCACCTAAATGATTTAATGAAATGAGATGAATTTTGTCGGCACTCGTGGAGCACCTAAATGATTTCCTACTTGGTAGGAGGTGTAATGTGTGTGACCCTTATGAGGTTGTTCAAGGCCCACATGAATGTTTTATGCATGACACGCATTCCATATGGCTACAAAATAAATTGGTTAATGCTTTATGACATTCAAGCGATGCATATGAATTAATGTTTTCACACAATGAAAAGATGCATGGCTGCAAAAAATGTGGTTGGTGTAAATGTCACACGGGTGATTAATGTATTTACACACGAAAAATGAAAATGGCTGTACAAAAAGATGTGAGTTAATATCACACAAATGCTTTTAATGTGGTATGTTATGTCCGTGAAAAAATGTGGACGATGGTATGTTATGAAGGGACGAGAAACACGTAGCATATAGCACACGAAACGTATTCCTCCAAACGTGGTCAAGTCGAGAAAATTCTAACTGAGTCCTAGGAGGGGTTCTCTTCGATCACCAACCGGGGATGATGAAGGCGCAATTTAGAAATATTCACACAATTTATTTTGGTATCCTAAGGGAATCCAACTAGGGTTGCTTAAATGAGTTCGGTCCAAAGTCGGGATAACATCAAGGCTCCCATTGCAATATATACTCCTCACTTCTTCCTACTCAAGGGTCCGAACGAAAGGGTTCGTACGAGGCTATGAGTGGTGTTTCGTATCCGTGCCCCTAAGACCAAGAGGAACTTAGGCGACACTTCAACAATTCACCAGGCCAAATAATGGATACTTAACATAATGCAAGGATGTCTAACTACAAAAATGCATAAAATGCCATACAAGAATCATCCACCTTATTTTGATTAGACATTTTTCAGGGCTTGTCAAATTTTTTTAAGTTTTTGAAAAACTTTTGTAAGAAATCCCCAGAGGAGTCGCCATTGTGAGCGGACGACGAGTTTTTGACGGGACGCGAGACTCCCTTTCGGAAGGGGCACCTCGATTTCGGACTGGGCCCTCCCTTGCGTGGGGTTTTTTGGATTGGAAATTCGTTTTTGGAAAATCAGATTATTTCATAAAAGAATCGAGACCTAAATCTCGATAAAAAAAAGTATAGGAGTCGCCACCCGGCTCAGCTCAACCAAAAAATTATAGTGTAGCTGAACCAAAGTGAGGACTGCCACACTTTTCAGAGATCTAGGTTCGAACAAGTCCCTTATTTCATGTCTAATCGAAATAAAATGGCCAATGTTCTATAATGACACTTTAAATTGCTAAAATTGATTTTATTGAATAAATACATGCGGCGCGCATACATAATAATACAAAATAAAAGTAAAGAAATAAATATTTAAAAGGCTTACAGCCCAATCGAAAGAAAAATAAAATTCTCGGCCTCACAATACAAGCGCCTAAAATACACGAGAATCTAGGAAAAATTACAATCGCCTAGAATACACGAATTGATCTATTAAATACATAAAAAATAAAAATAAAGAAATTAAAGCTGCAAAACAAATGGTTAGCACAGATATATAGCACACCACACGTAGGACTCAAGTTGGACAGAATTGGGAATTTTAGAGCTCGGGATCATGCATTTGGGGGTAACCGGGTCGGCCTGGCTGGCTGGCCCGATTAGACCAGGAAAATTATTTTAAAACGTCCCTGTATTTTTGGTTTTGTGAGAAAATTGTTTTGAAAACATTTTCCGGTTTATTTTAATTTAGCATACGAGGTGGGTCGATTTTCGGGAGAACCGCGTCTCCGTCGTGGTTTTGTTCTAAATGTAAAAACACCGAAAAATAAATCTAGGGTCGTGAATGCACACTCCAAAATTCATTTTTGATGATTTTTTATTTTTCAAGATTTTTTTGATTTTTCTAAATTTTCTGATTTTTATGAAATTTTTGGGGTTTTATGAATTTTTTTGGATTTTAGGGATTTTCTGCTTCTGGCCGAGGACTATTACAGTCGTACGACTGTAAACTACAATCGTGCGATTGTAGCTCTTCCTTAGGCAGAAATCGCCAAAACTATTTAAATGAAAAAAAGCTAAAAACCAAGGAAATTCAACAACAGTCGTACGACTATAAATGAAAATGGCACGACTGTAATTACAGTCGTGCCCCTGTTCTTTGTGACAAGAACAGTCGTACGACTGTTCTTAATTTTCCAGAAACAGAAGTGAACAAAGTTGAATAAAAACGCACAAAATCAACCAAAACACCCAGAAAGCACGAAAATGAGATGGGATGAAGTGTATTTATCTCGTTGGCGCTGATCTATCGTTAGTATGACCCCTGGCAATGCACCAATCCACGTGAATTTGCGCTTTTTCCTTAAGTTTGGGGTTGAAAACTCGGGTCCAAAGAATCTCCAAATGTCAAGGTTTCTGTTGATTTTAGTCCGAGATTTCGATATGTTTGCGAAGTTAAGTTATTAATCTAGGGGTTTCTAACAGATTTTAAGCATTAACTCTCTGAATTTGAGAAGAAATGAGTTGAAGAATGTGAGTTTTTTGGTTTTTTGCTCTCCTTTCTCTCTTCTTTCTCTCTCTAAATTTTCCTTTGACCCCAAAAATTCTCTCTGCCCAAAAGTCCCTTCCTTTCTTTTCTGGCTCCTTTTTATCTTCCCTATCCCGGAAAATCCTGAGGCATTAAATGCCCAACTTTTCCTCCATTTTTTTATTTTGGGGGTATGGGTTCTGCAACTTGCCCCCGAAATAACAGTCATACGACTGTAATGTAGTTACAGTCGTACGACTGTAACAAAAATACCACGACTGTAATTACAGTCGTGGTAAGCAAGGCCTTTCTTTTTCGGGAAAATTTCGTGTTCACAGGTGTGAAGTCTCTGACCTATGATTTCTATCCGGTTTTAGACATTAACATTTAAGAATTACAGGAGAAGAAGTGGAAGAAAAGCGTGAGTTTTGTAGGTTTATTTTTCTTCTCTTTTTCTCTCTATTCTCTCTCAACTTCTCTCTCTAATCCCCTTAAATCCTTGACCAGAAAATCCCCCCTCTTCTTCTCTTTTTCCCTTTCTTATTGTTGACTTCCTTGCTGCTTTCCTCGGGCAATTAATGCCTTCCTTTTTTTTCTTCTTTTCTACTACAGAGGTATGGGCTTCTGCACCTGCTCCAACATTACAGTCGTGTGACACCGCTGCATTTTTTTTTAGGACGAAAAATTTCGGCGCTTACAGCTGCCCCTCTCGTGATAAAATTCATCACCCGACTCCAGGTCTAGAATACCTGAGGTAATGAATTTGATAGATTGAATCAAAGCGCCGCAGACACAGGAAATAAAATATGCAACTGAGTTGTTGAAGCCTCACTGCTGTGGTAATGCGTTGAGTTGATTGAATGGAATAAGCCGATACCAGGTCTATATTCCCCGAGGCAATGTTGGATATTTGAATTGGCTTCAAAGATCTAGGATCTTGCTTGAATTGATTTTCAAGAATCCAAAATCTAACTTGGACGGTTTTCAAGGATTAAGAATCAGGCTTGAAGAGGTTTGTCAAGGATCCAAAATCACGCTTGAGGAGGTTTTTCAAGGATTATGAATCTAGCTTGAAGGTGTTCAAGGATTCAAAATCAAGCTTGAGAGGTCTGCAAGGATTGGGAATCATGCTTGAAGAAGTTCAAGGATTCGAAATCTGGCTTGGAGAGGTTTTGTCAAGGATCAAGAATCTTGCTTGAAGGCATTTAAGGATTCAAAATCAAGCTTGAGAGGTCTACAAGGATTGGGAATCATGCTTGAAGAAATTTCAAGGATTCGAAATCTAGCTTGGAGTTTTGTCAAGGATCAGGAATCTTGCTTGAAGGAGTTTCAAGGATTCAAAATCACGCTTGAAGAGGTTTGTCAAGGATTATTAATCTGGCTTGAAGAAGTTTCAAGGATTCAAAATCAAGCTTGAGAAGGTTTTCAAGGATTGGGAATCATGCTTGAAGAAATTTCAAGGATTCAAAATCACGCTTGAGGAGGTTTTTTGAGGAGTAAGAATCTTGCTTGAAGGAGATTCAAGGATTTGAAATCTAGCTTGGAGAGATTAGGTTCAAGAATCATAAATCTTGCTTGAAATGAAAAGGTTCAAGGATTTGAGATCTGGCTTGGTATTGTTTTTATCAAGGATTAAGAATCTAGCTTGAAGGAATTCAAAGATTCAAACTGTAGCTTGAGTGATGGGAGTTTAGGAGTGATAATTTTGGAATCAGGTTGAGAATAAGTATTTATTCCTTGATCGATAATTTTATAAGCAAAAATTTTTGCCCCTTCGATCAAGAATAAATACGGCTGGATTACTTTGCCCCTGGGAACTCGAGGTGTTGAGGCTTGGGCCCGCGCAGCTTTGACTTGTCTCTTGAGACCTGGTGAATGCCCAAATGTTGGACTATTTTGGCTTTGAGAGTGGCCTTGATCCGAGACGGCCTGATGATGGTGGCGAGTACTCGTACCTGGATTGGTTGAGATGTATGTATGCATGTGAATTGTGTGTATGTTTTGAATGCTTGCATGTGCACGTGGTAATACATGTATGTGCGAATGATGCTAGGAAATGCATTTCTCGCCATTCATCCAACCTTGAAATGTTATGCTCTTGCTAAGGAGATCGAGTCGCACATGCGGCTAGGGAAAGTACCTCACGCTTATGGCTGATCTAGCTGGAGAGTATATCCTTTATGTGATGTGATTCTCGCACTTCCTTCTGAGATATGTGGGAATATGCAATGGCTGTTAGGGAAGTCCGATGACAGTTGAAGAGAAAGTGGTGGCGTTCTTTGTGATGGTTCAGCTGGAGAGTAGTGCAGAGGATCCTGCTAGAAAATAGTGGAGGAGTTCCCACTGGGAAATGGCAGAAGGGATCTTCGCTGGGGAATGAAAGTGTCTTAGCTGGAGAATGACAAGAGTGTCTTGTCTTTTTATGTCTAAGAATGATGAATCTGAATGTGCTTTAAATTTTGCCTGAACTGCCCGATGTCGGTTTTCAGTTCAGCGAGCTGCTCTAACTTTTGCCTGAGGTGCCTTTTCGGTTTTCACCTCAGCGAGCCTTTTTTGATGGTGCTCTAACTTTTGCCTAAACTTCCCAATGTGGGTTTTCAGCTTAGCGAGCTGCTCTAATTTTTGTCTGAGGCGCCTTTTCTGTTTTCACCTCAGCGAGCTTTTTTTTTTTCCTTCTTCTTTTTTTTTTAAGTGTAACGCATGTAAGCGAAAAATGTGCATAACCACGTATGATGCATGATGCGGATTCAATTCCAAGTAGAATAGGGACATTTAAATGAACAGAGCAAGGAATTCATTCATTCATTCATTGATAATGTTTTAGCATAATGCACATTATAGATGAAATGAAATTAAGAATGGAATCAGCAATGGTATCTGTCTTGATCGAATTCACAACTGCCACCAACTGGTCTTTGTAGATTTTCCACCTGATGGTGCTCACCTCACCGTCCTAACTTTTGCGTGGATCGCCTTTTCTGTTTTCGGTCCACCAGACTCTTTTCTCTCTTTTTTTTTAAGTGTAACACATGTAAGCGAAAAATGTGCACAACCACGTATGATACATGATGCAGATTCAATTCCAAGCAGAATAGGGACATTTAAATGAACAGAGCAAGGCATTCATACATTCATTCATTGATAATGTTTTAGCATAATGCACATCATAGATGAAATGAAATTAAGAACAGAATCAGTAATTTTATCTGTCTTGGATCGAATTCACAGCTGCCACCAATTGGTCTTTGCAGATTTACCACCTGGTGGTGCTCACCTCACCGTCCTAACTTTTGCGTGGACCGCTTTTTCGGTTTTCGGTCCACCGGAGTCTTTTCTCTTTTTTTTTTAACCTATTCTGGTTGATGGGATCGACAACTTGGTCTCTTTTCTACCTGGTACAACCGTCTCCACCTTGAAGGTCGATGACTACAGCGCTTCCCTAGTAAGTGCTTTGATGCCAGTCCAGCGTTTTTGCGAGGCGAATAATGACATGCCAATCTATTTTGATAGAATTCCTTTGATAGATCTGTTGGCTGCTCCCGTCATCCGACCGTCTTATGGATGATGTGGAGTTGATAATCAATGCCCCAGCCCTCAATCCTTGAACACATGCGCCGTTGCCCCTTGAAGCTATAATCTCTTCTTGGTTATGCCAGAACACATAACTCTGTATCGTGTAGGTGTGTTCTTCTTCACAAATTTGGGCCTTTTGTTAGGGGCTGTGACATCATGGTCAACTCCGTTTTCATCCACGTTAAATGGTTGATAGTTAGATCTGTGTGTTTTTCTAGTGGCATTAGTTCCTCTTATCGTGGTTTCCCCTCTTCGTTTGATCTGGGCCCATGGAGTTCTGACCAGTTGATTTTACCTTTAGATCCCTTGGAGTCCAGCATTTGGTAACTTCTCTGTCGATCCCCAGTCATGTTGTGGTAGGATCGGGCGAAGCTTGATATGCTCTTTTGGGTGTTTTATCTCTATTTTGTTTCTTTTCAGACGTTAAGTCTTTCAAGACAGATACCATTTTTGGTCCTCGTCTATTTTTAAATTCATTTCATGCAATGATACGTCATGTATGCTAAAGACATTAAATGAATGTTTGTATGCAATGCACAGTATTCTATTCAGAAAAATATCGCACAAGCAACTGAAATCAAATTGCATAACATTAAACACCTCGCGGGCTGAATTGTTCACAGAACAGAGAAGAAACCAAAAGCAGACACATTGAGATAATTATCATCCTTCACATGCAGAGGGTCTTTTTTTGCTGCTGCATCATCTCCTTAACAGCTTGAACACCTGGTTCAGTTGAACCTGGGCAATGGATTGTTCTGAATATTAGGCTTCAAAGGTGGTTCTACAATCTTTCCTTCGGCAATCAATTGTCGAACAGCCCTCAGTAGCTGCATGCACTCATTTGTATGGTGCCCCACTATCACGTGATAGGAACAGAACTTGCCCTTGTCCGTTTCAGCCGGCTTTTCGAACGGCTTCAGAGAATTCAAGAGGCCGCCGTTCTTGCATTTTGCAAAAATCTTGGCCAAAGAAAGAGTCCAAGGAGACAGGCCTCGATTTTGTACATTTCCATCTTGGCTGCCTTGCTGTTGGGACACAACGGCAACTTCAGCTGGCTTGTCTTTTGAGGATTGCCCACCTTGGCCTATAGACCCAAAACCAGATCCGCTGCCTGATCCCATGGTAATCGCTGGTCGGTACCCAAGACCATACTCGGAGCTCTTGCCATGCTTTTGGTTTGCTGCCTTTTCTTCTTCATCCCTCTCGATTTTCTTGGCCATGCTATACACCTCACTAAAGCTCCCTAAAGGAATGGAATTTCATGTTGTTTCAGAAGATGTCCTTACTCCCATCGATCAACTTCTAAATTAGTTTATCTTCGACGGGACAGTTCTTTAGCAGAATCATTTAATTCATCCATCTCTGGTAATATACGTCAAAGGATTCATTCTGCTGTTGCTTAACCCTTTCCAGATCGTATAGCTTTACCTGGATCTTGGTGTTGAAGCTATAGTATTTAATGAATGACACTGACAAGGCCTCCCAGTCTGACTGCATATCTTCAGATAAGTAGTTATACCAATTCAGGACTCCCCCTTCCAGTGTGGTTGGGAAAAAGTTAACCAGCTGCTGTATAGTGGCGCCCGCAGTCAACATGATTCTGACATAAAGGTTCACATGGGCCTCCGACAAGCCAATCCCTTTGTAGGAAGGGACTTTAGGCACTTGAAATCCAACGGGAAAGGTCTCAATGCCCTTGTTGATCATCGCATCTACATCCACCCCTCTTTTGGAACCCAGGCTGATGTTGGCCCCTTTCTTCAGTTCAACCACTGCTTCGTCAAGTTCAGAGTACTTGGTCTTCATTTTCTCTTCCATGGCTGCTTCCATCTCCCGCAACTTTTCTAGACTAACCGAGATGTTACCACCTTGTTGTGATGATTCAGCCTCTTTTTCCTTTCCGGTCGTACTTCTGCCAGTTTCCCCGGCTTCTCTCACTACTGCCCATATTTCCTCCTTGAGTATGTCGTGAAAATCCTGTGATTTCAGGAAATCCTTTAAAACGTCAGTGAGATTTGGTATAGGATTATCCATCTCCACTTCTTCCCCAGAATCAGAATCACTTCCCGACTCAACTGCTCTTCGTTTCCCAACAGCCCTCGAAGCTTGAGATCTCGTCCAAGGTCGCTCCAGATTATTCTGATTGACATCATTTGAGAATGTTTTAGGGACGATGTATGGAATGATGTCATGAAGAGTGAGACATTGAAAGTGCTTGTAATGAATGGAGTGAGATTATGAGTGAAATGATGGTATGAATGGTCTTTGGGGACACGGACAGAGGTTCGGCGCCTTTGGGGCACCAAGTGAATTCGTGAAATGGTCGCGTGTGTACTAGCACACGGACAGAGTTTCGACATTTTGAAGGTCTATGATATAATATGAAATGGTCACATGGGACCGCCCCTTGGACAGAGTTCTGATGTTTTTAAGCATATGATAGGAAATGATGTTGTAAGAAAGTCACGTGCCGCCGGAGACACGAACAGAGGCTTGGCGTTCGAGGAAAACCTTTCATGATTTGGGATGTTATGAAATACCCCTACATGCGTACTAATTCTGCACTCGGGGAGCACCTTAAATAATGTAGTAATGTCATGAAGTAACCCGATGTGGATCACAGTGCTATATGATATTTATGATGAATGGGTATTATGTCATGAAATGCACCGTATAAATTGTTACACGAAAATAGACCTAGGACCATTGTGGTCTCTATTAAATGAAATGATTTGGTGAAATGGCCAAATGCAATCTAGTGCATTGGCAGAACACGGGGTAATTTTGGGATACCCGATATGTTATGAAATGAGATGGTCATGATAAGCGTCCTTGAAATACCCCTAATTTAATTTAGGTGATATGTCGTGAATGCTTATGACACACAAAATGCAAATGGCTGCACAAAAACGTGGGTTAGGATCTATGACATACATAATGATGTTGTGTATGTTATGTGGAAAAAAAATGCTAATCACATAAATACAATGTCATAGCTGAAAAAGAAATGGTTAGCATGAATGGGAAGCGGATGAATAATGTTTTCACACGAAAATAAAATGCAAATGGCTGCATAAAAAATATGAGTTAGTATCACACAAAAATGTGAATGGTATGTCATGTGTATGGAAAATGGTGATTATGGTATGTCGTGAAATGTCGAGAAGCGTGTAACACGTAGTACACGACGCGAATTCTTCCAACCTTATTTCTCCAAGCGTGGTCAGTCTCAAAAATTCTAACCGAGTCCTAGGTGGGGTTCTCTTCGATCATTAACCGGGGATGATGAATGCGCGATCTTATTTTATACAATTTATTTAGGTGTCCTAGGGAAATCCAACTAGGGTTGCCTATATGAGTTCGGTCCAAGTCGGGTTAAAATCAAGGCTCCCATAACAAGATATACTCCTCACTTCTCCCCACTCAAGTGTCCGAACAAAGGGGTTCGTACGAAGCTATGGGTGGTGTTTCGTATCTGTGCCCTTAAGACCATAAGGAACGAAGGCGACACTTCAACAATTCAACGGGCTAAAAAGGGGATACTTAACCTAATGCATAAATGTCTAACTAAAGGATGCAAAATAAAATACCAATCAAGAATCATCCACCTTATTTTAATTAGACACTTTTCAGGGCTTGTCAAATTCTTTTAAGTTTTTAAGAAATCCCAGGCGGAGTCGCCGCTGTAAGCGGAAGATGTTTTCGACCCGACGCGGACTCCCTTTCGAAAAGGGCACCTCGATTTCGGGCGGACCCCTCCCTCGCGTGGGGTCTTTGGATTAGAAATTCGTTTTAGAAAATTAGATTACTTCATAAAAGAATGGAGACCTAAGTCTCGATGAATAATGTAGGAGTCGCCACCCGGCTCCGCTCAACCGGGAAATTTTACTGTAGCTAAACCGGACGAATAGCCGCCACATTGTCCAGAGATCTAGGTTCGGATAAGTCCCCTATTTCGTGTCTAATCAAAATAAATATGGCCAATGTTCTTGAAGGTATTTCAAATTCTAAAGGTCAATTTTATTAAAATTAAATCACACAACGCACATACACGTATAATAAAAACAGAAGTAAAGTAGCAAATAATTAAATGGCTTACAACCCAATCGAACCAAAAAATTAAAAAAAACTCTCAACCTCACCTTTACAACCGCCTAGAATACACGAAAGTCTAAAAATTTACGATCGCCTATAAAACACGAGTAATTCTATCAAATACATACAAAATAAAAATAAAAAGCTGCAAAACAGAGGGTGAGCATAATTTATGGCACGCCACAAATAGGACTCAAATAGGACAGGATTGGAAAAATTAGAACTTGGAGGCATGCATTTAGGGGGATAACCGGGTTGGCTCGGCTAGCCGGCCCGATTAGACCTGGAAAACATTTTGCAACGTCCCTATATTATGGTTTTGTGAGAAAATCATTTTTGAAAATGATTTATTTTCCGGTTTAATTTAATTTAGCATGTGAGGTGGGTCAGTTTTCGAGAGAATTGGGTCTCCGTCATGATATTGTTCTAAATGCAATTACATTAAAAATTAAATCTAAGGTTGTGGATGCACACAATAAAATTCATTTTTGATGATTTTCTGATTTTCTAAATTTTTATAGATTTTTAGAAATTTTTAGGGATTATTCTGGAAATTCTGCTCTTGGACGAGCACTACAGTCGTGCGGCTGTAACTATAGTCGTGCGGCTGTAACGACAGTCGTATGACTGTAATTATAGTCGTACGACTATAAATCAATCCAACTTCAGAGTTTCACCAAAATTATTCAAAATAAAACTGAGAAGTCAATGGAAATCAAGAACACTCGTACGCCTGTATTTACAGTCGTACGACTGTTCATTAATTCAAGAACAGTCGTACGTCGGTTCTTGATTTCTAGAAACAGAAAACACAAAAGATGAAATAAAATGCACAAAAACACACCAATTCACCCAGAAAGTATGAAAAATAGAGGGAATGAAGAGTGTTTACCTCTTTGGCGCTTATCTACCGTAGGATTGACCCCTGGCGACGCACCAATCCACTTAAATCGCTCATTTTCCCTTTGAGTTGAGGTTTGAAGAGTTGGGTCCAAAATCTCCAAAATGTCACGGATTTGAGTGAAATCAGAGTCTGAAATTGATTGAGCTTAGGTGTTAAGTCGTTAACCTATGATTTCTATCCGGTTTTAGACATTAACATTCAAGAATTAGAGGAGAAGAGGTGGAAGAAAAGTTTGAGTTTTGTAGGTTTATTTTTCTTCTCTTTTTCTCTCTATTCTCTCTCAACTTCTCTCTCTAATCCCCTCAAATCCTAGACCAGAACATGCCCCGTTTTCCTCTCTTTTTCCCTTTCTTATTGCTGACTACCTTGCTGCTTTCCTCGGGCAATTAATGCCTTCCTTTTTTTTTCTTCGTTTCTGCTACAGCAGTATGGGCTTCTGCACCTGCTCCGACGTTACAGTCGTACGACTGTATATTACATTCGTGTGACACCGCTGCATTTTTTTTAGGACGGAAAATTCCGGCGCTTACACACGTAAAATAAATTAATGTTCAAGAAGAAAGGGAAAAGTAAGTCTAACTTGTAAATATTAAAAAAAAAACAATTCCTATTTTTAATTGTCATCTATGATTATATAGCAATATAAAAGGGAAGAGAGAGAAAAGTATTAAAGAACATATTAATGATAGGAGCTAAACCATAAATAGGAGAGATAAAAACTATTTAATATAGTATCAAATTAGATTTTATTTTTTCTAACATCATAAATGTGCTAAGATGCATAATAAATCCTGGTGTTCTTAAATGTGCTAAAATGCATGATAAATATGATGAAAGAAATAAACCCAAAAAGTCAACTATAAACTAATAATACAGTAATAAAAGGAATTGGTATTTTTTTTAATTGTCAACTATATAATTTTGATTATATAATAAATATCATTTCATTTAATCTCATATAAATACAAATTTAATATGGTATAAAGTTTGGATTTCATTTTTTCATAAATTTTAACCCAAATGGACATAACAAAAATTTAAAAATTTAAAATTCTGATATAAAAATTTTCCGTATATCATGGTAATATTATTATTTGATAACTACAAATTTATCCACAACATTAATGTAATATAGAATATTGTTATTCTTTATTTTTTGTGATTTCATTTCATTCTTTAAATGCTTGACTAAGTACATGATTAAATTGCTTGAACATTTGGAGAAGTTTAATATTATTAGAAAAATAAAATTACATTCAGTATTTTTTTAATTTAAACAATTACAAACTTTTCACATATAATAATCTGAATTATTGCTAACAATCTATGTATATGTTATATACATAAGTAAATCTTCAATATGGTGAAATAAAATATAAACTTGAGATAATAAAAAGTTGACCAAATTTGAATTACACAACTGCTAATATAAAGGACTATTTGACTTTTACATTTAAATATAAAAGAAACTAACTATTTAACTTTTATTTAAACACTATGACTTTCTTCATTTATAAATAATTGCCATCAATAAATAGAAATTAAAAAATATAAATATTTAATAGTATATCATCCACTAAAGTACAGTACCAACACTATTAAAAGGATATGTAATTTCTAAATTACAATATCTATTTGCAAATTTGTCTTGATAAGGGAGATCACATTCATTGAGAGATCTATCTTCTGTACCTTCTCAATTCTTCAAACCAACTGTAATCTAATTTAAGCAAACCAAATAAGAGAATTAAAAGTTATTAATAAATTAAAAAAAAAAAAGCCTAGAACCAGATGAGACTAATATTTTGTAAGCCTCCATTTCAATAAAAAAAATTGTTGGCTTATCAAAGATACCGTAATTAGAACACAATTAAAAAAAAGGAACATGAAAATAAGATGAAACAACCAGCAAATAAAAAAAAATCGAAGAAAGTAAAGAGGAAACCAAGGATTAAAAAATTGATTATCTCATTAACATAAACAAACCTAATAACAGATTGACGGACAGGGTGCTACGAATGATTGAGGTGAAGAAATTAAATTCTAAAAACTGTTTTTCCTCTTATTTTCTAGGCTATGCTCCTAAAAAGGACAGAAAATCACAACGGCATTTGGCTAATCTGAAAAAGAGAAACACAAAAATTAAAATCGTACCCACAAATCAAAAAATTCAAAATCAATGCATAGACTTTCAGCAAAGACTGTCCGTATTCAGCAAAAAAAAAAAAAAAAAAAAGTCAAGGTGACAACATAGCTGGAAAAATCTTTGATATAGTAGATCTGAGGACTAAATTATAAACAAAAAGAGATATACAAAGATGATTTACCTGGAATCCTTTCAATAGAAAATCCACCGAGAAGAAAGCGTTAGTTTAGAGGAGAAAAATTCGAACAACAGATCGACTGATTTAGAGATCATCTTGCTGTAGAAATCATAAAAAACCACCCCGGAAACCTCTGCCTGCTGCTATTGAAACGGAAAAAGAGACGCAAGAACATGGAAATTCCATAAGGAAAAAAAAAGGAAAATGATGCTCACCCAATAAATTCAACAAAAAAAAAAAAAAAAAAAAAAAACTGCAAATCTAAATCTGCAAAGAGAAGATTAAAAAATTTAGGACAATGTTAAACTTCAATTATGGTTTCCCAATGTTACCATCTCAGTAAAGCAACTCACGAAGGTCGGAGACGATTGAGCGCAAACCACCAGAAATGATGGTGCAGCAGCGGTGGGTGACAAATCTTAGCAGAAAAAAAAACCAAGCCATTAAATCATGACATAGATATAGAAAAGGAAACTTGATCAAATTAAAAAAAGAAAAAGAGAAAATTTTACCTTCATATCCCGTTAAAAACAGCACCACCTAAAAAATAAGTAACGATATAGGTGAGTCGAAAGAAATGATTCGAAAAAGGGAAAGCCAAATCTAAGAAGCAGTCGATGTTAATTCTTCGAGGACTGGATATCGCCGAAACTGGAAGCCCAAAAGGCCAGCGAATTTCAAATTTGCCATGGAGAAGAAAATCAGACGGCGGAATCAATTAGAAAAGGAAAGGAAGAAACAGGAAGTTGAAATCGGAAGATGAAAAGGGAGAAAGGATGGGAGAGATTGAAAAGAGAAGAGAGAGAACGAAGCCAAAGAAATGAAACCGTGTGGAAAATAAAAAAAAGCATTTAAATTTTTGAAATGACAGAATAGGAAATAAGGAAAATGAGTAAGGACACATTTGGAAAATCAATTATGAAGGGCAACATTGTCCCAAAATGGACAACAATTGCCAATTGAAGCAAACTGCTTCAGGAGTTTTAATATATAAAATGATTTGCGTGCCTTCTCTTGTTTTCCTCATGATAGTTTATTTTGCTTATATGTTTTTATCACATGCTTCATTTTCTTTGTTTCTATGTGATTTTTCTTCATTTTTCTATGCAATTCCTTCTATTTTTCTTTGTTTTTCTCCAGTTATCTTTATTATTTTTTGTTGTTCTTTGTTGGTCGTCATTTTTTTCATTCTTCCTCGTCTCTTTTCTTCTTTTTAATTTGTTTTGCAGCATTTTTTTCTAAAGTATCATCAAAATAATGAGATATGTGTAAAAACAACATAAATTAAATAAAATATAAAAAAAGATACATTTACAAGAGTTTTACTTAAGTTTAACCAAGATATCACCACAATACCATCAAGTTATCAAATAGGTATCGCTAAGATATTACCAATGAAGTCCAATTATGTAGAACACGTCAATATTGGATTGCTTCTCACTAATGAAGCCGCTCGACCGCTTGGATGTGGTTTTACGGTTGTATGATTTGTGGTATTTAAGTGATCCTTCTCCTATATATATATATATATATATATATATATATATATATATTTTGTATACACCAAGAATCATTAGTTTAATCGGCTATTAAAGCCAATTTTAATTTGTTACTACAATGTAAGTGTTTTGCTAAAATTCTGAAATATCATTTTACCCAGAAATAGGCAACACAGACTAGAATGGTCCGGATACCAACCCGGTGGAGTGGAGTATTGTAATATGGGCTTTTTCTGATCACCAAAGCCCAATATATGTCCATTCTTTTCCTTTACGATTCCTTTACAATGTTAGGGTGATTTTGCATTGCATGCTACTCTTTTAACCTTTTTCCTTTTTAATTTATATTATATCTAATTTCGAACTATACCATTTTTATTCTTTTAAATTAATAATAAAATACGCGACTTCTTTTTCTTTTATGAAAAAAAGTAGTATTTATCAGATATTAAAACGTGAAATAGCTTTATGATTCGAAAGAATTTAATTTTCTGAACTAAAAATTATATTATTCTCTATGTAGAGAGAAAAAAAAAAAAAGAGGTATAAATAACACTTGTGCTAAATATCTCCATTAGGTTTTGGATCTGCGCAATTTAACAGCATAATATATAATATGTATCGAATTTGGCATATGAGAAAAAAAAAAAAAAAAAAAAGTAATAAACCCCTATCCTCCAATTAATTTTAAATATCACTTTTCTATACATGTAAAGGAAAATTGGTGACGCATTTAGTGAAAATTGCAGATGAACTTGCATACTATGGAGCATTTGTTTTTGCTTTTCAAAGGATTTTTTAGCTTTTTATTCCGAAAACAGAAAATTTAATGTTTGGTTAGATCAATTAAACAATAACTTTTAAATGTTTAATATGAAAAAGCAGTTTTCCACAAAAGTTTTTTTTTTTTATAACTTTTCATGAAAAGTTTTTTATAATTATTTTTTACAAATTTAACCTTTCAAAATAATAAATTATACTTCTCTATAAATATGTGTATTTTTTTATGTCCATAAATATTGAAAATTAAGCAAGATTATTTCTTCAAATTAATTTATTTTGGCTAATTTCAGATTTTTTTTATTGTATTTATATTAGTTTAGCCAAATATTAAAAACATATTATTTTGATGCATTTTATGTAAATGAAACTAAAATTTAAATTATTTTTATACACTTATAAAGTCGTTATTTAATGAAAATAATGTTTTTTTTAAGTGTATAATAAGTTAATATTATTTGTAAATTATCTAATTATCTAGATTATTATTTATATAAATTTTATTTTTGTATAATTACTATGTACTGGTACAAAATATACGTCAATATTAGTAAGTTTACATCTTAACAGCAACAGCTCATCATAAGTTTACCAACACTATCAATCAATTAGCTAACAAGTAACACCTTACTGCAAGCGAACAACTAATGTGAATAGTAAACAACTAACAGTAACAACAATAACTATCAGCTAATAGCTGAAACCAAACAGGCCATTGTATAGGATCAACTATGTATATTTGATAAATTAATTTGATTAGTTTAATTCGAATGTGGTCATATATTTTTTTTCAATTAAAATCTATTGCTTATAAAATGAAGATTATGTTACACTATACATTAAAAAAAATTGTATAGTAGGAGCTACCAATTTAATATAAAAATTTTAATCCGGTTCTAATGAATGAAAATATTGTTTTGAATGAAAATATTTTAATATACTATGAAAGGCCAAATGGGTAAAAAAAAAAGGGTACTTAAATGATAGGAGTATTATATTTTCATCCGAAAAAATGTCCACATCTATCAAACAAGTAAAGGGACCCACAACTACAATCAATTGGCTAAGATTGCACGTGCGTGCAAATTCTCTATGGTCAAAGTTTGAATTATATGAACCGGAAGACATTAATATATCTTAAATTTATTAATTTAATATTTTCAGGTTTATTAATATTGTAGTATATACTTAAACTCGCCAACCTTTCTTAATTTGCTCTTCCTGTTTTCTTTCTACTATTTATTTATTTATTTATTTTTTTTATGATGGGATTTAACTGCTTCATCATAACATCATGAAAATTGGTCTCATGTAGAATGAAAATTGCTTCACAACAAACCAATTTAATAATAATACATTTAATATTTAAATATTTTATTAGATTTCTATTAAATGTTAAATATATATATATATATATATAAAATGATTGCACATGATCGATTTCCGTATATGTAATGACTTACTAATAAACTCTCTTTAGAATTTGTCAATTATTGACAATATATTTGTGAATTATTGTCCACCTACATTTAAAAAATAAACTGAACTAATATATAATAATCTTAATTAACTCCAAATTTTGTCCTTACTTTAAAATTGGAATTCTATAATAATAATAATAATAATAATAATAAAAGAAGTGTTTTTTCTGCTTCTGAATGACAAAAAAGAGAATTAAATAACTTTTCCCTCCCCTTTTTTAAATCTTAATTTATTGTGTTTATGTAAAAAGGCTTTAGCGTTTTATTAAAGTAGAGTTTTTTTAATTACTTGATTAAATTGAATTCACAATGTTAGGACAGCTCTATTGAGCTTTACAATCACTAATCATAATGGGTTCTTTGGAATAATAGTCACTCAAATTAGTTTCAATCAGTCCAACTTAAAAATGGGTTCTAATTAAGGTATTTAATGAATGAAATTTTGATACCTTGGAAGTGTCCAAAATGTGAAAGTGGTTACATTCTGCTATTGTCTATTACAAACGCTATTATTTTTATAATACACAATGATTTTTTTTTTTTTCTTCTTCTTCTTTGTTAAATAATTTCAATATGGCCATGGGGCTCTAACCTCTAAGACATCTAGCTAGATTTGATTAATTCGTGCGGCTTGACTAAGATTTCTACTAGCCTAATACTTTTAATCATATATTATTAATGAATAATTGATATATACTATTACTTTTTTTTTTATTATTATTACAAATACTATTACTTTGGACACCCATTTTCATATATACTTATATAACATAGAGTTCATTAGTTAGAAGAGTAGAGCATATATTTTGTTGTAGATATTGATTTTTTAGTACATGTACAATAATTATTTAATACAAAACTCTAAATTGGTGGTAAGATTTAAGAATTTTAAAAATATATATATTTATTTCTAACACATCTCATCTCTTGAGCGTAAAATGTATATAAGTGAAAATTTACTATTGGAATTCAAGGAAGAAATACATTTTTATTATTTTCTAGATCTCTTAATGTCAACGATAAGGGAAAATATGCATAGCAAAACATTAATTAACATACATAATATTGGATGAAATTACTAATTAAAGAGCTTATCTAAATAAAATTTGTAAACTCAATTATATATGTTTAAAAATAAAGGGATTCAGTAATGTAATTCATACAAAGTATATTCAGAATTAATGAGATTGTTGTTATAGAGATAGGATTTGGAGAAGAAAAAGAGTTAGGTTAATTGGTTGGATAAAAGTTTAATTTGTCAAAGCCAGTAACTCATAATGTAGGCTTCTTGCGTCCAACGAAGGAAACACTTTGTCTATTTTTATGCGTACAAGCGCCATAAAAATATATATATTTAAAAATCAAGAAAACATATTAATGTTAGGTAAACCTACTTAATTATTAGATTGGAGTCTAATCTCTCAAGCAAGTGGGTCCTTATTTATTGTACTCACTCGGCAATGGTGAGTGTGTTTGCTCTTTGCTTAATCATGCCGTCTACCTTTTTTGCCTAATCCCTATTTCTCATCTGGATTTAATTTACAGTTTCAGGAGAGGCGATTACGTTTTTCAAATTTACTTTTCAAAATGAAATCTGAAACAAACCCCCAATTTACTACTTCCTAAGTATTGCAAAATAAATTCTTAATACTCTAATTACACTATTATATGTATATATACACACACATACATGTAAGAGTTTTAGCAACAATTTTTACAAAATTTTACTCAAATGATAATCTTATCAGTCAACAACTAACAACTAATATCAACACTAACAACTCAATGCTAATTAATAGTTGAATCAAATGTGTCATAAGTTATATAAATAATTTGTTATTAGACAGTAATTTAGACATGTTCATTGAGTTGCGTATCCGCTCGATCCGCTCTTTAAAACTTGAGCTTGGACATGTATTTTGTAAGCTAGGTTGATCCAAATACGGTAAAATTCAAAGTTTGATGGATTAAGTTTGAGATATGTGTAAATACCAAAGTTTGACCCGAACCAACTAATTTATATTTTTTAGTTAAATTTTAATTTTATTTATACTTTATATAAATAGTTGTTAAATATATTATGAACGTTTGTTTAATAAATTCATTTAAATGTTAGTAGTTTTGTGGTGTTATATTATATAATTTTTTTTTCATATTATCGTAAGTTATTTTAGTTTGATTATTGAGAAAAATTAGAAAAAAAAAAAAAAAAACCAATTTTAACATGTTAGTTCAGTCTCGGTACAGCCCGGACCCAAATTAATTTGTTATCTAGGTTGAGATGTGCTTAGACAAGGCTAAACCGAGTTCGAGTCGACCCAAACCTGCAGGACAAACAAAGTCTAAATAATAATGTACCTCCTTATGGGGAAATCACCTTTATGATGACAAATAGAAGGCAGAATTTGGTTGAATAAATATGTGACAGTCAACGTTGGAGTAATATGTGGAGAAATATATGTTTAACTCAATTCTAAAAAGTAATTGGAAGAGGAGGATGTTCTGATGCATCGATCTTTAATTACCCAATTACAAATATTAATTAATACAGTCTTTCACGTTGGCACATAATTTGCAGGACTCATCAATTATTCAGATATTCCTTAGTCTTAATATCTTAACATTTTTATTTTTATTGAATTTTCTTTTGCAGTTACATGAAACTCGTTGAAAATTAAATTGTGACATGCTGCGCTGCCATGGACAATAGAGGGTTCAAATTTGTCTCTAGTTCATGTTGTCATGCACCAGTAACATTATATTAATCCGAACTGTCCCCGCACCCATTATTGTCGCTGAGTAACAAGTTAATAAATCATCTTGATTAGAAAGTTAACCACCCTGCCTAGTAACTCAATTATAAGTTAAAACCTAAGCTAGCTACCCATATAATTGAGTTATTTATTTATTTATGAATGACCATATGATTAAGTTATTAGTATATACTAATATTATTATGGTAGAAATGCTTATCAATGAAAAGAGTTTGAAGTTTCTTAGATGGTCTCATGAATCATGAGATGAGTGTATATATGTACAAGATGCATCATCTATCTTTGAGCTAGCACACAAAGAAACAAAAATATAATTAATTAAGATCGTGGGAAGAGATGAATCAATCAGTTCCTCATCATCCTAAGAGCAAGTGCTTGAAGCTCACCCAAATCAGTAGTAGTAGTAGCAGTAGCAGTAGTAGAGTTATTGAAAAATGGTCTTTTCTTTGAATAAGATTGGAATGCTGTAAATTCTTCTCTGCTGCTGCAATGAACATCTTGCATACTAATCACTCTCTCATTGTTAGCATCCAATGATTCGATTGAGCTCTGCGGAGAACTACTATAACAATTAATATTCGGAAATGATGCGGATGATGAGACACCATACATATTTCCTTGCCATTGATTCTCCATATTCCGAGATGAATCAACCACACTCTGCGCTAATTGTGCCTTCACTTGCATCAATTGAGCTTGTAAGCATGCCACCTACAGCGATCACAATCCGATCAATTCAAATCCAAACCGAAATTGAAATCAATCGTTTCAAATTCAAACCAGAATATCAAATACCTGTTGTTGCAAGGCAAAAATATGAGCAACGCAGCCATAAACAGGATCGCGGATCCTGGCTTGAGCTTCGTAGGCGATAGTGACAACAGCTTCGCAGCGATCGGCGACGGGGACATGTAACAATAACTTAGAGACATTGCTAGCGCCGAAAACCTTATGAATGGCGGCGAATCTGGCAGGACCTTGATCGGAGCAGAAATAAGGAGCGAAGATGCAATCGGAAGCACATTTGCGGCGAAGAAACTTGCAAGCACCACAAGGAGAGCCGGTGCCAGTAGCAGAGGAAGCCATAATAAGAAGAAAAAAGAAAGAATAAAAAAGGAGGGAAGGGAGACACACGAGCAGACTAGGAAATGGTGAGGAATAAGGGACAGAAAAGGGGATGGAAGGGGGTTTTAACTTATAATAAGTGGAAGAGAAGGGGGGGACATTTATGGCTCTTCTTGTTTGGTTTTAAGGGAACATTTACTAATGGTTTATGCATTTTGGGGCCTTCTTCTTCTTCCTCTTATTTTTCATTTTATTTTTTTATATATATAAAAAAAAAAAAATTTATGAATTGTTTTCTTTAAAATTTTAATCCGCCGAACGCCGCACCTGGGAAATGGTGGTGTTTGTCGCTTTGTGGGATTGAGATACACCCACCTGCCGGTGATACCTCTACCGACATTTTTTTAAAAATTTTCTTTCTTTTCAGACTAACCACAATATCCGGGCCGGTCCGGTCACTAAACCTATTTATACAATTGCGTGCTTATTACTCCACATTACTGCTATCTAAAATATATTTATGAATTTTGGTAGTAGTTTAAAGAAAATTTAATCAATGATGAGACGACTCAAGTACTTAAGTAGATTTCATATTATACATGAATTAATAAATCAATCACAGTAGCTTTGGATGGAAAATGTACTAAACTTTGAATCACTTAATTATATTTACTAAAAATATATGTTATTATGGGATAAGAAAAATTCAATTATCGCAAGAATTTTGTAATAACTTACGGAAACGTTTAAAAGATAGGAGTAAAAATGGTGATTCTAAAATATTGAATATTATTTACTAGTGCATGATAGAATTAATAAATGGTGTAAATTTGACGAGGTTACAGATAAAAACAAGTTTGAAGGAAATAAATGAAGAGGATTTTGGCCAACTGTATAGTGAAGCAGATTGAGTTTATTGTCATAATAAGTGGGTGCATGCAGAGAATGGAGAGAAACAGATGGACTGAATGAAACGGATTTTAGAAAAAAACAAAATAAAAAAAAAAAAGATAAAAGGAATAAATGAATGAAAACGTGACTGAGAGAAGATGAAACAAAACATGAAAAAAGAGGAAATGAATAGAAGCAGAAACAGCATGAAATTATTCGTCATCCTTAACACACCAAAATGGCTCTTTCCCTTCATTATTTATTTCCTTTTTTACGTTTTCCCATTTTGCTCTTTTTATTTCAAAGTCAATTTTAGAACATCATCCTTTCACATGGCTCACGTGCAGAGGCTTCTTCCAGAATTTAGCCTCACGTAACACCAGAATGGAGAAACCCATTTTCTTTCTTCTTTTTTTAGTTTTTGTTAGAGTAAATGAAAATAGGCATAATGTAAAATTGGATGTTTGCCTCTTTGGTTAATGTGTACATTTTTTCGAATAAAATGTATTTATACTCGTTTTTACCGCACCATCATGTTGAAATTTACTTCCCATTTTTTTATTAGTCAGATAAGTCAGCAAAAGACTACTAAGACCAAATCAATGTACATATTGTGCAAATCACAAGCCCGAATTTGGTAATTTTCCTCATTGATAAGAGTATATCATCTACTAATGGAAGGAAGCCTCTTCTAGTTTAAATGGTAATTCAATCGGTTCAAAGCAACCATTTTAATATCTCTGAAACTTTGAGTGCTTAATTAGATAATTGTTCGAAGACGAGCTAAAATGGCGTTCAACACCTAATGAAGGAAAGAATAATAATAATAAAAAAAAAAAAAAACAAACTGAGTTAAGCACTCCGTCATTTGTTTAGACTTTATAAAAATTATCTAAAAACCGTCTTTTAATTTCTTTCCGCTTTTGCTCTTATTTATGTATTTTTCTAAGAATTTTTGCAATTGCTTTACAACTAAAGAAATGGTATAAATTCATATCTTTCTCTTCTCTATGCATCTTTTTCATCAATCAAATTTCAAAATTTTAAAAGGTTAAACCCCAGTTTTTTAAATTTTCATTTTATTGTAGCTTGAAATTATTAATTTTAATTTTGGGTTAAAACCTCCATTCTCTTTCTCCGAATCACTTTATGCATCACTTCACTACTGATGTCGATAGGGAATTAATAGTTGAAAATAAACAATGAGTATCAGAAAAACTAGAATATCAATTTGTTATCTTCCGATTGCTCATGATTTACAGCTTCAAAAGAATAAAATTGTGTAACAAGTTTTTTTGTGGAAAGCTTGCCGGTGCTTTGGGATCACATTTATATATGAAAAAGCTCTATGTCACACTGTACCAACTTTTGCTGATTTGTTAACAGAAATAGTTGTAAAATGCAAATCCAAAACGAAACCAGAACAGAACAGAACAGATCCAGTTGGATTGGAAAACATGGGATAGAAAAAAGAACTGAAATCACGATTCTTTCCCTCGTGTCAATCTAAAACTAAGGTATTGAAGCTTGTTTATTTATTTTTGAGAAGTAAAAGCCAACAGGTGCCTACTATAATTAAAACTCATTTAAGCAAATGCCAGATCATCTTGTAATATTATATTAATAAAAACCCAGGAAATATAAAATGAGTTCTTGACCAAGGGACATTTAAAATTAAAAAAAAAAAAATCCAAATTTTGAAGTTGTTATGAGTGAGGTAAGAAATCTTATGGACATGATTGAGAAGGGGCAAAAGAGTCCAAATGAAAGGAACAGAAGTAGAACCCACGTGTCAGTTTCATAATCTAGTGAGTCAAGTGTACTATTCATGAAAACAAGTACCTGGTACTTGACCTGTATTAAATACAGTGTAAGAGCAACAGCAGTACGGGTTCCCCCATTCAAGGACTTAGGTTAGCTGTGGCAGCTTCATTCTCATAGCAACTGAAATAGTGTCAAAGATCTTGTTTTTTAACATTTACAACACAAAAAAACACACCTTGTTGATTAGATCTCCAGCAAACGCCAAAATAAGATGCAATCTAGTCTTTTTTGTACCCTTCGCTTGAGCATAATCACCGCTGTATTCCAAAATCAACCTCCATTACCTCTTGTGATGAAACCTCACCTTCAATAAGAACTGCATCTTCACCTGTCCAACAAAATTCACTTGTCATGCACCAATTTTGAAATATTTCATTGCTTTGAATCTTCCATACAAAATCCTTCATACAAGACATGTCATCCTGTTACCTATGTAAAACAGTGTGACAAATGACAGCCCAAGGAATATAGTGTTACAAATTGATGGGAAGAAGCTAAAATTTAGCCCATGTACTTTACACAATTGGTCATTTTAACCTACATACTTTATTTTTTTCACAAAATCTGACCCCTTGATTACTGATTCTATTAGCCGTGTATTACAAAAGTCAGTCCGAATGGGGTCAAACTATTTCTCCAATTGTGTTACGGTGTGTGTATTACACGTCAAATGGAAAGAACAAATTTTTCTGTTAAGAGTCAAATTTTACGTGAAACTTTAAGTTAAGAGGCCAACATGACAAATTGTCACTTAGAAGATGGACAATATTAGGTTTTTCCCCAAGTAACTGCAAACAAGGGAGCCATAACATAAGATGCATATTGAAGGACTTACCTGGGCTGTATTATAGACAATGTACTCATTATACATCAATTCAGAGGCTCTGACTTTTGACGGCACCGGTTTACCACAAGGAACAGTGACATCATCCCTCCACTTCGCAAACTCTGATTCATCAGGTACTTTCTTCCCAAGCCCTTTCGTTGAGTGCTTTCCCGCCGGAGGTTTATCCATGTACTGCCGAAATACATTTAAGACGAGTTCTTATCAAGAATTAAACTTATAATAGCGAATGAGATGAGACTACTTCGTTCCTACATGCCACAACTGATGCTTAAAGAACGTCCAGTACGACACAAAATACATAGAGAAGCCATCACATTTAAGCAAGCTAAATTCAAAATGATGAACAAAGTTGAACAAGATTACACATCATATATTCATTTATTCAACATACAAATACAACAGTATAACGTGTCCTCACACGCCTGAACACACGAATCATGACATACTGAACTCACCATAGACTTCTTGAGTTCATAAATCTCCCCCAAGGCAACTTCACTCAGAAGCATCAATCCCACAGGATTTTTTTTATCAGTAAAGCAGTACTGAGCACTCTTACTGACCAGGTCAGCAAAGTAAACTCCTTTGCCAAACTGCACCACAAATGCAATGAAAAATAAGTGTCAGTGAAAACCAGAATTCATATGTGACTACAGTGCATATTTGCAAATTGAAACTAGAATATGCTGTCAAGCATGTGTGTGTGTGAGAGAGAACCATATATCCAGTTGCTGGAGCTTCAGGAGGAGCTATTCTCAATCCCTGGCTAAGTATTCCCACGAAGTTAGTCAACCGAGAACCTGCATGGAGAAACATATCTTTTATTTCACTTGCACAATTGAGCATGGCATTGTTGCTAAATCCCAGCACACGGTTACCATAAAGTATGATTGCGTAGAATTGTAACTTACCATGCCAAAGTAACATTCTATTTTTAAGGCTTTTTCTGTAGGGGGAAAATTTATCAACTTCTCCCTCTCTTTCTAATGAAAACACTTCTTCTAGTTCAAGACTCCAATCCTATCAGTATCATGAAGAACTGTTAGCTTCAACACAAACAAGATAAATAAGTTATATGAGATAGAGATGGATGGAAGGAGGGGCGAAGGCCTCAGTAGTCGACCCACCGTATGAGTAGGAGCATGAGTATTTTGGAGATACTTCTCGATCAACTGGTAATCGGCACTATCATGAGGAAGTGGAGTTATCTCACAATGAAGCTTCCTATACTTATCATCAAAGGAGTCATCACTATCAGCATCAAAACCTACTAGTCTAGATGCTATCTCGATATCCTGGAGAGCTTCCAACATTTTCACCTATAGTGTAAGCAAGACAAACACTGTTATTACTCATGTTGAAAGATTGGAGTGAAGCCTGATCAAAGGTTCCATTAACACAGCCAATTGTGGCTTACTGAAACTAATAACTTCAATGCTAGTTAACAAAGAAACTTTAGGTCAGAAGTCCACACGATAAGAAAGTGTCTTTGGGAAAAATGTTTGAGTTTATTATCAGAATGCTAAATGACAATTGTATGCCAATTTGTCAATCATAAAAGATAACATATCCAAATCAATATGTCAGTTAAGCAAAAGGTAGCAAACCAATCACAAAGTGTAGCCTTAAGAAAAACAATAATAAAAAGAAAGAGTTGTAACGAGTTCAACCTAAAAACACAAAAAAAGAAAAAGAAAAAGAAAAAAAATTCAAACATGGAATGACAGGTAATCTTTTGCACCTTGGACTTAAACTCATCTTCGTCCTTAATAACATGTGGATGAATAGAAGGAATCACAGTGAAGAATCTGTTGCTTGCATCAATTATCAAGCTCTCTTTGATGGAAGGATCATGGGCATTGCTGTTTAATAAATGCTGGATATCTGTCAATGCCTCAAAACCTGGATTGTAAAATGGGGATTGATCAATTGCATAATGTTATATCAGGTCAATTCAAAACAAAGAAACAGCACAGACACCAAATGCATCATACTTTTCTTGCTGATTACCTTTTTGGATATTATTTTTGCTCAATTTTCCAAGTGGCATTTCTGATAAATTAATTTCAAATTCCAACATTGCTGTTCTGCAGAAGACAAGATCTGATGTTTCAGAAATAAAGATCACAAATAAAAAGAAGAAAATGCTGATTGTTAAACCTGTATGCTTCGACATTGAAGAGCATCTTCATCAATTCTATCACAGGAAGTGCAAGTTTGCTATCTGCGTCGCTCCTATTTTTCTTTGTCACCTGCTTGTTAACTCCATAATCCTACAAATTAGAACATAACGACAACAAGAGATTATTTTTCAAATCCAAGCAATAGTACTCTAAAGAAAGAAAACAACTGAAAAAAGTGAGAACAAAGAAAAAGCAGTACAATATCCAATGGGAAGAATTTGCCAGGTCTCTTCTGAAAATTCTGCTTTTGCTCCCATGTTTCCCATGAATTTCCAGTCTTCTCAAGGAATAAACGTTTAAATTCACAGATTGCATCTGATTTTGACATCTCATCAAGTTTATCTCCTCCAATTCTATCATTCCCCACTCGACCCCATTTACGGTACACATAACAGCCTGACCCTTTATCCTCTTGGATGATCTGAAGGATATAGTAGCTTTTCATACCAGAAGATAAATGTTAGAACAGGGAAAAGAGATGAATAACAGTGATAACTGCCACAATAAAAGAATAAAAGAAATAGAAAAATAATCTAGAGCTCCATGTCAAACTGGATGCGCAATGTTAAACATGGAAAAAAACAAAGAAAAGCCAAATGGAAAACATGAAGGTTTTTGCATTTCTCCGTTCTAATGGATAGCATCTCAAATAATTTCCTCCGTACTTTTTCTGCTGCTTCTTTGCATGGCAAAGTTGGTGTTAAAAAAATCGCATCTAGGCCAAATTAGCAAAGCAAAAATCTAGATGAGAAACAAATAGCCCTCAGAAACTCAAATGTAGATGAATTTAAAAGCGTTATTGTCATGAGCTTAAACTCCTAAACAAAAGAAGACCTATCGCACAAACAAGATATTGTTGTCAGGCTGTTAAATCATTAAATGTTAAAAGACGATCATCAAATCATGTAAGAAATAAATAGAACACAACAGATGAATACTATATTGGCCATATTGGTACGCCACTGGATACTATACCTAACTGCAATTTGATGAATATCCCCTAATTTTCTACAACAACAACAATAAAAATACTACTACTGCTGCTGCTGCTGCTGCTGCTACTACAACTAATAATAATAATAATAATAATAATAAAGTAACTTCCAGTTTATGCACATATGCATAAAGCTCTTGCATGTTAACTTACACAACCTTCACATAGACCAATTTCAGGAAAGAAACTGGTTTTTGAAGAGATGCTAGTAGTAAATGCATTGAAACTGGAACCAAAAGCTGTAGGACTCCTAAGAATTATGACCAACAAAATGCTGTCTCGGGATGTTAAAATCATTTAATGTCAGACTATTATCAAATCATTTAAGAAAGAATTTTAACACCAAAAAATTTAATACTATATGTCTATATTGGCCATATTGACACACCAATGGAATCTTATACCCAGTTTGATTAATATCCCCTATTTATCAAAAATAAAATAACAACGAACTTTTAGAGTCTGCAGTATGCACACATGCATAAAGCTTACTCGCAATTTAACTTGTGAAATCTTCTCATTAGGATTCAGATAATTTTTGGGGGAAAAAAAAGCTTTTCATGAGATGCTACAGGAATATGCTTTGTCGACAATCCTAATAGCAATGGAAGCCATGCTGACACTGATGTTAACGGTGACACAATCCCGAGTTCAAAAAAAGTAGAGCACTAAATAGCAATCTTAATATTTTTCCATATTGCTTTCACATATACCCAGAATTTATCCTTTATAAATACCCTCTAACCTTGAAAAGGTTATGAAAACACACTATCTATTTATGAACATTTGAAGGTTTTGTGAAAAGCCATTGTTGAGCAAAAGAACAAATTTATTGAGGATATAGTTCAAAACTAAGGAAATAGTAATTTCTGAAGATGAAGTTATAGCACAAGAAGACAGAACATCATAGACCCACCTATTAACACCTGTTGACAAGTCAGACAAGTTTAAGGTCGTGTTATAGATGCTCTTCCCATCCTCAAGAATGTGGCCTGTATCTTGCAAGCCAGATGATTCATGCACAGCACTTCGCCCTTTCACTTTGACAGTTGCCATGCTAGTGGGTCCACCTAGAGCTTCAACTTTGTAGAAATCAAATGGAAGCTTTTTGTGTTTTTTAAAACAGTCAATCAGATAATCCTCCCTGACTATTGGTAGTTTCATTCTCCTATCAACCAAACAATTTAAATCAAACAAAAATTGACGGAGAAGAATCATAATAAAGTTGGGAAACAAAAAGCAGATTTTACCTTGCCTTCTTCATCTCAGCATCTTCACAATCTAGCATTCCACTCACAACAAAGCAGTTTGTATCTGCAATTTGATGTGTTAAGCAAATCAACTGACAGAAGGTGCCTCAAATGAACTACAATGCTGTCATAAATGATTGCTTCCAGACACAATCCACACAGCAAATACCTTTCTTTATCTTAGCATGAACCTGTCCACCTGCTCCTTCAATCTTACCCTTCCATTCTTTCTGCAGAATTGACCCAGATAATATGTGCAATATTACCAAGTTAATTATGACAATACTGGAGAATAATTTCACCAGTTTGTGAAATTCGAGGTCATACCATGGAGTCTTTAGGTAATCCAAACATAACTACTTTCAGATCACCCAAGCTTTCACTCTTTGAAAATGGAGACTGGCTGTTGGCTGCTTGACTTCCTGAAAGATTGTCAGATGGTGGAGGCAACAACCTAATTGGTTTGTTACTCTTCTGATATTTAAACCACTGCCAAAAAGTACAATAAATCAGACTAAAATAAGAAATATCTTAGCAAACGGTATGATTTAATGTTTCGCACCTTGCTGAGATATTCATTTTTGGAATCTTCTGGTATTTTCCACTTCCCTTTGAGGCGCTCTGGTTCACAGGTGGAATAAGAACACCTGCTCCATTCAGAGAGGAAACCATTGCACCGATATGCTCCTCCAGAGTAACGAAGAAAACCAGAACAAATTGGGCAAAGACCAAGTACTCCAAACAACATCCCGTCAGCACTAAAGAAGACATAATGCATTGAAAGTGGGATAAGTGTCACATTAAAAAGGTGACAAATGTCATTATCAATGTCATAATGATAAGTCAGACAAATCAGCACTAGGATGATCATAATAAATCGTCGATCAAGACAATCACAATCTATAATGATAAAGAATTAACATCAATAATTAATGGGTTTACATCAAGCCTATCCATTATGAAGCTAATCATCCGATAAAAAAGTCATGGCAGATCGTGGATGTTTGGAATCCATTTTAGGCAAGGAAGCACAGGTTTTGCTTGTTCCTGCTGAAGGGTGATATAATATCATAGTGCCTACTTTCCTTGGACACTATACTTTAAACACTTGTTCAACTACTAAGATGAAACATTTGCCAGACAACTAGAACTCAAATAACAACAATATTAACTATCACATCTATGAATTAAAATATTTCATAATACAGTCTCATCTAAGAAAAGAAAATAAATGTTTATTCCCATTATAGTTTAAACAACAAAGAAATTTTCAACCGGCTGTAATTGCCAAATGTTAACCACAAACAAGATATATTCAACAAATGTGTGCCCAAAATTTGTTTCAGAAAATATTACCATCGGTCACGCAAATAAAGTTCCGTTCCAGAAGCATCTTGACCATTGGCTTCAAGCATTTGACGTAACTCTGCTGTTGTGACATGCTTTTTAAGATCATCCTTTAAAGCCCATAGACTTTTGGATTGAGCTTCCAGCTTGTTTTCCAAATCATCAGCATTCATTGTGGATTTCTCCTCGTTAATTGACTCATTTCCATCACCCTTGGCAATTTTCAACTTTTGATTGCTGTCATCATCTTTTCTTCGTTTTGCACCAACTTTTGAGGTTGATTGTCGCACCTCTTCGTCCTCTCTCCCCCTAGCAGCACCTGACAGGACAATTGTAATGAGAAAAATGCAGTAGCCAATAATTTGTATATACATATGAAACAATCACTGCAACATTAGATAACAATTTCCCATAACATACCAGTCTTTGTAGCAGATGGAACCACCTTAACATGCACAAGAACTGCTTCCTGATCATTAGATGGGAGATTACCCCATCCGGAAAACTTCTCAACTTGAAGAGATGAGTTCAAATCCAAGAAACAGTTGGCATGATGCCAAGCCATACCCTTGGCTCGTGGTTCATCAGACTTTGAGGATATACGAACCTAAAATTTATTATTGAAAACAGGAGTGTATAAGTGCCACGATTTAAGCTTCAGAACTTATATTTATGATATCTCATCAGCAAAGGAAGACGTTCAGAAGATTACCAAACCCATATCACGAAGAACACAAAATAAAATCAAGATAGCAAGACAGGCATTATCATTTTCTAGAGTTTAGAATTACCCGCAGTATAGATACCCACAAGTGAAAAGAATGGTTGAAATTCTACAACAGTAATTTTTTAAAACATAATAGAAAACATCTATTTAGTTGCCTAAGAATGAACAATAAATTTTAAGAGATTACAGTCAGCTATATCTCATATAAGCATCAAAACTAACGGAAGATGGTAAAATATTTTTCTAGTTTAACAGTTTGTATTTACTTAGGCATGTAAAGGTGATCATGGTAAACGTTTCAGCAATGACAACCAACACAAGCATTTCAGTGGTTGCAGAGTTTAAATGTTTTTCATCCCTTCCTATTAGTGGCCGTCAACATAACCCTCTGAAATTAGCATTAAATTTGAATGAACCCCACTGAAAGGTCAGCTGGACACATTCACTCGGGCAAAACCCTTCACTTCTACTCCATACGCACCCTAGTGTTAGCACTCCGTCAATGCTTAATTTATACCTAACAAACAATAGAAATTGCATCTTCTTAGGCCCTGGGGCTTATGAATAATATATTAGCAGCTTCGTAAACACTCTTGACTTTTCTTCTTGTTGTTATCTGTAGTCAACCCTATTACTGTAACTGGGAAAACATAGTGTGGCCTAGTGTGCTAGAACAAAGCAATGTCCTCAGATACTAGCTTTGATAAATTTATATCAAACCAGCAGGATCAGTCCTAGACAAATTTTTTCAAAGGGGCCAAATTGAAAGGCCACTTAAGTCTTTGATTTTTTTTGCAAAGAACCAAAATTGAATGGTTTGTGGTTTCTATGTTATATATAAACTTGTAATGATATATTTAAATCATATTAAAACCCCAAAGTAATTCAAAAAATATTAATAATTTAAAAATAGAGAATGAAGGAACATCTGCAACACTAAATTTCAATTTTCTGAGAAGAGTGAAATGGAAGAGGGGGCCAAATTGATAACACGTTACAGAAATAAAAAAACCCGTACCCCGAATGAAACTAAAATTTCAGTGGCAAAGGCCCCTTTAGACCTCCATCTAGTACCATTCTTCCAACCAGGATTACTAGAATTGGAGGCCCACTAAAGAAAAGTCCAACTACAGAACCAGGAAGTTCATGAAGGTAGTGCAGTGCTTTTGTAGTTGTACTTTGGACCTACACTGGCAAAACACATGCACGCCAAACAATCACATGCTTCATGCTGCAGTCCTCATGTAAATAGCGAGGCCAGCGAATGATCCAAAATCTATAGCTCAGTTTTCATCTACCATCTGCAGCATTATGGCGTGTATAATTTTGGGTCATTGAAATGGCAACAGCATGCATGCAGCGGTGTTTTACTTCATTATATCAGCCAACTTTGGAGTATCTATTTTGTTAAGCAAGAAGAAGGAAAAAAAAAAAAAAAAGAAGCAGTAGAAAAATAATTCTCAAACGTGCAAGATAGACAGTGAACATTAATAGAGACCTGTCCTTTCATAATTTTTTGGCTGCAGCACCTGCAAGTAGCACGAGAAGTTTCCGATACTTCAATACCATACTCCATTGTACTTGCAGGACTTTTATTTGAGGGACCACCACTGTCAATATATTTTCTAATCTTTTGCTGATCTTCCCACCGGAGAGAATCTATGCCTTCAACATCATCAATCCTAATTATATAATGAACACACAAATATTAGTCATTGCAAACCATCAATAATGCATCTAGTGGTTACAGTAAGCCGAAAACAATGAGATATCCTTACGATTTTATCTGTTTTGCTTTCTTCAATATGCAACCAGCATGATTCCACATCTGTTTACAAGATAAATATACATTAAACTTAATTCTTTCTGTCAGATGTCAAAGAAATTATTAGTAAATTTGGTATAGCAACAACAGTTTGCAAGGCCCTTCTTTTATTAGTGCATCTAAACTTTATTTCCAGGTTTACTTGAAATTGAAGTTACATATCAAACTTCCAGAAGATTATTAACTTGTTTCTTGAATCAACTTAAAAAGCATAATCCTTCAAAATAGTGAACAAAAGAAGCTGCAAGCAACAGCAGCATAATTGTTTAAGCTCAAATCAGTGGATCATATACACTCTGAGGAATCAGATATTGCAGGCATTTGACAACGCGAATAATGCAGAATACCATAGAATAGCATGACAATGAATGAAGTAGTTGAAGAAAATCACATCTTATACGTTTTTTTATTCCATTAGTGTGTATACATATAAATGCATAAGCTAGAAAATTACGGAAAATCTAAAGCATTTTATTTCTGTCCTTAAAACATTAACAAATGTTGGACTAAAATTGCAAAAGACATGATTATAGCATGCATGTCAAAAGGGATAGTAAAAATAAAAAGGAAAGCTAGACAATTAGGTAAAAAACCAAGTTCAGAAAATATTAGTGATTAAAAAAACTACAGTTCTTCCAGTTGAGCTACTAATTGCTACCTTGTTTTGAATTGGAAATGGCGTAAAAAAAAAAAAAAAGAAAAGAAAAAAAAGAAAAAGCTATTAAAAATGCAAACTAAGCGGAAGTCGAAATTTAATGAATAGAACTAAAGAAAATCAAAAGAAGCAAATTGATAGGAATGTGAAAGGCAAACAAATACAAGAAACGAAAAAGAAATGGGAAGAACTATTACTTTAGGGCATGAAAATGAGAGTAAGAGGTGAAAGAGGTAAAAGCGAAAAACAAAATAGAAAAAAGAGAGATTGGGGGATCATACAGGCATGAAACCATCAAATTGAGAGGCTTGAACCATTTTGCCAAGCCTAAAAGCCTCTTTATCGATAGGGTTCTTGCAGGTCTTGCATGAGGATCGCCCAGACTTCGCATACTCCGCCTTCCATGGCTTCGGAGGAGTGGCCATTGCTTAGAGTGAGCAAGATATGAATAGTGTGTGACTTATATAGGTACGCATTCGGAAGTGACAAAAGATGTTTGGAGGAATCTTTTTCTGTATCGTTGAATGTCTCTGTCTTTTTGAAAAAATGGAACGCGTCTTCAAGAAGCTTCTGCTATTTAAATCTTTCTTTCACTTTTCACTTCTACAGTGTTGTAGATTGGTAAAGTGATGATCAATCCTTTTTATTGAGTTAAATAATATATTTTTACTTTGCAAGCAAAAATTTAATCATGGTATATACATATATATCAGGTAAAATTTGATTATAGTTTTTAAATATTTCTTTAATTTAATTTATAATCTTGAATGAAATTAATAATCTACTTTTATATGTTATTGATGATAATAAAATACTAAACATAAATATACTAAGAATTTAAAAATCTTTAATATTTAGGGTTTATGATTCATATGTGCTAAAAATCTAATTTGTGCCAACAACTTTACTGAATTTTTTATTAAAATCTAATTTGTGTAAATAAATTTACTAAATTTTTTATTTCAATATCAATAAAGTAATTTTTACCTAAATTTATTAAAATTGAAATACCATATCCGATCTATTAATGCGGTACAACGCTAATCCCAACTAATTTTATAGTTCAATTTATTTATTTTTTTTTTAACATAATATTGTACATGTAGATGTTATGTTGGCGACACGTATCAATTTTTTTAATTGGTCATAATTGATATAATATCTACTAGTACGACGGACCAGATATCAACTTACCATTTTATTCTTATGAACGTTAGATTTTTACCTATTAGGGTGAGACTAATTTTATTGATACCAAAACAAAAATTAACTTCTCCACCCTCCAAACAGGAGAGAAGCCAACACGAAATTTCTAAGGGCGTCTGATAGAGAGCTGAAGTAGCCGTGACTAAGAGTGATAAAACAACTCCTTCCTGCAACTCTCACCAACGGGCCACGCCCATAGAACCGCCCCTGTCTTCAGGAATCATATTATACATTATTATAGTTTGATTGCCGCGCCAAAAGGTTGACAATTATCTCATAAGAACCAAGGCCTTCAGCTAGCCATGTCTAATTCATTGGTCCATATTCCCAGGACGAGGGTACACAAAATTTTCAAGAAAAGATTCTGTTGCATCCATTTACCAGCCAACATTCTGTTTTATTTCCGCTCCTGGTTTTCATCGCAAGTATCAGCCCTAAAAGCTAACAAGAGTATTGATATATGAAAGTCACATGAAAGCTTAATAATAGCTTATAGAAGTCGGGTACAAATCAAAATCATCGCATTTGTTCAGCCAAATTTTGGACAAAACGCCATAGACATGGTATATTACTACAGTTCTGCAAAATTTAACACAATTAGATCACATTTTGAAAATAGAATATAAGTTGGTAAGTAGTGCAGATACAGCTTAAAGAAGGCTAGTTCATATCAGGTATAACTTTTTGCTGTTTCTCTTCTAGTCCTCCACAAAGATGTCTTCAAGGATTGATTTGATGAGATGAAGTGATATTAGCACATCCGTAGCAATGGAACTTCAGGAAGACAAGTTAATTTAAGCTTGTGCTAAAGGATCTTGCATAAATAAGTACTGCAAAGAAAGTGTTACCAAGTTATTTCTTATTAAATATGTCGAAGTATCTAATGGAATTAACCCAATATCATAATTTTCAAATGGATACCTCAAATGATTTTCCCGATCTTTCATATTCTAGCATGCTTAGAGCTACTTCGCAGCTTTGCGAAACAAGAGGCTCGGTATCCTTTGAAAATTCCTCAAGAAGTGCAACACTTTGTTCATCTAAAATATGACAAGATGTAAACACTTAAATGGATTCAAACTAACAGAGTTAAGCTTACAAACTTATAACTCAAAGGTAAAGTATTTCATGCATGTATACCCGCAGTGTAACAAAACAGCCATAAAATTGTCCAGTAATATCATGTTTTGAAAAAAGTAGAATGAAAAAACAGTAAATTTCTTGACTGTCAATTCCAGCTCCAACATGGAAATTTAAGTTTCAAGAATCGTGTAGAGATAAGCAACAGCTCCGACATTTCAAAAAAGAACAACAGCTTCCCACACATAATTCCCACAAGGAATTGTCTTCTAAGGGGAAAAAAAAAATACTCTATCCATCTATTACCAAAGTTCACCAATAGTTTTATAACCGTAAGCATATTAATGAATCCTCATAATGAGAGATTACAGAAGAATAAATCGCTATCTTTAACGTTGTACAATCATTTGTACATCTTTTATGCCGCTGATAAGAAATTCCAGAGCTTGAAATATTCTCTAACCAAACCTCAGTCATAATAATTCATGATAAGAATTATCAGAACACGTACAATAAGTCAAACCAAGTACAACTGACTTACCAGCTATGGAACCAAGAGCTTCTGCAGCTTCATGCCTAACCATAGGATGCTCATTTACATCTCTAAGGATTCTGCTAAGTGTAGCTGAAGCAGCTTTGTTCTGCAATTGGCCCAAAACATAAGCTACCTGAAAATTGTGACAAAAAGCAAACATAAGCATTCTTAATCTGAAAAATAAATCATAAGCAATGA
This sequence comes from Euphorbia tirucalli, assembly GCA_039660915.1. Classification (NCBI taxonomy): domain Eukaryota; kingdom Viridiplantae; phylum Streptophyta; class Magnoliopsida; order Malpighiales; family Euphorbiaceae; genus Euphorbia; species Euphorbia tirucalli. Next base: position 12,890,894 of record CM077636.1, on the reverse strand, counting down.
AAACCGAGTCAGCCAAGAAATAAACACATCCAAAGTAACATAATCATTCTAATACCAAGGAATTTTAGGTAGTAGATGATCATTTATCACCAAAATATAAATCCTCGTCAGCAACAAACAATTTAGAAAACTTGGTACATGCATCTTTGTACTAAGGGCTCTGAATAGAATAAAACAATAGAGAAATTTAACACACCTCATGCTTAAGCAAAGCACTGTTTGCACCCAAAGATTCAATTATAGCAGAAACAGCTTCATCTCCACCATTATTCCTAAGTGCAAAAAGAGCAGCATAGCGTTCGTACATGGCCTTTTTTTCATCCAAAAGAGCTTCCCTTAAAGTTAATTAACATCAGAAAACAATCTAACAAGTTAAATATGGCAAAAAGTTTATGTCATTCAACAAAAACTAAATATACCTAAGCTTATCAACAGAAGAACAAGTGGAAGCCGGTGCAGCAGGGTCAACTGACATAAAAGGCGATCTTTCAGTAGTAGATGATCCATCAGAATTGTCTGCAGTACTTATCTCCTCAATTCGTTTGAGAGCTAATTCACAAGTTTCTCTAACCTCCTGAGCTGGATCAACAGCCAAGCTATTCTTCAAAAGAGGAACATTACTCGATAACCCGATTGCCCCAAGAGCTTCTGCAGCCTGCAAGGCAATGGCACAAGTTGCATTTGAGTTTAGGTATCTATAGTAGCAAAACAAATAAAATTTAATAAAAACTCACCTCATGCCGAACGATAGGATGCAAGGACAGGTCATTAAGAATAGCTGTTAAAGCAGGAATAGCTTCAAAATCTTGCATTTGCCCCAACGCAAAAGCTGCCTCATGAGCCAGCAAATTCGAAGAATCCCTTGTAGCTAAGATGGGAAAATAAACAGAAATTAATATCAATTTAACAGATGAAGAATCACTAAAATTGATAGATTTGGCCAAGAGTGTAGAATGATGATAAAGCATAACCATATTAACGAAATATAAAAACTTTAGGTGGTGAAAGTGATTGGAGTATGGACCCGAAAACCAATATTTTAAACTTTGGATGCATCAAAAAGCATCAAAATGCATAAAATCTAAAATGGAATAAAGCCAAACTTCAACAAAAATAGGTCACATATAAATGAATTGCCAAGCATAGAAACATAATTGTTTGCATCAGATGTACTTGCAGCACGAATTACCAATATAATTGATGAAACCAGTAAAATTAATTGAAACTTCTACTTCAAAATTAACAAGAGCACTAACTAAATAGACCAAGAATTATACTTCAAGGAAATCAGAACAAGAGCTAACCGCTAATAAGGGCATGGCGGGGAGCGGAACCCTTAAGGTTACGAAGAGAGAAGAGGGCCCTGAATCGCTCGGAGATAGGCTGGCTATGGTCCAGCAATCGACTGCAAAGGAATTTCTCCATGTTCGATTGGGATTCAGTTGCGGCGGGAGAGGTCAGGGAACCCATGAACGTGGTATGTGGCGGCGACCGGGGTTATAATTCCTAGTAAGAATGGCTTTGTGCAGCTCTGCCAGCAAAGTGGCCACAATTCGATTTATCGTCTCCGATTTGCTGGTCTTTTACGCTCCCGCTTGCGAATCTACGAGGCGAAAAATGTATTGTCGTTTTTGCCCCGAGTATGGCAAACCGCCTCAATTGGTTAAGAAGGGTACATGAGTAAAATGGTACAAGCAAATAAAATAATTTTTTAAATTAAGAGCATCTATAGTGGGGGGTTAATGGGTGTTTATTAACCCCCCCATGCATTAACCTCTCCCACTAGGGAGAGGTTAATGCATTATACTTGGATTGAACGGGTTTAGAGCATCTATAGTGGGGGGTTAATGGGTGTTTATTAACCCCCCATGCATTAACCTCTCCCACTAGGGAGAGGTTAATGCATTATACTTGGATTGAACGGGTTTATGGATATAAACCCGTTCAATCCAAGAGAAAGCTGCCTTTTGGCAGCCTTTTTGCTGCCAAAAGGCAGCTTTACATTTTTTTTTAAAATTTTTTTTAACCTGTTTTTTTCTGTAATGATTTTAATGTTTTTAATAAAAAAAAATTCTATAAAACAACGGTAATAAAACGGTAATATTTTTTTTTATATAAACTAAACAATTTCAATTTTATATCATACTTCTTTTTTTCTTCATTCTTCCCAATCAATTTCATTTTTAATGTTTTTTTGTTTTATTTATATTTTTTGTGCATTTTTATATTTTAGTTAATAAATTATTTATTTAATGTGTGTAATATTTATTATATATATATATATTTTATTTTGTTGAATAGTTAAAATAAAGATGTGATTTGATAGTGGGTCCCATCTATTAAGTTGTTGGAGAGTTTAATGGTATAGAAGAGAGTTTAATAGAGATGAGTTTAATGTGTTGGATGATGTGGCGATGATGTGGCGGGGTTAATGGGTTAATTGGTTAAAGATGCCCTTATGGATATAAACCCGTTCAATCCAAGAGAAAGCTGCCTTTTGGCAGCCTTTTTGCTGCCAAAAGGCAGCTTTACATTTTTTTTTTAAATTTTTTTTAACCTGTTTTTTTCTGTAATGATTTTAATGTTTTTAATAAAAAAAAATTCTATAAAACAACGGTAATAAAACGGTAATATTTTTTTTTATATAAACTAAACAATTTCAATTTTATATCATACTTCTTTTTTTCTTCATTCTTCCCAATCAATTTCATTTTTAATGTTTTTTTGTTTTATTTATATTTTTTGTGCATTTTTATATTTTAGTTAATAAATTATTTATTTAATGTGTGTAATATTTATTATATATATATATATTTTATTTTGTTGAATAGTTAAAATAAAGATGTGATTTGATAGTGGGTCCCATCTATTAAGTTGTTGGAGAGTTTAATGGTATAGAAGAGAGTTTAATAGAGATGAGTTTAATGTGTTGGATGATGTGGCGATGATGTGGCGGGGTTAATGGGTTAATTGGTTAAAGATGCCCTAAGAGAGAATTTAAGCAAAACAATAAGATTATGAAAATATATTTCTAAAACACGTGGAATCAATAGGAAAAACGCATTTTAAGCCTCTGACTTTTTTGTTTTCTTTAATCAGCCCCTATGTCGGTTTGAATTGACTTTTGATATTTACTTTTACATATTAACCGCCCAACTTTTAACATCTCTATGATGTGTAATTCTCCCACTACATGTAAAGGGGCGTTTGCTGTATAAAAATATAGGCCAAACACATATGCGGTCCCTTGAATTTTAATTTTTGAGCCGTTTGGTTTCATTAACTATTTTTACGACCTATCTAACCCCTCATCTAAAAGTCAAATACATACGTGGCCCCTTCAACTTTTATTTTTGAGCTACTTGGCCCCCTCAACTATTTTAGCGACCTATCTAACCCCTCATCTATTTTAAAGTAGTATTTTTAGATACTTGAATACTGATGTGTCGTATGACCTGGAGGTAAGAGGTAATATTAATTAAATAGAAGATGGTTTCCAGCGTATGTCCTACATGTCTTTAGTGTCAGGCGTGTAATGCATGATACTCTGTTGTGTCTGGTTATATTCACTCAAAGGTTTAAAAAATACCACTTAAAAATAGATGAGGGGTTAGATAGGTTGCTAAAATAGTTGAGGGGGCCAAACGGCTCAAAAATAAAAATTAAAGGGGCTACGTATGTGTTTGACCTTTAGATAAGGGGTTCGATAGATCGCTAAAATAGTTGAGGGGGCCAAGCGGCTCAAAAATTAAAGTTCAAGGGCCCGCGTATATATTTGGCCTAAAAACATATGACCTTTTGCTTTTTGTTTTTTTTTGTTTTTTTTTTGACTCGTGGACATCAACCCTTTGTTTACATCATACCCTGAACTTGCTTTCTCCTTGCTTTCTCCTTTAATTAGAGACATGTGTCTAATATGTTCTGTCTGTTATTCTTTAAGAGAGATTCTAGTATAAGTAAGGAGTACACTATTCCCTGCCAAAAAGATGCCACATTAGTTATGGATGTTGATGTGTCACATTTTGATTAGTCGAAAATAGTCTACTTCCAACTTATACTAAAATTTTTACTTCTTGAAATATTTATCTCTTATCTTTCTTCTTGAATCTACCTCCCTCCTATATTCTTCTCGATCTTTCAAACAACAACTGGGAAACACCTCTTCATCCTTCAATATACATTAGCAAGACTAGACTGTTATGATCGAATTGGAAGCTGATTCGATATGATAGTACGGTGTGCGACAGTAATTAGAGAGATCATGTCGAGTCTGCCAACGACATGTCTCCAAAATTCTAGTCTCGAATCTCCTCGTATGTGCCGTGTAGGAGATTAAGATTATCTCTCATCTAACTTATCTTTGTTTTCTCCTCAATAAATTAGAGTTCACAATAAACTCCAATCTTTTGGATTAAGTAAAAAGCAATTCAATACATTAGATGAGAAAACCATGTCTTAGATTAATCTTTTAAATTAATTTAACATGATATATTTTACTTTGCGAATTCAAATTAAATGTAGAAATGAACTAACCATATTAAAATATTTCTTGGCAACTAACAATTTTTGTAAAAGAACTTGTCTATTGATGATCAAATCAATAAAATGATATTTGTCTTGCAAGATGAACTAAGTTATATATTTAGTTAATAAAAATTTTAACAAAGTCTTTCTTATTTCTTGTAATTTTTATTTTCACTTTTTGCCTCTTTCTTTCCGTTGATATGTAGTTGACCAAAGAGCCATGATGAAAACAAATGTTTGTGGCAGATATATGGTGGTGGAGCTTTTAAGGGTGTTGTTGGCAGAAAGAAATGTAGAGAAGCGAGGAGCTCTGATTTGGTGATGCCCTGCACAATTTGGCGGATGCGATCGGCGCTGAATGTAGTGAGAGAATTTGTTTTTATAGTCAGTAAATTAAAAAGAAAAAAGAAAAGAGAAGAAGCCAAATCTAAGAAGAGTTGGAAGAATAGGTTCACAAAGGAGCAAAAGAAACAACAAAAGAAAGAAAAAAATGAGAAGAAAGAACAGTACAGAAGAGAGAGATAAATGTCCAAGGAGAGAGAAATATGAGATTTGATGCATTTATACAGTATGTACACTTTTAATGAAGAGTGAAAAATCAAAATTAACGAAGCTGTTAAAAGTGGAAGAATTAACATATAAAAGTAAAGATTAAGAAGTCAATGTTTTCAAACCATTGAACAGATGGCTCACTAAAGAAAACATAAAAATTAAGCGGCTCGGGATGCATTTTGTCCAATCAATATTATAAAATAATAATCTCTTGCTGCACTAATAATAGCATAGTAATACTTGTATGACATAAAATATTTATTTACAAATGAATTAATAATTTTTTTTGAAATAATAATTATTTTTTGCGTAGGAATTTTATTTTACAGTTCCATATGATGCGTATAATATTAATGAGTTAATCACGTTAACAAAAAAAAAAAAAATGCAATACATAAATTTATTAATTGAGCGCTAAATTTTCTAAATAAAGAAAAACCTAATTTGGGCATAATCCCATTGGAGAGTGTATTACAAAAACTTACAATATGTTTAATTATATTGTTGATGTTTACTGTTATTATTTGTTGTTTGCTTGATGTTTATATTTTAAAAATATAATAAATTTTTACAATTAATATATAAAAAAATTAATATAAAAAAAATAAAAGACCAGAAGATATTTTTCTGTAAAAAACTGATTTTATTTGTTAATAGACAACAATAATTTTTCTTCATAAAAATCTACTATCACTTAGTTACCAGCAAAAAGTAGCAAAACACTTTTTTATTTTCATTGTTTGGTATTGAAAAATAGGAGTATCAAACGGCTCTTTGACAAGTACATGCATAGGACTTTTAAAATTACTGTCACCCTAATCAAACGACAGACACAAGGAATCAACACCGCGGTGCACATGTTTCCCATCATATCCAATTCTTCCGCAAATTTCACCCATTTTAATCGTTTGTTACTGCCTGTATCTCTCTCTCTCTGTATATCTCCCCTGAAAAATACCGCGTTGTCTTTCTTTTTTCCCCGTCTCTATTCTTTTCTCTGTTGGGGATAATTTCCAGCTTCCGTCGTAAGGTACAGTCGGACTTTTCACTCTCTCCTTCTCCATCACTCCTTTGCTAATGAGCTATTCATTCCGATCTGACTTTATCTCTTTCTATCCCCTTTCAACTGGCATAGTAGTTTGTGAATTTGAGCTGAAATGGAAGTTGCTTTTGATCCGTGAGTCCCATAGTATTGTCTTCTTAACACTAATTTTTGTTTTCTTTTTCCTTTTTTTGTTTGATATTTTAGTGTTTGAGCGCATCAGAAGTAGATTCGCGAACAGATAAATTGTGATCGTTAGGCCATGAATCCCAGAAGGTTAGTCCGATCGTAGTTTTTTATTTCGTTATTTGTTATTCGTGTACTTATGCTTTATTCAATTTTTCTAAGATGTGCTTATTTAGATCCGTGTGTAGATTGTTTAATGTACGTTACTGCGGTTATCTTTTTTAGAACATATGTGTTCGCAATTCGGATTTTTTTTTTTTTTTTTTATATCCTTTTCCTGGATGCTGCCCTGAGTTCTTTCTTGGTTCCCTGCTCTCTCACAGATTAGACTTGGTATTTGTGATCACTTCCTTAGGAATCGATCCATAGTTATGTTTTAACCATTTATCAACTACGATTCGTATATCAGTTAATTACTTAGCCATGTGATCCTGATATATATGTTCTGCATCTGGTTTTTGTCCAGGTGCCTGTGTTCATATTTCCTAGAAACACTCTATAATGGGATGCTCGACAGTCAACATTGTACTACATGAATGTATAATTAGGTGCTTAAGTTTTAAAAGCAATTTCATGCTGGGTGCCTATATTTACCAAACCAATTGTGGATTAAAAATAAGCTTTCGCATGCTTATTACTGAGTAACTTATTGAACTTTTGAATTAAAATTAAGCAGGTGACAAGGATGATTTAAGATTGTCTATAGTAAAAAAAGGTCTTGAAAATGTTGATTATGTTGTCTCTTCTATTTTGGTGTCTTGCTAGGGTAAGGGATTAGACTGAGATATACATTTAGACAACAAGCCTGCGACATATAGTTGTATACTTGTCTACTGCTGTCTGGATCAATTATCAACTTATTGTATGCTAAGATATGGAGTAGAATAGCGCTATTCATATTGATTCGTGTATTATATCTGTGTCCTGTGAATGTGATAAAGCATGCCAGATTTCTAATAATTCTGTTATGTTAATTTAAATATCACTTTTCATTTTTTTTTTTTTTTTTCAAAAATTCTTCTCTGGTTAATTACTTTGGCTCAAAGTTGGGTTCATTGGATATCTTAGCCTTAATGCTTTTCCCATGCCGTAGTATGAACTACCATTCATCAAATAGTTTTTTTCAGGAGCTGGTTCAACTTGACGGCAGCCACACCATCTTTTATCATAGATTTATTAAGAATATTTTGAACTGAAGGAAAGGTAAATCATCTGATGAAGCTCAACTTAAAAAATAAGCGTTGAATTAGTTAATTTTGGCGCAATGCTTGAAAGAAATTTATATTAAGTTCGCTTTAGAAGACGAGTGAGAGAAAGTTTATCCAAAAAGTTTAAAATGCAAATTGAGGAGGGTAGCTTTGGTGCTTTTATTATATTTCCTGTTTTATGAACCAAATATAGTCGAGCAGAAAGCTATTAGCCCATTATGATTTCAAGAGGAGCTATGATTTTGAAATTGAATCTGAATAGAAAATCTCAGAAGCATACTGAATTATATATGCTATGGAACTTGCTCAATTAGCTGTGTTTTTGGTGGCAAGTTAGGAAGTTTTGTTTCCATTTAGTTTATAATTCTATTCTCTGTGAAATTTTCTTTTATTGAATAACAAATTTAGCTGACTTGAATGAGATGGATGGGAGCTTGACACTTCTTCATATTTGTTGTTCAAATTTTTATTGTAATTTGCTGTTTAGTCAAAGTTGCACATTCTTGGCATATGAATAGTGAATCCACCAGACTGATTGTTCCACTTGGCTATAGTGGAGCCAGCAGTTCTTTTGTTGGATCGGGTGATCGGTGGTCATTTCTTCTTATATACTGCTGTAATAAACCCTTGGGGTCTGTCGAATACTTTTTGACTGATTGGAATCAGAACATGTACGTGTACTCTATTTGTTGGCCTTTGTTACTTGAGCTCAATACATGACGCATGTCATCTCACCCTAGGCAAGTTAGTAGGCTGGTCCCTGTATACTTTGTTTCCATTTTGATTTATGTGCGAGGTTGAGTTTCATCATCAATATCTTACGAAGTTTATCCCTCTAACATGGTTTGCAAGGTTTTGAGAGATTCTTTGCATGGTTTAGTAGATACAATTGATTATTACAACCAAATGCGGCAAGTTGTTCTCTGATACTTGAGAAAATTTTCTTTTGTATTCATTAAATGAAATCTTGTGTCATGATGTAAGCATCTAAGAACAGATACTAACCTGGAAGCACTGTAACAAGATAATGCCACGAGCCTGCAATACAATGCTATTCTGTATCTTGGTGGCAAATTCCTATTTTATCAGCGGTCTTCGTCTATGTTCTTCCTCTTACTCTTGCTTGATTTACATGTCAATCTTCTGGTTATAAATTATTTGTTTCTACATATTTCTCCTTTATTTCTGATGCAAATCATTTTTTTAGATATGACTTGGAAGATAAATGCAATACCTCATATCCTCTGATATAGAATGTCAATCATGAAAGTTTCTATTTTACCGGGGCTCTTCATGTATGCTCTTCCTCTCACTCTTGTTTGACGAGCGTGCCAATCTTCTGTAATGAGTTATTTGTTCTATATATTTCCCCTTTACTTCTTATGCATATCATTTTTTTTTTTAAATTATGACTTGGAAGATAAATACAATACCTTCTATCCTTTGATACAGAATATCAATTATTTAAAGGCTACACGTTTCTGCAGTCCCTGTATAAGTTAAAAAAAAGAGTGTTACTAATTAATCAAAGCATTAATCTTTATCATGGTTGTATGATGTGAATATTTCTTTGTATGTGGTATGGATGCAACTATTGAAATCAAATCAGCATGTTTATGGTGTTTTATCTTCTAATCTGGTATCACAATTATTTTCTTTTTCCTGTACAGAGAGGTCCGTACAAATAGAGCTGCTCTCTTTGATGGCATTGAGGAGGGTGGGATCAGAGCTACATCTTCTTACTCTCATGAAATTGATGAGCAAGATAATGAAAGAGCATTGGAAGGATTGCAGGATCGAGTTAATCTACTGAAAAGAGTGAGTTTTATCTGAACTAGTGAAGTAGGATTCTATCAGTGAAATAAATAAGAATGGAACTGGACCACTTACAATTCTTTTTTATTTGACTAGTTTGTGCTTCATTTTGGAAGTTGAGAACAGAGGGGTGGAATAAATGGAAATATCCGTCTCTGCAGGACTGGGTTTGGAAGGAGTCATGTAGTATTTCTGAACTGTTGTTGTTTTACCCTAATTTCCAGCAGTCAAAATAAGCAAATTTGAAGAATCATTTCTTAAAGATGAGATGTGTTATGCTCCTTGGATCTAATATGGAACCCTATCAAGCAAATTTACAATATATATACATATTTTTGGGTTTAATTGAAAAAATAAGCAGTTTTGTTCATCGGACCTTTATACAAACACCGTCCCTTTATACAATTATTTGAAGTTTTCTGTTCAATTTTTTAAAACATAGATGGTATAACCTTTTGCAAGTTTAGGACGAAAATTGGAATTATATCAATCAAATATATTCATCTTCGCATGTGTAACATTTTAGCTATTACACATGTTCTCCAACAGATTTTGATGCTCTATAGTTCTGTAGTTGTCAGGTGATATACATGAGGAGGTGGACGGTCATAATCGCATGCTGGATAGAATGGTAGAGTTGCTGCATTCATAGTTACCCTTTGATGTTCTTTCTGTTCTTGTTGGTCTGTTTTCTTTATATTGCGGTGACATGATAATCTTGGTATTCTATTTTGCCTCTAGGGTAATGACATGGATGCATCAAGGGGAATTCTCTCAGGAACTATGGATCGATTTAAGATGGTACGTACCCACTTTCTTTCTGGAGTTCATCTATATACACTTGCAATAATATTCCAAGCGTTGCATGTAATGGTTATGACGACTGATCATTGGTGTTTTGCTGAAGGTGTTCGAGACCAAATCAAGTCGGAGAATGTTTACACTTGTGGCATCTTTTCTTGCCATATTTCTTATTGTATACTATCTCACTAGGTGATCAAATCTACGGTGATAGAGCTGGTAGCCTAATGTTGGAACTCGACCCCGTTTTAAATGGTTTCTTTTAACAAGGGGACTTCCTGCTTGTGAGATATTCAGGCTTTTCATGTAAAAAATATTGCAATATGTTAATGTACGTGAAATCTTTGCTCCTTGTATACTTGCGTTATGCCTGTGTGTTTGATTAAGAACCGTAATTGAGACGAGCGAAGTTATCTTTTATTATTATTATTATTATTATTATTATTATTTTGTGTATATTATGTCTTATCTTTTTGATTGTTCAATCTTAAAAAGCTTGACTTCCAAGAGAAGTTTGTTATGATTAGTTATAGAGTTAGCTTAAGTCAGTTAAGCATTGTAGAGAACATACGTGTACATTCTTTCCTTGCTTCTTTTCTGTTTTCTGTTATTTACTTCTGCACTAGTTTCTTCTATATATGGAAGCTATATTTCTCTTGTGAAGTTTAAATAACAAATTCTGAGTTTACTTTCAATATTGGAAGTTGATATGGTAACAATTTTTCTTTCCTTCCCGAATCAATTTCAAGATTCTAGATTTCTCCTTTCTTTATCAAATTCAATGGCAACTCCAGTAAATCCGCAAACACAGAATGTGAATTCTAATAATTCTGGTGCATTATTGTGTGTATTATCCAGATGACCTTTGACATGGCATGACGCTTGCATTAATGTTAGATATTAGAGAAGAATGTAGTATTTGGCAATTTGTATGGCGGAAATAAACATATTGCTTTGTGAAGTACTCTATATTGAGTCACTTTCGAGAAGTCCTGCACAGGGAGGTGTATGTTTTAGAATGAAATTATGACCAAAATTTTTAATAATTTTGGATGAACACGACATCAGTGAACACAATGAACTGATAAACAGATTTGTTCTATCATGGCCTACATCCACATTCGCTTTGGGTATTGGTTATGAAGAGTGGTTTTTGTTTTTGAGCGGCAGTAGTTGTTGACAAATGCATCAGGCCGTGTAAATCAACGTGGTATTTAATTGCTTGTGAAATCAAAGAACTAATCAGGAAATTAGACTAAAAACAAAATGATTATTTTAGTATCGATTTGCAGCCAAGTGCCAAAAGGTAAGCACATTACTCCAAGAAATGCGCAACAATTATAGCTTAGCTTATTCAATACTCCAGTCTTCATCATTCTTGTTGTCCGGTGAACTTTTTAAAATATAACTGTCGGGTATTTGGATCGGTCATTTCCACTTTTTTGTGAGGATCCCACTGGAAAACCGAAGCAAAATTAAAAAGAGTATGCACCAGCCGGGAATCGAACCCGGGTCTGTACCGTGGCAGGGTACTATTCTACCACTAGACCACTGGTGCCGAACGGTTAAAATGTCATAATTAAAAATTTAATTAATTTGAAATGTTGTTTTTGACCGAGTATAGATTCTGTTATGATTACTTTTCTTTTTAACGAATTAAGTTTGATATTTATTTTCTTATTTTTGAACATCCGACACTTTAATTTTATTATTATTTCTTTTTTCTGTTTTATCTATTGGTAGAAATCAAGTTAAGAATAGTTCTTTGAAACTGCTTAACGTTGTAAAATTAAAAAGTTTTGAACGCTATATATATATATTTGAAAATGTATAACATGTCATATGTGCACTAGTTTTGACTTATTTCTTTTAAAAGATCGAAAAGGTTAACGAGAAAATACCAAAAATGGAAGCTGACGTTTCTGCGTACACAAGTCCAAACTGATAAACTCCATATGTTCCAAAATTTCCAATTCATTAAAATTCTACTCTCCACTTTCCTCAATTCCACCTTTCTTAATTATGTTTTTGTTTTTCAAAAATACTCAATTTAATACAAGATAATAATATCTACAAATTTAAGTTAAATGTAGGCAGCGTTAATTTTATCATTTATTCTCTTGAAATTTTATCAATTTAAAATTAACCTAATATTGTATACAATTTTAATTACAAAAAATTGAATAGAAAAAAAGTTTAGAAAATGGTGAAAGTATAAATACAATTCAATTAAAATACAATTTAAGAAAATGAATTACATCCAATTTGGTTTGCGGAGAAAAAGTAGATCAAGTGGTTGATTTGCCTTTGGTTGAAACGAATTGAATTGAATTGGTAGGAAATTCAATACAAAATTTGTTCAAAACAATAAATAAGAGTTTAAATAGAGAATCTGAATTGATATAGTCATGAAGCAAACAGCTTAATTGGATCAAGTCTTAAGAAATCAAATGTGAAAGTAAGACCAATTGCATGCAAACAAAATTGTGGTTACTTTTCTTACTAGTGGCCAATAGTTGTTTACTTGATTTAATTAAATATTTAACACCATCATTGATTCATCTGTTGTTTTATATATACATTCATGGGAAAACAAAAAGTTGTAGTTTATACCTACCTCAGTCAATTCTAAATTGGGAGAAGAGGGATCGGAACTCTTTTTTTTTTTTTTTAAATATATATAATTACATATCATTTTAACATAATTAATAGGGAATTTGTATATAAGTTATAGCAAGAGATCGAGATGTATTACACCTCATTTGAACCTTTTAATATCGAAAAATTTTAGAACACTCTTAGAGTATGATACTCCTTAAAAATTCATCAGCAAAAATAGTTGCTGCTTGAATTTTTTAGAATATAATGAAGGAGTATATACTCCAAATGTATCGTAAAATTTCTCATATCCCATTGCAAGTCGTTAACAATTTGAGGTATTTAATTATATACTGAGGTTGATCGATTATTATTATTATTATTATTATTATTATTATTATTATTATTGCACATTTCACATAAAAGAAATATAAGATCGTATGCCTAACAATAATATTATTGATACATGTTTTTAACACAAAAAAAAAAAAAAAAAAAATATTATTAATCAAAGAATGAATGATAGCTAAAGAGTCTTCCCTCTAGAATTTTTTTTAAACTTCTTTCTTTCTTTTTTTTTTTTCCTTTGAGTTTTCCATTCATCTATTTCATTTTCTCACTTTTTGGTTTTATTTTAGTCTCTTTTTTTTTTTTTTTTGCGTATAATAATAATTTATATCCGATATTTTTTCCAGTTCAATTACAAAGTCGTTTTCCTCAGTTGTAAATCTGCTCCTATACAATACGTTTTTGATATATATATATATATATATATATATATATATATATATATATATATATATATATATATATATATATATATTTTCCATTGGGTTAGTCATTATTTGCTCATAGTAAAAAATTAATGGAGATTTTTACATTGTAGGTATCCAGATCTATCTTTTTAGGCAATATCTATACATATCTACAAAATCACTTAATTTTATGCTGTACGTCATCGGGATTCTTATAGCTATGCGTTTCCGGTAACGTATAGTGGAACTTATACTTAAATGTAGATTGCAGTGTTGTTCATTATCTTTTTATTGTACCTTGTGTATTTTTTCTTGCTCTTATAGTAATTTTTTCTTATCTCCTAATATGGTGAGATTGTGGTATTTCCATTGTTGTAGGAGAAATTATTTAATTATCTGATTTTTTTGTTACGGATATCAATATTAATATACTTTACATTTTGAAATAGACGAAATCTTCCGTTATTATAAAAATAATAATATCATTATCATTGATGAGTTTCCAATTATTAAAATCTCACGCAAAAACGTAACCAAAAGATATGCTATCAATTTAAAATTTTTAATCAATTATATTCTTGAATTTAGAACCACTTTCGACACCAAGAGAAAGAATTAATATGATTTGAAACTTTAGCTAATAATAATCAATTAATTAATTAAACTTAGAAAACTGAAAGAGCCACAGAATAAAATGTATAGAATGTTATGTAACAATTTTGATAAAAAAAATTTAAGTTAATAGTTAAAACATAACAAAGGTTATTATTATTATTAGTATTATTATTATTTCTAATACAACATTCTCATTCGAATGCTCACTGGACTTGAAACGTGTACAGCATAATTCCATTCTACAATATTATAAAATACCAATGATATAAAAGATTTGACTCTTAATATCTAAATTTAAAAGGTTCTGATACTATGTTATGAAACCATTTAACTTAACAGTTTATAATTAAGTTGATGAGTTAAAAGCTTGATAATATTATTATCTTTGATATAAATAATCACCTAACCAGGGTGATATGTGGTTATAGTTATAAAATTTTAATTTATGCTAATAAAAGATATAGTTGAAGTCTTATTTTATTCTAACAAAATCACATTTGACATTTTTATGGGATTATGCTTAGTAGGATGGGTAGAGAAAGTAAATTAATGCCGCGTTAACGTTACATATCAAAATCTAAACCCATTGGATGATGAGAAATTTTATAGTGGACCGGGTCCATATGAACCGTTCCACTGAAAAACTGACACGTAAGCAATATGACCATTTGAAAAATAAAAAACGCTTATGTGTCAAGTTTTCATTGGGAAAATACACATGGACCGGATCCCATTGTATAATTTCCCTTGGATGATGGATAATAAAACCACTTTAAATAATTTTTTAAAGAACCGTTCAACCAAAAAAACTTATTACATAGATAAAATTCCAAGAAATTCAATATCATATTAATTATCATGATCAAATAAATATAAGGAATTCTAGTTACATTTGAGCCATCAGTTCTGTATTTTCATGCCATTAATTAAGTAGAATATATACTTTAACTAAACCAAGCTGGTCCAACAGCAAGATTCATCAATTAAAAATAACAATAAAAAGTAATTAGAAAATTAGAAAGCAAACTTCCTTCTATGAATCCAATTGAAAAGAAGATTTTATCTACACAAAAGTTCTTAAAAGGGATTAGCTTATATGGCTACACCTTGATGAGCCGCCCACTTGTATTCCCGTCTGACAAAACTCAAATTTTGTATACTTTCTTCCAGATCTTTACGGTACTTAAAAAAAGCATAATCATACAGTATTTTCAAAAATTGCTTCAGCGAGGAAAGAAAATTTCCGTTACTACAAAAAATACTAGATTTAACGTAAAAAATATAGTAGTTATTGGTAAAAAACACATTTAGCAGCAAAATTATATCAAATGTGATTTTTGGCAGTAATTTTTGGATATTGCTACTAAATATGTTCTTTGTCAGTAATAAAAGTAGTTGCTGTATATTGCTGCTACAAAGTTGTGGCCGTAGATATTTGCAACAAAAAAATTTTTGTAATTTTGCTATTAAATGTGTTTTTTGGCAGCAACTATTGGATTTTTGCTGCTAAATGTGTTCTTTGACAGTAAAATTCATTTTGCTGTTAATTTTTTACTGCTAAATCTAACATTTGTTGTATTACATTCAAATTTTCTAGATTACCATACCCCCTAATTATTTTACTGCTAAATCTAATATTTGTTGTACTATATTCAAATTATCTAGATTGGCATAACCCCTAATTAAAAGGGTATATATACATCAATAGAGCCAAAAAAGAAACTTTGAAGGTCCTTACTTGACTAGTACTCCATGGTTGTTGACTGCTTCCTTGACTTAGGTGTGCAAATGCAACATGTTCCTCATAGAGAAAATACTAGGTGAATACCGGAGATAAGTAATTAATTATTAAACCTAAAAGTTTAAGTTAATGTGTAAGGTCCAAAAAATAATTTATTATTATTATTATCTCTGGCGGAGGGTTGCCTGAATGAAACCACCCCATAAAAAGAAATTTTGATACGCGAGAGGTGCAGCAAACACCCTAAGTAACTTCTGTATCCAGCTTTATATATATATATATATATATATATAATGCACAATATATTCATCACAAAGTACATATTTTATGGCATGTCTATAAATGCACATAATAGTATTGCAAATATAATCACACTTAATTAATAATTTTTCAGGAAGACACATATTATTCCTGCATTATTTCTCAATCTTCCTATCCAATTTCACTAGGGCTTGTAATTAAGCTTTGTACAGAAGGAGGAATAAACAGTACTGGAATCCATTGATTTATAACAGAATTACTGAATTAGCACATCCAAATTCTTAACCGGGGGATCATCAATATTAAGTAAGACAAAAAAATGAAAACCAATTCAACATCATATATGAAGCATGGATTCAGTGATAAAAAAATTTTCTTTTCAGCAATATATTTATGTGTAACTAAGCAGAAATGCAGCATTACAAAATCTATTGCAAAAGGTCAAGGGATCGATGGAGAAAAATGAAGCAGTTACAAGAATAGCTTGAGATAGCTAGAACCCTAATTAATGAAACTAGGGTTAGAAACTGATCATTAATCAACTCCAACATATATATATGCAACTGCAACTGACAATTTCAATCAAGATTTTCTTGCCTTTCTTCTCCTTATATCTTCCTAGTACTGGAAACATGTGGCTCCTTCTATCATATGCTTTCCCATTAGAATTGACAAACAAATATGCCAAAGAAAAAGCAAAAGAGAAAAAAAGAAAATATGATTATTAATTATAAAGAAACATCATAAATATAATTTCTACATTTTAATTCCTCCATTGCTAGCTGTACGATGATATAACAAATACAGCTAAATTTATATATATATATCTATATGTATA
The DNA here is from genome assembly GCA_039660915.1 of Euphorbia tirucalli. Classification (NCBI taxonomy): domain Eukaryota; kingdom Viridiplantae; phylum Streptophyta; class Magnoliopsida; order Malpighiales; family Euphorbiaceae; genus Euphorbia; species Euphorbia tirucalli. Next base: position 12,873,958 of record CM077636.1, on the reverse strand, counting down.
TATAGAGAGAGAGAGATCATAAAAGTGAATTGCTCTTCATTTATTATTCATATATAATCATAAAAATACCTAATAAAAATTTAAGGATCATGACCAAGTCTGAGCTCCAAATCTAACTCATCTGCTTCACTGCCGTCGTCTTCTTCTTCTCTTGTAGCATCCACATGATCATCAGACGGACCAATTTGCAAGCTGAGATTCTGTGGCCAATCCTCCTCCACATGATTCAGAATCTGGGGGCTCTGACCATAAAACCCCTCGCCAATTGGAGGCCTAAAACCCCAACTAGACTCAGGGAGAAAAGTCTGATAATTAAATTGTGAAGAATAGAGAGCTGGAGGATAGCTCTGAATTGCAGAATAACCTCTTAAAGTAGCATCATAATCTTCATCAAATTTGGTTGAAATTGAAGGAATAGAAGTTGAATTAGGCCTTATTGGTTTTGCTCTATCTTTCCTGTGAATATTCATATGACCCCCCAAAGCTTGAGCAGTAGTGAATCCTCTTTTGCAGAAAACACACTCGTAGGATCTTCCTGTTCCTGCATCATCATTGGATCGATCCGTTTCTTCATCACTTGAGCTCTTTAAATCTTCAGCCACAAGATTCCTTTCCATATTACTAACTAACTAATTAAGCTTGGAGATTAATTAATTAAATTAAAGATGGAAGATGATGAAATTGGGGACGAGGGAGAGAAAAAGAAAGGACATAGGTATTGCTTAAGTAAGTTGAAGTGAGGAGACAGTACTCAGAAAAGTCTTAGAATTTTGTTGGGATTGCTTTTCTGAATTAGCCGGCTATGATAGATCCAATCTATTTTGCCAAAATTAAAGATTTAAAAAATTACCCTTAATTTGTTTTTCTTTATTTATTTGTCTGCCTATTGCTCCTCTTGTTGCTTTCAAGGAAAAATCATCAAATTGCATTAATATATACTCCAATTTTTATTTTTTATTTTTTGACCCTTTTTTTTGGGCTATTTTTGCCCTTAATTTGTCTGATACAACAGTCCAGAATTTGAAAATCTAGACATTATACTTTGATATATCAAGGACTTGGATTAAAATAATTTAAAAATTCATCTTCAACATTACAAGAAATACAAGATTTGACATCAAAAAATTATTGTCACCAAAAATAAAAAAAATTGATATCATTCATTTTTCTGGTAGCAATAAAAAAATTGCTTCAAGTTATTATAAAGTTCTCATTATATGCATTTATAGCAAAATTTGATATAACTTTACTGCTATTTTTAATACACATATGACAATAACTTTTAAATATTAACTTTGATGATATACTAACTTTTTGACAATAAAATTTATTTTGCTATTAAATCTAACATTTTTTTTTTCTTTTATAGTGTAAACTGGAGATGTCTTCATTAAGATATATGTTCGGTCTTAATTATAATTAAGGTTCTTCATTCCTCCTTATTTATGAATGTATTTAATGAGAATCAAACCGGAGTTTCCTCAAATTCAATTTGTGTTGTCTATTGAGTATAATCCATAAATTAAATGTATATTTTTTATAGTGAAGTTTAATTAGTTAATTAATGTTACATCTAGTTTTAAAGACAAATTTAATATTTTACAAGTTGTATATTTATAGATGCATATTTTAAAGGTATTAATTAATTTTGTAATTTTCTCTATCTATAACAATTAAGTTAATTATCCATATATATGAAAGCATATTGTAATATGTTTATCATGTATATTTAAATATTTTCTACTACTTGCTTGGTAAACTGATTCACATTGAAGGCATAATTTTTTCAAGGGCTGCCGGCAAAGGCAATATGAATATGAAATATATGTTTGTTGTATGTAGTGACGGAAATATAATACAATTAAAACTTCAATTTTTAGCTGAGAAGCGCTTGAGAGATAATAAATTAAATATTACATTCGATATACATTTTTTTCTTCTTGTAATCAAAACATTATTGGATATTTTTTTAGATACTTCAATCACTTTTATAGCAATATTATTCTTTGTTTAAAAAAAAAAAATTAAAATAAAATAAACTGAATAGCACATATTATTCCTTTTAGAAGAAAGTATCCGTTGCAAACTAATTATTTACAAGGCAGTCAATTTGTTGAGTTTAACATCAAAGATTTTTTTTTAAAATTAATTATGAGACTTACATTAAGACGTTTTTTTTAAAAATTTAAGATCATTTTTTGCTAAAACTAATATTCGAAATAAGTAGCTATTAATTACACCGTATGTAACTAGTTTTAATTAAAATCATTAGAACGTTTCAATGTTCGGCATTTCTGAAATTGATTCTTCTCCTTTTTTTTTATTATTATTTTTTTATTTTTATCATTCTTGTGATGATCTCTAAATTTTCTTTTTTTAGTAGCTGCTGACTTTAATAAGATTAGAATCTTATTTCTTATATAAATATTGCATTAATTTTATGTTGTTAAGATTTACTAGCTACGAATAAAATATAAATGTCATACAATCTTCTCTTTCAAAGTGTCTTTTGAATTAGATAAAGTTTAAGATGATATTGAATTCTTCTAATGTCACAATGTCCAATGCTCGCAACTTGACATTCTAAATGTTCAATTATGGAGTGTGTTAAGTATCACACATTGGCTAGGGTTTAGCAGTGGTTGGGGGTTCCTTTTTTCTTAAGAATTGTCTTAGGTTTGATCATGTGATTGACGAAAACAATTATTGGAAGAGCTTTAACAATTTGAGAGTCTTTATTGGTTTGAAACCAGATTCAACTAGAAGCATGGTACAAACTAACAAATATTATTGATCTATATATGATATATTTGGTTTTGTTGTTGTTATTTGCTTGTTTGCTGATTTTTTTTGTTATTTGTTGTTGCTGTTGTTTGTTGTTACCGGTAGCAATTTGCTGATTGTTGATTGATAATTAATGTTTGGTAAAAAATATGATGAAATTTGTTGTTATTATATAAAATAACTAATGTGGTATGTTTTAAATTAATCAGTTATTAAAAAATATATAATACCGGATGATTTAAAATCTATAAAAGATTCAAAGCTTCCTTTGAATCCGCTCTTAAATCCTAATGGATGAATTAATTGGGATTTGTAAGTAGTCTTAGAATCTTTAATACGGCAAACGAAATAAATATTCAATTAATTAATTGGCATGGTCAAAAATTCAATTGGAAGACCCATGTAGAATGTGATGAGAATGATATACCAAAATTAAACGAAGAGGACGCAGAATTAATTGAATATTAATCACAATTAAGTGGGATGGTATAAATAGGAGGACAGGTTGTTAATCACACAATTAATGGATGGAGAGGAAAGAATATAAATATAATGAATAAGAAACAGTAAGTGGAGTTTTGTAGTTAGTGTTTGTCTTAAGGTATTATTACATTTTTAAAACCATACCTAATGAAAAATATCACATCACTTTATGTCATCACAATCAACATCAGGTTTTTCAAAAATCTCTCTCTGAATCATATTTTTCTTATTTACTCATCATAGCTAAGTGCTACTTATCCATACATCCATCGCCTGCTTTTTTCTTTTTTCTTCTTTACATACAAAAAAAATAAAAAATAAAAAAATAAAACGTTTTGTTTCATTTGGAGCAATATAAATTTTCGAATCTTTTATTATACGTACCTGGATTATTCACCTTTTTATATGACTCACTACAAATCAGATTTAGCATTAAGATAAATTATAGCAACAATAAAATAGGTATTGTATGTTAATGTCAAAAAGTTATGACCTAGATATTTACGGTAAAAATTTGATATAATTTTTATACTAAATATGCTTTTTGGCAATAACTTTTGGATCTTACTACTAAATGTGTTTTTTGACACTAGAATATTATTCTGCTGCTAAATCTAACTTTTCTTGCTGCTAAATCTAACTTTTCTTGCGGTGGATGTATATATATGTTTTATGTACTGTATTTTGTATATATGATAGATGTATTGTGGTAACTTAATTATTGATAATTAAATTAATTGAAAAGCAGAAAATTTCTTATTAGCTAAATATATACATATTAATAAGTCATTTATCAAATAAACGTTCATATTATTAAATCATCCACTTAAGATAATAAATTTTTTGGGATTTTAGCATATGAAAATTTACCGCGTCTAAGCTCGGAGAAATCCACGAAGAGAATAAAACTCTTCTAACAATACATTAAATTCGAACTTTAGACTTCGTTTAAACAAAAAAAAAAATTTTTTTAATTATTTTTACAATCTGTTCGAGATTTCACATTGAAAATAAATGAAGATAAAAAGTGTCACACAATTAAATGATAGAAATTTGATTTTAATATAAGTCAATTGATTTTGTATTAAATGAGCCCAATTTTGATATTGCTCGCTTATGTAATCAGACCTAACAATCTCAAGACCTGTGTCTGAAGATCTAGTGGAGTTTGGACTAATAGAAAAGAATAGACCCATTGACCTTAGATATAAAAAAAGATATAAAATGAATATTTGACAAGTGATAATTGGATCAAATTTAATTGCGTGAACTTGATGGAGAATGTTGGAGACTCACATTTGAAAGAGTGATATATATGCAACCTAGATTAGATCTTAACATGAAGCTAAGCAAATTAATGTTATGTTATGTCGATTCAATCTCATATGTATACTCACTTATGAAGTGAACTTCAACATTCTAAAGATCTGTACAAAGTCTTTCGATATACAACTTTTTAGTATTTATTAACCAATTATTCACTTAAAATAACCTGATAGAAAATGTTGAAAATAGCTTTAATTAATTATTTTTTTTTAATTAAGAGAATATATTAATACATATGCCGAACAAAATTTGTCCAAGAATGGATAGGGGTCACTAATCATTATCATTTACCATGGCCCTCATGATAAAAGTCCATATTGAAAATGATCAATGACATTGTAATTTTCTTAATTGGAAATATGACAATGCATTTCCTTACGTGGGAGACAAAATGACTTATGGTGGTTCAAAATATTACTACAAGACATAACACATAAATCATTAGGAAACATTAAGTTTTTATTATGATATATGTAAGAATAGGAAATTTTTTTTTTTTTTGTCTTTGTATGTAATTATTTTTCAGAATCTTATAAAACATTTGAATTGTAGGTGTATTTGGGTTTTAGGAGCTATTAGATATTAAAATTGACTTAGTCTTTGTAGAATTAGAAAAATTAGAAGTTATTGTAAAAAAAAAAAAAAAAAAAAAAAGAGAGAGAGAGAGGAAAAGTTGGGGTAATAAAGACATGGAAGGCAAAAACAAGGACGACAACTACGTGAGTGCTTTAGCTTCAACTAATTTTAATTCTCTCTACCAAATCATTCGTCTTCTTGTTTTATCAAATTTTCATCCCACTTAATTAATTTGTTTATGGTCTAGGTGAATTAAAAGGTTCCTACCTTCTATTTTCAATTCATTAAAAAAAAAAAAAACAATTATGTTCAACATTTACTTAGAAAGTCGACTTTTGAATTTTTTTTTTTTTTATAGGTATAAGTCGACGAATAGCATACAACAATGAATGCTAACAAAAACATTTTCGTAAAAAGAAAGAAAGAAAGAAAGAGAATAAAAAAAAAAAAAAATTGCAGGCTGGGGCGGTAGGGTGGTCAATACGTGAACCCCTGGCTAAGTCCTCGGACCCTTTGGGTCAATCTGAGGGGAATATAAAATTAAATAACTGGTCAAGTGTTAATTAGGAATGAATTGAATGGGTTCCATTTGTAGTCAATCCAATTCTTTGAAAACTTAATTAATTAATAATCCTGGAATTCAACCTTTCAAATTTGATTTCTTTCCTTATAATTAGCAGAATCAGGAGTTACATTATAAGAAGCATCGAATATATTATTTATTTTCTTTTTAGGCACTGTTGTGTCCTGTACCTGAAAATTCAGAAAATTTTGGCAATATGCGGCACTTAAATGGGCCTAATTACATAAGCAGCCCATTTAGATAAAGGGGCTCATGAAATGAAACCCAAACTCTGTAGATTGGGCTCTCTACCACTGAGCCCAACTGCTGTCATATATCCCCCCCAAAAAAGTGTGTTCTTTTAACAAAAAATAACAACATATTTAATAAATAACAAAAACAGTAAAACTATATACTATATATCAATTTGGTACATATACTTAATTTTTCAATCATCTTGTCTGATTAATTGGTTCGAGATTACTCTTATTAGATAGGTTTTCTCCCAGTTAAAGTTTAACAGAAAAATTATATAAAATGTCCAATTTTTAGGATATTTTTCAGCCACGCTATCAACACATTTTATGGGCCTCAACTTTCATTTCTAAAATACTAATATTCTTCCTATAACAGATTTATTAATTTACCTTTTTTTAAATCTATCTCCTCTTTTTTCTTCTTTGCCATGACTATATTTTCTTCATTTCTTCTTTACCATGACTGCATGTACACTACAAAAAAAAAAAATAAGAGATTTACCGGCTAAAGTTATTGCTATTAATATAAAAAATGTTGTCATAGTTTTTGGCAACAATAAAAAAATTACTATTATAAGGCTATAACCATATGTATTTAGCAGCTAAATTTGATAAAACTGTGCTGTCATTAATATAATATATCAATAAATTTTGAATATTATTGTCAAATGAAATTTTTAACAGTTTTAATATATATTATTTTGTTACCAAATTTAACATTTCTTATAGTGTTTCTTTTTCGATTTTATATGTTCTTCTTCGTATTTTCTAATTTCGTATTTATTGGTTTTTGTGGATTTTACAGTGTATTATCACCAATTTGACTTAGATGTGACGGGTATCATGTTATATTATCTCCAACAAAGAAATTAGAGTGTAGAATATATTATACAATGAAAGGGAAATTACAAGTGCAAATGCACATAATATTTTGGCCTAATACATCTGTTATCCTCTATATTCGGCATCAAACGCCAAATGGCACCTCTAACTTCAAGAACGTACAATTTACCCCTTGTACTTGACTAAACCGAGCCAATTTTGCCCCCTGCGTCCGGCTTAACTAGATAAATTGAGAGAGAGTGTCCTTCACGCACTGCCATGTATTCAATTTAAAAAGTTAACCCAATCAGAGCTTGACACGTGGTGCCTTGTTGCAAAAATATTAAAAAAAAAAACCCTTACACAATTTCCTTTAACTCCTTCCTTACTTTTTTCTTTTCTCAAATACACTATCTTCCTCTCTTTGTCTCCCTCCTTTACCATCTCAACTCTAAACAAATGAGGGATTTTGGATAATGATCATTAGCTAAATTGGAAAAGTAATTCCATTATTTAACCTTTTAACACTCAACATCCATTACATAAATTCTCTCTTCATCCCTCAGTCAGTATCACTCCAAGATTTGCCGGAGATTCACCGTTTTCAGGTCACAAAAGAACACCATATTTAATAGTGAGAGCAAGAAATATTCAGAACCCATTTATCATACTAATCCCATCACCAAATTTTCACTTAGTTTCTTCCTCTCCATTAACATATCTTCTCCTCTCTCCATGAAAAAGCCCAAGAAGCCACTGTAAGTTCTTTACACCATCTTCAGCAGTAAAAATCCTCTCTTTCTTCTTCTTCTTAATCCTCATTTCTTTCACTTTTATAGGGATTTCCATTCTCGTTTTCTTACCGTTCAATTTTTTTTGCCCTTTTCTTTCATCTCTCCTTCATCTCAATTCCAATTGCCTTCTAAATCACATTCAAAGCTCTTTTTTGCTTCATTTTTGAACAACTCAATCAATTCACGTGCTTGGCTTTGAGGTCATTACGCTTTCTTGCCACGTCAGTCTACGAGGGGGCAAATTGGATCATTTTAACTAAGTACAAGGGGCAAATTAGATGTTCTTAAAGTTGAATGTGCCATTTAGCATTTGGTACTAAATACAGGGATAACAGATGGATTAGGCCTATATATTTAAAAATAGTAGCGACCAGCGAGTAGTTGGGTTGGTGAGAATATGTACATATATATAAAATGAAAAAGGGGGTGAAAATGGTGACGTCCGCCGGCTATTCCTTTTGATGGATCCCATCCCATTATTCTCTTCACCCTTTCACAAAAATATGCACTTACTCACCTTCTGTTCTTTTTATGTTCAGTTGTCAATTTATTTGTTTTAGATTCTGATATTTTCACTTTCAGTGACCTCATTCTACAGTTTAACTTTTTTCATCCTTGAAATTTAAAACCTTTTGTTCACTTCCTTTTTCACAGTCCACTCATTCTCATTGATGGATGGAATGAAACAATCTAGTTTTAAGAGAAGTAATGATGGATTCTGACACCAGACAAGGTGGGGAACATGCATTAGCTCAGAACAAGTGTTGGGAAACTCCCAAATACTGTATCCCTCTAATTCTCATTTATATTACAACACAATGCATACTCCAAATCTTTTCTACCTACACTTTTAACTACTTATTACTTCTTTGGCATTCTCATCACTTCTCTTCCTCCTTTCAAATGAATATCATTCTTCTTTCTCTTCTCTCTTTTTTTATACACCTATTCGGTAACTGTGAGTTGAAAACTTCACATTAAGAAGATACGAGATTAGTAAATAGTATATAATTGGGAAAGATTCGTAAAACTGTTACTTTAAAATTTTAAAATGAATATGGTGTTAAGTTTATAGGTATATTCATTCATTTAGTTCTCATATACTTAAGTAGAGGCTCCTGGAACCTAACACTTTCTAAATCCATATATGATATGACTATTTTTTGTAGGACGACGTTGGAATAAAAGACCTAAATAGAGAACAATCCAAAGGATTGTGGTAAGAGTAAGAATAAACTAGATATGTTTTAAAGTTGTAGGGTCTAAAGAATGAGATTTAGGCCGAAAATAGATTGGTATGAAATATCATTTTGAAATCAAGTAATCTTTTCATTTCTTTAAGCCAGAATTTGGAATCTTAATAATATTTCATGTGAAGTTGAAGAGATCTCAACTTATCAATTTTATAATCAAACTTCCTAAATTAAAGTTTATTTGAGTGAATGATATACAATAACTTAAAAAGATATCAAGTTCGATACAATATATATTTAATTTAAAAAATGTCATCTTAATAATGTCTAATCATTCTTGAACACATTAAATATTGGATCCATTTAATACCACACAAAATGTCCGATAAATCTTACATTCAGTTTCTCTAAACTTTGAAGTTTCACAGAAGTAATGCAACTTTTACTTATTGCAAAAAAAAAATTAGGTTATAAAGCATCAATTTTTTTTTCTTACAATTCATTATTTTTAAGGGTGTAATATCTTAGGCTAAAAAGCATGATTTTTTTTTTTTTTGATGATTTGTTGTTTTTAAGGGTGTAATATCTTATCTGTTAGGAATTTATTATGTGTCTGATTATAATAAATTTGATGCGTAGGATAAGAAATTGGATATGCAATAAGGATAATATTAGATTTACGTGATTCGGTTAATTTTTCCTACATCTACGGGCAAAAAAGAACACATAATTCATATTGAATTGACAAGTTGATACAATAATAAATAAATCAAATTTTTTACATAATTACTTAACTCTCAAATTTCATGAACCTGATTACACTCACAGCTCACACATATGAATATTCACGGAGCAAAATTTCCAAAAATCTCAATACAAATAAATAAGCAAACAATCCTTACTTATATAGATTTGTAATCATTCTCTTATTCTAATTAGAAAAACCAACCCAAATAGAATTCTTGATATACCTTAACATAATTTTAATGAGACTCGAACCATCAAACTCCTACTCCTAGTTAATAACAAAAGCCTAATGCCATCAGGATGTATAGAAGATGAAAATTATCAAACTTAACAGTAATATCTTGCTCCTTTCATTCCACGTTGATACCACACTCATACTCCACATACATAACCACTATTACTAAGTACAATTTTTTTTTTTTTTTTTAAAAAAAAAGAGTTGATAACAGAAATAAAATCATCAATGAGGATAATTTTATAATTTAACTATTTTATTTTTCTAAATCCATGCTTACATGGAAGCATTCCTATGAAGTAAGTGCCAAATTTCAGATATATTGATTTTTTATGCAACAAAATTAAAGTTTTGTGGTTTTCTAATGAAACACGACTTGAAAAATTTAGGAAAGGTTTGAACAATAATTTAGCCTTCAAATGCCAAAAGTATCATATAATCTTCTCAAGTCGAACATTGCTTTCATCAGTGAATAATTAGTTCTAAATTTACTTAATCAACAAACCTTAATTTTAGTTACGTGATCATTAATTTCTATAATGGATTTGAAGGACTCACATCAATCTCACCTACATTTGAATTGTATATAGCTTAGAACAGAAAAATGTCTAAGGATTGCTGTGGATACATATTTTAAGCAGTTGAGCATGATATTAATTATTAAATTATAATTCAAGGGAATTGAAGAAATTGTGAAACTAGATCATAGTAGTAATTAAGTTTGTTCTTAATTAAGAAAAAAATTAAATGGGTTGCATTGCAGGAATAAACTAATTTCCTTGTTAATTAGAGAGCATTTTGCAACTAAAATTAATATTTAATTCTCATCTTCCTTGTGTAGAGATATAAATAACGATAGACCAACAACTTGCATCTTCAACTAATATGTTTACACTTAACCTAATTAACATGGACCATACCACACCCAAAAACTAATCATAACATTTACAACTCAAAAATGGACGATTAAAGACTAATCATAACACTTAACCTAATTAAAACATCCCTAAGCAGGATCACATATTAATTTATCATAGATTAACTATATATAAAGAGAGAAAAAAAAAAAAAGAAGAAGAAGAAATTACATATAAAAGCAAGACAAAATTAATTAATTAATTAAGAAATAGCAACAAATTAATCTTTATTTTGCAATCCGCAATTAATTAACCATCAATCTTCCCATTAATCTTTAATCACCTCATGACATAAATAGGAGTTAACTAAGAATACATATATAAGAAAAAAGATGAGATAATAATATGTAATATATATAAATAAATATTAAAACATGGATTCTAAAAACAACCGAGTCGAAGCTCCAAATCCAAAACCTCCTTTGAATCTTTGCAGCCAATCTCCAAATCCAAGCTGATAACCTCATGACTTTTTTTCAAAACCTCAATCTCATTGTATTTCTGCCCAAATTGATCCTTTCTGAATTTTTCCACTTCAACTACAGCTCTCATGTTCTTCTTCTTCGTTAAATCTTCATATAAACCAGTTGGTTTTTTGTCTTGGTAAGACGAGGAAGAGATAGACGCCGCCGTGACAGTGGATACGGGGGAGGAGGAGGAGGAGGAGAGGTGGAAGGGATATTGATGAGTGTAATGGCGATGTGGTAACAAAGTAGTGGAAGTAGTAGTAGATGAAGAAGAATTTGAAGAAGAGAAATTAGGGTTAGGGTGAGACTTGGAATTAGAATTAGAAACAGAATTAGGGTTTGGAGATTGATCAAAAACCCATGAAGGTAACTGTATCAACATTGCTCTATCTCTCCTATGAACATTCATATGACCACCCAAAGCTTGAGCAGAGTTGAACTGCCGCTTACAAAAGCTACATGTGTAGTTTCTTTGAGGCCAAATAAACCCACTTGAATTCTCTCTTTCCATGGTTAAGAAAAAAAGATGAAGAAGAAACACAAAGTTTGTATCTTCAAATGTAGCAGAAGAAGATATTAGAAGAAGAAGAAGAGAGGGGAAAACAAAAGGGTTAATTTAATTTTTTTTTTGATTCAGAGAGAAGCTCAAGTCTCAAAGTTTGAAATTAATTTTGAAAGGCAGAAGAACCTGAAAATCCAATCAAGTGTGTAGTACTAGCCTGCAAATGTCTGGTACCATATAAGGATATTGCTTGGCTTAGATAATATAAAAACCTAATTTGTTAGTGTTGTTACTTTTTTTGCTAAATGGAGGAGAGATCAAGTGGATGATATAAGCCCTTGCAGAATTTTTTTAACATTTTAATGTCAAGTAACTTTTCAAGACAAAGGGAACTAAGAGTAGTGTATGTGTCAAATGGTGTATATATATATTTTATACTAAGGATATTTGTCTTTTTCTTGTTGATTGGATCCAATCCTTTGATACATAATAATCAATATAACACATACCAAAGCTGAAAATAGTTAGCCTACCAATAAAGAAAGTGAAGAGATTAATCAAAGTATTAACTAACTCAAAATTGTATTATTAAAGCCTCATTTTTCGCAAAACAAATTCTTAAATATCTGAATTTTATGTGTTTATGTTATTGGCTCCCTTAACTTCAATCTCGTTTTATATTAAACCTCTTAATTTTATAATTAATTAAGATTTGTTAAGCTCTCTTTCAGATACAAATTAATGTGTTTTCACCACAACTAACCAAGAGAGAACTAATAAAAGTCATTTTTAACACATATATCGTGTATATACCATATAAAGATGTGTGATATATAGCAACAAAACAATAAAGTGAACTGAGACTCAGTAGGTCTCAGATATAAATTTAAGGGTTTATTACTTTATTAATAGAACAAAATAAAGTTAAAAAGACTCAATAATACAAACATATATGGTTTTTGTTTTTTTTTTTTTTGTTTTTTTTTGTTTTTTTTTTATGTCTAATAAAGGCTCCAAACTTAAAGTTGAGTGGGTGAATTGATCAAACCTGTAAATTTACTTCAGGAACTTAAAACTACGTTTTGCCTTCTTTATTTATTTAATTTTTATGGAAAATAAATTGCACATTTTATTCACTCAGACTATAAGAAACGAGTTTAATATTACTAGAAAGAGAAAATTCCAAAATATGAGTAACTGGTAATTAATTAGAAAAATAGAATAACTAGCTATAGGGTGGTTGGTCAGCAGTCGGCCTCTAACACATGGCAAAAAAAGGCCACTACCTCTCCAAGCATGGCAAAGCAAAATTATGACATAGGGATGATATGGGTGAAAAATCTAGGATAGCAAACATATATAAATTCTAGATTGAAAAAAATCTCAACTTCTTTTAGTGTCATTAATTTTATTCAATCCTTGTCAATCGTCCAAATTGAGTATGATAAACCCTCAAATTTCAAGATGAAGTTTAGTAGAAAATGAGGGATTGTTATACTAAACCTAATATAATAACATTTCGGATCATGTATTATTATACACCTTACAACCAATTTCAATATGTTATTGTTTCATCAGGTTAGATAATCACTTTTAAGATGTTATTTAATTGCCACTCATCTATAAAGGCCATATTCTATCAAGATCACAAAGGTCTTATAAATCATGAAGTCGAATGCGAAAGGAGTAGCATGGTTGGGATTTTTCAGTTTTTTTTTTCGCCCTTTAACCACACATTTTCATTGAGATCGATGGATAATTTTGTTTGGAGCTTAGTTACAAGCTTCTCGTAAATTCATTACGTCGCTAACTAAGCTACAACTGAAATATTTCAATTTTAGTAGTCTTTCAATGACAAAAAAAAAATTGAAGGCATAATTAAAAAATGAATAGGGTGAATTGTCCAATTGCTGCCATATATAGATTTCCATCCCACTAGCAAGAGGACATTGTTATCATAATACACGGATACCTCCAAACTATGGTTTGATTCGATAGCAGCACTTGCCAAAAAAAAAAAAAAAAAAAAAGTCCCATCTCAATATACATTTGGCAGTGATGAATTGCAATCAATTTAATACGTGAAAGAATACAGCATACCCAACTTTAAAAGGTACATTTAGCAGAATATAATACAACTCAAAGGTTATTTATGAATTAATATTAACAAGCGACCTTAAAGGCTAAGTAAACAAAGCATTCGTCCTAATCAGACCTGGAAGTACTGATATCCAGTTTAATTTATCCAGGTGAAAATGAGTTAAAATAAGCTTCACATGGTTTCAATGCCTAAGACAATCAGACCAGTTAATTTGATCTGCAAATTTGTTTCCCTAGTGTCCGTCCTCATGAATATATCCGATTTCAGCAAAGCAAATGCAGATCCCTTTACATAACACAAGTCAAAGTAGAACAAACTTATTGAGAGACTTTCATGTTACTATATGCAAAAATTTCCACTTTCTGCTATTAGAATATACCTTATATTAACTCAGATAGCACTGAAGCTGCGATGAATTTACAACTGATAAATAAGTTAGTATTCTGGTATAGCACCTAATTAATTTACCTAGATTCTCCTTAAGAATACTTGCTATGCATGATGTAATTGTTCTGGTGCGGGTGCCTACTCTATAACACCAGAAGGCTTTGTGGAGTTTCTAAGTCATGATGAAAAAGTATAGTAGATACATCAGAAGTAATCGTCGAATCCCCCTGCTTTATCTCCATTCCACTTCTCATAATCTGCATAATGCAATAGTAAAAAGAGAAAGATACGAGAAATGATCACAATGCTGCTCCAGTTTGTAGTTGAAGTGACAATTTTAGAATTCATATAAATTTTTATTTATAAAGAAAACAAAAATGTCGTAAGAGGGGATGAGTGAATCACCGAATCAGAGATTACTTCCCTGAAATAATGAATGCAATGACTATTTCCTCAGTTTTAGGGATTTCTTAATTCCACACAGAGTTTACATCAATGAAGTGAAGGCTGACCTGAAATTTCCGTTGCCGAAAGATCCTGAACTACCACCTGGCAACTATCGTCTTTTTTAGGAGATGTACTTGGAGCTGGAAAAGTGAATTCAGAGTCATTGGTTGAGATGTCAGAATTATCGGAAGCAACATCAACCTGCAGCTCATCTGAGGCAATGGGTCCAGAAGTTGAAGTCAAGCTTAACGAGTTGTTCACGACCATTTTCAGCTCAGCAAATTGGTCTGACATGGAATATAACATCCTGAGCAACACTAGATCAAGTTCAGTATTAGTTCAACATGGTTATTATACAAACTATTGACTATGTACTTTTACAGTTACTTAAAGACACCAATTCACCATAGGCAGTAGTTTGTATTAATATATGCATGTTAAAACATGTTAAACTCTAGAATTGACATTCATATAAAAATGGAAATAAGGTATCCTAAGATTGAATTGCTTCCAAGTTTTCAACACTGTTACTACCTGTTCAAAGATTCTTGAAGCTGACATACTCTCTTTTCAGTTTCCCTTAATTTCTTGCTTCTTCTCTCATTTAATTGCTGTGCTTCAGTATATTTCCTTTCAGATATATCAGCTCTTTGTTTCTCTTCCGACAGTAATTCCTGACCATAAAAAATTAAGCCTACCACATATTAGAAGAGCATGGTTCGAATTCTCGAATCATTTATAAATAATTTGAGGATGTTAATTGATATGAGTATTGGCTATAAAGAAAAGAAAAGACTAATTATGTCATACTCCTTACTAGCGTGAAGACTTAAACCTGTTGATAAAACAGATTAAAATTGTGGTTTTGCTTTGGACTTATTTCCCTGATAGCAATTATTTCTTGCTTCTCTATTTTACCACATTGCTCTAAAAGTAAGATTTTTAAGCGTTGAATTCCAAAAATTTGTGACAATTGGCATTTTGTTATTTTCTATACCCTCTACCTCTATTAGGTGCAACAACAAGAAGTATATAGAATTTAAACAGTAGGAAAAGTCACCTAAAGGTGGTTCGTATGAAGAAACTTCTTACAATCTTTTCTGAAGTACTTTCCCCTCAGATACCAAATTAACAGTTGAATTTCTCCTAAAAGGTCATTAGCCTAATTGCAGCTTGACTATCCCACTACCATTTTTGTCTCTCCTTTATTGTAAAAAACCATTTAGCCACAAATTCATTCCTATATCAATTTGTAATACTTGTGACAGTAAAATCTGAATATTAACGACAGGATAAAGCTACATCATCATCACCTTGAGTTTCTCCACTTCTGCATTGAGAGTCTCACGTTTCTTGACATCATCATCGTTAGCCAAGGTTGCTGCAATAGCAGGATTTGCTTCACTTTTTTTAAGTGCCTCCCCACGTTCCTTGAAAAGAACTTCATTTGTTTCATCAATTTGGTTTTGGAGCATTCTCACGGAATGCAGCAATGCTGCTACCTCTCGCTCTTTTTCTTCTGCTATATCAATCT
Source organism: Euphorbia tirucalli (assembly GCA_039660915.1). Lineage (NCBI taxonomy): Eukaryota > Viridiplantae > Streptophyta > Magnoliopsida > Malpighiales > Euphorbiaceae > Euphorbia > Euphorbia tirucalli. Next base: position 12,857,824 of record CM077636.1, on the reverse strand, counting down.
AGAATATATAACCAACATCAGCTCAGGCCAGTTTCATATTTTGGCATAAATTATCATCATGGCATATAATTAAGCAATTGTAGTTTAGTCCTCGGTGATGTCGAGCAAAAAGTACCATCCGCATCATCAATGCAAACCAAGCCATCAAGCTAATAGACAAATGTTGGTCCATGCTTCCCCATACTCATGAAGAAGTAAGAAACCAAAGGTTCATTCATGTCTTGTAATTGAGTAACTCGAAAGCAAATGTTGATTCATGAATGATATATTTTTACCTTCAATTGTTTCTCCAGCTCTAAGTTATATGTGAGTTCCACCACTTGTTTCTCAAGATAATTACTTTTTGCTAGAATGAAATCTCTATCTCCTGCTTCCTGAAGACAAATAAAATATTAGCATGCACAAACTGGGGGAATGAAAAAAAAAAAAAGAAGTTACTTGGAGAAGTTCAAATTCCCCTGGCCATGTATAAATGTAATAGCTACATGTCCGACAATCAATTCAAAATATGACTTAAGTAGTTTGCAATCTAATCAATATGACAACAAAAAGCTTTTAAGTGAACTATTCATCGAAGAAAGCTTCTAAATTAAAATTGAAATAATCTCAGAAGAGGAAGAAGGGAAGGATTGAGCAATTGGTGCTACTTTTTGGCAGGAAATGAGTGAGTGGAAGCAAATATCCTTCCATATCAGTTGAGTCTTCTAGTATCAAAACGTCCCCACTTGGTGGATCGGCAGAAAAAAAAAAAAAAAAAAGGCATTTCTGACGTAAACAGTGTATAAATTGTATGGGTATTTTAGTCCAAAAAGATTAAAACCTGTGTAGATTTTCTTATTTATCTCCATATATGAGCCCTCTTAGAGAAAGATATTTCTCCATTCATCCAGATAATTTTTTTTCTTTCAGCCAAACCGACACTCAACAAGAAAAGCCTAAAGAAGTGGAACTTCCACTACACCAAGTTTAGACAAAACTAAACCAAGTATCCCATTTGTAAGTGATATTTTGAATTTTTCATGAATGAATATTCGCAAGAAGTGACCTAGAAGCTTCCATTTTGCTGCCACCGAGACAGATACAACGTATGAATTTAATAGGTATATAAGCTTGAAATGAACCATGGTCAAAGTCCGGTCCTTTCATATGCATCTCTCAATAATGTAAATAATGAAGTCCCAAAGTGCTGTTGCAGCGATTGAAGATCCCAAGGGAGATTCCAATAAAACATTGGAATCCGACCTACCAATCAACTAATGAGGCTGCCAACAAACACATACGCAAATTAACAGATGGCATCAAATAGTGGTAATGAATACTGAAATTACTGTTATTGTTGCACCATTTTGAGTAACAAAGGTCATATAATTCTGCATATAATTTTCTTTCCCTCAATAGGATAGATCATTCTAAAAATCGCAGGTGCTTAAAACATGAATTTGCGTAATCAGAAAGGGATACTTTGAGCATACTCCAAAGGAAAATACAACATATAATGAGATATAAACCACTAGTAACATCTTAAAAACAAGTATCGGGACATACCATATTTAAGTTTACAAGGCCCCTATCTGCAGTTTCTGAACTATGTTCTGCTTCAACTGAAGCTTCCTTGAGTTTCTTGCGGCTTAAAGCTGCTTGATGGGAGCGCCAATTTGTCTGTATATTTTTCTCCTAGTTTTAGTCCAGGAAAGGAAAAGGAGCTGAATGTGTCATCATAAGGTTAAAGAGAATCAGCTAGGCATTAACCTGGATAATACTTGCTGCCTTGATTTGCTCTCTTAATCTGAATTCATTACGTGCAGCCATTGCCCGTGATCCTGCTTGCAGGACAATAGCAGAGTGCTTGACTGCATTAAATGATCTTGTGGACAATTGTCTTCGCAAGTGCTTCTGAATTTTGACTGCAGCTGCCTCCTTTCTCATCACCTTGTACACCGTACGAGCAATTTTTCCTGGATGTTAACAGTAATAGTAATAATCATGAACATAATGAAATGTTAAGGCACCAGAATAATATGCATGCATGAAATAAAGGCAAATTACGACAAACCCAGGAGCAAGACCAAATTCATTCAACATGTATCGGCCATTTTCAGCTTCACATCAACATATACAAGTATGTTCACAAGAAAAAGCCTTCACATTTGCCGCCAGACTTACCTCTCCATCGAGACTGTATTTGAATAGATTCCTGCTGCATCCGAGTATATTTTTTACGAGTAGTAAAAGCTCTCATCTCCTTCTGGATAGTTGTGGCTGAGCAGCGAACTAATCTTGATCTATGTGCATCTAACTCAGCCATTGCACTAGCTCTTAGAAAAATCTTAGTTTGCCCCAACTACAAGGTAGGATATAGAAAACATAAGATAATACATGAGAGTCAAAAGCATGCATGTTTTCCAAGTATTTGAATCTTCCTTTTCAATATTATTATGAAAACACAAATAGAGTTATTGAAGGAGAAGAAAAGATGGGTACAAAACGAAGATCAAGCAGTCTCCGTTTATGATGACAAATATAGGTAACTCTAGAAACTAATTTCAGGGGTAAGGCACATTTTACACTTCTCAATGAATAAAAACAAAAGGAGTACTTTTTATACCTTATATCCTGTAATCTTCATCTTTTCCAAAATATGATTGCATGCTACCTTCTCTTCGTAGCTGGTAATATATTTAGTGATTTGAGGAGTGCAAATCAACAAGTTCAGCGGAATGTTGTAGTTGATCATGTGAAAGAAATTGAAATTTGTTTATATTCGTTATAATGCACAATGTATTACTTACTTTTCCCTCCAAACCTCTGGTGCAAGAATTCCATATCTTTGTAGAAACTCGGTGAAAGTCCTATAAGCAGGGAATCCAGCACACTTGATCTTGATTGCCTCTAAAACTCCCTACAGTAATAACAAATCAGTAGAGTGGAAATAGAAAATTTACTCAAAGGAAACGAAGGTTAAACAAACTCCAAAATTTGCTTACACCAGAGCGCAGTTGCTGCATGACATTAATGCTTTCAAACAGAACAGGTTCTCGTGAACTGTTTGGCTTCACACATCTAATGTAATGGGGCTCTGTAGAATTTAGTATTTCCATCAACTGGTTCAGTTGTTGCTGCACAAATCAGGTTGTGATATCAGGTTATCTGTTTTGTCAGAGTTGTGAAATCCAATTCTCAATGCAGCCTGAAATTGGCTACTTCCTTATGCTAATCCGTATGTGGTTAAAGTTTCCATTGAGGTAGTTAAAGAGATGATACCTTAAAACGGGTGCCAATAGAAGAAAACTTTGATGATTTTGCAGAATCCTCGAGAGAAGGAAAAAGTCCTGCCACAAAAAAGCATTTGGAAGCACTCAACAAATCCTGATGTTCAGGGACAACATAGTCTTTGTTTTTGTCCAAAAATTGATCAGACTGATATTGAACCTGTGATTCATGGAATAAATATATTTAAATGCATAGGTAAAGAGGTGTATGAATAATAGATAACACAACCATACAGGAATAACAGCTAACCTCTCCCGCATAATGAACAATAGTAAAATCTGACCGAGTCAGTTTTGGCTTGATCAACCGCTTGTGATCTTTGAAAGTTTGATAAAGCTTATTTGAGAAAGTTTCATGAGTTGATTTTGGGAACATACTGCAGCCAGAAAGTACATACATGATCAGTCAACAAAACTCACCAGATCTTTAAAGAAGAAAAAATTTAGATAATGCCCAAGACAATGTATAACCCTAAAAACAAAATTCTCAAATATCAGAGCCTGAGTGCAAAGAATTCAGCATACCATGCTTCATCAAGCAGAGCGATGACCCCACCAGGTTTCTGCAAATGCAGAATGAAGAGGAGTTACATGAATATATATCAACTCAGCAGATGATCCAGCGAAATTTAATTACCATCCAAATGTTGCAGCAACAAAATACAAAAAGACTGATGTGGGGGATTAATCTTTTCAAAAAATAAACAACTTATACATCCAAAATTAGAAAAATGTAGATGGTAAGTACAGAAAAATATACTCTTTCCGTCCCAGAAAGATTGTCCACTTAAACAAAACATAGTTACAATGGTTTAAGGATAATTTTTTGCACGTTCCTTTCCCTATTTAATCCTACCTATATTTGATATTATTGGTCTTTATAGTTCCAAGTGGTAATATATTTCTTATTAATTATGTGAATAGTGATACCAATGTACATTAAATAGGGGAATATTGAGAAACTAAAATTTAACTATAGTTTAAAAATAGAAATTGGACTATAATTTGGGACAGACCAAAATGGAAACATGGACTATCTTTTTGGAACAAAAGGAGTAATAAGAAACTGTACGTGGAAATCAATACACAAGTTGACAACATCATATATATGTAACCTACTAAGGGGCAGTCAAAGAACCATTTACTCCAAAAGCTTAAGTTGATAGGTAATGTTAAAAGAATAGTTTTTATTATCTATAGCACACCCCTATATGTGAATGCCACTTGCATTTGAAGCATGTGCATATATACTCAACCTTGTGCTGCAATTTAGTTAATAAATGGGTTCGTCAAGGTTGGAACGCTAAATATCTTTAATCTAAGAGAATTCGATACCTATTCAAAGAACCATTACAAAAATTTAAGTTTATCAGTTTACAAGTTCAAGTAAGAACTAAGAGGACAAAAGGATGCAGTTATTAACCTTCTCAATAAGGTCTAAAACATCTTGATTATCAACAAATTCAACATAGCTCCAATCAATTCCCTCTTTCACGTACTCTTTTTGATCCATCTTGAAGACATGCTGAAAGGAACCACATAGCATGGAAATTATACAACAAAATATCGACATTTACGAAGTATTCAAACACAATTGATCTCATACCTGGTTGAAATGTTGTTGCAGCTTTTCGTTTGTATAATTAATGCAGAACTGTTCAAAACTGTCCAGGATGTAATCAAGTTAGAACATCATTCTAGCGATAAGAGAAACAAATTTAGAAGTTTGATTCTATTATTATCAAAATTTATTTACACTTAACTCTATTAGGATTGATATTGAAACATTTATATTTAAAACTAAGGTATCCGATTCCGCTTTATTATAATATTCAATTCTGTTAGTTATTTAAAATATTTGGTAGCATATTGTTGACTACAGTGCACTATTATGCTGCTGCTGCTGCTGCTACGACTATTCACTATTATTATTATTATTATTATTATTATTATTATTATTATTATTATTATTATTCAGTTTAATAAATCTAGAATGATAGTTTGATTTTATTATAAGCATTACCTGTTACTTTTAAAGCTTTCAAAGCCATAGATGTCAAGGACTCCAATCAAACATTCTGAGTTAGGATCTTGCCCAATGGAAACATTAATTTTATCAACCAACCTGAAAAAAATAAAATTGGATTCAATTTTTATAACTATAATGAAACAATACAAAATCACAGGGTGGAATTATAGATGGTAGCACCTTACCAATTAAACAACCTAGAATATATTGTCTTGGCTAAACCATCTCTGCTAATTGCGGCATTTTGAGTATCAAGACTTCTCTTGATAACTTCTTCCGGAGTGATCATTACACGCTTACAAAGTGCATCTTCCAATAAATGAGGGTCACACCTGAAGCAAGTACAAGGCTTTTATATTCCACAGTTGATATAAAAATTGGATTATACACCTAGGGAACATCAAGAGATAAGACTCAAGTCATACATGAGAAGTTCTGCTGTCGTTTGAAGATGAAATTTGGATTGATCATCTTTTATGACTGATGAATCAATATCCTCACCCTTTGCAAAACAAATGTTTCCAAGATGAAGAATTGCAGCCACCACTCTGAAAATAGCTTCCTGAGAATGAGAGAGATAGAATTGATTGTAGATCTTACTGCATTTAAATGCTTGGAATTTTTTTCCTCATTTTTTCGTTTAGGACAAGTTCAAATCCTAACTTTTCAATAAAATAATGCACACAGCTTTTAAACATAAGCCTATCCGAACACATATATCAGTCTGACATTGAAATTTCTAATGTTATAAAAGAAGAGTAATAGTGGCACATTCTATGCATGATAAACCTAACAATCATGGTCCATGGCAGAAGGACTGACCTGTTCTTTCTCACTCATTCCAATGATGTCCATAGCTCTCCTAGTGACTCGGTAATCCTGAGCATCATCAATATCAGCCAGCTCATAGCAATTGGATTGATTGAGATAATGAAATGATTTAGGATTTCCCAGTTTATACTTCTCAATTTCCTGATAATACTTAAAATACATTAGCTGGAGTTCTTAACAAAGAATATAAAGTAAAAAAGTGGTGTCAAGGTAGGCTAATTCACCTCTTGTGGTGCAGCGCACAAAAGGTAAAAGCAGTGATAGTTGCGTTCAGAATCTGAAATTTGACAAACTCGAGATCTCTCAAGAAGATAAGTTCTGATGGCTGCCCCTGATATTCTTCCACGCAGATCAAATTGAATTTCAACAAACTTCCCGAAACGGCTGGACCAGCATAGTCAAGAGATCACAACTAGTTATAGATTGCCAACTATTAATGAGAAAAAGAATTCAAAATAAATCATTGCCTCTTGCCAGTAGTAAAAGTTTATTACAATATGTGAGAAAAATCTGTAAGAAATTTCTTATCGAGATTAATTTCTCTAGTAACATTCTTGCAACTTAGCTCACAGCCTTTTGTTTTCTTTTCAGCTACTTTTTTAACTGCCCCCTTGACAAATTCAGCATGATGTTTGAAAAGATCTTTTTCTGTTTTATGGCAATGCTATTTAAAATTATTGTCAAACAAAAACATGCACGCCAACTGAGACACAAAAGAAATATCTCAAGAGACAAGTAAGGAAATAAATTGCAGAGGAATTTATTTTCTCACCTGGAATTGTTATTTCTAACAGTCTTTGCATTGCCAAATGCTTCAAGAACTGGATTTGACTGCAAAGCATTAGTTAGTGTAAAAGCTCTTCGACCTTTGACAAAGTTCAAATGCAAGTAATATAACTCATGAAAAGAGAGTAAAATCTTGCTTCCACTTCAAAATTATGCAAAAGTGAAGGGGTATTGGACTCTGGATCTTGAAAATAGGTTTTGGAAGAGATTCTGCACTGCATATCATATATCATTTTCTGAAATTTAAAGCTGGGAGGTTGATCGAAGTTATAGCATTGTTCTACTCACTTTAGCACGTGCTTTCATATAGCTCATATTATATGAGGACTCAAAACTATCTCATCATTGAAGAGCAACGTGACACCCAAACTACATTATACAGTTTGCTAAATCCACCAACCATGTCTAAGATATTATCCCTAATAACATGCTTCTCATGTTTGTTCAAGGTGGAGCCGGGATGGCTTACATAATTCCAAATGCGCCTTCCAGTCCCTTGAATTCTTCTCATTCTCTGCATTATCACCAGACTTACCTAATGCTCATATCTACCCCAGATAATGCACTAACAAACCTGGTAAACTGAAGCCCATTAAACTTGAAAAATTAGAGCACCCAAAATTCATGGTCAACTGACTCTATTCAACCGTTTATTTTTTCCCATTCTGAATTATATAAGAAGTTTCTAATTTTTTAAAAAATAGGGGCTTTTGGAGACCAGCATTGTAAAAGTCTACATTTCTGAATCATGATCGGTAAAAAGTGCACAACATTATTTTTCCTAATGTCATGGATTCTAACACCTATAATGAGTAGCTCTGTGTATGGATACAGCGAACATAATTAAATGGGTCACGTCTTTGAAATTTGATTATGTTTCGTACACCTAACTCTACAGTTTTATGACTACATAACCTCCCTGTGTTGGGAAATGTCAAGCCAAGAACTCAGAGATGTGAATCTATTACTCATTGCTTTGACTGATGTACAGAAAAAGCTATTCATATTTCCTTAAGCTGTAAAACATGTTGAGGAATCAGAAACTGTAAACCACATACTTCTAGAACTCGTTCTTCAACTGTCCATCCTTCAGCAACATTATGGCCACCCAGATGTGCAAGGTATCGCATAAGCATTTTAGTTGTTTCAGTTTTACCAGCCCCACTTTCACCACTGACTAGAATCGAGTTGCTTTGACGATCATTAATCATTCTCCTGGTTCAAAGGAAATGCATGCAATTTAGCAGTTTGTCCATACAACCTGTAGAAAAACAAAAAATCTGCAACTACAACAAATATCGATCACCTGTATGCAACATCAGCAATTGCAAAAACATGAGGACTTAGTTCCCCTATTTGTGCTCCCTTGTATCGTTCCATCATATCAACATCATACAAATGTGGAAGCTTTTGGAATGGGTTGACAGCAATAAGAATGTTTCCAGTATAAGTCTGCCCAGATGTGAAAATATTATAACAGTGCCGCCCATAGCTGCATTAATTAATTGTTTTATCTCACTATGGGAACATCAATAAACTCAAAACTCAAGGTGAGCTCAAACTTACATATATTTCACTGATTGCGTATCTGGTTGCCAGATTGTGTAGAACTGCTGGCTCATGTAAATATTGCAACTTAGTCATGTCATCAACCCCATCAGCAGGAGCTTCCTCATCTTTTGGATATATTCTTGACAAACTGGCAACAATCTGTTTGATATAAAAGAAAATAGCATTAACATGACGGACATGAACAACGTACACAAAAGACTACAGATAAGATATGGCATTAGTCCACTCACGGTTTTTCCATTAATGGTTTCAATCTCAGCATCTTCTCCTTTAATGTTCAACACAATTCCTTCCAACCATGCTACTTCAGGATCTCCAACCCAAATATGGGAACCAACATCAACTTGCAGTGGTTTCATTAGCTGAAAATTATAATACCGTTAGCTTCTTAGACTGCATAAAGAGATTTTTGTGCATAAAATTGCTCCTTGTTCTACTTTCTCCTATCCAAACAACTCTTTTTGTCCTAGTTGACAACAGAAACTATCATTTTTATTATTTGTATCAACTTACAGCAAATAAATGTAGCGTCAGAATCTCATTAACTTTAACTATCTTCTGGTCCATAAGTTTACAACAGCGCATATCATTGCTATTCCATTGTCACATTATCAAATTTAAACTCGCATACTTTCTATTCAATACTTGAAGAGCCCTTCTAATTGGTAGCAAATTTTTTCCTCGTTATAATCTGATACATAAAGTTCTCTCATCTCCCCTAGCACAAGTTCTAATCTATAACATAATTATTAACCGCAAAATGCGTGAAACAGACCCTAAATTCTACGAAAAAGAAACCATTATTAAGGAATATATCATCAAATTGAAATTTATTTACCAATCTAATTCTTAGAAAACCATGCAATTCAAATGGTATCAACAAAGCAAAGCAAGGAGTTGGAGAGGAAGACGTGCAATGCAGCCCCGTAACGCAGGAAGCTTGGATTTCCAAAAATCAATCCCAAAAAACCACAACGAATTTTCAGCTGGAAAAAATGTAATCGTAAGGAAAGAGAAAAAGAAAGAGGAAGAAGACTTGCATGATTGTGGAGCTGACATGGTTTGAACAACCTCCTTCCATTTCGCCATCTTGTGGTGTATTTCACTGATCATTTTTGGCGGTTCAGGAAATCTTAATTTTTCTCTCAACATTCCGTTACTAACTATACTTTCCCATTTTATAATGAAAAATTATTCTACTATTTTAATTTTTACCTGTATTTTATTAATCATTTTTTATCTTATTAATCATGGATCTTTACAGGGTTGTCAACAAGGACGCGAGGTCTGTTTTCACTAGAGGTCTATCTGAACAAGGATAGAATTCTCCGTTTAGAATCCCCGCGGGATAGAAAAGGGAAAAATTTTGTCCCCGTTAGATGGAATTAATTCCCCCGTCCAGTGTCCCTGTTTAGTATCCCTATTTATTTATTTTAGTATATATATATATATATATATATATATATATATATATAATTAAATTTTATAATAATAAAACTAAAACTAGGGATTGTTTTACATCCCTCTTTCATTTTTAAAGTTTCTAACAATCAATCATACGTGTTTAACTGTTGCTGCTGATACTAAATATATGTAATTATGTGCTTATTTGCAGAACTTCTACTTAGGTACAAAACTTAAAATTTAGCCTTTGCACTTGATATATTAATTTAGAAACCTCTAATTCAATTTATATATATTGGACTCTTATACTCTATTTTGAAATAATAATATTAGTAGTGGTAATATTTTAATTAAATATCACTTTCTTACAAGAAAAATTATGTGATTTATTTGATGATATCCAAACTGTAATTTTGATTCTGTTTTAAACTATTTGAGATGTAATATGTTTTGTTTAATATATTTTTTTAACTTATTTTTGTATGAAATTGAATTTTATTTAAAATTAAAAAAAAATCTTAACAGGAACGGGAATCCATAGACCTGTTCATGGACTGGGCTATGCTAGGATTGGGCTGGACCTAACGGGCTGTTATCTAAAAATGTTAGGTCCAAACCCAGCCCAATACGTCTAAAATTTTTTCTGTCTCGGACTGAGCTGGCTGGACTCGGATTGAGCTTGGTCTTACACAATAATACAGCAATGCTTGTTTACATTCTCAATTTGGGTGGATTTATGAACAGGGTTATTTATTTATATTTTTTTAACAACCCTTTTCTTGTTTGTCTTATTCTCTGCATCTTCTGGTTTTATTTGATCACTGCTGGCATTATAGAATTGGTCCAAATTTTGAATGGAACTTTGTTTCTTGCTGCAAGGCATTATCCTGAATGGGATGAGGATCATCCAAGTCCTTTTGTGGGGCATTCAGCCGGAGCACAGGTTGTTAGATTGCTGCAGCAAATGCTTAACATAGCATTAAAAAAAAATCATACATATTTTAACTTTTTATAATATTATTATTTTAATTATATATTTTATTAATTATTATTACATATAAAATTATTTTTTTAATTTTTTTATTAATATACGGGCCAGGCTCTGGCTAACCCACCATATTAATAAACAATCCAAACGTAATCTTATTTTTTACGGGCTTTTACTGGCTCGGGCTTGGGCGGGCCAAATATCATATTTTGGCTGCCCAAACCCGGCCCTTGGAGCTTAGGTATGGGCGGCCCCTTAAGCCCATGAGCAGGTCTACCTACGGGGAGCCCGTTCTCCGACGAGGCCGGAAATGGGGATGAAAATCGTCCTCGCTTAGTAAATAGGGACCGGATAAGGATCCCTGTCTAGCCGGGGAACGGGGATGGGATTAACAATCCCCGGCCCGCCCCTATTTACATCCCTAGATCTTTAACCAGTTGAAATTTTAAATAAATAAAAAAAAAAAAAAAAGAAAGGAAATGCAACTTTAGGAAGCTAAGATTAATTTATTTGGATGGAAGGCTAAGATTTAATTTCAATACCCTCATTATACCCATAAAATGTAAGTTGCACAGTAGATAATTGGATACTTTAGTATAATCAACAATTTCATTATGTTTGAACATATCATATATTATTGTATAATGTAAATACTGGACTATACATACAAAACAACATAAAAGGTTTTAAGTAAATCCCAAATTCTTAAATATATGAATTTTAATTGATTTATATATATATATATATTTTTTTTTTTACAAAAAAGTTTACGGGGAAGGAATGGTATCTCATCTCCAGTCGAGAACCGACAAAAGTTTCAAAGGCACAGAAGATTTACATATGACTATGAATATAATTTCCAACAATGACAATGGAATTCAAAATCCCAAGCATTTAAATTCGTATTTAAAAGAAAGTGCTGGAATTACATCATGCTTTGGTAATTTCGTTAGTCAAATTGTCCTCCCCTGTTTTTTCTTTGTTCCTTTTTATTTTTAGTAGTGCCCTATACGATTGATGTGAATTTGTTTTCAACTGTAATTTCTCTAACTTGGATCTTGATTTCTTCTATGATTGATTTTTTTTTTTTTTTTCTGGCAGAAATCAATTTGATCACCAAGGATGAGTTGCCAGAGTGTTTGGATCCAGAAATCTTATAAAGTAACTGTAGAATGCACAGAATAAAGTAACGCGATATTGCCTTTTCTTATAACTTTTATTTTCACATATCACATGTGAAATTTGATTTTTCTTATTCTATCAGATTCATCATCTGCTAAGAATCAAATAAAAGTTAGCTGTAAATAAATAGATAACATCTCGAGAAGAAATTTCTTCATTGATAAGTCTCCAAACGTTTTTTTGGATGCAGATTGCAAAGAATTTTGTGAAATAAAAAAGTTTTTTGTTTTCTATGTTTGTACACTTTTTCATTCCAATTTTCACCTCTATATATAATATAACGAGCGCAACAGCTGAACGTACAGAAAAACTTCTGAACTTCTAAATTAATCTTTTTCACGTAAATGGATAACTACACAATTGAAGAAAGAACACAGAATTACATAATTCAAAAAATTTATTAATCTTAAAAAAGTAATTCAACTTATCTATTCCTTCGTGCAGCTTTTACTTTCATAGCAGTAACACAACTGCAATTCTTTTAGTTTTGTTTTACCGTAAAAACAAAGTAATCATATCCATTCACACAAGATGTCAAAAAAATGAATAAAAAAGCAAAAAAAAAAAAAAAATTAACAGCAATAGCTTCAGCCCCATGACTCTCCACACAACATATGGCTGGTAGAAGGCTAAGGTTAAGGGGGCACATTGAAACAAATATGAAGTGAATAAAGTTTTATTGGACAAATTCTATACAATCCATCATTTTCGTCTGTCAATTTACTCTATTTCAAGTGAGCAGATATACACATTACACTTCATAAACTGCTACATCAACTGAAATGGTTGGAGTTGGACCATTATCCTTGTCAATCTATACACTGACCTACGCCAATTTCTATAAGCAAAGAACACAATTCCTATAACTTCCCATGAACTGGGCAACTATTTACTTATTTAGGTAACAAGAACTTCAGCAATCACAAGATGTCTACAACCGGATGGTACACATAACTGCAGTGTTGAAATCCAGAGGCATATTCAATGGCGGCTTTGTAATGAGTGATCTCCATGTCTTCTTCCTAGGATGATAAATTTGAATCAGAAGTGTTCCAGCCCTCTTCTGCTGTCTCAACCTTCGAGTTTCTGTTGAATCCCCTCCTTTCAGAAGAGTCATTACATGCAGTTCCCCATCCAACACCACAAAACCACATGATGAGTTGGAAGGAGCTTTTTTCGGTACAGTAGACTCTTTCTCCCAGGAGTTTGAGACCATGTCATATCTGAAGTTCCAGAAAAGGTCATCAACCAACCATATTCACTATAGCATAATTTTTTTCTTGCTTTGGTTACAGTTAAACATTGCTCATAAATGTCTCAAAAATATCAAAAAGAAACAAACAGGAGCATGTAAATAGCAAGTAACAAAACAAGAATCAACATAAGCAGCATAAAATTGAAAGTAGCAGCCTATAAGATTTAACAAATGTACAATGAAACACAGATAACACCAAACTTGAAAAGAAAACAGACTTGAAAAAATTTAAGGTCTCGTAACATTATTGAGTAGTTTCTGGTCATTCTAAAATCCTATAAAACTATTTTTAGTTTTTTACAAGATATTAGTTGCTAGTCCAATATTCTACAAATTGTAAGGGCAGGGATATTTGGACAAATATTACACTGCCAGAATGAACTGGTGTTATAGCCCAAAGACTGTGAAAAGGAACCTAACTTTCTACTCTGCAATTTCCATTACTTTACAACCTAACTGTGGAGAAGTAACTGCTGCAAGGCACTCTATGGAATACACCAAAAGCCGAAAGCAAAACAGACCACACCCACAACCCCAAAACACACAAACCCTGATTAATTACAAATACTTAATTAATTAGTAGCTTATAACAACTGGATTCTGTGTCTTGAGCAACGTATCAATTTACTCTGTTTTGTAATTAAATTCTAGGATCTAAGTTGGATTTGAGCATGTAACCTCTATCCCGAAGTCTACTTCAATTATCAGTTAAAAAAATAGTTGGAGACATTTTGCAAGTAAAGTTTCCTTTATGTTAGGTATGCTGCCCAAGGTGTATGATATCAAAAAATTCAACACTAGGCATCAATAGCACCTTCAGTATGATGCCAATTGTTTAAAAACTTCACAACTTCAGCTTTCCAGATAAATTAAGATCACGCTTCAAATTATCAAACCGTAGCAACTGAAAAACCTCTAATTGGACACACCCAAAAATTATGGACTACTGAAGACATATGAAGGAAGGTCAAGGGCATATTGCCACCAAGAAAGATAATAACTGAACACTAATTCATAACTATAAAACAAGACCTCATTCCTAACAAATTATGTATTACTGAATATATTTCAAGAAAGGTTAATGTTTATCTTGCCACCAAGAACGATACAAACTCCTAAATAAATTAACCAAAAAATAAATTTCAACCACCCCTATTCCAACACGATGAACAAAGACATTATTTCTGTCTACAAACACAGAGACTGGAGAATCATATCTAACAGTTAATAACAATAACAAAAGGATTCCCCCACAACATATCCTCTTTGCTGTGGCTAGCCAAAAGGCACAAGAAAAAAGCAATATTAAGTTAAGCTGCAGTGTGTGATTTATAGATGGCACATCAAATCCGTAGGGGGGAGAGAAAAGTGGGGAGCCCACTTCGAAGTATGTAGCCAGAAACAATGCATAAACAACATGCACCAATATTTAACATCCACATGAAAGATGATCCCCCTGAAGATCATGCCAACAATTCTAAATGTAACTCCTGCATACAAACTTGTAAATCTCAACTTCAAATACAGCTTTTCAGTTCTAACCTACTATTGCCAAAAGGACAAGGAAACTCATTTAGTAGAGAAAATAAGCTTATTTAATATTTCACATATGTGGAACCAGAAGAAAATCAGAGAGCTTGAGTAGAAAATATTGGTCTGCACATACATAAAGGGCCATGGGCTACAGCTTGGAACCAAAATTTAGTTGTATAAGGACAGATGGGAGGGATGACAAACTTAGAGACCAGATGTGGTTCTGAAAATTTACACTATGCAGAAATCGCATAGTGGAAGAGAATGCAGATATCAATGATTACAGTTGAGGGTCATAAAAAACAAATACCAATCAACTATTGTACAGGAAAAGAAGAAACTGTCTTGCAGAACAATGAATAGCTTCAGCAGGCATGGGAAATTGTCTCACAAGAATGGCCAACAGTTCAAAAAGTGACCTATATAAACTAAATCCTACTGTAATCACTAACAAAATAACTTCAGAAGAGCAACTATACCCTCAATAAAGGAAAGTTTAAGATTCAAACCATTCTTGAAGCAGAGCTTCAATCCTACTATAGGTCATTCTCGATTCACACAATTCGTTAGGCTATGTCAGAGGCATCCACTCTAGATCATCCCGTGTAAATTTCTTCACTATAGTGTAACAAAAGGGATGTAACAAGAACGAGCATAATCAAGCAAGAGCTCAATAAGCACCAGAACTGAGAGAATTACTTCCAGATGAAGGATAATCAACAAGTTCAATTACAGGAAAAGTGAAAACTAACAAAAAGGAAAAAAACATAAACCAGTTGGATGCAATATATAATTAAAGATATGCTCAAGAAGACTAAACACCAAAGCACCCCTTACAATGTAGCAATGAATTTGACATTTTAAATGCTAATATCATATTTCATCATATGCATTGTCTGTTTAAGTTAAATTGAACAATCGCTCATAGCACACAATTTCAACAAGTAATTTGAAATGAATGATGTAGAGCCCACAGGACAAAATCAGTGAAATGAGAAGCAGACAGTTCCATCTTGAACGAAAAGGCATTAAATCAATGAAAGACTAACAGAAAAACAATCAAGACTGAGTAACTCACCTGAATATGTCATTATTATCAAGCATGAAAATACCAGGCCTGTGCCAATCAAAATCCTCCACAACCACAATCTTCCCTAGCCTAGTCCTCTCGCCTTCCTGCCACATATCACCAACTTGCCTCCACTTTCCAACCCCGTTCTTCTTCACATCCATGACCACAGCATCCCTGTAGTATTCATCAACAGGAAACACTCCAGATATAATCCTAGACTCCCCGTACCCTCCCATAACCCAAAACTCCCTCTCCTCCCCATTCCCAAGCAAAATTCCCACAGAACCTGCTCTATACCTCGGTAACCCGTCCATTGCCACCCACTCATCTCTCCCTACATCATACCTCTCCACCGAACTCATCCTACTCCCCGCTGCACCAAATAACGTGTGTCTCGAACCACCACCAGCCACAATTATCTGCCCCAAATGCGGAATTGCAGCGCAAGCAAAGGAACCGCGAGGGGAGAGCATGGGCGACAGTTGATCCCAGGAGGAATCGACAAAATTGAAACGGAAGGCGGAGGAAGAAGGAGAAGGGCGATCAATAGGGAAAGAGCGGGTATCGAATAGAGAGCCACCAAGGACATAAAGATTGGGGCCAAGAGAAATGGAGGTAAAATTACAAAGACCATACACATGAGGATTACAGGGCATAGGCGGGAGCGCCCGCCAAGCGAGATTCTGAGGATCAAATAGGTAAGGAGAGGAAATAGAGGGATCTTGAGGGAATATACATAGGAGATGACTGAGATGGAATAGGTGATGGCGGATTGAAATTAGGGTTTTGGAAGAGAGGAAAACGTACCATGCCTTGGAGGTAGTTTTGATACGGGATTGATGAGAATACGGGACGAAGGAGAGTATCAGTGCTGCCATGTCGTTTGGTAGGCCAGGAATCAGAGTCGCAGACTCGTAGGTTGGAATTGAAGACGAAGACGAAGACGAAGACGAAGACGAGCAAGGAAATGGAGCCATTTCAAAATCTTCAAATTCAAACAAAAATCAGAATGAATCAAATCCAATTTATCAATATAATAAATCTTTACATTCTGCACATACAATCTGTACAGCATCGAGCGCTCAAAGCTCTGAAATACTTGACCGATTCAACCGATAAACGCCAAGGCTGTATCTTTTTCCCCTATCTCTCCTTAAATGGAAGAGCAATTGAATTGTATGCATGTAAAAAGGGGCATATGTTCCTCTCATGAAAATCAAAATGAGCAGTAGTCTACTTCTTCCTCCATGGAGATATGAAATGGTTTCTGTTGCTTATCTAGCAAGCTTTAGTGCACTTTCCTAGTATTTGGGAAAGTAATGCCTTTTGTCTTTTCTTCTTTTTTCTTCCTTTTTCTGTTTTTGGAAACAATTGAAACCTTGCGGATAAAGAATAATAAAACAAATACGATGCTCAAAAATAAAAAATTGCAGCTACGAGGATGACATTGGCGTCCGGTATAGTTGGGTCAAATCCGAAAATGTAGAAATTTTTAAAATTGAATTAGAGAGATAAATTTTTAGAATTACCAAAAATTTCGGTCCAGTCAAATTTAGGTAATTAAATATTTAGTTTCGGTCCTATTCAGTTATAGAGTATGGGGATTTAGTCCGGTCCAATTCAAATACATAAAATAAATAGTAAAAACAAAAAAACACCGATAATTTCTTACACAATTTCAACTAAGAAATACAAATTCTAATAATGTCTAAAAAATATTAGAAATTAAATTAGCTTAGTGGTTAGAAATATTATAAACATAGATCATAAAATTTCTAAAATTAAATAATCTTTTTATATATGAAATATGAATTTAATACTAATAAATTCTCGGTTTTATCAATTCGGTTCTCGATCTAGTCTAATTTAGTTTGGTCTTAGATAAATTACAGTTCAGTCTAATCCAGTTCTTTAAAAAAAAGAGGTCAACAGTTCGGTCTAATTCTGGATCTTTTTTTTCCATATATTTAGTCCAGTCCAGTATATCCGATTCTCATGTCCAGTCCTAAATAACATTGTAAATATGTCGATGCTCAATAAATGAGTACAACATGAAAAGTTTATGTAACTTAATACTTCCTTCATCCTAAAAATATAGCAAAAATTCTTATGAAATAGATACAATATGGAAAATTTAAGAATATTTATGGAATATGACATTCCTTAAAAATATATTAGCAAAAAGGGATGTTTCACGTCCTTTTACATAGAAACTAGCTTTTTACGCGCTGCACATTGCGTGGTGTTTTTTTTTTTTTGGTAGTTTAATTAATTTGAACTTTTTTTATTTTTGAATTGGCTATTTGCCATTATTTTGTAGAAGATGTAATTTTTGTAGTAATTGATTGATTGATTGTAGTTAACAGAATTAAAATGCTAAATAAACTACACAAATAAATAGTAAAATGGGCATAACTTGATATTATTATGGGATACAAATTTTAACAAAAATGTATCATTTGCATAATAGTTAAACTTTTTAAATTGATTTACTATTATATCTTAATATAATTGTAACTTTAATTCTATCATTTCTACATCTATTAAATAAAATGGACATGTGACTGAGTATTCATTGTCATTTATAATATAAATTATATATATTTTTTTGTTTCATAGTATTCTAGATAGTTTATTTTGTATAGTTTTGTTTTCCTTATGTTTGGTTTGCATCTTGGTTAATCATGTCTCTTAAATTTATCCTGCAACATCGGAGTATTGTTTTATCTCTAGCTTTTACAACCATTGAATGTATAAGAAGTCTCTTTGTATCTCTAGTTTTAAAGTAACGCTTCTGCATAATTGTAGATGGATTGCATTGTTGTAGTTGTTGTGCTTTGTTTCAAAAGTTGTATCCAGTTTCTTTTATTTCTCTATTAAAAAAACATGTGTATCACGGGGAACAACATTGCTTTTATATTTTCAATGTGTATGAGATTTTGTAAGAATTTTACTCTACTATAATCTTTTGTGTTTATTTTGTTTGCAAGAGTTCAAATACAAATTTGTTGTAGAACTTCTTTAGCATGACATACCTTGTAAAATTGGTTGCAGTTGTATGAAATATTATTATTAAAGTTATATTTTTTTAATAACGTCTTGGTTTTAGCCTATCTTACGCCTATTGTGTAATGTAGAGAATCAATCCATTAATGGTTTTGATCTTTTTTTTATATAAAAACAATTAATTACCGTTATTCAAAATTTTTTAATTGTGTAGATAATAGTTCTTATTTTTTCTATTCTTTTTGTCCCTTTATTCAATTCAAAAATGTTGTTTCCTCCACCATATCCATTAACCGTCTATCTGTCACTTATCTGTAAAATTACAATCCAGTCTTTTTTTTACAAAAAAGAAAACAGAAAAATTCAAATCTCTTTTACTTTATTAGAGTTGACCTTCGGCTAAATCTTGTTAAATCTTTTAACCCTTAATTTTCTGTACTTATTAATTTGTAGTTGTTTCATTTTAATTTATCGAGTACAATGTTGTTTGCCTTTTATAACTTTTAGATTGTGCCAAGCCTGAATATGTATGTAGATTTTTTTTTTAAAGGAATGAATATTATATTTTGTAAAAAAAAGTTTTATAAATAAATTAAAAGCTTTTTTAATGAATAAAAAACATCCTTTATCAATTATAGTTCCTTGCCTCCAAGTTGAGTGCTGTTCCAGACCTCCTTTTCTTCTTTTCCTACTATTTCCTTCACCTTTTTTACCCTAAAAGTCATTCTTTGTCTCTTTCTGCATAATCTTGCCTCTCATCCTTACGGTTTTTTCTTTTTCCTCTTTCTGCTTCACTGCATGGCTACTGTTACTATGGAGATCGATGAAACAGTGGATCAAATGGCGTAGGTGACGATTGAATCTGATAAGGAATCCGAAGCTATCATCATTCCTCTAACATCCTTCAACTCTCAGAAGCTGGACTTGAGATGGGCATTGGTAGGTCGGTTTTTGACTGAAAAATTCATTCGGCTTGAAGAGATGAGTCAAGTGATTGTCTACTAATTGGCGCCCGGGTATGAAGATGTCTATCTCGGAGATCTTACCACAAAGATTCCTATTCCAATTTTCACATGAAGCGGATATCCGATGGGTTATAACGGGAGGTCCTTGGGCTTATGATAACCATTTATTGGTGTTCCATCGGTTGAAAGAAGGGGAAGACCCCAGGGAGATTATTCTAAATTCTGTGATGCTATGGGTACAGGTGCATGACCTTCCTCTAGGTATGATGTCGGATGGAGTTTCTGAACTGCTAGGAAATAAACTGGGTACATTTATAGAATCTGATCCAAACAATTACAATGGCCCCTGGCGTTTAATTATATGCATCAGGGTCAGTCTTGATGTCATAAAATCATTGCAAAAACAGTTGTTTGTTGGCATTGGCGGCGCGGAGTCAAAATCCAGAGTCAATTTCAAATATGAGAGACTTCCTACTTTCTGCTTTATTTGTGGAATCATTGGGCATGGGGAACGTTTCTGCAAAAAACTATACGAAGTGGAGTCAGGGAGTGTAGCTAGAAACTATGGTCCTGAATTGCGGGCAAATCTCAGGCGAACACAACAGGTGGGAATCGATAACCAATGGCTATTGTCTTCTCCAATCATGTTGCCGCCGGTGGACAGTAGATCCATGAGTGGGTTGAGATCCGAGAATCAAGGAACCAGGAATTCCAATCCCACTAATTTAGCAACAGATATGGGAACTGTTAAGGCAGCCGGAATTCCAGGAGCAGATAAGCATTTTGAAAATAAGGGGGTAGGAGAGAGTGAGTCAGCTATAGGAAAAAAAGGTGGAGATGAAATGGTTGTCTTCAATGACCCAAAGAGAAAACGGGTGGGCCTGGTAACTGAAGCCTTCTCTGATTCAGGAATTGTAGGAATGGGCTCTTCCAAAACAAGTGGCCCAATCTCAAAAAACGGAGTAATGGCGGGTACTGCTATCAGCTGGAATTGCCGTGGACTGGCCAATCCATGTGCAATTCAGACCCTTAAGGACTTAGTCCAGGATCGTGGGCCTTTGTTTATTTTTCTTATTGAAACCTTTTGTACTGAAGTTCTAATTAATAAAATAAAAGAAGATTTGGGCTTTTATGGGTGCTTTGTAGTTCCTAGTATTGGACACAGTGGTGGGCTTGTTTTTTATTTAAAAATGAAGGATCGACCCAACTCTTATCTAAGGCCCAGCACTTCATTGATGTTCAAATTTGTCTTGAAGGGGATTTACAATTTAGATTAACTGGGTATTATAGCCATGCTGATAAAATTCTAGAAGACACTCTTGGTCCCTTCTCTGTTCTCTTGCAGGAAGGTCCCAACTCCCTTGGTGAGTTATTGGTGATTTTAATGATCTCCTATCGCCATCGGAAAAGAGAGGAAGAGTGATCCGGCGCATCTACTGAAGGGATTTCGAAATGCGGTTAGTGATTGCGGTTTGCGGGACCTGGGTTTCGTTGGAAGTCCGTTCACTTGGGAGAGGGGTAGGGGCACTCCGGCATGGGTCGAAGAGTGGTTGGATAGGGGATTGGCGACGGAGGATTGGATCCGGCGGTTCCCGGATTCGAGGATTCTGCATCTGCCTCACACTTCTTCTAACCACTTGCCTCTGTTCTTGGAGCTTTAAGAAGTGGATCCCAACAAGTCGTAAGTCTCTGTTTCGTTTTGAGAATAGTTGGGTAAGGGAAGATGATTGCATAAAAATTATTGAACAAAGTTGGGGTTCCTCCTCCGGTTTAGCGTTACAAGAAAGGCTCTTTCATTGTGGGAAAGAGCTTGACGTATGGGGCAAAGAGTTGACTGGGGGCTTAAGAACCAGAATTAAAGAGCAGAAGTAGTTGATAGCACAGATGAGGGGATTGAGGAGTAACACTGCTATAGCTTGTTTGGATAAGGCTGATAAAGAGCTGCAGCACCTGTTGAAATGTAAGGAAGAGTATTAGAAGCAAAGGGCTAAGGTTTTTTGGCTCCAATCAGGGGACTCCAACACTAGAGCCTTTCATTTATATGCCAATGGCAGGAGAAAGAAGAATGAAATCATCTCGCTCCAGGATGATTCTGGGAATTGGCATGACAGAGGAGCAAAATCGTATGCTAACAGCACCATATGAAGAAGAAGAAGTGAAACTCGCTACTTTCTCGATGCATAATGATAAAGCACTAGGCGAAGATGGTTTCAACCCGGGTTTCTACAAAAACTACTAGAATGTGGTTGGGGCAGATGTTACTAGAGCCTGTATCGATTGCCTTGAAAATGGGAAACTGCCTCCAGGCCTTAATAATACCAATGCAGTACTATTACCAAAGAAAAATAAACCTCTCACGATGAAAGATTTAAGGCCCATTTCTTTGTGTAATGTGGTATACAAAATTACAGCAAAGGTGGTAGCTAATAGATTGAAGCTTATTCTACCTTATATTATTTCGGATAATCAAAGTGGCTTTGTTTCAGGGCATCTAATTATAGACAATGTGATCATGGCAAGCGAGGTAGTGCACTATCTCAAGGGGAAAAGAAAAGGAGCCAAGGGAGTTGCTGCTTTAAAGTTGGATATTGCTAAGGCTTATGACAAGCTCAGTTGGGAATATCTTGAAACAGTGTTGATAGCTTTTGGTTTTTGCAAGAAATGGGTAGCCTTAATTATGGAGTTGGTGCGCTTGGTCAACTATAAAATATGCTTGGGCAATACCACTGTTGGCCCAATAACTCCGTACCGAGGATTGAGACAAGGAGACCCTATTTCTCCATATCTATTTATCATTGCAGCTGAAGGTTTAACCATTCTCATTAAGAAGGCAGAGAATGAGGGCCTGTACCATGGATGCTAGATTTCCAGAGGTGCTCTAGTAATCTCTCATCTCTTATTCGCTGATGATGCATTTTTATTTTTTCATGTGAATATTGATGAGTGCAAGTTGATCAAGTCTTTGCTGGAGAAATACAAGCTTGCATCTGGTCAAGCAGTTAATTTCTCAAAGTCTTCAATATTGTTCAGTGAAAATATCAATCAAGGTCAAAGAAGTCTTTTATGTTCAACACGGGAAGTCCAGGAGCAAAAAGAGGATTGTCTGTATTTGGGTATGCCGCTTCTACTGTCACAGGGAAAGAATAAGGCTTTTAGCTATATCAAGGACAGACTCCGCAAGAGATTGGTGGCTTGGCAGGATAAAAAGCTATCCAGAGCGGGTAAAGAAGTTTTGTTGAAATCAGTGGCGCAGGCTTTACCGTATTATGTGATGAGTTTATACCTATTGACTGACTCGGTTTGTGATGCGATTCACCGGCTTATGAATAGGTTTTGGTGGAGTGGGGGAGCGGGAAGATGAGGGGTTCACTGGATGAGGTAGGAGAAATTATGCTTGAGGAAGGATCTGGGGGGTATTGGGTTCAGAGATTTGAAGCATTTTAATCTGGCTCTTATTGCTAAACAAGGGTGGAGAATCATTAGATACCCAGATTGTTTGATGGCGAGACTGCTGAAAGCCAAATATTTCAGGGATGTGGAGTTCTTAGAGGCTGAAATTGGTGCCAATCCTAGTAAGATTTGGAGAAGCATTGCGATAGCAAAAAGCTTACTGGTAGCGGGAGCAAGGTTGCGGGTTGGAGATGGACGGACCATTGATGTGTGGAAGTCACCATGGTTACCATCGAAGGAATCCGGCATTGTAGAGTCTAGGGCGCCTAGAGGGCTGGAAAACATGAAGGTGTATGAGTTGATGAATGCAAAAGGTAAGACGTGGAACGTTGATTTAATCCAGTCATTGTTTTGCCAAAGAGATCAACAGCTTATTCTTGCAATCCCTCTTAGTATGCGTCGGACTATTGATGGGTGGTATTGGCTTGATGATAAATTTAGCAATTACTCTGTTAAATCTGGTTATAAGTTAATTCATGATAGGGTGGAAAGAGAGAGGGCTCAACAGAACATTAATGCAGTTTGGAAGCAACTTTGGAGCATAAAGGCTCCCCCAAAAATGTTACATATGATGTGGAGGGCTTTGGTGGATTGTCTTCCAACTAAGGGGCGCTTAGAACAAAAACATGTGGTGATAGATGGTGTATGCCCCTTGTGCTCACAAGAACAGGAGACCATTTTCCATGCACTGGTTTCTTGTACTAGAGCTAGGTCTATTTGGCAAATTTTTATTTGAATTGGCCCAGTGGAACTTCAACTATCTTTAGTGATTGGTTGAGGTCATTTTTAATTAGTGTGAATTTGGACAAGTGGAAGGAGATCATTGCAGTATGCTGGGCAATTTGGAGGGAAAGGAACTGAGTAGTGTGGGAAGGAAAGGTGATGCCAGCCACCAGGATTGTTAAGGAAGCATTGTCAATGCTGACGGATTGGCAGGAGGCCCAAAGAGTTAATGTTAGCAAGACTGCTCAGAGCTCTAACATAAGCCGTTGGTCCAGACCTCACCTTGGCTGGCTGAGAATAAATGTCGACGGAGCACTTTTTGCGGGTGAGGCAGCGTTCAGCATGGTGCGGTTGGATTCACTGGGCAATTTTGTGGGTGCTCAGTTAATGAAAATCCAAGGGGTCTTCGAACCAGTAGAAGTGGAGGTAATGGCCATAAGAGAATCACTTTCCTGGCTTAAAGATAGGGGCAGGTCCTACTGTGTTATTGAAACTGATTGTTCTGTCGCTGTTGCAGCAATTTATGGGTTAGATGCTCTGCTTTCTAATTTTGGTAATATTGTTGCTGACTGTAGGTTCTTATTAGCTTCTCTTAATTATGTTAGAGTAGCATTTATTCGACGATCTGCAAACTGTGCGGCTCATGATCTAGCACGAGCAGCCGGTTCTTATTCAAGTTGTTATATTTGGGATATGACCCTGCCCTCTTGTATTATTGTGAGTTTGATCGCGATTTATTGGAATAAAGTTCATTGTTACTGTCAAAAAAAAAAAATTAGAGTTTTCGTTTAGGATTTAGTATTTTATTTGGTTTTTGGATTTTTGGAGAAATTTTAGAATTTGCACATTATGTCATAATTGCACTAAACTAATAAAATTACGCCACTTGCATAATACATTTTAGGGTCTTGAGTTCATAAATTAGTCTGTAGGATTTATATTTTAGGGTGACCTATAAGGTTTATATTTTAAGATCTAAAGTTTATAAATTTGTATATTGGATTTATATTTTAAGGTCTAAAATGTTTATTATAGGATATAGTGTTCATAAATTAGCCTATGGGGTTTACGTGTTAGTGTCTACATGTTATGTTTTGTTTTAAGTATATTTTAAGGGTTGTAGTTTTGATTTCTTTAATTCTCCTTAATGAGAGCGTAACTCCTATTTTTTAAAAAAATTTTAAAGTTCTATGTTGTTTTCATGTATTTTATTCCCCTAACAAGACTAAAACTCTTATTTACTCTTTTTTTTTTATTCTCCTTAACAAGACTAAAACTCCTATTTACTCTTTTTTTTTTTATAAAAAAAAGGAATATGTATAAATTATTAGATTTATTGTTTGAAAAATGTGTAATAATTAATATCTTATTTTATGTTAGGTAAACAATTTTAAAATTATGCATATGTTTTAAGGTATAAAAAAATATCATTTTCAAATGTTTTAATAAGTATTAATTTGTATGATATTATTATAAGTATTATATAACTTAACAAAAAAAAAAAATATCGACAAATCTTATTCATGATTATAAAATTAGTGTGTTTATAAAATTTTTGAAGTCATGACAACCCTACTACTATGTTCTAAAGGTGTTTTTGATTTCTAAGACATTTTAATTTACTATTATTCTATATTTGCAAAATTTTGATGTCCTATAGACCAACTTCAATACAAAATTTACCTTCAAATTTCAATCTTCATGAGAAATAACAAAAGAAAGATGTAATTAGTTTTAAATAGAAAATTGAAATTATTATAGTTTCAAAAGACATAATTAATAACAATAATAAATTGAATACATTAGTCATGGATATTCTTGATTTTAATATTGATACATTTTTCTTGAAATATTCTGTATCAACTCTCATACACTTGAAGATTACAAATCTATACATTTTATATTCACTATAAAATTATAAAGCAATTCATTTTATTCCATTCAAATTCCTACAGAAATATACATATATATATAAAATTACTTATGCTTTTCTCACTTTATTCCAACAAATTGCTAATTAAAAATCATATTTAAACTTTAAATACATTAAATTTATTTTGATATAATTACCAGTTTTTTTGTCTTTAATCCATCGTACGTTTACTATTTAAATAAATTTAACAAGTTTAGTCCTAAAAATAAGCAATAGAATGGGGAAGAAACGTAGACATATTGTAAGCGCTGGAATTTTACTCCAAAAAAAAAAAGTCGTACGGCATTGGCTACAGTCGTACGACTGTAATCAAACTACAGTCGTACGACTGTAATCAAACTACAGTCGTACGACTGTAAATCATTACTCATAAAAGCAGAAATAGAAGGACGGACGAAGGGGGACGAAAAAAAGGAGAAAAACGAAAAAACAGACAGACGAAAAAAAGGAGAAAAACGAAAAAACAGACAGACGAAAAAAAGAGGAGAGGAGAAAAAGAGAAAGAAAGAAAAAGAGAGAAAAAGAGAAAGAGGAGAAACAAAGAAAGAAAGAACTGATCCTCAGAATCCCTCAGCATTTGGAAATCTTTGGACCCAAATCCCTAAACCTAACTCAAGGAGAAAAGTCCGGATTTTAGTGGATTGGAGAGACGCCAGGGGTCAATCCTACGGTGGACGCACTCCAAAGAGGTAAACACTCCTTTTCCTTTCTCTTTTACAAGCTTTCTGGATGATTGGTGTGGTTTTGTGCCGTTTTCATTCATTTTTCTACATTTCTGCTTCTGGAAATCAAGAACAGTCGCACGACTGTTCTTGAGTTTGTTGAACAGTTGTACGACTATAATTACAGTCGTACGAGTGTTCTTGATTTCCATCGTTTTCTTCCCAGTTTTATTCAAGTAAAGTTTTGGCGAGATTCTGAGTTTGGACTCGTTACAGTCGCACGACTATAATTTACAGTCGTACGACTGTAGTTACAGTCGCACGACTGTAACTTATTTTCCAGAATCAGAATTTCCGTTTTCATCCCCAAAAATTTCCAAAAATCCCAAAAAATTCAGAAAACCCCAAAAATCATTAAAATGAATTTTGTTGTGTGCATTCACGACCTTAGATTCAATTTTCAGCAAAATTGCATTTAGAACAATTCAACGACGGAGATCTGGTTCTCCTGAAAACCGACCCACTTAATATGTAAAAATGCATCTAAGCCGGAAAAATTATTTTCAAAATGATTTTCCCACAAAAACCAAAATACAGGGACGTTTCAAAATGTTTTCCAGGTCTAACCGGGCCGGCTAGCCGAGCCAACCCGGTTATCCCCTAAATGCATGCCCCCAATACTTGATTTCCCAATTCTGTCTATTTGAGTCCAACTTGTGGCGTGCTATATATTGTGCTAACCCTCTGTTTTACAGGTTTTAATTTCTCTTATTTTTATTTTGGATGTATTTAATAGATTAAATCGTGTATCCTAGGCGGTTGTATTTTTCTAGATTCTCGTGTGTGTTAGGCGTTTGTAAAAGTGAGGCAAGAGTTTTTATCTTTTTATTCGATCGGGTTGTAATAATTTAATTATTTACTATTTTACCCTAATTTGTATGCGCGCTGCATGTCTATTTATTTCAATAAAATTGGCTTTAGAATTTGAAATACCATATTTGAACATTGACTAATATTTATTTTAATTAGACACGAAATAAGGGACTTGTTCGGACCCAAATCTCTGGATAGTGTAGCGGCCGTTCGTCCGGTTCAGCTACGTTATAAATTTCCCGGTTGAGTTGAGTCGGGTGGCGACTCTACAATATTCATCGAGACTCAGGTCTCGGTTCTTTTATGCATTAATTCCACTTATTTTCCAAAAACCCGTTTTTCATATATAAAAACTCCACGCGAGGGAGGGGCACGTCCGAGATCGTGGCGCCCCTTCCGAAAGGGAGTTCCGCGTCCCGTCGAAAATGCGTCGTCCGCTCACAGTGGCGACTATGCTGGGGATTTCTTCAAAAAGTTTTCTTAAAAACTTAAAAGAATTTGACAAGCCCTGAAAAGTGTCTAATTAAAATAAGGTGGATGATTCTCGATTGGTATTTCATTTTACATCTTTAGCTAGACATGCTTGCATTAGATTTAGTATCCATTTTTAGCCCGGTGGATTGTTGAAGTGTCACCTTTGTTCCTCATGGTCTTAGGGGCACGGATACGAAACACCACCTATAGCCTCGTACGAACCCCTTCGTTCAGACCCTTGAGTGGGGAGAAGTGAGGAGTATATTCTGCTATGGGAACCTTGATCTTTAACCCGACTTGGAACGAACTCATATAGGCAGCCCTAGTTGGATTCCCTTAGGATACCAAAATAATTGTGGGAATAATAATAAAATTGCACCTTCGTCACCCCGGTTGGTGATCGAAGTGAACCCCGCCTAGGACTCGGTTAGAATTTTTGAGACCGACCACGTTTGGAGAAATAAGGTTGGAAGAATTCGCTTCGTGTGCTATGTGTTACACGCCTTTCGACATTTCACTCCATACCATAATTCATATTCATCATACATATGACATTTTCCATACATAAAACATCTTAGTGTGGTACTAACCCACATTTTTATGCAGCCATTTGCATTTTATTTTCATGTGAAAACATAAAATCACCCGCTTGCCATTCATATTCAGCCATAACATTAAATTCGTGTGATTAACATTTTTCACATAGCATACATAACATTATTACGTATGTCATGCATCCTAACCACGTTTTTATGCAGCCATTTGCATTTTGTGTGTCATAAGCATTCACGACATATCACCTAAATTAAATTAGGGGCATTCCAAGGACGCCCACCACGATCATATCATTCCATCATATGTCGGGTATCCTAAAATACCCTTGTTTTGCCAATGCACCGGATTGCATTCGGCCATTTCACCAAATCATTTCATTCAATAGAGACCACAATGGTCCTAGGTATATTTCCATGTGACAATCCATATGACACATTTCATGACATCATATCCATACACCATCAATATCATATAACACTATAATCCACACTGGGTTACTTCATGACATTACTATATCATTCAAGGTGCTCCCCGAGTGTCGGATTAGTACGCATATAGGGGCATTTCATAACATCCTAAATCATGAAAGGTGTTCCCCGAATGCCGAATTTCTGTCTGTGCCTTTTATGGCACAAAACTCTCTTACAACATCATTTCATTTCATACGCTCAAAAGCATCAGAACTCTGTCCATGGGCCGGCCCCATGTGACGATTTCATATCATCTCACAGACCTACAAAGCATCGAACTCCATCCGTGTGTCGGTACATACGCGACCATTTCACGAAATTCATTAGGTGCCCTAAAAGCACCGAACTCTAATCCGTGTGGCGGTCCACACGTGACATTTTGTATAGCATTGGGTGCACTTGGAATGTCCAAAGTCAAAAAAAAAATAAAAAAATAAAAAAATAAAAACAAAGGGATCATCCTCATTATCTCACGATGTACATCTCATTCATCCATCTAACATTCAAGCACTCCACAACATTCAAACATTTCACGAGCACCAAGGACTTTACCGCATGCACTAAGTCACTTAAGTGTTCCAAAAACGCTACAAGCTTCATCAAGCCCCTTATGTCTTCCATAATCCTTAGAAATCCTATCCTTGTGTCCCGCACATCCAAATACCAAATATCTTTCTGTGCAAGACAAGCTCTGCACATTTTCTCCCCGTGTAAGACTAAGCTCTACACGTATCGTACCATATATCTTTCTGTGCAAGACAAGCTCTGCACATTTCCTCCTCGTGTAAGACTAAGCTCTACACGTATCGTTCCATATATCTTTCTGTGCAAGACAAGCTCTGCACATTTCCTCCCCGTGTAAGACTAAGTTCTACACGTGTCGTTCTAAATCTTTTCGTGCAAGATAAGCTCTGCACGTACTGCTTTAAACTCTACCCATCCTCTCCGTGTAAGACTAAGTTCTACACGTGTCGTTCCAAATCTTTCCATGCAAGATAAGCTCTGCACGTACCGCTTTAAACTCTACCCATCCTCTCCGTGTAAGACTAAGTTCTACACGTGTCATTCCAAATCTTTCCATGCAAGATAAGCTCTTCACGTACCGCTTTAAACTCTACCCATCCTCTCCGTGTAAGACTAAGTTCTACACGTGTCGTTCCAAATCTTTCCGTGCAAGATAAGCTCTTCACGTACCGCTTTAAACTCTACCCATCCTCTCCGTGTAAGACTAAGTTATACACGTGTCATTCCAAATTTCTCGTGCAAGATAAGCTCTGCACGTACCGCTTTAAGCTCTATCCTTCCTCCCCGTGTAAGACTAAGTTCTACACGTGTTGTATCAGATCTTCCCATACAAGATAAGCTCTGCACGTATCGCTCTAAACACTAAACCTTCCCCCGTGTAAGACACGGTTTACATGTACCACTTTAAACACTACATCTCACCCCCGTGTAAGACACGCTCTACACGTATCGCTCTAAACATTAAACCTCTTCCCGTGTAAGACACGCTCTACACGTACCGCTCTAAACATTAAACTTTCCCCCGTGTAAGAGACGCTCTACATGTATCGCTTTAAACATTAAACCTTTTCCCATGTAAGACACGCTCTAAACGTACCTCTGTAAACACTACGTCTCTTCCCTGTGTAAGATCCGCTCTACACGTATCGTTTCAAATGTTAACTCTACTCCTATGTAAGATACGCTCTACACGTAAACCCTTCGCAAGCATCACCTTGCTTCGATCCGTGGACACCCTGTGTGTCATCTTATCCATGTGGTGTATATTTATATGCCACGCTATACTTCAGCATATAGCTTCGTCAACAACATTCATTGCATTTTGCATGTTTCCATTCCTAACTTTGTGTGCACTTGACTAGCTTAGGGTTACATAACATGACATGGCATCACATGACATCATCATTCATGCATGCATGCACCACATCTCGCATTCATACCTACATCATCCCTTGACTTGGTATCCTCTGTGCGCATGCCCCAGTCAGTGCTAACAAATGTTCTTATCAGGGGAGAAAGGGAAGAAGTCTCGAGAATGGCTGGCCCAGTGAACTTTAACACCGTAACAGATGTCCTAGATGATTATGTTGCCTCATCATGATTCTGAAAGGCGGTCAGGGAAAAGGAAGTGGCAATGTTAAAGGAAATGCTAGGAGGTGATTTGGACAAGGTGGAAAAGCTAACGAAAAAGTGCTCTGAATTGGAGGCACGTGTGGTTGAGCTTGAGGGAGTAATAAGAGGGCTGACCGGTGAAGCAGAATCGAAGGCCCCCCTCAAAGCCAACACTGGCCTTATTCCGCGTCCAACCAAGAGTCCACTCCCTAAGGGTGACGGAAAGGGCATATCCCCGTGGCCTTTCTGATGCAGCGAAAGTTAAACTCGAACCAATTGAATCCGTTGATCTCGCAAGATACCGGAAACAATTCTACCAAACTCCGTTGATCACGCACGATACCGGAATTTAGGCTTCTAAAACCTAATTTTTCACAAAACTAGGAATAGGAAAAAACAAATTAACTCAAAAGAATTCTTATTCAAAACTACGTTGTTCATACATAAAAGCCCTATTTATAGGTTTATAGAGCTAGGGTAAAAATTTCGGAACAAACCGAATAATACAGAAACTTTTAAAAATTTGCAATTAAGTCCCTAAAAATATAAAAACGCAAAATTAAAGGTCTAAACAGAATTTTTTTGCAAAATTATGGTGGTGCCCACAACAAAGTAGTGGGTCCTGTTCACCAGGCCGATTCCAATAAAATTTGACTATTTTTGGGACCAAATCGGATGATATTTTTTTCAGGACAAAATCGAACAATAGGCGCTGAATTCCAGTGGACAACTCGCCGGCGTGCAACCATTGCACGGCGTGTTTTGGATGAAATTTGCCTTCCAGTAGACAACTCGCCGGCGTGCAACCATTGCACGGCGTGTTTTGGGTGAAATTTGCCTTCATCGCCGTTTTGCCGATTTTTTTTACCGATTGTCGAATTTTTTCTCCAAATAAGTCAGCGCCA
Organism: Euphorbia tirucalli; assembly: GCA_039660915.1. NCBI lineage: Eukaryota > Viridiplantae > Streptophyta > Magnoliopsida > Malpighiales > Euphorbiaceae > Euphorbia > Euphorbia tirucalli. Next base: position 12,825,751 of record CM077636.1, on the reverse strand, counting down.
CCTCGTCCACTCCATCATTCTCCCCGGGTTGGAAAGAATTCACCCTCGAATTTTCGTCCTCGGAAGAATCACTGACATAAGGTAGAAGATGCTTTATATTGAAGACGTCGTGGGTGCGAACCGAACTAGGCAACTTCAACCGGTAAGCATTAGCATTTATCTTCTCAATGATCTCCACTGGCCCAATTTTCCTGGCTGAAAGTTTGTTGTAGTCACCCACAGAAAACCTATCTTTGGTCATAATCGCCCACACAAAGTCTCCCACGTCGTATTTGACATGTCTACGCTTCTTATCGGCAAACTGCTTGTACTTGGCATTGGAAACCTGCAAATTGTGCCTTACTGCAGCATGTACCTCCTGCAGGCTATCCACAAAATCTTCAGCCTTTCCATGGTGCTTGCTTTTGGACGGGATGGGTAACAGATCCAGTGGGCCTTTGGGAACTACTGAGTAGACAACCGCAAACGGGCTGAAACCCGTGCTTCGATTTACTGCGTGGTTGTGCGCAAACTCAGCCAAACAGATCTTCACATCCCAGCTCTTCACATGCTCTCCCACCAGACTCCGCAACAGATTTCCCAACGACCGATTGACTACCTCAGTTTGTCCGTCAGTTTGCGGATGGTAAACACTACTGAAGTTCAATTGCGTGTTCACCATTTTCCACAAACTCCTCCAGAAATGGCTCAAGAACCGAGTGTCCCTATCTGAAACAATTGATTCGGGCAGTCCATGCAGCTTATAGACCTCTCGGAAGAACAATTGCGCCACCTTGACAGCATCGGTAGTTTTCTTGCACGGTATGAAGTGTGCCATCTTCGAAAATCGATCTACCACTACAAAAATAGAATCATTGCCCCTCTGAGTCCTTGGCAACCCCAAAACAAAATCCATACTGATGTCAGACCATGGGTGTGTAGGGACAGGCAACGGCATGTATAAACCGGCATTAGTGGCCGACCCTTTAGAGACTTGGCAAACAGCACACCATTTCACAAATTTTTCCACCTCTCTTCGCATGGAAGGCCAGTAGTAACTGGACTGTACAAGCTGCAAAGTGCGATCTCGGCCCACATGCCCTTCATTGTGGAGTTCAGTTATAATTTGTAGCCTCAAACTGCTTTCCGGAACACACAACTGGTTACCCTTAAATAGAAATCCCTGCTGTATATGATAATCAGATTGCTCCCCCATCTCAACCTTTTCTATTACAGTAGAAAAATAAGGATCAGTCCATAATAGCTCAGCAAAAGAGTCGAATCCCGGAACCTTAACAGTCATGGCAGTTAAGAACGCCTTTCGCCGGCTGAGGGCATCTGCCACTTTATTTGTCACTCCGGATTTGTGTTTCACAACAAAGGTAAATTGCTGCAAATATGCCACCCAGCTTGCATGCCTAGCTGAAATTTTATCTTGACTATGCAGATGTCTAAGGGCATCATGATCTGTATAGAGCACAAACTCCTTCTGAAATAGGTAGTGCCTCCAATGCTTCACGGCTTGCACCACTGCATAGAACTCTACATCGTACGTGCTGTACCGAAGCTTTGCCCCTGACAACTTCTCACTATAATACGCCACTGGTCTGCTATTCTGACTGAGGACTGCTCCTATACCCAGTTTTGAAGCATCTGAGTGTAACTCAAATGGTTGATGGAAATCGGGCAGAACTAGGATAGGTGCATTAGTCAGTTTATACTTGATTGCCTTGAAGGCCTCCTCTGCTGCCTCTGACCATTCAAATCTGTCCTTCTGCTTCATACACTCTGTTATTGGTGCCATGATAGTACTGAAGTAGGGAATAAATCGCCTATAAAACGATGCCAGTCCATGAAAACTCCGCACCTCAGTCACAGTCCGGGGTCTGGGCCACTGCTGGACAGCTTGAATCTTCGATTCATCCACCTGCAATCCCTCTGCCGACACCACATAACCCAGAAACAGCACGCTCCTTGCCATAAATTCACACTTCTTCAAGGCAGCAAATAATCTCTCCCTCCTCAGAACCTCTAAGACAGCTCTCAAGTGCTGTAAATGTTCAGCTTCGGTGGCACTAAATATCAGAATGTCATCAAAATAAACTACCACAAATTTGCCTATGAAAGGCCTCAACACCTGGTTCATCACTCTCATAAAGGTACTCGGCGCATTAGAAAGCCCAAACGGCATTACTAACCACTCATACAGACCCTCTCTGGTTTTAAAAGCCGTTTTCCACTCATCTCCGGGTCGGATTCTGATGTGCTAATATCCGCTTTTCAAGTCCAGTTTACTGAAGATAGTAGCCCCACTGATTTGATCAAGTAAATCATCAAGTCGAGGGATAGGAAAGCGATACCTGACTGTTATCTTATTGACTGCTCGACTGTCAACGCACATCCTCCACGACCCATCCTTCTTTGGTATCAGTAAGGCTGGAACCGCACAAGGGCTAATGCTCTCCCTTATGTATCCTTTCTCTAACAGCTCCTCCACTTGTCTCCTCAGCTCCTCATGTTCCGCTGGACTCATTCGGTAATGGGGCCGATTAGGTAGGGCTGCACCGGGCTCAAGATCAATTCGGTGCTGGATATCACGTAGGGGAGGTAAACCAGCCGGTAGCTCCTCTGGAAACAGGTCAGCAAACTCTTTCAACAAGGGCTGGACTGCTTCAGCAATCGGTTTATTTTCCCCAACTTCTTTACTTACTAATGCAAAGGCCAAATCCGCTTCTTGAAATTCTTCTTCAAACTGAGCTAGGGACAACATAATCACCGTACCCTTGCTCTCCTCCTTCTTCGGGACCAGAACTATTCTCACTCCTTCAAACAAGAAGCTATAGCTATTTTTCTTCCCGTCATGCGATGTTTCCCTATCATACTGCCATGGTCGTCCTAATAACAGATGACATGCATCCATCTCAACTACATCACACCATACTTCATCCTTGTATTTACTACCAACAGAAAAAGGAACCAGTACCCTCCTTGACACAATTACTTCACCCCCTTGTTTCAACCAAGACAATTTATACGGTTTTGGGTGTTTTTCTGTCACTAATTCTAACTTCTTAACAGCCTCAGCAGAGATAATATTTTCACAACATCCAGAATCTATAATAAACTTACAGACCTTGTCTTTGATCGTGCATGTGGACTGGAAAATATTGTTTCGCAGCCAGTTATCTTCCACTACCCGAGGAGTAAAACAGAACCTCCGAACCACTAGGGCAGTTCCAGTATCTCCGGCGACTATCTCCTCTTCCTCACTGTTAGCTTCTTCTTCATCCTCCGGTAACTGGGTCTCTTCATCCTCCTCTTCTGCTTCCATAAACATCGCCCGCTTTCCTGCTTTCTTACATTCAGACCTGACATGTCCAACCTCTCCACAGGAAAAGCACTTAACATTATTACCACTGACTCGTCTGACAGGGTTATTGGCTGGTTGTGAAGCGGCAACTCTATTGGCAGGGGCTGCTGCTGTATTGGAGGGTCGATTTGCACCACCACCGACCGTATTGGTAAAGCCAACAGTATGGGGTCTCCTCTCCATCCTGACTGCTCGCTGATGTGCTTCAGATACCGTTAATGGATCAAAATCATTAACTAAATCTCGGATTTGTTCCCTCAATCCTCCGATATACCTTGAAACCAACTGATCTTCGGTCTCCTGAACATCGTTCCGGGCAATCAATTGGTAAAAATCAGTGGTATATTCATCCACTGTCCGATTACCCTGTCTTAGATTCTGCAGGCGTTGATACATTAACCGCTGGTAATTGTAGGGCAAAAACGCAGTCCGCATGTGTTTCTTCATCTTCTCCCAGGCGGCAATCTTCGGTTTTCCCAGCCTCAGCCGAGTCTGTTTGAGCTACTGCCACCAGGCCATGGCGCGTCCTCTCAACCTAGTCACCACCAACTGCACCTTTCTGTCCTCAGGAACCCCTTTGAATTCCATTACTTCCTCAACAGTCGTCAACCAATCAATGAACTCCTCAGGTTGAAGGATTCCTTGGAACTCTGGGATTTCCGTTCGAATTCCACTCTCCCAACGTCTATCCTCTAGTTCCGGTCTCCGCCTTCGATTTCTCCCTATATCAATCTCGTAATCCTCATCCTCATCAGCGACAAAAGGATTTTCTTCCTCTCCACGAAACTGTGGTCTCGCGCGGTTGCGCCCTTCGTTTGCCCTATTTTGATTCGCAAGCAATCCTGCCACCCTCTCCGTGAGTTGATCGACAGCCTCTTGTAGGCGCTGGTCAATCACTCGATGCAGTCGTTGCTCAAGTCGATTCTCTAAACCGTCCTCCTCAGCCACAATTTCTTCTACCCTCCGTTCTCTTCGCGGCGGCATCGTTTCGGCTTAGGGTTTAGGCTCTGATACCAAACTGATGCAGCGAAAGTTAAACTCGAACCAATTGAATCCGTTGATCTCGCAAGATACCGGAAACAATTCTACCAAACTCCGTTGATCGCGCACGATACCGGAATTTAGGCTTCTAAAACCTAATTTTTCACAAAACTAGGAATAGGAAAAAACAAATTAACTCAAAAGAATTCTTATTCAAAACTACGTTGTTCATACATAAAAGCCCTATTTATAGGTTTATAGAGCTAGGGTAAAAATTTCGGAACAAACCGAATAATACAGAAACTTTTAAAAATTTGCAATTAAGTCCCTAAAAATATAAAAATGCAAAATTAAAGGTCTAAACAGAATTTTTTTGCAAAATTATGGTGGTGCCCACAACAAAGTAGTGGGTCCTGTTCACCAGGCCGATTCCAATAAAATTTGACTATTTTTGGGACCAAATCGGATGATATTTTTTTCAGGACAAAATCGAACAATAGGCGCTGAATTCCAGTGGACAACTCGCCGGCGTGCAACCATTGCACGGCGTGTTTTGGATGAAATTTGCCTTCCAGTAGACAACTCGCCGGCGTGCAACCATTGCACGGCGTGTTTTGGGTGAAATTTGCCTTCATCGCCGTTTTGCCGATTTTTTTTACCGATTGTCGAATTTTTTCTCCAAATAAGTCAGCGCCACCTCGTCCACTCCATCACTTTCTCGCTGAGCCAATTATTTGCCAAATGTAGAAAAGAGGGGCTACTGCAGAGCGTCAAGCCGTAGGTGGAGCTGGCACCGGATCAAAAGAACAACTTCTGCACCTATCATGTGGTGATGGGTCACCGAACCAATGCTTGCTATATTTTAAGGAAGGAGATCCGGAAGTTAGTTGATAAGGGAAGATTAAAGGTGCCATCCGCTACTAATGAGCAACTGGGGGCAAGCAGGGAGAACAGTAAGGAAATTCCTCAAACCTCCCGGGGAGAGGAATATGATGAAGAGGTCCAAAGCCTGATCTGATAAGAGTGGGTCAGTGACCAGATAAGGAATAGTCGGGCGCTGTGAGATCAATACCTTTAGAGGCTCCTTCCCGTAGGGAACTCATTTTGTTTGTAAAGTGTATTGAACTCATTATGAATGCAATGCATCTTGTTATTTTCTTACTTATGTGGTGATTACATGTATATGGCATTAAGCATGCATTTGATCATCTGAAACGACATGTCCATCACGCATAATATTAAAATGCATGACATCAATCTAAGTCTTACAGGGAATTTACAAGTGAACCTGACTTCCATTAAAGCCCTTTTTTTTTTTTAAAAAAAAAAGAGAAGAAGTCTGCCAAGCAAATAATGGGATGGTACCATTTCCTTCGAATCAACTGCCAACCTAGATCAGTGATCCTTATAAACCACGATCCAAAAACGCTATTGGTCTTGCCCTAAAAGTTTCAACTTGGACAGCCCACATTACACCCAAATCATTCCAAACCAGAGACCATCGCCAAATTTCAGAGCCAATCCCAAGACAAAGCTTTGATCCTAATTCATGCTCAAAATAAGCATCTCACATAAAAAAAACAAAACCCATCAAAAAGCACCAAGCCCTAAGAAATCCAAATGACCTTCGCCACCCACCATGCTGTAAAACTCTGAAGCAGACATTAACTTTAGTGCATGTATAGTCTTGTTTGTGTGGCATTCATGTGCATATGACATTACACATGCATTGTTCATCCAAAAAGACATATCAAACACGCATGACATTCATGGATCTGAATGCAGCAGGAAAATCAACAGATGGCTGTGGTTTGGATTTAGCTTCTTCAAAAAAAAAAAAATCCAGTACCGATGGAAGACCTCAGCTCTCCCTTACAGCCAAGTTTCTGCTCCTGGCCTAAAGTTATGCTCTTTTCAATCATAGAGTCAAACTCTGTTGAGTGCTTGATGAATTCGGGGCGATCCACCTATTGCATGGAGATAAGTACGTTTTCTCCTATCCTGAAAAGTTAACTTCGTGCGGTGACAGAGAAGATCGGTGTCTTTACCCAAAGCAGTTCCCTTTTCATCCTCCTCTCTGTCTTCTCCATTTGCCTTCAACACCTTTGTATTCCCTTTATTGTCTTTCCTTCACTTTCATCTTCTATCTTCCATCTTCTCTTTAGAACTTGAACCAATTCTGTGATTCCATATTTTCTACCTTCAATGGCTTCTAACAAGAAGTTGAACCCCAATGCTGCTCCATATCATTTTTGTTCCGCACCATCTCATTAGCGGAAGGGCATCGGAGCAGGTGGTTATGGCGCCGTTTCAATCCGTCTTCATTTATCATCAACCTGTACCAAATTGGGGATACCCTTTTAATCCTATGCCATTTCTCTTCAATCCAAACTCCCAGACTAATTATTGGGTACCCTCAGATAGTGGGAAGGGTTTTGATTTGATGATAGATAGAGGATTTGAATATGAGTCTGTTTCAAATGAGTTCAACAATGCTGAAAAAGAGGGAAAATGAAATATATAGCTCCGAGATTCCAGAGTAAGAAGAAAATAGTTTCTGTAGGTGAAAAGGAACAACAGTGGTCGCCCAAGAAATTGACTATTGAAAAGACCAAGCTGAATAAAAGAGAGATTGAAGCTAATCTTGGTGGAAAAACAAGCCTGATGATCAGAAACCTACCAAATCAGTTTCAAGGACATAATCTGCTGCAAATTCCGGACGAGCATTGTCTGGAGGAAAACAAGAATAAGTCCAAAGGGAAGCCTGCTTATGATTTCCTCTATTTGCCTATGGATTTCAAGACTGGAGGAAATTTTGGTTATGCATTTGTGAACTTCACCAACTGTGTCGGAGCAACTTGACTTTACAAAGCTTTCAACAATCATGAAGGGGATGATACCATCAATATGAAAGCTTACAAAGTCTGTTGCACTCATAGTCAAAGGGAAAGTTGCATTTACCAACCATTTCAAGGATTCTGTCTTCGGGAACCGTGTCTAAACTGAAATCTGGGGTGAATTGGAAATATGAATACAGCATCAGACCACAGGAGAATCTAGTGGTCACTTGAATTCATCTCAGGTTGTCTGTCCACAATGGCAACTCTATCCAATGATCGGGCTAAAAAAAATATCCCTATCCAATGTGTAAAACCGAAAGGGCATATTGGTAATTTGAAGGGGCATCAATTAAAACCAGAGCCACATTTTAGATTTTCCTAATGCATTCGCATTCATTATGTCATGAACGTCTTGTATTCAATTTTGGTGTTCAATATGCATTTGTCATGTCATTGCACATCAATGTTCACTTACGTGCTACATCGCGCAGCGAACCTTGTTTGTGGAAGTGCTTCACTCCCCAAACACAAACCCATAATACTCCCCGAACACAAACCTATAATATTAGGGGTAAGTAAAAAACCGAACCATTGGGAATCATCGACAGCAGTATCTTCGCGGGTCGTAGTGAACATATCAAGATATATCTTTCCCATCCTAAGACAAACCGTCACAAAAGGGATCAACGCAGACAAAATGACCCATCACAGAATCTTTCTCAAAATAAAAAAAAATTTATTGACACGGAAAACCGAAAGGACGTGTCAGCAACAGGGGAAAGGTGACGTACAAAGTCAAAGTCAATGTCACATTCCCTGTTATACTCATTCTGATGCCACCATTACAATATTGTGCATGTTTAGATTTCTGATCAGATGTTCATCTTGCATGCACCATGTCATTACATATAAACATCCATCAGTAGGACATTGCATCCAAGCCCGTGATGATATCGCAAAAGCTCCTGTCATGAGGTACGGAAATGCAAAGTCTCATTCTCATCTTCTTGCTCAATCAAACGGACCATCCGTCAATGCAACCTATTACCCTGATCCACTGAGCCTGACAACGCTTCAGAAGATACAAAGGGTAAAGCGGAAAGTCACTCAAGACGGCCAACTCCCCTAATACCTAGATTGGCATAGTAGTCAGTCGGTCAGGAGACACGCTGGAACAATCAGACTGGGTCACCTGGGTTACCATAGGGGCCAGTCACAAGCCGTGAATTTCGTCTCCGGGCTCACACGGATACCAAGGACAAAGCATAAGCCACATGTTGCATGCATACGTACATGTAGAACCATACATGCATCAGTACATACGTGCATACGTTTAAAATAAACACGCACAATTCATATGCATATGCATCACAACTCATCCAAGTGCAGGTATCCACTGCCATCACCAGGTCTCTCCGAACTAGGATCGCTTTCAAAGCAGAGATGGCACAATGCCGGGGCATTTATTAGGCCTTAAGCATCAGCGAAAACCCAAATCTCAACATAGCAAGGGGCAGAACAATCAAGTCGTATTTATCCTTGATCGAAGGGGCAAAAATTTTTACTTCCAAAATTATCGATCAAGGGATAAATACTCATTCCCCAGCCAACACTAAAATTATCATTCCTAAATCTATCCCCTTTTCTTCATTCAAGCCAGATTTCGCACCCTTGAACTTCATTACGTTCAAGCATGGTTACAAATCCTTAAACCTCTTTTCCTTGTTCAAGCTAGATTTCAAACCCTTGAACTCCATTACATTCAAGCATGGTTTCAAATCCTTGAACCATCTCTTTATTCAAGCCAAATTTTGAACCCTTGAACTCCATTACGTTCAAGCATGGTTGCAAATCCTTGAACCATCTTCTTCATTCAAGCTAGATTTCAAACCCTTGAACTCCATTACGTTGAAGCATGGTTATAAATCCTTGAATCCCTTTCTTCATTCAAGCCAGATTTCAAACCCTTGAACTCCATTACGTTCAAGCATGGTTACAAATCCTTGAACCACACTCTTCATTCAAGCCAGATTTCAAACCCTTGAACTCCAATACGTTCAAGCATGGTTTCAAATCCTTGAACCCCTTTTTCAATCAAGCCAGATCTTAAATCCTTGAACTCCATTATTTTCAAGCATGGTTTCAGATCCTTGAACCTCTTATTATTTCAAGTTCATCCAATTCTAGTAAGATTTCAAATCGTCAAAATTCCATCTTTCTTTGCCTCGGGTAACATAGACCCGATATCGGCTAATCCACAATCCACCTTCCTTTGCCTCGGGTAATATAAACCCAATATCAGCTAATCTACAATCCACCTTCCTTTGCCTCGGGTAACCTAGACCCGGTATCGGCTTATTTCTACATCAAACCCTTTATTTCATTCAAGCTAGATTTCGAATCCTTGAACTTCTTCAAGCATGATTCCCAATCCTTGCAAGCCTCCTCAAGCGAGATTTTGAATCCTTGAAACCACTTCAAGTTTGATTCTTAATCCTTGAAAATCGCCCAAGCCAGATTTCGGATTCTTGAAGACCGATTCAAGCAAGATCCTAGATCGTGGAAGCCAATTCAAATCTTCAGCTTTGCCTCGGGTAACCTAAACCTGATATCGGCTTATTTCCTCCCCAGCATCGCCTCGGGTAACCTAGACCTGATATCGGCTTATTTCAACGGTGAGTTCTTCCCTGTGTCTGCGATGCTTTGAGTCGCGTTTCTCAAATTCACATCATCTATCCCAGACTAAGTTCGGGTGGTGAATTTGATCACGCGAGGGGCAGCTGTAAGCGCCAGAATTTTACTCCAAAAAAAAAGAAAGAAAGAAAAAAGTCGTACGGCATTGGCTACAGTCGTACGACTGTAATCAAACTACAGTCGTACGGCTGTAGATCATTACCCATAAAAGTAGAAAAAGAAGGACGGACGAATGGGGATGAAAAAAAGGAGAAAAACAAAAAAACAGACAGACGAAAAAAAGGAGAAAAACAAAAAAACAGACAGACGAAAAAAAGAGGAGCGAGAAAAAGAGAAAGAAAGAAAAAGAGAGAAAAAGAGAAAGAGGAGAAACAAAGAAAGAAAGAACTGATCCTCAGAATCCCTCAGCATTTGGAAATCTTTGGACCCAAATCCCTAAACCTAACTCAAGAAGAAAAGTCCGGATTTTAGTGGATTGGAGCGACTCCAGGGGTCAATCCTACGGTGGACGTACTCCAAAGAGGTAAACACTCCTTTTCCCTTCTCTTTTACAAGCTTTCTAGGTGATTGGTGTGGTTTTGTGCTGTTTTCATTCATTTTTCTATATTTCTGCTTCTGGAAATCAAGAACAGTCGCACGACTGTTCTTGAGTTTGTTGAACAGTCGTACGACTGTAACGAGTGTTCTTGATTTCCATCGTTTTCTTCCCAGTTTTCTTCAAATAAAGTTTTGGCGAGATTCTGAGTTTGGACTTGTTACAGTCGCACGACTGTAATTTACAGTCATACGACTGTAGTTACAGTCGCACGACTGTAACTTATTTTCCAGAATCAGAATTTCTGTTTTCATCCCCGAAAATTTCCAAAAATCCCAAAAAATTTAGAAAACCCCAAAAATCATCAAAATGAATTTTGTTGTGTGCATTCACGACCTTAGATTCAATTTTCAGCAAAACTGCATTTAGAACAATTCAACGACGGAGACCCGGTTCTCCCGAAAACTGACCCACTTAATATGTAAAAATGCATGTAAACCGGAAAAATTGTTTTCAAAATGATTTTTCCACAAAAACCAAAATACAGGGACATTTCAAAATGTTTTCTAGGTCTAATCGGGCCGGCTAGCTGAGCCAACCCGGTTTTCCCCTAAATGCATGCTCCCAATACTTGATTTCCCAATTGTATCTATTTGAGTCCAACTTATGGCGTGCTATATATTGTGCTAACCCTCTGTTTTACAGGTTTTAATTTCTCTTATTTTTATTTTGGATGTATTTAACAGATTAAATCGTGTATCCTAGGCGGTTGTATTTTTCTAGATTCTCGTGTATATTATGCGTTTGTAAAAGTGAGGCGAGAGTTTTTATCTTTTTATTCGATCGGGTTGTAATAATTTAATTATTTACTATTTTACCCTAATTTGTATGCGCGCTGCATGTCTATTTATTTCAATAAAATTGGCTTTAGAATTTGAAATACCATCTTTGAACATTGACTAATATTTATTTTAATTAGACACGAAATAAAGGACTTGTCCAGACCCAAATCTCTGGATAGTGTAGCGGCCGTTCGTCTGGTTCAGCTACGTTATAAATTTACCGGTTGAGCTGAGCCGGGTGGCTACTCTACAATATTCATCGAGACTCAGGTCTCGGTTCTTTTATGCATTAATTCCACTTATTTTCCAAAAACCCGTTTTCCATAAATAAAAACCCCACGCGAGGGAAGGACCCGCCCGACATTGTGGTGCCCCTTCCGAAAGGGAGTCTCGCGTCCCGTCGAAAACGTGTCGTCCGCTCACACATATTAACTACTAAAACTTATGAGCAACAATGTACTAATATTTTTCATTGTCACACAGTGTGTCAACTAACCCTTTGCCTGTAAATCCAGCAATAAAATGTGTCTTTTTATTCCTAAATCAGTCTAAAAAGTAACAGAGGTTGGATAAAAGTTGATTATGATTTTCAAGAAAATGGTGGCTAAGCTTGGAAGTCCAAATGCAATCTACACATTCCTTTTCCGATGACCACTCGATTTCCTCAAACTTGTCGGATGGAAAATCAATTGATTCATTAAACGTTTCTACACTTTCAGATAAACATTGGTCCGGAAATAAAAAAATAAACTGATAGCAAATTTAGAGGCCATAAAACACACGAATCAAAATCAAATTCAGAACTAAAGCTTCAAAATTTTCCCAATCCTTCATTATTTGCATGTACTTCTTCTTCCTCCATCTACAAAATTTAACCAAACAAAACAATTCAGAGATATAGACAATAAAACTAATTCCAATTTGAGACAATTTACAAAACAAAAATAACTAATAGAATTTTTCTAATCCTTTACCACCTAAATATAAAAAAGCAAAGCTAAATTCAAAATTGATCGTACCAAAAGACGATCAATACGCAATCACACACGTTAAGTTAGCCAACAATCTGTAGGCAATCGTCACGGGAAAAATTAAACGCGAGGCAGAATATCGATTAAAAATTTTCCTCGATTCCAAAGCCCAAGATACATGGAGATTAATAGAATGAAATCAAGAACGGAGAAAATAAATTTTCTCACCTTAACTGTCTCCTCTAGAGACTGCTGCAGAAATCCAAACGCGTTTCCTCTACAATCCGGTACACGAACAACTCTCGAACGGGACTCGTGCTAGCGAACGGATTGAACGAAAACCGAAAAAAGTGCAAAAAGAGGCTGCTGTAATTTTCAGTATTGTAGCCGAAAATTCTCTATTAGGATTAGGAAAAATTAGGTTAAGGCTTCCTATATATACTCCTTTAGTATATATATTCCTTAGCCTATTAGGATTTTAATTAAAACTATAGATTATTTAATTTGATTTAATTGATTTACCTTATATTATTAGGATTAAATAAAACCATATTATAAAATCCTAATTAATAAAATTAAATACAATTTCATCAAATTGAAATAACCCAAAGTTAAATTAAAGTCAACCTTAATAAATACAACTTTTGTATTTTTTAATTTCCACCAAGAAAATATTATTTAATTTAATTAATTATTTACTACATGTAATTAATTAATCAAATAAATTAAATTTCTCCCTCTATAATTGAATTAATTATGACATAACCTAATGTGAATAACTCAATTAATTTGGTTTCCGTTCCAATTCCGATTTGTCAACGTTCAGTCGTTCTATATGTACGATCCCGCGGATCCATCTTTATGTTGGCAGTGGATCCAAGGTCCACAGACTGTAAGTGGGTTCTAGCAAACCATTACAGCCCCAAATTAAGACATAGACTTGCTGTCTAATGTGAAACATAACTCGATAGTGATCTTGTATATCCCTTGCCAACTGACATCGATACATAAGCAAGAGGCATGGCCCCATCATCCTCTTATATACTTATTTATCTCTTGATACCGTGTGGAATGAACCTAATGAATAAGTATCCCAACTTATTCGGGTATGGCCATACACTTGTCAGTCCCACTCATCAAGTGGCTAGTGATGTTATCTTAAGAGACGCTGAGTGGCAATTCCGTCAGCTTCACTATCAACATCAACATGTTCACTGGCCCACCCAACATACCCATACTTGGCACCCTGTTATGGGCCCGTTAGGCGTATATTAAAGTGTATGAGATCTTATGTTATGTTACAATGAACATTAGGTCTAAAGATTATAACAAGACCTACCCGAGAAACACCTATGACGATCGAACCATGTGGTGTTCTCTTGGCGGATCGATCCAGTACCATGCAACCCAACATGTACTCATATCATTGACTGACATTATATGTCCAATGGCCGGTGAGACGCCGCCATCCAGTCAAGGATATGCTAGTATTTGGTTCTATTCATTCCCATGATTAGAACAGACTAGGGATATATTTATGATTTTAACTTTAACTGTACTAAAAGGTCTCATAATCCAATGACCTACATTTGTTTACTTTAGTATGGTTGTAATCATTGGATACTCTATTTATAAATAGCACAAGATATGAATAAATAGATTCATGCCTTTATTTCAACACAAAATGCATAATACAAAATATCCAAATATAAAGTACAATACAATACAAGAACCAATACCATTTGGACTAGGGCACACCAGCAAGGCTTATGGTTCATCATCTTTTCAATGGTTTTCTCCTAGTGCGTGAAAATGATTTTGAGTTGGATTTCCCTAAGAACCAATTGTCTTTTTTGAGTTTTCTCTTTTAAAAGGTTTAGGGCTAAAAAATCTGATTTTTGTTGGTACTATTCCCCTTTTTGAAAGAAGAAAACAAAGCTTTTCAAAATGATGCTAGGATGGCTTACAGGGAACCTGAAAGCAAAGCTTTTCGAAATGATGCTAGGATGGCTTACAAGGAACCTCCTACTCTTATGCATTTTTACTCATGGAAAACCACCCCCATGGCCAATAACTCAACACAAAATTCTGAACCCATTTCCTTACATAAATGTCCAAAACTAACAGTACCTGTTCATTAAAAAAAACTACAAGACCTAGACCTCTGATCATTAGTAGGAAATATGTACATTACATGTCCTTTTTCTCATTAATGACCCTGGACACTACTCAAAGGGGTATCCTTCTCCATATACATGGAGCAAGGATCTCCCCTTAAGTCATAAAGGACTTATATACCAACCATGTAAAAAAAAACTAAAAAAAAAATTTTACATGGGAAGGACCTACTTAAATGAGGGGTTGTTTTGGAGATGAGGGGGAATAATGTGCTTGTCTTTAGTGTCTTATGCTTGGTTGCTTTGCTGGTCTTTAATGCTTGTGTTTTGGTTTCTTTACTGCTCTTTAATGCCTTTTTTTATTGCATTAAGGCCTCTAAACACCAGCTGCTTGTGCAAGGAAATGATGAACAATGAAAAGGGGATAAACAACTGAAAGAGGGATGATTGAATGAAAGGGAAAGGTGGAAAGAGCAAAGATGTTTTTCTGGATAAAAGAAAGTAGGAGATGGGCTTATATTGATGTCCCCTCTTCTCACTTTCAAATTTCTCTCTCCTAAAATGTTGTCTTTTTACGCCATATTTCGGACCCTTTTATAGTCCTCTTTCTTGTCTAATTGTAACTGAATTCCTTCTGGTTTGTCTCTTTCTAGTTCTATCAAAACTAGAAACTAAATTTCCCCTCATAAGCTGATCCTGCATTGTAAAAAAAAACTGCAGCTTCCCTCTCTTTTTTTTTTTTTGGGAATCTTATTGGGCCTGCAAATTTTTGAATTTGGGCCCTTTTTCTTTTTTGTAATTTTCTATTTATGGGCATGTAACTAAGACTTGTAAAAATGAAAGACATTAATAAAAAAATTTATTTATTTTCTCCTTTTTTTTACTTCCATTTATATTTTTGCTCATCTTAGTATATAAAAATGAAAATAGAAAGGTTAAATTAAAATAAAAAGTTTGTTCTACTTGTTGCCCTAAAATTGTGCACTAGCAAGTGTACTAGGTCAAATACAGTGGTGGCAAGACAAGTGTCGATCTCACAGGGAATAAGGGAAAACTATAAGATTTCCTAATAAACCGTCAGATATAAGGTTGTCCAAATAAATCAGTAATAAAATTTTATATAAACTGAAATCAATATAAAGCATACAAGATAACGTAAGGAAGGTTGCCTAAAACAGAAGATGAAAAACAATAATAATAAAAGCACAGACTTCCACCATTTAGACAGGCAATCTCGAGATATCTTTCTTTAGAATTTATTATGAATATATTAAGGAACACAGATCTAAGGTTTCTTGCCCTCTGCCCACCAAGCTTATCTCTCGACCTCACTTGGATATATGAATTCCCAACTAAGCTTATCTCTCAACCTCACTTAGCCTAGGCATTAAGTCAAGTAAGCATTCTACTGTAAATAGAAACCCTTAGCACACCCCCAATCTCCTCTCGGTCTCATGGCAAGTGTGTGTGTGTGTGATTTTTCCATATCCCCAAATCTCCTCTCGGTCTCATTAGGAATACTAAGCATACAACGGGGCCCCATTGTAATTTTGGTAAGCACATCACAACACAATCATCTCAGCATAATATTCATAATAAAAATAAGAAAGACTTCCCAAGATCACCAGCCTAAGCTGGCTTCAGCCTATTAGAAAACTACTCACAACACATAATTAATCATCAAAACGAGATTTTCCAATCAGAAAGCTTGAAAGAAGAAAATTCAGTAAATTAAAATTAAAGCAAAGAAAATAATAGTAGTTGGAGAAACATTCAATGCCCAACCCCCCTGAATAGCAGACTATATATAGTCCCCATAAAGAAAAGAAATATAATCTACCTATAGACATGTTCCTAGATTAAAATAATAACTAAACTTAACAACCACAAAATACAATGGCTTCCTTAAGAAGCCAAGGATAGTTCTGGAATTTCCCAAAAGAAAATATCTTCTCCTCCTCTCTAGGCTGCGCCACTTCCTTCAACTCCGGCCCGTTCACGCCGTAGCCCACTCCAATTCCTTTTTCTCCTTTCTGCTCCTTAAGACTTCCCAAATCCGGCAGCCTTCATGCACGACGCCTTAGACATGGAAAAACTCAATATTAGCTATGAATTCTCTATTCTTAATAAAATTTAACCAATTTAGCTGCTGAATTCTTGCATGATTAACTGGAAATAATTTCACTTATCACTACTTTTGGATTTTTTTTACATAATAATAAAAAAATAAAAAAATAAAAAATTCACCCCGGATAAAATGGGTATCTACAATGAGAAAATGCAAAGAAATTAAGATGATAAGCAAGCTAAACCAAAATCCATCTGACCAAAATATTGAAGAATGAGATCAAGAATTAGTAGTAAACCTGGCAATTCAAAAATAAATTTGGATGAACTTCCCTCATCTACAATTTGACCGAGCAAAGTATCAAATTGTCACCAAAACTTTATAAATTTATGAAATAAAATAAATCAAAACAACATTTCAAGGGAATAATTTAACATGGAATGATTGGTTTGCTGTTTTGGGTGTAAATTGAATTAAAATGGATTTATTTTGAAGAACAAATGAGCTGAAGTGATTGATTTTCAGGTTGCTTGAAGAATTCCAATTAAAATAGATAAGTATAGACTTGAAAGGTGTGAAAGTTGCTGAAATGAGCCAAATTACAGTTGTTTCTAAAAAGAGGGCAGCTAAAAAGTTGCCTAGATGCACATAGAAAGAAGAAGACAACAACAGTGGCAACACATGTAGCAACCATCCACCAGCACATGCGTAGGGAATGATGCATGGAGAGAGAAGAAAATATCATAGGAGTTTCATTATTTTAATCAAAAGCATGGGAATAATATTATTGAGATGTGTACTTTTTGGTTCCTTGTGGTATTATAATCTGCCACAATTTGTTTTATCCTTTTCCCATCATGTGACTAATTATTTTTGCACTAGTATATTTCTTTATGTGAGCTGTCCATTGGTTATTTAAGCTACCAAGCAGCCTTGAATTGGGGAGGCCATTGATTTGATCTTTTCATGAAATGGGGTGGTTTTCCACCCCATCATTTTGTACAATTTTTCTAATTAATACAATTTCCATTTTTTTGTTTATTCTATTACATTTTATTCAAGTTTGAGGCAGCAATTACTCATACAAGGTGAGTAGTTCCTTTCCAGTAGGCTTGATCTTATTGGACAACATGAGTAAGTAGTACATTCCTTTGTTATTTATAAGTAATCATTTTTAAGTGATTGTTTTATGGTGTAATTATTTCATATTGAGATTGGCCAACTAATAGTAAGTATGTTATGAGAAAGGATGCTCCAGATCATAACTATGGAAAGGCCATAAAGCACATGTAGCGTACTAACAGATGTTCCAGGTAGATTGCATACTAAGGGTATTTATCTTGGATAAATTGTTTGCTAAAACTTAATGTATGATAATTGTTTTATATATGATGTTCCTAGTAAATTTATTATTATATGTAGGATGTTCCAAGTATGGTGACTAACGAAGTAAGAGACTTTAGATCCATGTATTTTAACTTGCTCATAATTAACGAAGAAAAGATTTACTGAAAATGTTTGACCTTGTATTATTCAAGCATGTACTTCTTTAAATCTGTAATCACGCAACTTACTTATATTACTATCCCTCAATTTGAATTTTGTTGTTATTTTATTTCTTCGATTGTTATAAGTAGTTTACTCTTGACTCTCTCATAGTTAATTGAAAAGAATTCAGATTTACTATTATTTTCTGTATATTTCATTTTGCTATAAAATAGCTCGTCAAAGACAGCATTTTTTATGTTTAATTTGCCGCATGTTTTGTACTTGGAAACACGACACTATCTATAATTTAGCGCCAGAGACTTCTATTTACTTCTTCATATTTTATTTTGATTACCTTTTTCTTTTTTTGTTAGGTACAAATGCATTAATCAGCGCTAGCCATGAGGAAAAACATCTAGAAATTCTATTATGGCATATTTCCGTTGGATCTTATTGATGAAAATATAACAATTCTACAATACGTTTTTATTTACTTTTTTTTTTTCTTTCTAAACGATCAAGATGAATTTAAATTCGAGCTGTGATTGACTCATTTACAGCTTTTGAAGGTCGAACTTGAAACCTTGTTCAAGGGAAAGGAACTCTTTACAGCTCCAACCAACAATTGTTCCAAGGTAGACTAATTATTTTTAATATGGTGGTATACATCCTTTTTTTTCATTGGTTTGATATTACACACAATTTGTTGTATAACTTCTCTAAATCTATATCGTTCATTGAATTCCTTGTATATTTTTACCAATGCTAAGTGTAAAGCACAAATTAACGCTACATTTCGGGATCACTTGTTCATATATGAGCAAAACTGTATGGATTTTTTTGTTGTACTTCTCTTTATATGTCCAATTTATACATATCAGAATCTAAGAATGTGAATGTACCAGTCAAGCCAGTTTTTAACAATGAGAAATTAAGGACTTAATTGATAAATATTACAACGGAGTTTCAGGTTGAACTGAATTAATTAAATTCCACATTTTGATTAGCTTGCTTTGAATTTCAAAGATTGGATAGACGGAAGAAAGACATTACTTGTTAAACGCATATAAAAAAGTAGTTGAATTGAAAATTCTATGAGCCCAAAATACAATCCAAGCATGCATCAACTTAATTTGATATCTATCTTTTGAAAAACTAAAGGTGTTTGACACATACTTAAGACTGAATTACAGACCTAAATTAGCTTCTTCCTTGAAGCTGATCCAGAAGAAAAGAACCAATTTTCCTTGTTTCTTATCAATTAAAGTCAGAAGTCAAAGCAAATGAAGCAAATTGAATTATTTAATTCAACGGCAGAAATGTTGAAAAGACCTATCACTATATGTATATAAATACACCAAATCAATTCATGTCATCATACAAATTTATCACAATTAATCATATCCTTAATTTTCTTCTGCAATGAGGTACCTAAAATTGATAGTTTTAGTAATGGTGATTTTGATAAGCATGGAAGCACATGAGGCAATTAGGGTTCCGTTCGGGGGAGGAGGAGGAGGAGGAGAAGAAAGAGGAATTAGGTGGGTAGAAAAAGTGATTGGGTTAGAGTTGCTGCAGAAGGGCACGGTTGATCCATCTGATCCGGGTAGCTGCACCCATATTCCGGGTTCAAGTGGTCCTCCTTGTGTAAAGTAAAAGACCTATGCTAAACTCACCAGTGAATTCCTCCCCCTGTTAAGTATTAATTGGAAATAAAGCTCCGAATGAGAGTGGGTTAATGTTAGAAATTAAGTGGCTCTTGGTACTTCAACCTAGCCATATATATAAAGCGCGTGCATATAGACAGAGAACATTACATATTGATTTTGTACTTTTCAATTCTTTGTATTACAATTACTTCTATTCATTAATTTGATTACTTTTATTCGTTACCTTAGTTTCTTGTAATATAAATCATATTGGGTTGATGGAATGGTAAAGGACTGTAGTTGGCCTTGCAGCAGCAGCCATTATTGTTCTTGTGCAAGGCCACATCCAATTAATATGGGGGACGGTTGGTGAAGAAACCCTCTCATGCTTTTTGTTTTTTCTTTGTTTCCATAATTCCACTCAATCTAAAACGATGTTGCTTTCACAGTTGGATTCCGCCGTTTCTGATGAGAATTAAAACTAAAAAAGGATAAATAAATTTTAATTAATAAAGTATAAAATGTCATTCCACTGACGTATTTAAGTAATCTCTACGATGTTTTTACAGAAAACAAAAATGTCTCTATGATGCGGGACACTTTATAATGTGACATGTCGGGTGCTCAACACGTTTTCGATACTGACATCAACACCAGTCCACAGTCCACTCTCAAGCTTGAATTGTGCTGCAAAATTTGTCGGTAACTTCAGAAAATTAGATATGTGTGTTCGGTGGCGGTGTCAGGATTCCGCGGATGGGAGCATAATTTTCTTAAAAATATTTTCTGCCGGTGAACAAAAATATCGGACCGATGAATAAAAATTTCCTATTATTATATGAGTAAAAACAATTTAGAACACTATCCATTTAAAGAATAAATACCAATGACATACATATATATATCAATTATAATAAAATAAAATCGAATACTTTTGCAAAGATTTCAACTCGAAAATGGTGAAAATGAGTCACAGACTCTCCATCAATAAGTGTTCTACTATGGCTTTCAATAATGTCCTCCATATAGGGCACTTTAATTTTTTATTTCACACAAAATTCAGTAACTTCTTTCAACAAATTTTCCCAACCAACTTCTCTGTATGTTTGTGACTTCTTTTTCAGCGCTTGAACCATACAAATAGTAGTTCCTATGTTTTGATCTTTGACTTAAAGAATCTTTGATAAAGGATCTGTCACTCCCAAAATATACAATATTAACTTTCCAATAAACACAAATTCAAAAGAACCCATTTTATTCACCAAACCCTTACCCGTGCCTCGATTTTTTCTTGTATCAGCATCTTTATTTATTGCTAAAAGCACTTCTTCCACTAAATTCCACATATCAAAAAGCTGGAGTAATGTTTTATAGTGAGAACCCCAATGTGTAGTCCCTGGTCTTGCTAAACTTATTTCTTGATTCTGCCCCTTTATTGTTGAAATCTCACCACTTTGTATTTTCTTCACAACTTCTTCATGGTGTAATTGGCGAAGAGTATCCTGCTTTTTACATGAACCTCCAACCATATTCACAATCATAGAAATATAGTTAAAGAATTGGCTCACATCATCATTTTCCTCAGCAGCAGACACAACAACTAATTGAAGTTGGTGAATAAAACAATGAATATAAAGCGCGTGCTTGTTTTCATTTAGAATGAGTGATTTCAATCCATTAAGCTCACCGCACAAATTAGAAGCCCCATCATAACCTTGACCTCTAAGTCTCGACAATGATAATTCATTCGTCACAAAGAATTCATCAACAGCATTCTTTAAACATTATGCAGAAGTCTCAGTTACATGAACCACTCAAACAAATTGTTCAATAACTTCCCCATTATCATTCACAAATCTCAAAACCACAGCCGTCACAGAGCTATCTCGGGCCTCATCAAGAAAAAGAGAAAAGAATTTGTCTTGGATCTCATTTAAAATTACTTTTCTCGTTTCTTTTGCGCAAACTTCAATTATTTGTCTTTGAATGGTAGACGAAGTCATTTGATTATTTTAGGAGCATTTGATTGCATTACTTTTTTTGCTTCTTCATTATATTTACAAAACCAACTAATTAGTTTAAGAAAATGACCTCTATGCATTGATTCTTCGTACTCATCGTGTCCTTGAAAACCTAAACCTTCCTTTAAAACATATCGAGCTACTCTTACAACCGTTGTCAATCAAGTACGATACTTATCATCTGAAACATCACTTTTGGATTATAAAACAAAATTCACATTCTCTCTTTGGTTTTGATATTGACCAACCTTATCTCTAGTATAAGTAAGTGGACTATTCGGACCTCGTTCATGACCAACAAAATTTTCTATAGCATGTTTCCAATTATTATACCCAACTTCTGTAAAAGAAGTAACCCACTTTTATTCCTATTAGTAGGAAACAAGTAGTAATATAAACAAAACGTTTTGTCTTTAGAAGCACTATACTCTAGCCAAGCAAATTTTTTAAACCAAATACATTGAAACCTCTTTTTACAGCCACTATAATTACTCTGAGGAAATTGATGCCCAATTGGTTGACAAGGCCCTAACTCTAAGTATCTCCTTCTCAATGTATCTCTCATCTCAAATGGATAACTATTAATTGGTTTTCTCAGTTCCGGATCACCAATAATATCATTATCTAAAACTTCTACCTCTGTGTGGGCTCTTTTTTTTACTAGCTTCATTAATAGGGGTTTCATTACTAATTGATGATGGTTCCGGAGTTGATAAAGGATTTCGCTTTGTTTTAGTAACAAACTTATCCATATTTCTAATTCCTATAAATAAAAACACAAATACTACAATCAATTTATAACTAAATTTAAACATACTTTATCAATTCAAACTTATCAATTCAACCATACTTTTTCAATTCAAACTTATCAATTCAAACATACTTTATCAATTCAAACCAAAAATAACAACACACAATCAATTTATCAATTCTAACTTATCAATTAGTGCTAAATTTCAAACTCAATTAATGCCTCAATTTATCAATTAAAACCTAATTTATCAATTCAAACCAAAATTCAAACCTAATTTATCGATTCAAATCCAAAAGTAATAACACAAATACACAATTAATTTATCAATTCAAACCTAATTTACACAAATATTTTTCTTTAAAACCTAATTGAAATCAAACCTAAATAAATTAGAAACCTAAACATTTAAATATAAAACTAACCTGATAAGAAGCAAAGACGGAAGAGATGGAGTGAACGCAAAATGATGGTCAGCCGAGATGGAGGACGGCGTCGTTGGCAGTAGCGGCGAGAAGAACAGCAGGCGGTTGGTAGCAGCAGGAAGCACAACAAAGGCCAGGGGAGCGTTTTGGAGGAGAGGAGGAGAGGGACAAAGCCAACGAAACTATATCTGTTTTAATTTTTTTTTCAAATGCCACGTTTTGCCCTGGCATTTATAAAAAATTAAGACAGATTTATCTATTTAATTTTAATTTTCAGGGCAAAACGACGTCGTTTTGCCTTGGAAATTAAAAAAAATAAAATAAGATCAGCTGACAGCAATGCAGAGCAGGGGCGGAAGCTGATGGGGGGGCCGCCGGAAGCTCCCTACTCAGGGGTTTTTCCTACTGCTGGGATCCAGCTGCCTCTTTGTGACGCCCCCGCAGCGTTGCCCCTGTGTAGGGGTGAGCACTATCCGGTTTAACCGAATACCAATACCGAACCAAACCGAAAAAAAATTCGGTTCGGTTACCGAATTTTTTTTGGTTTGGTTTGGTAACAATTATATATATATTTGGTTATTCGGTTCGGTTCGGTTTTTCCGTAAAAAAATTCGGTTTAACCGAAACCGAACCGAATTATTATATATATATATATATATATTAGGTTTTTAATATTCTAATTTACTTAATTGAATTTTATATATCATTAAAAAATATAAAATGACTAAATAACAATTAATTACAAAAATAATATATAATGGTTCAATTAATTGCCCTAAAAATCATTTCAAATATTTTTTTTATTTATTTTTTTGTAAAAATACCAAATTTCGGTAATAACCGAACCGAACCAAAAAATTTCGGTTCGGTTCGGTTTTCATCCTGGTTTGGTTTGGTTCGGTTTTAATTATTACTGATAATTCGGTTCGGTTAACCGAAAATTCGGTTCGGTTCGGTAACCGAACCTACCGATGCTCACCCCTACCCCTGTGTGTGTTCTAATTTAAAATTCTTTAGAAAAAGTTTGGATCCTATATTGTATGGGATAATTTACTATTTAAAATTCTACAACTATTGCCTCAATTTCACCCTCTTTCCATTATTTATGAAGAAAGCCTTCAATTCTATAAAGTCAATATCTGCAACTTTTAGTTTTACTATTCGTTTTCTATATTTATGTTTGACGTAAAATCTATTTTTATTTTATTTTTTACATTTATAAATACACATTTATATTTTTTGTTGATTATACGTATTGTATCTTATAGTTTTTAGACATGACGTTTTCCATGTTTGTATCTGTGTATTCGTGCAATATAGGTGAGATTGGTTCGGTCCAAACTAAGGACTAAAATTTCCATAAATATATTAAAAATTGGAAATTTTGGAAAATGAATCTCTAGATTTGTATTGAAGAGAAAATTTCTAAACTTCGAATTGTATTGATCATTCGATGAAATCCAGTCTGGAGATTTGAATATCTGCTTTCAATACAATCAATACCTTCATTCAAATATTAAATACTAAATATAAATTATAATATATATTTCTTAATAAAATGTCAAAATATTATAATTACAATGAGTCTTAAATTGTTTTTGTGTATAACATATTCACATAGATTGTAATCAGGGAAGTGCTATGCATTATTCGGTAATTAAAAAATGAATTACCGAACTGACACAAAGTTGGTTTTTCAGTTCAAAATCGATTTTATTTTTATGTACATTTCGGTACTTCGATTTGGTTGGTTTTAATGGAAAAAAATATATTAAAAAAAAGGAACCAAATCGTCATTTAATATTTCGCTTTTTCTTTCATATATATGTATATTTATATATCCATTTCATTTTTTTTAATAAACGATGTTATTCATTGAAATTAATCCGACTCCAATACAGACCGAATAAAGAGGGGAGGTACTGACCACCAAACCCTTGTAGATGTCGAAGAACAAGCTGCTTGTGTAAGACAATGCGTAACTTTGTTCGCAGACCTTTTAACATGAACAAAAGGCACATCTCCTATTTCACGAGCTAGTGATATACAATCGTCTAATAACAAACCAAGAGAAGATCGAATACATGTAGGCTTATTAAGATAATCAACAATTCTTTTAGCGTCTAGCTCAATAATTATATATGAAACTCACATGGTCTTGATCCCAGAAAGTGCTTCCCGGTATGTCCTTGCTTCCGCCTCCGTTGCATCCATTGCTCCAGTCAATTGTGTAGACCGAGCTGCTATAAAGTTGTCGGAGTCATTTCATATGACCGCTCCAAAACCCACGCGTCTCCTATGCTCAAAAAAGCTGGCATCAACATTGCATTTGAATCGCCCCATTAGAGGACGTTGCCAGCCCGCACCAACAGGCCTATCACCAACTGCAGTGGTTCTTGTCCCTGTACTTGCCCAAGCCAATCTCCATTTCTTGTACCGTCTCTGCTACCAAGTGCTGTATACGAGGGATTACAACCGCTTCTTGCTTCCATAATAGATTATGTTGTGCTTGCCATACACTCCAAGCTCCCGCCACAATTCACAGTTGAATTACCTCTTCAATGTTAGGCATAACACTAGTAACCCAATCGCTTAACTTCGAATTAGAGTGTATTTGTGCAACCTCAGGTACATCAACCCAAACAGCAGTTCTCACCGGACCAAAAAAAACAAACAATGTATCACCGATTCAACCTCCACATCACACATAATACACCGGTCATCGAATGGCACTCCTCTCCATTGTAAAGTCATCTTCATCGACAGATAATTCAAAATGCATTGCCACCAAAAATTGTGTAGCCGTGGAGGTGTTGTCATGCTCCATATTTTTTCCCATGGTATAGCTACTATATTATTGTGAATACGATATTTTTGCCTTAATGCATAACATGCACTTTTAACCGTGTACATTCCCCCTTCTTCATGAACCCATCGAACTTTATCTTCAACTCTTCTAATAGGCAATGGTATTTTGGATATCAAATTTGCATCCCGTTGATCAAATATAGCACGTATCAAGTCCTCATTCCATCTTCTTTCCAGTGTCAACATTAAATCTTTAACACACATTGTCTCTCCACCGGGTAACATTGGGGTTTGTACAAACGGTCTTTGTACATTTGGCAACCATGGAATTCTCCAAACTTTCGTTGCACCACCATCACCAATGACCATTCGCAAACCATCTTGTACAATAGGTAATGCAGCAATAAAACCCTTCCATAAATAGCTGTCATTCGGCTTGAACACCACACGTAAAACATCATATTCCGGAAAATATTTAGCCTTACATAGCTTGTTGATTAGAATATATGGATGCACTATAAATCATCAAACTGTGCGACCCAAGGAAGCCAAATTGTACTCATGTAGCTTGCGAAAATTCAGTCCTCCATCTTCTTTTGGTAGATATAATCTAGACCACGTCATCCAATGTACCGATCTACGTCCCGAGAGATTATTGTCCCAGCAAAAAGAATTCAACATCTTCTCTAAAGTATCACAAACACCATTATGAATAAAGAATACTCCCATAGCATAAATGGGAAAAACTTGTGCAACCGATTTTAATAACACTTCTTTACTGGCTCGAGAGATTCCCCTCTTTCTCCATCCTTGAATATGGCTTGCTAAATTTTTAATTAAAAATTGAAAATCAGCCATCCTACTACGTCCAACAAAAGAAGGTAAGCCAAGATATTTTCCATGAGTATGAACTTTAATTTTATTTATATATCCATATCATTAACTTTACAGGTTTAATAATTTTCTTAATATTTTGTTTAGGCAAATTAATTAAGGAAATATATTAATTTTTTATTTGATTCTTTTACTTGTGTCCAAATTTGTTTTTCTATTGTTTAGAACTGAACCGAATCCAAAATTTGAGCTTAGTTAGTTATATTTTGGTTTTCCATACTATTTCATTCGGTGTTGATATTAATTATTTTGGTACTATAGTATTCGATCGATTTTTATTATTCAATTTCATTTGGTACGAGGGATTACAACCGCTTCTTGCTTCCATAATAGATTATTTTGTGCTTGCCATACACTCCAAGCTCCCGCCACAATTCACAGTTGAATTACCTCTTCAATGTTAGGCATAACACTAGTAACCCAATCGCTTAACTTCGAATTAGAGTGTATTTGTGCAACCTCAGGTACATCAACCCAAACAGCAGTTATCACCGGATCGAAAAAAACAAACAATGTATCACCGATTCAACTTCCACATCACACATAATACACCGGTCATCCAATGGAACTCCTCTCCATTGTAAAGTCATCTTCATCGACAGATAATTCAAAATACATTGCCACCAAAAATTGTGTAGCCGTGGAGGTGTTGTCATGCTCCATATTTTTTCCCATGGTACAGCTGCTATATTATTGTGCATATGATATTTTTGCATTAATGCATAACATGCACTTTTAACCGTGTACATTCCCCCTTCTTCATGAACCCATCGAACTTTATCTTCAACTCTTCTAATAGGCAATGGTATTTTGGATATCAAATTTGCATCCCGTTGATCAAATATAGCACGTATCAAGTCCTCATTCCATCTTCTTTCCAGTGTCAACATTAAATCTTTAACACACATTGTCTCTCCACCGGGTAACATTGGGCTTGAGAGATTTGTTAGGAATATATTATAGAGGGACCACTTAATGTATATATTTTCCACTATTGGGGTTTTGTGTAATTATCCCCCACCTCATGTATATATATAAACCAATTATTTCAGCAATACAATTAAGGGGATTTCCCAAATCTATTATGGTATCAGAGCTAAACTAGGAAAACCCTAAAACAAGAAAGAAAAGAAAGAAAAGAAGAGGAGGCAGCCGAAACCCTAAGGCACACAAGGTTACAGCCGCCGCCCATCAAGAAAAGAGACAGCAGTCCCGTCGCCGACCAGCAGCCACCATGTCCACCGGTGAGAACCTCCACTCCGATGCCTCTGACGCCGTCAATGGCACCAATGACCACCACGTGATACAGCCCCTTCCTCTCTCCCTTCCCAACATCTCCACTCAAATGGTTATCAAACTCACATCAACTAATTTCTTGTTGTGGAAAACCCAATTGTTACCTATGATTAGGGGTTGTGGTCTTGAAGGGCACCTCGATGGGTCCGAACCCATCCCACCGATGACGCTACCGGATGGTTCAAAAAATCCAGCCTTTGTCATATGGGAGCGACGAGATCAACAGGTACTTTCTTGGATAGTTAACTCTCTCTCTGAATCTTTGGTTCATCAAGTTGTTGGAATTAATTCTGCTAGAGTAGCTTGGAGTAGATTAAATGCGGTGTATGCTTCGGGTTCCCGCGCCCAAATAAGAGAATTGAGGCATCGTTTACATAGTTTAAAACAAGGGAATGAATCTATTGATGAGTATATGAAAAAGGCTAAATCAATTTGGGACCAACTAATGTCCTTGGGTTATGAAGTAAGGGAGGATGATTTTGTTGAATTTATTTTGGATGGGTTAGATGATAATTTTCATGAGTTTTGTCGTTCTCTTGAGATTCGTATGGATGAAATTGGATATGATGATTTGTATGGTTTGTTACTTACCGAGGAGAGAAATTTAAATCGCCGTGTGAAGCGAGAAACCTCCCTTCCTGCCGTTAATGTTACTGTCAAACAGCAGCAGTCCGGACATGGATTGAGTCCGTTTTCCAGCCCCGGGAGAGGGCGTGGTGGTGGCCGTGGTAGAGGCCGTGGTAGGCAGCCCCATCACCATAATAATTTTCAGCAATTTGGGTATTATCCGGGTAATTTTCAGCAGCAGTCCCGTGGGGGACAGCATTGGCAACAAAATAATAATTTTCAGCAGTGGAATCAAAACCAAAGCACCTCCGCTACAGCTGATGTATCTACGGTTGTGTGTCATAATTGCAAAGGGAATGGTTACTATGCGAGGCAATGTCCGTCTCCAAGACAAAATAATAATTTTCAGCAGCCCCACCGTTTTCCCCAAGCCAATAACACCACCCTTAGCCATCATTCATACCAACCTTGGATCATGGACACGGGTGCCACACATCACCTCACTTCGGATATGGGGAACCTCTCTCTACACTCTGATTACACCGGACCTGAAGAAGTGGTTTTAGGTAATGGTGCCAAACTCCCTATTCTTCATGTTGGTCATTCTTTTCTTTCCAATTCTGATTGTTCTTTAAAATTATCTAATGTTCTTCATGTTCCTAGCTCTAACACTAACCTTGTTTCTGTCTCTGCCTTGACTAATCAGAATGATGTTTCTGTTGAGTTTTTTAACAAGTTTTTTGTGGTGAAGGACCTGAAGTCCAAGAAGGTTCTTTTCAGAGGGCCGAATAAGCATGGATTATACACTGTGCCGCTTCCTTCCTCACCTCCAGCACGTGTTCATGTCACGTCCTTGTCCACGTGGCATGCCCGGTTGGGTCATGTGGCACTCCCCATTATCAAGAAAATCATTAGTCAGCATAGTTTATCTGCTCCGAATAAATTTCATAATTTTTGTTGTTCTAGTTGTGCTTTAAGTAAGAGTCATAGACTGCCTTTTGTTGAATCTACTTTTCAGGCCAAAGGGCCTCTTGAATTGGTTTGTTCTGACTTATGGGGTCCTTCCCCAATTTTATCCCATGACAATTTTTCTTATTATATTTTGTTCTATGATCATTATAGCAAGTTCTGTTGGATCTATTTTCTCAAATATAAATCTGAAGCTTTATCTGCTTTTATTAAGTTTCGTACTCTTGCTGAAAAACAATTTAATTGTTCTATTAAGTCTTTCCAGTCTGATTGGGGTGGCGAATTTCAGCCTATTTCCCGTTACTTGTCATCCCATGATATTCTTCATCGGGTCTCCTGTCCTCACACCCCACAACAAAATGGGTGTGCGGAGAGGAAACACCGCCATATTGTTGAGACTGGTTTGGCCCTGCTTGCTCATTCTGGCTTGGATAAAAAATTTTGGACCAATGCCTTTGATACTGCTGTTTATTTGATTAATCGCATGCCTACACCACTGTTGAACTTTAGCTCTCCTTTTGAGTATCTCATGCATGCTGCCCCGGATTATAATTTTTTGCGTATATTTGGTTGCTTGTGTTATCCGTGGCTTCGTCCTTATAATTCTAACAAACTTGATTTTCGGTCTCGTCCTTGTGTCTTTATTGGCTACAGTCACCTTCATAAAGGTTACCGTTGCCTTGACCCTTCTTCTGGCAAAATCTTTATCTCACGCCATGTAATTTTTGATGAACAGGTGTTCCCATATCCGGAGCTCACCCGTGTCTCGGCCCCAACTCCACCCGCCAGCACCTCCATCACTTACCCACCGTTGCTGCAACACTCAACAGCCCCATCACTTGCCCTGCACCCCCAACACGCCCTACCCCCACCACACGCCCCACCACATCCCGCCTCCCTCAGCCCCCAACCACCTCACGACCCGCCTACCCAACCCGCCCAACGCCCTCCTACCCCACCTACCCCAACGTCCCCACCCGCTACCGGTGCCCCGTTACCACCCGCCTCCCCGCCGTCCCCTTCCGCCACAGCCCCCTCCCCGGAAGCTTCCCCCCCCTTGCTTCCACTCCATTACCCGCTCCTACCACTTCCCCGGGCCTGCCTCTCATAGTTGACTTGTCCCGGTTTGCAACCCGTGACCCTGAGCCAGCTCCTGCTCCTGTTTCGCCTCCTCGGCGTATGATTACACGGTCCTTAACAGGTTCCTCTCGCCCTCGGATTTTGCACACAGAAGTCGTTACTTCAGACCCCACCTCTTATTCTGCTGCAGTCAAACATGCTCACTGGCGTCAGGCAATGGCAGAAGAATATAATGCCCTTCTCACTAATGGCACTTGGGAACTGGTGCCTGCTCCTCCACAGGCAAATATCATTGGCTGTAAATGGGTGTTTAAGACTAAAAGAAAACCAGATGGGTCTCTTGATAAGTATAAAGCACGGCTAGTTGCTAAAGGGTACCATCAGCGCCCTGGCATGGATTTCACTGATACTTTCAGCCCGGTAGTCAAACCCACCACTATACGGGTCCTCTTATCCTTGGCAGTCACTTACTCCTGGCAAGTTCTCCATCTCGATGTGTCTAATGCTTTCTTACATGGGGACTTGGTAGAGCGTGTGTTCATGACTCAGCCTCCTGGCTTTATTGATCCGGTCCATCCCACTCATGTGTGCTCCCTCAAGAAGTCATTGTATGGGTTGAAACAGTCCCCGCGTATGTGGCACAAACGCCTCACTTCTGCTTTGATTGGGTTTGGTTTTTGCTGTTCCAAGGCGGACGTCTCTCTTTATATGCTTCGTATGGGTACCGTTCTGATTTTTTGTCTCATTTATGTGGATGATTTGCTTCTATTGGGTAATGATTCGATTCAGTTATCTCGGCTGGTCCAGTATCTTCAAACACAGTTTGCCATCAAAAATCTTGGTAGGGTACAGTATTTTCTTGGTCTGGAAGCTACCTGGCATCGTGGTTCTCTATTTCTTAATCAGCATAAATATGTTCAAGATTTACTCAAGCGAGCTCAAATGGACTCTTGTAAGCCGTTGGCTACCCCTGCCTCTGCCACCTCCTCCTTGTCTGCTGCAGGGGGTGAGCCTCTTTCTGATGGGACTTTGTATCGGAGTATCGTGGGTGGCTTACAATATTTGACTATTACTCGTCCTGACATCGCCTTTGCAGTTCATAAGGTAGCTCAGTTTATGCATTCACCTACAGATTTTCATTGGCAAGCAGTCAAACGTATCCTTAGATATCTTCAGGCCACATCTACCTACGGTTTGCACTATAAACCGTCCTCAAATCTTGTTCTGCAGGGCTTTTCTGATTCTGATTGGGGTGGTGATCCAGACGATCGGCGGTCTACTACTGGCTTTGCGATCTTTTTGGGTGATAATCTGATTTCATGGGTCTCTCGCAAACAACGGACAGTTTCTTGGTCTTCTACGGAGGCGGAGTATCGTGCCCTTGCTACCACTACTTCTGAGCTGTCTTGGTTGGTTATGCTCCTCCGTGATATTGGTCTTCCACTGTCCACTGCTCCCACTCTCTGGTGTGATAATCTTAGTGCCACATATCTGACAGCTAATCCTATATTTCATTCCCGCACAAAACACCTGGAGATCGATTTTCACTTTGTGCGGGAACGGGTGGCCAATCGGTCTCTTTTTGTTCGCTATCTACCCACTGATGCTCAGCTTGCCGATGTCCTCA
Organism: Euphorbia tirucalli; assembly: GCA_039660915.1. Taxonomy (NCBI): domain Eukaryota; kingdom Viridiplantae; phylum Streptophyta; class Magnoliopsida; order Malpighiales; family Euphorbiaceae; genus Euphorbia; species Euphorbia tirucalli. Next base: position 12,793,779 of record CM077636.1, on the reverse strand, counting down.
CTAAGCCCTTGGCTAAGACGCGGTTTCGGTCTCTTCGGGACAAGTTGAGCATTGTCGCCTCTCCATGCTCAACTTGAGGGGGTGTGTTAGGAATATATTATAGAGGGACCACTTAATGTATATATTTTCCACTATTGGGGTTTTGTGTAATTATCCCCCACCTCATGTATATATATAAACCAATTATTTCAGCAATACAATTAAGGGGATTTCCCAAATCTATTAAGATTCCCCTCTTTCTCCATCCTTGAACATGGCTTGCTAAATTTTTAATTAAAAATTGAAAATTAGCCATCCTACGTCCAACAAAAGAAGGTAAGCCAAGATATTTTCCATGAGTATGAACTTTAATTTTAGTTATATATCCATATCATTAACTTTACAGGTTTAATAATTTTCTTAATATTTTGTTTAGGCAAATTAATTAAAGAAATATATTAATTTTTTATTTGATTCTTTTACTTGTGTCCAAATTTGTTTTTCTATTGTTTAGAACTGAACCGAATCCAAAATTTGAGCTTAGTTAGTTAGATTTTGGTTTTCCATACTATTTCATTCGGTTTTGATATTAATTATTTTGGTACTATAGTATTCGATCGATTTTTATTATTCAATTTCATTTGGTTCAGTTTTTAACTGATGTACATCAATAATTGTAATACATAACTTAATAAATAGAAGAAACATATTTGATGCATCTCAACAACTAATATATTTTTTACAATAAAATAGATACCAGCAAAGTAGAATATGTATTATTCTATTTATATATATTGTTATAAACATAAAAAAATATGTATAGAAAGTTGGGCACTTTCTGTGTAACAAATTTCGATTCGATTTGCTTCAGTCTAGATTTATGTTCAATTTGCCGGATCGTATGTACTAAAAGTTAATGACATTGATCCTAAACAAAGGTTAATGGTTCAAACTAGTTCTAAATCTTTTTCTTCAATTACTCAGTCACATTAAAAAAAAAAAAAAAAAAAAACAAGATCCCAGCACCAACCCATTCTCTCCTCACTATCTTATTCTCTCACATTCTCACAATTAACTTCCTTCTCTTTTTTTTTTTTCTTATTCCATTTAAATGATTAAGCAACAAATATTTTTTTTAAAAGTTAATATTAGTAAAATATTTAATTTAATTTGTAATGTTATCCTCTTTTAATTAGTATAGATATTATATTAGTTAATTATGTTTTAAAATTATTATAAAACAAAAAGAGATCGATTTTACATGAAATTAAAATTGTTAGATATTATTATGCATTTTAAACTAATTACTTTTATTCCATTAAAAATTATTTTCAGTAATTATTTTAGGTATAACATGGATCCACCTCAAATTTCATCCTGTATTCACCATTAATTATTGTATGAAAATTAATGATTTATAATTGACGGCTAATGGTTTTAATAACGTCCTTATATCATTAAAATGGCAACTTTCTGTTCTATTTAGAGTTTTGCAAAAGTTATTCATTAATTTTTTGGCTTTGGAGGAGAAATTTTATAGTGGACCGGGTCCATGTGAACCGTTGCACTGAAAAACTGATACGTAAGCAATATTAACATTGGAAAAGTAAAAAACGCTTATGTGTCAATTTCTCATTGGGAAGGTCGACATAGACCGGGTCCATTGTATAATTTCCCGCTTTGGAGTATACTGTTATCCAAAAATACATTTATTCTTTAAATTTTTAAAATAATCAATGTGATTTCTTGCTTTTTTAATTTTTAACAATTTGTCCTCTCTTGCAATAATAACTCACCAAAAATTAGGAAATTTAAATCACTATACCATCAAAAAATTTCCTAGTTAGATTAGCAAATTTTTTCTCAGTTTATGCTGCTTGTTTGTTACATCTTCTCAATATATTAGAGTTATCACTATATCATTTACCTTATTACTTAAGGTTGGTGCATATATCACATTTTCAATGAGAAGAGGTGACTTGAAACAACAAATTGTTTGAATTATAAATTGTTGGAATTCAAAAGGTGAGAGAGGATATTGACAATTTCCAAACATTGGGGACTAAATTGATTTTGAGAGAATAATGAAAGGCAATTTGAACTCAAAGCTTTTAATTTTTTTCTGTAGACTAGAAGTTCATGGTTACCTTGAGTCTATCTCTTACCAAAAATTTGAGTCTATCTTATCTTCTATATCGTACAACTTTTTGTAGAATGGTCCTAATCTCATGCATGAATGATGCTTCTTCGAAGAATCTCCTTCATTTTTATTCAACTCCCACTGATTATTTCTCATCCCAACTTAACAAATATAAACAATAAATTCCTTATAATTGTGCCGGTCCACATCCACTTAAATAACAACAACAATAATAATAATATTAAGTTCAATTTCTAACAACCGAATATGTAATCGGCACCGTAATGATATCATTAAGTAAAAAAAGATAAAACATTATATTCTTGGATGCTATATATATGTGGTTATATCAATTACCTTAAGTCTTGTAAATCTGAACTATATATATACTTTACATGTTTCAAATACTAATTAACATGAAAGGCATGTTCAACATCTCACCTTACTTAATGAGAAAGTTACTTAGTTCCTTATATATGTAAGACATTTGATCCTTGCCTTTTGAGATACCTTTTACATATTCTTTATATATGTGATTAAATTTAAAAAAAAAAAAAATTCTATAACAGTTCAGCTTCATCAAATTCATATTTACTTAGACACTTTTGCATTATTTTATATTAATATGAATTATTTTCTATTTAGTGAGTATATATATACATGTATTTTTCAATTGGCTGTTATACTTATTCAAATTTTATTATAAAACTTTATTTAGAAATCGACCACATAATTAGCCATCTTTAGTTTATTTACAATACACTCGATCACATTTTTCTTATGTTAAGAGTTAAGTAAGAAAGTTATACAAAAATAGAATTAATAAGTACGTAACAGAAGAAAATAATTAAAATATGAAATCATTCAAGCAATCGATCGGAAGGTGAGTGTGAAAAAAAAAAAAAAAAGATGCTAGCTATATATCATTTCTTAACTCTCTTTTTTTTTTTTTATTAGTCAATCTTTCAAATTAATTACAATGTTAATAAAAATAACTGCAAAAATGGATCACATGTGATATATATGTATTGGTAGGGATTAGTAGTGGTGAATAATGTATACAAACTATAATTAACATGAAATAAGAAGACGTCGATTTGGGGGGGAGTTGATTTCAACTCCGTGTGGGTAAATAGAAAATACCAATGCATAAAAATAATCAACCTAAGCCTACAATATTTTTCCTGTCAAAGACCAAAATTTTCAACAATTAATCGAAAACATATTTAAAAAAATAAAAATTCTCTAATATTTGAGGCTTATAAATACCCGTATCAATATCAATCTGGCAATTGTAAAAACCTTCAGTTTGTATCACTACTCTAAAGATATATAAAAAGAAACTTATCAAGAAGATGAAGGGCCAAACTAATGTTTTGGTGGTGACATTAGTTATGTTAGTTGGTTTAAGCAGCATGAAAATGAATGTGGAGGGTGCAGGCAGAATCCTTGATGAGGACCAAAAAGAATTTAATAAATGGATGATTATAAAGACTTCTCTGCAAAGAGGAACCGTTGATCCTTCTAAACCAAACGGGTGCACCCATATCCCCACCCCCGGTGATCCTTGCATCAATCAGAAGAACTTCGCCGGCGCAGCCCTTGCTCCTCCTCTGCCTCTGCTTTCAGTTCCTCAGGTTGCTGTCAATCGTAGTTGACTAATTTAATTCATGCATGTTTTGCTTCTGGTTTCAATAATATTAATTAATTACTTGTTATTTCCCCAAATTGGTTCCTATTATATTAATTGAGTTGCTGTTGGAAGCAGTGAATGTATCAACTTGCATGATGAATAAAGAATTTTATTATTATTGTTATTGCATATGTTTCTATTTATATTCAGTTATTACTGCCAGCAATAAAAACAAAAAATTGAAATTCTTGAAAATCCGCTAGAAGGAGGGCTTGAACCTCCGACCTTGTGGTTAACAGCCACACGCTCTAACCAACTGAGCTATTCCAGCTGGGACGATGCTACAACAATTTATTACTTGAGCTCAATACATGACGCATGTCATCTCACCCTAGGCAAGTTAGTAGGCTGGTCCCTGTATACGGATTAAAGAAAAAATTATAGCACTATTACAAACTATTACCCAGTATAGGGTAGAAATGAAACTAATTCCAATTTTATGGTGTTCTTGTCAAAGTCCGCATATGACATTGGCGGACACCCTTTTTTTTTCTGCTGCCGCAGGTCCGCTAGTCAAACTAATGGACCTAAAGAGGTCCGCCTAGAAAAATAGCGGACTAAAAAAGTCCACGCTTAAGAAAGGCGGACTGATCAGCATCTCAGGTCCGCTTTCAAGGGAAGCAGACCTGAAAAGCTGCCTTGTCCCAGTGGATGGAACAAGGCAGAGTCCGCATGCATGGAATGCGGACACAGATGTCCGCATTCCAAAGACGCGGACTCATATGTCCGTGTGTGCAGACATATAAGTCTGCGTCTTTGGAATGCGGACGTCTGTGTCCGCATTCCAAACACGCGGACCAGCATCCATAATCTGTGTTTCCCAATATCCAACCGACAAATCCCAGCCGTCCGATCAAATGTAAAATAATCCCAGCCGTCCGATCAAATTTTATATTTACTATACCTTCATCTTACCTTCATCTGCTTTGTTCCTCTACACATTTATACGTTTGGTAAAATAAACACAGATTTGAAAATCCTTTTTCCTCTCCTTCTCCAACCTTCATCTGCTTAATAAACAAAAATTGATTTCCTTCCATCTTTAACATTTTAAAAGCTAAATTTGTTCAACATTATATCTCTTTCAAGTAAGTTTCCTACCTCTTTTAATTATCAATTTAATTAATTTTTAGTAAGTTATTAGTAATTATAATTTTATTTTATATTTATATATATTTAATTAAGTTATTAATTTTTGTTACAATTTTTTTTTTGTAGGATTAGCATTATCAAATTAGGAACGAAAATACTAACAATAATATAACCACCAAATAACAGATATTGTGAAGTATTCAACCCAAGAAAGGTAAATACTAAAATTTTTGCAAATTTTATATTTTGTAGATTTTGTAGAAATTATGTTGTGAATTTCTATAAATTTTTGTAGTAATATATATGTAATGTGTAAAAAAATGGAATATGTATAAAATGTTCGTTTATAAATTTATATTAGATGTATAATAGGTGTTTAATTAAATTATTAATTTTTTTGTATTTTATATATAGGATTAGCATCAACAAATTAGAAACGAAAATCCTAGCACTACAATCATCAAATAACAGCTATTGTCCGCGTTTATTAAACGTAATAAAGGTAAATAAAAAAATTTATGAAATTTTGTAATTTTTGTATTTTTTTGAAATTATGTTGTGAATTTCTTTAAATTTGTGTAATATATATGTGATTGATGCATGGAAAAATTGAATATGTATATAATATTTGTTTATAAATTTGTATTAGATTGATTTTTGTGTAGTATATAAGACCATCTCCAACTCTCCACTCCAAATTTCCAATTATAATAAAAATATTTTAAAATTATTCCTTTCCACCTAACATTTTTATTATTAATATATTTCTTTTTACATACTATATAATATTATTCACATATTTTTTATGAAATTCAATTAAATATAAAAAAATAATTTAAATTACATAATAATTTTTTAATGTTTATATGTTTCGAAAATCTTAAATATATGATATAAACTATATAGTTTGTATTAGAAATGTCTATTTGATATATATATATATATATATATATATATATATATATATATATATATATATATATTTGCATTTATGTTAGAATTAATTAAAAAATATCATAATTTTATTTAAGATAATTTTTTACATATATATATTGAATGATTTTTAATTATATGACAGAATAATGTCGACTTCATTACCAATATATATATGATGTATGCAAAAATGGAATATATATATAATATTTGTTTAGAAATTTTTATTAGATTGATTTTTGTGAAGTTAGTATATAAGACCATCTCCAACTATTCAGTCTAAATTTGCACTCCAAATTAAAATATTTTTAATTTATTCCTTTCGACAAACATTTTTATTACTATTATATTACTTTTTACATACAATTATATTATTCATTTAATAAAGCCTAATTCAAAACATTTTAGTGTTAATAATATATAAAAAATTTTAATGGACTGGGTAATATTTTAATAAATAAATAATTTTATAAAATAAAATCGTATAGGATATAGTTAAAAAAAATTAACATATTAATGCAAAAATAACACTTAATGATTCAAAAATAGGATATAACAAATTTTATGATAGTTCCAAGTTGTATATGTATTAATATTTTTTTGAATTTTCAGCATTTTAATTTAGTTTTGATATTTTATCAATATTAATTTAAAAAATTTTAAGAATTTAAGCAAAATTATTAAAATAAATGAAGATCACAAATACACATATAAATTATCAAACACACAAATTAATAAAAACCATATTTGTGAAAACCGAACAGGATTGGCCGGTCGAACTGGGTCGACCGGAACCAGAGGTCAGGCCGATCGGTTTGGATCCGGTTCGACCAAACTTTTTTTTAAATCTTTTTTTAAATATAAAATTTAAGTTATTATTTTGAGGTGTATTTAATTAAAATAAAATATATTTTGTATTTTTAATTGTAAGTACAAAACCTATATTTCATAAATTGAGCTTTTTAATTTACTATATTGTGTTTGAAATGCTTAATTATAAGAATTATAATAAAAATGTTCAAAGTTTCATATATTATAAATATAAAAAATATATATTAATATATTTACAAAATCCGGTTCGATTTAGGTTTATTACAGTTTAATCTGAAATCCATGAATCCATCCCTTGACCAGTTCGATGACCAGTCCGGGTCTGAAAACCATAATAAAAAAAATAAATAACATTGAAAGAAAAATGGAAAAGAAACTAAAATAACACTAAACATCAAAAAAAGAAATTGGATATTGGTGGTGGGTTGGAGATGCCCTAATGAATGCTTTTTAATTATATGACAGAATAATATCGACTTCATTACCAATATATATTCATTGGGGTGGTCAAATCATAAGGAATCAATTTGGAGTTGATTATGAGAATGGATATTGCAAAGTAATATCAATGAATGGTTTATTCAATCTGAGTTCATTGTTCGATAAGATTAGGACTGTTATGAATATACCAGCGACCGAAGATTTGATTAGGGTGCAATTTCGAAACCCAATTGCAATGAATGGAGTACAGTTAGTGTATAAGTGTGTTGATCTGTGTGACGATGATGATTTGAATATGATGTTGGGGATAGTCAGCAGTTTAGGTCATACCTTGTTCTGTATTGAATTATACGTCGAATGCAATCATAATGCACCTTCTACACACACGAGGGATATAGCTGGACCTTCTAATTCTCAAGCTGTTGATTATGATGTTGGTGGTAGTGGTGGACTTGGTGGTTATGGTTGTGATGATGATGATGATGATGATGATGATGATGATGATGATGATGATGATGATGATAGCGATGATTATGAACCTATTGGTTTTAATGGTGGTGGTAGTGGTGGTGGTGGTGGTGGTGGTGATGGTGATAGCGAATCTGATGATGATGAAGAGGATGATGTTGATGGTGATGATAGTGAATCTGAGGATTATGCTGATGCTGATAATGATCATGATGGGTTGCACAATGAGGATGAGCTTCAAGGGAATTATAGGGCTTCTTCTTCAAATGTTGATGACACTGCATTACACAATAATTTTACCCCTACATTTTTCCCAAATATTCCCCAGCTTACCCAATTTGATGCATCAGCTATGACAGTCCATGATATTGATCAAACCAGGAATGCTATAAGATGGGATTCGTCAATGGAACTCTCAAAGGGAATGTTATTTTATTCAAGAGAAGTAGTTAAAACTGCAGCTAAGGAATACTCTATGAGAATACAAAAAGAGTTTTGGAGTAGGGAGACAAGGATGAATACTATCACATTGGTATGTCATTATTATGATGAGGGATGTCCATGGAGGTTACGTGCGACGCTGAAGAAGAAGTCTCATCTGTGGGAGATCACAAAGTATGTCGGTGAACATACTTGTCATGGGCTGAAAAAGTCTCAAGACAACCGAAATCTTGACACGGCCTATATGTATCCCATAGTGGAGGCTATGATTAGGGAGGATCCCTCACTAAAGGTCAAGGTCATTGTTGCAAACTTTGATGAAAGATATAAGATAAAAATCTCTTACAAGAAGGCATGGTTGGCAAAAAATAAAGCCATTGAGAAGATATATGGAGGTTTTGATGAGTCATATAACCATCTTCGCCCTTGGCTTTATGCTGTAACCGAAATGAACCCCGTCTCAATCTACCATATTAGTGAGTCTAATCACTTTGTCGATGGTCGTTTTGTGCCAGGAGTTAAACGTTTTGAGCGTCTTATATTGATTCTGAAACCATGCATTGATGGTTTCAAACATTATATGCCAGTCTTGTACGTTGATGCCACTTTTTTAACTGGAAAGTATAAAGGTGTAATACTAGTAGCATCAGCGCTTGATGGCGACCGAAACATATTTTCGATAGCATTTGGCATAGCTGAAGTTGAAAATATGGCAAATTGGGAATTCTTCTTGCGTTGTGTACGAGATTTTGTTTGCCCAGACATGCCCGATGTTTGTGTCGTATCTGATAGGCATGCTGGAATCTTAAGAGCCATGGTGTCTGAAAAATGGAAGACGGCACCTCATCGATTCTGCATTCGCCATCTAGCAAGCAACTACAATAAGCAATTCAAAAATGAAGAAGTTAAAAACTTTATCATCAATGCAGGTATTTAAGAGTATTGCTTTTTCAATTACCGTAAACCTAAACCATAAGGATCAAGTTATACAATTGTTTAACTCATTATGCTTTCAAATATGTTTTCATGTTTTTTTAGCATATCAACATCAACCTCGGAAGTTTAAACGGATGATGACGTTGCTTGAGGAGAAAGAACCTGATAGCTTTCAATGGTTGAATCAGCTGCCAAAGGAGAAATGGGCTCTCGCTTTTGATGGTGGTTGTCGATGGGGTAGTATGACAACTAACATTGCTGAATCAGTAAGCGGATGGCTGCTAAAAGATATTCGGGGATTGCCAATAACAACAATGATGGAAAGCCTTTTTTTAAAATTGGTCGATCGTTTCGAAAAACACAGACGTGAAATTGCAGCCGAAATGCAAAAGGGATTCTCATATACTACATTTGCAATAGACCTATTGAGGACAAGGTTTGAAAAGGCATCTGGACATGTAGTACAAAGTTTGATACGAGGAATGGTGTTTTTGAGATTAAAACTGCCCGTTGGAATTCAGGAAGGAAGGGAGGACACAAGCAAGTGGTCAATCTGAAAGAAATGACTTGTAGTTGTCGAAAGTTTCAACAACTGCGAATACCATGCTCCCATGCCATTGCTGGGTGTTTGGCATATGGCATTGCCCATAGACAATTTATTCATCCAATTTATAAATTAGAAAACAACTTGAAATGTTGGTCGACAGTATTTACCCCACTTGGAGAACATGACTAGTGGCCAACAATCGATGGACCATCACTTGTACCAAATCCAAATTTGATGAGAAATAAGGGTCGACCATAAACAACACGGATTCGGAATGAGATGGATTGGAAAGTTGCCGGTGCTAACACCACCAGTTTTTGTAGTAAATGTGGCTTACCCAGTCATAACACTAGGACATGTGGGCGTAGTTAAATATGTTGTAATTATAATGACTAATTTGTAATGGATTCTAATATGTTATTTAGGAATGCAAACTACTATGATAATGTGTGTTTTGTGACTATATTGCTTTAATAGTAATACACTCAATTGGTAAACCTTATTAGTATGTTGAAATCTTAATGTGCATCATTTTATTATATTGACATCAAATGTTTGTGTTGTTAGGTATGTCAGGTAATCCACGACCACAACGAGCATACATTGAGCCTGGGCCGATTGACCTTAGCGTTTTACATTCACAGAGATCACATAGATCGGAGGCAGTATGGTTCAATGAGGTGCAAATATATCGCTTTCTATTTACATAATTGAACTATTAATTAAATATTGTGTGATGAATTAAATTAATGTTACTTATGATCATAAGTTGCATTATTTTATAAATTTATCCAAAATTTTTACTTATAAAAACATTGTCCTCTTTAATATATTAAGAAATATATTAAGTTCATTTGAGTGTATATTATTTTGTTATATTTGTTACTATGTTATTAATTAATATCATTTTTCGTCAAAATATTAGGATGAGGAGACAACCCTTACTTGCAGGAGGGACGGTACGATCCTACTTGAGGAAGAAATTGATGATCGACTAGAACAAGTCTTGAGACAGACTGGTTTCTGTGGAGTTGCACGGTTGGGTTTTTTTCAGTTGGACCACCATCTCATTACGGCTCTAGTTGAGAGATGGAGACCGGAGACTCATACTTTTCATCTTCCCGAAGGTGAGGCAACAGTTACACTGCAGGATGTTGCTATACAAACTGGACTTCCAATAGATGGTAATCCATTGATTTGCCCACTTCCTTTAAAATGGGTAGATGAGTGTGAACGACTATTAGGCTTTCGTCCTCCTAGAAATGCCTTCAAAAAAAATATGCTGCAATTGAGTTGGTTAAATGCTACTTTTCCTGCTATGCCGGCTAATGATAATGAAGAAGACATTGCACGGTACATCCGTGCATACTTGTTGCAACTATTATCGGGCATATTATTTAGCACAAAAACATCAGGTTATGTCAACCTTTTGTTTCTACCTTTATTGGAGAATATTGCAATAATTGGTCAGTATAGCTGGGGCAGCGAGTGTTTAGCATATCTGTATAGAGAGCTGTGTAAAGCCGCCCGACACAACACTGCACAAATTGGTGGTGCTTTAATTTTGTTGCAGGTTTGGGCATATGAGAGATTGAGAGATATATCGTCGAACCTACGGAATGGAGTTATCACGCCTGGTTTACCACTTGGTCGGCGGTACGTATACATAACACTTATGATATATATGTATTAATATATCAATTTTGTTTTCACTTGTACATATATATATATATATATATATATATATATATATATATATATATATATATATATATATATATATATATAGAGAGAGAGAGAGAGAGAGAGAGAGAGAGAGAGAGAGAGAGAGAGAGAGAGAGAGAGAAATCATTGAAATTACAAATAAGCAAGAGAAATCAATTTTGCTCTCCTACTTTGTAAAAGGAAAACAATATAGAATTCACATAGTTCCTACCGAACAGTTAATAAAATACAACAACTTAGGGTATACGATGCCGAACTTGTGTAATTTAGAATTCAAAATTACTTATGCATAGTTATATTTCGTTGTTATGATATAGTTGTACAATTTTCTTATATGTTTACTATGTAAATTAATATCTCCTAATTAATTACAGATGGAGCACACCTAAGGATTCTACTGCTGTGCCAACTCATACGCTGAGACATATACGATATGTACTTGATTTGGCTGACAAAGATTCTGTAAGTCATACAAATTAGGCATGCAGTCATGTTAAACATTTTACGACTAAATATTTGTTTTGGAATGGTAAAATCATATACATATATATGTTATTTTGTGTTGCTTGTAGTTCACTTGGGAGCCATACACAGATGAAATCCGGGCAGCATTACCAGAATATTGCTTTTAAGGAAATCATTTATGGAGAGCTGTTGTGCCATTGATTTGCATACACATTGTGGAATGGCATCAACCAGACAGAGTTCTTCGACAATTTGGTTTGCAACAACACACACCTGTTGCGCCCATGCAAACCAATGAGCTGCATGATATTGAACTGATTCAGGTTAAAGGTTCCATTATGCAGAAAATGACCTACTGGGTCGCAATATGGAATAATAGGGCAAATTTGATATTTGCAGCTCAACCATGTGCCGAACCACTCCATTATCATTCCGAGTACATGGAATGGTATAGGCGAATAACAAGGAGATGGATTTCTGTTAGAGGTGCTGCCCATGGTGCCACTGTAAGTCATTAAAATTGAAAATTCATGTGTTTAATTTTTTTTATGACCTGTACATAGTAATAATATATGTTATATACAGGTTGATGGAATGGAGCAACTGGCCTTGGTTAGAGATTTCGATGCTGTGAACAGGATAAGAAACAGCATATGCGGGGCGTTTAGGGAGGAACGACGTTTTGTTCGGGGTTCCCAACCTCCTCATCCAGCTCCGTCTGCTACTTATCCGAATATTGATATGGATGAAGAGGCACCCGTTGCTGCCACTGGTAGACGCCGCCAACGTACCACATCGAGGAGACGTGAGGTCACAAGACCAACTGATCCTTCTTGTGACATTATGCCACATCCAGTATCATACCATTCACATGATCCATATGGAGCAAGCACTTCACAACAATCACAACCAATACAGCAATATTCATCATGGGTTCCTAACCCATCTGCTCCTGGTTCATTTGTTAGTCCAAGTGGTCCATCACAGTATGGGTTTAACACTTCTCAAAACCCATTTACACAATGGACTGGTTCGGGCCAATCACCTTGGGGTATGCATAATATGGGTACACCCCGTACTCCTTCTAATATGATATTTCCATCGTTTGCGTGGCCATCTTCAGTGGAATAGTGTGTTGGTATGTCTAGTATGTACTCTCAGCAACAATCTCCTTTTCCATATTCCAACTTTGGAACAACATCAAATGTTGAATATAATCCATCACAGTGTACTGATCCATCGCAGCCTTCCAATAGAAGTGGACGTAATATTTGATGTTTCTTTGTAAACAATGTATAATATTTTTATGTTTTAGTTCGAGACTTATATCTTTGAATATTTAGAACATTTACTATAAATAAAATGTCATATATTTTTTTAATTGTGCATTCCAATTCCTTTGAAATCGAACGAGTGGTGATTAAGATTTTATTACCTTATTTATCGTATTTGAAATCATAGTTTTTTTGTATAATGTATAATTTTTAAAAAATTGTATAATTGTAATTATTAGAGATAGAACATTTTATAATTAATTAATTAAAAAATTGTATATTGTTATTAAAATTTTTTCCTATTTTAAATCATAGTTTTTTATAATTAATTATTAAACTATTAAATAATTAATCGAACGAGTGTAATGCATATTATCAAAGTAATGTAAAATTTTTCAACGTACTCATTGTTTTTTTTATAATAACATTTTTATTTTCATAGATTTTCATGAATAAATGTATTGAAAATAAGAATAATAATGCAAATTAGAGATGAAAGAATGATATTTTAAAATTGGAGATAGAAAATGATGCTAATCAATTTTCTAAAAGCAAGCTCTTAACGAGTGGTCATAAATTAATTCCATATTTATTTTATTTTTTCCCCCTTTTACTGTTATTAATAATACCATAATAGTAAAATTGTATATTTATTTAACGATTCTTATAACTCTAGAGTTCATTTATGTTCTATATAATTAAAGGACTTTACTAAAAATATTAACACTGAATTAGATAATCATAATACTAAATTATATGATAATATTAAATTACATTATAACACTAAACAACAAAAAAATACATAAGTTACATAATTATAAAATTAAACTACTACAATAGTCATCTCCTAATTTTAAATTTAAAACCATTCCTAGCGTTAACTTTATTACAATAGTCTACTTGACATATTGGCAGAGTTTCTAGAACTTTGCCAACCAATTCTTGGGATAATTTAATATATTCACTCTCCTTCGTAATTAATATTTTTACCATATTGTGATAATCTACAGGTGATTCGTCAAAAATCTCATCAAATAAGCGTTGATAACGCCAAGATAATCCATTTCTTAGCATCCACATTTGTTCCCTCGTTCGCACATCAAACTTGTAGCCAGACATTATTATGTCTTGTAATTTTTCGTTCATATTTAGCAGGTACTCCAGTAACTTTTTTCCCCTTCTCATCCGAATTTTTTTAAAATTTTCTATTTTCTTCAATGCAAATTCTGGGAACCGCATAATCTTTGGGGTCAGTATTGTTTTAACCATCTACAAGTTGCATAAAAAAAATTAACCTTAATTGAACCATTTCAAATACACATTAATTAATTAATTAATTAATTAGACAACAACTTAAATAAAATAATGTATACCACTACACCAGTTTTCTATTTTAAACCCTTGTAATAATAATAATCATAATAATAATATTAATATTAATAACAACAATAATAAAAATAAAAATAAAAATAAAAATATAATTTAAAAAAAATAACTTGTATTAAAAATAATAACAATAACAATAATAATGATAAAAATAAATATAAAATTTTACACCAAATTAAAAAAAATTCTTTTTTACTAGCTCAGTTTTATTTCTTTTTTCCAATATTCTGTAAAAATAATAATATTTCAAATTTTAATAACAATTTTTAAACAAAACTTATAGAGATATTTACTAACTATATAGTTTATATCATATCTATATGATTTTTCAAACATATAAATATTATATACTAACTTCACAAAAATAAATCTAATACAAATTTATACATATTCCATTTTTTCATAAATCTCCTCTATATATATATATATATATTATTCCAGAAATTAAAAATTTTTACAAAAATTTTATATTTACCTTTTTTTCTGTTTAATACTACAATAACTGTTGTCTGGTGGTTGTAGTGATAAAATTTTTTGTTTCCAATTTGATGCTGACAATCCTGAGAAAAAATTACAAAAAGTTAATTAACATTATTAACAAAAATTAATTATATAATTATAAATATAAAATAAAAACTACGGTTAATAAAAGTAACCTACCAAAAAAAAGAAAAGAATGTAGAAGGAGCTGAAGTAATGAGCTTAAAAGGAGAAGGAAGGAGAAGCAGCTTAAAAGGAGAAGGAAGGAGAAGCAGCTTAAAATGAGAAGGAAGGAGAAGGAAGCCGTAAAAAAAAATTGTCTAATTCTCAAATCTGTGTTTAAAACGTATAAATGAGTTGAGGAGGCATAGTAAATATATAAATTCATCGGACGGCTGGGATTATTTTACATTTGATCGGACAGCTGGGATTTGTCGGTTGGATATTGGGAAACACAGATTGTGGATGCTGGTCCGCGTGTTTGGAATGCGGACACAGACGTCCGCATTCCAAAGACGCGGACTTATATGCCTGGAGAGGCGGACATATGAGTCCGCGTCTTTGGAATGCGGACATATAAGCGGACTCTGCCTTGTCCCATCCATCGGGACAAGGCAGCTTTTCAGGTCCGCTTCCCTTGAAAGCGGACCTGAGATTCCTGATCAGTCCGTCTTTCTTAAGCGCGGACTTTTTTAGTCCGCTATTTTTCTAGGCGGATCTCTTTAGGTCCTTTAGTTTGACTGGCGGACCTGCGGCGGCAGAAAAAAAAAGGGTGTCCGCCAATATCATATGCGGACTTTGACAAAAACACCATAAAATTGGAATTAGTTTCATTTCTACCCTATATTGGGTAATAGTTTGTAATAGTGCCATAATTTTTTCTTTAATCCCCCTGTATACTTTGTTTCCATTTTGATTTATGTGTGAGGTTGAGTTTCATCATCAATATCTTACGAAGTTTATCCCTCTAACATGGTTTGCAAAGTTTTGAGAGATTCTTTGCATGGTTTAGTAGATACAATTGATTATTACAACCAAATGCGGCAAGTTGTTCTCTGATACTTGAGAAATTTTTCTTTTGTATTCATTAAATGAAATCTTGTGCCATGATGTAAGCATCTAAGAACAGATACTAACCTGGAAGCACTGTAACAAGATAATGCCACGAGCCTGCAATACAATGCTATTCTGTATCTGGGTGGCAAATTCCTATTTTATCAGCGGTCTTCGTCTATGTTCTTCCTCTCACTCTTGCTTGATTTACATGTCAATCTTCTGGTTATAAATTATTTGTTTCTACATATTTCTCCTTTATTTCTGATGCAAATCATTTTTTTTAGATATGACTTGGAAGATAAATGCAATACCTCATATCCTCTGATATAGAATGTCAATCATGAAAGTTTCTATTTTACCGGGGCTTTTCATGTATGCTCTTCCTCTCACTCTTGTTCGACGAGCATGCCAATCTTCTGTTATGAGTTATTTGTTCTATATATTTCCCCTTTACTTCTTATGCATATCATTTTTTTTTTTTTTAAATTATGACTTGGAAGATAAATACAATACCTTCTATCCTTTGATACAGGGATTGAAGAAAATTTTGTGGCACAATACAAAACTATTTCTTTATATATGTTGAACACAGAACTATTTCCAGTCTTATGGCATTTTCGGCCGGATCCGCTAAAGTAGTAAGCGGACAGTTGCTTTTGGAGCAGTCCGCCAATCAAAAAAATGGACACTATGAGTCCAACTTTGGCAAAAGCGGACGCACTTTGTGTTCAGAATTTGTCAGAGGCTAGTACGGGACATTAGTGTCCGCTGGGCAAAAAATGGGACAAAATTGTGTCCGCCAATGTCAAAATTGGACATTGAAAATGGCTTTTTTTTTTTTTTTTTAATTGGACAAAATTGTGTCCGCCAATGTCAAAATTGGACATTGAAAATGGCATTTTTTTTTTTTTTTTTTTTTTTGCAAAAAAATCAAAATCAAAATTATATATCCTAAAAGTAATAATTGGAATTTGGAAAGGTGAAAATGTGAGATATGGGTGCCGTAATAGCGGCTTCTTCAAATTAAATTAATATAATTGAGGCATTTAATTAGCTTTTGGAATAAGTACCAATTCATCCCATATTTCTCTCTTGTTTCTCCAATAACTCATTAGTCTCCTTATTTTTAGTATATGCTTAATTACAATTATAAACGTCCGCTTTCACAGTTTTTGGACACTTCTGACACATATTTCTTTAACCAATTAAAGCTAACCCCATTTAATTGTAATTAGGGACCCTTCAACATTTTGCATTATGGGCATTAATTATAATTATCTGACTCTCAATTTGTTTTTTCAATTTGGCCACTAGAGGTCCGGTAGTGGTAAAAGCGGACCAAAAGAGGTCCAGTTTTAGTAAAAGCGGACCAAAAGGTCCAACTTTAACAAAAGCGGACGCTTGAGTTGTTAGGTGATGAAAATGTCAGACATGCTGTCCGTAAGTGATAATATTGGACTTAAGTGTCCAACTTTCTATAATGCGGACGCTTTTAATATTGGCCAAATTGAAAAAACAAATTGAGAGTCAAATAATTATAATTAATGCCCATAATGCAAAATGTTGAAGGGTCCCTAATTACAATTAAATGGGGTTAGCTTTAATTGGTTAAAGAAATATGTGTCAGAAGTGTCCAAAAACTGTGAAAGCGGACGTTTATAATTGTAATTAAGCATATACTAAAAATAAGGAGACTAATGAGTTATTGGAGAAACAAGAGAGAAATATGGGATGAATTGATACTTATTCTAAAAGCTAATTAAATGCCTCAATTATATTAATTTAATTTGAAGAAGCCGCTATTACGGCACCCATATCTCACATTTTCACCTTTCCAAATTCCAATTATTACTTTTAGGATATATAATTTTGATTTTGATTTTTTTGCAAAAAAAAAAAAATGCCTTTTTCAATGTCCAATTTTGACATTGGCCGACACAATTTTGTCCAATTTAAAAAAAAAAAAAAAAAAAAGCCATTTTCAATGTCCAATTTTGACATTGGCGGACACAATTTTGTCCAATTTTTTGCCCAGCGGACACTAATGTCCAGTACTACCCTCTGACAAATTCTGAACACAAAGTGCGTCCGCTTTTGCCAAAGTTGGACTCATAGTGTCCATTTTTTTGATTGGCGAACTACTCCAAAAGCAACTGTCCGCTTACTACTTTAGCGGATCCGGCCGAAAATACCATAAGATTGGAAATAGTTCTGTGTTCAACATATATAAAGAAATAGTTTTGTATTATGCCACAAAATTTTCTTTAATCCAAATATCAATTATTTAAAGGCTACACGTTTCTGCAGTCCCTGTATAAGTTAAAAAAAGAGTGTTACTAATTAATCAAAGCATTAATCTATATCATGGTTGTATGATGTGAATATTTCTTTGTATATGGTATGGATGCAAATATTGAAATCAAATCAGCATGTTTATGGTGTTTTATCTTCTAATCTGGTATCACAATTATTTTCTTTTTCCTGTACAGAGAGGTCCGTACAAATAGAGCTGCTCTCTTTGATGGCATTGAGGAGGGTGGGATCAGAGCCACATCTTCTTACTCTCATGAAATTGATGAGCAAGATAATGAAAGAGCATTGGAAGGATTGCAGGATCGAGTTAATCTACTGAAAAGAGTGAGTTTTATCTGAACTAGTGAAGTAGGATTTTATCAGTGAAATAAATAAGAATGGAACTGGACCACTTACAATTCTTTTTTATTTGACTAGTTTGTGCTTCATTTTGGAAGTTAAGAACAGAGGGGTGGAATAAATGGAAATATCCGTCTCTGCAGGACTGGGTTTGGAAGGAGTCATGTAGTATTTCTGAACTGTTGTTGTTTTACCCTAATTTCCAGCAGTCAAAATAAGCAAATTTGAAGAATCCTTTCTTAAAGATGAGATGTGTTATGCTCCTTGGATCTAATATGGAACCCTATCAACCAAATTTACAATAGATATACATATTTTTGGGTTTAATTGAAAAAATAAGCAGTTTTGTTCATCGGACCTTTATACAAACATCGTCCCTTTATACAATTATTTGAAGTTTTCTGTTCAATTTTTTAAAATATAGATGTTATAACCTTTTGCAAGTTTAGGACAAAAATTGGAATTATATCAATCAAACATATTCATCTTCGCATGTGTAACATTTTAGCTATTACACATGTTCTCCAACAGATTTTGATGCTCTATAGTTCTGTAGTTGTCAGGTGATATACATGAGGAGGTGGACGGTCATAATCGCATGCTGGATAGAATGGTAGAGTTGCTGCATTCATAGTTACCCTTTGATGTTCTTTCTGTTCTTGTTGGTCTGTTTTCTTTATATTGCGGTGACATGATAATCTTGGTATTCTATTTTGCCTCTAGGGTAATGACATGGATGCATCAAGGGGAATTCTCTCAGGAACTATGGATCGATTTAAGATGGTACGTACCCACTTTCTTTCTGGAGTTCATCTATATACACTTGCAATAATATTCCAAGCGTTGCATGTAATGGTTATGACGACTGATCATTGGTGTTTTGCTGAAGGTGTTCGAGACAAAATCAAGTCGGAGAATGTTTACACTTGTGGCATCTTTTCTTGCCATATTTCTTATTGTATACTATCTCACTAGGTGATCAAATCTACGGTGATAGAGCTGGTAGCCTAATGTTGGAACTCGACCCGTTTTAAATGGTTTCTTTTAACAAGGGGACTTCCTGCTTGTGAGATATTCAGGCTTTTCATGTAAAAAATATTGCAATATGTTAATGTACGTGAAATCTTTGCTCCTTGTATACTTGCGTTATGCCTGTGTGTTTGATTAAGAACCGTAATTGAGACGAGCCAAGTTATCTTTTATTATTATTATTATTATTATTATTATTATTATTATTATTATTATTATGTGTATATTATGTCTTATCTTTTTTATTTTTATTATTATTATTATTATTATTATTTTGTGTATATTATGTCTTATCTTTTTGATTGTTCAATCTTAAAAAGCTTGACTTCCAAGAGAAGTTTGTTATGATTGGTTATAGAGTTAGCTTAAGTCAGTTAAGCATTGTAGAGAACATACGTGTACATTCTTTCCTCGCTTCTTTTCTGTTTTCTGTTATTTACTTCTGCACTAGTTTCTTCTATATATGGACGCTATATTTCTCTTGTGAAGTTTAAATAACAAATTCTGAGTTTACTTTCAATATTGGAAGTTGATATGGTAACAATTTTTCTTTCCTTTCCGAATCAATTTCAAGATTCTAGATTTCTCCTTTCTTTATCAAATTCAATGGCAACTCCTGTAAATCCGCAAACACAGAATGTGAATTCTAATAATTCTGGTGCATTATTGTGTGTATTATCCAGATGACCTTTGACATGGCATGATGCTTGCATTAATGTTAGATATTAGAGAAGGGAAAATTATACAATGGATCCGGTCCATGTGGACGTTTTCAATGAAAAATTGACACATAAACGTCTTTTATTTTTAAAAGGGTTATATTGCTTACGTGTCAGTTTTTCAGTGGAACGGTCCACATGGACCCGGTCCACTATAAAATTTCTCTTAGAGAAGAATGTAGTATTTGGCAATTTGTGTGGCGGAAATAAACATATTGCTTTGTGAAGTACTCTATATTGAGTCACTTTCGAGAAGTCCTGCACAGGGAGGTGTATGTTTCGGAATGAAATTATGACCAAAATTTTTAATAATTTTGGATGAACACGACATCAGTGAGCACAATGAACTGATAAACAGATTTGTTCTATCATGGCCTACATCCACATTCGCTTTGGGTATTGGTTATGAAGAGTGGTTTTTGTTTTTGAGCGGAAGTAGTTGTTGACAAATACATCAGGCCGTGTAAATCAACGTGATATTTAATTTTCCCAATCCTTCATTTTTTGCATGTACTTCTTCTTCCTCCATCTACAACATTTAACCAAACAAAACAATTCAGAGATATAGACAATAAAACTAATTCCAATTTGTGATAATTTACAAAACAAAAATAACTAATGGAATTTTTCTAATCCTTTACCACCTAAATATAAAAAAGCAAAGCTAAATTCAAAACTGATCATACCGAAAGACAATCAATACGCAATCACACACGTTAAATTAGCCAAAAATCTGTAGGCAATCATCACGGGAAAAATTAAACGCGAGGTGGAATATCGATTAAAAATTTTCCTCGATTCCAAAGCCCAAGATACATGGAGATTAATAAAATGAAATCAAGAACGGAGAAAATAAATTTTCTCATATTAACTGTCTCCTCTAGAGACTGCTGCAGAAACCCAAACGTGTTTCCTCCACAATCCGGTACACGAACGAATCTCGAACGGGACTCGTGCTAGCGAACGGATTGAACAAAAACCAAGAGAAAGTGCAAAAAGAGGCTGCTGTAATTTTCAGTATTGTAGCCGAAAATTCTCTATTAGGATTAGGGAAAATTAGGTTAAGGCTTCCTATATATACTCCTTTAGTATATATACTCCTTAGCCTATTAGGATTTTAATTAAAATTATAGATTATTTAATTTGATTTAATTGATTTACCTTATATCATTAGGATTAAATAAAACCATATTATAAAATCCTAATTGATACAATTAAATACAATTTCATCAAATTGAAATAACCCAAAGTTAAATTAAAGTCAGCCTTAATAAATACAACGTTTGTATTTTTTATTTCCACCAAGGAAATATTATTTTATTTAATTAATTATTTACTACATGTAATTAATTAATCAAATAAAATAAATTTCTTCCTTTATAATTGAATTAATTATGACATAACCTAATGTTAATAACTCAATTAATTTGGTTTCCGTTCCAATTCCGATTTGTCAATGTTCAGTCGTTCTATATGTATGATCCTGTGGATCAATCTTTATGTTGACAGTGGGCCCAAGGCCCACACACTGTAAGTGTGTTCTAGCAAACCATTACAGCCCCAAATTAAGACGTAGACTTGATGTCTAATGTGAAACATAACTCGATAGTGATCTTGTATATCCCTTACCAACTGACATCGATACATAAGCAAGAGACATGGCCTCGTCATCCTCTTATATGCTTATTTATCTCTTGATACCGAGTGGACTGAACCTAACGAATAAGTATCCCAACTTATTCAGGTATGGCCATACACTTGTCAGTCCCACTCATCAAATGGCCAGTGATGTTATCTCAAGGAATGCTGAGTGGCAATTCCGTCAGCTTCACTATCAACATCAACATGTTCACTGGCCCATCCAACATACCCATACTTGGCACCCTGTTACGGGCCCGTTAGACGTATATCAAAGTGTATGAGATCCCATGTTATGTTACAATGAACATTAGGTCTAAAGATTATAACAAGACCTACCCGAGAAACATCTATGACGATCGAACTATGTGGTGTTTTCGTGGCGGATCGATCCAGTGCCATGCAACCCAACATGTACTCATATCATTGACTGACATTATATGTCCAATGGCCGGTGAGACGCCGCCATCCAATCAAGGATATGCTAGTATTCGGTTCTATTCATTCCCATGATTAGAACATACTAGGGATATATTTATGATTATAACTTTAACTCTACTAAAAGGTCTCATAATCCAATGACCTACATTAGTTTACTTTAGTATGGTTATAATCATTGGATACTCTATTTATAAATAGCACAAGATATGAATAAATAGATTCATGCCTTTATTTCAACACAAAATGTATAATACAAAATATCCAAATATAAAGTACAATACAATACAAGAACCAATACCATTTGGAATAGGGCACACCAGCAAGGCTTATGGTTCATCATCTTTTCAATGGTTTTCTCCTATTGCGTGAAAATGATTTTGAGTTGGATTTCCCTAAGCAACCAATTGTCTTTTTTGAGTTTTCTCTTTTAAAAGGTTTAGGGCTAAAAAATCTAATTTTTGTTGGTACTATTCCCCTTTTTGAAAGAAGAAAACAAAGCTTTTCGAAATGATGCTAGGATGGCTTACAGGGAACCTCCTACTCTTATGCATTTTTACTAATGGAAAACCACCCCTATGGCCAATAACTCAACATAAAATTCTGAACCCATTTCCTTACATAAATGTCCAAAACTAAAAGTACATGTTCATTAAAAAAAATACAAGACCTAGACCTCTGATCATTAGTAGGAAATATGTACATTACATGTCCTTTTTCTCATTAATGACCCTGGGCACTACTCAAAGGGGTATCCCTTCTCCATATACATGGAGAAAGGATCTCCCCTTGAGCCATAAAGGACTTATATACCAACCATGTAAAAAAAACTAAAAAAAAAGTTTTACATGGGAAGGACCTACTTAAATGAGTGGTTGTTTTAGAGATGAGGGGGAATAATGTGCTTGTCTTTAGTGCCTTATCCTTGGTTGCTTTGCTGGTCTTTAATGCTTGTGTTTGGTTTCTTTACTAGTCTTTAATGCCTTTTTTTGTTGCTTTAAGGCCTCTAAACACCAGCTGCTTGTGCAAGGAAATGATGAACAATGAAAAAGGGATAAACAACTGAAAGAGGGATGATTGAATGAAAGGGAAAGGTGGAGAGAGCAAAAGATGTTTTTCTGGATAAAAGAAAGTAGGAGATGAGCTTATATTGCTGTCCCCTCTTCTCACTTTCAAATTTCTCTCTCCTAAAATGTTGTCTTTTTACGTCATCTTTAGGACCCTTTTATAGTCCTCTTTCTTGTCTAATTGTAACTGAATTCCTTCTGGTTAGTCTCTTTCTAGTTCTATCAAAACTAGAAACTAAATTTCCCCTCATAAGCTGATCTTGCATAGTAAAAAAAAAAACTGCAGCTTCCGTCTCTTTTTTTTTTTGAATCTTATTGGGCCTGCAAATTTTTGAATTTGGGCCCTTTTTCTTTTTTGTAATTTTCTATTTATGGGCATGTAACTAAGACTTGTAAAAATGAAAGACATTAATAAAAAAATTTATTTATTTTCTCCTTTTTTTTCACTTCCATTTATATTTTTGCTCATCTTAGTATATAAATATGAAAATAGAAAGGTTAAATTAAAATAAAAAGTTTGTTCTACTTTTGGATTTTTTTTACATAATAATAAAAAAATAAAAAATAAAATATTCACTCGGATAAAATGAGTATCTACAATGAGAAAATGCAAAGAAATTAAGATGATAAGCAAGCTAAACCATAATCCATCTGACTAAAATATTGAAGAATGAGATCAAGAATTAGTAGTAAACCTGGCAATTCAAAAATAAATTTGGATGAACTTCCCTCATCTAAAATTTGACCAAGCAAAGTATCAAATTGTCACCAAAACTTTATAAATTTATGAAATAAAATAAATCAAAACAACATTTCAAGGGAATAATTTAACATGGAATGATTGGTTTGCTGTTTTTCATCAACTTTCAACTACTAAATTGAAGAAAATGGTAGTGTGTAGTCCTTGATTATTGATAAGTGGAAATTATACCTAATTATTTGGGTGTAAATTGAATTAAAATGGATTTATTTTGAAGAACAAATGAGCTCAAGTGATCGATTTTCAGGTTGCTTGAAGAATTCCAATTAAAATAGATAAGTCTAGACTTGGAAGGTGTGAAAGCTGCTGAAATGAGCCAAATTACAGTTGTTTCTAAAAAGAGGGCAGCTAACAAGTTGCCTAGATACACATAGAAAGAAGAAGACAACAACAGTGGCAACACATGTAGCAACCGTCCACCAACGCATGCGTAGGGAATGATGCATGGAGAGAGAAGAAAATATCATAGGAGTTTCATTATTTTAATCAAAAGCATGGGAATAATATTATTGAGATGTGTACTTTTTGGTTCCTTGTGGTATTATTATCTGCCACAATTTGTTTTATCCTTTTCCTATCATGTGACTAATTATTTTTGCACTAGTATATTTCTTTATGTGAGCTGTCCATTGGTTATTTAAGCTACCAAGCAGCCTTGAATTGGGGAGGCCATTGATTTGATCTTTTCATGAAATGGGGTGGTTTTCCACCCCATCATTTTGTACAATTTTTCTAATTAATACAATTTCCATTTTTTTGTTTATTCTATTACATTTTATTCAAGTTTGAGGCATCAACTACTCATACAAGGTGAGTAGTTCCTTTCCAGTAGGCTTGATTTTGTTGGACAACATGAGTAAGTAGTACGTTCCTTTGTTATTTATGAGTAATCATTTTTAAGTGATTGTTTTATGGTGTAATTATTTCATATTGAGATTTGCCAACTAATAGTAAGTATGTTACGAGAAAGGATGCTCCAGATCATAACTATGGAAAGGCCATAAAGCACATGTAGTGTACTAACAGATGTTTCAGGTAGATTGCATGCTAAGGGTATTTATTTTGGATAAATTGTTTACTAAAACTTAATGTATGATAATTGTTTTATATAGGATGTTCCTAGTAAATTTATTATTATAGAATCCATATGTAGGATGTTCCAAGTATGGTGACTAACAAAGTAAGAGACTTTAGATCCATGTATTTTAACTTGCTCATAATTAACAAAGAAAAGATTTACTGAAAATGTTTGACCTTGTATTATTCAAGCATGTGCTTCTTTAAATCTGTAATCACGCAACTTACTTATATTACTATCCTGCAATTTGAATTTTGTTATTATTTTATTTCTTCGATTGTTATAAGTAGTTTACTCTTAACTCTCTAATAGTTAATTGAAAAGAAATCAGATTTACTATTATTTTCTGTATATTTCATTTTGCTATAAAATAGCTCGTCAAAGACAGCATTTTTTATGTTTAATTTGCCGCATGTTTTGTACTTGGAAACACGACACTATCTATAATTTAGCGCCAGAGACTTCTATTTACTTCTTCATATTTTATTTTGATTACCTTTTTCTTTTTTTGTTAGGTACAAATGCATTAATCAGCGCTAGCCATGAGGAAAAACATCTAGAAATTCTATTATGGCATATTTCCGTTGGATCTTATTGATGAAAATATAACAATTCTACAATACGTTTTTATTTACTTTTTTTTTTTCTTTCTAAACGATCAAGATGAATTTAAATTTGAGCCGTGATTGACTCATTTACAGCTTTTGAAGGTCGAATTTGAAACCTTGCTCAAGGGAAAGGAACTCTTTACCGCTCCAACCAACAATTGTTCCAAGGTAGACTAATTATTTTTAATATGGTGGTATACATCCTTTTTTTTCATTGGTTTGATATTACACACAATTTATTGTATAACTTCTCTAAATCTATATCGTTGATTGAATTCCTTGTATATTTTTACCACTGCTAAGTGTAAAGCACAAATTAACGCTACATTTCTGGATCACTTGTTCATATATGAGCAAAACTGTATGGATTTTTTTTTTGTACTTCTCTCTATATGTCCAATTTATATATATCAGAATCTAAGAATGTGAATGTACGAGTCAAGCCAGTTTTTAACAATGAGAAATTAAGGACTTAATTGATAAATATTACAACGGAGTTTCAGGTTGAACTGAATTAATTAAATTCCACATTTTGATTAGCTTGCTTTGAATTTCAAAGATTGGATAGACGGAAGAAAGACATTACTTGTTAAACGCATATAAAAAAGTAGTTGAATTGAAAATTCTATGAGCCCAAAATACAATCCAAGCATGCATCAACTTAATTTGATATCTATCTTTTGAAAAACTAAAGGTGTTTGACACATACTTAAGACTGAATTACAGACCTAAATTAGCTTCTTCCTTGAAGCTGATCCAGAAGAAAAGAACCAATTTTCCTTGTTTCTTATCAATTAAAGTCAGAAGTCAAAGCAAATGAAGCAAATTGAATTATTTAATTCAACGGCAGAAATGTTGAAAAGACCTATCACTATATGTATATAAATACACCAAATCAATTCATGTCATCATACAAATTTATCACAATTAATCATATCCTTAATTTTCTTCTGCAATGAGGTACCTAAAATTGATAGTTTTAGTAATGGTGATTTTGATAAGCATGGAAGCACATGAGGCAATTAGGGTTCCGTTCGGGGGAGGAGGAGGAGGAGGAGAAGAAAGAGGAATTAGGTGGGTAGAAAAAGTGATTGGGTTAGAGTTGCTGCAGAAGGGCACGGTTGATCCATCTGATCCGGGTAGCTGCACCCATATTCCGGGTTCAAGTGGTCCTCCTTGTGTAAAGTAAAAGACCTATGCTAAACTCACCAGTGAATTCCTCCCCCTGTTAAGTATTAATTGGAAATAAAGCTCCGAATGAGAGTGGGTTAATGTTAGAAATTAAGTGGCTCTTGGTACTTCAACCTAGCCATATATATAAAGCGCGTGCATATAGACAGAGAACATTACATATTGATTTTGTACTTTTCAATTCTTTGTATTACAATTACTTCTATTCATTAATTTGATTACTTTTATTCGTTACCTTAGTTTCTTGTAATATAAATCATATTGGGTTGATGGAATGGTAAAGGACTGTAGTTGGCCTTGCAGCAGCAGCCATTATTGTTCTTGTGCAAGGCCACATCCAATTAATATGGGGGACGGTTGGTGAAGAAACCCTCTCATGCTTTTTGTTTTTTCTTTGTTTCCATAATTCCACTCAATCTAAAACGATGTTGCTTTCACAGTTGGATTCCGCCGTTTCTGATGAGAATTAAAACTAAAAAAGGATAAATAAATTTTAATTAATAAAGTATAAAATGTCATTCCACTGACGTATTTAAGTAATCTCTACGATGTTTTTACAGAAAACAAAAATGTCTCTATGATGCGGGACACTTTATAATGTGACATGTCGGGTGCTCAACACGTTTTCGATACTGACATCAACACCAGTCCACAGTCCACTCTCAAGCTTGAATTGTGCTGCAAAATTTGTCGGTAACTTCAGAAAATTAGATATGTGTGTTCGGTGGCGGTGTCAGGATTCCGCGGATGGGAGCATAATTTTCTTAAAAATATTTTCTGCCGGTGAACAAAAATATCGGACCGATGAATAAAAATTTCCTATTATTATATGAGTAAAAACAATTTAGAACACTATCCATTTAAAGAATAAATACCAATGACATACATATATATATCAATTATAATAAAATAAAATCGAATACTTTTGCAAAGATTTCAACTCGAAAATGGTGAAAATGAGTCACAGACTCTCCATCAATAAGTGTTCTACTATGGCTTTCAATAATGTCCTCCATATAGGGCACTTTAATTTTTTATTTCACACAAAATTCAGTAACTTCTTTCAACAAATTTTCCCAACCAACTTCTCTGTATGTTTGTGACTTCTTTTTCAGCGCTTGAACCATACAAATAGTAGTTCCTATGTTTTGATCTTTGACTTAAAGAATCTTTGATAAAGGATCTGTCACTCCCAAAATATACAATATTAACTTTCCAATAAACACAAATTCAAAAGAACCCATTTTATTCACCAAACCCTTACCCGTGCCTCGATTTTTTCTTGTATCAGCATCTTTATTTATTGCTAAAAGCACTTCTTCCACTAAATTCCACATATCAAAAAGCTGGAGTAATGTTTTATAGTGAGAACCCCAATGTGTAGTCCCTGGTCTTGCTAAACTTATTTCTTGATTCTGCCCCTTTATTGTTGAAATCTCACCACTTTGTATTTTCTTCACAACTTCTTCATGGTGTAATTGGCGAAGAGTATCCTGCTTTTTACATGAACCTCCAACCATATTCACAATCATAGAAATATAGTTAAAGAATTGGCTCACATCATCATTTTCCTCAGCAGCAGACACAACAACTAATTGAAGTTGGTGAATAAAACAATGAATATAAAGCGCGTGCTTGTTTTCATTTAGAATGAGTGATTTCAATCCATTAAGCTCACCGCACAAATTAGAAGCCCCATCATAACCTTGACCTCTAAGTCTCGACAATGATAATTCATTCGTCACAAAGAATTCATCAACAGCATTCTTTAAACATTATGCAGAAGTCTCAGTTACATGAACCACTCAAACAAATTGTTCAATAACTTCCCCATTATCATTCACAAATCTCAAAACCACAGCCGTCACAGAGCTATCTCGGGCCTCATCAAGAAAAAGAGAAAAGAATTTGTCTTGGATCTCATTTAAAATTACTTTTCTCGTTTCTTTTGCGCAAACTTCAATTATTTGTCTTTGAATGGTAGACGAAGTCATTTGATTATTTTAGGAGCATTTGATTGCATTACTTTTTTTGCTTCTTCATTATATTTACAAAACCAACTAATTAGTTTAAGAAAATGACCTCTATGCATTGATTCTTCGTACTCATCGTGTCCTTGAAAACCTAAACCTTCCTTTAAAACATATCGAGCTACTCTTACAACCGTTGTCAATCAAGTACGATACTTATCATCTGAAACATCACTTTTGGATTATAAAACAAAATTCACATTCTCTCTTTGGTTTTGATATTGACCAACCTTATCTCTAGTATAAGTAAGTGGACTATTCGGACCTCCTTCATGACCAACAAAATTTTCTATAGCATGTTTCCAATTATTATACCCAACTTCTGTAAAAGAAGTAACCCACTTTTATTTCTATTAGTAGGAAACAAGTAGTAATATAAACAAAACGTTTTGTCTTTAGAAGCACTATACTCTAGCCAAGCAAATTTTTTAAACCAAATACATTGAAACCTCTTTTTATAGCCACTATAATTACTCTGAGGAAATTGATGCCCAATTGGTTGACAAGGCCCTAACTCTAAGTATCTCCTTCTCAATGTATCTCTCATCTCAAATGGATAACTATTAATTGGTTTTCTCAGTTCCGGATCACCAATAATATCATTATCTAAAACTTCTACCTCTGTGTGGGCTCTTTTTTTTACTAGCTTCATTAATAGGGGTTTCATTACTAATTGATGATGGTTCCGGAGTTGATAAAGGATTTCGCTTTGTTTTAGTAACAAACTTATCCATATTTCTAATTCCCATAAATAAAAACACAAATACTACAATCAATTTATCAATTTATAACTAAATTTAAACATACTTTATCAATTCAAACTTATCAATTCAACCATACTTTTTCAATTCAAACTTATCAATTCAAACATACTGTTGAAAGTCTACAAGCTGCAGCTAGGTTGCACAAGAAGATCAATGAAGTCAACAGCACAGAATAAAAGCTAATGGGCAGAAGGCGGGAAAATTTAGAGCAAGAGAGAAAGGCGGGAGTTAGTTACAAATTTGTTATAGATCACAGCCATCAAACTCATCCTATAAATACCAATTATGTTTGTAATTTTCTGATTGAGTTGAATTGAATAAAATTACTTCTTCTTCTTCTTATTCTTCATTATTTTAAACCAGAAATTCTCTGGTTCTTCACATGGTATCAGAGCTTCAAGGAAGCAGATCTTGGAATCGATTTCCATGGTGAGACAAAGGAGAGCACCTCAGATAGTTATTAACGCAGATTTGCCAGTTTTCGAAGAAGAAAATGGAGATACAGCTACTAATCAACAGAACATGAATTTCGAAAAAGAACATCATCGAGAGGATAGAAGAACTAGCTATGGCGATAGCAGAAATAGTGGAGCAGGATCTGACAATCCAGGTCTCATTCTTATCAGTTCAGTGCTTCGAGGAAGCTCCAATTTCTTAACCTGGAAACATGCTATGTTACGAGCAATAACAGCAAAAAAGAAACTGAGATTCATTAATAGAGAAGAAGTTCCTCCTCGAAGAAATTCACCGGAGTATGATGAATGGAAGGAAACAGATTGTCTGGTAATTTCTTGGATCCTTAATTGCATTTCTCGCGATTTAGCAGACGCCTTTGAGTTTACAAGTTCTGCTAAATCATTGTGGATTGAATTAGAAGATAGATTTGGAGATAGTAATGGTCCAACATTGTTTAAAAATCAAACGAGAAATTAGCATGCTCACACAAGGAAATAATACAGTTACCACATATTTCATTCAACTTAAGAAGTTATGGGATGAATTCTTTTTGCTAAGGCCAATTCCTGAATGTCAATGTGGAGCAGCAAATGATTGTGTATGCAATGCCTTTAGACGTTTTATGGATTTACAGGAAGAGGACAAGCTGTTGCAATTTTTAACAGGATTGAATGAAGGCTATGAGCATGTAATCAATCAAATACTGCTTATGGAGCCTATGCCTAGCATTGATCGTGCTTATTCCATGGTTTCTAAAATAGAAAGACAAAGAGAGGTGTTCACAGAACAGAATGTAGAAATGGCAAATTTTGTCTCTACAAGGCAAAATAACAAAGGAGGATCTAAGCAGTTATATGGTTCTGGAACAGGGAATGGTTCTAAAGGGAGAAGGAATATTAAGAAAGAAGATTTAGTCTGCAGTCATTGTGATGGAGTAGGACATGAAAGGCAATCATGCTTCCAACTCATTGGTTATCCTGATTGGTGGCAAGGACCAAAATTTCCTCAAGGAAATAAGGGTACTCAGAGGTCTACGGGTGGTCATGACAAGCCTAGATCCAGGGCTAATGCTGTTCAGGAAGTAAAAGATAATCCCCTTGAGTACTCAACAGATTCGGAAGAGGAGACCTTATCTGAAGTCAATACAAAACAGATGCTACATGAAGTTTACAGAATGCTCAAGCAGCAAGGAAAGATGCCAATGCCAGAATCTTCTACTAATCTCTCTGCCTTTGCAGGTTTTTCTGGTAATGCTATCTCTTATTGTTTTAACATACAAACACAAGATGATGTGTGGATAATAGATAGTGGTGCTACCTCACACATGACACCAAATTTCTCTTTCTTTGAAACTTTCACACTTGTCAGAAATAAGGAAACAGTTTTATTGCCTGATGGAAATGCACAATCTGTTCAACATATAGGAACTGTTAGATTGTCCTCAGAAGTGTTGTTACAAGGGGTATTGCATGTACCACAATTCAGATTTAATTTGTTATCAGTGGGCCAGTTGTTACAAACTGCTAATCTTGAGGTACATTTTACTGCAACTTATTGCTGTTTACAGGACCAATCCACACATAAGCTTGTGGCTGTAGGATGGTACAAGAATGGTCTTTATCAGCTTAATAAAGATTCTTTCACTGATGAGTGCTTGCAGAAAGTACACAATTTAGCTTTTCAAACAAGTAATGTTGTTTCTATTCCTGTAACAAATAATGGTAGTGCCTGGCATAAGAGATTAGGTCATGCTTCCCCTGATGTACTGAACCATATTTCAATTCTCAAGCAAGTAACATTTGATTTTTGCAATATATGTCCTCTTGCTAAACAACATAGGCATGTTTTCCCTAGAAGTACTATTACTACAAATGCAGTATTTCAGCTCATACATCTTGATGTTTGGGGGCCTTATAAAAGAGCTTCACTTACTGGTGCCAAATATTTTCTCACTATTGTGGATGATTATTCTAGAGCCACATGGGTAATTCTGTTGCAAAATAAGTCTCAGGTACACAATGCTTTGGCTAACTTCTTCACTTATGTTCATACTCAATTTCAAGCTGTAGTGAGGGTAATTAGAACAGATAATGGTGGTGAGTTTGTAAATCAGAATTGTAGACAATTGTGTCAATCCTTGGGTATTGTGCATCAGCGAACTTGTGCTTATACACCACAGCAGAATGGTGTTGTAGAAAGAAAGCATCGCCATCTTTTGAATGTTACCAGATCTTTGCTTTTTCAGGCTTCATTACCCTCTGCATTTTGGGGAGAGGCCTTAATGATGGCCACTAGCATCATCAATGTTCTTCCTTCCAAAATACTGAAATGGGACACTCCTTACTTCAGGTTATATCAAAAACATCCTACATATGATTAGTTCAAAGTTTTTGGCTGTCAATGTTTTTATACTGATGTACATCCTTATAAGGATAAATTAGCTCCTCGTGCTCATCCTGCTATCTTTCTTGGTTTTTCTCTGGGACAGAAAGGTTTTAAGGTGTATGATATGACAACACAGAAGATCCTTACAGCTAGAGATGTTACTTTTCAGGAAGATATTTTTCCTTATGCTCCTTCTTCCTTGCAGGGACAAGAGCTATTAAAGGTTTCTTCCCCTATTGCATCTTCTACTAATACAGGGAAAGTGGTTTCCTGTGGTTCTTCTCTTCCCACTCACATTCCACCTGTACTACGCAGGACAACCAGGGTTTCTAACCCTCCATCATGGTTAAGAGATTTTGTCTCTCTTTCCTATGCTGCTAATGGTTCTCTACCTCATGTTACAGGTTTTTCCCCAGCACATACTGCTTTTTTGTGCAACATTAGCCCCATCAAAGAACCTAAAAACTACCTTGAAGCAAGTCAGCATGCAGAATGGGTTCAAGCCATGCAGCATGAGCTTGATGCATTGGAACACAATGGGACATGGGTTATTTCTAACTTGCCTGCAGGAAAACAAGCACTTGCCTCCAAATGGGTTTACAGAGTCAAATACAAGCCCACTGGAGAAGTTGACCGTTTCAAGGCAAGACTTGTGGCTAAAGGCTACAACCAAACTTTTGGTGTAGATTATCATGAGTCCTTTAGTCCTGTAGCAAAGGTGGTCACTGTCCGGACAGTTTTGGCCTTAGCAGTAGCAAGAGATTGGCCAGTGCACCAAATCGACATCAACAATGCTTATCTTCATGGCTATTTAGATGAAGATATTTACTTACAGCCACCACCAGGATACACAAAGTGCAAGGGTGATCAGGTATGTCATCTCAAAAGGTCATTGTATGGACTTAAGCAGGCTGGTCGCCAATGGCACAAGGAGATTTCGGCCAAATTACTTGAATATGGCTTTCAAAGATCTCCACATGACTATTGTTTATTCACACATACAACCTCTGCTGGTGACAAGGTGATCTTGGTTCTTTATGTTGATGATATACTTCTTACTAGTGCCCATATGACAGATATCTTAGCAGTTAAGGAGTATTTGCATAGCTTATTCACCATCAAAGATATGGGAGATATGAAGTATTTCCTGGGGGTGGAATTTGCTAGATCAGAAGCAGGGGCTATATTGTCACAACAAAAATACATTGCAGATTTGCTTACAGAAGCAGGGCTTACAAATGCCAAAGCTGTTTCCAGTCCTGCAGCACATGGCATAACATTAACAGAACCAGGTACACCTTTTGACAATGTAGAATTGTACAGGCGGCTCATTGGTAAACTTTTATATCTGGGATTCACTAGACCAGATATTGCACACATTAGTCAGCAGCTAAGCCAATACATGCAGTCACCCTGTAAGCATCATTTCCAAGCTGCCTTGCATGTTCTTAAGTACTTAAAAGGCACACACACCTATGGTCTATTTTATCCACATCAAAGGGACACTGATTTACAGTTAATTGCCTATTGTGATTCTGACTGGGGCACTTGTCAAGTTTCCAGAAAATCAGTAACAGGCTATTGTGTGTTTTTGGGATCATCACTTATCTCTTGGAAAACAAAAAAGCAAAGTGTAGTCAGTCGAAGCTCTGCTGAGGCTGAGTATAGGAGTATGGGTCAAACAGTTTGCGAATTAAAATGGTTATCCTACATTCTTTCTGATTTAGGCCTTAAACTTCAACTTCCTATTCATATGCATTGTGATAATGCCTCTGCAATTGCCATTGCCAAGAATCCTGTGTGCCATAACAAAACAAAGCACCTTGAGATTGACTGTCACATCGTGCGCAATTCAGTTGAAGATGGTTTCATTTGTACACCATTTGTTCCCACTGGTTCACAACTTGCAGATTTGTTTACAAAACCTTTATCCCATACCAAGATGCTGCCAGCATTAAGGAACATGGGTATGGTTCAGATCACAGAAGAAGTCACACCTATTTCAGCTTGCGGGGGGAGTGTTGAAAGTCTACAAGCTGCAGCTAGGTTGCACAAGAAGATCAATGAAGTCAACAGCATAGAATAAAAGCTAATGGGCAGAAGGCGGGAAAATTTAGAGCAAGAGAGAAAGGCGGGAGTTAGTTACAAATTTGTTATAGATCACAGCCATCAAACTCATCCTATAAATACCAATTATGTTTGTAATTTTCTGATTGAGTTGAATTGAATAAAATTACTTCTTCTTCTTCTTATTCTTCATTATTTTAAACCAGAAATTCTCTGGTTCTTCACACATACTTTATCAATTCAAACCAAAAATAACAACACACAATCAATTTATCAATTCTAACTTATCAATTAGTGCTAAATTTCAAACTCAATTAATGCCTCAATTTATCAATTAAAACCTAATTTATCAATTCAAACCAAAATTCAAACCTAATTTATCAATTCAAATCCAAAAGTAATAACACAAATACACAATCAATTTATCAATTCAAACCTAATTTACACAAATATTTTTCTTTAAAACCTAATTGAAATCAAACCTAAATAAATTAGAAACCTAAACATTTAAATATAAAACTAACCTGATAAGAAGCAAAAACGGAAGAGATGGAGTGAACGCAAAACGATGGTCAGCCGAGATGGAGGACGGCGTCATTGGCAGTAGCGGCGAGAAGAACAGCAGGCGGTTGGAAGCGGCAGGAAGCACAACAAAGGCCAGGGGAGCGTTTTGGAGGAGAGGAGGAGAGGGACAAAGCCAACGAAACTATATCTGTTTTAATTTTTTTTTCAAATGCCACGTTTTGCCCTGGCATTTAAAAAAAATTAAAACAGATTTATCTATTTAATTTTAATTTCCAGGGCAAAACGACATCGTTTTGCCCTGGAAATTAAAAAAAAATAAAATAAGATCAGCTGACAGCAATACAGAGCAGGGGCGGAAGCTGATGGGGGGGCCGCCGGAAGCTCCCTACTCAGGGGTTTTTCCTACTGCTGGGGTTCAGATGCCCCTTTGTGACGCCCCCGCAGCGTTGCCCCTGTGTGTGTGTTCTAATTTAAAATTCTTTAGAAAAAGTTTGGATCCTATATTGTATGGGATTATTTACTATTTAAAATTCTACAACTATTGCCTCAATTTCACCCTCTTTCCATTATTTATGAAGAAAGCCTTCAATTCTATAAAGTCAATATCTGTAACTTTTAGTTTTACTATTCGTTTTCTATATTTATGTTTGACATAAAATCTATTTTTATTTTATTTTTTACATTTATAAATACACCTTTATATTTTTTTGTTGATTATACGTATTGTATCTTATAGCTTTTAGACATGACGTTTTCCATGTTTGTATCTGTGTATTCGTGCAATATAGGTGAGATTGGTTCGGTCCAAACTAAGGACTAAAATTTCCATAAATATATTAAAAATTGGAAATTTTGGAAAATGAATCTCTAGATTTGTATTGAAGAGAAAATTTCTAAACTTCGAATTGTATTGATCATTCGATGAAATCCAATCTGGAGATTTGAATATCTGCTTTCAATACAATCAATACCTTCATTCAAATATTAAATACTTGTTAGAGATGTTGAGGAATCCCACATCGGAAATAAGTAAGCATGAAGAGTGGTATATAAGTAGTGTAGATTGGGCCTTAACACAAGCCAATTGGTTTTGTGTTACATGGGCTCAACCCCACTTATATGCTCACTCATCCAGTCAAGTCCAACATTCTCAAGGCCCACGGAGTCTCTTCATGGTATCAGAGCAGAAGAAGGCCTGACAGCCGAAAAGATCCTGGGCTCGTGTTTAAAGTCCTGGTGGAGTTTGGGCTAGTGGAGAAAACTAGACACGTTGATAACCTTGGACCTTAAAGGAGAGAGGCCAAGGAATGTTTGACAAGTGACAGCTGGTCCAGGCCCAGTTGCACTTGAGGGGGAGTGTTGGAGATGTTGAGGAATCCCACATCGGAAATAAGTAAGCATGAAGAGTGGTATATAAGTAGTGTAGATTGGGCCTTAACACAAGCCAATTGGTTTTGTGTTACATGGGCTCAACCCCACTTATATGCTCACTCATCCAGTCAAGTCCAACATTCTCAAGGCCCACGGAATATAAATTATAATATATATTTCTTAAGTAATAAAATGTCAAAATATTATAATTACAATGAGTCTTAAATTGTTATTGTGTATAACATATTCACATAGATTGTAATCAGGGAAGTGCTGTGCATTATTCGGTAATTAAAAAATGAATTACCGAACTGACTCAAAGTTGGTTTTTCAGTTCAAAATCGATTTTATTTTTATGTACATTTCGGTACTTCGATTTGGTTGGTTTTAATGGAAAAAAATATATTAAAAAAAAGGAACCAAATCGTAATTTAATACTTCGCTTTTTCTTTCATATATATGTATATTTATATATCCATTTCATTTTTTTTTAATAAACGATGTTATTCATTGAAATTAATCCGACTCCAATACAGACCGAATAAAGAGGGGAGGTACTGACCACCAAACCCTTGTAGATGTCGAAGAACAAGCTGCTTGTGTAAGACAATGCGTAACTTTGTTCGCAGACCTTTTAACATGAACAAAAGGCACATCTTCTATTTCACGAGCTAGTGATATACAATCGTCTAATAACAAACCAAGAGAAGATCGAATACATGTAGGCTTATTAAGATAATCAACAATTCTCTTAGCATCTAGCTCAATAATTATTGATGAAACTCGCATGGTCTTGATCCCAGAAAGTGCTTCCCGGTATGTCATTGCTTCCGCCTCCGTTGCATCCATTGCTCCAGTCAATTGTGTAGACCGAGCTGCTATAAAGTTGCCGGAGTCATTTCATATGACCGCTCCAAAACCCACGCGTCTCCTATGCTTAAAAAAGCTGGCATCAACATTGCATTTGAATCGCCCCATTAGAGGACGTTGCCAGCCCGCACCAACAGGCCTATCACCAACTGCAGTGGTTCTTGTCCCTGTACTTGCCCAAGCCAATCTCCATTCTTGTACCGTCTCTGCTACCAAGTGCTGTATACGAGGGATTACAACCGCTTCTTACTTCCATAATAGATTATTTTGTGCTTGCCATACACTCCAAGCTCCCGCCACAATTCACAGTTGAATTACCTCTTCAATGTTAGGCATAACACTAGTAACCCAATCGCTTAACTTCGAATTAGAGTGTATTTGTGCAACCTCAGGTACATCAACCCAAACAGCAGTTATCACCGGATCGAAAAAAACAAACAATGTATCACCGATTCAACTTCCACATCACACATAATACACCGGTCATCCAATGGAACTCCTCTCCATTGTAAAGTCATCTTCATCGACAGATAATTCAAAATACATTGCCACCAAAAATTGTGTAGCCGTGGAGGTGTTGTCATGCTCCATATTTTTTCCCATGGTACAGCTGCTATATTATTGTGCATATGATATTTTTGCATTAATGCATAACATGCACTTTTAACCGTGTACATTCCCCCTTCTTCATGAACCCATCGAACTTTATCTTCAACTCTTCTAATAGGCAATGGTATTTTGGATATCAAATTTGCATCCCGTTGATCAAATATAGCACGTATCAAGTCCTCATTCCATCTTCTTTCCAGTGTCAACATTAAATCTTTAACACACATTGTCTCTCCACCGGGTAACATTGGGCTTGAGAGATTCCCCTCTTTCTCCATCCTTGAACATGGCTTGCTAAATTTTTAATTAAAAATTGAAAATTAGCCATCCTACGTCCAACAAAAGAAGGTAAGCCAAGATATTTTCCATGAGTATGAACTTTAATTTTAGTTATATATCCATATCATTAACTTTACAGGTTTAATAATTTTCTTAATATTTTGTTTAGGCAAATTAATTAAAGAAATATATTAATTTTTTATTTGATTCTTTTACTTGTGTCCAAATTTGTTTTTCTATTGTTTAGAACTGAACCGAATCCAAAATTTGAGCTTAGTTAGTTAGATTTTGGTTTTCCATACTATTTCATTCGGTTTTGATATTAATTATTTTGGTACTATAGTATTCGATCGATTTTTATTATTCAATTTCATTTGGTTCAGTTTTTAACTGATGTACATCAATAATTGTAATACATAACTTAATAAATAGAAGAAACATATTTGATGCATCTCAACAACTAATATATTTTTTACAATAAAATAGATACCAGCAAAGTAGAATATGTATTATTCTATTTATATATATTGTTATAAACATAAAAAAATATGTATAGAAAGTTGGGCACTTTCTGTGTAACAAATTTCGATTCGATTTGCTTCAGTCTAGATTTATGTTCAATTTGCCGGATCGTATGTACTAAAAGTTAATGACATTGATCCTAAACAAAGGTTAATGGTTCAAACTAGTTCTAAATCTTTTTCTTCAATTACTCAGTCACATTAAAAAAAAAAAAAAAAAAAAAAAAAAAAAAAAAAAAACAAGATCCCAGCACCAACCCATTCTCTCCTCACTATCTTATTCTCTCACATTCTCACAATTAACTTCCTTCTCTTTTTTTTTTTTCTTATTCCATTTAAATGATTAAGCAACAAATATTTTTTTTTTAAGTTAATATTAGTAAAATATTTAATTTAATTTGTAATGTTATCCTCTTTTAATTAGTATAGATATTATATTAGTTAATTATGTTTTAAAATTATTATAAAACAAAAAGAGATCGATTTTACATGAAATTAAAATTGTTAGATATTATTATGCATTTTAAACTAATTACTTTTATTCCATTAAAAATTATTTTCAGTAATTATTTTAGGTATAACATGGATCCACCTCAAATTTCATCCTGTATTCACCATTAATTATTGTATGAAAATTAATGATTTATAATTGACGGCTAATGGTTTTAATAACGTCCTTATATCATTAAAATGGCAACTTTCTGTTCTGTTTAGAGTTTTGCAAAAGTTATTCATTAATTTTTTGGCTTTGGAGGAGAAATTTTATAGTGGACCGGGTCCATGTGAACCGTTGCACTGAAAAACTGATACGTAAGCAATATTAACATTGGAAAAGTAAAAAACGCTTATGTGTCAATTTCTCATTGGGAAGGTCGACATAGACCGGGTCCATTGTATAATTTCCCGCTTTGGAGTATACTGTTATCCAAAAATACATTTATTCTTTAAATTTTTAAAATAATCAATGTGATTTCTTGCTTTTTTAATTTTTAACAATTTGTCCTCTCTTGCAATAATAACTCACCAAAAATTAGGAAATTTAAATCACTATACCATCAAAAAATTTCCTAGTTAGATTAGCAAATTTTTTCTCAGTTTATGCTGCTTGTTTGTTACATCTTCTCAATATATTAGAGTTATCACTATATCATTTACCTTATTACTTAAGGTTGGTGCATATATCACATTTTCAATGAGAAGAGGTGACTTGAAACAACAAATTGTTTGAATTATAAATTGTTGGAATTCAAAAGGTGAGAGAGGATATTGACAATTTCCAAACATTGGGGACTAAATTGATTTTGAGAGAATAATGAAAGGCAATTTGAACTCAAAGCTTTTAATTTTTTTCTGTAGACTAGAAGTTCATGGTTACCTTGAGTCTATCTCTTACCAAAAATTTGAGTCTATCTTATCTTCTATATCGTACAACTTTTTGTAGAATGGTCCTAATCTCATGCATGAATGATGCTTCTTCGAAGAATCTCCTTCATTTTTATTCAACTCCCACTGATTATTTCTCATCCCAACTTAACAAATATAAACAATAAATTCCTTATAATTGTGCCGGTCCACATCCACTTAAATAACAACAACAATAATAATAATATTAAGTTCAATTTCTAACAACCGAATATGTAATCGGCACCGTAATGATATCATTAAGTAAAAAAAGATAAAACATTATATTCTTGGATGCTATATATATGTGGTTATATCAATTACCTTAAGTCTTGTAAATCTGAACTATATATATACTTTACATGTTTCAAATACTAATTAACATGAAAGGCATGTTCAACATCTCACCTTACTTAATGAGAAAGTTACTTAGTTCCTTATATATGTAAGACATTTGATCCTTGCCTTTTGAGATACCTTTTACATATTCTTTATATATGTGATTAAATTTAAAAAAAAAAAAAATTCTATAACAGTTCAGCTTCATCAAATTCATATTTACTTAGACACTTTTGCATTATTTTATATTAATATGAATTATTTTCTATTTAGTGAGTATATATATACATGTATTTTTCAATTGGCTGTTATACTTATTCAAATTTTATTATAAAACTTTATTTAGAAATCGACCACATAATTAGCCATCTTTAGTTTATTTACAATACACTCGATCACATTTTTCTTATGTTAAGAGTTAAGTAAGAAAGTTATATAAAAATAGAATTAATAAGTACGTAACAGAAGAAAATAATTAAAATATGAAATCATTCAAGCAATCGATCGGAAGGTGAGTGTGAAAAAAAAAAAAAAAAGATGCTAGCTATATATCATTTCTTAACTCTCTTTTTTTTTTTTTATTAGTCAATCTTTCAAATTAATTACAATGTTAATAAAAATAACTGCAAAAATGGATCACATGTGATATATATGTATTGGTAGGGATTAGTAGTGGTGAATAATGTATACAAACTATAATTAACATGAAATAAGAAGACGTCGATTTGGGGGGGAGTTGATTTCAACTCCGTGTGGGTAAATAGAAAATACCAATGCATAAAAATAATCAACCTAAGCCTACAATATTTTTCCTGTCAAAGACCAAAATTTTCAACAATTAATCGAAAACATATTTAAAAAAATAAAAATTCTCTAATATTTGAGGCTTATAAATACCCGTATCAATATCAATCTGGCAATTGTAAAAACCTTCAGTTTGTATCACTACTCTAAAGATATATAAAAAGAAACTTATCAAGAAGATGAAGGGCCAAACTAATGTTTTGGTGGTGACATTAGTTATGTTAGTTGGTTTAAGCAGCATGAAAATGAATGTGGAGGGTGCAGGCAGAATCCTTGATGAGGACCAAAAAGAATTTAATAAATGGATGATTATAAAGACTTCTCTGCAAAGAGGAACCGTTGATCCTTCTAAACCAAACGGGTGCACCCATATCCCCACCCCCGGTGATCCTTGCATCAATCAGAAGAACTTCGCCGGCGCAGCCCTTGCTCCTCCTCTGCCTCTGCTTTCAGTTCCTCAGGTTGCTGTCAATCGTAGTTGACTAATTTAATTCATGCATGTTTTGCTTCTGGTTTCAATAATATTAATTAATTACTTGTTATTTCCCCAAATTGGTTCCTATTATATTAATTGAGTTGCTGTTGGAAGCAGTGAATGTATCAACTTGCATGATGAATAAAGAATTTTATTATTATTGTTATTGCATATGTTTCTATTTATATTCAGTTATTACTGCCAGCAATAAAAACAAAAAATTGAAATTCTTGAAAATCCGCTAGAAGGAGGGCTTGAACCTCCGACCTTGTGGTTAACAGCCACACGCTCTAACCAACTGAGCTATTCCAGCTAGGACGATGCTACAACAATTTATTAATAATTTTCAATAAATATTTTATATACGACAACAACAATATCTGGCGATAATATATCGAAGTTGAAGTTGGATTTCACTTGTTCATTAAATGGGCTTGGTGGGTTTATATTGGGCCTGTCCGGATTGATAATTAAATATTTGTCCAAAAAATAAATTTTGATCAGACCGGGCCAAGGCTGGTTTAGGAACATTAATCTTAAATCGAAGATTTTTTTTCAATTTTTCTTATTAATCAAATTAAAAAAATAAAAACAATATGAAAATATATAATATTATATCATCTAAATACTCATGTCAAAAATAAAATAAAACATATAAGTATATATAGCCAGTCCAGGGCCAGAATGAGCTTGTGTATTTACACAAACCCCAAAGACAATTCGATAAACATTGAGCTCAACCAAACTGGGGTTCCAATGGACCAATTATGTAAAATGTATGTCCAAATTCGATTTTTAGAAAGCAGACATAGACGAATTTTTAGGGCATACCAGCCCAATAAAGAGCTCTGCATTTCAATTCGTTTGCGGATTAAAAACAATAGTAAGCCATCAATATCATATTGATGTTATGAATTATGACTTCAAAAGTTCAACAACAAATACTTGGGTTTATATTTTGTACCCAAACTTCTAACATAAAATGTTTTGAGTTTCCGTTCAATTGTTGTTTTAAGACGAACTTATAGAAAAAGGTAGTCTATATTAAGAATATCAAACATAAATCATTAATTATTGGTTGTCAAAATGGAAATCGTTACACCAACTGTTTTCCGTTGATTAATTTAAGAATAAATTGATTCTTATTAACCGTATATGACTGATTCTATATATTACTTATTTTTTTATTGGTAAAAATTAGATCAAAGCCATTTAAGAGTATACACGCAATGGCATACACCCATCAAAATTAAAACATAATATCCCTTTAAATATTTCATTTTTAATGGATTAAAAAGTCATCTAAAAGTCTCACAGATTTCACTTCACACTTCATTTTAGTTTATTTAATTAAAAAAATCAAAAGTGGGCCCAAAAAGGGTTTTCCTAAAAAACCACCTTGTCACTTAACCAATGGGCATAATAAGGAGTATTTCACTTTTCTCTTCACAAAAACCCCTCCCAAATTCCTCTTTGGAGATGCCCTAACTTAAACCTATTAAAATTGTTTAAACTAGAGATTTTAAATTCAAAAATCGTGTATGCAGAAAACTTTAATTGGAACATGTATCACCTAAAAAGTGCCCGAACAACCTCAAACCGAGAATATTATTTTAAATTAATTAGATGATTGAAGAACGAAACCAATTACAGTTAGTTCGTGAAAATCAAAACGGTGAGCTAGG
Source organism: Euphorbia tirucalli (assembly GCA_039660915.1). Lineage (NCBI taxonomy): Eukaryota > Viridiplantae > Streptophyta > Magnoliopsida > Malpighiales > Euphorbiaceae > Euphorbia > Euphorbia tirucalli. The sequence continues at coordinate 12,750,131 of CM077636.1, read as the reverse complement.
CATCCTCAATTTCTCATCCTATTTAAATTTTCCAATGATACACAAATTAATTAATAGCTATTTATATATGTTCTCTTGCAAAAAAATATAACACGAATGGTTGTGAAAGATTGAATTGGACATTGGAGACTGGTTTGATCAATTTACAAACGGTCTGAACCGGTCGGTTACACTGTTGATTTATTTTCACTACAAATCAACAAAATGCATGAAATATTAACTTGAAAATTTAGCAAAGCATTCTATATACATTTCAAATGTAAATATTATTGAAAATTACAACAATTTAATATTAACTCAATCATATTACTAACTTAAATAACAACTGATTTAAAAAAATGCATGTGTAGACTTTCATCCATTTAAATTGTATTTTCTTAATTAAACCACAACAAAACTTAATTAAAAGTGATTTATTTATGTTTTGGAGGAAGGACAGTATATATTCGAAGAAATTATAGAGTACGTCTGATACACCACGCTATTTGTGACCAAGCTAATAGCATTATGATAAGTCGCACTTGAACTAATAAAAAATGATACATTGTAATTAATTAATTTATTATTTAATAGATGATTATTTAAATAAAATTATATACCCTAAAAAAAGTAAATTCTAAATGCTAATTTATCAATTTTATACCCTAAATTATATCACGTAACGTAATTTTATTAGTTTGATATATAAATGAGGTGGTGTGCTAAGCATATTGGTTAGTTGGCTTTGACAATTCACAGTATCATGCCATGAATAGGAGGGAGTAGTTATATTTTTCTTAAATGTGCCAAAAAGGTATTGATGAATAATAAATGATAATGTGAAAAGTGAAGCAAAAGTCACTATCAAAAATGAACTATATGAAAGTTTGATCCCTTTAATTAATTCATTAATTGATACTAGTAGGATTTATCCATCATATATAACGCCTACTTCGTCTATATCCTACTTACCAAGGCACCCCCTCCACTGGACTGGACTTCATTTATTTATCATTTAAGACTTTTCATTTCATTCATTAATTCGAAATTCAAAAAAAAAAAAAAAAAACCCTTAAATAAAGACCAATTCTATTCCCAATATTAGTCAATAGTCAGAAACACGTCCCATTTTACGAAAAAAAAAAAGAAAGAAAAGAAAATTGAAAGGTTCAAGTCTTTTTAGTCTATCCCTTCGCCTTCACATTTCTATTATAAATAACTCACACCACCACCTTTCTCCCCTCCAACTTAATTTCTCTAATCCTTCTCAATTAACTAATTCCTCTTGTTAAGGTTTTCAAATCAAACTGTAAATTACATTTTAATTTAATTTATTCAATCCTTTCCTAAGATGGCGAGACTTGAAAATGTTGCTCTGGTATTGGCAATTTTGTTACTTGCATCGAGTATGAAACCAAATATGGCGACTCGAATCCTGGACGAAGAAGAAAAAGAATTGATGATGAAGAAAGAGCTTATGTTCCAGGCTCTACAGAAAGGTCCTGTTCCTCCTTCTGGACGAAATAGCTGCTCCAACATTCCTGGGCGCGGCGGACCACCTTGCACTTCCCAAAGAGCCTTCGCCGGTCACAGGCTTGCTCCGCCTCACCATGCTTATCCTTCTCATATGGTTTCATTTGGTGTGGCTACTGCTAAGCCTCAATGAACAATCATTTATTAGTTGAGGTGTAAGTAGTTTAGCTGCTTAAAAACATTCTGTATTATTCTTTGTTAGTCCAGATTCAATTTCTGACACACAGTTTCTTTTCTTTCTGTTTCTTCTTTTTTAACTGTTTGTTTCATACTATTAATTTGCATTGTCTCCTTCTTATTTGTATCAAGAACAGTTGATGCGTGCAGAATGGAGACAAAATAAGTTTCTTTTGTTGATTGATAATTTGATATTCTTTTATTTTTAATTAGTTTCATGTGATAATGTTTGGATCAATGTGAATAGTAAGTTTGTTCGTAGCAATCCAGACTTCTTGTTGTCTATGTTAGATAAAAGATTTGTAATTGCTCAATCGTGTAAAATGTGATTTTTACGTTAATAAAAAATAATGAATCGACCAGGATTATTATAATTAAAACCTTAAAAATGCTATTCCACGTTGAATTCAATTTCTAGCATTTCCCTGCACACAAATTTCGGAGATAAAATGTTGTATTGTAATGGAATTTCAGATTTTTTTTTTCTATAAATCTTTTCAGAACGTTATCCTATTTCCACTTCCTTATAGGAACCTATAAAATTTGAACGGCAGTTTCATTTACTTCGTGTGTCTAGTTGGTTGCTCTCTACAACTAAGTTAGGTTTTCTCTTTTTTTACAATACAAGCTCACTCTACCTTAATGTTAAATAATCTTTAACAAAAATTACAAATTAACGATTAACTAAACGAGTAATCAGAGTATCCACAATAACTTTAACATCGAACTCTTAAAGTATTGAATTTAAACCTAGGGGTGAGCAAACCAAACCGCAAACTGAAACTCGAACCGAATCGAGCAGAACCAAAGTTAGTTTGGTTTGGTTTTGTTTTTAAAAATGTGATAGTTTGATTTTCGATTTGGTTTTGGTTTTGGTTTTGGTTTTTGAAAGAAAAACCGAACAAAAACCTAACCGAACCGAACTAATTATAAATATATAAAAATTATTTATATATATGTATAAAATACATTTTATTTGATATAATATATATTTATATTATTGCAAAATTTACATTTATGAGATTTTAACAATATATATGTAATATACATCATTTTTTAAAATAATTTATATATAATTAATAATAATTTAGTGATAATAATAATGATAATTTATTTAAATTTTAAAATTAACAAATTTTGGTTTGAAACCGAACCAAACCATAACCGAATCCTGGTTCGGTTCGCTTTAATCCAAACTGAATATATATTGATTTGGTTTTGATTTTTACAATTTTCAATATTTGGTTTTTTGTTCGGTTCGGTTTTTGAACCAAATCACATTTTGCTCACCCTTATTTAAACCTAAAAACTTTCAACTTAATATTTCAAGGTAGCTAATAGTTTAATGTTTAGGAAACTATACCGATTCCTTCGTCCTTTAAAACGCTGCATAATTCACCTCTAATTCAAGTAAAGTTCTATAAGTTTAAGTTTATGAGTCAACAATCTCTCTTTTTCGTCCTAGATTCAGGATAAGGTACTCATAATCATCCTCTTCATGTACAAGTATTGTTAAATTTGGCGGTAAAACAATCTGGAACAAAATAAATTTTGCTGCAAAAAAACTCATTTTATCAGCAATATTCAAAAGATGCCAAGTCATATGTATACTAATGGCAACGAAATTTTATCAAATTTAGTTACCAAATATATATAGTCATAACTTTAGAACAGCCACAACTTTTTTATATGACAATAACTTTATTTTCTGCTGCGAAATCTATGTATTCTCTATATTTTATAGTGTTTCTCCAATATTAAACATTTCACATCAAGGACAATGAAATTCAGCATGGTGCAAGACAATAACACAAACTTTGGTGAAATCCACAAAACATAATATAAAAAAAAAAAAAAAAAAAAGGGCTCGTGTATGTTACAAAAACTCTAGCAAATTCTAGTAACAAAACCCTCACCGTTGTATTGTACAATTAAAACATATGGTATGTATATGTGCATACATTCATCTTTAAATCTGCCATTGTATATGATCATGATCAACAAGATTTGGTATGGATATGCATGTGGTTTCTTTTTCGAATTTTTTTTATGGATGGTTCAAATTAAATAAAAATTACTCTTTCTAATTATAAATATAAGTTATTTTGGGCTTATGCACAAATATTAAGAAACCATTTATTAGTGATTAATGAGTCAAAATTCTCAATTTGTTGCTCCTTAATATACGTTGAAATTAATTCGCTATCTCCTTTTAGTCAATAAATTCTTATTATTCTCTTTAATTATATCTCTCATATTGTGTTTATAAGAGAATTAATTGCTAAGAGAAAATAAAAGTACCCAAAAAAGAGAGAAGTACAATTAATTATGAGTAAAACAGCTTATATTTATGACTTTTTTTTTTTAAAAAAAAAAAAAAAACCTAAAACAACTTATTTTTGTGTGACTAGAGGAAGTATCTTTTATTAAGATCTAAATATATGTTTAGTTATATTATTATTATTAGGTAAAACATATCCTAAGTTTTTGATTTTTTATCAAAACTGCAATTGATCCTTGATCAGTTTTTTGAACATATTAAGTACTTGATCTTTTCATTTTAATATTATTAGTTTCAAACTCAATTTTATTTTATATCAATGTAACAAGCACTATTAAGTGACATTATCAATAATATTTTAGTACGTAACATAATCTCATAAAACCTGTCTGGATAAGAAAATAGATTTGGTTGGAGTGTCCATTTTACAGTTTGAGGTGATAAAACCATGTAATTTTTAAATTATTTAGAAATATTTATTTCACAGTTCCGTTACTAAACAAAGCGTATTGCACATATGTAAAAGATAGGTCAAATTCGAGGCTAATAATATTAAAATGAAAAGATCAAGTACTCGATGTGTTCAAAAAATTGAACAAAGACCAATTATAATTTTGGAAAAAAATAAAGTGCTCAAAATATGTTTTGACTTATTATTATTATTATTGTTAAAATTTGAACATAAGTTTTTCGTTGTTTTGTCTCCTGCCGTGGACACAGAAGAATACACATTAGTAACAAATAAAATAACATTGATCGCATTGAATTGAAAACTTCATATTATTACAATTGAATAGAAAACTTGACCCGATTTTGTTAGAAAACTTGAATAAAAAAAGCTAAAACCACCAGTACAACACGCATTGCTTTGCTTGACGCCTTGACCTGATTCTTGGCTGCTTTGTTTTTTATTCCTAAATTCTTGCTTATTCTTAGTTTGTAATTAATCTATGCATTAATTTCTAACTGTTTTAATTTATTTATTTCCATTAACTATATATATATATATTCATTCATATTGTCGTTAGAATTCACTCTGAGTACGTACTATATGTTACTTCGAAGCTTAATTCAACGTGGGAGAGCCCTAAAATTGATTAATATTATTTATTTTGAAATTGTAGATATTTTAATAAATTCCATTTACTCCAAAATGTTTAAAAAAAAAAAATGTACATACATATAAACAGATGAAATAATCAAATATAAAGTATGGACCTAGTCTACTGTTAAAAAGATCAAAAAAATACACATGCATTTCCATAGGGCATAAACAATATCCACAAATTGGGATTGAGATTGACTGAGACTCAGTTAAAAACTACACATCCTTCTCTTAAAAGTCGTTATATATCTTTTACGTTGATTTTCTTTCTGCTGCGACGTTTTACTCTTTCGCAGTATATGCATACGTGTCAATTAAGTTTCATGGAATATATATATATATGTAATTTATGAATTTTTTTTATTAAGTCCCTGTTCTTTTTTTTTAACACATTAACCAGCATAAACTATTTTTTTAGCCATTGTAATCCACAGATTGACTTTTACTCTTTTTACCCCGTAGTTCCTTACCTATTGAATTCAGACCGAAATCACCCAAACTTGACAACTAACTTCGTTTAAATTATTCTTAAAAAGATTGATTTATTGAAACAAACTTAAAAGATAATAAGTTTTTTTTTTTTTTAAATTAACAAAATTTGGATATCCAATTAGTATTGAATCTCTGTTTGAATAAGTATCATTTTTTATAATTTTTTTGAAAGAATATTTTTTGTTTTAATTTAAATGGAATCAGTAGTTCCGTTAAGTTTGACTGTCATAATCAAAATACACCAACGAAAATACCATCCTGATTTGTCAGAGGCAATCTGTGAGAAATGCTTGGACCAAAAAGAGTCTATATGCGCCCACATTAAGCCGCTGATATTAATTTTCACATACATTAAAAATAGCTGAGCAATTACTGAAATGCTCAATGTTGTGTATATTTGACGTACAAAATATTATTTTCATTATTTCAGTGCACATCTTGTCATGGTGTCATTTTGGAACAAACGGATCAGTATTGTTCCAAAATTCACATGCAATCATCTTGGAGCACATAATAAATCAATAACCCTCCTATTTTATGAAATAACTTTCAGATTATAATAAATAATTATCCTAATAAGATAATTAGTACAAATATCACATAGAATTCTAACCAAAATGAATAACTAAAATATAAAATTCTTTATAAAAAAAACTAATTAAATTTATAGAATAATAAAAATATTGAAGATTATGACATATTATAACCACTTCTTCTCCTAGACTAGATCTTCTAATTCTCAAGAAGAAATAAATTCCAACAAAGTATAGTAATTTGAAGATATTAAAATATATGTTACCGATAAAAATACATTCAATATACTTATTAGACGTAAAATCAACTTAAAATAATATACAAATATACATCAAACAATATATTAGTATACCTTAATATACCTTAAAAATATATCAGTATACCTTAAATATACTAGGAAAGTATATCGGTATATCTTGAACATACCGTAAAGATATATCGACATATCTTAAATATACTTATTTTAAAGTATCTTAGTAAATATTTTAAAATATATTAAAGGTGCAGTGAAGCACCCAATGCAATGACAATGAAAACGAAAATAATGGTGAGATGAGTAAAAATAAATCAAAATTTTTTAGTCGAACAACTTACTGAATATAAATTGAACTGAAATTGAATTATAGCTAAATTGACATACATAATCCAAACATTTAAACTATACTCAAACATGATTTGAACAAATGAGCAATTATAAAATGAAAAACAGCTATCAGTAAACATGGAAAAAAATTACGAGAAAATAAGAAGCCAAATATTCAAAACTTGGTATGTGAATAAAACTTCTATTAATACCCAGTAAAAGATCATGTAGGCTGTAGTTATTACATGCAGAAGAAATAATAGAATAAATTCTCTATGGATTATTTATATGGTAAGGAAAGATAAATTTAAGATATTCTATTTTAATGGTTGAATCCATATTCTTATTAACTGTAAGAATTAAAAATATATAAAATTAATATTATGTTATTGTGATAATATAATTTTATTAGATAATATAATATTATTAAAATTTCTAAAAAGGTTAAAAGAAAGTATAAAATGATTTAAATTCTAAAGAAAAGAGAGATGGAATGCTAAAATAAATTATAAAACAAATTCAAAGATATATCGGGTAATTTCTCAATGAATATCCACAATGGCAGCAATTATAATATTATATCCTTCCTTTCATGTATAAAATCCAGCTGTGTGGTGCAACAAAAATTAAAAATCACGTTTCTATCCCTAAGCAAAGAACACAACAACCGTATTTTTATTTTTGAATCGCACCAAAGTTGTTGAGAAATTTTTTTAGCTTTTCCAATTGATTTTGAAACTAATTAGAAACTTTTTGTCATATTCATTAATTTTTTATTTCAGAACTTTTTTGTAGAATTTTTTTTAAATATATTTTTTTTCAGTTCAGATATTACATTTTATATTATTTTTATATTTAGAGAATTTCTCTATTTTTTTCTCCTGCGGCTCAACACATAACAATTTTTTTTTTTAATTATTCTTTTCACTTTCCCACTTTCATCTTCACAGAAATTACGTGTTGCATATTTACTGCTAATAGTATGTTGTCCAAGTTATTATTTATTTATTTATTTTTTATAAATTTCAATCAACAAAAGATTTATGCAAACAATTTGAAGGATAATCTATATGGTTGAATATTCCCAATTGCTTAATGTTGGAGCTATGTCGCTCTTTATAAATGTGAGAAGCAATCTTTCTCCTTTTATGGTGAGTTAGATTTTTGTGTATATATATAGTACTAGTTGGTTTTATTTTAGTAATTCCTCCATTTTCGACTACAAACTACAAACTACTGTAATTTATTTTATCTCCATTTTCTCTACCATTTTTCCCTAACTCCATTAATATATTAAAATAAGATTCAAAACCAAATTGTAGACCAAAAAATAACATGGGAAAAAAATGGAGAGGAGAGAAGGAGAGATAAAAGAACCTTTGGCAATTGGTTGCCATTAATTGTAATAGCCACGGAGAACAAGAAAGATAAGTGTGATTTTTTGTGCACGTTAATGAACAGAATATTATGATATTTTAATATATATGTTACTTTTACAAAATATTCCAGGTGTTGTATATATACCATTAAAAAGTATATATAAAAATTTAATTTGATTTGCTAATGCGATTATGATTAACATATCAACAAGTGAACTTGTCACATTCACAAATTAGTCAACATACTATATATATCAGCAAATACGAACAAATCAACATGTTATGCTAGTAAAGTTGATATTATATTATTAAAAACTAACAAATAGTTTTTTTTTTATATATATATATATATAGTAAAAATACGATTTCTTGTCTTGTAAATGGAAAATATCACATTTCAACTTGCAAATTCAAGAAACCATCGTACTCTTTTTTCTTTCTTTTTTTTTCTTTTTTTTTTTTTTTGTTATAATTTTTTGAACTTTTCATTTTGAAACATTACATATCAAAAACCATCATACATAAAGTATTATCCAATCAATTAAACTAAAAGATTAAGTTAATAGATAAGTATAAGAATAACTTTTATATATTAACTTTGAAACATAATGCCCTTTGGGTTGGAATTGTGTACAACACAGAACCATTTTATCATGTGTCGAAATTCTAACATTATGAGACTATCATAATAAGGCCTTAGAATAGCTTTTATTATTACTTGTGAAACACCCAATGCACAAATGTCCATTAGACTAGAAACATTTACAACACACTCTGCCATGTATTTGGAAATTCTTCAATAAATGGAATTGTTAGGATTTGAATCCTCGATCAGTTTAAGAAAACTTGATATACCATGTTTTGGAACTAGTTGATTCAAAAGCTTAATTTGATAGGTTAATTTGATAGGTAAGATAAAAAAAAAAAAAAAAAAAACTTTAAATCATAATTAGTTTAATTTGAAGAAGAAATTTAAACCAATAAAAAAAAAATTAAAATGAATGTCGTCGAATGTTTCGTGAAGAATCAAACAATTTCATTTATTCTTTCCCATCGAGTAAAATGTAATTACATTAGTTAATTAGTTTGTGTCACCAACTTAATTCACTTGAATAGGTTTATTCCCAATCAAGGAAACAAAAACATACCACAATCCTAGTAACATTTTAACAAATGAAATTAATAAATTTGGAAAAAAAAAGAAAAAAAAAAAGAAAAAAACTCAAGAACTTTAGTGATCTCGCCCAGTACTCCTATTAGCATTTGAAGCCACTGAAACATCCAAAACAAGTTGAGGAGTCACAGAAGAGGCTGGAGGAGTTGGAGGTGAACGTACAGTAACGTCGCCGGCTACATTCATAGTGCAAATTCCGGAGCCCCGGTTAGGGATGTGGCTGCAGACATTCCGGTGAGATGGAGGCACCGGACCTTTTTGAAGGGACTCAAGTAGTAATGATCCATCATTTTTCAGCCATTTCTCCCCTAAGAATAATGGCCTCATTTCAGCTACTTGTAAACAAGCTAAGAATATCAAAACAGAAACCAAAAACATGTTTTTCTTATAGGAGAAAGAGGAACCCATCGATCGATCTTCTTCAGAGATTTTTGGTAACTTGCCGTCTCTAATTTAGCAGTTTTATGCAGAGGGAAAAAAACAAAAAAAAAAAATATTGCATATGTATAGATCATAGGCTGCCGCTATATATATATATATATATGTAGAGCGAGAGAGCGAGAGGGGGGTAAATTAATTAATTTATTTTGACCGGTGTTTGTTCGTATAATATATGTAAGAGTGAACATGATAATTCTAGGATTTGAATAGACCATATAAAAATGTGGAATTAATCAACACACGGTACGTCGCTTGGACCCTAAATAGTCATATTAAGTGGGGAAACGTGATCTGCGAGCTTATATATATATCAACTTTTATTTTTGGAATATAGATTAAAATATACATTAAATTTTGTCATTATTAAATACCGTATTTTGTCAAAATGATGAGACTTGCTATTTAATTGTTTGGAATTCCATATTAAAGTAGAGTAGATTGAGTCATAATATAAGTCATTTTATTTTGTGTTGGATCTAATAGTTATAGATACAAATAGAAAAAATTATTCTAGTTATAGATATTAATTATAGAGAATTTTTTCTTTTTGATAATCTTGCATAAGCTTAAATTCACATATGTGCTTATTTATATAGACATTTCCAATGCTCTCAAATCTCAAAGCATATAGAATTTTTTCATGATATCGGATCGGATCACAAAAAGACCTAACAGTCGAAAGAACCTAGACCAATATTTAGAGACCTGATGGAGTTTGGATTAGTAGAGAAAACTAAATCTATAGATAACTCTCAAAAAGAGGAGAGTTTCTAGTATATATCGAGAGTATATTACTCCCGGCCAATCAAAACGCTCCACGTAAGCACCCACACTGACGTGTCACATTTTGATTATTCGGGAGCAATGTACTCCTTTATTTCAAAAGAGATAAACTAAAGAATATTTGACAAGTGAGAATTAATCCAGGTCCAATTACACTTAAAAGTGAAAAATGTTGGAGATCTCACCTTCAATATAAATGATAATAAATAGTGACATATAAATGAATAGTTTAAGTGTAATACAAGTCAATTGGTTTTGTATTATAATAGTCAACTCCATATATATATTCATTTATACACTCATGTCCAATAATCTCAAGCCATAAAATTTCTTCAATAATTAACAAAATCATATTAATATTGTGTGTAATGCAAAATTCTAAGTATTCTATCTGAATATTTTGCACACAATTTATTCTAAATCTAACACTTAGCACTCATTCACATTTCATTCCGACTCTAACAATTTGGATTAACAAATGAATATTAATCTCATTGATCCACGAAATTATATCTTTCTAGAAAAAATTATTTGTGTTAAAATGATTATCTATTTAAAAAAAAAAGAGATAAGTTTTATTTTTTTTTTTAACTATTTTATTCTTATATTTATTTTATATAATAATTATTTAATACAAAAAAAAAAATAAAAGTATTAATATCTCTTCATTACACTTATAATAAATTAAGTAAAATTCAAATATAGGAACAAATTTCAAAATAAAAATTGGCTAATTATTTCAAAATGAATGGGTATTGTTTTGAAGGTATTAATTATTTTCTTACGAAATAGAGAAAGTTTAGAGAGAGAAAGAAGAGTAAAGGGAGGGAGAGTTTTTTGAAACTCTCCTAGAGTCACGGTTTGGGTCTGGTCCTTGGTATGCTATTGTTGGGCTTTGAGAGGAGTCTTAAGTTCCTGCCGAGTATTGGGCCAATTAGAAATGGGAAGCAGAGGCCCATACCCTACCACTAGTAATTAAAGCACATTTTTTATTATACAAATTAAAACAATTCCGATTTGTCAAATCAAAAGAAACAAAATAGAGATTCTCCATCAAATTCAATATGGTAACCAACCAGTCATTTCTTGTATGAAAAACAATATAGCTTGGCTCATCTTATTTTCTGGAATCAGTAACTCTTTGGGAGCAAAGCACCCAAAGCCCAAGTTATAATTTGCATCTTAGGCCTTAGTTAGGTCCAAGTTACATTCTTAATTAAGAAAATGATTTGACATGTGAAGGACATAAAGAATAAGTTACAAAAAGTGGGCCACATTTGGAGATTCTCATTGGATATTCTATAGGGAAATTGTCAAAATTACCCTCGTTTCAGGGTTTATTTTGGTGGCTTACCTTTTCTTATTTACACTATTACGTTTTTTTTAGATTTCTATTTTTTTTTTACGTTTCTCCTTCAGTTCTTCCTTTCTTACGTTTTTTTGATTTCTTCCTTTATACTCAGTCTTCAAAATCACCACTAAGAAATCCGATTCTTCCAATTAAATCTACTTGCTTCAATTGATTTCTTTGGTCCCATTGTCGTAAATCAAACACCCATTTCTCCGATTCTGGAAATGTACTCTTGTTTCTATTTATCTTCCCCAGTCTTTATTTGCTTTTCAGAGATCTGCTAAGTTCGTCAAAATACCTCAATCAACTCAAACACACAATATGACTTCGATTCGGGTTGATTCCAGTAAGCAATTGGTCATTGGTAGTCTTGTGTTGGGTTACGCCCTCTGTTCGAGCTTACTTGTTGTTTATATGGGGATGCCAACTTGAAGCCACTGGTTCAAGTCGCTGATATAAAGCAGATAGCAGCAACTGGACAGGAGAGATTTCGCTTCCTCATCTTCGATTCTGTCTCTTGTCAGCACGCCATGCTTGCTACTCAGCTGAATGCCCGAGTAAAGACCGGCCTCGTTAAGATAGGATCTGTTGTTCAATTGGTCGAATACATTTGCAGCGAAGTTCAAAAGCGCAAGTCAGATATCTGATTCTTTCTCTGATCGTATTTTGCTTTTTCCTTTGGTTTATAATTAAGAGTTAAATTCAAATGTGGATCGTATTTGGCTGGTTTCTACAATTTGTAGGAGTTGAATTATTTAGAAAGCGTCTGAAGGTCTAGTGCTTGCTTAATCTACCTTGAATTATTACGTTCTGGTTAAATATTCGATATGAACTTTGGGGAAAACCATTTGTTATCTAGCTAATTTTTGAACTTCGAGTTAAATTTGAAACGCAGCTCTTTGCCTCAACTATCTGCTTGAAGCTTTAATGGTAGATAAAATGATACTGCTATTGAATGACTTTCTGTTGTTTGAATTTTTTCATAAAATAGCTATTAGATATTGCTTAGTGTTTTTAGGTTCTTTCTTGTGGAGAATATGAATCTACTTTTATCTCCTTGGCGGCCATTATCTAAAATAAGATCACGATTCAAAATCTAAGTAGGTTGAGTTTCTAACTTGAGGGCTTTTTTCCCCCTCTTTCTTTGTTTTTCTTAATGCATGAAATTTAAAGCTTCCTCTGCTATTTGATTATCTGTATCGTGATGCTAGGTAGATTTGTTTGGATTGACTAACTTTCTCCTTATAAAACAAACTAAATCCTCAGCTAGAGAGTCATATTGATATGTTTGTTTGTTTGGAAGTTGATTACTGATTCCTAATTCAGCTAATGACATCCCAGCGGATGATAATTTCTATTATGATTGACATGGGTCTATTCTGTTTTCACCCCTACTTTTTCAGGATTATTGTTATGCTGAACTTCGAAAATGTGCTGGATTGGTTATATTCGATTTTGTTGCGATTTCATTGCTTGACTAGGAAAACTCGAGATAGTGAATTCTATATTTGTGTTAATTCTTATGTGGGTATCACAAAACTGACAATTTGGTGACGTTCCAGCCTCCAGAGTCGCCGAATTTCAAGGTGAAACTGACACTGGATGTCAAAAAAAGGGGAGGACCAAAGAGTCAGTTCTATTTGATAGATATTGGTAGCTGCTGGAAGAACAATGGTGAACCTTGTGATGGAAATGTGCTTACTGATGTGACTAGATATTCCGAGATGATCATCAATCCCGCAACTGCTGCTTGGTGCTCTCCCAAAACTCAACAGAACTGCCCACCTTATCACATTACTCCAAACAACACGAAAATTTACAGGAATGATACAGCCCACTTCCCGTACGGGGCGTATCACTACTATTGTGCTTCAGGGAATGCTCAATTTTTGGAGCAACCTATCAGCACTTGTGATCCTTATAGCAATCCTCAGGCACAAGAGCTGCTTCAGTTGCTGCCTCATCCCATATGGGCTGAATATGGATATCCAACTAAACAAGGCGACGGTTGGGTGGGAGATGCCAGAACTTGGGAGCTCGATGTTGGTGGCCTAGCTAGTAGACTCTACTTCTATCAGGTTATCAAAATATTAAACAATCATATCCCAATCTATGTTACAAATTGATGCAATGAAATGTTGGTGGCTGATATTTGCTGGTCTTGGTTTTCAGGATCCGGGTACCAAACCTGATAGGAGAATTTGGACATCCATTGATTCGGGTACTGAAATTTTTGTTAGTGACCAAGATGAAGTGGCAGAGTGGAACCTCAGCGACTTTGATGTCATTTTGACATAGTTCAAAGTTAAAAAGTTTCGATTTTTAAGCTTTGTTTCTCATCTGGAACATGTTCCTTACAGAAAAAGATTGAGTCGGCAAAAAAATTCATCATTTACGACATTTTTATACACTTCTTATATATTATTATACATTGTTTATACACTGTTTGTATATTGTTTATACACTGTTTATACGCTTTTTATACATTGTTTATACGCTTTTTATACACTGTTATACACTGTTTATATATTGTTTATACACTACTTATACATTATTTATACATTATACACTTCTTATACAATGTTATATGTTTATACACTTATTATACATTTGTTATACACTGTTTATACACTGTTTATACATTGTTTATACATTATTTATACACTGTTTATACATTGTTTATACATTATTTATACACTGTTATACATTGTTTATATATTATTTATACATTTTTTATACATTATACACTGTTTATACATTGTTTATACATTATTTATACACTGTTATATATTTTTATACACTGTTTATACACTTCTTATACACTGTTATACATTGCTTATACATTGTTTATACACTACTTATACATTGTTATACATTATACACTTTTTATACAATGTTATATGTTTATACATTTATTATACATTGTTATACATTCTTTTATACACTGTTTATACATTGTTTATACACTGTTTATACACTGTTATACTTTGTTTATACATTATTTATACATTGTTTATACATTATACACTGTTTATATATTATTTATACACTGTTATACTTTGTTTATACATTATTTATACATTGTTTATACATTATACACTGTTTATACATTGTTTATAAATTATTTATACACTGTTATACATTGTTATACACTGTTTATGCACTTCTTATACACTGTTATACATTGCTTATACATTGTTTATACATTACTTATACATTGTTATACATTATACACTTTTTTATACAATGTTATATGTTTATACATTTATTATACATTGTTATAAACTTTTATACACTGTTTATACATTGTTTATACATTGTTTATACACTGTTATACACTGTTATACGTTGTTTATACATTATTTATACATTGTTTATACATTATTTATACACTGTTATACATTGTTATACACATTGTTATACACTGTTTATACACTTCTTATACACTGTTATACATTGCTTATACATTGTTTATACACTACTTATACATTGTTATGCATTATACACATTTTATACAATGTTATATGTTTATACATTTATTATACATTGTTATACACTTTTATACACTGTTTATACACTGTTTATACATTGTTTATAAATTATACACTGTTTATACATTATTTATACATTATTTATACAATTCTTATACATTGTTATACATTATTATACACTTCTTATATATTATTATACATTATTTATACACCGTTTATACACTTTATATATTGTTTATACACTGTTTATACACTCTTTATACCTTAGTTATACCTTAATTATACCTTAAGATACACTATTCTAGTGATTATACCTTAGTTATTCCTTATTTATACCCTATTTATACCCTAAGATACATTATTATATTGATTATACGTTACTTATATATTAATTATACCTTAAGATACGCTATTATAGTGATTATACCTTTTTTATACCTTAATTATACCTTAAGATACACTATTACAGTAATTATACCTTAGTTATACCGTAATTATACCTTAAGATATACTATTACAGTAATTATACATTAGTTATACCTTAGTTATACCTTAATTATACCTTAAGATACACTATTACAGTGATTATACCTCAGTTATACCTTAGTTATACCTTAAAATACACTATTACATTGATTATACCTTATTTATACCTTAATTATACCTTAGTTATACATTAAGATACACTATTACAGTGATTATATTTTAGTTATACCTTAATTATACTTTAGTTATACCTTAATATACAAAGGCATAATTAGTTATACTTTAGTGAAAAAAATATGTCGAAAAAAGTATATACATATGGACTTTGTTTCGAAGATTAAAAAAAATAAAAAAAACTTTCTAAAGTCGCATGACAAAAAAATAAACGGATTGAGAGATAAATGCGAAATTAAATTAAAAATTATAAAAAGAGGAGAGAGAAACGTGGACAAAGTAGAGAAGGTATTTTGGAGATTTTGATTTGTGTTTTGTTGTCTATTTTGTGAAAGAATAGGATAATTTTTGTTTTAGGTATTTTTGAAATTTTGAAAAGTTTTTAAGGTATTTAAGCAAACTTTTTCTTTTAAGGTAAAAATGTTATATGGTGCCAAAAGTTATGTATTTATGTAAAATGCCCTATTCTATATTTCATTTTTAACACGTTAAAAATTAATATCATATATTCAATTTTTTTTAAGCGTGCGTAGTGACTGCTTTCAAAGATATACGAACCTTGGACCTCCTAATTATAGAAGAGTGTTTTTCTCACCAAACTATATATCTCAATAGACCTTATAAACAATTTATAGTTTTATAAAATTTTAATAATTGAAGTTTATAGTATTTTCTCTTATATATAAAATAAAAAAGAGTTTTTTATTCATGTTCTTTCTCTCATCATTATCTTTATAATTCTATTTCTTCTTCCTTAATTAAAAATTATTTCTTTATTTTTCTCTATATTCATTCACTTTTTCTTCATCCACCTCAGAAAATTTTTTCATTCTTTTTTTTTTTCTTTTTGAAATGGGATCCATATTTTTTCTGTTTTCTTTTTTAGTTTTTGCTGTGTTGCTGGCCAAATATTGCTCTTCTCTTTATTTTTTTGCCCCTATACTACAATTATATCACTCTTATACCACACTTATATGCACAAATGCTACTCATCTTTGTTTTTTATTCAAACATTGCACTTATATTGTGCAAATAATGCAAAGATACTGTTAAGAAACTTACAGATGATGCATCACAACATTACCCTCTGCATTTTTAGGATCATGTTTGTCTCTTCTATATATAAAAAAAATGTATGTCTTGCAATTTATAATTTTACAAAATAGTAACAGTAGTTTTTTTTTTTAATTTTCTAAAAGTTTCATATCATTCATATGGACTTTGAATTTTTGGCCATAATTTGAAGTTAAACCCACATAATCGGGTCTCCGTTATTGCAATCGGACCATATTACAATTCACAAGAATAGTTATCGAACTCTTTTTTTAAAAGAAAATAAATAAATAAATAAATAAAGAGGTAAATGACAGGGTTTAATCAATAAGAAATTTATCAAAGAAGAATAAGAAAGAAAAGTTGAGAAAATAATTAGAGTAAATTATCATAATCATATAACATATAGTTTCCATTATTACTCTACTACAACATATAATCCATAACTTTCATCAATTTTATAATCGGTATACTGATCAATTTTGTCAATACATTTAATACATAATTTTTTGGTTTTGATAGTATTGGGCCTAGACTTTTTCTTTTTTCTTTTTCTTTGCATGGGTTATAATATTCGTTAACTAGCGTATGACAAATGTTTTGAGGACTTTAGAATTTAGATTAAATCGGAAGTATGATTCACATATATAACAATAACATACATGCATAAAAACTATTTTTAGACATCTCCGGTGAACTCTATAAACTCTAACTTTTCTGAAAAATTGGTATGTGTCAATTAACGGATACCATAACCCATGTTAGAAAAAAGCATCTAATTATAAGATATTAGTATCAAAATAAAAAAAAAAATCTAAATTATAGATACATAAAAATGAATTCAGTGAGGAGGATTACAAATTTTAGGATTATGAATAGGAAGGTGGGTGCAAGAATTTGGTGAAGAGGGTGGAACTGGACCTTTATCGTCTTCAAGTAAAATCTTCATCTTCATTTTCATTGGTCTGCCTGAAGAAGCAGCATCATCCACCAAAGTTGCAGCAGTAATTAAAACTATAATTATCAGAAGAGAAGTTACAGGTTTTGAGCCAAAAGACATCCTTAATTAATTTCTCTATGATTAATTGGTGACAAAATTAGGAAAGAAATACTTTTTTTGTATAGATTTGTATTCTATTGTATAGATATTTATAATGCTATTACACGAAATTACTACGTTGTTGCATGGAAATGTTGCATGAATTAATTTTGGATATTTGTAACCGCAAATATAATTTAGGAAATTTTTATACAAGCGTGAACGTCACGAAACTAAGTTCATGCATTTTCTTAATTATTATATGATAGTCCAAAAAGAAAGTGACTTTCACGCGGTCTTTACGACTGGTAGTGCCGTCTGGTTCCGCCGGAAGACCGTGTACCTAAAATAAAAGGGAGTTGAGGACCGGGTGACCTCCGGGTCCACTCCGATGCCAAAGTTAGAGGGTTTGGAAGGAATAAGAGAACGCAAAGAAAAATGTATATTTTTTTAGAAGATACCTGGGGAGTTCCTTATCTTCCCTTTTTATAAGGGGTTCATACGTGTGACCTGTCAAACCGTTTTGTACGGTTCACTCTCATTGGCTGGAAGTGGTCCCCCTTCCTGACGCAGCTGGGCGGCGGACTCACCCTGCTCTTGTCTCCGCGGCCCTCCCTTGTACCTGACCTCTGTGCCCTCCACTCTGCGTTTGTCCCCGCGGCACCTTTGCAGGTACAATCATCATGTCCTTACACGTGTTTAATGGGGATCTGCCCACCTGTCCCTTGGGTTAGGAGACTTAAAGTGGTACAGGTTATTTCAGTCGGTGCTTTTCAGGATCCGGTCTATAAGGGAGTCGGTCTTATCGTGGACCCGCTGAACGCCATACGGACCATAAGGGAGTTGGCGTATGAGAGGATGCGGCAACTAGCCGCGTGATCCACACGGCCAGTTTTATTACTCCATGCTATCAGGAGTCCCCCCCCTGGTGAGAGAAATCCTTTTAAGGGTTTTGCCATTATTGCTTTTTGGCCGTTGGTTTGAGTGGCTCGAGGTGTCTCTTGGGATCCCCTATGCCAGGGGGACACGTGTCCTTTTACTGAAACGGTGTCAGTAGGCGTCTGTTCACCTGCCCCCTTTCTTCTTCCTTTAAAAAGGTGTTTGGGTGTGGCATTCTTCATTTTGAAATTTCTCCTGCAACTACTCTCTAGGATTCTTGCGATTTCGGATTTGTTCCCTGCCACCACATCCTTCGTTTGATTTTTCAACTCCTAGTCTCTAGTAAGTCTTCTTTCCCCTGCTGGTGTGCGTGTTGATTTTGCCTGATTTTGGTGTTAGGGGTTTTGTTTTTCTGGGTGTTGTTACTTTCTGGGTTGCATCTGGGTTGCTTGTTTTTGTTTATTCATTGCTGTTCATCTTAATCTGCCATGAGCTCTTCTGCAACCCTTAGTGATTTAGGGTCATCCATTAGTGGTAGGTCTGGGGAGCTGGTGAATTCCAGAAACCGCCCCAGTAGGGTAGACAAGGGCAAACGGGGTTTTAACTTCAAAACATCCGGTTCGAAGCCGGCTCGCCGCCTTCTTGATCCCACTGACCCAGATGATTACTTAATACTCACCACCCCTAATTTGCCCAGCCCGCCTTCTTCGTCAGGGAATGAATACCATCTTACTACCTCCTCGGACTCTAGCTCTCACCTTCCTTCACCACCCCCTACCTTGGGCGAGGAGGCGGGCACATCCGCTCAGCCTTCTGCGCCAGCCAATTTTCCTGCTGAAGAGCCCATCCCGGTGGATTCTTCTTCAGATGAAGTCCCTCCACCCGGCCCCAGCAAGGCTGGAGCCAGGCGGATGACTCCTCGTATCGAAGACATGGTCGCTGAGACCCATGAGGAGCACATCCGGCTGTACAAATAGTTCCATCCTTGGCTGCGTAGGTGTGAGGTGGTGCTTCCATCTGCCAACCAGCGGGTTCACAGGCCCCCACCAGGCTATTTTTCCATCTACCTGGACCAGATTAGTTCTGGCTTTTCATACCCTCTCCCACCTGGCATCAGCGAGATCCTGCGGGTCTGGGGCTTCTGTCCGGCTCAGATTCATCCGAACGCTTGGGGGGATATTTGCGCCACCTACTGGCTGTGCGAAAACTTGGGTTTCGAGCTGACTGCCGCCTTCTTCCGGAAGTTGGCCACCCCCAAGTTGAACTCCGGTGAAGACCACTACCAGCTGTCCAAGAAGGCGGATTTCTATATTTTTCAGAAGCGAATATCCTCCCTGAAACGCTTCAAATATTTTTTCTTCTACATTAAAGCGTCAGAGGGCCATGACGCGTTCCCAGTACAGTGGTCGGTCAACGGAGCCGGGAGGGCCCAGCAACGCTTAGCGCCGGGTGAGAAAACATTCCTAGAGGAGTTCAGGACCTTGGCTCCCAATAAGTGGACCTGGCAAGTTGCTGTGGACGCTTATTTGGAGAGGATTAGGCTGGTAGATCGGGAGGGATTCGGCTTTACGTATCACCCGGGTCCCATAACTGTGAGAAAAGGTACCTCTTTTTATTCTTGCTTAGCTGTTTTTACTTGTGTTTTTCAGGCATGAATAAGGCTGACATCCTTGACCGCATTGTAGCGGCTAAAAAGAAGAAGATTCAGAAGGAGCCGCGTTCTGTTCCTGCCGAGATCCCGTCCGACGCGGGAGGTCGGGCTAAGGGGCCCAGCCCCCCTAAGCCACCAAAGAGGAAGAGAGTAGCTGTGGCTGCCCCGGAGCCGTCTCCTCATCCTGTAAGTCCCTGACCTCGAGCCCTTTTTGTTTGTTACCATTTTTTTTTTATTTTTTTTTTTTATCGTTGCGTTTGGCTGGTCAGGATCCTGAAGCTGCTTCCTCCGAGCCGCCTGCTCCCTCCGTGCCCTGGATGCATAAAAGCAGCAGCTCTCTTGCCCGGATAATAGATGACTCGGCCCAAGATGAGTTTAGGGCCGGGTTCATACTCCCTGGTGACAAGAAGGAGTATGCCCGAGTAAGCAACTATACGGCTGCTTCCCTGTGCCTGCTGGACCTGACCTCCGTGAGTATTCTGGTGAACTCCTCAAACATCTTCTCCCTTTGTCTCTACTTATGAATTTCCATTCTGCAGGGTATCTCTAGGGCGGTGGATTTGGCGTCCCGCCTTTCCAAGGCCAGTCAACTGGAGAAAAGGCTGGAGGAGGTCCAGGCGTCTTTAGACGCTGAGAAGAGCAGGGCTTGGTCGCAAGGTCAAGAACTCAACCGCCTGTAGAAGGAACTAGAGGAGGAGCGGGCGGCCAAGGCGGCTCTAAAACAGCAGCTGGACACGCGGGAGGAGCAGCTTAAAGAGGAGAAAACTGGGCGCAAACAGGACTTAGATAAGTGTGAGGCTGTTTTGTTTGACGCGACCAACCAGTTGGTGCTTCTCGGGCAGCTGTTTGGCCAGCGTGTTCTGGCTGCTTGTCGGGCGGTCCATCCGGACTTGGCCGTAGATCTCGACTCCATTGACTTCCCACGCTATGAAGATTTGCCTGCCGAGGAGCGTGGAAGAGAGGAGGCCGAGACCGGATCACAGGCTAACGTCGAGGGACAGCCTGAGGGAAACGTTTCCGGGGCGGATGGGCAGCCTTAGTAGTTTCTGTAGTTTTGTTTTTTTTTTTTTTTTCTTCTGGGCTTTAGCTTTTGTAGTTTTTGTTGCTCTTTTCCTTGTAGCCGGTCCTCAATTTTTGTAATTGTTTATTAAAGAAATGGAATTCCTCTTTTTTCTCATTCGGCCAGTGTGTTTTTTTTTTTTTTTGCCTTTGAATGTATCTGTTGGAATTCCTTAGAAATATTTCTGTTGAAATAATATTTCTGTTTGAAATTTCTCTTGTTTTGCTTGCTCTCATTTTGTTATGAGATTTTCGTAATGATCCCGTACTCGGTTATAACCGGTTCCTCTGATTGGATTTATTAATGCATATCCGGTTATGACCGGCTCCTCTGATGGGAGTTATTAGTGTGTATCCGGTTATGACCGGCTCCTCTGATGGGAGTTACATAAGACTGAGTGATTTGAATGGCACTTTCATTGATCGTTTTAGTGCATATTACAAATGTAGGTGCTGCCTCATTAAAAACCCGGCTATGAAAAAACCCAGTGGGAAAAATCCATTAGCGGGAAAAGAGTGCAGCCCAGCGTTTCCTTTAGCTGCCTTTAGATGGGAAATATTGCCTTAAGTTGGCTATGTTCCATGTTCGCGGGACATCTTTTCCATCCAGCCTCTGGAGTTTGTAAGTTGCTGGTCCAAGTGCTGCCGTCACCTTGTATGGCCCCTCCCATTTTGCGCCAAGCTTTCCCTTTCCTTCCCCTGCTTGTGATGCCATAGAGTCCTTTAGGACTAAATCTCCTTCTTTGAGTGTCATCTTCTTCACCCTTCTGTTGTGGTAACGGGCCACCTTATTTTTGTAAGCTGCCATTAGCATGTAGGCCCTTTCTCTTCTTTCGTCCAGGGAGTCCAAGTGGTGCTTCATGTTGATGTGGTTTTGGGCCTCAGTATAGTAAAGCACTCGGTCGTTTGGGGCACCGATTTCAACTGGTATTACCGCCTCGACGCCGTAGACCATGGCAAATGGTGTTTCTCCAGTCGGTCGTCTTGGGGTAGTCCTGTACGCCCACAAGACATTGTTTAGCTCGTCGGCCCAGGCCCCTTTATGTCTTTCCAGCCTCTTTTTGATGCTGTCACCTATAGTCCGGTTGGTGACTTCCGTCTGCCCGTTGCTTTGAGGATGTGCTACTGAAGAGAAACTTTGCATGATCTTGAGCCCCTTGCAAAATTCTCTGAATTTACTAGAAGTGAATTGTGTACCGTTGTCAGATATGATCCTGTGGGGTATCCCGAATCGAGTAATGATTTGATCCCAAACGAAGGAGATGGCCCTCTCTGGCGTGATTGCTTGGACTGCGATTGCTTCGACCCATTTGCTGAAATGGTCTACTGCAACTATAATGAATTTCCTCTGCCGGCTAGCTTCAGGCATGGGCCCCACTATGTCGATGCCCCATGTAGAGAAGGGCCATCCGGTTAATATTGATTTTTGCTCGGCTGCGGGCAGGTGGGACTTTTTTGAGTGGATCTGGCATTGGTGGCACTTCTTGACATATTCTGCAGCATCCGCCTCCATGGTCTCCCAAAAGTAACCTTGCAATTTCGCTTTCCTTACTAGTGTTTGTCCAGCTTGGTGTGCTCCGCAAACTCCCTCGTGAAGTTCCCTGAGGACATAATCCCCCTCTTCAGTAGTGATGCATTTTAACCATGCGTCAGTGAAGGACTTTTTGTAGAGTTCGCCGTCAATTATGGCATATCGCTGGGATTTTCTGGAGATTTTTGTAGCCTCCCCTTTATCTTCAGGTAGGATTCCTTCCACGAGGTATTTTAATATGGGCTCCATCCATCCTCCTTCCTTTTTTTTCCGCCGTCAGGACTTCCTCCGCTTCGATGATAGGTTTGGTCTGGACTTCATATGGGCAATTCAGGAGCTGCCAATCCCTGATGCTGGCTGCAGCTTTGGCGAGCCTATCTGCCTCAACATTCTCTTTTCTGGATATGTTTTCCACTCTCCATATGGTGCCTTTCTCTTCGATGGTTTCGAGCAAGTGTCGTACCTTTTGGAGGTATCTGGACATGCAAGGGTCTTTAGTTTCAAAGTTTTTATTGATTTGGTTCGAAACTAACCTTGAATCGCTTAACAGCTTTACTCGGTCTGGGGCGATTTCCCGGGTGAGCTCCAGTCCTTTGATTATGGCTTCATATTCTGCAGCATTGTTGGTAGCTGGGAAGGCCAACTTTGTGGCGTAAGATATCCTTATTTTTTCGGGTCCCTCGATGTGCACCCCAATACCTGCTCCCTCCTGAGATGAGGCCCCATCCACATATACTTTCCACTCCTCTGCCTTTAGGGTTTGACTTGGTTCCAAACCCGCTGATTCCACTACGAAGTCCACTAGGACCTGTGCTTTCAACGCCGGTCGGGGCTCGAACCGAATGTCGAATTCACTGAGTCTGATGGCCCACTCGGTGAGACGGCCTGAAGTATCCGGTCTTTGGAGCACTTTCTTCAATGGGAAATTTGTCCTTATGATCATTGTGTGGGCTTGGAAGTAAGGCCTTAGCCTAACAGATGCTGCGACTATCGCCAAAGCTAGCTTTTCTATCTTTGGATACCTGAGCTCGGCTCCTCTCAGTACCTTACTAGTGTAGTATACAGGGTGTTGTTGGCCTTCTTCTTCTCTGACCATCACTGAGCCCACCGCTTCATCCGTCGCCGCTAGATACAAATACAGTGCTTCGCCTGGGACTGGCCGACTTAACAGCGGTGGGGTTCCCAAGAAAGTTTTGATCCGGTCGAAGGCTTCCTGACACTCATGGTCCCAATCGAACTTCTGACCTTTCTTGATCGCTTTGTAGAAAGGCAGACATTTTTTGGCTGAGAAGGAAATGAACCTCCCGAGTGCGTTGAGGCGGCCATTGAGGCGTTGGACTTCATTCACCGTTTTCGGTGGTACCATATCCAAAATTGCCTTGACCTTCTCCGGGTTCGCCTCTACCCCTCTCTGCGAGATCATGAAACCCAAGAATTTTCCTCCTCGCACCCCGAATACGCACTTCTCTGGATTAAGCTTGAGACGGTATCTCTGCAGTATTTTGAAGGCCTCCTGAACGTCCCTGGCGTGGTTCTCCTCATCTTTACTTTTGATGATCATGTCGTCAACGTATACTTCGACTGTTCGCCCGATCTGAGTTTTAAACATGCGGTTGACTAGCCGTTGGTATGTTGCTCCTGCATTCTTCAAGCCAAATGGCATTACTTTGTAGCAGTAGGTGCCTTCATGTGTGATAAAAGTGGTTTTTTCCTCGTCTTTTGGATCCATTGGGATCTGGTGGTACCCTGATTTGGCATCCAAAAACGAATACACGGCATGCCCAGCTGTGGAGTCGACTAGCTGGTCAATGCTGGGCAGTGGGTAGCTATCTTTCGGGCAGGCTTTGTTTAAATCGGTGAAGTCCACGCACATACGCCATGTCCCATTTGGCTTCTTTACTAGCACCACATTGGCCAGCCATTCAGAGTACCGCACTTTCCGGATGTGCCTTGCTTCCAATAGCTTGCTTATTTCCGCCTCAATCGCCTTTTGTCGCTCTGGGGCATGCCTCCTCCTTTTCTGTGCCACTGGTTTTGTAGCAGGGTCTATGTTTAGGCTGTGTTTTGCCACTTCAGGTGAGACCCCAATAATATCGCTTGTGCTCCAAGCGAAGGTTTCCTGCTCTTCTCGGAGTACTGTTGAGATCGCCCGCTTTAATTCCGGTTTCAACTCCTTGGCCACCCGAATAGATCGTTCTGGCCCCACCACCAGGGTTTCTAGTTCGTCCATCGGTTCGGCCCTCTCTTCCTTTTCGGGCTCCTCTGGCTCCCGTCCGTTCTCCTCTGCTCTCAAGGAAGCTAAGTAGGTTTTTTGGGCCGCCTGCTGGCTTCCCCTAGCCACTGCTATCCCTTTGGCAGTCGGTATTTGGAGGGCCAAGTACCGAATGGAGAGAATAGCTTCTGACTTTACCAGGAAGGGTCTTCCCAAGATTATGTTATATGCCAGCGGGGTGTCGATAATCACAAAGTTCTCTTCAGATCTCCAGGAATGCGCCGCATCTCCTACTTCCAGGGCGAGGGCTGCTTGTCCAACTATAGGGACCGAATGGCCACTCAGACCTACCAGTGGGGAATGTGCTGGCTGGATTCTGCTTTTATGAATGTTCAGTTGGTGGGCCGTTTCTCTGGTGATAATGTTGACCGAGCTGCCCGTGTCCACCAGGATCCTTTTTACCGTGTACCCTTCCACTAGGGCTTCGATGACCAAGGCGTCGGCGTGATGCGCCTGTACGTCGTTGTGGAGGGAGAAGGAATGATTCAAACTGTCAACCTTTCCTGAATCGGCCGTCGCGTGCCCCAAGAATCTGGCCTTCTTACTGGGCGACCCGAACTCCGGCCCTCCGGCTATTACCATGACCACTCCCTTCGATTTTTTGGTTGGTCTTTGTTCATCATCGCACCCGTCCCTCTGCTCTTTGGCCTTGTGTGTATTGCGCGTGATGCCTTCTACGAACCTGCTGAGCTTTCCTGCTTTGATGAGTAGGTCTACTTCGGCTGCCAGGACTCGGCAATTGTCCGTGTGGTGACCCTTTGCTCTATGAAATTTGCAATAGGCCTCTTTGTCGCTGCCCATTGTTTGGCCGGGCTTAGTGTGAGGATACCGAATGCTCTTCGCATCTGGGCTTCTCTGTATGGCGACTAGCACCTCGCTGAGTGGGGCATTCAGCGGTGCGAACCGTGGGCGGTCGCTGGGGCGATCCCGGTGGGAGCGGTCCCTGTGATCCCTTCTCTGGGTCCTCTCGTTGAGCCGGAAGCCTTTGTCTCTTTCATTGCTGGAGCCAGGTCCTTTGTTCCTTGTTGGCATGTCGATCTCGTCAATTTCCACCATGCTTTTAGCGAGAGCTATCATTTGGGTCAGCTCCCTAGGCTTTCTTGTGATGATCTCTCCTTTAAGCCTCTCGTTGGTGGTGTTCTTGATCATTGCTTCTTTGGCCGTACTGAAGTCTAGATTTCTGACCTCCAAACAGGCAAGATTAAACCTGTCGATAAATGATCTCAAGGATTCTCCCGGCCTTTGGACTACCTCGTGGAGGGTGCGACTAGCCGCTCCAGTCGGTATTGATCCCATGAAGTTTTTGCAGAACTCCTGCCTCAATCGGTCCCAGCTGTCAATCGTCCCCGGCTCCAAGGACTCGAACCAATAGGCGGCCGCTCCAATTAGCGTAGTGGGGAAGAGGCGGCACACCAGGCCTTCTGTTGCTCCTGCTATGTCCATCCGGTTTTTGAAATTTCTGGCATGGACCCTGGGGTCCGTGTCGCCCCTGTAACTGTCAAAGGTTGGTTGCTTAAACCGGTGGTCGATTGATTGGTTGAGGATCCTTGTTGAGAAGGGCGATTCCCCACTTTCCATCAGTGGCTCTTGGTACGGTATCGCAAAGGTGCTCAACGCCTTTTTAAACATGGCCATGAATCTGGGGTCATCCGTGAGTTCCGTGCCCGAGGAGGACGGTGTCGGGGGAGGTGGTGTATTTGCGTTGCTGGGGATGTTTGCTGCGGGTGCATTGTATGGGATGGCGGAGCTGTTTCCCGCGTCGTATGTGGTGAGGGAATTTGGTGTTTGCGACGGAGGCGGCGCTAGGTATGAATGTGGGGTATTCGGCAAATATGGGTGTGGTACTCCGTACCATGGGTTAGGAAGTATAACCTGGGAGCCTATGCTTCCTGAGGCAGCCATAGTGGGATGCGCCTGCACAGTCACCTGCTGGTCTCCTACGGGTGGTGGCAACCAGCCAAAAGCTGGGAAGTATCCTCCTGCATGGGGTCCTCCAGCTATTCCGCTACTTCCAGCCATTCCGCTGCCTCCTCCAATGGGCTGAGCCGGGCCCTGTCCTGACCCTTCTAATCTCATACTGGGGGTCTCCTGCTCAGAGATCGGAAAAAGAGCTCGAACAACATGCGGGTGCGAGGCTGACTCTGGCAATGTGTGCACTATGGGAGGGGGAGAGCTATCACTCAATGAGGGCCCTGCCATACCTGGCTTTTGCATCTGGAGGATGGCTCGTCGGAAATCGCTCTGGTCAGCTGGCGTCATCCCGTAGTTCTTGGCAATCCGATCTAAGACTGCACTGGCGGAGCTGCCGTTATCGCCTAAGACGGCAGGGGCATGGGAAGAGCTTGGAGTCACGACCACGGCAGATGAGGGCGTCACAGCCCCGGTGAGTGCTGGTATTGCGCCTCCCTGAGAAGGAAGGATAGTGGAAATTGTATCTGAAGTTGTCGGTCCCGATGACATTGTTTCGTCCAGCGGGTCCACGCTCACCGCACCAGTTTGATAGTCCAAAAAGAAAGTGACTTTCACGCGGTCTTTACGACTGGTAGTGCCGTCTGGTTCCGCCGGAAGACCGTGTACCTAAAATAAAAGGGGGTTGAGGACCGGGTGACCTCCGGGTCCACTCCGATGCCAAAGTTAGAGGGTTTGGAAGGAATAAGAGAACGCAAAGAAAAATGTATATTTTTTTAGAAGATACCTGGGGAGTTCCTTATCTTCCCTTTTTATAAGGGGTTCATACGTGTGACCTGTCAAACCGTTTTGTACGGTTCACTCTCATTGGCTGGAAGTGGTCCCCTTCCTGACGCAGCTGGGCGGCGGACTCACCCTGCTCTTGTCTCCGCGGCCCTCCCTTGTACCTGACCTCTGTGGCCTCCACTCTGCGTTTCTCCCCGCGGCACCTTTGCAGGTACAATCATCATGTCCTTACACGTGTTTAATGGGGATCTGCCCACCTGTCCCTTGGGTTAGGAGACTTAAAGTGGTACAGGTTATTTCAGTCGGTGCTTTTCAGGATCCGGTCTATAAGGGAGTCGGTCTTATCGTGGACCCGCTGAACGCCATACGGACCATAAGGGAGTTGGCGTATGAGAGGATGCGGCAACTAGCCGCGTGATCCACACGGCCAGTTTTATTACTCCATGCTATCATTATATATTTGAAAGGAACTGAATTAGTTTTACAAATTAATTACAAATTATAAGCAATTTTTTCTGGAAATAATCGTAATTAGTTCCCCTATGTCTTAATATAAAGATAAAAATTTCATCAAAAAATAATATTAAGATGTAATTATTAATTAATAATTTATTTTCCAACTAATCCACCTCTAATAGAGATGGATCGAGAATGATTTTTAAAACCCCTAAGACCTAGGTTCAAATTCTAAATACCTCGCCCATCAAATATCAAAAGATAAAAAAAAAAAAAAAAATGAATAATGAATAATTTATTTTCCTTTACATATAACTCTTATTGTGATGGTTGATAAATTAGAGTTTGATAACTTTTCCTTATATATAAAATCAAACTTAATCAGCACGATTACAAAAACAAATAATAATAAATAAGTTTAATAATGTGCATACAGTATGATATTCTCCACATATATACGAAGGAAATATGAATTTAATATTTCAAAATATATAGTACTATAATTTTATTTTTAACATATACTAAAAACACTACTTTTTGCAACAAAAATTCAATAATTGCTGCCAAGAAACATATTTATCAATAAAATTATATCAATTTTTTTGTTGCAAATATTTATGACCATAACTTTGTAGTAGCAACATGTAACAACTAATTATTTTGCTGCTAAATGTGTCTTTTGGCAGTAACTTTTGGATATTACTGCCAAAAAACACATTTAGCAGCAAAAATCCAATAGTGTTGGAAATTTGACAAATATTGGGTTATGTATTAGTGATTATTTGTCAACTTCAGGCCAAATTATATTATGGAAAGAAAGTGTATTAAATCAAATGCTTAGTGTCATTGTATAGTACGTAACGTGAGCTTTCCAATGGTATATAATTTACCTAAAACGGACAAGTAGTGAATGAAAAATTATTGCTCAAAGTTAGCCTAATGAAATTGAATATTTGGAGAAAATTGGCTCATGTTAACTTATCCCACATGGAAAAAATATAAAGTGGAAAAGGTGTTTATATTGAAACACACTTTTATAATGTGTTATAAAATTGTATTTCATTTCTATTTTCTTTTTTGTAATCTGCAATTTATTTATATAAATTGTATTTGTGTTTACTGTTTCTAACAAATAGTTGTTGTCCAAAAAAACACATTTAGCAGTAAAAAAATTAGTTGCTACATGTTGCTACTATAAAGTTGTGGCTGTATATATTTGCAATAAAAAAATTGATATAAGTTTAATACTAAATGTGTTTTTTTGCAATAACTATTGGATTTTTATAGTTAAATGTGCTCTAATTTTACTGCTAATCTTTTTATTGCTAAATCTAGCATTTGTTGTAAAGTTTCACCGATATATGGACAACTAATTATTTTTATTATATTTTGTGTAATATACTCCTACATTTATTTATAATTTGAGTTAGAATAATTTATTTATAGTGATAGTAAGGCTAATTGGTTGGGTGCAAGGAAATTGGGAAGAAGGTAAAAGCTGTAGTAAGAAAATGAGTATAATAAACTAATAAGATTGGACAGCCGATATAGCTAGTTATACCGTGTGGAAGCAATATACACTTCAATCCTATTTCCTAGCAAACTGTACGATCCGCCTTAGATTTTTGCGCGTTCATTCCATTTTCCCTCTTCCTTTCCTTTTATTTTCTTGCGATTTAAGCAACGAATAATGTCTATAGGGAAAAAAAAACAAGAGTATGATTTTAGTGTCTCATTAGATAATAACACCTAAAATAGTGCTGATATAACCAAGGCCAATTTCTGAATCTTCGATTCCGAAATCAGTTTGAATCAATTTTGGAACTAGTGGTTCTGAAATTGGAACATTATATGTATATGTGAAAACAAAATTAACCAAAAAATACTATTCAGCTTTGCATATACATATATTTTTAAAGGATTTTAGATCAGAATAATGTTATGGGAGATTTCTTGTCCCATAGTAATGCTGCGTTAATCAATAAAATTCAAAATGGATCTTGTTTAACCCGAATTAATTTCTGAAGCATGACTTTTGAAATTGGATTGAACAAATTTCAGAAACCCTATTTCCAAATTAAGACAACTTAAAAAAAAAAAAAAGGAAAAAAAAAAAAGAAAACCCAATTTCGGAAGAATTTCTTCCAAAATTGGGCATTCCAAACATGTATGCCATGGCTTTTTAAGCCATGGCATACATACATACATATATATATATATATATTAATTTCTTATATTATACATTTTTTTTTATCTACAAATTTTTAATAATATTATTTTTATAAATTATTTTTCTTATAATATAATTGAGATATAAGTTTAAAATAAATTGCTTAATATAAATTTTTTGTAAATACATCAACACCCTGATATTTAATTTTTAGTTATTTATGAACTTATACATTGAATATTGGTTAATAAATTTGCATGTATATAAAGCTCTTAATCATAAATTAATTAACACAAGGCTTGATGAAAAGTTGGAATGAATAATATTGTAATCGTAAATTATCTGATGGTAATGATTAAATTAAAGGAAGAATTGAATTGAATTGAATTGAATTGAATGGAAGGGTTTTTGTACTGGGGTTGTGATGTTAAAGGTGGTGGTGGTCACAGAGATGAAGATGAAATGACGACACTACTACCATTGGCTTTGGAAGCCGAAAGATGACTCACCACTAACACACAAATTACCCCACTTGTTTCTTTTCTTTCCTTCTCTTACTCTTCCTCACTTATACATCATTGCATCTATCATTATCACTTATCACTTGTACTATGAAAATTTATGGAATTTCCAGTGAGGATTGTATATTTAATGAAATTAAACGTCAAAACTTATGAAAATGATATAATAATATATTATACTGTGAGGAAAAAAATATTAAATGTATAATTAATTTAAAGTAGAGCCCCAAATGTGCTTCAGGAATTCAAAAGAACATATATATGCTTAAGAAATGTGCTATAAAAATTTATTTAGAAAAAGCCGAAATCCTACATATTTTTTTCAAAATTTCTTAATAAATTTTTGTACCACATTCCTTAAGCGCGTGTGTATCAATTTCTTAAAAAAAATATTTGTAGGGTTTTGGCTTTAATTTCTTTAAAATAAAATATGTACGATTTTGGCTTTAATTTCTTAATAAATTTTTATAATATGTAATTAATTTCAATTATATTAGTTTTAATGATAAAACTTATATTAAAGAATTTATTTTTAACTTATATTTCAATTATATTAGAATTGAAATATAATTCCAAAAACGTCCACCAACATCAAAATAAGATTTTTCTCCAACCAGACATTAGAATGATCATTTTATAAGAAATTATTCAGATCTTATATCCTATATTTAAATTTGTTAATAAAATAAATTATTTAACTATTTTTTATAAATATTAAAATTTGTGAAAATAATAATAAAATTAAAATATTTCAAATCTCCAACTCAATATTAATTAATTAATATTTCGAATTTGTGAATATGGAATAAAAAATTATACATTAATCTTTTATTGATTTAATATTTTATGAGAAACATATATTTTTTATTTATCTTTGTAATAAAATAAATTATTTTATTATTTTGTATGAATTCATAAACTCCATATAATCTGTGAAAATTATACTTTTTGTCCTTTTAATATATTTAAGTAATTATTTCTTTCTTTTTTAAGACACATTCTAAGCTTCTAAATTTTCATGGATTTTACAATTAGCGCCCGATTAATTTTTCAAATCATTGAATTTTTCTTGATCTTTTTAAAAGTGAACTTTTCATTATCCTTTTAAAATTGAAATTTTATACTATAAAGGGGGGCTAACATGTTTAGAAATAACTTATTACACTACAAAAAAAAAAAAAAAAAGTTTTAGAGGCAAATGGTCAGAGACAATTTTTATTATTGGTCCCTAATTGTAATTTCAAAACTAATATTAGGTACCATTAATTTATTGTCTCTAATTCTTTCTTAATCTAGAATAGGGGATGGTTTGAATAAAAAGCCAGATCTCTTTTTTTTTTTTTTTTTGAACTGACCAGTAGATCTGTTCATGGGTCGGCTGGCCAGGCTCGGACCGGGCTACATCGGATTTGACATAAAAATTTCTTGTCCAAACCAAGCTCAGCCCGCACTAATTTTACATCGGGCTCGGACCGGGTTGGGCCAAGCAATTGAAACTCATTCTCAAACCCAGCCCAACCCGCCCGTCAAATAAATATTTAAATTTTTTTAATATAACTTATATTAAACAAATTTAATTTACAGATAGTATTCATAGAGAAATTATAATCAAAACCACCATGATCATGTTCAATTTCATTATAATATTATAAGTTGAGAAGTACTAATTATAATTACATAATTTAGAGTTTAGACCATAAGCCCACAATCTAAAATATTAAAAACCAAAAAGACCTCCTAACGTTATAAACCCACCAACCCATTAAGTGCCAAAACTATATAATATTGCTTGAATCCCACTGTCCAAAAAAAGATTCAAAAGGGGATAACATAATATTCACAACAATAAAATGAATATATAATATCTGTAATATATAATTATACAAATAAAAATATAAAAGTATATATTATAAAATTATCTGGGCCGGGCCAGTCTTGGATCTTATAGTTATTCCCAAGCCTAACATATCATAACTCGGGTTTTTACGGATTCGGACCGGGCTGGGCTTAAAGTAAAATATGTATGTTCAAATCAAACCTAGGATGGATGGGTTTAGACGGATTTTACAGACCACGGGTCGTTTGCACAGCTCTGACCGGGAAAACGATCGTTTTCGTTTTTCCCTGATTTAATTTGAAAAAAAAAAAAAAAAAAAAAAAAAAAAAGAAACATCCCCTTCTCGTCCCCCCATTTTCACGATCTGCTCACTCACACACTCCCCTTCTTTGCAATTACCTTGCCCCTGCCCGTCGCCCCTTCCGCCGCTTTACTCCGGTCGCCTTCGCCTCTGCTTCTCTGCCGCCTCGTTATTCTCCGCCACTCAGATAATCTGAGACAGATTTTATTTCGCCTTCAATTAGGTTATTTTTCGCATCCCTAATTTCTTATTTTTCTCATCCCTATTGTCTTAATTGAGTTGAATAATTGTGGTATTATTTGATTGTATTATAAATAGGTTGTGTTATAAATTGATATTTTGATAGATTTTTGTGAAATTTAATGGTGAGATTGAAATGTTGGGGTTTTTTTTTTTTCATTGCAATTGAGCAAATTGGATCTATTTAATTTTCTGGCTATCCTAGGCCTTCTCAAAATGAACAATCCTTCTCTTTTGTTGTCAGGAAACTTGGATACACTAGGGACAGAGCTTCTTGAGAGTTTGTTAAAGATGGCTCCAACTAGAGAAGAAGAACGGAAGTTAAAGGACTTCAATGATGAATCGCCATTTAAGCTAGGCCCTGCAGAGAAGTTCCTTAAGGCAGTGCTTGATATTTCATTTTCATTTAAGATGCAATGCTTTACATTTTGATTCAGAAGTTTATTACCTCAAGAGGTCTTTTGAGATTTTGGAGGTACGTTTATGTTCATTTAACACTATCTGTCCCTTATGCTTGTTGTTTGAATCTATAATTCAGTTCTTTTTGTTATTCTAATTACTTGAAACTTGCAACCACACAGATTCAGGAACTATGCCATTTTAGTTTATTTCTTATGAATGTTAATTTAACTCCTATTAGAGACAATAAATGAAAGAGATGTCTAAACATTTAACTATCTGAAAAGTTTAAACGGTAAGAATGCCATTGTGGCTTTGGCTTCCAATTAATGTTTTGTTAATTATGGCTGCTATGCATGTTGAACTTTGATAATCTAACTGAAGTGAAAGCCTTTGTGTTAATTGACAATAGAATTGGTTTTGCTCCTTCACCAAAGCTTTGAAATAGATATTGTCTATATTGGAAATGATGAAATAGCAGATGTTAAAAGTTAGTTGCTTTTTTTGCAGGAAAAGCCAAAGCATTTGGTTCTAAAGGATGATCTACTCAGGAAATAGGGTCTAATTCAATAAAAGAAACAGAAACCTATGTGCTATTAAACAACTTTTGGAACATCTCCTCACCTTTGGACCATCATGCTTAGGATTATATTTACTAGCAGGTAACCTTATCCGCCTTTGTGACAAGTGCCTAGAAGTCAGCAAGGATGATATCCGAACAGGAGCAGGCTTGTCAACAACCTGAAAGAAGACAACGTCAATACTACCACTAGTATAGAACCCTGCATTTTTCTTTGGATATATACCACAGCAATGAAATTATCAGATATAAGAAAGATGCACAGGCACACAAATCTAGCAGCGCCACTCCAAGAAGATTTTTGTTGATTTTTAATACAACAGTCCCTCATTGTCATGTTTATAGCTTACAAGATAAGACTTTGAACTATTCATTAAAATTATCAATGTTCATTCACAGGCCTAACTTGTCTCCACTCGTAACAATGTCCACAATGTACACATTAACTTCATCAAATTTTTAAAGAAAGTCATTTTTAGATCACTTAAACGACACACTTCGCTTAAAATTAATCAAGAAGCTCACCTACACACAAGTCATTTTCCTCTGTAATTTTTGTTTTCTTGATTAACTTTTGGTCTGGAATCAATGGTTTAGGACGGATGATTCGTTGATGATTACTTTGTTAGGTTAGTGAAAGGTAAATAGCAACAGCACTGGGGTTATTGCTAATTGATTGAGACAATCAGTTACGGTCTTGTGGTTTTATCATGATACTTTTTTTATCCCAAGGTATTTAATTTTCCTTGCCCCATTAGAAGTCCTTTCCAAAAGGGGAAATTCCATACAATTTCTTTTTTTCCAAGGGTATGGATGGTAGTGGAGAATATGGTTGATAAGCTAGAGATTTTTCGATGTCTTCAAGCTTCTTGTATGAGATATAGTAAGAGAAGAGGAGTCAGTTAAAGTCCCAAATATGTGAACCTGAATGTCATTTTTGTCCTGCATTTAATTCTTTCAAAAAGCCTAGATTTTAAACTTAGGAAATTATCTTGCAGCTATACAGTAAGTTTATAGAACAATGTTGCTGGCTTTACATGATATTTTGGTTTATAAAGCAATGTTTCTGAAACCTTATGATATTTTGGCTTGTGAAACTTATAGGAAGATAATCTTTTGGAACCCTTGAGTTGACTTCAAACTTATGTCATTTTCTTTTGTTGCTGATTCTTTTAGCATGTAACATTTGAACTAATGCACCATCTTTTTTTCAGGTATATGTAGAGATCCTAAATGGTGACAACTTGGCTAAGTCACTTCACTCCAAAGGTATATCTTTTCTGAAAAATTGTGTGTATTTACATAATATAGAATATATTGATACTTGTTAAGTTCTCTACCTTTCGATTTCAATTATTTATTCTAGTTTCAGATTCCCTTTAATTCAGGTGCAGTTAAAATCCTCTGCCTTT
The DNA here is from genome assembly GCA_039660915.1 of Euphorbia tirucalli. NCBI lineage: Eukaryota > Viridiplantae > Streptophyta > Magnoliopsida > Malpighiales > Euphorbiaceae > Euphorbia > Euphorbia tirucalli. Next base: position 12,714,074 of record CM077636.1, on the reverse strand, counting down.
TGAAGTGTTCCTGCTGCATCACTGTAGTTGGGTTCCATCAATGATTTTCCTTGTTCAAGGCAATTACTTTCTAGTTCAAACTTGAGTTTGACAATTGCTTGGTTTGAGTAGCTAGTTCAATTTCACTTTTAGATTAGTAGTAACTCATTATTTTAGGTTTTTGTATGGTGTCTTTTTTGATATTTTAAATCAATTGAGTACAAGTTGTTGATTATGCAACAATGATTTCCTGTTTAGAACTATGTTGTTCTTAAGTAACTAATCAAATCTTATGACATGAATATTAGATCACATGCTTGAAAATGGAAACTGGAAACTATGATACTTGGTATTAGGAATTCATAGCTAATTATATTGATTTATATACTGAGCCAAGTTGTTCAATAATTTGATATATACTATAGCCACTGCTGATTGCAGTTGTCGGATTTGTCAAGACGGTCATTTGTTCTTCACTTCCTATTAATTTTATTTTCCAGCTATTGATATAAAATGGAACAAAATGCTATGGAAGTTTGAAGTATACAATATTTAATCAAACAGGTTTAATAATAGAGTTCATTTGAATGTTAACCTAGAGGCTACAAAAAAAAAAAAAAAAAAAAGAAAAAAAAAAGCTGAATAAAAGCTTCAGTGGAATTTAAACTAGCATTTATGTTTTTTACTAATTCTGTGAGCTCTTGTGAGAGTATAATCCATCTTTTTTGTCCTCTTATTGTTTTTCTTTCGTTTACTTTTTGCTCTGTTTAAAGGTTGAGTCCATATTTGGAACATTGGCTATGCATGTTGAGACTATAGGGAGTAGCAGCATTAACAATGGTACATCAGTGTCACATTCCAAGCTTGAAGAGAATGCGCGGGAAGAAGAAGGGCCTTTTAGCATGAGTTTGTTACTAAGTTGTTAGTTGCTAGCTATCAGATTTAAGTACTCAAATTCATTTTGTATAGCTACTTGTATTTCTCAGTTGACACTGTATATAAAGCTACTTTTACACATCAATAACATTATTGAGAAAAATTTCCTCATTTATAATCTTCTTTGCAGAAGTAAATTTGCTTTTGCTCTCTACTTGTTCTTAATTTTTACAGTGTATATATATATATATATATATATATGAGTTCCATTCAATCCAAATATGTGTGTTGATAAGATAGGGACAAATATTGTGTGACGACAATTGTTCATTCATTTGAGGACAAATAATTGTCCTCTAATGTGGGGACAAAAGTGGTCTCCTTTTGTATAGATACGACAATTGTCCCTTTATTTGAGGACAAATAATCGTACCCGAATGTAAAGACAAAAGTTGTCTCCATTTGCATAGGGACAACAATTGTGTTTTTATTTGAGTACAAATAACCGTCCACAAATGTAAGGACAAAAGTCGTCTCTTTTGTATGGGGACGACTGTCGTCTCTCATAATAGGGACGATAATTGTCCCTAGAAATAAGGACAATATCATATTTTTCGTTCCTTATAGAATCGGGAACGGAGCTTTTGGGCATGATTATTAGGGACAAAAAATTTGTCCCCAAAAGTATAGGAGACGGTTTTTCATATATTTGGGGACGATTTTAGTCATCCCCAAAACTCCTTTTTTTTTTTGTAGTGTTATGTGCAAGAGTTTGTAATGAAGGTAAAAGGACCGGTTTTTGTGACAATATTCAATCTTTTAAGTATTATTATTGTTACAATTTTGTGATCCTTTGTTTTATCAAAGATTGTTTATGTTGGAAAGTCAATATCATTTTTTTTATGTACCTTTATATTCTCATTTACAATTTTTACTAATTACTAATTATAATTTTGAGTTTGTGTAATTTTTTGCAGTAATTCTATTATTGTTTTTGTTATTTTTTGTATGGTAATTGGAGCAGCTCTAACAGTGGTAGGATCATATCTAGTACTAATCATTAATTAATTAAAATTTTTGACAAACAATCAAATTATAACAGACAACAATAGTTATAATTCGAGTATTTGTCATAAAATATTAAGTTCATATGCACATGTTCAAGATATTAATTAATTAATATTGAGTTGAAAATTTGAAATAACAATGCATTTTAATTTTATTATTATAATTTTCCCAAATTTTAATATTTATTTTATTTTTATATAAAGTAATTAAATAATTTATTTTATTACAAAATTTAAATAAATATATATTTATTGACTCTGTCTGACAATTTTTGGAACCACTGGTTCCAAAATTGACTCCAGCTAAACGACATTATTTTGGATATTTTTATCTAATCATACACTATAATTATATTTTTTCCTAGACATTATTCAGAGCTTAAATCCTTATTTTCTTTAACAATTTTATATTTAATTTTTTTTCATCCAGGTGATGTCGGTAAAAAAAAAAAAAAAAAAAAAGGGAAAATCTCACTTCGAACCGAACAAAAAAAATCAGATAAAGATAAAATGAATAATGGTCATTGATCATTAATGTGTATAGGTCAGACCTTAACTTATCCAAAATGTAATCCTTTGATTATTAATATAATAATTTTGTTATGACTTATTGCAATTGAGTATATTTATTCATGGGTTATTAAAATTAAGCACATTAATTGCCATCTATTTTTTTTTCGGGAACATTTGGTAAATTTAAACATACGAGTATAGGTGACCAAGGTTCATGAACCTCCGGTTCAGGTTCAAGAAATCCTTGAACCTGAATCTTAACGTTCAAAAGAGATGAACGGCCGGTTTGGACCGGACCGGTTCAGATTTCAGGGTTTGACCAGATTTAGATTTGGTCCGGTTCAGGTTCAACCCTTTTGAATAAACATTTAGAATTCAATTTGCGTGTGGTTTTGATGTAAACATTTCTCGATAAATTATTAACATACGTAATAAAATAATATAATTTCTCAAATATGAAAAACAACTTACATTTTTTATTTTACAATTAATAATTTATATAATATAAAAATTATTACAAAAATATAACCGAGATAATGAACTGCCGGTTCAACTATTTTTTGAATCTATGGGTTGAACTGTCGGTTCAAAGGTTCAGGGATTGATCGATCCTAATCCTTAACCTTCTTTTCTTCTGAACCATAGATCCGATTTAGGTTCAATTTGGCCACCTATACATACGAGTATCACGCGGTATGTCTAAAATGATTTTTTTTTTTCTTTAATTTTTATGTAATTTAGAAACTACTATCCTCAGATATCTCTAAATTGGCTAAATTGGGCTGAATTTGTTCGAGTACAATAGATGAATAACCAAATGTGTTAAATTAATAATTCATTCACCAAAAAGAAAACATTTTGCATATATGCCAATGGCCAAAAATATCATTTTGCTGAGTGTAGTAAGTGTAATTACAATTCATTTAGAGTGTAAACTGTCAGATCATAAACTCGGTCAATAAAAATTGAAAAAAAAAAAAAAACAGTGCTTAAAGAAAATCAGAGTTGCAGTAATGAGAGAAAAAAAAAAAATACCATGGATGAGCTGAGAATAGAAGAGAGCGATTCCTGATTTTATTTAGATGGAGATAGTATTAAGCAACATTATTGATTAATTACTGGAATTATTATCCAATGACAGGGGCACGAACAACAGCATTATGATCGTCGACAAAAACCCGGACACGGTCGCATCGGAGATCCATAGTTACCAGAGATCCATCCTTCAGTACGATTGCTTTCACAAATGTATTCTCCCTCTCAATTGTAGCCGCAGCCTCTTCTCCCTGTTTTCCCACCAGCTCCGGCCACGACTCCTTCCCTGTCAACAAACCACACACATCATCAATCAATCACAATATTTAATTGATTCATACTCAATTATAATTAGTATAGTATAGATTACCTTTGCAGCCAATTTCCATTTCCGTTTTTCGTTTTCTTATACAATTGAAATAGTATTTTGTAGTATGATAAAGCTGTTTCAGAGGTAGTATTATATATGTAGTTGCTGACATCCTCATTAGATTCCTATCCAGTGTCGAATCTACGACGCCAACTTTGGAGGCAAAAATTTTCTTAAAAATTTTTCGGCCGGCGATAAAAAATTTCCGGCCAACGATTAAAAATTTCCGATAGGCCAATAAACTTATAATTAATTCAATTTAATTCAATAACGATACAATCCTTCGTTATTTATATACATAACATAGTAACAATTAATTTTTTCCAATTAAAATCCCTAAATAAAAATTCTTAAAATTATAAAATTTATAATTTCAATCAATCTAATTTATTTATTTTTTTAATTCTAAGATGAGAATTTTTTTTTAGGCCCAGGTTTTAATTAAAGAATTGAAGTTGGTTTTTTAGGCCCATTTAAAACGACGTCGTTTTGTATGGGGAATTTTTTTTTTATTCCTAGGCAAACAAGACAAAACGATGTCGTTTTGCATAGGATTTAAAAAAAAAAAAAAGAAAGAAAGAAAAGAAGAAGACACATCGTCTTCTTCCTTTGGTTTTGGGGGGACTGCCCCCCCAAAACTAGCGACCGACGAGCTACAGCTGCGGAGATATACCCCTAATAAAGATGATTTTCGATGATCGGAGGAGCAGCGACCTACTCATGCCCACGGCTGCGCCCTGCTCCTATCGGCAGAAACAATTGAATGCTCGCTTTCTTTTTTTCAACTTTATCAAATGTTGGCATTGACTTTTTTTTTTTTTTTTTTGGCACTAACGTGAGTATTAATTAAAAGGAGTGTAGATATCAAACAGACTCCATTAAATTTTTCATTAAATCTTATGTGGACCCTAAATAACCATTTTAAGTGTAATTAAATCCTTTACATTTCAAATTGGAGCAATTAATTTGATTCTTTTTGATGAACTTGCAGTGAAATTCAATTAACCCCCATAAAAAGTTTGTGTGTAGTGAAATTCCCAGTGTTTACAAATTGAATAAATTCAATTAACATTGTTGAATTTAGTTCGTAATATGATATATATCGTGTCACTTAAAAGGCAAACTTGATATTTTAGCCTTAAAAAGAACCTTAACTGACCTCCATTGGACCATTATGGCTTCAAAATTTTATGTCTGAATGCTTATATTTATAAAAGAAAAAGAAAATGGTTTAAAAGTTGACTTTGCCAAAGTTCATTTTGTAGCTTTTTGCATATTCATTCATGGCTATATAATATATATTGCTTGTTTCATATGTTCACGTTTACAAATCCATTGAGATTTTTTTTTTTTTTTAGGATCATATACTAAAATAATACATCAAGAATAAAGGAAAAATATTTTCATCTAAATCCAGACTGAAATTGGATAACAAATTTTACAAACAGAATAAAAAGACTATAAGAGTAAAAATATAAAATAACAAGTTAGACCATAAACTGCAATTTCAACAAAATGTAAGCATTGTTGATCGATTTACCATTGCAGGATAACAATTGCAACATAATCTCCAATGCTAAAATCAGTTGAAATTTATAATCTTTAATAGCAAGATCTAACAATGAAACATATATAATATAATTTAATTATAGGATATACACTACAAGAAATGTTAGATTTAACAACAAATAAATTTTGCTGTCAAAAAGCTCATTTAATAGCAATATATAAAAATTATTACTAAAAAATACATTTAACAGTAAAATTATATTAAATTTTTATTACACATTTATCAAGTATTTTATTGGTGCCACAAGTTATGTGGCAACATAAGTAGAAAGTAATATCACTAGGAAAAATGCTAGTGCATAACAGTTGAAATTGAAAAATATTAATTGAATTGATCAAACTTGGAGACACTTGGAATTTAGCTCACGAGAATCAAGATTTAAGGGTGGCAAAAAGGAGAAAGGTGCGAGGAAAACGAAGGATTGGAGAAGGAAGAGGGGTTTTTCAAAGGAGAAAAAACCAAAGCTGTTTTTTTTTTTTTTTTTTTTTAATAAAAAATAAAATAAAATAAAAAATTCTAGAGAGAAATTAGACTGTAGAGAAAGAAATGGTAAGGTTCTGAGTCTTTTCCTAAACAAATATATATATTTTAATAATTAGGAAATGTGTTTCTTTGATTTCCTGACCAATCAGGTTTCACATGCATTTTTTTAAGAATTGATAGTCAATAAAAACTTTTTATTTTTTAATGCAAATGGGCCTTCACTTAATATCGGCTATAGAGAACTGGTTAGGGAAAATTAGGCTATGAACATGCTTTTAAGAATTTCTCTGATCCAAACCAAACTATAAAATTTAAATAATATTCTTAATAGTACAAATAACAAAATCATAACAGGATAATGCATATTATTTATGAAAAATAGAAAAATATAATAAATGGATAAGCAATATTATCTTAATATTAATATCCCTATCACAACTAAATTACATTTTGAAATATAGACATGAAATTTTTGTATCCTTCAAATCAATGGAAACTATTTATCTCCCTGTCAAGTTATTTTTATCTGTCTTTTTTCTCTGAAAAATAAGAACAGACAACCACAGTTAATACCATCTACACTTTGTAAATGTACTATAAGATTTTGCAGGTATATATTAATATTCCATATATTTGATCAATATATATATATCAAAATCCCATAAATATAACACTAATAAAACGTAAAGGTTATTTAAAGCATTGAACTTAGGTTGCTCAGTACCAAATTGAAATTAGCTACTTGTTGAACACCATTTGTTTTCCTTCAAAAAGAAAAAATACCATTGATTTTACGCGAGAGATGATGTGGGTGTCAGGTGAAGAAGAAATGGTGGATTTGGATTCTCAGTGAGCTATTCAATTTTTATGGAAACTGAATATATATCCTTAATTAACCGTAAAAATCAAACAATAAAATCCATGCATATCCAATTAATTTGTAGTAATTCCGATAATATTATTTTAAATTGATAACTATAAAAAGGTCAACAGCAATATAAATTAAGTTTAATACTAAAGAAAAGAAAGCTGGGATGCTAAAAGAAATATTAACAAGAATTCAAAAATATATACGGTAATTTCTCCAATGGGGATACAGAAAGAGGACTGAGCTTGAGCCAGTAGGAATTGGATCCTCACCTATTTTGAATAGAGCAGGAGAGAATTTATCACTTCAATCAGCTCTATATTTAATCCATAAAAATGAAACAAGAAATACATCACATCAAATGTCCAACTGTAAGGAGTTTTGCATTACAAATTAAAGTTTTACAGCTATTATGTTCCATTTTTAATCTTTGAAAGACTATAGATATAATTAACCTTTTATTTCCAATGTAGAATTCAAAAAATTTTACAATAGCATCAGAGTATAAACTCTCTTAGTTTTAAAAGAGGTTTATATGTTTCAATTATAACCTAAAAGTTCATTCAGTAATCCTTTTTGCTAATATACTTTTAAAAATATTCTAAAACTTTAATGTAGAATCCCAAGAGCTACAACAAGTTTTAAAGAAATAAAGACATCTCATCCATTTGATAATGATAGAAGTATAAAGGAGCCATATTATAAGCTTGAAAACAACCTTAACAAAAGGTTAGATTGGAGAAACATTACATACATGTGATATGTCAAATGTTTTAAGAGTTATTATTAATTGGATAAGATTTCACCATAAATTATTTTTCAACAGTAGGGGGAGAAATTTAAAAGGGACTGAGATTCATAAATCATCATCGCAATTATGTATGCTCTCAGGACTGAGCAAATATCAATCTTTCTTGACAAATCAGCCAACTAGCTAATTAAATTCCAGAATTATCTCTTGCGACTATTAGAAAGTCTCCGTAATGTGTAACATATGCATCAATAATTAATGTCTATTATTAAAGTCTCAATAATGTAAATCTCACGTGATTATTTAATTTCATTGATTGGTTCAGTTAACTACTCAATTTTCATGCATTATACTAATTTCATTTTTAACTCATTTAAAAGTAGTTCATTTACACTCAACAAGATACTAATATATAGAGAAAAAGTGTCCTGTCCACAGAATCTCCAAAGGCCATGAAATTTTTGTATGAGCATACGGATACTGACCTATATCAGTGGAAAAAAAATTACGTAAAAATCAGCACAAAAATAAAAGCAGGAAATCATTATCAATAATTCCAAAACTCCAAAATTGTCTAAAGTTAATGGGAAGCATGGTTGTCAGATCCGGACCGGTCATCGAACCGGTGAAGGGATGGATTTATAGATTTTGGATTAAACCGGAATCGAACCGGATTTAATAAATATATTAAAATATTAAAATTTTTTTATTTGTATATTTATAATTTATGAAAATTTGAACATTTTTATTATAATTCTTTAAGTTTAAGCATTTCAAACACGATATAGTAATTAAAAAAACTCAATTTATGAAATATAGTTTTTATAGTTACAATTAAATGTCAATTTAATTTAAAAATATAAACTATATTTTATTTTAATTAAAAACACCTCAAAATAATAACTTAAATTTTATATTCAAATAATTTTTTTAAAATAAAAACAGTCTGGTCGAACCAGAAAAACGGTCCGGTTCACTATTTTCCGGTTCGACTGGCCGGTCTGATCAAAAATTGACCGGTTTATTGATCAAAGTGAAAACCGGATAGAAACCACCAGTCTGACCTTCAGTTTCGGTCGAACCTGGTCCGACCGGCCGGTCCGGTTTTTACAACTATGGGGAAGAAGTATTTTCGGTCGTGTTCCATAACAATTTTGTTGACTTATTTTCCATTAATTTTGGACCATTTTGACACTTATTTGAATATTCATAAGGCAATTGGTTAAGAGGCGTAGTACTTGAGTCAAAAAGATAAAATTAATATTAATAGCACAAGAGATAAAAAAAGTTTTTAATTAGCCACATTGAATATTAGTGATGCGAGAATTTACAAGTGTACAAAATCGTACCAAGTAATAAAGTGTGAGTAAAGATCGTTCCCATGAAAATTGCTTACTAATTACCAACTAATTTATCAAAACTATTATCTAAGCAAACAACAAATAATAATTGATTGATATTAAACTAAGAATTAACTTTAAAGACAATAAAAATAATTAAAATAAGATAAGTAGAGAAAATTCAATAAAAATATAACTCTTTTAGCTAATCAATATATTGTATATTCAAACAATTTAATTACTTATGCAATAGAGAATGATTTGAGGTCAATAATATTCTTTCTCAAGATATATTATCAATGCTAAATATATATCACTAACCCTATCTTTCAATAGCGGCTAATAACCTATAGTTAACTCACTAAGTACGAATCATCCGAAAACTCCATATAAGTTCAAATTATATTACTCTCGTTCAAATCTAAACTTATGATTTTATTATCTTAGTTCCAATTTCAATAGTATTCCCTCTCGGTACTCTATATTATTTTAATCTATAAACATGTAATTGGTGATCAAACAAAAACAAGCATTAAGTAAGATAATAAGATTTACACGAATAAAGTAAGAAAACTACAATAATTTCATAAACTAATAAAATTGTACTACTGTGAGCGGACGATATTTTTGACGGAACGCGGATTCCTTTTCGGAAGGGGCGCCTCGATTTCGAGCGAACCCCTCCCTCTCGTAGGGTTTTTAGAATGGAAATTCGTTTTTAGAAAACTAGATTAATTCATAAAAGAATCGAGACCTAAGTCTCGATGAATAGTATAGGAGTCGCCACCCGGCTCAGCTCAATTAGGAAATTTTAGTGTAGCTGAACCGGACGAACGACCGCCACACTATCCAGAGATCTAGGTCCAGACAAGTCCCCTATTTCGTGTCTAATCAAAATAAAAATGGCCAATGTTCACAGATAGTATTTCAAATTCTAAGATAAATTTTATTGCATTAAGTTAAACATACAGCGCGCATACAGATAAAATAGAAATAAAAGTAAGCAGTGAATAATTAAATGGCTTACAACCCAATCGAACAAAAATAAAAACTCTCAATCTCACTTTTACAACCGCCTAAAATACACGAGAGTCTAAAAATTACAATCGCCTAAAAATACACGAATAATTCTATTAAATACATCCAAAATAAAAATAAAAAGTTGCAAAACAACGGGTTAGCACAATTTACGGTACGCCACAAATAAGACTCAAATAGGACAGAATTGGGGAAATTAGAGTTCGGGAACTTGCATTTAGGGGGATAACCGGGTCGGCTCGGCTAGCTGACCCGGTTAGACCTTGAAAACATTTTGAAACGTCCCTGTTTTTTGGTTTTGTGAGAAAATCATTTTTGAAAACGTTTATTTTCCGGTTTACATTAACTTAACATGTGAAGTGGGTCAGTTTTCGGGAGAATCGGTCTCCGTCATTGGATTGTTCTAAATTCAATTATACTGAAAATTAAATCTAAGGTCGTGAATGCGCACAACAAAATTTATTTTGATGATTTTCTGGTTTTTCTGAATTTTTATGGATTTTTAGAAATTGTAAGCACTAGAATTTTACTTCCTCAAAAAAAAAAAAAAAAAAAAAAGAGAGCAGGTGTCACACGACTGTAATATACAGTCGTGTGAATGTGTTACAGTCATACGACTGTAACGTTCCCCCACTTGCAGCAGCCTACACCTAGGAGGCAGAGATTGCAAGCTGCAAAAGGGGGAGCAATTAATGCCCGCCCTTTTGTAGCAAGAAAGGGCGGCTGATAAGGTAAAAAGAAGAAAAGGGGAAAGATTGAGTTTAGGCTGGAAATCTGGTGAAAAATTAGAGAGGAAAGGAGAAAAGAGAGAAGGAAAAGAAAGGAAGAAAACTTAACACAGAAGCTTACTTTTCCTCTTCTATTTTCTTTGATTCTCATAGTTTAAACTCAAAATCTGTTAGAAACCCCTAGGTTAATAACTTGATTTCACAAACACATCAAAATCTTGGACTTAAACCATCAGAATCTGTGACATTTGGGATTATTTTGGATAAGTTCTTTAAACCTCAATCTCAAGGAAAAAGAGTAAATTTCAGTGGATTGGAGCGACGCCAGGGGTCAATTCAACGTTGGATTAGCTTTTAAGAGGTAGGCACTTCTTTTCCCTTCTCTTTTTCCTGCTTTCTGGGTGGTTGCTGTGATTTTCATGGGTTTTTGCTTTAGTTTTCGCGTTTCTGCTCCTGGAAATCAAGAACAATCGTGCGACTGTTCTTGAGTTTGATGAACAGTCGTACGACTGTATTTACAATCGTATGAGTATTCTTGATTTTCAGTTGGCTTTCTTTCAACTAATTTCAAATAAAATTTTGGAGAATTTTGATTCTAGACAGCTTACAGTTGCACGACTGTAATTTACAGTCGCACGACTGTAGCATGTTTCCAGAACCAGAAATCTCCTTTTAATCCATAAAATTTATAAAAATCCCTAAAAAATTCAGAAAATCCCAAAATCATCAAAATGAATTTTGTTGTGTGTATCCACGACCATATATTCAATTTTCAGTAAAATTGCATTTACAACAAACGGAGACACAGTTCTCCCAAAAACCGACCCACCTCATATGCAAAAAATGCATGTAAACCGGTAAAATTGTTTTCAAAATGATTTTCTCACAAAACCAAAAATACAGAGACATTTCAAAACGTTTTCCAGGTCTAACCGGGCCGGCTAGCCGAGCCGACCCGGTTATCCCCTAAATGCATGCCCCCAATTCTTAATTTCCCAATTCTATCTGTTTGAGTCCTATTTGTGGCGTGTTATATATTGTGCTAACCTTCTGTTTGCAGCTTTTTATTTTTATTTTTGATGTATTTAATAGAATTAATCGTGTATCCTAGGCGATTGTAATATTTTTAGATAAATCATGTATTCTAGGCGCTTGTAAAGTGAGGCTGAAAGTTTTTATCTTTTATTCGATCGGGTTGTAATAATTTATTCTTTTACTATTTTACTTAACCTGTATGCTCGCCGTATGTCTATTTAATGCAATAAAATTGACTTTAGAATTTGAAATACTATCTATGGACATTGACCAATATTTATTTTAATTAGACACGAAATAAGGGACTTGTCCGGACCCAAATCTCTGGATAGTGTAGCAGCCGTTCGTCCGGTTCAGCTGCATTATAAATTTTACGGTTGAGCTGAGCCGGGTGGCGACTCCTATAATATTCATCGAGACTTAGGTCTCGGTTCTTTTATGCATTAATTCCATTTATTTTTCAAAACCAATTTTTCCATTATAAAAACCCAGGGAGGGGCCCACCCGAGATCATGGCGCCCCTTCCGAAAGGGAGTCTCGCGTTCCGTCGAAAACGTCGTCCGCTCACAGTGGCGACTCTGCTGGGGATTTCTTAAAAAAGTTTTCTTAAAAACTTAAAAGAATTTGACAAGCCTTGAAAAGTGTCTAATTAAAATAAGGTGGATGATTCTCGATTGGTATTTCATTTTGCATTTTAGTTAGACATGCTTGCATTAGGTTAAATATCCCATTTTAGCCCGGTGGATTGTTGAAGTGTCGCCTTTGTTCCTCATGGTCTTAGGGGCACGGATACGAGACACCACCTATAGCCTCGTACGAACCCCTTTGTTCGGACCCTTGAGTGGGGAGAAGTGAGGAGTATATTTCGCTATGGGAACCTTGTTTTAACCCGATTTGGACCGAACTCATATAGGCAGCCCTAGTTGGATTCCCTTAGGATACCAAAATAATTGTGTGAATAAATTAATATCGCGCCTTCATCATCCCCGGTTGGTGATTGAAGAGAACCCCACCTAGGACTCGGTTAGAATTTTTTGAGACCGACCTCGATTGGAGAAATAAGGTTGGAAGTATTCGCTTCGTGTGCTACGTGTTACACGCTTCTCAACATTTCACGACATACCATAATTACCATTTTTCCATACACGATTAACATTTTCCATTCATAAAACATTTTGTGTGATACTAACTCATATTTTTATGCAGCCACGTGCATTTTATTTTTGTGTGCAATCGTTAAATCATCCGTTTGCCATTCATACTAACCATTTCTTTTTCAACCATAACATTAAATTTGTGTGATTAGCATTTTTCACATAGCATACATTGTTGGGATTTGTCACTGAAAATCACCCGATTAAAGCAGAAGAACGCGATGATTTCCTCAAATCCGTGCCCAGGAGCAATTGAGATGGAAATTGGAAAAACAAAAATTTAATAGAAAGAGATAAATCTCTTACCAGGAATATCTCTTTCAAGAGATGGATGCAGACTGCAGGAATCAAACTAGAAACCCTCCTCGTTCACGTACATGAACGCCTAACGAACACCACCCGTGCTAGTGTCGGAAAACACAAACTATGGAGAGGGGAGGCTTGGGAAATTTCGGTTAGTCTCTACTGTAGTCTGGTGGCCGAAATTCCTTGGGCTAATAAACCCTAGGTTGGCCGAAATTCCTTAAGGAATCTTGGCCCAACTTGGCTCTTTCATTTGTGTGGGCTTCCTTCTCTTAATTCAGGCCCAATCTTATTTTAATTAGTCCGGTTTAAATTAATTTCAAGCCCAACTTTAATTTACCCATGTATTTAATATATTACACCAAGTAACATATTATTTACATTTAAATTAAAATTAGTTTGACCAATTAATTTAATCCATCAAATTAAAATTAAATCTTCACAAAATAAAATCATATGTAAACCTATACATATGAATAGTTCCACCTAGGAAATAATTTCATAATTAATCCAATTAATTACGAAGAGCCAATCAAATATTAATTTTATCATTATGAGCAATCCAATTGAACTTCATAATATAATTAATATATTCCTCTCTCCAGAGTGTATACTCCAAGTATATATGTGATTTAAGTCAGTGTTCAGTCGCTCAATGTGTACGATCCTGTGGGCCCATCTTTATGTTGGCGGTGGGGCTTTGGCCCACAGACTGCAGTTGGGCTCTAGCAAGCCACTGCAGCCCCTAATTAAGATAGAGATGGCAGTCTAACTGTTATCATAACCCTGTAGTTTGAACTTGTACATCCCATGTCATTGATATCGGTGTCCAACATAGAGGCATGGATTGATCACCCTCTTTTGTGTTAGGACATTAACTTGATCCTGAATGCACTGAAGCTCACAAACAAGTCCCCACTTATTTGGGTGTGGCCACACTCTTATCAGTCGCATTCATCAAGAGGCCGGTGATATCTTCCCAGTGGATTACTGAGTGACAAATCCCTTCTGCATATCCATATCATTACCATGCTAAGTGAAATACCCGAAAGTATCCATACTTGGCACCCTATTACAGGCCCTTTAGGCGTACCCCTAAATATGTGACCTTACATGTAACACAATCATATGGTCAGGTCAAAGGATCCATATAAGTACTACACGAGAATAACTTGTGATGCTATACCATGTGGATTTCTCGTTTAGTGGATCTATCCAGTACCATGACCTTTTTTACATCTACCCCTTAACTTGGTTGACATTCCATGTCTAATGACCAGTAAGACACTGTCATACAACTAGGTTAATGATAGTCTCCCATTCCATTCATTTCCATGACTGGAACAGATTACGAATCTATTTATGGTCATATCGTTTACCCTATCCATGGTCTTACTACTAAGTGCATAACACTGGTCATCATGGATATAGATATATCCATTGGATACTTCATTTAATATATAGCACAAGATAAATACAATAAATGAATTAATGCCTTTATTTATAACACAAATAAGTATAATACATAAATCCAATAAATGTATGATACAAATACAAGGACCAATGCCTCGGGACTAGGGCATATCCAACAATCTCCTACTTGCACTAGTTCCAACTAGGTATGGGCCTAATATAGATCTAGTATGACCCTCGTGCTTGGGCTGGGCCAGCGCCTTGGTCAAAGGATCTGCGACATTATCTTTGGTGTCCACTCTGTGCAATGCAATGTCACATCTCTCCGCGATCTCTCGTATGAGGTGAAACTTTCTGAGAACGTGCTTTGTGTTCTTATGTGACCGGGGCTCCTTAGCTTGTGCAACGGCCCCATTGTTGTCACATAACATATCAACTGGGTCCTGGATAGTTGGAACTACTCCTAACTCAGTGATAAACTTCTTCATTTCCACAGCTTCCTTAGTTGCATCACACGCCGTGATGTACTCAGCTTCTATTGTAGAGTCCGCGATGGTTGGTTGCTTTGAGCTCCTCTAGCTCACAGCACCACCATTAAGTAAAAATACATACCTAGACTGCTACTGGTACTCATCCTGGTCAGTCTAGAAGCTTGCATCAGTGTACCCGGTAACTGATAGCACTTCCTGACCACCATACACTAAGAAGCTATCCTTAGTCTGGTTAAGGTACTTAAGGATTGCCTTGACAGCTTTCCAGTGATCCTCCCTGGGATCCTGCTGGTACCGGCTCATCATACTTAGTGCAAAGGCGACATCAGTTCTCGTACATAATATGTAGTACATAATTGATCCTATATCCGAAGCATATGGAACCAATTTTGTGTTCTCCCTGTCCTCCCTTATCTTAGGACAGTACTTCTTATTAAGTTTCAGCCCATGGCCCATTGGTAAGAAACCTTTCTTAGCCCGGTCCATGTTGAACCTTTTCAAAACTTTGTCTATGTACGTGGCCTGACTTAGGCCCAGAAGCCGATTTGATCTGTCCCTATAGATCCTGATCCCTAGGATCATCTCAGCTTCGCCTAAATCCTCCATTGCAAAGCACTTACTCAGCCACTGCTTTACCCCTTGCAGTGTAGGTATGTCGCTTCCAATGAGTAGGATGTCATCTACATATAGTACCAAAAATGTGACAATGCTCCCACTAGTCCTCTTATACACATAAGGCTTATCTTGATTCTGTATGAAGCCATATTCCTTTATAGCTTCATTGAATCTAAGATTCCAACTTTGGGATGCTTGCTTCAGTCCATAAATGGACCTCTGAAGTTTACATACCCTTCCCGAATACTCTGGATCGACAAAACCCTCAGGCTGTGTCATGTACACATCCTCAAGTAGCTTTCCATTAAGGAAAGCGGTTTTGACATCCATTTGCCAGACCTCATAGTCGTACCATATGGCTATGGCTAGCAAGATCCTGATGGATTTGAGCATGGCTACTGGTGAGAAAGTCTCATCATAATCTATTCCATGGACTTGTCTGAAACCTTTCACAACCAGACGCCCCTTGAAGGTATTGTCGGCCTTTAGCTTGTAGCACCACTTGTAACCTATTATCTTAGCACCCTGAGGTGGATCAACCATGTTCCAAACCTTGTTATCGTATATAGATTACATCTCTGTCTCCATGGCTTTACGCTAATTTGCAGACTATGGGCTTGCCATAGCCTCCTGGTAGGTTTTTGGTTCTTCCTCATCCCAGATGAGAAGAGTTTGATCATTGGTGACGAGGAAACCATACCTCTCCGGTTCCCGACGATCCCTACCAGACCTTCTAGGTTCTTGTGTGGCCTGGGTCGGTGCTTCCTCCTGTGGAAGCTCCACCTGGGCCTCCGAGTTATCCCCTTCAGGAGCTTATGGACCTTGAACTTCCCTGAGTTCAACATTGCTCCCATTGTCTTTCTTGGAAAGGAACTCCTTTTCTAGAAAGACCCCCTTCCTTGCCACGAACACATTGTTCTCGGTGGGGTTGTAGAAGTAATACCCTTTGGTTTCCCTAGGGTAGCCCACAAACAGTCATTTATTGGTTTTGGGCTCCAACTTGCCACTAGTCAATTTCTTGACATGTGCTTCGCATCCCCAAATCCTTAGGAAAGACACATTGGGCTCCCTGCCTCCATATCTGATATGGGTTCTTTTCCACTGCCTTATTCGGAGTATTATTTAAGATAAGAGCTGCTGTCTCGAGGGCATGTCCCCAGAAACTAATTGAGAGAGAGGCTTGACTCATCATTGAGCGGACCATGTCCAACAAGGTCTTATTCCTTCGTTCGGACACCCCATTCCATTGTGGTGTTCCAGGAGGAGTGAGCTGTGGAACTATTCAATGCTCTCTCAAATATGAGTCAAACTCTAGGCTCATATACTCACCACCTCGGTCCGACCGAAGGGTTGTGATATTTCTGCCTAGCTGGTTCTGTACCTCGTTCCTAAATTCCTTGAACCTATCAAGGGTCTTAGACTTGTGTTTCATCATATAGACATAGCCATATCTGCTGAAATCGTCCGTGAACGTGACGAAGTACAGGTGTCCACCTCTGGTCGCTGCGCTCATGGGTCCACATACATCTGAATGTATTAGGTCCAATAAGCCAGTGGCCCTTTCAAGCTTCTTGCTAAAAGGCGCCTTGGTCATCTTGCCTCATAAACATGATTCGCATGTATCAATTGACTCCAAGTCAAATGACCCTAAGACTCCAGCTTTGTGAAGCCTAGCTATGCGCTTCTCATTTATGTGGCCAAGACGACAATGCCATAGGTAGACAGGATTAAGTTCGTTGGGCTTAACCCTTTTTATGTTTATGTTATACACATGATTGGTTTCATTTAAGTCCAAGATATATAGGCTATTATTCAATAGAGCATCTCCATAAAATAATCCCTCTCTAGATATAGAAATTCTACCATTAGAAATAGTAAAATGAAATCCAGAAATATCCAACATAGAAACTGAAATAATATTCCTGCACGTAGCAGGTACAAAATAACATTGTTCTAAAATTAAAACCAATCCACTAGGCATCACAAGGTGGTATTCGCCGATCTCTATGGCAGCAACCCTTGCTCCATTTCCGACCCACAAGTCCACCTCTCCCGACCCCAGTGACCTTCTGTTCTTAAGTCCCTGCACATTGCAACAAATGTGAGAACCATATCTAGTATCCAATACCCAGGATGTTGAAACAGTAAGGTTAATGTCTCTAACATAAATCCCTAAAGAGGACGCACCCTGGCCCCTTCTTTGCTCTCCCATCAGCTTGGAACACGATCTCTTCCAATGGCCCACCTGTTTACACCCGAAATAGACATCCTCAGGACCTGCCTTCTGCTGGGCCTTGGGTTGGGCCTTAGCCTTCTTAACCTTGGCCTTCTTGGCCTTAGCCTTACCCTTGGCAACATGAGGGTTCCCCTTGTTGACCAGCAGCACTGGCGGAGTCCTTTTGATCGACTGTTCAGTAAGCTTGAGCATCCCATGCAGCTCACTGACAGTACAGTTCATCCCTTGCATGTTGTAGTTTAGGATGAACTGATCATGAGAATCCGGCAAGGATGCAAGGATTGTGTCCACTACCAACTCCTGAGAGATGGGCGATCCGAGACGGGCTAAAGTGTCCAAATAACCCTTCATCTTGAGCACGTGTGCGTTCACAGATGTCCCAGCCCCCATCGTACAGGAGTGGAATACCTTGTTGGTCAGGTACCTTTCCTGACGAGCTTGCTCCTAAAACATCTCATTTAGAGTTGTTATCATAGCAAAGGCTTGATGGTCCATAAACTATTTTTGCAGTTCGGGGACCATACAGGCCAACATTAGGCATGTCACATCCCTATTATCCTTGACATGCACCTCGTCCAGCTGGGCAGCTGGTGGATTACGTCCCTGAGGAGCAGCCGGTACAGGCCTCTTCAGTACATACTCTTTGGACTCCTGTCTTAGAACTATTCTCAAGTTCCTAGACCAGTCCAAAAAGTTAGGACCAGAAAGCTTGTCCCTTTCAAAAATCGATCACAGTGATAATGAGTTGTTATTTTCCATTTAGAGTTTCTACACAGAAAAACATTTAGGGCCAGGAGAATCCTACTACCCATGCTATGTCAAAACCTCCATTTAAGTGTTAGAGTATCCCATACCCTAACCCAATACAAAGTGACGATACTCCAGTGTATCCTGCGAGGGCAAGGTCTACAACTGGCCTATCCCCACTTCGAGCTGGTTTTGAATGAGGGAAGCACTTTTAAGAGACTTAGTAATTTCATTTGGTTATTAGATTCATTTAACAACGGCTTGCATACGTAAGGCGGTGAAATGCGGTTGGATCATACATTCATGCATGCAAATAAATATAAAGCATAATTAAATAAATAAGTAAAATGGACTACTATGGGCCTATATTTCATCCTAATATTATTCTAGTAAACCTATACTAGAAAACAATATCAGGTCGGCCTCTATATTCTTCCTTCTAGGCTTGCACCTCCGCTTGGGCTCACCACTCCATGGGCTTCTTCTTTTACAAATTTTATAATGAATGAATAAAATAAAATTACATTAAAAAAAAAAAAAGAAAAATGACACGCAGGCCGTATTTACCCAAAAAGAAAATACGACCCATCTTGAATAAGGCCCAATAGCATCCAATCATATAAAATATTTAATCACCCATATGCATCCAATACATACAATTCATAAGCATGTTATAATGCATGATTTAAGCCCATTTCAACTATGTCCAAGCCATTATATTGAAATTGCAAATTTTGGCCCACCATGGTTCTAACCCTTGACGGGCTCTGGGCCTCCAGCCTAGGCAGTCCAACTGCTCCCACTAGAATTGGGAAACCATGGGTCCAATTCAGCCGTCCAAGCAATTGTGCCAAAATTACCCGAACCAATTTCAATTAACCATATTAATTTCCAAAATTAATATCGCATGAATAAAAATTAAATTTCATTCAAGAAACCACACGCATTTAAATTACATGAATTTAAACACACGAATTTCAAAACCAATTAAAATTTCAAAATTGGGCCCCCGGGCCCAAAACCCGCCAAATCCAAAACACTGGGCCTGGCCCGCCAGGGCTAGGGGCAGCAGCGGCGCAGCCGCATAGCTGCTGCTTGCTACTACCATGTGGCAGCCACTGCCCAGCAGTGACTGCCGCCCAGCAGCAGCACCCGCACCCCCGGAACAGCCAGATTTTTTTTTATAAAACAGAAAATATTAAATAAAAAAAAAATCATGGCATCCAATAACAAGAAATTCACCAAGAATTTCAAAACATATAATTAAATTAAACAAACATAAACCTATATGCATATTGAATTTCATTTGTATAGAAATCAAATGGGAAAAATCTTAAACCCAAACTAAGAACCCTAATAAAAAATCTCCAATTTAAAACATGGGATTCTACCAATTGTAACAATTTCCACGGATCAAAAGCCCGCTCTGATACCATTGTTGGGATTTGTCACCGGAAATCACCCGATTAAAGCGGAAGAACGCGATGATTTCCTCAAATCCGTGCCCAGGAGCAATTGAGATGGAAATTGAAAAAACAAAAATTTAATAGAAAGAAATAAATCTCTTACCAGGACTATCTCTTTCAAGAGATGGATGCAGACTGCAGGAATCAAACTAGAAACCCTCCTCGTTCATGTACATGAACGCCTAATGAACACCACCCGTGCTAGCGTCGGAAAACACAAACTATGGAGAGGGGAGGCTTGGGAAATTTTGGCTAGTCTCTACTGTAGTATGGTGGCCGAAATTCCAAGGGCTAATAAACCCTAGGTTGGCCGAAATTCCTTAAGGAATTTTGGCCCAACTTGGCTCTTTCATTTGTGTGGGCTTCCTTCTCTTAATTCTGGCCCAATCTTATTTTAATTAGTCTGGTTTAAATTAATTTCAAGCCTAATTAGACTAAGATCGGGTGGTGAATTTGATCACGCTAGGGGCAGCTGTAAGCGCCGGAATTTTACTTCCTCAAAAAAAAAAAAAAAAAAAAGAGAGCAGGTGTCACACGACTGCAATATACAGTCGTGTGAATGTATTACAGTCGTGTGACTATAATTAAAAATATTACAGTCGTACGACTGTAACGTCCGACCACTTACAGCAGCCTACACCTAGGAGGCAGAGATTGCGGGCTGCAAAAGGGGGAGCAATTAATGCCCGCCCCTTTGCAGCAAGAAAGGGCGGCTGATAAGATAAAAAGAAGAAAAGGGGAAAGATTGAGTTTAGGCTAGAAATCTGGTGAAAAATTAGAGAGAGAAAGGAGAAAAGAGAGAAGGAAAGAAAGGAAGAAAACTTAACATAAAAGCTTACTTTTCCTCTTCTATTTTCTTTGATTCTCATAGTTTAAACTCAAAATTTGTTAGAAACCCCTAGGTTAATAACTTGATTTCACAAACACATCAAAATCTTGGATTTAAACCATCAGAATCCATGACATTTGGGATTATTTTGGACAAGTTCTTCAAACCTCAATCTCAAGGAAAAGGAGCAAATTTCAGTGGATTGGAGCGACGCCAAGGGTCAATTCGAGGTTGGATTAGCTTCTAAGAGGTAGGCACTTTTTTCCCTTCTCTTTTTCCTCCTTTCTGGGTGATTGGTGTGATTTTCATGCGTTTTTGCTTTAGTTTTTGCGTTTCTGCTCCTCGAAATCAAGAACCATCGTACGACTGTTCTTGAGTTTGATGAACAGTCGTACGACTGTATTTACAGTCGTGCGAGTGTTCTTAATTTCCAGTTGGCTTTCTTTAAATTTATTTCAAATAAAATTTTGGAGAATTTTGATTCTGGACAGCTTACAGTCGCACGACTGTAGCATATTTCCAGAACCAGAATTCTCCTTTTAATCCATAAAATTTATAAAAATCCCTAAAAAATTTAGAAAATCCTAAAATCATCAAAATAAATTTTGTTGTGTGCATCCACGACCATAGATTCAATTTTCAGTAAATTGCATTTAGAACAATGCCAGGACGGAGACACAGTTCTCCTGAAGACCGACCCACCTCATATGTAAAAAATACATGTAAACCGGCAAAATTGTTTTCAAAATTATTTTCTAACAAAAGCAAAAATACAGGGACGTTTCAAAACTTTTTCCAGGTCTAACCGGACCGGCTAGCCGAGCCGACCCTGTTATCCCCTAAATGCATGCCCCCAATTCTTAATTTCCCAATTCTGTCTGTTTGAGTCCTATTTGTGGCGTGCTATATATTGTGCTAACCTTCTGTTTTGCATCTTTTTATTTTTATTTTTGATGTATTTAATAGAATTAATCGTGTATCCTAGGCGATTGTAATATTTTTAGATAAATCGTGTATTCTAGGCGCTTGTAAAGTGAGGCTGAGAGTTTTTATCTTTTATTCGATCGGGTTGTAATAATTTAGTCTTTTACTATTTTGCTTAACATGTATGCGCGCCGTATGTCTATTTAATGCAATAAAATTGACTTTAGAATTTGAAATACCATCTATGAACATTAACCAATATTTATTTTAATTAGACACGAAATAAGGGACTTGTTCGGACCCAAATCTCTGGATAGTGTAGTAGCCGTTCGTCCGGTTCAGCTGCATTATAAATTTTCCGGTTGAGCTGAGCCGGGTGGCGACTCCTACAATATTCATTGAGACTTAGGTCTCAGTTCTTTTATGCATTAATTCCATTTATTTTTCAAAACCAATTTTTCCATTATAAAAACCCCACGCCAGGGAGGGGCCCGCCCGAGATCGTGGTGCCCCTTCCGAAAGGAAGTCTCGCATTCCATCGAAAACATCGTCCGCTCACAGAAATTTTTCTGGATTAAAATGGAAATTCTGCTTCTGGACGAGCATTACAGTCGTGTGACTGTAAATTGCCCAGATGCAGGATTTCGCCAAAATTATTCAAAAGAAACTAAAAACTTGCAGGGCAATCAAGAACACTCGTACGACTGTAATTACAATCGTACGACTGTTCTTCAATTCAAGAACAGTCGTACGTGTGTTCTTGGATTCCAGAAAAGGTAAGTTCAAAAATTAAGTTTAAATGCACAAAAACACACCAAATCACCCAAAAAGCATAAGAAAATGAAGGATTGAAGTGTATTTACCTCTTTGGCGCTAATCCACAGTAGGAATGACCCCTGGCAACGCACCAATCCATTTCAAATTGCTCTTTTTTCTTTGAGTTGAGGTTTGAAAGGTTGGGCCCAAAATCTCCAAAATGTTGAGGTATCTGAGAGTTTTAAGTCCAAAATTAATTGAGTTTAGAGTGCCAGATTATTAACCTAGGATTTCTAATAAGTTTTTAATTTAAACACTCTAGAATTAAAAGAAAAAGAAGAGGAAAAAAGCTTGTGTTTTGTGGTGTTTCTTTTCCTTCCCTTTTTCTTCAATTCTCTTTCTAAACTCTCTCTGATTTTCCTCCAACCAAAAAAGTCCCTAATCTTTTCTTCTTTTATTTGCTGGTTCCTTGCTACAAATGTCGGAGCATTAATTGCTCCTCTTTTTTCTGCTCTTTTCTGCTCCAGAGGTATGGGCTTCTGCACCAACTCCGAGATTACAGTCGTACGACTGTAGTTTTTAATTACAGTCGTGTGACACATGCATGTTTTTTTAGGATGAAAAATTCTGACGCTTACAACTACATCAATATCCTAGATAAAGAGAGTTTAGGTACTCATAGTATCTAAAACATACAAATAAGAAATAAAAACATAGAGAAGAGAAGAAAAACTCTAAGGTTGGTGTAGATGTCTTCGTTGAATTTCTTCGCCTTGTCGCCTCCACTTGACTGCTGGAATTTCTCTCAGAAATGTAGAAATTAAAAATAAGTTTGGTCTCCCCAAAAGCTCCTTATATGGGAAAGACTGTCTTTTAACCCAATAAAGAGAGAAACTAACCTAGAAAATTAAACCTAAAAGGAGTCTCTAACAAATCCCAATTAGAACTTTCCTAATTTATCCAATCCCATTAAACAAGAATTCCCTAAAATATCTTCAATCCAAGTTTTCTATTCCAAATAGGAAAACATAATTTTGTAGGAGAAAAAGTCAACTAAGAAGTTTGACCCTCATGACTCAAGACCAGCTGCAGAAAATCCAAGTTATCTTCTTGATCTCAACTCCAATTGGCACAATTTTATATGCCTTAAAAAGCTAATAGATAAGCACACAACTTTTTAGAAAAACTCTGAAGCCAAATCAACCTCTAACTATCTTGAAAATCCAGATGAAGTTCTGCCTACAACAATCCTTCTCCAAGTAGAATTCCTAATTAGCCAAATTCACCTATGTAATACCTAAAAATAGAAAAATAAAACTAAATAAGAGCAAATAAATAAAAAAATTTAACCAATAAAGCATAAAAACTAATATTAAAATTGCACAAATCACTAAAAACATAAGCTAAAATAACCCTAAAAATGTCTATATGAAAACAAGTTATCAATTAGCTAACATTACTTGCCTCTTTTCTCAATTCTAATAGGAAATCCACCATTCATTTTGAAAAGACTCAGTAAGCCTTAAGACTGCTAAGTATGACTATATTAGCGAGCACAGAAGTAGGATTGAGCCCATATAATATAAAACCAATTGGCTTGTGTTAAGGGTCAATCTCCACTTATATACCACTCTCTATTCTTATTCATATTTGATGTGGGATCTCCAACATATTTTACTAGTTAGATAGAAAAAATAAACACGGGTTTTTCACCACTCTCTATAGTTAGCACCACCTTAAACCAGCTTAAAACTCCTGCAACCACTCTCTTCATTTGCAAAAAGGCCATTTCTTTACCCAAGAAAATCCTAGGCCCGGCCTAAAAAATTGGGTATGAGTACGGGTCTACAAAATTCCATTTCTTATTATTTGTTTCATGTCTAACCAACCACCTATCTAGCTTGAAATTAGCCCAATTAAGACCCTATAAAGCTTCCATCCTTTCCGTTGCATATGGATGATACATGACTCTAGTCCCCTTCTTTACCAAAGTCCCATCTGGCAACATGTTGTCTTTTTTTGTCATTTTTTTGTCTATAAGTACCGAAGGATATAGTCTCATGGTCTTGCATAAGGAAGCTTGAGTGTAAATCATGTCCTTCATTTCTTCAAAAATCAGTTTATCTGACTTTTTCCTAATTTCTTGAAGAATCTCGGATTCTACTTTTCTGTGACAAGATATTAACCAGAAGAACCATTTTATTACCACATATGTGGTGTCGCAGCTAGATAATATGAAGCTGATTACAACATTTGTCATAAATGTTTTATTCGAAACGCCATAGCTTAGTAATTGCGACAAGATATCAAATGATTCGAGAAATGAGTTACTCTTCAGTTCTTCCTTCTTTTCCTTGTATTCATCGCGAAATCATGCACAAGAGTGTAATGGAACCATTTAACTCAAAAGTTTAAGCTAATAGATAAGGTTCAATAATAGCTTTTATTATTATCATTTCTAACACTCCTCTGCCTACGAATGCCCCTTGGGCTTGAAGTGTGTACAACACTTATCTGCTAGCATATATTGAAAAAAATGGAGCTGCGAAGATTCGAACTCTTGACTTCTAGGTCTAAAAGGCTCATATACCATGTCACAAAACCATGGTATCAACAAGAATTTCAATGAATTTTTGCAACGTTTTGGTGCTGAATTATGATAGGAATATGATTATACGTATATATATTGTATTTATGTATAGTGCACAGGGAGCTATGTATATAGTTTACATGTGTATCTCTAGGGTATATATACCCATTCAGAATTAATACAATTCAAGGGTTTCACATAGTCTGACATGGTATCAGAGCTTCAAGGGATAAACAGCTGATCTTTTATTCTTGAAACCTAAGCCTAGCCACTGATCTTCATCATGTCCACCACTCTAAACATCACTGCCGCCATGACTGGAGCTGTTACCAGCGTCATCACTGATCCCACTGCAGCTGTGTTAACAACTTCAACACCGCCCCTTCACATGTTGGCAACTCAGATGCCAACCAAGTTAACTAATTCTAATTTCCTCCTATAGAAGACATATATATTACCGATGATCAAGGGCAGTGGACTTGACGGACACTTGGACGGCTCCGAACCAGCACCGGTCGAACAGCTTAATGATGGTACCAGAAATCCAGCCTATATGATATGGCACCGATGAGACCAACAGGTACTACGCTGGATTTTGAATTCGATTTCAGAATCTCTTTTGCCCCAATTTGTGGGAGTAAACTCTGCTAGAGCTGCTTGGACTAAATTGAATACGTCGTATGCCTATGGGTCTAAATCACAGATAAAAGAATTACGTAGTCGATTACATTGTTTGAAACAAGGGAATGATGAGATAGTGATTTATTTACAGCTGGCTAAGTCTATTTTTTATTCCTTGTTACCATTAGGTTACAATATCAGAGAAGATGATTTAATTGAGGCTATTATTAAGGGCTTACATGAGAATTTTGATGCATTTGTTAGAACGTTTGAGGTTCAAATGGATAATGTTGGATTTGATGATTTATATGGAATGTTGTTAACTGAAGAACGGAAAATAAATCGACATGTAAGTAGGGAGAATTCGGTCCCGTCAACTCATGTGACGGTGAGGCAGCATACTAATATGCCAGGAAGCTATTCCGGTCAGAATTCCAGATTGTTTACCGCCAGTAGAGAATGCGGTAATGGCCGCGGAGGCTGAGGCCTTGGAAGGCAGCAGCAGCCCTATAGAGTTATTGATGTAGGACGAGGCAATAGTTATCACCAAGGCAATTATTTTCAGCAAAGAAGTTCCACAGCTTCAGTAGGGTATGATGTTACTACAGTTGTCTGTCACAACTGCAAAGGGAATGATCATTATGCAAGGCAATGTCCCTCCCCTAGATTCAACCCACACCAAAACCGAAACCCCCAAGCCAACCACACCACCATAGCCCCTCACCCACCAGCTCACCAACCATGGATCATGGATATGGGGACCACTTATCATCTCACCTATGATATGGGGAATCTAGCTCTCCACTCCGACTATACTGGGTGAGAAGAAGTGATTTTAGGTTATGGTTCTAAACTTCCAATCTCCCATGCTGGTCACTCTATGTTTCCTGTCTCCAGTAAATCTCTGAAATTATCTAAGGTGCTTCAAGTTCCACAGTCTAATTCCAATTTAATCTCTGCTTCTACTATCACTAATCATAATGATGTTTCTATGGAATTTTTTTAATGATTGTTTTGTTGTGAAGAACCTGAAATCAGGAAGTTAAACTATCGATGTCTGAATAGAGGAGGTCTCTGTACAGTGCTGTAACTTTCTGCTCCACTAGCCAGGATTCATGTTACTTCTTTCTCCATGTGGCATGAACGATTGGGTCATGCGGCTCTACCAGTAGCCAGGAAAATCATTCGTTAGAACAATTATTAGTTTCAAATAAATCAGAGTCTTTTTGTTTTGCGAGTTGTGCTGTGAGTAAAAGTCATAAACTTCCATTTATTGAGTCAAATTTCCAAGCCACACGGCCTTTATCTTATGACAATTTTTCCTATTATGTGCTATTTTATGACCATTACAGTAAATTTGCTTGGATTTATTTTCTGAAATACAAGTCTGATGCTCTTTCTGCTTTTATCAAGTTTCGTTCCTTGGTTGAAAAATAATTTAACTGTGCTATTAAATCTTTCCAATCTGATTTGGGTAGGGAATTCCAATCCATTTCTTCTTATTTGTCTCGGCATGGCATTCAACACCGGGTTTCCTGTCCGTACACTCCTGAGCAAAATGGATATGCGGAGAGGAAACACTGTCATATTATAGAAACGGGATTGGCTTTACTAGCCCATGCTAAACTTGATAAATCATTTTGGACCCATGCATTTGATACTACAGTATATTTAATTAACAGGATGCCTATGAAGTTACTTGATTTTTCCTCTACGTATGAAACTTTATTACATGTTTCTCCTCATTACAATTTTCTCCATACCTTTGGTTGTTTATGTTACCTGTGGCTCTGCCCTTACTCTACTTCGAAACTAGATTTTCGCTCGCGTCCTTGTATTTTTGTTGAGTACAGCCATTTACATAAGGGTTACCGTTGCTTCGATATTTCTTCTAGCAAAGTATTTGTCTCACGCCATGTTATTTTTGATGAGCATGTTTTCCCATATCAAGAGTTGTCTTAGATCCATGATTCACATAACTCATCTCCCAATACCAATCCCACCATCTAATTCCCCATCTAACCCACATCCAGCAAGTTAACCCAGCCTACCTCACTGCCAGCTCGCCGAGCCAGCCACCAAACCGCATCCAGCCTACCTCATCAGCTCCTCACCGAGCTAGCCACCAACCTGCACCCAGCAAGTCATCCTAGCCCACCTCGCCAACAGCTCTCCGAACCAGCCCCCACCTTGCATCTAGCCAGTCACCCTACCCCGCCTCACCGACAGCTCACCGAGCCATACACCACTTGCCTCACCAAATTATCCTTCTGCCGACTGTCAACTCAGCCAACCCACCAAGCCCATCACCTCTCACCATCACAACTCGAACCAACCAGCCCCTCCCCCATATCACCGACCAGCACCGATAACTCACCGGGACTGCCTCTTGTAGGTGATCTCACTACATTTGCCCTTGCCAATACCACTATACCTCAGCCCCAACCTACCCCTACTCCCCGCCGAATGGTGACTCGCTCTCAAATTGAGTCTTCTTGGCCTATAGCATTCCATACTCGATTTGCTGAAGTTGATCTTGTCACATACTCTGAAGCTGCCAAATCGGAACATTAGCGTGTTGCCATGGTTGAGGAATATAATGCCTTGATTGTGAATGACACGTGGGAGTTTGTGCCTCCACCACCGAATGCCAATGTTATTGGATGCAAATGGGTCTTTAAGACTAAAAGAAAGGTTGATGGCTTGATTGACAGATACAAAGCGCATCTAGTTGCAAAGGGCTATCATCAACGTCCAGGAATGGATTTTACCAACACTTTCAACACTGTTGTGAAACCTACTACCATTCAGATTCTTCTAGCTCTTGCATTCTCTTTCTCATGGAAGATTTTACATTTGGATGTCTCCAATGTCTTTCTCCATGGTGATCTTGAGGAGAAAGTGTTCATGCAGCAATCGATAGGTCTTGTGGATCCTAACCATCCCTCTTATGTGTGTGCTCTTAGATTATCATTGTATGATCTTAAGCAATCTCCTTGTATGTGGCATAAATGACTCACCACTACACTAGTTGTTTTTGGTTTTTACTGCTCTAAGGCTGACATCTCCCGGAATAAATGTAACATCCCATTTTACTACATTCATTTGACATTTGTGCACAATCATTACCTGTCACAATTAGATAAACTAGAGAAATACATTTGTACTATACATGTTACTAAGTAAGTACAACACTAGAATTTAATATGTCTTAAATGTTTAAAATTAGAAATTAGGGGAGTAAAATGTAATTTAGGAGGGATAATTTTTTAGAGATTAAAATCTCTACAGCCATCTTTTTCTTCTTCTTCTTATTATTATTAGAATTGTTAGTCAAACATTGGACAAATGGTCCAATAACATTAGGGTTAGAGACAAATGGTCCAATGAAGCAGAGATAAGGATAAAGAGGATTAATATGGGTCTTGGAAGTGTAAAATAAGCTAGAAAACTGGCAGAAAATGTAGAGAAGAAGAAGAAGAAGAAGAAGAAGAAAGAAGGGAGAAAGAGAGAAGTAGAAGGAAGAGGTATGTTCAAGTAGTTTGTGATATGAATTTCGTATAGTTAGAAATAGAATCTGAAAAAGTTGCAAACTAATGAATTGTTACTCTATGAGTTAGGAATATTTCTGTAAAATTTCATAATTTTTGGACAAATGTAGTGAAAGCTAGAATTTTTGAAAGAAGATGTGCTCAAAACTGGATGATCAAAGACATAGGGTCAGATTCAAAGTTATGCCATAATTGTTTTAGTGCCTAGAAAATTCTGATTTTTGGATATGTTGTTCCCTTATGTGTCTTGTTTAAGTAGAAAAAAGAATTAGTCCCTATACTATCATCAGTTTGCCCCTTTGACCCCTGTGCTATTGAACTTTCCCTTTTGCCCCCTGTGGTATACAAAAATGTTCGAAATTGACACCTAGAAAGCATATTCCGTCAGATTTTGTTAAAAATTGTATCAACGAAATCTGATGGAATATGCTTTCTAGGTGTCAATTTGGAACGTTTTTGCATACCACAGGGGGCAAAAGGGAAAGTTCAATAGCACAGGGGTCAAAAGGGCAAACTGATGATAGCACAGGGGCTAAAAAGGTCTTTTTTCTGACATCTCCCTCTATATGTTCGGTTCTGGTGCTGTTGTCATTTTTTGCCTTATTTATGTTGATGATCTTCTTTTGCTTGGAAATGACTCCATTTGAATTCAATCTCTCATTAGTTATCTACAAAATCAATTTGCCATTAAGAACTTGGGACATGTTCAATTTTTTTAGGTCTAGAGATGCAGTGGACTGATAGCTCTTGATATGTCAACCAGTGAAAGTATATTCGGGATTTACTTGAAAAATCTGATATGTCAGGCTGTAAGCCATTAAATACCCCTGCTTATGTTTCTACAAAACTTTCTGCCTCAGGAGGTGAGTTACTGGCCGATGGGTCTTAGTATAGGAGTATTATTAGTGGTCTTCAATACTTGACCATTTCTCGACCAGATATTGCTTATGCAGTGCACAAAGTGGCTCAATTCATGCATGCACCGACTGAGATGCACTGGCAAGCGGCTAAGTGTATCCTTCGCTATCTACAAGCTTCCTCTTCCAATAGCTTAGTTTTTCGGCCTAGCCCTCAATTTCAGCTTGAGGGTTTTTCGGATTCGGATTGGGGTGGTGTCTCTGATGACCGTTGCTCCATAACGAGCTATGCCATCTTTCTAGGGGATAATTTGATATCTTGGGTATCTCAGAAGCAACATACAGTCTCTCGTTCATCTACAGAGTCTAAGTACCATACCCTAGCCACCACCATGTTTGAGTTATCCTAGATTACTATGCTCCTCAATGACATTGGGTTTCCCTTGAATCAGGCTCCCACACTCTGGTGTGACAACTTAAGTGCCACGTACTTAACGGCGAATCTGATTTTTCATTCCCATACAAAGCATCTTGAAATTGACTTCCACTTTGTTCGGGAACGGGTGGCAGAGAAAAATCTCTTTTTGTGCATTATCTACCCACAGAATGTCAACTGGCAGATGTCCTTACCGAAGCACTTCCGAAAGCAAGGTTTCATTTGTTACGAGATAAGTTGAGCATTGTTTCCCCCCCTGCTCAACTTGAGGGGGTGTGATGGGAATATGATTATATGTATATATGTTGTATTTATGTATAGTGCACAGGGAGCTATTTATATATTTTACAGGTGTATCTCTAGGGTATATATACCCATTCAGAATCAATACAATTCAAGGGTTTCACATAGTCTTACAACTGGTGGCTAGTGGATTTGTCACTGAAAGTTCCATGTTTGACCTGTTGGAAAACAAAATGATAATCCTTAAAAAAATAACTTTGACTTTGCACACCACTAGTTGATGCTGGCATTATGGCAATATCTTCGAGGATTACACAAAGTCAATGATGTGTCTTTATTTCAGTAATAAAATATAGACACCCCAAGAATGAGAAGAAGTATATATATGCAAGAAGAGAAAAGAAATTGAGAATGATTAAGTTATGTCTCACACAATTCATCATTCATATGTATAGGAATTGTTTTCTATTTCAAACCATTGTATCTTTTCATTTTACAAAGACATAACCCATTGGAAAGACATAATTGTTAGGAACCATTGTATCTTTTCAAGTTAGAAAGACATAAGCTGTTGGAAAGACACAATTGTTAGGAATCATTGTACCTTTTCAACTTAGAAACACATAACCCGTTGTAATCTTTCTATTTGGAAAGACACAATTGTTTATTAATAACGGTTGGTGACTATTGGCTTATAATTCCTCATATATACATATTTATTATATTCTTGCCAACTAAATTGCAAACTAAATTATAACAATCCCCCATTTTAG
Source organism: Euphorbia tirucalli (assembly GCA_039660915.1). Taxonomy (NCBI): domain Eukaryota; kingdom Viridiplantae; phylum Streptophyta; class Magnoliopsida; order Malpighiales; family Euphorbiaceae; genus Euphorbia; species Euphorbia tirucalli. Next base: position 12,682,416 of record CM077636.1, on the reverse strand, counting down.
CTTGTAATTTAGTTTTTGTTAATTGTGCATAAATAAAGTATCTTTCGATTTAAACTTTTATCTTAGTGTAATATTTCAAAATTCTAATGAAATCAAAGGTAGTGTGATTACTTTAAACCTTGATTCCTTAATATGAGAATCGAAAATACTTACATACACAATTGACCCATTACTTCTTTATTCTTTCACTGTGAGCTTTAGCAACACTGGAATGGCCTTGTGGCACATCCTTATTTACAAAACATTTTTGAAATTTGTAGCTCCGTCCAAATTTCATTTGAAGTGGCAACACTTCACGTGTTTTACATAGGTGAAGTTTAGTCTCATAATTTTAAACTAATTAGTTCTTTACCGAACCATAACTTCATTAAGAATACTTAGTATTCACCTTCTGTTTCATAAGTACTAACTTATTTTGATAGTAATTCACTAGTGCTCGCTTAACAATTGCAAACAACTTGTTATTACATCTTAAACCTTTGTATTGTTTAGCAATTTAAGGTGAGGTTCCTATTGATAGTGATAAGGTTAGAATTGCTTTAGACCCATTGCACTCATAGTGCTTGTAATCATACCTCTCGAGAGTCCTTTATTAATGGGTTAGTAAGATTTTCCTTAGACTGAACATAAACAACTATAATTACACCATCATATAATTAGTTGTCTTATATATTCATGTCTTAAAGCAACATGTCTTGCTTTTCATTATAAATCTTACTAAAAGTTTTAGACCTTGTTGCTTCACTGTCATAGGGCAAAGAGATAGCTGGCATCAGTCATGGCCATAACTTTATATCAAATAATAAATTTCTCAGCCATGCTACCTTTTTGCCTGTAGCTGCTAGAGCTATAAACTCAGCTTCCATAGTGGAATGAGTGATGCAAATTTGTTTCTTGGATGCCCAGGAAATAGCTTCTCCGACTAACATAAATATACAGCCAGAAGTTAAAATTGTATCTTTAACATTACTAGCCCAACTTGCATCGCTATATCCTTCTAAACTAAGCCATATGACTTAGTCCGTTTGAGATAACCAAGAACTCTACCAATGGCTTCCCAATGTTGACTACTAGGATTATATGTATACCTTGAAAATTTACCAACTGCAAATGCTATATCAGGTCTTCTACAATGTATTGCATACATTAAGCTACCAATTGCATTAGCATAATCAAGTTGACTTGTTGATCTTCCTTTATTTATAGTCAACTTATTAGAAACATCATATGGGGTGTTTACTTCTTTTATATCTAAGTGATTGAATTTTAATAGTATTTTATCAATCTAATGTGATTGACACAAATAAGATAGTATCTACTTCTCCTAAATCTTTCATTTTAAATTGAGAAGTCAAATATTTCTTAGTATCTTTAATTCCTTACATATTGGTACTTATAATTAGCATATCATCAACATATACTATTACACCATAATCCTTAGTAAATTTGGAATATATACATCTATCAGCTTCATTATGAATGAAATTATTAGAAAGAATGACACTATCAAAATTGTCATGCCATTGCTTAAGAGCTTGCTTTAATCCATATAAGGACTTAATCAACTTGCATACTTTCTTTTCATTTCCTAGAAGCACAAAGCCTTTGAGTTGTTCCATATAAACTTCTTCATCAAGATCACTATTTAAAAATGATGTTTTAACATCCATTTGATGGATATGCAAGTCATATATATATGCCAAAACAAATAATACCCTAATAAAGGTTATTCTAGTAACAAGAGCATAAGTATCAAAATAATCAACTCCTTCCTTTTGCTTTAACCCTTTAGATACTAGTCTCACTTTGAATGTTTGAAGAGACCCATCAGTGTTGTATTGCCTCCTAAAAACCCATTTACAATCAATAGCTTTAGCACCAAAAGGTGAATTGACTAATACCCAAGTACTACTAGATAATAAATAATCCATTTCATCATTAATTGCTTCTTTCCAAAAAGCAAAATCTCGTGAAGACATAGCTCCTCTAAAAGTTTTAGGATCTTCTTCCATATTTAATACTATGGGTATTGTTCTTAATACTTATGTTCTTGTCCCTTTTACCAAGAAGACTAGAGCTTGTGAAGAAATGAAATCAGGACCTAAATCCTTTGCAATCCTAGTTCATTTACTCCTTCTAGGCACTAGAGGTTTCTATTTCCTTTCTTTTCTTGTTTAACAAACAAGAATTTTCACCAGTTGGTTTTTCCATATTATTATTAGTTGAATCATTGATAAATTTATTTTCTGAAAATTCAACATCTCTAGATTCAACTATAACATTTGATTCTAAATCAAGTAACCTATAAGCTTTAGAAATTTTAGCATCTTTTTAAAGCTCTAGGTCCTAATTTGGTTCTTTTAGGATCAGGTATTCTATAGAAAGCAATGCATCCCCAAAGTTTAATATAATTTAAGTTGGGTTTCCTTCCGTTCAAAATTTCATAAGGTGGAATCTTACTTTTCTTGGAAGGTATTCTATTGTGAATATGATAAGCAGTTAACAAAGCTTCCCCCCATAGGTTCATTAGTAACTTGGAATGTACAAGCATTGAATAGACCATGTCTACCAATGTCCTATGTTTCTTTCAGCCAAACCATTTTGTTGTAGGGTATATGGAGCACCTGTCTTATGAATTAGACCATGTTGCTCACAAAAATTAGAAAATTCAATTGAAAAGTATTCACCCCCACGATCACTTCGTAAGACTTTAATTTTTCTTTCCAATTGATTTTCCATTGTACTTTTGTAACTTTTGAACATGTCAAAAGCTTGGTCCTTTGTTCTCATCAAATAAACATGAGTAAATCTAGAAAGATCATCTGTAAAGGTTATAAAATATCTATTTCCACCTCTAGTTAAATGACCATTTAGTTCACAAATATCAGAATATACTATATCAAGCAATTCCTTATTTCTTTCATGTTTAGGAAATGGTTTCTTTGTCATCTTTACTTCTAAACATATTTCACATTCATCATTACTTGTGTCAATTTTAGGTATCAACCATTCCTCAGACATAAAATTAATATACCTATTATTTACATATGATAATTTAGCATGCCATAAATAATAAAGCGAATCAACAATATAAACAGAAACATCGATTTTATTAATGCTTAGTTTGAACATTCTATTACAAGAGTATCCTTGACCAACAAACACACCATTCTTTGAGAAAATAATTTTTTCTGCTTCAAGTACAACTTTAAGTCCTTTTTTGCATAATAAGCTTCTGAACACAAGATTCTTTCTTACATAAGCAACATGGAAGACATTAGTCAGAATGAGTTTCTTTCCTGAAATAAATTGTATCTCCATAGTTCGCTTTCCAAGAACCTTAACAGTATTATTATTTCCCATTAACACCATTTCATCATTTGCAACAAGTTCATACTATTTGAATAAATGTTTGTTGTTGCAAATATGAATAGTTGCACCAGAATCATACCACCAATCAGTGAAATTTTCATTTGTTGTCATATTGCATTCCGTAATCATGCTTACATTAAGTTCACGAATCATAGCAACAATTTCAGTAGAGAAGAATTTTCAGTTTTCATTTCCTTAAAGAAACGACATTCTCTTTTAAAATGTCCTTTCTTCCCACAAAAGTAGTAAGTCTTATTTTTCTTGTTGGTGGAACTCTCAACACTTTTAGAATGTTTCCTTTTCTTGCTTAATGATTTGTTACCTTTGGACTCAATTATATTCACCTTTGAACCAGACTCTAAAGTAAATTTGTTATCACGTATGCGAGTTTCTTCTTCAATTCTAATATGCTTTATGAGTTGGTCAATAGTGAGATCTTAAGAAGTGTGTAATAATTTCTTTCGATAGTTATTCCAAGTGACTGGAAATTTAGAGTCTTGATACCAAAACCAACAAATCATCAACTTGACTCATTACAGAATCATTCTCATTCATTTGATATTCAAAAAATTTCATGCTAAGGAATATATCCGTACCTTGCTTTTTCGGATGTATATTTATTTTCTAAAGCCTTCCAAATCTCTTGTGGTGAGGTTATATATCAGAAAAGATCATAAAGACGGTCGATAGAGAATTGAGTAGGAAACCTATATAACGAAATTCATCCTCTTCGTGTTTCTTCCTTGAAGCCCTTATGGCATCTTTATTTTGATCACTTGGCTCCGGAATTGAAGGAAGATTGGTAGTGAGAAGATAGGTAACACCAACTTCATTTAAGAGAAATAAAATTCTATCTTTCCATCTTGTAAAATTCATGCCATCAAACCGGTCCAATTTGACATTTCCGGATTAAATATTTTGTTGATCATAACATCCGAACTTGCAGCCTCCATTGTGAAAATATTCTTCAAAATTGTTGGAAAACAAAATGATCATACTTAAAAAAAACAACTTTGACTTTGCACACCAAATTGATGTTGTCCTTGAAAAATATTTACCCCACCTAGTTGCTGCTGGGATTATGACAATATCTTTTAGGATTACACAAAGTCAATGATGTGTCTTTATTTCAGTAATAAAATATAGACACCCCAAGAAAAAGAAGAAGTATATATATGTAAGAACGGAAAAGAAATTGAGAATGATTAAGTTATGTCTTACCCAATTTATCATTCATATATATAGGAATTGTTTTCTGTTTCGAACCATTGTATATTTTCATCTGAGAAAGACATAACCCGTTGGAAAGACACAATTGTTAGGAAACATTATATCTTTTCAACTTAGAAAGACATAACATGTTGGAAAGACACAATTGTTAGGAATCATTGTACTTTTTCAATTTAGAAATACATAACTCGTCGTAATTTTTCTATTTGGAAAGACAAAATTGTTTATTAATAATGGTTGGTAACTATTGGTTTATAATTCCTCATATATACATATTTATTATATTCTTCCCAACTAAATTATAAACTAAATTATAACATGACCATCGACATTGAAGATGCCATTGCCGAGAAAATCAAAGAGGATGCGATGAATGAAAGGGCCTTTGTGGTAGATATGGACGTAAGTTTCGATGATATGCTGAACATTGGCTGGATTTCCGGTGAAAATTTTTCGGTGACCGAAAGGCCTGTGGAGGACAAATGTTGCCGACGGTAACTGCTGAAGAATATCAGATGTCCATTGAACTCGTCGGTGGAAGTGTTGTTTCATCGCTAAAGAAGAACCAATTATTAGGTAACATTTTGGGAGATGATTAGAGATTTTTGTTTTAGATTTGGTGCTTCTGTAGGGTAAGAAAATGTGAATTAAAGAGGAAAGGAATAAGAAAAATTGAGAACCGAAGTTCAATCAACATGTTGACTTTTTCGTAAATATGATGGGTATTTGTCATATTTTTGTTTATACTTATTATACTAAGACTTTGGTGTCTATTTATAGCCTGCCTGGCTCACCCTACTCACACCATGCATGTTCTAATTATTTTGTGACTTTTTTTTCTCTTTTTCTAAATCAATACATGCATTGCAGATGCATAATCCGCTCTTAGCTAAGAAATTTTTCAGCGTTGGAACTATATGATGTACAATGTTAGATGATTGTTACATTATCAATTATAAAAGTCACAATCAACTAACGGTGCACACCACATAATCTCTATAATCTCTAGATTGCAGTAGAAGTTTTTGCTAGCTAGTTGAATTTGAAAAGTTATAAGTTTCAAAATAAATAAATAAATTGGCAGCCAAAAATTTAAATTACTCATGTTCCTGGATTTTTAGGCATTAACAATAATTTTTATTATAAATAGATTAAAGTAATTGGTTCGAGGAATCATATAGTCTTTGAATTATCTTTTTCTTAAGTTTGACAAAGTAAATATTTTTCTTTCGTATCAAATAAAAAGAAAAGATTTACATTAATTCCATATTTTTTTTATCATTTGAAGATCTAAAATCTTAAACATAGTCAAATAAGAAGAAAACTTAGAATGACTGTAACACATCATGTTATCCATGCGTTAAATTAATAAAATCATACGTTATCTATGCGTTAAATTAATAAAATCATACAACGTAATATATTTTACAGTTTATGATTTATAAATTAGCCTCTAGAATTTATATTTTAGATCTAGGATTTTTAATTTTTATGATATTGAATTTCATTAAAACAATCAACTTAATTAATTGGACATTATCATTCTTCTATTGGTTAAAACATACATAATTTATCATGATTTTGTTGGATTGACACGTGGACAATGTGTGACATGTCTAATATATAGTAAAACTATCACAAATTATCACAAACATACTTGATACGATTCTATGTACGTATAAATTATCACATCAATTGCATTTCATACTAGGAATGAAATTTCAGACTGATAATGAGCAATTCAAGGTTTTTACTTACCATTGTAATAGAATATTGGTTATTTGTGTTAAAATATTGATGATTAGAGAGTGTGTGAGAGTGAAAGATTTAATGGTTCAATAGTACATGGGCCATTTCGTATTGAATGGGGCTTGCTTTTTTTTTTCCACCGGTCCAAATGCTGACATAGCACGACTTACCTGTGATAGTAGGTCACATATATCACGTCATTAGATCATATACATATCCGTGTATGATAGTGTGCAAAAATGAAATTGATGTACCATACTGTGAAATAAGGTATAGGTGATGTACTATAGGTGTAATTAAGAAAAAATGAGTGATTTATTTATTTTGTTCAAAAAGAAAATCAGAATTGCTGTAATCTCTCGTATATGAAAGATAAAAACAAAATATATCTCAGATGGGTCGAAAGTAGAAGAGAGGGATGGAAATTTTATTGATGGAGATAGCATTAAGTAACATTATTCATTAATTACTCGGTTCATTATCCAATCATAGGGACACGAACAACAACTAGGGCTGTACAATGGATGGCCCAATAAGTTTTGGGCCATTACCCAACCCAACCCATAAAAACAAGGGATTCATGGGTTGGTTGTAAAAATCAGCCCAACCCACCAAATATTCAGTGTTATGGGTTGGGTTGATTATGGGTTAGACCGAATTTTAATTGGGAAATTATCAATTTTACGTTGGATTTGGGCTTTTGTTTTTGGGCCTACCTTTTCCTATTTACTGAATTACGTGTTTTTGTTTTTTCTTTCTCCTCTTTACCTTTTTCTTCTCTTTTCTCTCATCTTTACCCCTTTCTTCTCCTTTCTCCCATCTTTACGATTTTCTTTTTCTTCTTTCTCTGTTCTCTACTTTTTTTCTTCTTCAAACATTCACTCAATATAAACAGCTGCTGAAGTTGTTTAAGAGGAATCTGATGGACGGCGGTGAAGATAGTGGCGACGGTGATAATCTATTGCCGGAGAAGCATAGCCGGAGCGATTGGCAAGGGAATGCGACGGAGGCTGCTGATTTTGGGAATGGAAATGAGGGTGTTATTGGCGATAACGTTGCTGGTTCTACAGTCCCTGAACCAATGTTGCAGGAAGAAACAACATTGTATAAACCCTTGGTTTCACAAATGGATCTGAAATCGAGTGGTTTGTTGCTGAGAATATAATGTGGGAGAGTAATGTCACTACTCCCTCAACTCAGGTAATTTCACTCCTTTCACTATTACAGAATTTACTTTCAAGTTTTGTTGCTTTCTTGACAGGGAAAGGTTATACCTTATTTAAACCTAAATTATACCTTAGTTATACTGAGTTATACCTTAGTTATACCCTAAGATACACTGTTATACCTGATTTATACCTTTGTTATACATTCTGATACACTATAGTAACTGATTATACCTTAGTTATACCGCAATTATACCTTAGTTATACTGAGTTATACATTAGTTATACCCTAAGATAGATTGTTATACCTGATTTATACCTTTGTTATACATTCAGATACACTTTTTTCACTGATTATACATTTGTTATACATTCAGATACACTTTTTTCACTGATTATACCTTAGTTATACCGCAATTATACCTTAGTTATACTGAGTTATACATTAATTATACCTTAAGATACACTGTTATACATGATTTATACCTTTGTTATACGTTAGGATACACTGTTATTATGATTATACCTTAGTTATACATTCTGATACATGAAGTATACCTTAGTTATACATTGATTATACAATTTTTTCACTGATTATACCTAGTTATACCTGAATTATACCTTAGTTATACTGAGTTATATTGAATTATACCTTAGTTATAATTATACCTTAGTTATACCTTTGTGATTATACATTTGTTATACATTCAGATACACTATTTTCACTGACTATACCTTAGTTATACTGAGTTATACTTTAGTTATACATTCTGATACACTTTTTTCACTGTTTATACCTTAGTTATTCTGAGTTATACCTTAGTTATACCCTAAGTTACACTGTTATTGTGATTATACCTTAGTTATACATTCTAATACACTTTTTTCACTGTTTATACCTTAGTTATACCTGAATTATACCTTAGTTATACTGAGTTATACCTTAGTTATACCCTAAGATACATTGTTATTGTGATTATACCTTTGTTATACATTCAGATATACTTTTTTCACTGTTTATACCTTAGTTATACATGAATTATACCTTAGTTATACTGAGTTATACCTTAGTTATACCTAAGACACATTTGTTATTGTGATTATACCTTTGTTATACATTCAGATACACTCTTTTCACTGATTATACCTTAGTTATACCTGAATTATACCTTAGTTATACTTAGTTATACCCTAAGTTACAATGTTATTGTGATTATACCTTTGTTATAAATTCTGATACACTCTTTTCACTGTTTATACCTTAGTTATACCTGAATTATACCTTATTTTATACTGAGTTATACTGAGTTGTAATTGATGAATCTGTAATCTTCAGTCCAAGTTCCATTATCATGGAGCAGAATTGTGATTTCTTGCATATCTCTGTGATCGATTGAATTGCTATATCTGTTTTGCAGTGATCGATTGAATTGCAGTGATCGATTGAATGTGTAGGAGAGAGATCGATCGATATAGATGTGCGATTTCTAGATGGCGAAACTGATCTGTGATTATCGATCCAGGTATGCGATTCCAGGTGAAGAAACTGATCTGTGATTCTTGGCGAAATTGATCTGCGATTTCTTGGTGTTTGGGAGGTTTTTGAGCCGGAGGGAATCACGTATTTTGGAGATTTATGTTTTTCTGTTTTGTGTTTTTTTCTGCAGATTTACGTAAAACAGGAATTTCCTGTTTTATGTATTTTTGTAATTTTGGAAAGTTTTTAAAGTATTTAAGTAAAGTTTTCCCTTGTAGGTAAAAAAGTTAGGTGGTGTAAAAAGGTAATTATTTATGTAAAAAGCCCATTTTAATTCGAATATTTATATAATTTAACAACTAGTTAAATTTCATGTTTTTTAGTTGACCATGTGTACTATTACATATATGGTGCATTTTCTTTAATTAAATATTTTTTATATTTCTCCAATTGCTAAAAATTTATTTTTATTTTTACTTTTCATTATTTATTATTATTATTATTTCTTGAATTTTAATGTTGTTATATATTATTATTATTATTATTCGAAATGGTTATTATTATCAGTAGCAATAAATAAATGAATATATGAAATTTATATACAACAATTAATATTACTTAATGTTGTCAACAACATTATGATCGTCGACAAAAACCCGGACACAGTTGCACCGGCGATCCTTAGTCACCCAAGATCCTTTTTTCAATACGATTGCTTCCACATATCTATTCTCTCTCTCGATCGTAGCCGCCGCCTCTTCACCCTTTTCTCCCACCAGCTCCGGCCACGACAGCTTCCCTAGCAATAATATTTAAACCACAGAATGTTAATTAATTGATACTTAACTATAATTCAGTAATACTAAAATTTATATTTGCCTTACGGAAAATTATACAATGGACCCGGTCCATGTGGACCTTACCAATGAAAAATTGATACATAAGCGTTTTTTATTTTTAAAATGGTTATATTGCTTACGTGTCAGTTTTTCAATAGAACAATCCACATGGACCCGGTCCACTATAAAATTTCTCTTGCCTTACCTCTGCAATTGATTTCCGTTTCCATTTCTCATTTTCTTATACAACTAAATAGTGTTTGTAGTATGATAAAGCTGTTTCAGAGGTAGTATTATATGTATAGTTAAAAAGATATATATTTGTTTCCTATTCATGTCTCATATTTTGTTCTTTGTACAAGCATACAACGAGAGTATTCTAAAATTTTTCTCCTTGTAATAATTCTCCATTAAAACTTTAACATGATTTTGTGGGAAGTTAAATGAGAATAAAAAACTGACACACAATCAACATGAGCATTGAGAAAATGAAAAACACTTTTTTTTTTTGAAGAAATACAGGGGAAAACGGCCTAGAAAAAGCTAGACATCCCAACGAGGTTGGCACCCCTAGCAAACCTAAACCGCAAACCCCCAAAAGAATATATATAAAATGGGGACCTCGAGAAGAGGACAAAAGAAACAAACAAAGTTACAATTATGACGGAAACAAGAAATGAGAAGGATTCGCTAAAAAAGTAGAAAACTGAAAAAACGAGGAACTATGATTACATTTAAATGAGAAAAAAGCTTGATGGAGACTATGGAATAAAATGTCCTTCGCCTTCGTAGAAGATTCCGGCTCAAAAACTCTTCTGTTGCGACGTTTCCAAAGTTCCCAACAGAGATAAAGCCACATGGAGCATGCAAGATCGCGAATGTGATTGTTGGAGAACAAACCCCGCCATTGAATGAAGAAGTCACAGATAGTCCGAGGAACGGCTATTGACACTCCAATAGTTCGGAAAAAAGAACACCACACCACAAAGCTCGAATGACAGTGTAAAAGAACATGATCTTGAGATTCATACTCATCACACCAGGGACAGGTAACCATATCAGAGCTAATAATATGCATTGTGGACAGCAGTTGACGGTACGGTAAGCGACCATGAATCAGAAGCCAAAAGAAAAAGCGCACCTTAGGAACAACTGGTAAAGTCCACACGAGATTGAACAAGATTTGCGGCTGAGAGTGAGCGGACAAAGAAAGAAAACCACGGATAAAAGTTGCAGCAGAAAAATTATAGGACGAGTCAAGTCTCCAAAGACATGTGTCGGCTGCATTGGAGCACAAAGAGGCCGGCAGAGATTGCACAAGATCCGACAGGAGGGCTTGCGAGCTGGACCTGAGACGCCTGGTCCAAAAAGGACGGCCAACAGCTGAACGGATCTGCACCAGCACTGAGGAGACGGTGCTGTCTTTCTCCGTCACCAATTCAAACAAAGCCGGAAAACGATCTTTGAAGGAACGCTGATCACACCAAGAATCCCGCCAGAAATTAGTGTGAGTACCATTTCCAATCTGCATAGAGACGTTAGAAATAAAAAAATTCCACATCTTCACATCTTTAATACAAGCGTTAATGATTCCTCTCCAAATAGGTGAAAGTCTAGAATGATTAAGAGAGTGCAAAGACCACCAATCTGAAATACCCAAAGGATTGACACAGAGTTGATACCACAAGGAATCAGCAGCACACACCCGGATTTTCCAAATCCATTTAAAAAGCAAGTTCGAATTCTTGAGAGAGATAGGAACCAAATTAAGACCACCAGAGTGAGAAGGCGTACAAATCCGATGCCAACTAATTTTACATAACCCATTTGTCGATGCTTCACCCTTCCAAAGGAAATTGCGCATATAGCGCTCAATTTTGTCGGAGACAGCCATCGGAATTTTAAAAAGAGATAGCCGATAAATAGGCATGCTACTGATAACCGATTTAATCAAGACCAACCGACCAGCGTAAGATAAACAAGAACCTTGCCAAAGAGCGAGACGAGATTCCACTTTTGACATAAGAGAGGACCAATCAGTAATGTGGAGGGTTCTATGAGATAACGGCAATCCCAGATATTGAAACGGGAGAGATTCAGTTTTACAACCAAGCCAATCAGCATATCTCGCAACAAACGAAGCAGAAATACCCATACCTATAAGAGAGCTCTTAGAAAAATTTATTTTAAGACCAGAAATAATCTCAAAACAATGCAGGAGGCGCACAAAATTTTTAAGCTCCGTTTCATCAGCCTGAAGGAAACAGATAGTGTCATCTGCGAATTGTAAGATGGAAATATCAGGTTTATTATCTCCTAAACGAAACCCATGAATCATATTTTCCGATATAGCTTTATCAATAAGTTTCTTCAAGATTTCAGCAGCCAAAACGAAAAGAAAAGGGGAAAGTGGGTCCCTCTGTTTAACACCCTTCTGCAAATAAATAGGCTTGGTTGGGCTGCCGTTGATCAGAATGGAAGTGGATGAGTTCGAACGACAGCCTTTCATCCATAATTTCCAAGTATCAGAGAAACCCATCGCTCCGAAAACCTCATTCATGTAGTTCCATGAAATACTGTCAAAAGCTTTATGAAAGTCCAATTTCAAAATAAAACAAGACCGTTGTTGGCGATGAATCTGATAAACCACTTCCGAAGCCAAAAAAGAACATTCATGAATATTTCTATCTTTCACAAAAGCAAACTGACAGTTAGATATCAACCGAGGGAGGACAGACCTAAGCCGCAAAGAAAGGAGCTTCGTTAAAATTTTGTAGATCCCATTGATAAGAGAAATAGGTCTGTAGTTGCTAAGGGCACAATTGCCAGATATCTTTGGAATCAGAACTGTGAAAGAAGTTTTCAGAGAAGCTGGGAGAAAACCGGAATGATAAAAATTCCTGAAGACTGTCATACTTTCCTCCTTCAGGGTGTGCCAAGCTCTTTTGTAAAAAAAGATGTTAAAACCATCCGGACCAGGAGCTTTATTTTCTCCACAAGAAGAAATAGCATCAAACACCTCATTCTCCGAAAAAGGGGCCGTTAAAAAGTTGTTCATCTCTTCTGAAACAGTTGCTAAGTTTAAGCAACCCAGGGTGAAAGGAATAGCCGGGTCCGCTTTAAAAAGAGCTTTGTAGAAATTAAAAATAAGAGCCTGGACTTGCATAGGGTCTGAAATAAAACCACCCTCAATATCCACTTTATCAATTCTATTATTTCGAAACCTTGCAGAAGCAATTCTGTGAAAATAGGAAGTATTATTATCACCAAGGAGCGTCCAAGAGATTGCTGATGTCTAATGGATTCCAAATGTCTTTTTTTAGCGAACAACTGGTTCTTATGAGTAGCCAAAACCTCCAGTTGATCAAGTGACAAAGGGCGAGGAATCGCATCATTGGTGAGGTCAAGAATGGTTCTTTCTAACTTGGCAATATCTTTATCCACAGCACCAAAAATATCACGGTTCCAAAGCTGCAATTTTTTCCTTAATAATCTGAGCTTCAAACATAAATTTCCTGAAGTAGCAGAAGCACAAATGTCTACCCAGCAACTGACCAAAAAAGGAGAAAATCGCTCATCATCCCACCAACAATTGAGAGCCCGGAAAGGTTTTGGACCCGACGAATCAACCTTGCAAGAACTGAAAACCAGTGGAAAATGATCGGAAAGGGTAGTTTCCACCGAGTTGACAACCTGAAAGGGCCACACACTAGCTAAATTGTTAGAAACCAAAAATCCGTCAATCCGAGAATAAGTCATAGAATTATGCCAGGTGTATTGACATCCAAACAAAGGAATATCATGAAGCTCAGCCTGATTAACAAAATCCCTGAAAGCCTGAACAGATTGGGTAATAGTACCATGAGGTCTCTCCCATTCATTTAAAATCTCATTAAAGTCGCCGCAAATAATAAGATTGTCAAGACCAGCAATCAAGGTAAGCAAAGAAGACCACAACATAGCTCGATCATTACCATCGGTAGGGGCATACAAAAAGAGAACATAAAAATTGAGCCCATGCAAAGTACATTGGACGAGTAACCAACGAGAATCCGAAGCATACACAGAACAACCAAGCATACAAGGATTCCAAGAGATAATCATACCCCCCGCTGCCCCAATAGACGGGATACAGTGAACACAAAAGTCGTTGTGACCCCAATAATTTCTAAGAACAATAGTATCCACAATATCTTTCTTAGACTCAATAAGGCACACCAAACTAACAGCAAAACGATTAATTAAGGAGCGAACAAAACGCTGCTTAGCTGAATTATGCACTCCACCCCGACAATTCCAACACAATATGTTTACCGACATTAAAAAGAAAATCAAAACCTGGAAAGAAGAAGTAGTGGAGAGCAGTTAAACAGCCCGAGAAACCCCTTGAAGTCGTTCCAATATCTGCTGCTTATCCTTTTCTTGAAAAATACCAATAGCTTTGCCAAGCTTCCAAGATTCCTCCGCCTCTTTAATGGTATCAGAATGAGAGTGAACGTTTTGTAGGACAGCATTTCTATTAGCAATGTCAGGTCCCGACGAAACAGAATCCGGTAAAGAAGTTTCTGAACCAAGAAGGCAGTTGTCTAATATCCGTCGTCCTTTTTTCTTCTCCTTCACAGCTGAGAGTTGTAACTGGCTATCCGGAACAAATGAGCGATATTACCGTCATTTGAGTTAGCCACCTGGACGATGGAATGGGCAGCAGGCGAACTGATTTCCAAACCAGCAGCAGCTGTTCCAGAAGTACGTGTTGCAGAGACCATCGGGATAACATCATCCACAAAAAAGCACGACGGATCAACGGAGGGAAGCTCCCGGTAATTAATTAAAAAACGTTCTGAAAGGAAGTCTATGAAGAAACATCCAGTCAGTGCAATAGCTTCCGTGGAGATTAAGCAGCGAGCAACCAGGGAATTCGGAACAAAATCGTCGAAGCTACAAACAACAGTTCCAAGCTGAGAACCCATGAAATTAACCGAAGTGCCTGACAGGAACATGGGTGGGAGACCAGAGAAATCAATCCAAACCAAACGTTCTAACGAGGCGGGGCATTTGTCAAAAGGCAGACAATCCTTAAGGATATCATCAAGACACCTTCGATCATGAGTAAGGAATGCCTCAAGGGCATCTACTGAATAGAAATTAATAACAACTCTATTTCCACCGATAGGGACCAAAGCTTGAAAAGAGAAGTTACGATCAAGCAAATACTTTTTTAAGAACGGGATGAAACTCACATCCTTCAGAATCAAGACACAAGCGGAGTGCAGCCACTGATGATGTTGAACCGGTGCCGGAAATTGAAAACAAGGTATATCAGCTTTTGCAGTAGAAACAACGGTTGCATAGGACCTGAAGTCACACTTGGAGGGAAGGAATTGAGACGTCGGGGCTGCTGATTTCGCAGGAACAAACTGGCGTTTAATAGGAGATCGCGGGTAAACCGGTTTGGATGGGAAGCGAGCAACAAATGCCCTAAGCTTAAATGAACCAATTGAAATCTTGTTGATTGCAGCAATGACAGATAGAAGACTTTGGTCTTGATGAACCCTAATAAAACCGAAGCGAAGGTTGCGAACATTCCTCTTATTTGCAATGGTAATCAAACCATGAACCCCATATAGGAGGAATACCTTGTTTAACTCAGGAACACGCCATCCATTGGGGAAACTTCGAAATATGCTACATGACAATCTGCAGCAGAAGCCTTGTTGGTGGCTGGAGAGGGATGGCGAGATTGAGAAAGGTGTGGTGTGGGAGCAGTATCGGGTCGAGGACAGTGGCTGGTAGGGGTGTTGCGGCGGCTTGGATGAGGGCGGCTGTGCTGGAGAGAGGCTGGCCGGGACGGAATAGAGGAGGGCTGGTGGGGTGGAGGGTGGCGGCTGTCAGCCATACCTAGGGTTTTTTTTTTAAATATAATGTGTGTCAATTTTTTATTGAAAAGGTCTATATGGACAGGATCCATTGTATAATTTTCCATGAGAAAGCTTAGCAAAGACCCTAGCCCAATTAATTGCAATTGAATTCCTCTATATTAAAAATGTTATCCAAACATGAGAAATGATTTGTTAATTTTTTGAATTGAATTTTAGTGAGGAAATTCAATTATTTTTAAATTCAAGTATTTTTTTAAATGAATTTTTTTTTTCAAAACAAAAGGTCTATAAATTTGATAGTATTAGCTTAAAGTTTGATACCTTTCTTACGTAAGGGTTGTAATATCCGTTAACTATGTGACATAATTCATGTGAGAAGTAGAAAACTCTAAAGTTTACTAGATTAATTTATCATAATTCGTATGCATGCATGTCATAACTATAGATGTAAATTATACCTTTGGTTTATGCTCACGTGTCCACAAAAAATATGTCAATTGCCGATTAATGGATAACCCACACTAGACCAAGATGTTAAATTTGGAGCTAATCCTATCAAAACAAAAAGAACATGTGTTTAATGTGTTTAAAAATAACTAATTGTGAACCTAATTATAAAATTCATAAAATTTCAAAATACTTAGAATATAGTTTGCTATTTTTAAGGTATTTTTAAAAGAAAAAAAGTTTTGACTAAACTATTTTTAAGTTAAATATTTCAGCTTGTTTAATTGACAGGTGTCGTGAAAAAAGAAAACAAATCTCAACGGATTTGTGAATGTGAACATACGTGACAAGCAACATAAATGTACATGCAGAAAGCTACAAAATGAACTTCAAAAAGTCAACTTTGTAACCGTTTTCTAATTCTCACTTTCTTTTTAAAAATATTAAATAATATAATTAATGATATTAGGGCACCATACACTTCTTCCGGTTTTAAATATTAGTCACTTTATTAAGGGATAATTAAGAAGGAAGATAATTTTACCATAGAAAGTAGAGATTTAGTACAAAATTATTAAGGGTATATTAATCATTTTAATAACATAATTAATAATTTATTGGTTTTGATGAATAACCTTAAACGACAAATATTCAAAACCGGATGGAGTAATAGGGTATTATATATTTAATAAATTTTAAGTTAAAATTATTAAGTTGTTACTTTTCACGCCTATTTAGGTATATTATTATGGTTTGGCCTTACTGGTTGTTGTTTGTTGTTTATTTGTTGATAATTATTGTTTGATAAAAGTATGATGAAATTTTACTGTTGGAATATAAAATAACTAATATTAAAAAATAAATAAAATGAAGTGTTTTCCATTAAAAAAAAAAATTATCTACCAAGTTAAACAATAATTTTTTTTTTTGAAAATCTATCAACAATTGCCACCAAAACTTTACTAAACATCTATAGCTTTATTGTTTAGTATATTTTAAGTTTAGAATTTTTTATATTAAATTTTATTAAAATAATCAATTTAATTAATTGAATACTATCTGTTTTTTCATTGATTGAAATATACATTATTATGATTTTGTTGATTCAACAATGTGTGAAATGTTTGATACACGATAAAATTTCTCAATTAAATAAGTAACGTACAAAAGGTGTGAAATTAACTGCATGATTTTCTGTTACTAAAGTGGTTGAGCAAATTTGCGGCCTAATAATTAACTTTAGAAATAAAGTTGTTACCTTTTGGTTTTTTTTTTTTTTTTTTTTTTTTTTTTTGTGGTTTTTATGACAAAAACATTGTCACCTACGTACCTTTTGATGTTCTGTTTTATGAAACGTAAACTTTGATGATGTTAATAAGAATTTAGTATTCAAATGACGTGTGTAAGGCACACTTTTCATATTAGCTTGCCACCATTTAATATCGGTTGTCAGGTGGACATAATACAAAAAAAAAAATGAAAAAAGCAAATTTGTTTTGGTAAAAACTAAAAAAAAAAATTCCTAAAAGCAAATGTCAAGCTAAACCTATGTCCCGTTTAACTCATTCAGCTTTAGATATTTTATAAAAAAAGTTATTCGTCTATGTCTTATTTTCTCAATATAATCACGTCAATCCCGATAATTTGGTTCTAATAAGACTGATACGAATCCTATAAATCAATAATTTTATGTTGATGTTTCTCCTTCAACTCACGCATTCCTATTTGAATTCTCCTATATTAAAAAGAGGCTTTATCTTTCAATTTAATATATCTCATAACTTAGTCTTAATTTTCTTGTGTTTGGAAGAGGAATTCCAACATCTAAGTACGAAGGAATTCGCTGAAGACGTCTACACCAACCTTAGATCTTCTATCTAGGATATAGATGTACTGTAACTAAATTAGTTTATGCAATTCTTATTAGCTTGTATTTGATTAGTTACGAATTACGTGGTTTTAGGATGAAATAATATAAAGTATCAGGAAAGAATAATATTGAAATCAGAATTAAGATAATAGGATAATTAGATTAAATTTGAACGGGATAGAAATTTTATTGTAAAATCAGGAAGTAGCAGCCTGATTAATTTATTTAGATGGAGATAGCATTAATTAACATTATTGATTAATTACACCGGGATTATTATCCAATCACAGGGACACTAACAACAACATGATGATCGTCGACAAAAACCCGGACACGGTTGCACCGTTAATCCTTAGTCACCCCAGATCCTTCCTTCAATACGATTGCTTTCACATATTTATTCTGTCTCTCGATCGTAGCCGCAGCCTCTTCTCCCTGTTTTACCACCAGCTCCGGCCACGACCCATTCCCTATCAACAATATTTAAACCACAGAATGTTAATTAATTGATACTTAACTATATAATTAAGTAATACCAAAATGTATATTTGCCTTACCTCTGCAATTGATTTTCGTTTTCTTATACAACTGAATAATATTTTGTAGTATGATAAAGCTGTTTCAGAGGCAGTATTGTATAGTTGATGAGATTCCAAATTAGATTCCTATCTTCTGAAACAATTGAACCTTTTTTTCCTCTTTATTAAATGTTTACATTGCCTTTTTTTGGCACTATGTGAGTAATGGAGGGTTATTTCAAACAGGCTAGTTAATATTCAATCGAATCTTGTGTCGACCCTAAATAATCATTTTAATCTAATTAAACCCTTAACATTTTACATCAGGCCTCTATTTGTTTTTGTTAAAATATAATACATGAAAATATTTTCATGTGTTAGGTATTGAAATTTATAAAATAAATGATAGAAAATAATTACAGTAAATCAGTATAATTTTTTTATTCTCTGTTCCATAAAATAACTTTTTTTTTTTTTTTTTTTTTTTGTGAAATGTGAAATTATTTTCTGTCACTTTTTAGTGATTTTCCTTTTATAAAAATATTTTCCATTAATTTATTTTCTTTTCAACTTAAAAAGAAAGAAAAATATCTTCCAAAGAAAAATATCTTCCAAAGAATATTCTAATTAATGATTTGTAATTTGGTGCCAATCAAAAGGTAAACTTGATGCTTTAGCCTTACATAGAACCTTAGCTTATCTCTATTAGTTTTGCTTCAAAATTTATGCTTGCATGCTAGTATAAAGAACAAACACATGAGATATGACTAGGAAACAGACATATATCTTATTTTTAAAGGTAAAACACACTTGCCATGAATTTTATAATTGGTCGTTTGCATAATTTTTTCAACATATTGAGTTCCTGATCTTTTTTAATATATTTGGAATTCTTATAGTTTGGGAGAAATTCAATTCAATTCATTTCCTTTTATCAAATTTAAAGTTTCAGAGGAAAGAAAAACAAAAGAAATGAATCTCTCGTTATTGAAAAATAGCTTGTGATGTGAAAATTGAAAATCATGCCAACTTTAGCATGATTTTGTGGAAATTTAATTGAGAAAGCTTAATAAAGGTTACCCTAGCTCAATTAATCGCAATTGAATTCCTCTAAATTAAAAATGTTATCCAAACATGAGAAACGATTTGTTAATTCTTTGAATTGAATTCTAGTGAGGAAATTCAGTTATTTTCTTGAATGAAATTTTTTCCAAACAAAGGGTCTGTAAATTTGATAGTATTTAGCTCAAATCTTGATACCTTCCTCACACTCAGGTTGCATTAGCTGTTAACTAGCACATGAAATATTTCTTACGAAAAATAAAAAATTCTGACGTTTACTTCATAGTGTCTATGCATGTATGTCATAGCTATAGATATAAATTATACATTTGGTTTACGTATCCACAAAAATTATATCAATCGTTAGTTAATGGATAACTCACGCAAGATCAAAGTGTTAAGTTTGGTACTAATACTATTTGTGACAATTTAGGTTAGGAAGAACTTAGGGTTTGAGACTCTCAATCAAGTGTATTGAGAGTTAGAGATTTGATATATATAGGTATGTAAATACAATTGGGTAATTACATAATGGGCCTCTACAATCCACAAATATACAATTAATTACATAATACAAGTGGGCTACTCTATCACTCCCCCTCAAGTTGAGCTGGGGTAGAAACCACAGCCAACTTGTCCCGAAGTAACTGAAACCGAGTCGTAGGTAACGTCTTTGTAAGAATATCGGCAACTTGATCATCCCTAAAAATATACCGAACATTGAGGTGCTTGGCAGCAACCCGTTCTCTAACAAAATGAAATTCCAACTCCAAGTGCTTAGTTCGAGTATGAAAGATTGGATTGGCAGTGAGATAAGTGGCACTAAGGTTGTCACACCACAAGGTAGGAGCTTCCCGCAAAGGAAAACCAATCTCAAGTAAAAGCATTTCAAGCCAGGAAAGTTCAGAAGTGGTGGTAGCGAGGGCCCTATATTCGGCTTCAGTAGATGAGCGAGATACAGTGCGTTGTTTACGAGAAGCCCAAGAAATCAAATTAGTACCATGAAAAACACCAAATCCTGAGGTAGAACGCCTATCATCAATGTCTCCCCCCTAATCCGAATCCGAGAAAGCATGAAGAGCCATAGACTTTTGAGGCCGAAACCTCAAACCAAAGGAGGCCGTGGCCTAAAGTACCGAAGAATGCTCTTAAGCGCCTGCCAGTGAAGGAAAATAGGATTCTGCATGAATTGAGCAACCTTGTGAATAGCAAAGGCAATATCCGGGCGGGTGAAGGTGAGGTACTACAACCCTCCAACAAGACCGCGATAAAGAGAGACATCATACGCAACAGAACCACCATGAGCCGATAATTTATCAACAGAACTCGCCGGAGTACCCACTGGTTTAGATTCAAGAATCTTGGCCCGACCCAGGAGATCAAGAATATATTTTCTCTGTAACAAATACATATAATTCGGCTGACGAACAATCTCAATTCCAAGAAAATATTTAGCCGGACCTAAGTTTTTAATAGCAAATTGAGACTGCAGGTTGTTGATGAGAGATGCGGCATGGGAGATGTCATTGCCCAAAATCAATAAATCATCCACATAGATAAGACAGAATAAAGAAACAGCACCTTGCTGTAGGAAATAAAGGGAGACATCAGCCCGAGAGCACTGAAAACTAAATGCAAGAAGAGCTTGGGTAAGACGCCTATGCCACATACGAGGAGCCTGCATTAAGCCATATAAAGGTTTTCGAAGACGGCAAACATGTGAGGGGTACCTCTGATCAATGAAACCAACAGGTTGAGTCATGTAAACCAGCTCATCCAACTCACCATGCAAGAATGCATTGGAGACATCCAGATGTGTAACATACCAATCAGGGGAAACAGCAAGAGATAAGAGCAGTCGAATTGTGGTAGGCTTAACTACCGGACTGAAGGTGTTCTGAAAATCCATACCCGGACGTTGGTGAAAACCTTTTGCAACAAGGCGGGCCTTGTGGCGCTCAATAGAACCATCCGTTTTCAGCTTGGTCTTAAAAACCCATTTAGAACCAATCACATTCTGGGCCCTGGAAGGAGGTACAAGTTCCCAAGTACCATTGGAGATAAGAGCAGAAAATTCATCAGCCATAGCCTGTCGCCAATGAGGACTTTTGACAGCTTTACTGCAGTAAATGGGATCCGGAGGTAGAGAAGATGTTAAGAACAACTGTGGTGGTAATTTTCCAGACGTTCGGCGTGTAACCATACGCCATTCAGGAGCTGCATGTGGAGCCTATTGTTTGCTATTGGGAACAGCAGCAGTAGATGGATTAGAAGTGTCATAATGTCGTAGGTTAACAACCAAAGGAATACCAGGAGATGAAGAAGGGTCAGGAGAGGATGGAGGAGAAGGTGGCAGGTTCTACGGTGGGTGCATTGAGTTGGTGGTGGTCGGTGGTAGGGACGTGTTTGATGGTGACGGGTTGGTGGTGGACGGTGTAAGTGACGGGTCGGTTGGGGTTGCGAGTTGTAAGGTGAGCGAGTTGGTCAGTGAGGTTGGGATGGCAAGTGGATGGGTGTTGGCAGGTTGACGGGTGGGCAGCTGTAGTGAGGGTGGTGGGTTAGATGGTGGAGTTATCTTAACAGAGGAGGATGAGGTTGGCACCACATTTGGATCAGAGATAGATACGTGACACAGCTCCGGATAAGGGAACACCTGTTCATCAAAGACAACATGACGTGAGAGAAAGAATTTACGAGAAACAGGATCAAAACAACGATAGCCTTTATGGATCTTATTATAGCCCAAAAAGATACATTTCCTAGACCTGAAATTTAATTTGTGAGAAGCATAAGGACGTAACCATGGATAGCATAAACAACCGAAGATACGTAAAGATAAATAATCAGGATGTGTCCGAAACAAACAAAAATAGGTAGAAACATGACGAATAGAAGGAGAAGGCATGCGATTAATGAGATAAACAGCTGTATCAAAGGCATTAGACCAAAAAGAGAGAGGCAAATTAGCACGATTTAACAAAGCAAGACCAGTTTCAGTGACATGACGATGTTTCCGCTCCGTTGCCCCTTTTTGTTCTGGGGTATATGGGCAGGACATCCGATGTTGGATCCCATTTTGTGATAAATAATGTTTCATAGCGACAAATTCTCCCCCTCCATCAGATTAAAACATTTTAATGGGGCGCCCAAAATATTTTTCTGTTGGGATTTTTCACCGGAAATCAACCGACAAATGCAGAAGAATGCGATGATTTCCTCAAATCCAGTCCCAGGAGCAATTAAAATGGAAATTGTAAAACATAAAAATTCAATAGAAAGAGATCATTCTCTTACCAGGAATATCTCTTCTAGAGATGGATGAAGACTGCAGGAATCAAATTAGAGTCACTCCTCGTTCTCGTACACGAATGCCTAACGAACACGACCCGTGCTAGCGTCGGAAAAAAGAGCAATAGAGAGAGGGGGCTAGAGGATTCGGCTATTGTGTGCTTGGTGTCCCTTGGCCGAAATTTCCTAGGTTAAAAACCTAGGTTGGCCGAATTCCCTTAGGGGAATTCATGCCCAGCTTGGCTCCTTTATTCTGTGCGGGCTTCCTTCGTTTAATTCAGGCCAATCTAATTTTAATTATTCTGGTTTAAATTAATATCAAGCCCAATTTTAATATACCCATGTATTTAATATATTACACCAAGTAATATATTATTTATATTTAAATTAAAATTAGTTTGACCAATTAATTTAATCCATCAAATTGAAATTAAATCTTCACAAAATAAAATCATACGTAAACCTATACATATGAATATTTCCACCTAGGAAATAATCTCATAATTAATCCAATTAATTATGAAGAGCCAATTGGATATATTAATTTTATTATTAGGATCAATCCAATTGATCTTTATAATATGATTAATATATATATATATATATATATATATATATATATATATATATATATATATACCTCTCTCTGCATAGTGTATACTCCAAGTATACATGTCATTCCTTAAGTCAGTGTTCAGTCGTTCTATATGTACGATCCCGTGGGCCCATCTTTATGTTGGCGGCGGGCCTTTGGCCCACAGACCTAGCAAGCCACTGCGGCCCCCAATTAAGATGGAGATGGCAGTCTAACTGTTATCATAACCCTGTAGTTTAAACTTGTACATCCCATGTCATTGATATCGGTGTCTAACATAGAGGCATGGATTGATCACCCTCTTTTGTGTCGGACATTAACTTGATCCCGAATGCACTGAAGCTCACAAACAAGTTCCCACTTGTTTGGGTGTGGCCACACTCTTATCAGTCACATTCATCAAGAGGCCGGTGATATCTTCCCAGTGGACTACTGAGTGACAAATCCCTTCTGCATATCCATAGCATCACCATGCTAAGTGACATACCCGAAAGTACCCATACTTGGCACCCTGTTACAGGCCCTTTAGGCGTACCCCTAAGTATGCGATCTCACATGTAACACCACCATATGGTCGGGTCAAAGGATCTATACAAGTACTACACGAGAATCACTTGTGATACTATACCATATGGATTTCTCGTTTAGTGGATCTATCCAGTACTATGCCCCTTATGCATGTACCCATTAACTCGATTGACAATCCATGTCCAATGACTGGTAAGACACCGCCATACAACCAGGTTAATGATAGTGTCTTGTTCCATTCATTACCATGACTGAAACAGACTACGGATCTATTTATGGTCATATCGTTTACCCTATCCATGGTCTTACTGCCAAGTGCATGACACTGGTCATCATGGATATGGATATGTCCATCGGATACTTCATTTAGTATATTGCACAATATAAATATAATAAATGAATTAATGCCTTTATTAATAACACAAATAAGTATAATACATGAATCCAATTAATGTATGATACAAATGCAAGGACCAATGCCTCGGACTAGGGCATATCTAACAATCTCCCACTTGCACTAGTTCCAACTAGGCATGGGCCTAATCCCTATAGATCTAGTATGACCCTCGTGCTTGGGCTGGGCCAGTGCCTTGGTCAAAGGATCTGCGACATTATCCTCGGTGTCCACTCTGTGCAATGCAATGTCTCTCTGCAATCTCTCGTATGAGGTGAAACTTTCTGAGCACGTGCTTTGTGTTCTTGTGTGACCGGGGCTCCTTAGCTTGTGCAACGGCCCTATTGTTGTCACAGAAGATATCAACTGGGTCCTGGATAGTTGGCACTACTCCCAACTCAGGGATAAACTTCTTCATCCATACAGCTTCCTTAGCCGCATCACACGCAGCAATGTACTCAGCTTCTGTTGTAGAGTCCGCTATGGTTGGCTGCTTTGAGCTCCTCCAGCTTACAACACCACCATTCAGTAAAAATACATACCCAGACTGCGACTGGTACTCAACCTGGTCAGTCTGGAAGCTCACATCAGTGTACCTAGTAACGAACAGCACTTCCTGACCACCATACACTAAGAAGCTATCCTTAGTCCGGTTAAGGTACTTAAGGATTGCCTTGACAGCTTTCTATTGATCCTCCCCGGGATCCTGCTGGTACCAGCTCGTCATACTCAGTGCAAAGGCGACATCAGGTCTCGTACATAACATGGAGTACATAATTGATCCTATAGCCGAAGCATATGGAACCAATTTCATGTTCTCCCTGTCCTGCCTTGTCTTAGGACAGTGTTTCTTACTAAGTTTCAGCCCATGACCCATTGGCAAGAAACCTTTCTTGGCCCGGTCTATGCTGAACCTTTTTAAAACTTTGTCTATGTACGAGGCCTGACTTAGGCCCAGAAGCCGATTAGATCTATCCCTATAGATCCTGATCCCTAGGATCATCTCAGCTTCGCCTAAGTCCTTCATTGCGAAGCACTTACTCAGCCACTGCTTTACCCCTTGCAGTGTAGGAATGTCGCTTCCAATGATTAGGATGTCGTCCACATAAAGTACCAAGAATGTGACAATGCTCCCACTAGTCCTCTTATACACACAAGGCTCATCTTGATTCTGTATGAAGCCATATTCCTTTATGGCCTCATTGAATCTTAGATTCCAACTTCGGGATGCTTGCTTCAGTCCATAAATGGACCTTTGAAGCTTGCATACCCTTCCCGGATACTTTGGATCAACAAAACCCTCAGGTTGTGTCATGTACACATCCTCGAGTAGCTTTCCATTAAGGAAAGCGGTTTTGACATCCATTTGCCAGACTTCATAGTCATACCATGAGGCTATGGCTAGCAAGATCCTGATGGATTTGAGCATGGCTACTGGTGAGAAAGTTTCATCATAGTCTATTCCATGGACTTGTCTGAAACCTTTCGCAACCAGACGCCCCTTGAAGGTGTTGTCGGCCTTTAGCTTGTAGCACCACTTGCAACCTATTACCTTGGCACCCGGAGGTGGATCAAAAAAGTTCCAAACTTGGTTATCGTACATAGATTGCATTTCTGCCTCCATGGCTTTGCGCCAATTCACATATTGTGGGCTAGCCATAGCCTCCTGGTAGGTTTTGGGTTCTTCCTCATCCCAGATGAGAAGAGTCTGATCATCGGTGATGAGGAAACCATACCTCTCCGGTTCCCGATGATCCCTACCAGACCTTTTAGGTCCTTGTGCGGCCTAGGTCGGTGCTTCCTCTTGTGGAAGCTCCATCTGGGCCTCCGAGTTATCCTCTTCAGGAGCTTGTGGACCTTGAACTTCCCTGAGTTCAACACTGCTCCCACTGTCTTTCTTGGAAAGGAATTCCTTTTCTAGAAAGACCCCCTTCCTTGCCACAAACACCTTGTTCTCGGTGGGGTTGTAAAAGTAATACCCTTTGGTTTCCCTAGGGTAGCCCATAAACAGGAATTTATCGGTTTTGGGCTCCAGCTTACCACTAGTCAATCTCTTGACATGTGCTTCGCATCCCCAAATCCTTAGGAAAGACACATTAGGCTCCTTGCTCGTCCATATCTGATATGGGGTCTTTTCCACTGCCTTAGTCGGAGTATTATTTAAGATAAGAGCTGCTGTCTCGAGGGCGTGTCCCCAAAAACTAATTGGGAGAGAGGCTTGACTCATCATTGAGCGGACCATGTCCAACAGGGTCCTATTCCTCCATTCGGACACCTCATTCCATTGTGGTGTTCCGGGAGGGGTGAGCTGTGGAACTATTCCATGCTCTCTCAAATATGAGTCAAACTCCAGGCTCATATGCTCACCGCCTCGGTCCGACCAAAGGGTTTTTGATATTTCTGCCTAGCTGGTTTTGTACCTCGTTCCTAAACTCCTTGAACCTATCAAGGGTCTCGGACTTATGCCATATCTGCTGAAATCGTCCGTGAACATGACGAAGTACACGTGTCCACCTCTGGTCGCTGCGCTCATAGGTCCACATACATCTGAATGTATTAGGTCCAATAAGCCAGTGGCCCTTTCAGCCTTCTTGCTAAAAGGCGCCTTTGTCATCTTGCCTTGTAAACATGATTCGCATGTATCAATTGACTCCAAGTCAAATGACCCTAAGACTCGAGCTTTGTGAAGCCTAGCAATGCGCTTCTCGTTTATGTGGCTGAGACGACAATGCCATAGGTAGACAGGATTAAGTTCGTTTGGCTTAACCCTTTTTGTGTTTATGTTATAGACGTGATTGGTTTCATTTAAGTCCATGATATATAGGCCATTATTTAATAGAGCATCTCCATAAAATAATCCCTCTCTAGATATTGAAATTCTACCATTAGAAATAGTAAAATAAAATACAGAAATATCCAACATAGAAACTGAAATAATATTCCTGCACATAGCAGGTACAAAATAACAATGTTCCAAAATTAAAACCAATCCACTAGGCATCATAAGGTGGTATTCGCCAATCTCTATGGCAGCAACCCTTGCTCCATTCCCGACCCGTAAATCCACCTCTCTCGACCCCAGTGACCTTCTGTTCTTAAGTCCCTGCACATTGCAATAAATGTGAGAACCACATCCAGTATCCAATACCCAGGATGTTGAAACAGTAAGGTTAATATCTATAACATAAATACCTGAAGAGGACGCACCTTGGCCCCTTTTTTGCTCTCCCATCAGCCTGGGACACGATCTCTTCCAATGGCCCGCCTGTCTACATCCGAAACAGACATCTTCAGGACCTGCCTTCTACTGGGCCTTGGCCTTCTTAGCCTTAGCCTTCTTGGCCTTGGCCTTGGCCTTTTCCTTGGCCTTACCCTTGGCAACAGGAGGGTTCCCCTTGTTGACCAGCAGCACCGGCAGAGTCTTTTTGATCGACTGCTCAGTAAGCTTAAGCATCCTATGTAGCTCACTAACTGTACGGTTCATCCCTTGCATGTTGTAGTTTAGGATGAACTGATCATAAGAATCCGGTAAGGATTCAAGGATTGTGTCCACTGCCAACTCCTGAGAGATAGGCGATCCGAGACGGGCCAAAGTGTCCAAATAGCCCTTCATCTTGAGCACGTGTGCGCTCACAGATGTCCCGGCCCCCATCTTACAAGAGTGGAATGCCTTGTTGGTCAGATACCTTTCCTGACGAGCTTGCTCTTGAAACATCTCATTTAGAGTTGTTATCATAGCAAAGGCTTGATGGTCCATAAACTGTTTTTGCAGTTCGGGGACTATGCAGGCCAACATTAGGCATGTCACATCCCTATTATCCTTGACATGCGCCTCGTATTCCTCCAGCTGGGTAGCCGGTGAATTACGTCCTTCAGGCGCAGCCGGTACAGGCCTCTCCAGTACATACTCTTTGGACTCCTGCCTTAGAACTATTCTCAAGTTCCTAGACTAGTCCAAAAAGTTAGGACCGGAAAGCTTGTCCCTCTCCAGAATTGATCGCAGTGATAAGGTATTGTTGTTTGCCATTTAAGAATTTCTACACAGAAAAACATTTAGAGTGTTAATAAAGGACTTTACTTTGTTGTTCCCATATAAAATTAATAATGAATCAAGTTATTAATTAAACCGAGTTGTTGGACTCATGGGCCGAGATCCATATTTCATTAAGATATAGTCAGACGAGGGCCTGGTACAACTATACCCTAATTATTTAGGTAGGAATGCCGTCTAATCTTAACCTAGGGACTCTCGGTTTGATGGGCTTGTTGGCACTTACCCATCTGTGCTTAGGGCCAGGAGAATCCTACTACCCACGCTAAGTCAAAACCTCCATTCAAGTGTTAGGGTAACCCATACCCTAACCCAATACAAAGTGACAATACTCCAGTGTATCCTGCTAGGGCATGGTCTACAACTAGCCTATTCCCACTTTGAGTCGGTTTTGAATGAGGAAAGCACTTTTAAGCGACTTAGTAATTCCATTTGGTTATTAGATTCATTTAATAACGGCTTACATACATAAGGCAGGTGAAATGTGGTTGAATCATACATACATACATGCATATAAATATAAAACATGATTAAATAAATAAGTAAAATGGATTGCTATGGGCCTATATTACATCGTAATATTATTCTAGTAAACCTATACTAGAAAAGAATATCAGGTGGTCCTCCATCTTCTTCCTTCTGGGCTTGCACCTCCACTTGGGCTCACCACTTCATGGGTTTCTTCTTTTTACAAATTTTATAATAAATGAATAAAATAAAATAACATTAAAAAGAAAAACGACACGCAGGCCGTATTTACCCAAAAAAGAAAAATACAACCCATCTTGTACAAGGCCCAATAGCATCTAACCATACAAACATTTAATCACAGAAATGCATCCAATACATATAATTCATAAGCATGTTATAATGCATGATATAAGCCCATTTCAATTATATCCAAGCCATTATATAAAAATCGCCGATTTTGGCCCACCATGGTTCTAACCCTTAACGGGCTTTGGGCCTCCAGCCCAGGAAGTCCAACTGCTCCTACTGGAATTGGGAAACCATGGGTCTAATTCAGCCGTCCAAGTAATTTTGCCAAAATTACTCGAACCAATTTCAATTAACCATATTAATTTCCAAAATTAATGTCACATGAATAAAATAAAATTTCATTCAAGAAACCACACGCATTTAAATTGCATAAATTTAAACACACGAATTTTAAAACTAATTAAAATTTCAAAACTGGACCCCGGGCCCAAAAACCCGCCAAATCCAAAATGCTGGGCCCGGTCCGCTGCTGCTAGGGGTAGCAGCAGGCAGCGGCGATTCAGCCGGCAGCAGCCCCGCCCCTGGGAGCCAGATTTTTTTTTTTAATATTAAAACCAGAAAAATAAATATAAATCATCCATCAACAACGAATCCACCAAGAATTCCAAAACATACAATTAACTTAAACAAACACAAACCAATATGCATATCCAATTTCAATTGTATGAAAATCAAATGGGAAAAATCATAAACCCAAAACAAGAATCCCAATGAAAAATCTCCAATTTTAAAACATGGGATTCAACCAATTATAACAATTTCCATGGATCAAAAGCCTGCTCTGATACCACTGTTGGGATTTTTCACCGGAAATCAACCGATAAATGCGGAAGAACATGATGATTTCCTCAAATCCAGTCCCAGGAGCAATTAAAATGGAAATTGTAAAACATAAAAATTCAATAGAAAGAGATCATTCTTTTACCAGGAATATCTCTTCTAGAGATGGATGAAGACTGCAGGAATCAAATTAGAGTCCCTCCTCGTTCTCGTACACGAACGCCTAATGAACACGACCCGTGCTAGCGTAGGAAAAAAGAGCAATGGAGAGAGGGGGCTAGAGGATTCGGCTATTGTGTGCTTGGTGTCCCTTGGCCGAAATTTTCCTAGGTTAAAAACCTAGGTTGGCCGAATTCCCTTAGGGGAATTCATGCCCAGCTTGGCTCCTTTATTCTGTGCGGGCTTCCTTCGTTTAATTCAGGCCCAATCTAATTTTAATTATTCTGGTTTAAATTAATATCAAGCCCAATTTTAATATACCCATGTATTTAATATATTACACCAAGTAATATACTATTTACATTTAAATTAAAATTAGTTTGACCAATTAATTTAATCCATCAAATTGAAATTAAATCTTCACAAAATAAAATCATACGTAAACCTATACATATGAATATTTCCACCTAGGAAATAATCTCATAATTAATCCAATTAATTATGAAGAGCCAATTGGATATATTAATTTTATTATTAGGATCAATCCAATTGATCTTTATAATATGATTAATATATATATATATACCTCTCTCTCCACAGTGTATACTCCAAGTATACATGTCATTCCTTAAGTCAGTGTTCAGTCGTTCTATGTGTTCGATCCCGTGGGCCCATCTTTATGTTGGCAGCGGGCCTTTGGCCCACAGACTGCAGTTGGGCTCTAGCAAGCCACTGAAGCCCCCAATTAAGATGGAGATAGCAGTCTAACTGTTATCATAATCCTGTAGTTTAAACTTGTACATCCCATGTCATTGATATCGGTGTCTAACACAGAGGCATGGATTGATCACCCTCTTTTGTGTCGGACATTAACTTGATCCCGAATGCACTGAAGCTCATAAACAATTTCCCACTTGTTTGGGTGTGGCCACACTCTTATCAGTCACATTCATCAAGAGGCCGGTGATATCTTCCCAGTGGACTACTGAGTGACAAATCCCTTCTGCATATCCATAGCATCACCATGCTAAGTGACATACCCGAAAGTACCCATACTTGGCACCTTGTTACAGGCCCTTTAGACGTACCCCTAAGTATGCGATCTCACATGTAACACCATCATATGGTCGGGTCAAAGGATCCATACAAGTACTACACGTGATACTATACCATGTGGATTTCTCGTTTAGTGGATCTATCCAGTACCATGCCCCATATGCATGTAACTATTAACTCGGTTGACAATCCATGTCCAATGACTGGTAAGACACCGCCATACAACCAGGTTAATGATAGTCTCTTGTTCCATTCATTCCCATGACTGGAACAGACTACGGATCTATTTATGGTCATATCGTTTACCTTATCCATGGTCTTACTGCCAAGTGTATGACACTGGTCATCATGGATATGGATATGTCCATCGGATACTTCATTTAGTATATTGCACAAGATAAATATAATAAATGAATTAATGCTTTTATTAATAACACAAATAAGTATAATACATGAATCCAATTAATGTATGATACAAATGCAAGGACCAATGCCTTGGGACTAGGGCATATCCAACATTTTCCACAACAGAACAAAATTTAATAAAGGAATTCAGCACTTCAGATTTGTAATGTAGAAAATAAATCCAACAATATTTGCTATAAGCATCATAAAACAACAAATAATAGGAAAATCCATCATGTGATTTAATAGGGGTAGGGCCCCAAACATCGAAACAAATCAAATCTAGTGGTCCATCAACAACAGACTCAGAAAGTGCAAAAGGTAACCTATGACTCTTACTGACCGCATAACTAGAACAAATGTGACGGTCAGATTAATTAGAAACAGAAATATCATTATTGCATAATATTTGACTGACAACTTAAGAAGTAGGATGACCAAGCCTCTCATTCCATGTGGACAAGGAGGTGAGATGAGACTGGATGGAAGAAGGCAGCACCAGGGGCATAGCATATAACCCGTTCCTATTCGGGCCTCGAAGTATCACCTGTTTGGAATTCAGGTCCTTCACAACAAAAAATTTGTCAAAAAACTCAACAGAAACATCGTTAGCCCGAGTTAATGCACTTACAGAAATTAAATTAGAATTAGAGGCAGGAACATGTAAAACATTAGACAATTTAAGTGCATTAGAGGAATTAATAGGAATAAAAGAAGAACCAACATGCTTAATAGAGAGGGAAGAACCATTACCAAGGTGGACTTCTTCATGGCCGCAGTATTCAGAGTGTAAGTTCAAGTGTCCCAAATCCGAAGTAAGGTGATGGGTGGCACCACTATCCATGATCCAAGAGGAGGCCGACGGTTGAATGGTAGTACGGTTGGAGGTAGGAAAGGTAGGTGGCTAGTTCCTTTGAGGGTTTAACCTTGGGGATGGACATTGGCGAGCATAATGGCCCAAACCCCGACAATTATGACATGTAACAGAGCTAACATCTACTGGAGCTGATTGAGAAATATGACCCTGCTGTGGGCGTGAACCAAGGAGGCTGGCGGTCTGAGAGGGGCTGAAACTTGGCTGTTGACGTCGGCCATAGCCAAAACCGGACTGCTGCCCTTGAGACCGATCACGGCCTCTCTCTCTCTAGTACCTGAAGTGGGTTGCTTTGCTGTAAAGTGAGCCATGGGAGCATTAATATCATCAGAAACAGCTCTGTCCCGTTTAATATGACATTCCTCCGTCAATAACAGCCCATATCAATCATGAAAGGTGACTAACTTAGACCTCAAACTTCTACAAAAATCACGGAATGGACCCCTAAGACCATCCAAGACAGCATCAACTAAATCCTCATTCGAAACCGAGTATTGTAAGGAAATTAATCTATCCGCAATCAACTTAGCCCGCTGCATATAATCAGTTATAAACTCGGTATTTCCCTTCACTAAAGCATGCAATTGTTGTTTCAATTCTCTAATTTGGGCCCTAGACCAGGAGGCATAAGCACATTCAAGTTTAAGCCAGGCTTCTCGAGCCGTTTTCACACCAATAACTTGAGGAAGAGTAGATGGAGAAATTGAATTGAGTAACCAGCTTAATACCTGTTGATCCCGACGATGCCAGAGGAGATAAGTGGGATTGGAGTTGCCATCGGCCAAGCATTCGGCTGGAATTGGAGCCGTTCCATCAACATGATTCACAAGGTCACATTCGGCAAGCATTGGTAGAATAATAGTCTTCCATAACACATAATTACCGGAGTCCAATTTCAGAGGTAATTGATGAGAGAAGGACGGCGTAACACCCGCCATAGAGGAGGAAGAAATCGAAGAGTGGGTTGCATCTATTAGGGCTGATTCAGTTGACATTCTTAGGCAAAAGAGAAGAGAAAAATCTGCAGAAGAAGAAGAACAGCAGTGGACGAAAAAGAACAGCAGCGGCAAGAAGAGAAAAACTGCAGCGGCGGAGGAGGGAACAACAGCGGCGGCAACGGCGAGCAGGAGGCAGAGAGACGGCTAGTCGGCGGTGAAGCCCTTAGGGCTCTGATACCATGTGACAATTTAGGTTAGGGAGAACTTAGCGTTTGAGGCTCTCAATCAATTGTATTGAGAGTTAGAGATTTGATATATATAGGTATGTAAATACAATTAGGTAATTACATAATGGGCCTCTACAATCCACAAATATACAATTAATTACATAATACAAGTGGGCTACTCTATCACTATTTAAACAAAAATATTATATATTTAATATATTAAAAAAACTAATTATAATTCCAATCGCAAAATTTGTAAAATTTCAGAGAGTTTAGAATACACTTTATTATTATTTTTTTTTTATTGACTGAATTATTTTTAAGTATTTCAATTTGTTTAATTGACAGTTCTCGTGACAAAAGAAAACAAATCTCAACCGCTTTGGAAATGTGAGCATACGAAACAAGCAAATATGTTGCCATAAATGACTATGCCAAAAGCTACAGAATGAACTTCGAAAAGTGAACGTTTTTTGAAACTGTTTTCTATTTTCTCCCTTTTTTTTAATAATATTAAATTAAATAATTAGTGATATTAGGCCAAGATAAATGTAATAGGATTTTATATATTTGATAATTTTTAAGTGCAAATTATTTGGTTGTTAATTTTCAAGCCTATTTAAGTATACTGCTATTGTTTGTGACGGTTCCAGTTAGACTAGTTACAGTACTAGAGGGGTAAATAGTGTTGTCTACCAAATAAAATTTTAAAATGATTTAGAAAATTCTTTTCATTGAAAAAATAATTTTCTTTTGACAAAAACAAACTTTACAAAAATGCTGAAATGATAAAATAGTAAAACTGGTGAAATATAAATTTGCTTGACTAAATAAAAATATTTTCAAAAATAATGCTATTAAATTAAATTACAGAAATATAAATAGCAACAAAATAAAAAAATATAGGGATAGAGAATCAAAGACATCAAGATTTATACTGGCTCGATCTAATCGGTCTACGTCTAGTTCCCAAGCCAACCACTTGAAATTTTCCACTGATATTTTCTTTACAGGCAGGAAATAAACCTATGTTACTTTTTACAAGTTCTAATAACAAATTTAATACTTTTACAGGCTAAGTATCAAAACTCCACCGTTACTTTTTTGAGCTTAAGTAACAAAACTCTTCCAATGCTTTTTCAAAACTCAAGTACCAAACTTTTACAGACTATATTGATTATACTCTCAACAAAAAAAAAAAAAAAAAACCCCTTCCCACAATCTTGTGTAAAAATATAATTTCCTTGAACAAATATTTGAATGTATAAACTAAGTTGAAACTTTTCTTCTCTTGATTACTCTCTTAAAGAAATTTTGGAAGACTTTAGAATAGCTTGAAGTATATGAGTATTGGTAAGTCTCCCACTAACAAATTTGATCTTTCTTGCTTTTATAGGAGGTGGAAAGCTCTTCATCAAGTGGGATGACCGTTGCATTAAGGCCATAAGAGGAATATAGTTGTTAGAATCACCTCCTGAGGAAGATATAGTCATTGGAGCTTTTAAAGCAAAATATGGCAGTTGCTTCCGGCTAGCAAATAAAATATAGTTGTTGGATATAACCCTCAAAAGGAGATATGGCCATTGGTTGTAGCTTATTAAGTGACTTTTGCAGCCCTTGAAGTGTTTTACATCTTCTAAGTTATAAGGCTTGTAGCTCTTGAATTCACTTGTATTCTTTGAAGTAAATATGGCCGTTGGAGATCACTTGAAGGTCATAAGCACAAATTTTTTTGCCTTATAAACAATGCTTTGTCATATAGTGATCTTTTGATCTCTTAAAGTTTTTATAGGTCTTGTATTATATGGCTTCATCTTCTTAAAGAAAGAAACTTTACTTTGTTCTTTATTAATTACAACATAATTGCAATTACCTTTAAGCAAATAAGATTTTTCTTTTTATTTTTATGTTAACTTCTTGATTAATTGTGATCATCAAAACTTAATTCAACAGTTTGTTATTGCCGATTGCAGTGTGCTGTTTATATTGATAATTAATATTTAATAAAAACATGATAAAATTTGTTGTTAGATTATAAACGAACTAATATTGCAAAAATAAAATAAAAGGAAGTGTTTTTTTTTTCTTAAAAAAAAAAAAAGAATTATCCTTGAATGGGAAATAACAATTTTTTTTTTCCTAAAAGCCTATATTAAACACCTATATCTTTATTATTTAGTATCAAACCTTACAAAATACTTAAAAAATATATATAACGGGCTCTTAAACTGGCATAAATTTATATAATTTCAAAATGGTGACTTTTCGTGTAAATGTTTTTTACAAAGATTTATACCATAGGTCTAATTTTGAAAAATATTAAAAAAAAAAAAAGTCTTGTTTGCTTTTTTATTTTATTTTTCTCTCATATTCCTATTTCCTTCCATATTTATCTCTACTCTTTCTCCCCTCTTCAATAATTAAAAGTTATTTTTTCATTTATCATTATATTAGTTGATTTTTTTTTAATCTAATTTTAGAATTTTTTTTTTTTTTTGCCATTTTTTTCTCTTCCATATGAGCTCCACATGTATTTTTCTTGTTCTCTATTTTTGTTTTTTCATTGTTAGCAAAAATACTACATAAATACTATACATATATTGTTACTCTTTGTTTTCTACACATATAATGTGTTCATACTGCGCAAATACTGCTCTTCTTTATTTTTTACACAGATGTTGCGCAAATACTGCCCTTTTTTTTTGCAAATGACGTGATTATCGTGACATCTCGCGTCATATTTTCAAGAACATGTTTCTCTCTCTTATGAGTAAACATTATGTGCTATAGTGTAATTTATAACTTTACAAAAAATAAGTTTTGTAATTTATTATATATATA
The DNA here is from genome assembly GCA_039660915.1 of Euphorbia tirucalli. NCBI lineage: Eukaryota > Viridiplantae > Streptophyta > Magnoliopsida > Malpighiales > Euphorbiaceae > Euphorbia > Euphorbia tirucalli. Next base: position 12,645,891 of record CM077636.1, on the reverse strand, counting down.
TATATATATATATATATATATATATATATAATAACATTTATGTAGAATAGTTAAATTTAAAGAGTTGTTTATATAGAATGATAATATTATTATCAATACTAAAAAAAATAGTTTTATAATTTACAATAGTATTATAATATTGGCATCTTTCCGGTAGATATCAATTACTTATATACATTTAGGTATTGATCGTGAATTCATATCACAATGACACTTCTAGCTGTAATATTTGAAGTATGGAAAAGTTGTCTAATTAAGAGGTAAATAGATACTTATCTTCAGAATTTTGGGCCTGAATTAATCAAATGATCATTTTCCTTTTTCTTAAATATTCAACTTTTATTATTTATATGCCATAAAACACTCGGAATTTAACTCGCTAGACTCGACATTTAAGGTATTATATGAAAAATTTAAGAATTAGGATCTCTGTTTTTTGATTTCTTAAATCAGGTTTCACATATTTTGTAGTATAAATAAATTAATACGACATTTCTATTTTCTTTTATTTTAAAAATAATTTAATCATTAATGCAAAATTGCAGAGCTAATATATCATGGGCCTTCACTCAATATGCCAAACCAAAAAAAAAAAAAAAAAAAAAAAAAAAAAAAATTACATGGTGATATTTTGATAGAACAGGAAAGGTTGTTTCAATTCAATCTCAGCCCTCCATTTAATCCATAAAATTTGAACAAGAAACCCATGACCGTTGGACTTTTATTGCCACGTGGAAGCTATAAATAAATAAATAAATATATATATATATATATATATATTTTTTTTTTTTTTTTTTTTCTAGAGAAATGTCTATATGTCACTCACGTGGCATCTTTTACCAATAATTCAATAAAAGACTAAAGATTTTTCAGAAATAAAGATATCTTATCCATTTGATCATAGTGTAAATTAGGAGCCTTCTAGAAAAGAACCTCAAATTAGATATGCTCTCACGCATAGAAGCAAATACCAATCACTTCTGACTATTACATTAAAAAGTCTCAATAATATTGTTTATCATATACATCAATAATGTGTATAATATTGTTAAAGTCTCAATAAGATAATAATGTGTGTATATATATATATATATATATATATATATATATATATATATATCTCATGTGATTAATCCTTTTATTTAATTTCATTGATTGGCTCAGTTTAACTACTCAATTTTCGTACATTATACGAATTTCATTTTTTACTTATTTAAAACTAATTCATTTACACTCAACAAGATATACTAATATGTAGAAAAATAAGTATCCAATCCAGAGAATCTCCAAAGGCCATAAAATCAGTTGAAAAAACTACCACCTGTATCGTGAAATCACTGAGAAAAAAAAAATCTAAAATTCAGAAAAAAAGATAAAAGTAGGGAATCATTATCAATAATTCCTAACGATTAAATTTCTAGAAAACAAGTACAATTAATTGGATTAGTCGGTGCTTCTCACTTCAGATACCAGATAGAATATACCAAAAATAAACATGGTATCATATGCATAAAAAAAAAAAACTACGACTTCATAATTTTACACAACGTAATAATAGTTTCATAATATTATTTCATACACAAAAATTATCTAATTAAATTCATAGACAATAGTTGGGGTCTGTTTCTTTCTTCAATATTTTAGTATTAAGTTCAACTACGACTTCATATATCTATCATTCAACAGATTAAAGTTTTAAAGAGGTATTTTACACATGTGGTATGGTGATTACTCGATAAACTTTAAGCTATTCAAATAAAGTCTAAAATTACCTTTAAAAAAGGTAAAAATATGATAACATATGAGACAAAAAGATCTTTAAACCACATTAAATATTAGCTAATATCACTTGCCCCTTTCCTCAATTCTGACAGGAAATCCACCCTTCATTTTACTAGTTAGATAGGAAATAAACACTGGTTCTTCACCACTCTCTGCAGCTGGCACCACCTTAAACCTAGTTAAGACTCCTGCAACCACTCTCTTCATCTGCAAAAACGCCATCTCCTTACCTAAGCAGATCCTAGGCCCGGCCTGAAAAACTGGGTATGAATACGGGTCTCTGGCGACGAAATTCCATTTCTTATTATTTGCTTCATCTCTAACCAACCACCTTTCTGGCTTGAAAACAGCCCAGTCAGGACCCCATAGAGCTTCCATCCTTCCCATCGCGTATGGATGATAAGTGACTCTAGTCTCCTTCTTTACCAGAGTCCCATCTGGCAAAATGTTGTCTTCTTTTGCCATTTTGTTGTCTACAGGTACTGGAGGATACAATCTCATGGTCTCACATAAGGAAGCATGAGTGTAAATCATGTCCTTCACTTCTTCGAAAATCGGTTCTTCTGATTTCTCCCTAATTTCTTGAAGAATGTTGGATTCTACTTTTTCGTGACAAGATATTAACCAGAAGAACCATGTTAATACTGCAGATGTCGTGTCGCGGCCAGCTAATATAAAGCTGATTACAATATCCGTCAGAAATGTTTCATCCGAAATACCAGAGCATAATAATCGCGACAAGATATCGAGTGATTCGAGGGACGGATTTCTTTTTAGTATTTCCTTCTTTTCCTTGACGATATTCATCGCGAAATCACGCACGAGAGGCATACTTTCCTTAAGACGTTTTTCGGATCCAACACACAAAAATTTCTTCATTTTCCATATTATAGGAAACGCGCAATTGAATCTGTCGCTAATTATCTTAACACTTTCTTCAAAAGCTTGGGCAAACGGTGCAACAGGAAGAGACGGTAACAGATACTCAGGATCATATCCGAAAGCGATTTTACATATATTATCAAAAGTAAATCGTTCAAGAATATCCTGTAAATCAAGCACTGTTTTATTTGCAACAGCAGCTGAAAGGATCGGAATCAATCGCTGAGAGAGTTCGGTATCGACGACAGTTTTGATGAATTTTCTCAATGATTTGGTGCTGAATTCCTGGCTAGCGATTTGTCGCTGAGACTTCCATGTTTGACCATCGGCATTGAAGATGCCATTGCCGAGAAAATCAAAGAGGGTGTGACGAATGAAAGGGCCTTTGTGGTAGCTATGGAAGTGAGTTTTGAGGATATGCTGAACATTGGCTGGATTTCCGGTGAAAATTTGGCAGTGACCGAAAGGCCTGTGGAGGACAAATGTTGCCGACGGTAACTGTTGAAGAATATCAGATGTCCATTGAACTCGTCGGTGGAAGTGTTTTTTCATAGCTAAAGAAGAACCGATAATTGGGTAACATTTTGGGAGATGATTAGAGATTTTTGATTTTGATTTGGTAGTTGTGGTGGACAAGAAAATGAAAATTAACGAGAAAAGGAAAACAAAAATTGGGAATTGAAGTTCAATCAACATGTTGCTTTTTATGCAGATATGATTGGGCTTATGTTATTTTTTCTTCTTTTTAATACTCTTATTAATACTAAGGATTTTGGTGTCTATTTATAGCCAGCCTGGCTCACAGTACTCACACCATGCATGTTCTAATTATTGTGACTTTTTTCTTTTTTCTTTTTCTAGATCAATACATGCATGTGTTGCAGCTGCATAATCGACTCTTAGCTAACAAATTTAATTTTTTAGTTTGAGAACTACTAACGGATGATTGACATGTTATCAGTTTAATAGTCTCAATCAATCAACGGTACAAATCACATGATTCTCAGATTACAGTAGAATTTCTCGCTGGATACTTAGAATTTGAAAAAACTATAAGCTTAATTTAAATTGGTAGCCAAACAAAATTTCGTTTTTTATTCTCATGTTCCTGGATTTTTACGCATTAACAATAATTTTTATTATTACTAGATTAAATTAATTGGTTCGAGCAATCTTATAGCCTTTGAATTATCTTTTTCTCAATTAAGTTTAACAAAATAAATGTTTTTCTTTTCTATCAAATAAAAAGAAAAAATTCATGTTAATTCCATATTTTTTATTAAAATCATTTATTAATTTTTATTTATCATTTGAAGATCCAAAATCTTAAAAACCATTAAATAAGAAGAAAATTTAGGCTGTGTAGCACATCACCAAGTCATCCATGTGTCAAATCAATAAAACCATGCAATGTAATATATTTTACAGTTTAAGATTTATAAATTAGCCTCTAAAATTTATATTTTAAGTCTAAAGTTTTTAATTGTTAAGAAATTAAATTTTATTTAAATAATCAACTTAATAAATTGGACATTGACATTATTCTATTGGTTGAAACATAAATAATTTATCCTGATTCTGTTGGATTGAGTCACGTGAGGAAATTAACTTCATGATTTTCTGTTACTGAAGTAATTGAATTTGTCGTCGACTAATTCACTTTAGAAATAAAGGTATTTACCTTTTGGTTTTTCCGATAAAAACATTGGCACTCACCTTTTGATATTTTGTTTTATGAAACGTAAACTTTGATAACGTAAATAGAATTTAATATTCAAATGACGTGCGTAAGGCAAACATTTCATATCAGTTTGCCACCATTTAATATTTGAATAGTAGAAGAAGTCACAATTCGAAGGTCAAGTGGACATAATTCTAGAAGAAGACACAATAAAACCAAAAAATTAAAAAAAAAAAAATGAAAAACAAATTTGTTTTGGAAAAAATCCTAAAAGCCGGACATATTTTTAATTTCCACAAAAAACGTTCCCATTATATATATGATTGGCTTTCCAGTCAGAAAGTTGTATAACAATTAGGCCTGGGCATAAGAACCAGATATACTGGATTGGACCGAATATCCGAGGAAAAAGATCCAGAATTGGACCGAAATGTTGACTTTTTTAAAAAAAAAGAACTGGACTGGACTGGACTGTAATTTATCCAGGACCGGACCGAGGACCGGATTGAATTGGATTGGACCGAAGACCGGACTGATAGAACCGAGAATTTATTAGTATTAAATATATATAAAGAGATTATTTAATTTTAAAATTTTATAATATATGTAAAAATAATAATTTATAATCTTTATAACCACTGAGTCAACTTAATATATAATATTTAGAAAGATATGATTAGAATTTATATTTTTTAGTTGAAATTATATAAGAAAATATCTGTGCTTTTTTATTTTTAGGATTTATTTTTTATATTAGGATTGGACCGGACTGAATCCCCGGACTCCATAACCGAATAGGACCGGAACCGAATCCCCGAATAACTGAACTGGACTGGACCGAAATTTTTGGAACAATCCAATTCTGGAGATTTATTCCTCCAATCCAATTATGGAGATTTCTAAATCCCCGGATTGGACCGAACTGTGCCCAACCCTAATAACAATAATAACTGAAACAAATTAAATTTCATAAGCTAACAATTTACTTTTCTCCATCGATCTACTATAATTCTTCTAATGTCACAATCACATACTTCTATTTTACAACTCTTTTTTTTTTTTTAATTTTACATACCAAATATATGTTTTCTATGAAAAATATTATTTTCACATGAAATAAATGTGAAGCTAGCTAATTAATTTAATTTAAATTCGGTATGAGATAGTCAGAATATATGTGCCTTGTTTGAATTATAAATGTAAAATAAAGTTTCAATTCGGGTTGAGCATGCATACACTTTCAATTTCAACTTCAATGGCACATATATATATATATATATAGGTCTATCTTCATCCAACAAAACTTAATCCTGCAAAATTGTAATTATATTATAAAAAAGTAATTATAACCTTCGTCATCAGTTATCATCCATTACATCAGTACTTCAATCTTCAATTTGTCTTACCTATCGAATTGATTTAGTCCTCTATATATTTCATCTTGATTTAGTCCTCTATATATTTGATCTTTATCACATTATAATTTCTTTACATTAGTTTTTACGTTATTTTTTATTTAAAATAATGATGTGACAAATGAAAGACAAGTTCACCTATCATATCCTATTTAAATAATTTGAATATCTCCGATATTTAGTTAAATACACTAAAACCTCATTAAATTTTGAAAACTAATATTAAACCCTTTCATATTTAGATTTCGTTTAACTTAAAACTCATTTCATCAATTATGTTCTCATAAATTTTCTGTAAAATACTCCCTCCATTTCTAAAAGGATATATGTTTAGTAAAATATATTTATTTCAAAATGCTTTTCCTTTTTAGAAATCAAGCGAATATTTATTACTCTTTTTACAAGTATATCCTTACATTTTACTGTTAATTGTAATATAACTAATAAGGTTATTCATTTTCCAAAAATATATTATAGGAATATTTTAGTAGATAATATAATAATTAAGACATTTTAATAACATTCTTAATTTTTATACAAAAGGCTAAATGGGCATTCTTTTAAGAACAGAGGAATACATGTCAAATATCCATATTATTTTCATTGATTACTTAATTTAAATGAATTGCTTCTTTCCCGGCCCTTCCTAACAAATGAGAGATGGTTATTTGTTCCCAAAATTAATTTTGTACTTTGAAGACTAATTAATGGAGCTCACTCGTCAAATCAAATTTAAATATTAATTAAAATTCTAGATTTTCATCTTTATTGATTGTAGTTATCAAATTTTTAGTAATAATTATCCATTAGAAAATAATAAAAAAAAAACTTTACAATTAAGTCCCTTAGTCTTGAAGGTAAAAAATTAATTTTCATAAAAAAAATTTTAAAAAAAGGAGTTAAAAATAATTGAGAAGAAAAAGATAATTTAAAGTAATTAAGAAGCGTAGAATGCGTATTTGACGTTGTATTTAACGACGAAATTATTCTCAAAATTTTTTTGTACAGAGGAGTTATATACCGTGACGAAATGAAAATATAAGGGGTTAAAATTACTTTTTAATAAACACGATCAAATTTCATTTCTTAAATAGGAGATGATAATGGACAAATTCATCTTTTGATACTTCTCACCTCACTATTTCAAATAGAAATAATTAAAACATTGGAAGATATAAATTAAATAAATAAAACATATGGATGTATTAATGTAAAAAAAAAAAAAGACTTTTATGATATTTTATCTGGGTTTAAATAGGTGAAGCAATATAAAATCATCTGGCAGATCTTTTTATGTGTTTTTAAAACTTTTCCTAGTCCTAGGCTGTAGTGTATCAGTAAGCTTTTCATAAGAAGGAAAAATTAACGGAAGTACATAAATTAATTAAAATTTAGATTGAGTACATAAATTATAATCAATTTTATAAACTATAGATGGTTTTCATCGCCAACAAAAGCGAGCTACTAACCTTTGAATTTTTGTATAAGCAATCCATTCCGTGTTCGGTCAGTTGAAATAAATTAATCAGAGCCCCAAATCTGAGAAATATTAAGAAATTGACGTTTTCCATTTCAGAAAAATAAATTGACTATATATCAGAAAATCATTTTTTTAATTAAAAGTGATGTCAAATGATATCTTTTTCCCCTTTTTTTTTTTTTTTTTTGGAAAAAAAAAAAAGCCTCATGCTGCTAATTAATCGCTTGCTGCGGAACATGTTTAAAAGATTTGAGAAGAAAATTTAAAATTTACTTTGCGTTTGGCACATCATGTTATTCTTGTGTCAGTCTAATAAAATCATATCATAAAAGATAATTTATAAATTAGTCTTTATAATTTATATTTTAGGATCTAGAATTATATTTAAATAAAAAATATTAAATAATTAATAAATTAATTATACCTTATTATTTTTTATTGATTGAAAAGTAAGTTGGTTTAATATTATTGGTTTGCCACACGGACGATGTGTATACAGTAAAATTTTTCGGATTCAAGTACAACATTCGTCACAAAATTAAAGAAAAAATCTCACACTTTTTTTTCATGGAAAGAATCAATTGCATTAAGAATCAAGAAGCAATAGCTCCTGAATTACAGAGGGGGTGAATAAACCCGGACCCTCAACCCAGACATAGAATTAGAAGCCATGGCCAAAGCATGAGCGAAATAATTCGCCAAGTGACGAACAAAACGAAAAATACAACTCTGAAAATACAATGATAAAGCCCGAATATCTTGAACCAGAGCCTCTAGATAAGTTGAATCCTGAATAGAACCTTGAAGAGCTTGAATGAGAATTTGAGAATCCGACTCCAGTTTAATCCTTTGATACCCATTGTTTTTTAGCCAAGACAATGTCTCCTTACAAGAAAGGGCTTCCACTAAAGTAGGATTAAGCGGAAAGCAGCATGTCTTAGAACCTAGAGCTACAAACAGAGATGATGCATTCCGAAGAACCCAACCCCTCCAACTGCACCCGCCTCAGTAAAGATTGCACCATCAACACTCCACTTGAAAACATGTGCCGGAGGAGGCTGCCAAACAGAAATTGATGACCTGGTCCAACCGATCCCACGATCGGACATTGATTGAACCAGTTTTTGAGCCTCACACCACCCTGGAACTCCAGCCCAAGCTCTATGCCATACCACCCAAGGAACTACCAAGTAGCTCTTCCAAACCACACTGTTTCTATTTCTCCAAACGCCCCACACCACCACTACAAATCGATCCAAATGTTCAATCGTAGTCGACACACAAAGATCCGACCACCAATCCAAGAAGCTGGCCACCGCCATAGCCGAGACATCTAAACCAACTTGCTGCCAGACATGAACCGCACACTGGCATTGAAGGGAAAAAAAATGAGAAATTGTTTCTTCCTCATCAAGGCACACAGGACAAAATTGAGACAAATCCACATGCTTCAATTGAAGATTTGAATTAACCGGCAGGATATTAGCACCAACACAACACAAGAAATATTTGATCTTGGCAGGAACATTCAATTTCCAAACACTCTCGGAATTGAAGGAATAAAGTTGTCTCAATTCATCATTATATGCCTCAGTAAGAAAATAATTAGCACTCTTCACCATATAAAACACTCTCTCCTCCAAACCGCACATTAGCCGATCACTATGCATAAAACGCAGGATAGGGACTTGACAAATTGCATTGACATCCCGTTCATTGAGGCAATATTGAAGTTTTGGCACATCCCAACCGACCCCTCCCTCTAATAAAAACTCTCGGGCTTTTAAATTTTCCAACCCTAGAATGATAGGTGACTCAATCCTAGGATTGGCCTCAAGTAACCAAGAATGTTGCCATACTTTTATAGTTTCCCCTGCACCCAAACGCCATGACAACCAGCCCTAATGAGATCTTGAGCTCCATAGAGACTCTACCACGCATAGCTCGGATTATCTCCCAAAATGCCATCTAGAAAAGACCCATTTTTAAAGTAACGAGCCTTCATAATGCGACTCACAAGAAGATCAAGTCGAGTAAAAATTCACCAAGCCTGTTTGCCAAGCAAAGCAACATTGAACCCATAGAGCCTATGAAAATTTAAGCCACCCACTAAAACATCTCCACACAACCGACCCTAACTCCTCTAATGAATGCCATTCAATCCCCCATTCAACCACCAATAAGAATTAAATAAATTCTCCAAAGATGTACAAGTAGAAAGAGGAAGCAAAAAAACACTCATGACATACGTAGGCAAGGCTTGTGCTACCTATTTTAATAACACAACTTTTCCCACTTTGGACAGAAATTTCTTCCTCCACCCTTGAATACAATCAAAAGCATTATCAACCATAAAGGAAAAAACTTCCACCTTATTCTTGCCCACCATCGAAGGGAGACCCAGATACAACCCTTCCTCCACCACCTCATCCACTCCAAGTAATTAACACAAAGCCAACTGCTCCTCCTCTCTAACACTAGTACTAAAAGAGACCAAAGATTTCCTAAAATTTACTTTTTGCCCCAATCCCTGCTCATAAAACCATAGACAGTCCTTGATATACTGACATTCCATGGTATTAGTATAAAAGAATAGATAACTGTCATCTGCAAAAAAAGAAATGTGTAACCTATGGCGCTCCATTCGCAACCTTACACCTAAGAATCAGATCCTCCTTTCATATTGTTGGATAAGAGCAGAAAGACCCTCTACACAAATAAGAAACAAATAAGGAGAGAGAGGATCTCACTGTCTCAGACCCCTGCCCGGCTTAAACACCTCAAATTCAATCATTGGGTGAAGTAAGCGAAAATCCACCGATGAAATACAAATTAAAACAAGGCGAATCCAACTCTCCGGGAACCCTAATTTAGTCATCATCAATTCCAGGAACCTCCATTCCACCGATCATAAGCCTTAGCCATGTAAATTTTCAATGCAATCATGGCTCCTTCTCTTTAGATAATGGCCAATTTCAAAAGCCACCATGTTATTATCCGCTATAAGGCGATTAGGCAAAAAGGCACTTTGATAGGGAGAGATAATATCCTGCAAAACACATCTCATACGATTCGACATAGCCTTAGTAATGATTTTGTACAATACATTACACAAAGCTATCGATCTCAACTCCCCCACAGAACTCGGATTTTTAACCTTAGGCATTAAACAAATATTAGAAAGATTAACACTAGGAGGAAAAAAATTGTGAATTCAAACAATACAAGCAAAAATTAATAATATTCAAGCCAATGATGTCCCAAAAAGACTGATAAAAACCTATGTTGAACCCATCCGGACCCGGTGCTTTCTCCCTTCCTACTGAAAAAACTATTGTCCTAATCTCCTCCCCATTAAATTCTCGGCTCAACAACTGCTTGTGCATGTCCATCAGTTTTGCAAGAACAAACTCAATTATCACACCCGCAGTATAACCTACCAAAGTATATAAGTTATCAAAATATCCCTGCATGACTTCCTTCATACTCGAGTCAACACCACACCACTGTCCGTGAGAATCTTACAATTTTAAAAATAAATTCTGTTTCCACTGGAAAGATGCTGAGTTATGAAAATATTTTGAGTTCAGATCCCCATGCATCAGCCATTATTGTTTTGCATGTTGTGACCAATACATTTCCCGCCACAATAAAGCCTGCTCATAGTCTCAGTTTGCAGCCTATAAATTTTCCATATCAACATTCATTCCAGACCCCCTAAATGACTCCACACGATCACGACACTGACCGATTCGTCGACAAAATTGAGTACGAAACAGTCAGCCCCACTCAACCAGCTCAACCCGACACCTATCCAGTTTTTGCAAGATCCAATCCACCACCGAACCCTCTGTACTTTCAACCCAACACCGTTGCACAATAGCCCGAAATTCCTCCTCCATCACACTAATTTATATAAAATATATCACTTTTTTTTTTTAACAATTCTCATGTGGTTGTCGTATTTAGTCTCTAAAAACTTGAACTATAAACCTTTAACAAAGGAGGAATGCTTTTGCCATCAAATATAAATGGATAGGTGTCAAATTATCCTTCTTTGCAAATGTTAGCAATTTTTTTTTTTCATATTCATTACTATTATGACCTTTTTTTTAATTATTGTTATTAATTTTTCAAAATTATTATTATAAACACGGTGATAGTAGCAAATTTAAGCTTTGATTACTTATAGATCATTTCATGTTTATAAATAGTCATTTGTCCCCATAATAATCAACAATATCGAATATCTTAATAAATTGTAATGCCTTCTTAACAGTGATTATCTTTATGTTTTGCAAATAAAGCAGACACAAATATCATGACACAAATATTTTCAATCAGCCGTAATCTATGTTGAATGGACACTTTGATTTTGAAATGTTGCTTTATTTCCATATCTCTAAAATATTTCGGATATTAGAAATTCTCAAAAACTTGTAAAAAATATTTTAGTTCACGTTTCCGTAATTTTAAAACATTAAAAAATTATTTTTTAAAAGGTAGAAAATAAAAATTTCATTTTTTTTCTTTTATATGATTTATAATTATTATTATTTTATTAACAATAAAAAAATATATTCTTATAATTTTTGAATTTATAAATATACCCTTATATTTTTATTATTTATAGGTTTCCTCAGCATTATTATTTATAGGTTTCCTCAGCATTATGTGTCCTATATTTTTGACAAATATCGTTTCTTGGTATTTGTTTCCATTTTAGTGTCCGTGTAACATTGGCCGTAAATAATAACGTTATTATTTTCTTTCAAAACAAATAACGTTATTATTTTAATTTTTTTTTTTAATTCAAATTCATGCACATTATAAATACAAATATTAGGGAGTGAATTTGATTGGATTGATGACTTTCCACCATATATAAAACATTATTTCTTGAAATCGACTTTCCACCGCAATATATATATGATTCAAACAAAAATATTTATATAAGAGGTGCTCCTTCTACTAATAGCTTAATAATCTTAATTAATCCCACGAGGATCAGCTTAATTTTGTGTATTTATTAAAAGCTTCAGAAATGGGGCAACCAAAACCATGTTTTGATCGTGCTACTGTTCAACTAGATTGCACATTGTGGCTTTTAAGTTTCCACTTTTTATTCAATTGATACAATAATTTATTTGTGAACAAATAAAATAATAATATTAAAATATCAAAAGTAAACTTTTGAATGTTTAAAAAACGAGCGCAATAATTGATTTTCAACAATTAAGCTCGGTGTCTTCAACAGAAAATATTCTCTTTATATTTTTGTATTTCTAACTTAAAATAAAAATAAGTTAACGGAAAATATTTTTCTAATCAAGGGAAAGTTATTAATTTTAAAAAATAAATAACTTTTTCATTCAGAGAGGGGAGTTATTTTCCGGGAGAGAGTGACGATACATTATATACACTCAAAATGAAAGCCAAACTTAAAAATGATGAAAATGAATTTTTATTGTAAATATTTATCAAAAAAATATATTAATCTATGGTGATTTTTCTTTACTTTTTAATCTTTTTATTGTACGTATTTTGGGCTGAAGTTATCTAACAAATCAGTAATTACCTACTAGTTTATGAGTATTCATTCAAACCTATTCCATTGAGAAAATTTGTTAATTTATATTATCATTTATTTATTTCTGTTTTGGAATTCTCCTAGCTAAAAACACACCACTTATATGAGTTGGCATGAAATAATGAAACGATCAAAATAAGCAGTTTCATGTGTTTTTTTAAATAAATATAAAATTCAATTAGTTGAATTATGAAAATTACAAACACAATATTTCATGTGTTTTATATATATATATATATAAAAGTTGAACTTTTTCTAAATAAAGTGATAGTCTAATCAAGTTTAATTGGATTTAATTTCTGATTATACCATTTGCGACTTATCCAAATCCAATTCATTTTCTTATCCTAATTTAACTCGGCTTATTCCAAGTCTTCAAAGCTTGCTTGGATTAGATCTCCTCCAATAAGGGGTTTTTTTACGGGGATTTTACAAAAATACTTATATATTCGCATCATATTTTTTTTTTTTACATAAACTTGAAACTTTTGTCAAAATCTCTTTTTAACTTTTCAAAATTACTTAAATACCTTTTTCTACTCTATCCACATTTCTCTCTCCTTTTTCTATAATTTTAATCTAATTTCACATTTATCTCTCAATCCATTTATTTTTTTGTCATGCGACTTTAAAATGTTTCTTTTGTTTTTTTTTTTCTTTTCGAAACAAGATTCATATGTATATTTTTTTTTTGATATTTTTTTATTCAAGTATAACTCATTATACCTTTATATCTTAAGGTATAATGAAAGTATAACTAAGGTATAATCAATGTAATAATGTATCTTGATGTATAATTAAGGTATAACTAAGGTATAATCAAGATAATGGTGTATCTTAAGGTATAACTAAGGTATAATCAATGTAACAGTATATCTTAAGGTATAACTAAGGTATAATTAAGGTATCAAAAAAGGTATAATCACTGTAATATTGTATCTTAAGGTATAATTACAGTATAATTAAGGTATAACTAAGGTATAAAAAAATTAACAATATTTTTGGTAGTAATAAAATTAACAAAATATTAACGAGATTCGAATTCAATTAGCGTATCACAAGCGTCATTTTTATATCGCCAAGCCATCCTTATTGGCATCTGGTTTGGTCATTAATGAGGGAAAATAGCTAATATAATTTTTACGAACAATGAGACATGATAATCGATTTCTATTTTTTGGAAAAGCAAATTAAGGATAAAAAATGGGAAGGGGAAGAAATCAGAGAGATGAAAATGGAAGTGAAATCGTGCAAAAAGTTGGAAGATATAGTTTTTTTTTTTTTTTACTGAAAAGGAAGTAGGGGTGAGCATGGACGGGTTCGGTTCAAAAACTGAACCGAACCGAAACGAAAAAAACTGATTCGAAAAACACTGTATTTTATAAACCAATCCGATCCAAACTAAATTTTGGTTGAGTTCGGTTCGGTTTGGACTAGGTCGAACAAAAAACATCAACTTCTAAAAAAAAATCAAAATAAAAAATTTTATATAAATAGTTTGTTTAAAAAAAAAAAAGAAATACAAAAAAATTAACTTAAAAAATCAGTAATACTAAATAATACTATTACATCACAATAAAATACTAAAATTCTCTACTTTTTTTTTTCAACTCTCAAGTTTTAATAACTATAAATTAACATCCAAAAATCACAATATAAAACTATAAAAGAATATAATGTCTAAAATTCTCTACAATTAGTATATATTAATTTTATAATTAATTTTAATATTTTACCAATTATTCGGTTTTTGGTTTTTTCGGTTTTGAACCGAACCGAACCGAACCGAAGTTCAAACTTATTAAAAACTTAAAACCAAAGTTAGGGTGAGCAAAACCGAACCAATGTCCAAAAACCAAAAATCCAAACCGAACTGAACCGAACCAAACCGATCCATTTTATAGTTTGGTTCGGTTTGGTTTTAAGTTTTTAAGAAGTTTAGACTTCGGTTTGGTTCGGTTCAAAACCGAAAAAACCGAAAAACCGAATTATTAGAAAAATACTAAAATTAATTATAAAATTAATATATACTAATTGTAGAGAATTTTAGACATTATATTCTTTTATAGTTTTATATTGTGATTTTTGGATGCTAATTTATAGTTGTTAAAACTTGAGAGTTGAAAAAAAAAGTAGAGAATTTTAGGATTTTATTGTGATGTAATAGTATTATTTAGTATTATTGATTTTTTAAGTTAATTTTTTTGTATTCCTTTTTTTTTTAAAAGCAAACTACTTATATAAAATTTTTATTTTGATTTTTTTTTAAGAAGTTGATGTTTTTGGTTCGACCTAGTCCAAACCGAACCGAACCGAACTAATTTGGTTTGGACAGAACCGAACCAAAATTTAGTTTGGATCGGATTGGTTTATAAAATACAGTGTTTTTTGGATCAGTTTTTTTCGGTTCGGTTCGGTTTTTGAACCGAACCGGTCCATGCTCACCCCTACTAAAAGGAAGAAAAGGGGAGAGAAATGTGGACAAAGTAAATTTACATATTTGAGTAAATTTGAAAAGTTTGAAAGGTATTTTTTTTTTTTTTTTGTAAGGGAAAATGTATAAAAGATATGGATTAAGAAAAAAAGGTAATTCAATAATTATGAAACAAAAAAAAGGTAGAAAAGTAATTTTAAAAAAGTAGAGCTCCAAAACAAAACCTAAAATAAAGGTATTTTTGACAAATTCCCTTTTTTTATTTTATCATTTTTTTGGTCATTGGGCTTAAAACTTCGTCGTATCTATGCAGAATGAAACTGGTCTTTGTTACTAGACTGTTGTTTTACTTTTTGGGCTAGATCTTAATTGGGCTATACCTTTTGGACTTAGTCATATTTGGGCTAAAAGATCATCTATGTTCATTATCTATCATCAATTCGTTATCTATGTTCTATATACCTTGTATAACTTTTAAAGAAAATAATATTACATCATATATAATACTATTAGTAAAATTTAAAATATTTTTGTTAAAGTTTGTGATGAGCAAGAAATGGATGAACATATATACTTTAATACACTTTTTTTTTTTTCAACTATGACCTAATTAACGTTTATTCCACTGCAAGCGTGTTATCCAATCTATTTTGGTACAGATTGTTGTGATTTGTATATAACTTGAAGTAAATATTTCAAAAACACATGACATGAAAAGAAACAAACATTATGTATATGACATAGGGATAAATGTTTCAAAATCACAGGAGATACGAGACAAAAACAAACATTTTATACAAGATAAGCCTAGATAGCACTTTAATTTCTTTGGATAGCAAACCCACTACAATCTTGCAAAATTAAAGGGAAAATCTTTCCGAATTCAGGATTGTATTCGTTTAGCCATAGAAGGATCTGTAGCTTTTAGCCAAACTATATTCTAATATGTTGCTAATGCTCTAGCTAGAGCTGCTTTTTTTGACACATAGGGGATTTAGTGCTGTTCATATCCACCATTTTATTACTGTTGTTCTTGTTAATGATTATTATTAATGAAGTTTGATCTTTTCCAGTCAAAAGAAGGTAAAATCTCTCCGGCGTTGGAACAGTAAACAAGTGAACCCAAATAGACCTTTATTTTTTATTTTTTTAAATTACCTCCGTGGTTCCTAATCATTCATTTGTTTCTCTTCTCAATCCTCACCGGAAAACCACCTTTCATCTTCGCAGTCAAATAAGAAATAAATTCCGGCTCAACACCAGGATCGGCCGGTACCACCTTAAACCTACTAACAACGCCGGCGACCACCCTCTTCATTTGCAAGAAGGCCATTTCTTTCCCCAAACAAACTCTGGGCCCAGCCTGAAAAACTGGATAACTGTAAGCATCTCTCCCTACAAAATTCCATTTTCCATTAACTAAATCTTTCTCGAGCCATCTCTCCGGTTTGTAATCAGCCCAATCTTCACCCCACACCATCTCCAATCTCCCCATCGCATATGGATGATAAGTTACATTTGTTCCCCTCGTCACCGGCGTACCATCAGGCAAAACGTCGTCGCCTTCCGCTAATTTAGTATCCTCTGGCACCGGAGGATACAGCCTCATGCTCTCACATAAGGAAGCATGAGTGTAAATCATGTCCTTCACTTCTTCAAATATTGGCTCTTCTGATTTCTCGTATATTTCTTCAACAACTTTCTCTTCAATTTTTGGATGTTTATACAGCACCCAGAAATACCATGTCAAAGCGGCGGAAGTAGTGTCGCGGCCGGCTAATATAAAGCTAATTACGATATCGGTGACGAAAGTCTCATTAGAATGGCCGGAGCTTAAGAATCGTGATAACAGATCAACCGATTTAGTCGATGACTTCTTTTCTAACTCTTTCTTCTTCTCCTTAACTAACTTAAGAGCAAAATCACGGACTTGAGAAATGGATTCACGGAGTCTTTTTTCGGATCCGATGTTGAAAGCTCTTTTGATCTTCCAGAAGAAGGAACTAAACCTTTCGCTGCTAATTCTGACACTATCTTCAAATGCTTGGGCGAATTTGGCATCAGGCATAGAAGGCAAGAGGTATGCAGGATCGTAACCGAAAGCAATTTTACAGATATTATCAAAGGCGAATCGTTGAAGAACATCCTGAAAGTCGAGAACTGTGCCGTTTTCAGCGGCGGAGGAGAGAATTGGGATTAAGCGTTGGGAAAGTTCAGTATCAACGACCGTCTCAACAAATTTACGAAGAGATTTAGTGTTGAATTCATGGCTAGCGATTTGCCTCTGAAATTTCCAAGTATCGCCATCTGTATTGAAAATTCCATCTCCGAGAAAATCAAACAGAATGCTTCGTGAAAGATTGCCTTTCTGGTAGAGGTGGAAATGAGTCTTGAGCATGTGTTGGACATTGGCCGGGTTCCCTGTGACGATTGAAGGGACTCCGAAAGGCCGATTCACCACAAAAGTAGAAGAAGGTGAGTTTTGGAGAACTTCAGATATCCATTCAGTTCGACGATTCCTGTTTGCTAGTAGAGCAAAATAATGACCGATTAAAGGATATGATTTTGGGAGATTGGTTGAGGTATTTGTTATTTTGGATTTGAAGAGGAAAAAGGAAAATAAAAGAGTTGCAAGGAAAATTGAAAGATACAGTTGAATAAAGATAATTGACATTATGAGAAGTTGAATTCTGATATATGTTGGAGCAAGACATTCAACTATTTATAGAGAAAATTTAGTTTTTATTTATTTGTTATCCTATACTGTATTCCTAGATATTATTAAATCAAGCTTCCTGCCATTTTCCTTTTTGTGCATTTTATGAAGAGGGTAAAGAAGTTGCTTGGTAAGAAATAGAGGATTGGCCGACTCTTTTGATCAACAAAAAATAAAGACAAATTGCTATTGTTTTATCTTTTGTTCTTTTTTTATTGTCTCATTT
Source organism: Euphorbia tirucalli (assembly GCA_039660915.1). Taxonomy (NCBI): domain Eukaryota; kingdom Viridiplantae; phylum Streptophyta; class Magnoliopsida; order Malpighiales; family Euphorbiaceae; genus Euphorbia; species Euphorbia tirucalli. The sequence continues at coordinate 12,627,685 of CM077636.1, read as the reverse complement.
TCCCAGTCTTTTCTTCTAAGCTCGCTATAATAAATGCCAGATTTAGTAGTAAAATGAATTTCACTGCTAAAAAGCATATTTAGCAGCAAAACTCTAATAGTTGTTGCAAAAAACAAACATTGAACAGTAAAATTATATCAATTTTTTTGTTGCAAATATCTACAGTCACAACTTTGTAGCAGTAACATACATCAACTACTTTATTACTGCTAAATATGATTTTTGACAATAACTTTTAGATATTACTACTAAATATACTATTTGGCAGTAATAAAAGTAGTTGTTGCATGTTGTTACTACAAAATTGTGGCTGTAAATATTTGCAAAAAAAAAATTGATATAATTTTGCTATTAAATATGTTTTTTGACAGTAACTATAAATTTTACTGCTAAATCTATCATTTGTGGTACTGACTCCAAGAAAAAAAATGTATTGTAATCCTTGTATTGAGTTAAGTTTCTTCATTTAGCTTATGTGTTTTGAGTTGGACTCTTTTAGTTTATGTATTTTTATTTCTTCATCAAGTTTTGTCTGGTCACTCACAAAATTTTAATTTTTTTCAACTCAAAACCTTTTATAATTTCAGTTTAAAATAAGTAAACACATATTTGTTCTTTGAGTTCGTGGGTTGAAATTTTTCCTTAAAGAGGATCGATGAAAGAATTTTTTTTTTTTTTTTCAAAGTAGGAATTGAATAATAAGAATAATGAATTGAAGCATATAGTAGAAAAATGTTATTGCGCAATTATCAATCTCTTTAAGCGATTATATCAGGTTGAAATTAATAGAAACGTTTGTAAGAGCTCCGATTAGGAGAAAATATAAGGCTAAAGAGCCAATATTACAAAACCAACTAAAAAATTTTAGTTAAATATAGTATCTAGGGCTGGGCATGAGAGTCGGATATACTAAATCGGACCGAATATCCGAGGTGGACCGAACTGTTGACTTTTTTTTAAAGAACTGGATTGGATTGGACCGTAATTTATCCAGGACTAGACTGAATTGGACTGGACTAAGGACCAAACTGATAGAACCGAGAATTTATTAGTGTTAAATTCATATTTCATATATATAAAGAAATTATTTAATTTTAGAATTTTATAATACATGTGAAAAAAATAATTTTTAATATTTCTAACCATTAAACATACTTAATTAATAATATTTTGATAGATACTAGTAGAATTGTATTTTTTAGTTGAAGTTGTATAAGAAAATGTGTGTGTGTTTTTTTTTTTTTTTTACAATTTATTTTATATATTTGGATTGGACCGAACTGAATTTCTGGACTTCATAACCGAATAGGATTGGAACTGAGTACCCGAACTGAACCAGACCAAAATTTTTGGAACAATCCAATTTTGAAGATTTATTCCTCCATCCAATTTTGGAGATTTCTAAATCTCCAGAATTGGACCGAACTGTGTCCAACCATAATAGCATGTGCTATACTTTTCATCAAAAAAAAGAAAAAAAAAAAAACAATTATTACACACTAGCTTACCTAAGTCAGACTCTCAATATATTTATTTAGATTTTAAAAATTATACTTAATAGATCTTTTCTAGGGGCAAATAAAATCATTCTCAGCGTACAATATATAAAATCCAGTAAACGAATACGAATACGAAAACTGAAAATAAATAAATCCACTATTGAGAAATTAATCCATGCTGTTGGTTTAAAATACAGTATGCTAATATATAATAATATATGGATTTAGTGATTCTAGCTACCGCATGTTTGTTGGGACGTCCAAATATTGAAGGATCTAAGTTCTTTGTAATTTCTTACATAGAACTTTATAATAAAATATTTTTAGATTATTGACATTGATAAGTCTTCACCGGCGGACAAAGACTTCATTCATATATATATAGTTTTTTGTTTGACGAGGAAAGAAATGGAAGTTGTATAGAAACCTATAGATAACGAAGGGAATGCCGTTGGACTGATATATATATATATAGAGAGAGAGGCAATTAAATCTAATTAAAGTATTAATGTTACTCACTATTTTTTTTTTTTTTCGCTCCTAGATTGATTAAGGAAAAATAATCCAGGCATATCTAAAAACTGTCCTAATTTTAACATGTGCGAATATAGGTTTCTCCCCTTCGTTTAATTTGAATGTAATTTAGGGTTTAATATCTAAATATTCTCAATTGTCATAGGTTAAGGGGTAAATATGACAAATTAATAGATTAAAAACTAAATGACACATTTTATACAGGTCAAGGTCCAAAAAAAATATATATAAATATATCAATTAAGCTGTTATACATATATTATTAAATTCCAAACCTAACTTGAACGAAAAATATATATATCAATTAAGCTGTTATACATATATTATTGAACTCCAAACCTAGCTTAAACGATTAAAAATTTTTAGTACTGAAGCTCATATTAATTGCATATTGAATTTTTATTTGATGAGTTATTTTTAATTTCTAGATAGTATAGTCATTAATGGTTAAGTGGCAAAAATTAATATAAATGATTAGAAGTTTTTAGTAACAAAGCCAACATTAGTTAAGTGGTATATTTTTACATATATTATAGCTAGTATAGTCACTAATGTTTGGAATCATCAACACTATGATCCAAACTGTTTAGATATAGCAATTCCTTCTTCACAAATTTGGCCTTATAAGATAATATATCAAATTAAGGAGATTTTTTCTCACATTCATAAATGATATATCATTTTCATATTTAGTTAATATCAATGTTATTAAAACCAGATCAGACAACGAACCGGCAAATTTACTGATTCATGGTTTAACGGATTCAACCGAATTTATATATATATTCATCGAGCACCAAGATATATATAAACAAATATACATTATATCATTATAACAAGTCATGAAATATAATTTACTTTATGACATATACTTTACCATGTTTTTATTTTTTTATAAATCAAAATCATTTAGAAAAAATGAAAGATATATGTTGAAGTATTTTAACAAAAATAATACCTACAAACCCACGTTGCATTTTTTTTAAATATCATTTTTGTTAATGGAATAATTATTTTGCGGAATCATTAATGTATTAATTAACAATTAAAAAAAAATAAATGAGACAAATAAAACCCCTACAACTCCCCCCATATTTATACTCCCCATGTTAACTTTTCTCCTCCTCTCCTGCCTATAGCCGCCCATCTTACCTTCCCTCCATATTCATCTCTAATTTCTTCAATATTTCTCCCCTCTTCATTTTTTTCACTTCCTACAACTATCAAAATTCCAAAAAAAAAAAAAAAACTCTGAAGTACTGAAAATTTAATGATGAAAGATTTTAGATATAGACCAAGTCTTAATGAGAGGAGTGCAAGTGGCTTAATTCATTTTAGTTTGCTTTTTAATGAGATGAGTCTAACTATTAGCATGACTTAAGTCAAGTAATAGGTTTACCCTTTCTAATTATAAGCTCTTTATTTTGCTCATTGTTGGCCGATGTGGGACTTTTCTACCTCACATCTCAACACTCCCCCCTCAAGTGAAATTTTCACTTGTCAGTTCGCGGACCGGGCTAGCACATTTGGCTACATTTCATGCCCATGGTCCAAATTTTGACGTGAAATTTCACTTGACAGTTCGTGGACCGGACTAGCACATTTGGCTACATTTCATGTCCATGGTCCAATTTTAATGGTCCCATTTTAATCCGTGGCTCTGATACCATGAAAGATTTTAGATATAGACCAAGTCTTAATGAGAGGAGTGCAAGTGGCTTAATTCATTTTAGTTTGCTTTTTAATGAGATGAGTCTAACTATTAGCATGACTTAAGTCAAGTAATAGGTTTACCCTTTCTAATTATAAGCTCTTTATTTTGCTCATTGTTGGCCGATGTGGGACTTTTCTACCTCACATCTCAACAAGGATGTTGAATAATCCTTAATTTTTTAATTTATGAAGCAAAAGATGACAGTTTCATGGTTTAGAGTTGCCATGATTTTTTTTCCCCTTTCAAAGATGCAGTTCATGTGTGTTTTGGAGAAAACCCGATTCTGACTAATTTGTCAGTTCCATGGTTTTTTCCGGTTCACCATATTTTTCAATCAAACCGACCGAATTTATGATCAGTTCGTAATTAAACCAGTCGAATCTACTGGTTCGATCCGGTTTTAATAACATTAGTTAATATGCGATTACATAGTGTCAGAGACAATGAAACCTATACATTCACAAGCCTTACCTTTGACCTGAGTCTTCTTGAGTTACATAGTTGAAAGTTGTTTTTAATTTTGTATACATAAAATATGAAAAACTATGGATTTATATACTCCCTCCGTTTTTTATTATATGATGTTTAAGGTTATTTACTAAGACCAATGAAGTATTAATTAAGTTACTAAAATGACTAGTTTACTATCGATACTTCTCTCCTAAAACTCTATTTTCCATGCAAAAATTCTCTTTCTTTTTAATTATGAAAACTTAATGTAGTACTTTTTGCATTAAATAATGAACATACTTTAAATAAGAGCAAATATGATAAAACATGATAAAAAATGCATTGGTAATGTAAAACATCAAATAAAAAGAACGAAGTGAAAAACCTAAAATATCATATAATAAAAAACGGATGGAGTAATAGATAATGTTATTCACCATTGGCAGATTCGAAAATGTGTCGTTGTTCTAAAAACAATTAAATCCTCGTTTGAATTTCCGATTTTTTCTTAAATTACATAAACATGAGCTGAAAGTTAAGTTTTGATTTCCGAGAATCTCTTCTAAATAAAAATTTCTGTGAATCATAGGACTTAAACATAATTACATATAATATATAAATATATTAAATCTTCTTTTCAATATCATGAATTTACAGGAAGAAATGATGTTTTCCCTACTACAGTGTTCCTCTACTATGTTCAAATTTTTAAAATTACAATCATCAATTGCTCCTTTTCTCAATCCTCACCGGAAAACCACCATTCATCTTTGCCGTGAAATAAGAAACAAATTCCGGCTCCACATCAGGATGTACCGGTACCACTTTAAATCTACTAACAACCCCGGCAACCACCCTCTTCATTTGCAAGAAGGCCATTTCTTTCCCCAAACAAACTCTAGGCCCAGCCTGAAAAACTGGATAACTGTAAGCATCTCTCCCTACAAAATTCCATTTCTCATAAACTAAATCTCTCTCCAGCCATCTCTCCGGCTTGTAATCAGCCCAATCTTCACCCCACACCATCTCCAATCTCCCCATCGTATATGGATGATAAGTTATTTTTGTTCCCCTCGTCACTGGCGTACCATCAGGCAAAACATCGTCGCTCTGCGCTGATTTAGTATCGGCAGGCACCGGAGGATACAGCCTCATGCTCTCACATAAAGAAGCATGAGTATAAATCATGTCCTTCACTTCTTCAAATATTGGCTCTTCTGATTTCTTGCATATTTCTTCAACAACTTTATCTTCAATTTTTGGATTTTTACACAGCAACCAGAAATACCATGTTAATGCGGCGGAAGTAGTGTCGCGGCCTGCTAATATAAAGCTAATTACGATATCGGTGACGAAAGTCTCATCCGAATGGTTGGAGCTTAAAAATCGTGATAACAGATCGACAGATTCAATTGATGACTTCTTTTCTAACTCTTCCTTCTTCTCCTTGACTAATTTTAAAGCAAAATCGCGGACTTGAGAAATGGATTCACGAAGTCTTTTTTCCGATCCGATGTTGAAAGCTCTTTTGATCCTCCAGAAGAAGGAGCTAAACCTTTGGCTGCTAATTCTAACACAATCTTCAAATGCTTGGGCGAATTTAGCATCAGGCATAGAAGGCAAGAGGTATGCAGGATCGTAACCGAATGCAATTTTGCAGATATTATCAAAGGCGAATCGTTGAAGAACATCCTGAAAATCGAGAACTGTGCCGTTTTCAGCGGCGGAGGAGAGAATTGGGATTAAGCGTTGGGAAAGTTCAGTATCAACGACGGTCTCAACAAATTTACGAAGAGATTTAGTGTTGAATTCATGGCTGGCAATTTGCCTCTGAAATTTCCAAGTATCGCCATCTGTATTGAAAATTCCATCTCCAAGAAAATCAAACAGAAAGCTTCGTGAAAGATTGCCTTTCTGGTAGAGGTGGAAATGCGTCTTGAGCATGTGTTGGACATTGGCCGGATTTGCTGTTACGATTGAGCTGACGCCGAAAGGCTGATTGATGACAAAAGTTGCAGAAGGTGAGTTTCGGATGATTTCTGATATCCATTGAGCTCGACGGTCCCAGTTTGCTTTTAGAGCAAAATAGTGACCGATTATAGGGTATGATTTGGGGGATTTGGTTGAGGTATTTGGTTTGGAGGATTTGGATATGGAGATGAAGAGGAAGAAGATTAGTGAAAGAATTACAAGGAAAATTGAAAGAGAAAGTTGAACTGAGATTGACATTATGAGAAAGTTCAATTCTGATGAAATGAGGAAAAACAAATTTAGTAGATGGAAGCAGGATATATGGTGAAGAAGGCTATTTAAGTATTTATAGAGAAATTTTACTATTATTAATTATTACATGCTTTGACTAATTAAGGGACGTGGAAAAGACGACTTTTTTATATTTGAAAGACAAGAAGAGTATAACATCTAGAAATTAAAAAGAAAGAGAAGCGGCTTTTGTTTTGGCTTATGGTCTGTGTCCCTTTTCTCTATGCGTTTTGGCGGAGCTATGACAAAAAACACTTCTCCTTTTCTCTTCTAGAATCAAATATCTATTTCCGTTTTCTTTTGTGAAAAATTACGATTACTACATAGTAGCTTATAGGCTCTCATTCAAATTTAACTGTTCAAAATTATATTTACTAGATTGTTCTAGATGAAAACTATGAATACATTTTAACGTATTCAGCATATATGCAATGTTATCATAACCGTACCGGACATCAAACCGGTAAAGCTACTGGTACGTGGTTTACCGGTTCAACCGGTGGTTATACCGGATTATTGATTTTTTTAAAAAAATATTATTTAAATAATAAATAAGCTTATAAATTCATCAAACATAAGTTTAAATGTTAAATATTCAAAATAACTTCAAAAAATATTTTAAAACTTAATTAAATACAAGCCTTAAATAATAAAAATAAACTAGTAATAGCAATGGCAAAAACAGACACTAGTAATAGTAAGGGCAATACTAAAGAAATCAAAGGTACTACTGCTAGATTAAGCAAGTAGTAAACTGGATTTTGAATGAGAAATTAACTTACAAAATGGTAGGATTCAATAAAACATAATGAACTAATATAGAATATTCAGTTTTATTGTACTATACAAAAATTCATAAATTCAAATTCAATTATGTACGTTTTTCAAGATTAAGGACGAAAAGTGTCATTTTGATTTTATTATTTTCTGATAGAAGCAAATAATTTCATGAAAATGCTTTCTTTATGATACATTTTTATTTAATTGATGTATTAAAAATTTAAGTAAAACCCATCAGTAAAGTCAGGATGGCTCAGTGGTATAAGATGTCAAACTTAAGTGAGGGGACATGGGTTCAAATCTTACTTTCAGCATTTTCTTAATTTCAACTTAAAATTGGTCAAGAAACCGGTTTTTGACCGGTTCATCGGTTTTTCGCGGTTCGAACCGGTCAAATCTGGTTTTTGACTAAACCGTTGAATTTAATTAAACCGTCCGGTCCGGTTTTCATAACGTTGCATATATGGGATGAGTTTAACAAATAACGATGGCAAAATTAATCTTGACAATTTTAAAAGCACAATTACTCTTTATTATTGTTATAAATTTTGGTTTCCGACATTTTGTTGCGATAAATTTCCGTTTCAATAATGTAATAAAAACTATTTGGTGCCAATAATGATTGGTTCAGTGGTAAGAAAAATACTCTTATGACACTTTCATCTAGGTTCGAATTATATTATAATTGTTGAAGTTCTCATTAGTGGAATTCTTTTATAAGTTCTTCTGTGGCCTTAAGACTTTCTCTAACCTTAGACTGTAGATACTCCACTATCCCTCAACTTTTCGAAAATAAATAAATTTATTTGATAACATTGAGTATCAATGGATTCATTTTATACATTATAGTAAATTTATCCTTTTTTGCTGATGTTAGAGGTAATACAATCAAACATAGTAGTTTTGTGTGAAAAGGAAATTAAAGATATGGACAACAAATTAAAGATTATTATCATTATTATTATTTGACGTAAATAGTTGGATGTTGTATAATTAAAAAGGTAAGGATGACGAGGGAAGTGTCGTTGATTGGGCGACAAAATTCAGGACGTAAGTGTGATCGTCACATATTAATTTGTTGAATAATTGGAATTTCATTTCATGCCCAATCGATTGTCATTAGCGTTTGGATTCCATTAATTGTCAACAACATAACAATTAATTCCTTCAACCACTTTTTGTAATGAAAATATAAGAACATTGATGTTACATGCTAAATACCATTCTTAATCTTCAAATGCAAAACCCCATGTCAAACTCTATACTTTTAATTACTTTTTGTGTAAGATGTACTAAAATTCTACTCCTTCCGTTTTTTATATTATGTTTTAAGTTTTTCACTTTGTTTTTTTTTTATTTGACACTTTATATTATAAATACATTTTTTACCATACTTTCTCATATTTGTCCTTATTTAAAGTATGAGAGGGATTTATTATTTAATACAAAAAATACTACATTAAGCTTTGATAATTAAAAGGAAAGAGAATTTTTACACGGAAAATATAGTTTTAGGAAAGAAGTATAAAAAGTAAACTAGTCATTTTAGTAATCTAATTAATACTTTATTAGTCTTAGTAAACAACTTTAAATATCATATAATAAAAAACGGATGTATTTTTTGGTTTACTTCACCTTAATTAAATTACCTTGTTTGGTCAAAATCGAAATACCCATTAATCCAATCAATTAAATCAGTAACCCAGTACCAAATTTAACCAAAGAAAGAATCTCATAATAATAACAAATCATTAGTTTAAGGACCCCTTTTACTTAAAGTTTTATGATTAAAATTTAATTTTGTCCCAACCTTTTGGAATCATTAATATCTTCCCTTTATCCAATTTTCAGTTTTTATCAAACTAATCCCCGAGTGGAACGATGCTGCAGAGTGTACATTAATCTCAGTGAAATGGAGTATTTTTAACAATCATTTTTGTCATGCCCTTTTCTCTCTCTCATTAATCACTGTTCCTTTCCTTCCCTTCTCTCTCTAGCACCACCAACGTTCATCCCTTATCTCTCTAGCACCTTTCATTTCTTAAATTTAGTTTGCAACTTAAAGAAATTAATCTGTAAATCTTAGGGTGAGTAATTTTTTTTTCATTATTTTGATAAATGAATTCTCATTTTCACTGAATTTATCAGTTTGGTCTCGATTGTATCTACAGTTCTATTAACACTAGTCCTTTTGGCTGGTTCTTGTGTAACAAAAAGAAACACACCAATTTTTCCATCGAATATTTCATTTCCTTATAAATCAAATCTCGAGCGAGCAATCGCAACTAAAAACATGACTTTTCCGATGAAATTTTTGCTCTTACATGTACGTAATGGATCTTCTTCAACAGGTAACAAGTAGTAATTTTCGGATTTTTTGAGCATATAGCACCACTTCTCATCAATATGAACAATGTTATACATGCATTTGAAAATAGGATCACGTGTTAAGCTGTTTTCTTCAAGCATTGATATACAAAACAGTAGACGAGATCTTTGTGCTCTTCTTTCAGAAAAGGTTTAATAGCATTAAAATCTCTTAAACAATCTAAATTTGTAGTCTTACTAATCTTAAACGAACAAGATAAAGAGTTGAGAGAGCTTTTTGCCCGCTCCCAAATTCGTTCAACAGTGCGCATGGAAACCGAAAAAGTTGATGCAACTTCCTTTGTCGCCTTTTTTTTTAATTTTCCATCAACACTTTTTCGAAAGAAGCATATCGTACACAACTTTTCTTTCAACATTGTTCATAACTTTTCTTTTCTTGTTGATGCGACTTTCTGTGCAAAAAATTTGTGCTAAAATATTTAGAATAGTACATCACATTTTTAGCAAGTATAGAAATAACATGCTAATGGACAAAAAGAAAACACATGTCAAATTAACAAAGAAAAAAATATGCCATAAGAAATGAATTCAGTTATTGTATTTGCTAAACTATGTCCAATTGTGAAAACTTGCTGCCACGTCTCAATCATCTATTGGTTGTCTCGCGTTGGCTTTTCAAAGCGCGTGTATCACAAACTCTAGTTTAGTGTGACCTAGGAGCAAATTGGGCCAGTTTTTCATAGTTCAGGGAGGTAACTGGACACTTTGTAAGTTCTAGGGGAGGGAAAGGGGGGCAGTTGGGTCTTTGGGGCAAATTTAGGGGGGTATAGATGTATTTGGCCAAAGGAAAAATATAAAATAAGTGTAGCAGCCTTATTAGGTTCTTAATTCATGTACTGATATTTATAAAGTTTTCATAGCATAAAATTAGACAAAGACAATAACAAAAATAAGATCATTTCAAAAAAATTCACATCTCCATATGATCAATGGAAGAACTTAACTTTCATATCAATAACAGAATTTTAATTTCCATGAATAAGAAACTAAGTTAACTTAAAGAATGATTATAAATATCAGTGTTGGAGGTTGTTCCTTGATTTATTATTCCTTCTTCTAAGTGAGCACTAACATGTGTAACATCTTCTCCTACACATGGCTCAAAGTTCGAATCTTGTAAATCATTGGGCTCCAAGTTTAAATCCACTTGCATGGTTCATGATTCAAGTCTATCAATAAATCCTTTGATGAAGGTATCTCAATGAGTGAAGAATTTGGACTAGCATTGAGATCAAAAAGCATAATAGTATTCTCAATTTTAGTATTTTCAAATATTGGTGTTTCTGGTTCCATTTGTTTTTCTTACCCTTTGATTTCCTTTAAAATGATTTAATTTATAAGAAACAAAAAAATTTACCAAATTTTGAATTGAAATAAAATGGTGGATATTTTTTGTTTTGGCAGTAAGAATTCCAATGTTATTCTTTTTTATGGGAAAAGGATTATAGAAGTTTAGTTGAATTTGAAGAGGTAAGAAGAAATAAATTTGTAGAGTAATTATGTCATTGGAAAAAGTATCTATTGTTAATATCCTGAATAATTAAGTGCCCCTTTTAAGTGAAGTCCAAGGACAAAGTAGTAATTTAAATGCTTTAATTAAGTAATTCTCAGTATCTGTGATTTGGTTACAGTGTCTTCTATGCAGAAACAGAGGGAGTCAGACAAAGGAAAGTATAGAAAAACCCCGAGGCAGCAAGACTGTCAACGTGTCCTCATGCATCAAATTGAACAATCCATGCACAGGAATGAGTTTGAAATTGGTAAATTAATGACAAACTTGTTTCATTATTGCTTTTTGTGCCCTTGGTTTGATAATCCAAATAATCACTTAAAATAATAATATTTTTTTTTTTTTGGTTTTGGGGTTTGGGGGTTTGAAGTGGGTTTGGGGGGTTCCATGATTTCCATTTACTTGCTTTTATTCATTTACCTTTACACCATTAACAAACTCGTATTCCTTTCTCTCTTAAAACTCTTTCTTTTTTCTTTTCTTTTCTTTTTTTTTTAAAGTTTTCTTCCTATTTTTTTATCTTTTTATATTTTTTTTCTCTATTGCCCTTGTTGAATTTTTTAATCTCAAATAAATAAATTAGTTGTTGGTAGAAATATGTTTAAGAAGTATAAACATTAATCGATTAAACTAGTATATTAAGATAAACTTCTAATAATTAAACTAGTATATTAATATAAAATTTTAAATTTTTTTTTATAATTTTTAGCTCTATTTGAAATTTTTATATATTTAAATTCTAATACGTGTATCCCATTTGTTGTTATTTTATTTTTTTAAAATTATTTGAATTAATTTAAATGGGTAAATTATCATATTTATAGTTTTATAATTTTTCGAATATCAAAGATATTAATTACATTCAATACTTACTTTCAGTATAAACCAAACAATTTAATCATTTAAAATTTCTAACATTCATAATATTTATCACTTAATTTTTCAGTTTTTGCTCCAATTAATAGTTAATTTGGGTTGGTTGCAATGCATGAGCTATCATACGAGGAATCTCCATATTAATCCATCGTCTGCAGTTGTAACACATACTAATCCTAATTGCACTTCTCTTTTCCTGTCTTTTTGAAAAAAAGATCAATGAGTGAGCGATACGTGGATAAGGTTGATGTTTTTTTTTGGCAAAAAAGATGTTACATGGTCAACTAGGTCCCACAAAATTAATAGATATTTTGTGACTCTTCCACGAGAGGGTATGTGGGTAAAAATTAATTAACAAGTGAGAGGGGAGATTGATGATTATAAAAGTTAAGGATCAAATTAATTTTTAATTAAAAAGTTAGGAGCAAATTTGGGGCCAAGGTATGTAAAGAAGTGTAGCGAAACGACTGAGTTACATAAGGATCTCTGAGACATTCCATATACTCACAATAATATTTTATTTTCAAGATATTATTATAGATATTACTTTATTTTTGAGATGCATACAATTAGAACTAAATTAGATTGTAATACAGTATACTAATTTAAATTATTTGGTCAAATATATACGTGGCCCTTTTAATTTTTATTTTAGAGCCGCTTGGCCCTTTCAACTATTTTAGCGACGTATCTAACCCATCATCTAAAAGCCAAATACATACGTGGCCCCTTTATTTTTGAGCCGTTTAGCCCCCTCAACTATTTTAACGATTTATCTAACCCTTCATCTATTTTAAAGTGGTATTTTTAGACACTTGAATGCTGATGTGTAGTACTACCTGGAGATAAGATAAATCTCAGCGCGTTTGGGATGAAGTTTACGATTTTACAAGGGTAATACTTTGTAAATATTATATAAAAAATTATCTGTATTTTTTTTTCTCTCTCTCCTCACTTTGGTTAAACTCTTTTCGTTCTTTTTTATTGTCTCTTCTGCAATCATATTTCTTCTTCCTCTTGAGTTTTATTAATTGCTGGGAAATCTTCACTTTGTAATAGTTTGTAATATTAACTAACTAGAAGATGGTTTGAAAATGGTTTCCAGCGTGTGTCCTATATATCTTTAGTGTCAGATAGGTGTAATGCATTGTACTCTGTTGTATCTGGTTATATTCACTCAAAGGTTTAAAAATACCATTTTAAAATATATGAGAGGTTAGATAGGTCGCTAAAATAGTTGAGGGGCCCAAGTGGCTCAAAAATAAAAATTGAAGGGGCTACATATGTATTTGATCTTTATATGAGGGGTTAGATAGATTGCTAAAATAGTTAAAGGGGTCAAACGGCTCAAAAATAAAAGTTGAAAGGGCCGCGTATGTATTTGGCCAAATTATTTTTGTCTATTTATAAGTCTTGTCAATTAAAGATTTATCCCTATGACAGTAATTACCAAAAGTAACCACGGCTTCTATTTAAGGGGGCTATGGTTCATGAACCGTCAGTTCAGAGGACCGGACTGATAGAGTTTGATTAGAATTTGATTAGGATTTGATTAGATTCAGGTTTTGTCTGGTTCAGGTTCAACTTTTTTGAATAAACATTTAGAATTCAATTTGCGTGTGGTTTCAATATAGACATTTCTCGATAAATTATTAATGTACGTAACAAAATAATATAATTTCTCAAATATGAAAAACAACTTACATTTTTTATTTTACAATGAATAATTTACATAATATACAACCATTTGTTAAACTTAAAGGTTGAACCGCTGGTTCAAAGGTTCAGGGGTTGATCGACCCTGATCCTTAACCTTATTTTTTTATGAACTATAGGTCCAGTTCCACTTTGATCCAGTTCAAAATTTAACCGGTTTTAATTCGGTCCCATCTAATTTGACCGGTTCAGGTTTAATTTGACCGCCTTTAGCGTCTACCAATAAAATTTGTATTTCTAACTATAAAAATAAATTCTCTCACTGCGCTTAGCGCCAATCAATCACATCCACGAATTTGCTCATCTATGTGCATCACCGTATCAGAGCTCCTCGTTTTTCTTCATTTCTTTTCTCCCTAGCAGCTCCCTCAAAAGCTCTAGCCATTGTACTTAGGGTATTTTACATAAATACATAACTTTTGGCACCATATAACATTTTTACCTCAAAAGGAAAAGTTTGCATAAATACCTTAAAAACTTTTCAAAATTTCAAAAATACATACAACAAAAATTATCATTTTTACGTGATTATTCACAAAATAAACAACAAAACACAAATCAAAATCTCTAAAACACCTTCTCTACTTTGCCCACGTTTCTCTCTCCTCTTTTTGTAATTTTTAATCTAATTTTGCATTTATCTCTCAATCCGTTTATTTTTTTATCATGCGACTTTAGAAAGTTTTTTTTAATTTTTTTCTATCTTCAAAACAAAGTCCATATGTACATACTTTTTCCAACATATTTTTTTCACTAAAGTATAACTAATTATGCCTTTGTATATTAAGGTATAACCAAGATATAATTAAGGTATAACTAAAGTATAATCACTGTAATAGTATATCTTAATGTATAACTAAGGTATAATTAAGGTATAACTAAGGTATAAACACTGTAATAGTGTATCTTAATGTATAATTAAGGTATAACTAATGTATAATCAATGTAATAGTGTATCTTAAGGTATAACTAAGGTATAATTAATATTTAATTAAGGTATAACTAATGTATAATCACTGTAATAGTGTATCTTAAGTATAACTAAGGTATAATTAAGATATAATCAATATAATAATGTATCTTAGAGTATAAATAGGGTATAAATAAGGAATAACTAAGGTATAATCACTATAATAATGTATCTTGAGGTATAACTAAGGTATAAAGATTGTATAAACAGTGTATAAACAATGTATAAGCAATGTATAACAGTGTATAAGAATTGTATAAACAGTGTATAAACAATGTATAAATAGTGTACAATGTATAAACAGTGTATAAAGAGTGTATAAACAATGTATAACAGTGTATAAATAATGTATAAATAATGTATAAACAGTGTATAAAGAGTGTATAACAATGTATAATAAATGTATAAACATATAACATTGTATAAAAAGTGTATAATGTATAACAATGTATAAGTAGTGTATAAACAATGTATAAGCAATGTATAACAGTGTATAAGAAGTGTATAAACAGCGTATAACAATGTATAACAGTGTATAAATAATATATAAACAATGTATAAACAGTGTATAATGTATAAACAATGTATAAATAATGTATAAACAATGTATAACAGTGCATAAACAATGTATAAACAGTGTATAAAGAGTGTATAACAATGTATAATAAGTGTATAAACATATAACATTGTATAAGAAGTGTATAATGTATAACAATGTATAAGTAGTGTATAAACAATATATAAATAATGTATAATTAAGGTATAACTAAGGTATAATTAAGGTATAACTAAGGTATAAGAGTATATAAACAATGTATAAAGTATATAAACAATGTATAAATAATGTATAATATTATATAAGAAGTGTATAATAATGTATAACAATGTATAAAGAGTGTATAACAATGTATAATAAATGTATAAACATATAACATTGTATAAAAAGTGTATAATGTATAACAATGTATAAGTAGTGTATAAACAATGTATAAGCAATGTATAACAGTGTATAAGAAGTGTATAAACAGTGTATAAATAATGTATAAACAATGTATAAACAGTGTATAATTTATAAACAATGTATAAATAATGTATAAACAATGTATAACAGTGCATAAACAATGTATAAATAGTGTATAAAGAGTGTATAACAATGTATAATAAGTGTATAAACATATAACATTGTATAAGAAGTGTATAATGTATAACAATGTATAAGTCGTGTATAAACAATGTATAAATAATGTATAATTAAGGTATAACTATGGTATAAACAGTGTATAAACAATGTATAAAGTATATAAACAATATATAAATAATGTATAATATTATATAAGAAGTGTATAATAATGTATAACAATGTATAAGAAGTGTATAAACAGTGTATAACAATGTATAACGGTGTATAAATAATGTATAAACAATGTATAAAGAATTTATAACAGTGTATAAACAGTGTATAAAGAGTGTATAACAATATATAATAAGTGTATAAACATATAACATTATATAAAAAGTGTATAATGTTTAACAATGTATAATAACAGTGTATAATGTATAATGTATAACAATATATAATAAGTGTATAAACAATGTATAAAAAATGTATAACAATATATAAGAAGTGTATAACAATGTATAAAAAGTGTATAAACAGTGTATAAAATAAAAAATAAAAAATTCTATGCTACAAATATCAAATGACGACAAGATATGCTGCAGCAGCGAATCAGAGAGGTAATTTGTCATATTTGTCACAAGATGGTTGCTAAAAGCCGTATATGCAACAACAGCCAATAAGCAATAAAAGCCAAGCCTTGCTTTCAGACGACTCATTAGAATTCGACCACCAGATACCCTGCATAGGTTAAACAAGTTAATTAGTTTAAGTTGATACATACACAGCAAAATACAGTCTTGACACTTGATTAGCTAAAAGTCAACTTCCATAAACAAGTCATAATTCCTCTTCACTTTTTCATAAACAAAACATTAAACTCCCAGAAGTACAGATCTAAAAAAAAAATCAAACGGCAGGCAAAGGGAAAAATAGAATTCTTCCATTCTCATACTTATAAAAAGTAATATTTTTCTTCTAAACATTGGATGTACAACAGTGACTTGTTTCAAGTCAACCTTGGTCATCCGAGATTTATTTTGACCCACTCCCAGTTGGCTTATGACATTGTGCAAGTACTACTACCTTTCTATTTACAAGTTTGATTCTATTTGACATCATAAGACACAATACTGAAGACGACAATAACATGCAATATTATGACATTTATTTCATCCATGAGAAAAGGAATCAGGCAATACCCATCATAAAATTTGTGACCATTCTGGAGAGATTTCCAACGTCAAATGTATCATCAACTTCAAAAATCGGAATCCAAGTTGAGCCTTTAATCCATGCCTTCAAAACAGTCGAAGAATTAACTATTAAAGGACATGATGGTACCCATTCGGATACTGAGCAAGACACAAATGTAAGATAAGAACCAAATGAGGGGAGTGAAAGCAACATGACAACACTAAGCAAAGGGAAAATAAAAATAACATAAAACTCTTTGAAGTTTGTCAACAAAAATATACAGTGGATGGACAAAAGCAGATTATAAAGACCCTTATATATATATATATATATATATATATATATATATATATATATATATATATATATATATATATATATATATATATATATATATATATATTGCAGTATTCTAGTTGATGTCTCACAATAACATTCAACAAATAATGCAGAAGTATCATCATAGTTGCCCCTGAAATATTTTATAACCATGAAATTGAATGAATAAATTTACAAACAGTACGTATGAGAATTGGCAAAAAGTTAAGCTTGTATTTGATGCACATATAGGCACTTGATAACTTTTCCAGCCTTAGTCCTCGACTTGGAAACTCGCAAATTGAGCCCAATTGACCGTGTAAGTTTTGATTTGGGCTTATTTAATAGCATTAAACCAAAAGGATTACCTTGATATGGATGCCACAATCTGCACTACAAAAACAATGTTCCATGAAATTACATCCGGTTGAGGATTTTCAACAAACAAATGGTGTGCATCGTCACAACCGCCTCCTTCACCAAAACAATTTCCGATTGCGGCCCTTTAACCTCAAATCCCTTAAACCAATCTTCAATCGCCTTTGCAGTTTCCTCTCTCACACACCTCACTGTCTTCCTCAATTTCTGCAAATACCCATAAACCCTCTCCTCTTTTGCAGTCTCCACACTTACTCTCAGCAACTCTGCAATTTCTGCCTCCTCCAAACTTACTCCCATTCTCCCCATATGCTCCTCCACTTCATACGCCATATCAGCCGCCAATTTCTCACAGAAACAAAACAACACCGGATCATAAGTCCTCAATCGAGGCAATTCGTTGTAAACCCCCATGTTTTTCACCAAATCAAAAGCGTAATCTCCATCCCCTTTCGCCGCAGCAAGTCTTGCAATTGCAGTGATCGATGCTTCATTGGGTTTGATGCTGTTGGCAATCATATGATCGAATATTCGGAACCCATATTGAAGAGCGAGGTCTTTAGTTGTAGGGTTAGAAAGAGAGATGGAGCAGAGGTAAAGAAGAGAGTTGAAGTGATTGTTGTCGAGGCGAATGTTCTTCGAAACTGCAACTTGAAGAAGAAATTGATCTGAAAAAAACATAGAAAAGGAAGAATTAAAAAACGAACATAAAGAAGAAATAGATCTGAAAAAAAAAACGTAATAATGTAAATAAGAAAAAGTAAAACACCAAAATAAACCCTGAAACGAGGGTAATTTTGATAATTTCCCTTGTACTTACTACAGATATTTGTTTTCATCGTGGGTCTTTGGTCGACTATATATTAAAGGAAAGAAAGAGAAAGCCATAAAATGCAGATCCCTAACATAATTCTACAATTTTGATCGTTGATGGCAAAAAGTGAAAACATAAATTAGGAAAGCTAAGAACGACTTTGTTAAAAAATTTATTAATTAAATATATAATTTAGTTCATCCTGCAGTACAAATATCGTTTTATTGATTTAATCATCAATAGACAATTTCGTTTAAAAAAAATTGTTAATTGACAAGAAATATTTTAATCTATTTGGTTCATTTCTACATTTAATTTGAATTTGTAGAGTAAAATATATCAATTCAGGCTATGTTAAATTAATTCAAAGGATTAATTTAAGACATGGCTTCCATCTAATATATCGAAATACTCTTTAATTAATCCAAAAGACTAGAAAACAAAGTCAGGTTAAGTTGGATATAATCTTAATCTCCCACATGGCACATATGAGAAGATTCAAGACTATAATTTTGGAGACACACGTCGTCGGTAGACTCGACACGATCCCTTCGTTTATCATATGGAATCAGCTTCTAGTTTGATCCTAACACTGAAGTCTTGCTATTCTGTATTGAAGGATGAAGAGGATCCACTTGTTGTTTGAAAGATCAAGAAGAAGAAGAAGAAGAACAATAGACATGTTATTAATGAAGAGTGAGAATCACGTATCACAGAGATGTCAAAAGTGGAGCAATTAATATGTAAAAGCATGGTTTTCAGACTCGGACCGGTCATCGAACCGGTAAAAGAATGGATTCATAGATTTTGGATTAAACTGGAATCGAATCAGATTTAATAAATATATTAAAATATTAAAATATTTTTATTTTTATTTTATATTTATAATATATGAAAATTTGAACATTTTTATTATAATTCTTTAAGTTTAAATATTTCAAACACAATATAGTAATTAAAAAAATTAATTTATGAAATATAGTTACAATTAAATGTCAATTTAATTTAAAATAATATAAAAATACAACCTATATTTTATTTTAATAAAAACATCTCAAAATAATAAATTAAATTTTTAATTCAAATATATATATATTTTAAAAACAGTCTGGTCGAACCGAAAAACCGGTCTGGTTCACGGTTTTCCAGTTCGATCGGCTGATCCGATCAAGAATTGACCGGTTGTTGATTAGAGTGAAAAGCGGATATAAACCAACCGGACAGATCTCCAGTTCTGGTCGAACCCGGTCCGACCAATCGGTCACAACTGTGTAAAAGTAAATATCAATGGGTCAATATATTCAAACTATTGATCAGATTACTGAAAAAAATATAAAAATTCAGGAGGCTCAGAATGTACTTTACCTTTAATATATTTTATTAAATTTATAGTTTTAAACGTACTTAATATTTATAATTTTTTAAAACACTTGACCTTCTTCTGAATCCTGTTAAATTTTTTAACCCTTAATATTCTGTACTTATTAACTTGTAGTTGTTTCATTTTAATTTATCAAGTACAGTGATGTTTGCCTTTTATAACTTTTAGATTGTGACAAGCCTGAATATGTATGGAGATTTTTTTTTTAAAGGAATGAATATTATGTTTTGTAAAAAAAAGTTTTATAAATAAATTAAAAGCTTTTAATTCAGTAAAATAATTTATTGTATTAGCATTGGATAAAAAATTACAAATAAGAAAAAAAAAAAAATCTACAAAAGATTCAAAAAGGAATCTATTAATTATAGATACAAATTGCAGATTCAGCCAAAGAAAAAGAGAAGGGAAAGGGAAAAAGAAAAATCCCGAAAACAAAATAATTACAGAAAAGAGGAAAGGAGCTCCGGTCCTTCCCCACCAAGATTACTGAGCAGAGAATAGAAGCATTGCCAACCTCAGTTCTCATAGTTGTAGACTCAACTTGAAACATGTTGCTCAATCAAACAATCCTTTTTTCTTAGTTTTATTTTACTTTCACTTCTTCGTTTATCGTCTTATTCTTCTTTTCCATTTTCTTCTTCATTATCTCCTCTGAATGCATCACCACACCGTCACCCTCAATTCACCATTCACCCACTCTCCTTCCCCTTTCCATGATTATTCTCTCAATCCCCTTTTTACCCATAACCCTAGATTACCCCTTCCTTCTTCTTCGCCTCTTTCATTTGGTGTTAGGCCTCAATCCGCCTTCCACTGCTCCGGAATCCACATCTCTCACTCTCTGCCCAACCACTGTTCTATCTCTCGCCGCCCCTCGAATGGCGACATTCAAGACTGGAAATTGGGGAGTTTGGGACTCAAAAACATTGATGTTGCCACTCTCGGTAATCTCTGTGTCGATATAGTTCTTAATGTTCCCGAATTGCCCCCTTGCTCCCCTGAGGCTTGTAAGGCGTACATGGACCAGTTATCCTCTTCTCCACCCGATAAGGTTTGTTCTTCTGTGTTTCTCTCTCTGTTGGAATTTGTCTTCCTCTAATATATGCTTTATCTTTAATTCTTTATGCCTTCTTCACTATTAATTACGAAGAACTGAATCACTGCTAGTTGCAATTATTATTTTACGACCTATAGTTGGGATTAGGAGATAAATTTTATTTTGAAGCCTGTTACATGTTCTAGCCGTCATATCAGCCCCGTCATGCTTTATTATAATATTCTTCTATAATCTCTTGTAATGAATACTTTTATCGTTGTATCTGAAATAGTGAATAAAATATTGTAATTTATGTATATCATTTCTTGTTTCATTGTGTTTGCTACTCTGTTACGCTGAACTGTGCTACTGACCGTGACTTCTCCGTGAAAAAATCATACAAAGCAACATAAATGTTGTGAGAAATCAAGTTGGGTTTGAAGATAATGAACCAAACTTAAAGTTCACGTTAGTAACACACATTTAATCTCAATTTAAAAGATCCAGAAATTTTGTGCTTTTGCCCTGCTTGATTTTTCAAACTTTTTTCGCATTTTCATTCAAAGGTTGATGATTTGATCCTTACATCCATGAAACTGCCTGTTCTTAATTTCTTGTTCTTTTTTTGGTTTCATAATTTGTTCTTGACCACAGCAATACTGGGAAGCTGGTGGTAACTGCAATATGGCCATAGCAGCTGCAAGGTTGGGACTTCATTGTGCAACAATTGGTCATGTAGGCCATGAAATCTATGGACAGTTCCTCCGAAATGTGCTTCGCGATGAGGGTATTAGCATGGTTGGGATGTGTGAAAACATTGATGTCATTGACAATTCCAGATATGAGACACTTGTATGTTGGGTTCTGGTTGACCCTTTACAGAGGCATGGCTTTTGTAGGTAACTACTTCATTCAGCAACTTATATCTCCCATCTTGTAATTGATCTTTGCTATTGGAAAAATTGTGGTCCTGTTATGCACTATTTATCATTTATTTGTTGTGGTTTAAGTTGGATAATGATTCTGATCTATTTTATTTTCCAGTCGAGCTGATTTTACTAATGAACCTGCATTTAGCTGGATGGGAAACTTATCTGGAGACGTAAAGATGGCTATTAAACAGTCAAAGGTCCTTTTCTGCAATGGTTATGGTTTTGACGAGCTCACACCTAGCTTAATAGTCTCAGCTCTAGATTATGCTGTCGAAGTTGGGACATCAGTTTTCTTTGATCCTGGACCACGTGGGAAGAGTCTTTCTTCTGGAAAACCTGAAGAACGAGAAGCACTTCGTCATTTCTTGAAGATGAGCGATGTTCTTCTTCTAACATCTGATGAGGTCTGGGTTCCTTTTTTTTTTTCAAATGTTTAACATCACCCGTAGTACCCTGCAAAATGCCATCACTAATCAAAACTAGTCTTTACTTTTTGGAAGCTACTTGAACAATTTTATTTTAAAAGTGCTCCTTAATATTCATGCACCAAACTTTCATACCAAAGGTAGTTTTGTTCTTGAAAGAAACTAAAAAAACTAAGAATTATAGTATTTTAGATTAAAAAAATATCTCTTGTCGATGACTCTCGTGGCTTAGTTTATTCTTACTGGCTTTCTGCATTTATTATGAGTGTGCAAGAGAATTGAAATCGATGTTACTTTATTGTAGTTGTAGTCATGTCATTTTCACATCTGTTGCAATGTTCTACCGTCGATGATGCTGACACCCTGTATATCATTATGACACCAGCATTGTTTTAAGTTGGTTTGATTCCATTTATGTAGAAACTAGAAAGGTAATTAGCACACTAAAACATGTGTAAATGTTTCTCAAAGATAATAAAAACAATAATTCAGATTCTATTTAGAGCTTAAGGTTTTGGATGAAGGGAACAGTTACTTACATTTTACTTGTCTATCTATGCAAATGGGAATATGAATCGTCACGTCAATTGCTAGCTTGAGTTGCTTATGAAATCATTGGGCTGACAAATACTTGTGCATCTTTTTGCAGATGGAAGGGAACTTGAATACTATAATTATTTCTAGTTTGTTGCTTCCTTGGAACATAATTATTTATGTTTATTGCTTGCGTCGAACATAATCTTAACCAAGCAGATAGACATCAGTAGCACGATAATAGAGTTGCTCTATGGTTTTTGGTTATGTTCATTTCTATATTTCTTAAGCAGTCTCCTTCCTCCATATTCTATATTTGATGAGTAGATTACTTCTTGCTAATCTAACTTTGTTCTTTTTGATGATTGATCTTTCAGGCTGAGTCATTGACTGGCATAGGAGACCCATTACTAGCTGGGAAGGAGTTGCTCAGGAATGGAGTACGTACTAAATGGGTTATTGTGAAGATGGGTTCTCGGGGGTCTATTCTAATCACCATGTCAAGTATATCTTGTGCACCTGCATTCAAGGTACAATTTTGTTCAGTTGTACTCTCTAATGTTTACAGATTAGTTCATTTTTGGGTGTTAATGGGTTTGTTGTTTTTTCGAATCTGCCCATCTTTAATATGTTATTTAAGGTTTCCTGTATTGTATGATATGCCAAATCCATTGGTTTAAGCATTCGATAGGAGAAATGTAAGACTTAGCATGCTGCAAATACAAGTGTTTACGTTTTATATTTATCTTATTCTATTAGACCCATAAATCCTCCGTGTGCTGCTTTCTATTTAGGGGGAAAAGCAATCAATTCCTTATGTTTTGTTTTTTTAAAGTTTTTCTCTTCTAGTATACATTGGAAAATGGAAATGAAAATTGTTGTTCTGTAATGTGATTAGGTGGATATCATTGATACTGTTGGGTGTGGAGATAGTTTTGTGGCAGCTGTTGCATTTGGTTATATACATAACTTGTCCTTACCAGATACATTAACAATTGCAAATGCTGTGGGTGCGGCGACGGCCATGGGGTGTGGTGCTGGTCGTAATGTTGCAACCTTGGAGAAAGTACTAGAAATCTTGAGAGCGTCAAACATTAACGTGGATGATGAATATTGGAATGATCTACTTGTAAATAGTTCAGATGCACAGGTAATTACTCTTGTTTCAAAAGTGGCTGTAAATGGAAGCAACAATAGGCTAAAACCTATTGCCTTAGAAAAGGTGGTTTCTGAATTGCTGCCGAAGCTTGAGTCTGCAAAATCTTCTGAGTTAGAGGGAAAAGTGGCATCCTAATGAATATGATATTAGATCTTTTAGCAATTAATTCATTTTGGGGGAATTTTGATCTGATCTCTGCAATCAATGAAGGGCCGATTTAAGCAGTTAAACACATTAGTTTGCGCATGGGTGCAAAAAAGGATGAGAGATATGATGGTGAAGGTTTTAGTGAAGCCTGAAAGAGTTGGCAAACTCATGTATTTTGGGATGTCAGATTATATTTTCCTCAGAATTAAGTTTTGGGGTTTTATTGGCAAGTTTTCTGCATTATAAACCATATTAAATTCCCTTGAGTTGAGATAATATCATTGTTGTGATGTTCTGACCAGATAGGAGTTTCTTAAAATTGAAATGATCGGATAACTGAATTATAGATTCTATTCACAATGGATTTCTGTTGATCATCTGCATTTTGATAAAGGCATTTTTGAAGTATTTTTAGTGGGATTTGGTTTAAATTTTGAGTTATTATGTACATGCATGCTTGCGCTGTTGCGCACACATCTGTAGAAGAGATTATTATATTTAAATATTGTGTCAAATTGTTTTTTTTTTTTTTTTTTAAATTCAATTAATTATCGACTGCAATCGATTTGAGTAGTTTTACTATCTGCAAAAAAACTCCCCTCTATGATTTTCCTACGAATTTTGACAGTTTGGGTGCCGGACAGAAGACTTATGTTATAAATTATAACTTATGATTATGACATATTGCTTAACGTTTTCATTTAATTAAAAGGTTTATAAAATTCAATATTTAATTTTTCTAATTGAATCCATTTTGTTATGGGTTTAAAATTTATTCACGATTATCAATAAAAATATGAAATTTAAAGTATAAATATGATTTGATAGGATATATTATAACAGTTTATTTGTTAACAAATCGGCAATGTTTAGCCTCAAAATTCGTTTTGGCCTTTCAATTCTTAAATGACTTACTGCACCTACGCTTTAGTTGTTTAATTTAAATTGAAGTAATAACAGAAATTCTCAAATAAAAAGTTAGAGAATTGATGTATAAATTTAAACAGAGTATGGAGCCCAACATAGTTTTTACTTATCTTTTTTAATTCATACAATAAATAATCGAAAATAAAAAATAAAAGAAATTATGGGTGATTTAAAAAAAAATAAAAAGCGAAAGACAAAGAAGGGAGGAAGAAGAAGACATAAATACCCTGGAAATTGGGCAACCCTAAGTAACAGTCGCTCCCCACCCCACCATCACAATTGAGAAGGACCCAGCACTGCCCTATTTTGCCCTTCCTCTTTCCAGGTATCCCTTTTCCCCGCCAAAACCATCTTCTTTTTTCTTTTATTCAACTCTCTCACTCTTTTCTTCTACTTGTTTCCTTTAATTCTTCTGTTTCACTCTTTTTCTCGCTACGATCACTGTGCTTTTTCGGTTTTTGTTTCATTCTTGTTTTCAATCTCAGTTTTCCAAAAGTTTTCAGTTTATTTACTGTGTTCTTCCCTTTCCAATCCCATTCTGTTTGGTCTCTGAGCTTTGGATTGTGTATTTTGAAAATTTGGTTGATTTGCTTTAGCTTTTCTTAGTTACAGTTAATGATGGCATGTCTAATATATGATTCCGTTATCTCAATTCTTTCATGTTTTTTGAGCTACCAACGGGCAAACACGGGTTTGTGCTAGGGTGATACTGGTGATACGCGTTTAGTTCCGTGAATTCTAGGGTTTTTGATACCCTAATATTGTATTTCTTTAGTTGCCGTTTGATTGTTTTGTGGTTCATTCAGCTATTTTAGTTCAGTTATCATTGCTCTGCCCTGAGCTAGAGACTGCACATATTATGATTTTCCTATTATATTGTGTTGAATATATGTGTTTCCTGTTTTGTTCACAATTTTGCTTCGTGATTGTTTATTTAAGAGTGCTTTTTGCAGGGGGAGGGGTCGTACTAGTGCACATTGGGAAAAGGTTTCACCTTTTCTCTACAAAGTTTGATTTTTAATGGAAGATGATAATGTAATGGTTGGGCAAAATAAGGACATATTGTTGAGTCAAAATCAATACTTAGAACCAGGGCATAGTCACAGTTCCTTTTTGGCTCATAATCATAATTTTGAATTGGCACTCTTCAATGATCAGAATTTGGATATGGATGTTGAGATTGATTATGTTCAAGAGTTGGGTTTAGGACAAACTGATGATCGTGATCTAGTTTTCAATCAGACCAATGAGCATGATTTCATTCAACATCGAGTGGATATTCACAATTTCAAAGAGGATGGGACAGATTTTTATGGGGATAATAAGGCTGATTTAAGTCAAAGCCACAATTTGAAAGAGAATGGCAAAGATTTTTATGGAGATGATAAGGCTGATTTGAATCAAAACCTTGCCAACGTTGAAGGCGATGAAAATAGTTTAACAGATCAAAATCATGGATTAGATTCCTCCGAGAATCATGAACTCTCCCTAGATTACCATAATATTGATGAAAATGAAGAGTTGCATGTTGCTCCCATCTCAATGGTGGATTTTCAGTTGTCAACAACAGTGAGTGATCCAAATCCATCCATCTGTCAGAGTCCAGCACCAGAACTGACTGTCGGGCAAAAGTTCCCTGATGTACACAGCTGCCGAAGAGCAGTCAGAGATGCAGCCATTGCTTGTCACTTTGAGATGCAAACTATTAAGTCTGACAAAACCCGTTTCACAGCTAAATGTGCAAGCGAAGGATGCCCTTGGCGAATCCATGCTGCAAAGATGGCTGGTGTTCCTACATTCACAATTAGGACCATTCATGAGAAGCATACTTGTGGTAGAATTACACATCCTGGTCATCTACAAGCCTCAGTTCAATGGGTAACGGAATCTATGGAACACCGCCTTAAGGAAAACCCACATTGCACTCCAAAGGAAATGCTGGAAGATATTTATCGAGTTCATGGGATCTCATTATCATACAAGCAAGCCTGGAGGGCGAAGGAGCGGTTCATGGCCACTGTTCGTGGGTCATTTGAGGAAGAATATCGACTCCTTCCACTATACTGTGATCAGGTCAGAAGGATGAATCCTGGAAGCATTGCTTTAGTTTATGGGAATGTTGTTGATAATTGTTTTGAACGCCTTTTTGTCTCATTCCAAGCTTCAATTTATGGGTTTTTGAATGCATGCCGACCTCTTATTGGACTTGGAAAAGCTCTTTTAAAAAGCAAGTACCTTGGAACCTTGCTTTTGGCTACTGGCTTTGATGGTGATGGCGCTACTTTTCCATTGGCATTTGGTGTGGTTGATAACGAGAATGTTGATAATTGGATTTGGTTTCTCTCCGAACTGCGTAATCTGCTTGAAGCCAATACAGAAAACATGCCAAAGCTTACTATTCTTTCTGACAGGCAGAACGGTGTTCTTGATGGCGTGGAAGTGAATTTCCCAACCGCTTTTCATGGATTCTGTATGCAACATCTCATTGACAGTTTCCGTGAACAGTTCAACAATGCCATCCTTGTCAACCTTCTGTGGGAAGCAGCCAATGTTCTCACTGTACCAGAGTTTGAGCAAAAGATCCTTATGATTGATGAGATGTCAGAAGAAGCAGGCTATTGGGCAAGAAGCATCGACCCACGCTTGTGGGCTACAGCATATTTTGAGGGAACTAGACTTGGACAACTAACAGCCAACTTAGTTGAATTATTGAATACTCTAATACTAGAAGCCTCTGGGCTTCCAATAATTCAAATGGTGGAGTTTATCCGTCGAAGGCTGATGACTATGTTCAATGAGCGCCGTGAAACAAGCTTGCAGTGGACAAGCACACTGGTCCCATCTGCTGATAGCCAAGTTTCTGAGGCTATTGAGTGTGCAAGCACTTGCCAAGTTCTCAAGGCAAATGAGGCTGAATTTGAAGTCATTTCTGATGAAGGAACCCATATAGTAAATATTCGTACACGTCAGTGTTTGTGTCAGGGATGGCAACTTCGTGGATTGCCCTGTGTTCATGCTGTGACAGCTCTCATCTCTTGCAAGCAGAATGTTGTCCGATTTGCTGAAAGCTGTTTCACAGTCGCACATTATCGGAAGGCATACTCACAAACCATACACCCAATTCCAGATAAAACCCTTTGGAGCAATACATCTGAACAGACTTCAGATTATAATGATGGTGAAATCATCATAAATCCACCGAAGTCACTTGTGCTACCGCCTGGAAAACCAAGGAAAAAAAGGCAGCGTGTTGAACATTCTGGGTGCTTGAAGCGAACCGTGCGTTGCAGCCGCTGCCACCAGACTGGACATTTTAGAACAACATGTACAGTACCTATATAGATGCTAGCATTTTGTTCGGATCAAAGCTTATACTGTGCAGAAGATTTAGCTTTCTTCTTTTTTGGGGGAGGGGTTCCCTTGTAAGATTACACAAAGTTTTGGTGCTTAGGTGATTTAAGCACTTAGGTTTATTACAGTGATCAAGGTGCTAAGTGCACTTTCATGGCTTCGAAAAAGAAAACAATATTAACTTCATTCTGGAGATAGTAATATATACTTGCCAATGTTCGGTCTCATTACAGTGTTTTGGAGTAACTTCTACTTCTTGTGATCGCCCTTTTGGAGGCTGCTTATAACAGAGTGTATACATATTTCTGGCCTATTGTTCTAGTAATTCTTTGTCAATGCTTAAAGCATTATTTTTTAATAAATTACTACCTAAAATCTTTTAGTCTTTTAGATGCATCCTTGGCAATTTGCATTAATTAATTAACTAATATTTGGAACATCAATAACTTATAATTTTATATGCAAATGTTGTTGCTACTGGTGTACAGGTGAAGTATTTCTAAGGTCTGGTAGCTAGTCTAGTAGAATGAATATAACGTGTCAGTTTTCATAACATATATATGAGATTAAAATTAAAATAATTAAAAAAAATCCGGGAATATCGCGAAAATTGCTCTATTCATTTTCGAAACCCATTTATAATGTATTTTACCGTTCAAACTCGTTTAAATTGGGAATCTATCCATTTCTAAACTCGTTTGTAAAAAATGTATTATCTATCTCATTCCATACTCGTTCAAAAGTACATTTTAAATTTCATTTTCCTCCCACATAAGTTTAAAATACTCATGAATACGCCAACATATCTTTATTACTCATTTAAAAAATAATTTACAAATCTAACTTTTATGGCTCAAAGTTATCAACGGACCTAGTCTCTATCTATTAACTCAAACTCCACCAGGTATTTAAATATGGACTCATAATCTTTCAACTGTTAAATCTTTTTTTTTTTAATATCATAAATAGACTTCGTAAGCCTCTAAAGTATTGGTCTTATTGTACAAGTGAACATATATGTGATGTTGAATTTATAAAATATAAAATCAATTGGCTTATTAAAGCTAATATACACCACTTAGTCTTATTTATTTTCATATTGGACTATTCTCCAACATGAAATACATTAATTTATAAATTTAACAAATATTATGTAAGTCATATAGCTAGCTGGAGTTCTCTTCTTTAAAATTTTAAAAAAAAAAAAAGGTAGCTGGAGTTTAGACAATTAACAAAAGAACATCATTTGTTATGTTCATACATATAAGTAATTAGTTGACGGGGGACATTTGCGTGGTTGGCTAGTTTAGGTTCAAAGAAAAATGACATGTAAATGCACAAAGATTAAGGATAATGCAGACATCTTTGAACCCTTTGGACAAACATAATAATAAATAAAAAAGAATTCCTTTTATGGATTAAAAAAGGGCCATTAATTAATTACTTGCTGCTTTGTCTTTGCAGACATTTTGGAATTTCATGTTTGGTGTTTATGCACTTGACACCATACAACAAACAAACTGTACACTTAATATTGTCTATATACGTACATCCATATATGTGTATATGTCTGCGATTTCTGACCTAATCATTTCAAGCTTAAGTTTTTCAAAAACAGACTTTAATCACATTCGAAAATTCATATGTTAACTTCTGCAATTTTTCTCGTATCACATCCAAGATTTATATATATATATTTCTTCAATCTCCAAAATAGATTTTTTTTCTTCTGATAGATCTATTAATTGTGCTTCTTGTGAAATAATATCAGATAGGTATAGACTTTATTTAAACTTGTATAGTTTTAATTTCATCTCAGATATTGGAATTTGGGCTTCTTTTTTCAAATTCATTCTAGAGGGTAAATGTTAATTAGAGCCCAAAATCCGAAATTTTCTCTAAATTTCTTCTCAAATCCATATGTGTTTACCATAATAAATGTTAGATTGACAACAAAACGTCAGAAAAATATTTTAATGAGAAATTTAGTAGAAAGTTAACAATCTATGTAAAAACTATAAAAGGGAAGGGAATGTACGTACAGTAATATCATATGAAAAAGAAATAAATTATTCAGCATGTTAATTTTGTATAAAAAAAATAATCTAAAAACTTAAGTTGTCAGGTAAGCATCAATAACAATTTTTATTATTATTTCTGATATACCCCGCATAAGAATGCTTCATGAACTTGAATCGTTTATCATACGGGACCTACTCTATCATGTGCTAAGATTTAAACCCCTGACCACTTAAATTAAGGTTGTGATATCACATTAAGGAATCATTTAACTCAAAAATTTAATCCATAATCAATACTCAAAAAAAGCTATTATTATTAGAAACCATAAATTGTCATAAAAGGGGTATTAAATCTGTGAGGAATGATTCACATTTGGGTTGTTAGAGGGTACAATTGATTTATAGGTATGGCAGAGTATAATACATATACATGAACTGATACATTATTTTAATCGGAATAATTTTATTCCGTCAAACCCAAACAAAAGGAGACCCAAATGGCCTATTTCAACTCTACAATTTCCATTGAAGACCATGTTTTGGTGCAAGTTTTCCTTCACAATATATACATATTTAATTCTTGGCTAAGACTTGATGCTAGTTTTGATGATGAGCTCCACAATGGCTAGTGTCCAAAAGAAAATGATAAGAAGACATGAGCTGGATATCATTATTATTTTTTCTAACTTGTGGGGTTTTTTCTGTATATCTCATCTACCATTCATGTACTATATTTATTTCTGAGTATATATTGTTGTCTCATCCAATCCAATTCTACATCTTTATTATAAGTTGACAGCTAGGCTTTTTTTAGAGATAATACTCAAATTTTACCTCTCTTTTGGCATCAAAGATTCAAAAAGGACTGGAATTAGGAAATGGGTTACCCTTCGTAATTCTATTATGCAATTTATTTATGATATAACTATAATTATATATAACATAACTTTATAGCTGCGATACTCATCAAATGTTTTATTATTACTTATAATTATGATAATAATTTTTATGTTTTTAGAACTAAAATTTTACTATTTTGTGTCTAGTAGTTCATCTTGATATTTTATCATGTAATTAGAGCTTAAAAGAATTAATTTTATTAATTTCATTATTAAAACAGTTTAAAGTAGAAATAATTATGGTTTATTATGTGATTAAACCTTATTTGCAGCCAATTGTGAATATCTAAGCTAAAAGGTAGGCTTTGGAGCCGTCTAGATGTCAAATCTATTAGCATCAGCAGTAAAAAGAGCTTAAAAGGAGGAAAAATAGCTGAAAAAACATGCTTTTGTGAAGATTTCTCGCAAAAGTGTATAAAACCTAACTATAATTGGCTGGAACTGGAGATTTTGTTATAAAAGTAACTTTAATCAGTACTTTTTGTGTCTTTAACTACTGGATATCGCTGATTTTGAAATACACCTTTTGTGTAAACCGTTTTGGGATCTTTACATACTTTGTTTTGAACTCCTTTAAATACTGCTCCTTATCAATATTGAGGACGTTCTTGGAGTTCATCTTCTTCATTTTACTTTTACTTAGTTCCTATTACAGTAGTAGTTTAGTTTGTTTCTCTTGTATGCCTTCCATGGCAGAAGTCGTTCTGCCTATGGAGGAGTAATTTACTTGGTGTAAGCCAGCAGTGGCTGGGATTATGCAAGTACTTTCTATGTTAATTTAAGTATATTTCAATATTAAGCATGTATGTCTACCTTGTGGTTGTCATATTAGATGAGTTTGATCAGCTCATGGACCATGTGTCAAGTATAATGTTTATTTGCTTACATATGAAAAATACAAGGTGAGATGCATATGTTGACTTAGCAATGGTTCTACTGTATATGATTGATATTCATGTTGGGAATGCATTTTTGATGTTTTTTGTTCTTAATGCATGTTTTTAACTGTTAATTACAGAAAATGCACCGGTTAATTATTTGAAAGCATATATTTATAAGAATTAATTGCAGAGAGTGCTCTGGTTAAACTAATTATAATAACTTTAATGGAAGAGAATCTTTTGCATGGTAGACTGAAATTCCTTAGATCGCATAACTGTTCAAGTTGTTTCATTTCATGTTGTTGCTTACTCTGCCTGTTATCATTGTTATCTCAAATCTGTTTTCTAATTGACTTATTTTCTAATATTTGCTAGATCTAGTCATTTTTAGTAAATTTTAGATTTAAAAATTCAAACTTGATAATTTGACAATATTTCTGCTACAAGTTGTTTCAGTTAGGAACCATTTCTGTTTTACATGTACTAAGACTCGTATCCTTGTGGGAATGATATTCAGACTTAGATCCACTTACTACTTGTTGACCTTAGTACACTTGCTAGGATATTTTGCATGTTAGTCTAACCATCAATAGTATATATATTATCCAAAATGAAATCAATTATTTATAAATTTCTTATTTGTGTTGATTAGTTGAGCAGTTCTTTGCAGTTTTCATAGAACCGTTTGAACTAAAAACACAAGATAATAGGTAAAACACAAGAATAATGTTTATTATTATCTCTGAGACGCTTTCACACACAAATTTTCTTTTAGCTTGAAGAGTATACGATAGAAGGTCACTCTGTTATATGTTGAAATTTCACAAATTAATAAAATTGACAGAATTTGTATCCCAACCACTTAATTTAAAAGGTTCTGATACCATATCATAAAAATGATTGGTAAAAATTGTTGTGCTATAGATAAAGCACACAAAAATAAAAAACAAAAATAGTTTTTAATTCTTATCTCTTATAGCAGTGTTGTGAATAAATTTACTAATCCTACCAAAGAAAGAAGTGGTACCTCCAATAATTAATATACGTGCAGAAAGCTTTTGAAAAGTAAAGAAATTAATTAAAGGGTTGAAGAAAAAAAAATTAAATAATAGATAAATGAAGGAAAGATACTCTGCATGTCACCTAATAATTGAGTGATCAATTGATGGACAAGATTGGTGAAAGAAAGTGCCCTAACATATAACTCGAGAAATTAGACGAATTAATGAAAGTCTGATATACATGATAAAAGGAATCTTGTGGATTCCTCTGCTCTGCTCAGCATGATCATGAGTAATTGATGATGAAATTATTCTTGTTTTGTCTGATTTGAAAGTTCAATTATTCAAAAGTACTATATGCTATATGGAATACTTAACATATATCTACCTATCTTTCTTTAATTTTCGCACTTTATAAAAGCTACTTTACTTATTATATATTGTTCAATTATTGTAATTTTTTTTTTCTTAATATCATACAAATTATATACATAATTTCTTCAACTACGTAACTAATTAATTAATTTAATTACTAGATGATTTTTGTTATTCTCATTAGCTGGAAAATGTGGAAAAGAAGAAATTGTAGATTGTTAAATCACGATACCTTAAATGAAGACACATTATATAAAATATTTTTCTTGAAAGTGGTAGCTGCAGAGGGCTTTAATCTGAAGTTAAGCTTGGGACATAAGATTGGCATCAATTAAGGCGTATGAATATGAATTGCATGTGGCATCCATGTCATCAATTTAGCTGCCTTCTTCTCTTTACCTTAGTGGCAAGCAAAAGATATATCCTTTACTTGAGATTATTCTTGTGATATCAAATTCAACAAAAAGTTCAACCTCTTCCAATTACAAAACTCTCTTTTATTATTTTCATTATCTCCACACTAATCACAATTAGTCTCACTCAATTAGGAAAACAGATTTTGACACTACAAATTATATGATTGCGATTAAATAGTGAAGTACTTCTTTCCATGTATATTGATATCTAGTATTACTCATACATTAAAGCTTAGTCACTAAATGGAATATATAATACTGAATGAGAATGTGGTAGATATATATTTTTTGCTTATTATAAATAATAATTAGTTTGTTAGCGCAACCCTAATTTCCCGGCTTCTTTGGGGAGCTAAAAAAGTCGTTTAACTAGTGAAAATCTGACTCGTCGATAGCTCTAGGCATCCGAGAAGATAGGTAAAGGAACGTTTGATAAGTGATAACTGTTTCAGATCCAGTTGCACTTGAGGGAAAGTGATACAGCGGGATAATTACTAAAATCCATTGATCGCACACGATACTGAAAGTTAGCCTTTTATAGCTTGAATTTCGCAAAATTCACAAGGAATAAGAATTAGAATAAATATGAAAATTAATCATCAAAACTAACTCCTTACAAACTACATCATACATTATAGCCGATTTATTGCAAACTTATTGTAAATATAATAAAATTTCTAAATAATCAAAACTTCTAATTAGATTAAATAAGAAAAATACTAAATAAAGTAAAATATAAACAAAATAGGAACCCTTATCAATTTAGGACTATTTCTAATCAAAATTATAAAACATTTGCAATTAAAATAAAGATATAATCCAAAATATATCTTTAATTTCTTTCCACAACAAGTAACTATTTCCAAGTTAAATTGTTGATCCCTTTTATTATTTATGGCCCACATCAGAGAGTGTTGGAGATCTCTCCTCATATACAAATGAGTCGAAAAAGTGATATACATAAATATAAGTGATATAAATTGGATCTTAACAAAAACCAATTGGTTTTATGTTACACTGGCTCAATCCGACTTATAAGTTCACTCATACAATCAAGTTTGACACTCTGAAGGCCCATAAAACCTCTTCACCATTTGATTTAGAAGTTTAAGCTGATAGGTAAGACCCAATTATAGGTTGTGTTATTATTTCAGATAGGGTTGAACTCAAAATCTAAGGTTAGATCGTAGTAGTAATAATAATAATTTTATCTCACCAAAAAAGCATACCTATTTTGTTAAGAATTAATAAAATTCAACAACAAATATATAAATCATGAATGATGTTAAGATGTATATAATAGAAATGAGATAAGGTTGGAAATAAAAGTAGTAAAAGTAGGTAATTAAGTGTGAAAACAAGCATAGGGGAAGTGTAGAAAGTGGACTGATTGTGAAGTGATTCTATTCTAATTAATTGAAACAGAATAAAAATGTTTGTCATCCATCCCCTACGTATAAAAGGACCCATCCATCCAATCTTCAACTTTCAACCCCTTCATTATTATTCCTTCATTCTCTCTCTTTCTTTGTTCGTTTTGAAGAGTTGAGGGGAATGTTGTCTGGTTCGATGTCATTCATATCATATCATATGTCTGAAGCTCAATCTCTCTTTCAATGGATGAATGATTTCGGACCAGGCTTCATTCCCCCCAACTATATATATACCTTAATTCCTTTCATTCTCTATATTCACTCATCTTCATTCATTATATTTAATTTGACAGATCCAAGAAACTATCCAGTACTACTATACCAATAAAGGATGAAGCACTCAACCGCTAAAACTCAGCCACTGCAACAGGCGGGCGGGCGGCCAGCCATGGATCCTGATCCGTATATATATGAGTAAGTATAGCATGAATTATATATCATCTCATTTTCAATACCTTTTTCTGTCTTTAATTGAAACATCAAATGAAGTAAGAGTTGAGTTAAATGTGAAAATCAAGACTGTCAACTAAAATTTGGTCTTAATTTGTTGTCCTTTAGCTTATTAAGTAATATAGTACAGGCTCAAGCACCTGATTGATTAATACCAAACAACAACAGAACGTTTAATTAACTGGGTTGCCGTATGAATAGGGGAAAGCTGTGACGTCAGCTGTATGTCAATTTTGAATGATAAAAAATTAAATTTTTTTGGGTTGGATTTGGGGATCGGATGATACATGTGAAAGGGGTCAGATCTGATCATGCCCATATACCCATTGTCAAACTCAAATAATTGAACAACCGGTTTTATTATGCATACCAAAAAGACAGTCATTTGACGACAATATCAATGTCTTCTGTGAAATTACGCATGATTTCAATCACAGTGTGAAAAGAAAGGTTGAAACTTAAAAGCAATCTGATTAAAGTGTTGTGTCCGTGTGGGATGGATCTATTTCACAGGACCGGAGCTCGCCAGGGATCAACAATGTTAAACACGTCAAATATTAATTAATTAAAAAAAGAAAACCTGGGCCAAAGCTGGTCTGTTTATGTGTTCCCCATGTGCTAATTTCGTTTGTCTTTTGCATGCATGGAGTGTGGCTGCTTATTCTATTTTAGGGCTAA
The DNA here is from genome assembly GCA_039660915.1 of Euphorbia tirucalli. Lineage (NCBI taxonomy): Eukaryota > Viridiplantae > Streptophyta > Magnoliopsida > Malpighiales > Euphorbiaceae > Euphorbia > Euphorbia tirucalli. Next base: position 12,591,116 of record CM077636.1, on the reverse strand, counting down.
TGATAATTAATAGATTAACATTAACAATTTCAGATACTGATAATTTTTTCACAATTTTGAACTATATGTATGAATACGTGTATTTTAACGAGTCCAAATTCATTACAAAATGGGGTTCAAAAAGACAAAAGGAGTTTATTTTCTTAGCTAGGATGGAGGAGGTGCCAAAATTTCCAATATATTAATACTTTGCTGTTTGTCAAAACAATTTTTTTTATTTAAACTTCAAGTATACAGTTGAATTTGGATTCAAGCAGAGATTGACCCGTAAAGCTCTCCTTTGTTTAAGGAGAAAAAGCTCATTACCACTTAATCAACATCTTTTAGTTTGTCAAAAGAATTTTGATCAACCGATTCGATGGAAAAATTAATGAATGGATGATGAATACAAGTAGATTTCCTTTCTTTCTATAAAATTCCGTACTCGAAATTACAGCAAAGAAGAAAAAATCCATGAAGCCAAACGGCTAATCTAACAGTTGTTCGGTTCAAATATTCAATATATTCGGGAAGAATATCAAAAATCATTTAATTATAAGTTCAACATATCAATCCATTTTCCCTTAATTTTTCAGAATGTGTTCTTTATTTCGAATTTCAGTTTTTGAGATATGATTCCAAATCTGCTCTCTAATAATATCTCAACTTTATTAATTAAAATATTATTAGATACCTTTCGTGTTATCTAAATTCAATTTAATATTTTTAGGATATTGATTTTCCGTTACTATTGAAAAATACTAGATTTGCCCCTAAAAAATTTTACTACTTAAAATTGCCACCAATTGTAACATTCTACTACTATATATATTTTATTTTTGTAATTAAGTGGATGTTTGGTTTCCTCTGAACAGCTACTTTTTGTTTTTTCTGCTTCAAACAGCAGATTTTAAGTGTTTGGTTAGAACTATGAAACAACTGTGATTAGCTGTTTCGGAGATTAAAAATAGCTATTCAACAACAAACAACAAATAATAACAACAAACAACAAATAGCAACAGAAGAACCAAACAGACCCTAAGCCTGCAGGAAGCATTAATATTTCTCTAATATAGTATGCTAGAAATTATTACTTCTACAGTATTTGTTTCTTCTTTTCTTAATTTATGTTTTGTTTCAAAACTTAACCATTGATATCATAGCCCAAAATCCAACAACAAAGAATGATCTATAGAATCATATGAATTAGGTGAAGTGGGCTAGCAAAGCTCAACTATAATAAAGATACAGAATTTGACCTATGAGTTTTAAAAAAACATGTCTATACAACACAAGTTCATTAAGCAAGAGATTTACAAAAAAACAAAAACCTAAAGGTGACAATGAAGACAAGTTGCAATATTTTTGTAGGCCAGTTGTAATTTCATAGGGAAAATAGGGTAAGAAATAGGCTTAATTAACCATTAAAATATATGCAGTCCCTCTCAACTTGGCTAAACAAATTTACTCACCATGGCATCAACTTTAAAATCAATTAGCCCCTCAACTTGCCCTTAAGTTGGCCATGGCTCGGCAATTAAAAATATATGCGCATCAACAAGTTAATTACTCATATTTTTTATTTCAAAAGAATGTATTTTTTTTTCTTACAAGAATTGAGAATCATTTTTTCTTGGGATGAATTTTGGAACCTAATTGGTCAAGATTTTTGTAAATTGTTACAGTCCGTGTAGGTAAAAAATAAAAAACAAATATTATAGGTTCCGATTTATAGCCACATGACACCTACAGAAATCTACATTCTGGGCCAACCAAAATCCTTCCAATCCAAGAGCGAGTCTTATTTGGCTGTTACGAAAACATTGGATATTTTATTAAAATGTCATCTCTTTTTTTTTTTAAGATAATATTTCTTACATTATACTTAATAACTCTTTTTATTGTTTTTTGCAAAAATTCTACTATAAGCCAGGAGTATATTACTCTCAGTCAATCAAAATGTAACACGTCAATACCTATATTGATATAGTGTGTTTTGATTGGTTGGGAGTAGTTTACTCCCGTCATACAGTAGAATCTCTAGAATTTTTAGTATGATAATAGCCCAAGTTTATTCTAATCCTCCTACAAACATCTGTGGTTGGGGGCAATGGCATAACAAGTGACTAATCAGAATTTACTTAATAAAGTAAAGAGTACCTTTTTCTTTTGTAATTATGCTACCCAAAAATAATACATATCCATTAATTATACTTTCATATATTCAAACAATATACATATATATATATATATATATCTTTTGACAAGTCAGAAGCCTTGGAATATAACAGAGAATGTCAAAAAGCCATGTGAAGTGTCATATATACAGCTTGCAAGGCATTTCTGATTTCACATGCAACTTCCTTATTTTAATATTAACTACTACTAGATTAGATTAATTAGAGATTAATTGATCTCAATTAATTTAGCTAATACACCGAGAGATCTATTAATTCCAAACCTATTAACAACATGGATTTTATCATTTTTATTGATAAAACAGAAATATAAAATGGCAGGCATAAGTGGGACAATATATGTAATGATTAGGAGCTATTTCCCTAGTCATATCAGAAAGACTTTTAGAATCCTGAAATGACATGAAAAGGTTTGTAAATGATTTGGGTCCAAAATTCGTAGCAACAAGGAATAGGTAGTTAGTTCCTCATTGTTTTTAAGTTTCACATTTTTATTCAACAATATCCAACTCAACCCATTCAATCATTAATTATAAATTTATAATATCTGATCATCATTAACCTCAACTTTAAATAGTAAATTTTATACTTTAATATGAATTGAATAATGAATTTGCAATACTACTGTAGTTGATATCCTTATTAATTCTTGTTGAAATCATTATAAATATATTACTACATATCCTTATTAATAACTTCATAATCTAATTGCGTTTTTAATTAATTGTCAATTTATAAGGAGTTGTACAATACAGCTATAGCGATAGTTGAATTTGTTCCGATGACAAGTTAGATTGGTTCTTTTTCTTTTTTTATTTTTTTTTTTCCCTGCCTGTGAGATTGTAAAATAAGGCAGCAGACTTTCTTGGGAAAAGCTTCAAAAAAACCTCGTGGTTTTGTATTTTAACACTTTAGGAACTAAAAAAAAAAACTTTTGCAACAAAGTATTAATGCAAAAATCATAATTTTCGCGTTAAATGTTGAAAAAAGAGAGAGATTTGTTTCATGTTAAACTGCAATTTTAGGCAGTTTATTGTTAGAAGTTTGTGAATGATGTACTTCCTATTTTCGCTGTAATATATAACGAAATCACTGCAGCTTTTGGATGATTGGAAATGCCACATCCTTTTTCTTTCCCCTGTTATCACTTTCGTTTTTGAAGCGTCTTTTGTACAGTTGCAGCTCAGCACCTTTCTGAATTGTCCTGTCAAAACGATTCTTAGCCAACACATGATCATTCATATATAACCAAGATGAAAGCATATTTTAAAATGTCAATCAACATCAACCATGTAACATTTTTTCTACCTCGAAATTATTCGCCTATTTGTGTATATATAATGAATCAAGTGGAATTACGTTACAACATCCGAAATCCAGTTAAACAACTGAAATAAGTTTAGAACTTGTAAATAACAGATTTTATCTACTTAAGCAGTCCTATACATGAGAAGAATATCTGCTGTCATTTGAAGATAAGATTTTGGATTTCTCATCTTTACACTGAAAAATCAATATTTCCAAGATGAAGAATCAAAGCCATAACTCTGACAATTTTGCATTTTCTTCTTCACAAACAAACATGCACAGAAAAAGAGAATTAATCCTAGTTCTTGGTGCAATTGAGATAGTCAGCATTATTTCCCTACTTCTTTCATACAAGGAAAACTTCATCTAAGGTATAGTACCTGATAATACTAAAAGTAATACACAGCTTTTACATAATTCTTCCATCAATGATCAAATTGATATCACTCTCGTGATGAAAAAATCTAAGCTGACAAAAGAAAAAAAGTGTAGGAACGATTAACCTGCAAATTCGGATTCGCAACTAAAGGATGTATTCATAGGCATCATCAACATCAACCAGCTTACAGGAACTGGGTGGCTTAAGAACATGAAAGAGTTTTCTTTTCAATTTCCTGGTAACACGAAGAAAAGAAAGGGACCTAAATGACAACAGTTTTATCCATTCATATCTTGTCCATGCAAAATTAGAAAGATCATATCCCAATCAGATGCAGCTGATGATAATACACTCAAGCTGCAGCCCAAAATTGAAGAGACCAAGATTACAGCATTGATTTACATAATTCAGAGCGTAGTCAAATTTGAATTTCAAATATGCAAGTCCTCAGCAAAATATTTGGCCATAAATGACTAGCATGAGCGAAAACACAACAAGAATACCTTTTCCCTGGTCCACATCAGTAAAATAATAAGGAAATATAATTAAGGGATTGATGAATTTTATATTAACGTTAAGCCCGTAATATTCCAATAGTGATACAATTGAATGAAGTAAAGTCCACAGACAGTGTAATTACAGCACCAATACCAGCAACTAAAGTGGAAAAATAGGACAAGGATTACAGTACAAAGGGAAAGTTGCGCAGGGAGAAATAGTAAAAATATGGCAAACTGCACCGACCTCAGAATTAAAATACGTCTGAACACATTTATAGATATAGGCAAAAGCTAGCTCCCAAAACTACAGTTAGGGAATGATTGTTATTGCTATATACAATTTTAGTTATAAGACACTGAAAGGACGAATGTAATTTCCAAATTTGAACCCACAACATGAGCTTTACATGTTTCAACGATTTCTGCCACTACTACTTAACAAATACAACACACCAGTGAATCAATATGAATGATAGCAATTTTGTAAGTTAAACTAGAGAATTTAAAGTAATTCCTTTTTATACTAATCCAAAATTATTTTACTTTTTGCGTTAAGCTCCTGAAAACAATGCGTGTTATTTACCTTTTTTGCTGCAAATTGTCTAACTGGAAATTATCATAGATTGCTATCAGAATTTCTGGCTATCGACTATCAAATTTTGTGAGCATGACATATGCAACACACTAAATGCCCCATCTCTACAGAGCCTACTAAACCAAAAGAAATACGTGTTTATTCAAAAAAGATAAAAATGACACAAGGAAAAGAACGACAATTGTCTGATCATGGACCTATTGCTCTAGTAGAAGGGGCTAGGTCTTGCACTCAACATCCGATACATAATTTTCTCTCCTATAATCTACTGTCACCCTCTCACAATGCTTTTGAGAGGAATCTTGATAAACTTCAGATTCCTAACTCAGAATACCAAAATGGGGTACAGCCATTTGCAAAGAAAGCCAAGGACTAGAGAAAAATGAGACTTGGGAAGTAACTGATCTTTCAATGCGTAAACAGCCAGTTTGATGTAGCTCTGTTATTTACCGTCAATTAATGCAGACGGCAGTGTGAACAGGTTTACGGCACAATTTGTGGCAGAGGGTTCAAGTCAATCATATGGGAAGCAAGAAACCTTTGCTACAGTAGCCAAACTAATTACAGTCACAGTACTACTTTCAGCGGCCTTAACTTTAGATTCGTCTCTATATCAATTGGATTAGAAAAATGAGTTTCTCAGTGTAGACTTAGAAGACGAAAAGGTTTGAATGGAGATTCCACTTCAAATATATACCTCAATACAATGCAAGCGAAGTCAATGAACTTAAAGATCCCTTTAAGGACTTCAACAATCTCCTAACCCTCAGTTATTTCCTGTAGCAATGAGAAGACCTAGGTGTAATCAGTGTCGGGCAGATTACATATTACATAATGTTTGTAAAGCATTCATCCACTGGAAGCAAAGCAGTACTCTAGATTTATGTGGATGATAATACAGAACCAGATATTATTTTGATGAGATGCACAAACACTTAGCAAAAGAGTTTGAAACCTAAGGTTTGAGGAATCTAAAATACTTGGTATAGAATTGGCTTGATAAAAGAACGGCACATCAGTCTCCCAGTAGAAGTTTGTTCTAGACCACCTTAAAGAGATATGAATGCATGGATGCAACCGAGCAAAATGCTCATCTGGTTCCGTTATTCAACTCAGACTAATTTAATTACTTGTATGACCCACGGATAAAAGAAGATACCAAAGGTTAGTCGGCAAATTGGTCTATGTCTCCCAAAGTAGACCATGTATTAGTTTCTCAATTGGTGTGGTGAGTCAGGTCATGAATAACCCTTCCAAAAACCAAAGGGAGTCTAGTTATCAAATGTATAGATATTTGAAATTTATACCTAACAAAGGATTATTCTAAGGAAAATTTTGAGTACAGAGGTTGGAATTAGTGTATGCTAACTGGACTACAGATGCGAATGACACACCATCCATCTTCTGGATATTGGACATATGCATTGGGAAATTTAATTACTTGGTGACGTAAAATGCAATATGTTGTGTCATGAAGGAGTGCAGAAGCAGAATTCAGATCTTTTTAGCACATGGAATTTGCAAAGGTATTTGGCTCGTTAAGAGTTCTCAATAAACTGAAGATTTGAAGTTACAAGATCAGTCTAATTGTTTGGTGGCAATCAATATGATCGAGAACCTTGTCTTTCATGATAGAACAAAGCAAGAATTGAGGCTTTTGTACATCCCAACCCCTCAACAAGGTGCAGATATCTTTAGGTAAAGGTGTGCAAAGGAAAAATTTGACATCTTAAACCCAAGCTAGGCATAATCAACACCTACAGGCCAGCTTGAGGAGGATAGAAATCTCTTGATTATAATTTTATTTATCTACTAGAATTTGTTTCCTTGGCTGATTTTTATCCTAAGTTTATGGGTATTAGATCTCCTAAGTAGAGTAGGATGCCTTTCATGAAACAGGCTTTCCTGTTTTTGAGTAGTATTTTCCAATTTCTGAGTCTTTACTGATTTTGTATATATAGGCAGTATAAATTCTAAAAACTAATAAGGGGAATAAAAGAACTCTTCTCATTAGTTGTCAACTTATGTTCTTGACCATGGTGTTAGCTCTAACTGTTAAAAGTTAATACTCTCGTGACAACTGAAGTCAATAAAGCAAGAAGATATAGTTATAAAAACTTAGCTCACAAAACAAAAACATGAAATCGAATTAATTGAAAATGTTTGCATATCTTTCACACAAGTAGATTGAGAAAATATGTTTCTTTGTATAAATGTAAACAATTCCGTTTTCCATCTGCTATTTAGTATAAGATGATGATAAACACAGAATTTTAGATTGTCAAATCTCAAGCTTGCATACGAAGAATAATTTAAGTCCATACTCGTTCAAGCTTACTAAATATGCAAAAATAAGTTCATAGACTAGCCATAGTATCACGAAAACATTTAACTCGAAGCTATCTGCATGATTCTTTCCATAATACCACAGTTGATTCAACTTACAGCTACCATAACTAGGAAAGCACCATAAGCAAATTAAGAGCAAAAGAAGGACAGGAAAATGAAGATCAGTATGCATATCAACTTAGAGTTTCAAAACCTATGCCTAGTGTTAGAAAATATTCCATATGGCATATCATTGAACTGAAACTAGATAGTCTATGAAGCACACAGAGATGGGCAAGAGAAATGTTATTAGATTCCCCTTGCAAAGATAATATACTTCATTTAGGAATAGAGACACTTACCACTTAATGATTAGACATTTAGGAATACCAAAGAAGACACGTACGCTTAAGAAGAAACATTTAAATGACCAAACAAGACAAGTGCACTTAAGAAGGCTAATTAATAAGTTAAACAATATAATAGGCTGCTGGTCTATAACAAGTGGATGCAAGGCAAGCAAACATCTACCCACATTCATAAAGAATAAGTATATGACATGTCACATATATAAAACTGTAAAGGTTATAGAAGATATTGCACAATACGAAAAGGATCTGAGAATGCTGATTTACTAAGGCATCATTAAAAAGCAGGACATAAAGAGTATCCATGAACACTGATAATAGTATGTGGTTGTGGAGAAAAACGCAAGGGTATCTGTGAACACTGATTTATAATATCTCAGGCATTCACATTCAAGAATCTAATGAAGCAATCTAACATCAAGCCCGCTATCTATTAATGCCAGACAAAAAGCAAATTGTTTGCCATTATCAAACAGAACAAAAGAGGCTAAGAAGATTGTGAAATGCATTACAAAAGACAAAAAACTTAATAATCACGGATGATATTCAACCTAGCATGAAATATCCAAACTGCTGAAAAAACCTAATCCTGAATGAGAAGACTTGACATAACAAGTACCCAACCAACATAAGTGATTTCACGTCTGATAAGGAAAGAACAGAAATTATCATCAGGTTATACCAAAAACTCTCGAAGTTTCAAGGGTAAAAGGTGTTGGATCCATAGCACATCCAATGTACGAATTTTCAATTTTTCATACAAGTCCATATGTTTATGATCATAAAATGACCATTTATAGAGAATGCATTCTTTTGTTTACTGTCAATCATTCCCCATTGGTATCCGACATACCTTTCTTACTATGAAAGTGATTCTGGATTAATGCAAAGAATTAGTCCCTTAAAACTCTTTGTGATTGGCTTTACATGAAACAAAATAATTGTTTTCTATAGGATCTGTACACTTCCCAAAACCTTTGTTTTGTAAATGCAATATCAAAACAAAAATTATTTATTAATCAAATATGTTTCAGTTCATTTGTGCACTAACCATTGCATTCTTATGTACTAAATGTTTCACAAAGATTGACTACTTATTTAGTTGTACTATAACATCTTAGTTCCGGTAGTGTATGGGGCAAATCGCACCGACCATAACTGAAGTTTGGAGTTTGTACGCCCATGATTACTAAACTTTAATCTGTATCAATAAAGTCATTAAACTTTCACTTTAGTGTCGTCAGAGGCACTCTCGACCTAATTCATCAAAATTTAGCGCCGAAATAATGACGAAGCAAGTCAACACCAAGTCAAACCTACTAGCACAATTTCACATAAACTATGACCAACAAAAAAACTGACACGTGCCACAAACGTAGCACCCACTTGTGCAGTATAATTCAGAAAAAATTAAAAAAAAAAAAATCGAAATTCAATGTTAGTTGGAGCTGACATAGTGCTTAGAATTTATATAAACTTGTCACACCATCATTTCGTAACCAAATTAGGGCGGAAGTGACTTTATTGAAACCATAATAAAAGTTCAGTAACTTTATAGACACAAATTGAAGTTTATTGACCGTGAACGCACAAGCTACAAAATTCAGTGACCGTCAATGCAACTAATCCCAACGTAGGGATAGTATCTAGTGTTATGTGGTGACATAGAATTTAAGTGAAAATGTCAGACCTCTTGGATTAATTCAGCTGGTGTATTTTTCGAATAAGAAGGATGGATACTGTTTACATCAATTTGGAGGATGGCTAACTAAGGTCTGGATAGACTATATTTGGAGTATCAGGAAATTGAGGATTCTGGATTGATTTGGAGTACCAAGTGAGTGGTAATTATGGTGCACGACTCTCTATTTACTTGTTTGAAATATCTAATTTGTACAGATTTTATTCTTCGTATTTTGCTTAATCTTTATATTTGTTAAATGTTTTGTGCCTTACAGCGTACTTTTTTCAATACAGATGATATCAAATCCAATTTAGTATAAAAGGGCTGTTCCTAGATGACTACGCTCTAAGGCACAGAATATTTAACCACTATAAAGTTCAAGGAAAATACAAAAGAGTAAAATTTGTATAAATTAGATATTTCAAACAAGTAAACAATGAGTCGTGCACCATAATTACTACTCATCTGTTACTCCAAATTCATCCAGAATCCTCAATTTTCTAATACTCCAAATTCATTCTAGATCCAGACCTTAGCTAGCCTTCCTCCAAATCGATTTAAAGAGTATTCAACTTTCCTATTCAAAAAATACATCAACTAAATTACTCCAAGATGTCTGACATTCTCAATGACATTCTATGCCACCACATAATACTAGATACTATCCATACACTGCCAAAACTAATATTTTATAGTACAATTAAATAAATAGTTAAACTTTGTGAAACATTTAGCATAAGAAATATATCTTATATAATGTAGAAGTAAAAACGTTGACACGAATAATAATAAGAAACAGAAATATTATAACAACGAAATGATTAATACATAAATGAAATGAAACATATTTGATTAATAAATAATTTTTATTTTAATACATTGCATCTACTAATCAAAGGTTTTGGGAAGTTAAGTGTATAGATCCAATAGAAAACAATGATTTTGTTTCATGTAAAAGCCAGTCACAAAGAGTTTCAAGGGACTAATTCTTTGCATTAATCCAGAATCACTTTAATAATATAAAAGGTAATTAAAGAGATTGGAATAAATAAATACCAAACCTGAAAGTAAACTCCAAATCAGAGGTAGAGAATTGGATCATCAAACTCCAATTGATGGCAAAAAAGATGGCTAAGAGGTTTGTGTATCAAGAGCAGTTTTATTAGGAAAGAAAGACTAGAAACAAACCGATTAAGGGCATTTAACTTATATAAAAGAAACACTTTTATATGCGTAATTCAAAATTGAATAATAAAATAAATCTTAAACAGTAAAAATAGTTAAGAAGATTAACATGTCATATATCAAGTCCTTTAATTTTACTTGGTCAAAAGTACATTTTGATTTAACTCAAATCAAAATTTTCGGGATATTACAATGTCGGACCAATGTGATAGATAACATCTATCCAAAAGAGTATTATTAAGCGACAGAAAACAATGGAGACAGATGAATCAGGAAGTTCTATTGACAAAGTTCAGGGAAATAGCAAGAAGATAAGCCAAACAGGAAAAGGAAACAATAAATCAGTAAGAATTACTCTTACTGCCAAAGCAATAATGCCGAAAAGTAAAAGAAACAAGAATCTTTCCTGCCAAAAAAAAAAAAACCAGCAAATAATAACTTCCCTGAGATCTCTCACTCTACCTGAAGAGTAACCAAATGCTTTTAGGATCAGCTTCCACGTGTCCCTTGCCTGTATTTCTTCTGGAATACCTCTGCCATATCTTAGGCCCATGAGACAATTGGTCCAAGAGCTGGCCCTTATTGCATTATCAATCAACCATCAATCCTAGGTGTCTGTCTTGAAGAAAGGACTAAATTAGGATAACTCAAATGAAGGAACAAAAAACGACATGTCACAGAAACTGACAATCATTTCAAGATTCAAAATTCTCTGAACATTTATAAATATTTCAAGTGACAAAATTCTCCGATAAGCTATTCCAAAGCGATGCATGTTCTATGTTCGATGACTATTTCAACCTTTTTCTGCGTCCTCTCCCGGATTTTGACGTGTGTTAGATGTACAATGTAGCAAACTAAATTCCTAAAGTAAGGAAGTGAAGTTCATAAATAATAATTAACTACAATTGTCCGATTCTCATATTCGAGCTTCCAAACACCAGTAAAAGTCATCCAGTAATCACATCCCAGATAACTACTCCTATTCAAGATGCCTGTGGTAGGTATAGATTATGGTAACCTAAAATTACTGAAGTAAAGTTCATAAACAATATGTAACTACAATTGTCAGATTCCTATTTTCGAGCTTCTAACCACCTGCGAAAGTCATCCCATAAAGATCACCCCACTTACCCAATCTGCCTCAACAATAACCTGCCTTATTGTGGTTCGTATATTAAACCACCATCTTGAGCCTGCATAGTGGTCAGAATTCCTAAGAAATATTCCAGAGACAATACTGAGGCTTTAAGGACTAATAAATACTGACAAAATGGGAAGGCACTTCAGTGTCTTCATCTTTCTTTGTATGCATGTAACTGGTAGTTACCAATGCCACCCTTTCCGCACTTACATTTCCAATCTTGCCAAATACAAGCTCTGTTAGTTTTGCTCTTTGGTCTCTACCAGGACCATCAGCGATCAGAAAATTTTTCTTCTTTCAAGTTCATTAAGTCCAATCTTTTACATGTGACCTCAAGAACATGAAGTCAACCTTTAGTTCATTGGAAACGTATACTTTGCACAACCACAATTGGCAAGAATCAAACGAAGATAATTTTTCTTAATGTTACCAACATTAAAAAAGGAAACTACTTGATCACAAGCGATAAATACTAGTTATACTAGAAAAATTTGGCATCACTAAAAACACAATTAGCTTGGTAAATCCTAGACATCAAAAATTATTTCTTAAAAAGATCTAAATGACATGACAAATACTGCAAACAATGCAAATACACTATCATTGACGATTCTTCGAATGTAGAAGCCACCAAAAAGTTTCATTCTAGTTAGTTTTTAAAAGATTTGTTCAGTCAGCTGGAAATGGTAGGTAGAATGAAAAGTTTGCAGCAAGGCCTCACAGGCCCTATCCGGAGCTCCGTTTACTGAACCCTGCTTACTAATCATCTATGCCTAGCACAAAAATATTAATCATTGACTGCTTCAAAAAACTGTACCTTCATTCTCTACTTCAAACATCATTCCTTGCTTTTACAGCAATGGAGACAGGGACAACTGTAGCCAACTTCATACAAGAATGCAAAAAAAAAAAAAAAGAAGCAGCATGAAGTACTCAGTGGAACTTACTAAAACAGGCTTCTAAGGTAGACAGAGTTACATCCAACTTAAGAAAAATTCAGCGTAAGTTATTGGGCATTGAACTTCTGTTAGGTTTAGAAATCTCAGACAGTATTAGTTATACGTTATCAAATATTAAGAAGCAAAAGAATAGTCCGATATAGAAGATCATTTGACAGAAAGAAAAATTAGGATTGATCTAGATTGAATGAACATGATGTCAAATACGATGAGGCTCAAATGAACTATAGTCACATTGATGAAGCATAGGAAGCAAATTAAAAGAACTTGTGTATCTAGTCTTGCATACCTCCTAAATGGTCTTTGTTTCATGACCAATACCAATTAGAAACGGCTGATATAAATAGGTTAAAATTTTATTCAGACAAACAAAACAGAAATTCAACATATGAAAGGAGATAAAAGGAAGCGTCTAGAGATTAAAATGTTAGACAATGAAGTTCTTACTTCTTGAAAACCCCAACAACGTGAACCAAATCCCAACCTCCCCACCATCCAGATTGAATACACCAGCAATAGCATGCTCTAAAATCCAGTATAAGCTGAGAAAAGATCACATAATTGTTAGCCCAATAATTATCATTACTCGAACGGATTAATCATTATAGTTAAAATTACCTGCCTTACAGCTCAGCAACGCATGTGTATCTCTAACATTTTTCCATTTCATCCTTGAATTACGCCACAATGAAAAGCTTTATATCGACCATCAAAGATCAATCATATTGTTCTGAGACAATCAACAAAATCAAGAACCTTGTCCATCATGATAGAACAAAGCAAGACCAAATTGATCTGTCATTGTGTTAAGAGAGAAATGAGGAATTTCCTATATTCCAACCCAGTTGCAGATATCAATACTATAGTTGTGCAATGAAAATTTGGAAGAACTTACATCCCAGTTAGGGCATAATCAACACCTACAAGCCAGCTTGAGGAGGATAGAAATCTCATGATTATAGTTTTCTTGTTTTTTATTTGCATCTGTTTACTTGGCTGGTATGTCCTGAATTTATGAGTATTAGATCTCCTAAAGTAGGATTCCTTTTATGTGGTAGGGTTTACCAGTTTTGAGTGTTTACTAAATTTGTTTATATAAGCAGTGTACCATTCTATAAACTAGTTATAAAATTTTAAGTTATGAGACTAAAGAAGTTATATTAATAGAAAATGTTGCATATTTTTCGCAAAAGTAGACTGAGAAAATGTGTTTCTTTGTGTAAATGCAAATAACTCCATTCTCCATCTGTTATTTGCTATATGATGGCGATAAACACAAACAGCTCAACCATGCATTCACAGAGTAGTTTAATTCCATACTCGTTCAAGCTTACCAAATATGCAAAAATGAGTCCAATCTTATCTGACATGTAAAAGGGAACCAAAAAAAAAAAAAGATCCAAATATTTGCTAGACCAACCATAGCAGTGTTACAAAAACATTTAACTCGAAGCTATCGGCAAGATTCCAGGCATAAGACCAGAGCTGATTCAAGTTACAACTAGCAAAAGAAATATGAGTCCAGCGAAAATTGAGAACTAGCTGAATCAAGCAGAAACGGTTATAAGAATGATTATACGAAAGGGTCAGAGATCATCTATATTAAAAAGATTAACAAAACATTCTACCGTAATTAGGAAAACACGGCAAGAAAATGCGCAGCAAAAGAAGGATGAAAAAATGAAGATCACAATATATATCAGCTCTGAGTTTTAAAACCCATGCCTAGTATCACAGAAAATCTTCCATATGGTGGCGTATCATTGAACTGAAACTTGCATAATAGTCGAAGCAACACACAGGTGGGAAACAAAATTATTATGAGATTCCCCGAACGAATACTTTCTCTAAAACTTTTTTTTTTTTTTTGGTTTGCTTACTCAAAGACTGCGTTAATATTTTTTAAGATTTTATATAATGATGATGAGCTCATAAATTGATATCCATAACTACAAAGATATAGAGGAAAGTCCTGCTTCTAATTGCATTCAAGTTAGTAATTCAACAAATGCAATACATTTCCAATTAAAGAATCCTATTTTGTTGCTTAACTCAATCTTAGGTTCCTTCTTTTATTATCGGCAAGTAATTTATCTTCATTTGTTCAGTCACTATTCTATTGAAGGTTTCTCAGGTTCATATAGTATTTCCTACTAGTACATATATTTAAGATCATAAAATGACAATCCACCCTAGGTATCTATCTTGAAGAAAGGAAAGGGCTAGATTAGGGCAAGTCAAATGCAGTGAGGAACAAAGGGCATTCGCACAATCTGACAATCGTTTCAAGCTTCCAAGCTCTCCATACATTCATAGATATTTGAGTGCCAAAATCCTTCCATAAGCTATTCTGTTCTATGTCCATTCAAATTTTCAACCTTTTTCTGAACATTCAAGACATCATACCCGAAATAGCCATTCCTATTCTAGATGCTTGACGAGTGATGGATGAACATCATGGTAACCTAAATTTCTGAAGGAAGTGAAGTTCATAGACAATAATTAAACTATAATTGTAAGATTCTCATATTCAAGCTTCAAACAGGTGTCAGTATCATCCCAATGACTGTCAAAATCATCCTGCAATCATACGCCAGATAAGTATTCCTATTCCAGATGCTTGGCGTGTAGTAGATGTACATTATGGTAACCTAAATTCCAGAAGGAACAGAAGTTAATATCAATAATTAAATATAATTCTCATATTCCCATAATCAAGTCATCCCGTAAAGATCGGCCCCCTTACCCAATCTACCACAGATATAATTTCCTTAGTTGTTGCAGTTAGTATGCTAGCTCACTTTCTTGAGCCTGCATAGTGGTCAAAATCCTAAGAAATACTCCAGATGCAAAATGTTGAAGATTGAGGAATAATAACTATTCATAAAATAGGAAGGTTCTCCAGTGTTTTTCAGTAGCTTTCCTTGTATGCATGCAACTGGTAGCGACCAATGCCACCACTTCCACATCTACATTTCCAAACTTTCCCTCTTTGGTCTCTCTCAACAGAGAATCTATCGCAATTGGAAAGAATTTCATCTTTCGTGTTCAATAGTCACATTTTTTACAAGTGCCACAAAACCATGCAGTCATAATTCTTCAGTACATTGGAAAGTTAATACTTTGCACAACCACACTAGGCAAAAGAAATTTAAAAAGAAAACAACTAAATTTTTCTAAATGCTACTGGAATGAAAAAGCACGAAACTACTTCATCATCAAGCAATAAGTATTAATCACAAGAGAAAAGCAGCACCACTAAAAACACAATCAGTTAGGTCAATCCTAGACATCGATAATGATTCCTTCAAAAGATCTAAATGAAAAGACATGACAAATACTGCACAACAATGCAAATACACTATCATGTACTATCCTCCAGATGTAGAAGCCACCATAAAGTTTTGATCTAGTTAGATTTCTTTACGACTGAATTTGCTCAGTTCAGATGGAATGGTAGCTAGAATGACAAGCTTGCTGAAACGCCCCACTGGGCATTACCCTGAGCTCCATTTACTAAACCCTACTTGACTAATCATCTCTGCTAGCACCAAATATTTGTCATTGACTGCTTAAAATATAATTATACCTTTAGTCTCTTCTTCAAACTTCATTCCTGATTCTTGTTACATCTACTTCCACAGCACTGCAGCAAGGCAAAAATGTAGCCATCTTCATCAAAAGAATGCAAAGAAAAACAAATAAGCATGAAGTCTTCAGTGGAACTTAACAAAAAAAAAAGCTTCCAAAGCAGACAAGATTACATACAATGCAAGAAGAATTCAACATAAATTGTTGGGCATTGAATTCGTTTTAGGTTTATGAAATCACTGGCAGTATCGGTTATAACAACATCAAGTTTTAAGAAGCAAAAGAAATGTTAGATCAAGCTAAAACATTGAAAGAAAGAGAAATTAAGAATAACCTTAGATCAAATGAACATGGTTTCACAAACGACTAGCCTCAAATGAGCAATAGTCGCAGTTGATGAACATAAGAAGCAAAGAAAAAAAAAATTTGCGTACGGTGTATCGCATACCTCTAATGGTCATTGTTTCATGAGCAATACCAATTAAGAACTGTTATGCCAAATACAAATAGGTAAACATCCTATTAAGGTAAAGAAAACAGAAATCATGATAATCGTGTGGAGTACGGAGATAAAAATAAAGCTCTGGACACTTGTAAACCCTAAATAACGTAACCCAACCCAACCTCCCCACCATCCAAATTTAATACACCAGCAATATAGCATATCCTGCTCCAAATTCCAGTAAATGCTGAGAATCGTAAAACAAAGATCACGCGAAAGCACAATTAGCCGATTGGATTATTCACTATAGTTGAAGTTACCTATCTCAAAGCTCAGCGACACATGAATCTCCCTCAAACTAGTCAAATCATCCTTGAATCACGCCGCGACGAAAAGCCTGGCGACGGGAGAAGTCAGAAGGCAACTCTTGCAGAGTGTCAAAACCCAAACGAGAAAAATCTAAAAAATACACCTCGTCGTCGTCGTGTGTTTATCTTAAAACGGAATCTTAAGTTTTTAACCATTAATCCCCACATCCCCAATTAATGCACAAACGGCCACCACTTATTTCTCTTTCAACACTTTCGCATCGTTTCCGTTAGATTAAAAATGAATTCAAGAAACACAATTAGGGTATTGGACATTTATGGACTGCAATGTAATGTGGGTCAAATAATAATTGATTCAGCCATTAACTTATACCATCATCGTTACATCTACACTGTGTTTCAAACTCCTAGGCAAAATAGCAAAACTAAAGCAAAACGAACTCAAAGAAATTAAAAAATAATATGCGATTGTTCCGTTTCATACATGGGCCCAAAATACACAGGCAAATCCACAAATTTACAGAACTACCCCTATAGTCCCTACTGCCTATGCCTCGGACGTTCACTTCCTGCCCTTCCTTGTAGACGCCTTCTTCGCAGGCGACTTCACGGTCTTCGCCTTCACGCTCTTAGCCGGCGCCTTCTTTGCAGGGGCTGCCTTCTTCGGGGCCGCCTTGGGAGGCGCCACCTTCTTCCCCGGAGTAGTCCTTG
The DNA here is from genome assembly GCA_039660915.1 of Euphorbia tirucalli. Lineage (NCBI taxonomy): Eukaryota > Viridiplantae > Streptophyta > Magnoliopsida > Malpighiales > Euphorbiaceae > Euphorbia > Euphorbia tirucalli. The sequence goes on along the minus strand of CM077636.1, from coordinate 12,573,416 downwards.
TGGATGTTCTGGATGCTTTAGCCGGCCTCTCCTTGGGCTTCGGTCTCGCCGGAGCAGCCTTGGGTTTTGCAGCAGCCTTTGGCTTTGCTGCAGGTTTGGCGGCAGCCTTTGGCTTAGCAGCGGCCTTAGGCTTGGCGGCAGCCTTCGGCTTAGCAGCGGCCTTGGGCTTGGCGGCAGCTTTGGTTTTAGCCGGTGCAGCGGCAGCCTTAGTCGATTTGGTTTCCTTTGGCTTGGCAGCAGCCTTGGGCTTAGCTTTAGTTTTTGAGGCAGCAGCTGCGGGTTTCTTCTTAGCCTTGGCTGGTGCTACAGCAGCCGGTTTCGGAGCCGACGACCTGACCGGAGGAAGTTTGAAAGATCCTTTCACTTTCACAATTTTACCAGCACCTACAAGCTTCTTCAAATTGAAGAGCAACAGCTTCTTGAAGTTTGCTGGCAGCTCCTTATGCTTCTCCTCGAGGAATTTCGTAATCGCATATTGACTAGAGCCAGTCTTCTCCTTCAAAGTCACAATAGCATCTTTGATCATCTGCAATCAAACAAAAACCGAAATCAGATCCAGAAATTACAAAAGCTTAACATTCAATTACAAGAATAGTGATGAATTGCATCAAATTCAAATTTGAAATTGCACATGAAAAAGGACACACCTCTTCATATGTAGGATGGGAAGAAGTACGGCGCCTGGGTTTAGGCTTAGCGACAGTAGCAGCCTTCTTAGCTTTGGGCTCCTTACTCTTCTTACCCTTGCCTGCCTTGGCGGGCGGAGCATCCTCGGTGGGCTCAGCAGTGGTCGGATCAGTATTGGCCTCAACAGCCACCGCTGGATCTTCAGTTGCCATTGGAGAGAAAGACAGAAAAGACGTTGAAAATGAAAAGTTGACAGAAGAATGAAGAGAAAAGAAGTTGAATTGGATCTAAGACTACAATCCGTCCCACTTCTTTCGATTGTGTGAGAGACGGAGAAATGGAGAAGATTTAAATAGTCAAGTGTCTGCGTAAGTGTATCCAAACGGTGAGCTCTGATTGGTCCATATCACTACCACACGGATCGCTCCCTTTCATAAGTTTAAATGATAGCCATTGGATTTTGGATTTATCTACGGTTGAAAATGCGAGAGAAAGGGATAGTAATGGATGGGGTTGAGAAGAAATGGATACTAATGTTGAAATAGGTGTGCTTTTCAGCTCAATTTATTTATCTATAACTTGAGCTACACTTGATGGATTTTAGTGAAATTTGTTGCATTGTGTAGCTTATTATTTCAGCTTTCGAATGAGTACTGCCTCGTGATTTAGAGTTCTGTATTTTGGGAGAAATTTATGTTTGAAGCAACAATGGTCCAATTTAGGGATTTATTGGATCTTATTGTGATTCTGATCAATTTTACGAGAATGCTTGTATTCAATTCCCGATTTTTTTACATGGTTTGACAGTGGGATAGTAAAGGAACACATTGAACCAAAAACCATGAAATTTGAATAAGTTTTGGATATTAAATTATCAATCTGAATAGCATTGAAGTTGAACACTTCTTATTAGCACCTTGAATACATTAGTGTGCATATATGGTATGGGTGTGCTTGTAGAAAATAAATCAAAATCGCATAATATATTTGATTTTAAAGATGTATGGAGAATCTTATAAAACAAATAAACATAAAGAATAAATATAATGTTTTACGCAAATTTATCTAATTATTAACATAATTACTTTAACTACTTTGTAGTGAAATTTTTGGTGTACTTCATTAATTTGTCGGCTTTCTTTCATTCGCAAATCATAAGTGCCTATTACTCATGGTCTAAACTAGAGCGCTGAGTTATGCGTCTAATATAGGTGTTTGGCTTTTTAGTCCTTATATGTTTAGCCATTCCAATTTGGTCATGGATATTTAATATATTGAACTTCTCTATTCTTAAAAAAAAACTATCTTTCTTTCTCACGTTGCTAGTTAACTTTGAAAATTAATGACCTATTATATGCAACTTCAAATTCAAAAATACACGTTTATATATCTGTTTTATGGAATTCTTAATTGCATATAAAGTTTCCTACTTACTTTCTATCTATGTATCACCTCTTAACACCAGAATGATTCAGGATATTATAAGCATGCATTCTCTATATATATTACGTTAATTTGATACTAAAAAGTTATAAATTATCTCCACTCCACTTTATCTAGTTGAATAAGAAACCTCAACTTTAAAATCTTGTAGATTGTAAAAAAAAAAAATATACATATATATATTGTTATATTAGATGTACCATATCATAACCCATAGTGAATAATCTAAATATGTGTGTATAGGTTTACAAATTTGCTAAATTATATGATTTTTATCGATAGTTATTTATTTCATAATCTCAACTTGATGAACCATGATTATAATTCCATTTGTGGATGGATATTCTTGGCTCATATAAATATATTAAATATTTTAAGCCATCAAATAAATTTCAAAAGAGATAAACAACATTTCTAAGAAGAAATACACTACACCGTTTGAAATTGCAGAACTCAATTTCAATGTAAGCCCACATCATCTATACATATGCATATTGCATATTGTAACTACTAAAATCCGATCCTTTACACGGTTATTTTTTATACATTTATGTTATATCATAATATATTCTATCATGGATTATGTTATCTCATATTAAATTATATTATGCATCATCCATCGTGAAATTAATTTCATATCATTTATTTTACGTCGATTATGCATAAAGTACCGGATTACTTTGTTAAAAATTAAGTAACCGTAGAATTTACTTTAAATTCAAATGCAATATTTAATTAGAGTATACAAACACATAAAACCAATGTTATTTATGCAACATCTTATAAAAAAAAAAGAGAATAGCTATGAAAGTAATAAATGTTGAATTAGTCACCTTAACATACTCATTTTTTTTTTTTTAAGTTTTACTTGTATTTGAAAAACTATATAAAACTCACTATATAAGAGGAGAGTATTGGAGATGATGTATTTAATGCGCTGATATAACCTACATATATTTCATTAATCCTCACATTACATTCTTAACGATATCTCCAATTTACCCTACTATATATGCATTCTTAAACTTAAAAGCATGTAGTGTTTAAGGAGCTTTTTTTTTTTTAAGAAAAGGAAAGTCTTACCTATGGAATTGTTCTAACTTTCAAGCAACCAATGTAACTTTCATCCTTAAAGCTATAAATAATTTATCATCAAATGGAACAAGAGTTGGTTTTTTAGGATTCCAAAACAGCTATTAAGTCACTTGACTTTAGCATCAAATTGTTTGTGGGAAGAACATCCTTTTTTCACTACAACAAGTACCTAAAGAGCATTAATCGTCAATAAAAGCTTTAATCTCAAGATTAAAGATTAAAGCTTTCATCCAATGACAACCATCATCTATAAGCTTTGATCTCATGATTAAAGCTTCTAAAACAACGTTAATTCAATGTCTTAATTTCATGATCCAACTTTCATCATTTCAAGATCCTAAAGTTTATACACTAGATAATTAATCTTCCTTATATAAATTTATTATTGTATTCACATTACAATAATCTATGTCGTCTGTGAGGGAGTAATCGAAAAGCTATTATTTTGTTTTCCTCAATTAGAAGAAATGCTTTCAAAAAAATCTGAAGTTGTGCATTCTCAAATGATCATTAACCTAGAAGAAACGAATATACAACATGATAATTGAGAAGAACAAGTTGATACAAAACTTAGAGGGTCAATAATTGTTTCGATTCTGAAATTTAAACCAAATCCCCTTAAATACATTAACATATTTCCCAATTAGGATCTTAAACTATGACCCAAGAGTTAATTAAGTTACCTACTTGTCAAAATCGACAATCAACCTTTCACCTCTTTAATTCTCATGAATGCATACGCTCGTGGAATAAAATCTAAGAGTATTAACACATAAGCCTTGTTTCACTTTTATTTATTATTAAATTTAGTTGATAGGTCTCACAAAACCTTCATCTTCTTCCTATAACCCATAAACCCCAATTTTTTTAATATGGAGGTATTTTTTCACCATTATTATTATTTTTTTAATCATTGATATAAAACTAAGAATACCAATATTTGGGTGTAGCCATCAGTCTTGGAAAACCTCCACATCAATCTTTTGTTTTTCATTTATTAAATGGTTGAGGAAAAATGGTGGTCTGCGATGTTAGATTTAAACTACTATATAGAATCGTTGATTGACAGTAATTGATTTAGCTTATCTACGTAATTTATATTAAAAACTAATGTCATGCAAAACATATACCTTGATTGTGATGTATGGTCATAATAATCTATTTACTCTGCTTTAAATATTTTTCTTTGTCTCTCTTTAAAACTATTATTGATTCTCTGATGATGAAAAATCTCCTTTATTTGTTTGTGATATTTTATATTTTATTTTAGAGAATGGAGGAAATCAAAACCCATTCACTCTAAACTTTCTTACTTACTAGTAACCATCACATTGTCATCTCTTAAATGTATATTAAGTTCTATAAGTTACCTTCATTAGTATTCTAATGTTACTTATTAATGAATACTTTAGCAATTTAACATGCAATTCTAGGAGAATCCACTAATCAAAGAAGGGAAAAAAACGAAAATCAGCAAATCTGAAAATTAGGAGAATTGTCTAAATGGTGGGTTATAATTATCATACTTTAAATTTCATTATCTCATACAACACTGAAATACATTATGTATGACAAAATACACCCATGGGCCTATGACATTTAAATTCCAGTAAGGGAAAAGTATTAATATAAAAGGATGTAATGGAAAGACTATAATTCAAAATTTTGAAACATGCATAGATTATGATACAAAAAATGTTGCATTTGTTCTTCTTTAATTTCTTAGAGTCATCACCTACTATAGTTTGTATTTTGATATTCGATTAATGGATTTATGGACAAGAATCGACTAAGCCACCTTATTTTATGCTTCAAATTAACTATGACGACTCGTAATCTGATTTGATTTCAATCTTTTTTTTAGCGTTGAAGTTCTAAAATTTCTGGAAAACCAACATATTTCATAGTTTCACTCAACAATTGTTCTCTTATTGCTTTTTTTTCCCTTTAGTTTTCTTGCAAGCTATCATTGATGGAGGTATATCTTTAAGAAAAAGAAAAAGAATGGTGAAGTGGGAAGTGAAGAAGAAGATGGTTGAGGCGGTGAGACAAACTTGTTGGACGTATTTTTATTTCAACTCAATAGAATAAGCAACCAAGGAATAACAAATGAAAAGGTATATGACTTAATTCCATCGTAATTACTTTGATATAGCTACCTCTTTGTGCACTTGAATATTTTCTAACAATTTTCTGTTGGGAATGCCCTAGTCCCAAGAAATTGGTCCTTGTATTATATCATACATTTTGTATCTTATAATGGGATTTATGTATTATACATTTGTGTCAATGAATAAAGGCATTAATCTATTTTAAATACATCTTGTGTAATATTTTAAATAGAGTATCTAATGGACATATCCATATACATGTTAACAAGTATCATGCGCTTGGATATGATCATAAAGTCATCCGTAGTCTGTTCCAGTCATGGGAATAAATAGAATCAAAGTCTATCATAAGCTTGGTTGTATGGCAGTGTCTTACCAGTCATTGGAGATAGAATGTCAACTAAGTTCATGAGTACATGCAACAGGACATGGTACTGGATAGATCACGAAACGAGAAATCCGCATGGCATAGTATCATAAGTGATTCTCGTATAGTACTTATATCGATCCTTTGACCTGACCATTTTATGGTATTGCATATGAAGTGATACACTTTGGTGTACACCTAAAGGGCCTATAACGGGTACTAAGTATGGGTACGTTCCGGTGTGCCAGTGAGCATGACATGACTATCAATATGCAGAAAGGAATGTCACTCAGTAAACAACTACGGAGATATCACCGGCCTCTTGGTGAATGCAATTGACAAGAGTGTGGCCACACCCAAACAAGTTGGAACTTGTTTGTGAGTATCAGTTGATTCGGGATTAAGTAAATGTCCGAACACAAAAGAGGGTGATAATACTATACCTCCGTATTGAACACTGATATCAGTGACATAAGATATATAAGTTCAACTACAGGGTTAAGACTTCCGTTAGATCGCTGTCACCATCTTAATTGGGGGCTGTAATGGCTTGCTAGAGCCCACCTACAGTCTGTGAGCCTTGGGCCCACCGCCAACATAAAGACGGACCCACAGGATCGTAGACATAGAATGTTTGAGTTTGAACTAGTTGGATTACCTGAATACTTGGAGTATACTAATTGGAGAGAGAAATATTAATCAATTAAATTAAAGATCAATTGGATCGATCAATATCATTTAATTGATGTATATTTATATTTTATTGGGTTGCATGAAGTTGATTTAAATAAATTAACTTGTGAATAAATTTCCTATAGGAAATTTAATATATATATATATATATATATGTATGTATGTATATGTATTTGTTTCTAGTCAAATCATAAATTAATTTGTTGGGTTAATTCTAATTGACAAATCAATTTAATTTAAATAACATGTATCTTATATAGATGACATTATATAAATACATGCATAGAAATTAAATTAGAATTGATTATAATTTAACTCAAACTAATTAATTATGATTTATGGAATTATGGGTATTAATTCCATTTATAGAAACAAATTTATTCACCCCAATAATTAAGACCCTAATTTAAGCCAAAAATGGAGCTTATTCTTTAATAGGAATTTCGGCCATAAGTGTTTTAATAGGCTGAAATTTTTTGCCATGGTGGTTGAATCTTCTCCTCACTTTTGACCCGCCGTTAGCACAGGTTCTACTCGATAGACGTTCGTGTACGTGAGAGTGGAGAAAATCGAACTTGGTTTCTGCAGCCATCTCTAGAAGAGACATCGAAAGGTAAAAATCCCATTATTGATCTTTTGGTTTTATGTTTTTAATTTCCATTTCAATTGCTCCTGGGTCACGGAGTTGAGAAAATCGATGCGAGCTTCCACTTTAATCGGTTGGTTTTCTATGAAAAATCCATACATTTTCATTCTTTTTGCTTCTGTTATATGTTACATTATGACAAATATTGCATAATTTTTTCGGCTCCTTTGTCTAGCTTTATTAGTGCTTTGTTAGTTTGTAATTGTGAAAATATGGATAAATGACATTTCATATTAGAGCATACCTTTCATGATAATCTTTGTCGTTTCATTTACAAATAAAACTTGCAAAATCTTTTGTTTTATAAATATGAATTCGAAGAGGTTGGGATCTGTATACCGACTAGCTTCACTGAACTAAGGATATATCAACAAACAACTTCAGTAAACTATACATTGTATAATGGCTAGCTTCAAGATTGAAGGTATATCAATGAGCAACTTCAGTAAACTGAACTTCTTTGGATAGATTCGGGAGACAACTCCAACAACTATTTTTCGCTTGTGTCTAACGACTAGTTCTTTAATCACCTATAAACAGAAAGCCAAGACATCATTCATAAGCAGAGAGACTATATACAAATCTCACATACAAGCAAAACTGATTATCTTTCCAACAAGTCTTTAAAAAGCAAAATTCAAGAAAAAAAGTCCTCATCAAGAAATTCCAGAGCATTTATCAAATACAAATCTATCTAGAAAAGGGAATTGCAATTCACATAAAGGACTTGTGTAAGGGAAGCTTTGTTATAGGTGATTTTAACAAAGTTTGTAAAATTTCATACTTGAGCTTGAAAGTGTGGTAAAAGTTTGGTTGTTGATCTTTAAAATAATTGTAAGAGTTTGGTGTTTAAGCTTGTAAAAAGCCCTGGAATTGATGTTGTTTAAGCTAGAAAAACAACAAAATTGGTTTGATACTTTCGCCCGTAGGGGTTTGATTCATCCGTAAAGTATTGTGGTTTTAATACTTTGTTGGAAAAAGTATTAGGTTCTTGGTTAGCCCGAAAAAGTAAGGTTTGATACTTTCACCCATAAAAGTATTGTGGATTTGATACTTTGTTGGAAAAAGTATTAGGTTCTTAGTTAGCCTGAAAAAGTAAGGTTTGATACTTTCGCCTGTAAAAGTATTGTGGATTTGATACTTTGGGCTTGAAAGTATTGAGATTGTTACTAGAGCTCATAAAAAGTAATTGGGTTTAATTTCTAACCATAAAGAAATCATAGACTTGATTCTTGCCCGTAAAGGAATTGTAGTAAAAATCTCAAGTTGGTATACTTGGAAACGTTAGTAGATCAGTGATGAGTGAAAATATTACCAAGTAATTTCGCAAGAATTCAGCAGCTAATTGATTAAAATTCTATTGAGAATAGAGAAAACATGGCTAATATTGAGCTTTTCCAGATCTGATGCCTCGTTCAGCAAGATCGCTAGATTTAGGAAGTCTCAGAGTGCAGCAGTAGAAGAAGAAAGAAATATAGCGGGTTGCGGAATGGATGGGCTGAATTTAAAGCGAAGGGCCTAGCCCAAAGAGAGGAGGAGGAGATATTATTTTGGTAGAAATTCCATTGTCGTCCTTGGCTTCTCAAGGAAGCCACTTACTCTTGTGGTTGTAAATTTTTGGCAATATTTTAATTTGTACTTGCACCAAGGATGATTGGCACCTCATATCCTTTAGATCTTACTTTGGGGACTATAAATACTTCACTATTTGGAGATGGGGGGCAGCATTTAATTGTCTTAACTACTTGTTAATTTGAATTAATTTTATTTTGCAATTTTATTGTTTCTTTGTAAGTTTTCTGGTTGGAAAATCTCGTTCTAATTGCTATTAGGTTTCCTAACAGGCTGAAACCAGCTTAGGCTGGTGGTCTTGGGAAGTTTTTCTCTGTTTTTTTTTATGGATATCATGTTGAGATGATTGTGTGGTGACATGCTTAATTAATATGGGAAAGGGCCCTCTCATATTTCTAGTATTCCTAATAAGATTGAGAGGAGATTTAGGAATATGAAAAATCACACACACACGCACTTGCCATGAGATCGAGAGGAGATTGGGAGTGTGCTAAGGGTTTTTACTTGATGTGGAATGCTTGCTGGTTTTAATGCATGATTTCCTATGCTAAGTGAGGTCGAGAGATAAGCTTGGTTGCAGGTCATAGATCCAAGTGAGGTCGAGAGATAAGCTTGGTGAAGAGAGAGCAAGAAACCTTAGATCTACGTTTCCTAACATATTCATAGTAAATTTCAAAGGAAGATATTTTGAGATTGCCTGTTTAGCTGGTGAAAGCCTGTGTTTTTATTATTATTGTTTTATATTATTATGTTCACGCAATCTTATATTTCCTACCTTGCATGTTTTCTGTTTTCAGCTTTTATAAATTTTTAGTTCTAATTTAACTGGAAACCTTCAGATCTGGTAATTTACTAAGAATTTTTAGAATTTTCCCTTACTCCCTGTGGATACGACACTTGTCTTGCCTAGTACTACAACCATGGTTGTGAAAACCGGACTGGACCTGCCAGTCGGACCGGGTTCGATCGGGACCAGAGATCAGACCGGTCGGTTTCTATCCAGTTTTCACTTTGGTCAACAACCGGTCAACTTTTGATCAGACCGATCGGTCGAACCAGAAAACTATGAACCGGTTTTCCGGTTCGACCAGACTTTTTTTTAAAAAAAATTTTATTTGAATATAAAATTAAAGTTATTATTTTGAGGTGCTTTTAATTAAAATAAAATATAGTTTATATTTTTAAATTAAATTGACATTTAATTGTAACTATAAAAACTATATTTCATAAATTGAGTTTTTTTAATTACTATATTGTGTTTGAAATGCTTAAACTTAAAGAATTATAATAAAAATGTTCAAATTTTTATAAATTACAAATATAAAAATAAAAAATTTTAATATTTTAAAATATTTATTAAATCCGGTTCGATTCCGGTTTATTTCGGTTTAATCCAAAATCCATGAATCCATTCCTTCACCAGTTCGATGACCGGTCTGGGTCTGAAAACCATGACTACAACTGACCTAGTATACTTACTAGTATATAATCATAAGGCAACAATCAGTTGAGCCGAACATGTATAAATCGTTGTATTTCTAATATTTCTATCCCTGCTATCTTTACTTATTGCTATTTACCCTCTTAAGAAATTTAAATTAATAGTACTAGCATTTTCTTAGAGAAATTGTCTAATTTTATCGAAAAATCATATTTCCAGATTGTACAAACATATTTAATTTTACATTTTAGTAAAATTCATTGGGCAAAATCTTTTTTCAGGAAAAGAATCCATAAAAGAATTTTATTTAGTGATATATACTATTCACTCTTCCTTTAGTGTATTTATAACCTATTTGGAACGAACAAAACCTACTTTTTTAAAAAAAAAATTCGAAACATTAATTTATTCACATGGAATGCATAAACATGGTTTTGTGAATATATTATTGCCAAAACAAGTTTTATACTCTCACAGGTCAAGTATTTATATAATAAAAGATAGTTGCGCAAATATGAATCTAAGAATGCTTAGAGCTTATTAATTGAAGCATATAAGAAAAACCATAGTTATAAAAATTGGACCGACCGGTTAGATCGGGTTCAACTAGAATCGGAGATTGGTCTAATCGGTTTTCAGCTGGTTTGTATTGTGGTCAAAACTTGGTCAACTACTGATTGGATTGGCCAATAAAACCGAAAAACCGTAAATTAGACCTTTTTTTGGTTCGACCAGACTTTTTTTTTTAATTAATAATTGAGGTTATAATTTTTAGATTAATAAGTAAAATAAAATATAATTTTAATTTTTAAATTATTTTAAATTAAATTGACATTAAATTGTAATTATAAAAATTATATTAAATACATTGAGCTTTTTTAATTACTATTTTGTGTTTAAAATCTTTAAGTTTAAAGAATTATAATAAATAATGTTTAAATTTTCATATGCTGTAAATATAAATAACGTAAATATATTATTATCTCATACGTTTCTTAGATCTGGTTTTATTCCGGTTTAATCCAAAATTCATGAATTCATCTCTTTACCGGTTCGATGACTGGTCCGGATTTGAAAACCATGGGAAAAACAATATAAATAACTTCAAATATAAAGAATAAAGATTAAGGAGATTGAAAAAATACTCCAGAGTTATGGAGATTTAGAAACTTTCTTGCCTGCATCTTCCTCTTAAGAACAACATTTGAGAGTATTTTTGAACAAAAACCATATATATCGATTGTTTTAAAATCAAATTAATCCTGAGAAACACGAAGAGATACTACTTTATTTGATAAAAAAATCATAAAGATTAAAGCTATATACTTTAAAGAGAAAAAATGACATCTTAAAATAGTGTGATATATAAAGTGATATCATCGATATGATGGAAAATCATATTATGAAAAAGGAATGCCTTGCCCTTGGAAAATATAAGTTACTTACGCTAATCTTTTTAAAATTGTCTTGCTAATTTGCATTTACGATTGATATTACTTTTTTACCTTTTCTTTATTTTGTCCATGTACCTACTTATTTTAGCAAAAACACATTTTTAGCTTATGTCACATATATTGTCCTCATTGTTCCCTTTTGCAATGAGGACATGGAGGAAAAACTCTTCTTTTGCTTGAATCTTGCTGGTGGATGCAAACTTCTCCTTATCCTTCTTGTCAGCAGAAAAATTCTTCTTGAAATTGCCTTGAGCTTTACCTTTTTGCTTAGTAAAAAAGGTTGATTCTATGTTTTCTTCTTCACGGATCAGTCTTCTTTGCTCTTGAGTTTGCAAGGAATTCAACAACTCAGCCAAGGAGATTTTGCTCAGGTCCTTGGAGTCTTCAAGAGAAGAAATTTTAGCTTCAAATTTCTCTGGAAGACTTACAAGAACCTTCTCCATAACTCTTGTATCAGGTAAGTCTTCTCCTAACAACATGATTTGATTGACGATCTTTGAAATCCTATCAGCATATTCTTTGATAATTTCCACTTCTTTCATTTTCAAGTTCTCAAATTCCTTTCTTAAGTTGAGAACATGAATTTGTTTGGTTTTGTCACTTCCTTGAAACTCATCCTTCAATCTATCCCAAGCTTCCTTTGTTGTTTCACAAGCCATTATTCTTGTGAACACAGCATCTGTTATAGCAGAGTGAATAGCTGACAAGGCTTTGAGTTTTTTTGCAACCTCCTCACTATGAAGATTGATTTGAGCAATGGATGGATCTCTACTCAAAAGGGCAGGATCTCTTCCTATTTCCACTGCTTCCCAAATATCAAAAGCTCTTAAATAAGCTTTCATTTTCACAGCCCAGATCTGATAATTTTCACCAGAAAATGGTGGAGGAGAAGGGGCTGAATAGCTATTGGAAGCCATTAAAAAAAAACTCACACAAATTTGGTTTAGTGAAAAAAGGTTCTTACTTGTGTTCTCTCGCAAAACTCACATTCACTCAAAGTCCCTTTAAATCAAAAGCTCTGATACCATTTGTAAACCAAGAGAGGTATACAAAAAAAAAAAAAAAAAAAAAAAAAAAAAAAAAAAAAAAAAAGAGAGCAAATTGAAAACTGAAAGCTACAGATGAAATTCATTACGAAATATTTATATTGGTTACAAAAAGTTTGTTGTCAAGTAGTTAATTAAACCTACCAAAAAGTTTACAGCTACAATTAAACCCCTATACCTAAGCCATCCTTTGTACTTAAAGCTGGTTAACTAAATAAACACAATAAATCACATGCTTAACAGTAAAAAGTAATACTAAAACTAAAATGATAGCCAAAGTGTCAAATCTTAACACTCCTCCTTGGCACTTTGGCAGCGAACTCTAGGAGTGAGCAAAACCGAATCGAGAACCAAAAACCAAACCGAACCGAGACTGAAAAACTGAACCGAACCGAACCAAACTCTATTTGGTTTGGTTTTGGTTTTATAAAATATAATAGTTTGGTTTTTTGTTCGGTTTTTGGTTTTTCTTAAAAAAACCAAAACTGAACCGAACCGAACTGTAAAAGGAAAAAATATTTTTTTAAAATATATATATGTATATAAATAAATTTTATTTGGCATATTATATATTTATATTATTATATAGTTTGTATTTATGAGATTTTAGTAATATACATGAAATATAAATCCTTTTTAAGCAATACTTTACATGTAATTTATAAAAAATAATGATAATAAAAATTAAAAAATTAAAATTTTTGTTGATTCGGTTTGAGCCGAACCGAACTGGTTCGCTTCGATTTGGCTCGAACCATATGAACTTTGGTTTGGCTTTGGTTTTTATTTTTCTTCTACTTTAGTTTTTGGTTCTGTTCGATTTTTAAACCGAACCGCGTTTTGCTCACCCCTAGCGAACTCCTAGTTTCTTCCTTAGCTGCTCAAACCTCTCAGTTGACAATGCTTTAGTGAAAATGTCTGCAATCTGAAATTCAGAGTTGCAATGCACCAATTTAACTATCCCATCACTATTATCTTCCACAATAGTGAAATTTTGAACATGAACATCATGATTATGAGACGATAACATGCTAATAATTTTGGAAAGAAAACTTAAGAGCATTATATATATATTTGAATTGTAAATTCTAAAGCTAATACATCTACAATACACAACTAATTTGTCAGCTACAATACGTGAATACATATCCAATACAACTATCAGATAACATTGAATACACTTAAAATACTCAATTAATGTGCATTCCCAAATACATGAATACATATTCGATATAAACTAATACATTTGCAAAACACAATTGCCGAGGAGGTCACAATTGATTGCTATCAAACAAAATAAGAATACTCAATTGATATGCACTCCAAATACATCCGATATTCAAACGAAAAAGAAAAACAAGAGACTAGTAGAAGACACTTAAGTAAAGAACTAAAAGAACTCAATGACTAAAAGAAAAAGATAATTATAGAAACTTCAGAGTTGTTGCATATGTGATTGCAATTCAATTAACAAATAAAAGAACAACCCTATTAAATTGCCACTAAAATGAAAGATAATAAAATAGAATTAAGGTAGAAGTAACCACTATGCTAGTTCAAAGAGGAGGGATTGTGATGGTGTACACCGCAGCGAAACAATACTAAAAGAGCTTCAATGTATATGATTTCGTGAAAAGGATGACAAACTAGCATGACTAGGATGAAAACAAAAAACATGCTAGTTTGAGGATTTTTTTTTTTTTTTTTTTCCAATAACAGTCAGTCTTTCAATGAGATAAAATGATCTAACAATTTCTTTATTTTTAATTATATTAATAGAAGGTGGATGTGAAAATAAAAAGATGAAATTTTGGAAAAGAATCAAGATAATTACTGCAAGTTTTTTTTAAAATAAATAGTAAAATTAGTAAAAAAAATATTATGAATTAATAATTGAATAGTAACTGTAGAACTCGACAGAATATGGAAAATACTACAAGATATTGATTAAATGATCAAAGAGTTCTCTTTCAAAAAAAAAAAAAAAAAACTGATCAAAGAGTTTTTATTTTGACATAATTCCAAATTTCAATTGACTAAATTATAGATTATTAAAAATAGGACAAATTACAAAAAAAAAAAAAAAAAAACATGTGGTTTCATTTTTTTTGCAAATAAAGGATTGTGGTTTTTTTTTTGTTTAAAAAAGAGGATTGTGTTTTAAAATGTTAACAAAAAAAGGATAACTAAAATTAAATCATGACATTACATAGGGTATTCTTGTTTATTTTGAACTCAAAATTTTCAAGTTGGTTAATAAAAATACAATACACATAAATGATAAATTTTGAAAAATTTTGAAAAGCGCAAATATTTTTATAAATTAAATAATGATAATAGATTTTAAAAAAATCATAACAAATTGAAAAATCTTTAAAAAATATTCAAATTTTGATGTAAAATTCTTAAATAATATACATAAATTATTGGTATGTTAAATAACTAAAAATAACCACTGCTATATCATCATTTTTAACAGAAAAATGTTAGTTATCCTTTTTTTGTCAACATTTTAAAATACAATCCTTTTTTTTAAACAAAAAAAACTACAATCCTTTATTTGTAAAAAAGTGAAATCACATGATTTTTTTTTTTTTATATAATTTGCCCTTAAAAATATGATGTACGATGTAATTTCCCCTATTTTTTTAAAAAATATTTGGCTGGGCCGGGGGCCTAATTTTAATAGGCCGCGAGCTCAATACAACATTCATGGGGCAAACCGCGGGATTTTGATTAAGTGAGGGACCAAGTAAATAAGTTTTCCTGTTGGGAGTTATATAAATATCGCGTTACCATCTTGGAAACCCTAGTCATCGCATACCAGACGCCTGCCGACGAGTTCTGCATATTCTTCTTCAGTAGCCATGGTAAAATCTTCGAGCGATCTCTTCTTTGGCACACTGTTAAATTTAGTTCCTTTATTTAATGTTCCTTACAGTTTTCCTCATTTGCGAGGTTTCCCTCTGAGGCTCTGCATTTTGATTGAAGTACTCATTTGCTTTTTTTTTTAACGATAATCAGGCGGATGTGGAGACCGATGTCGCTGTTGCAGGTCAGCCAAAGAAGAGGACGTTCAAGAAGTTCAGTTACAGGGGAGTCGATTTGGATGCTCTCTTGGATATGTCTACGGATGAACTCGTTAAGCTCTTTAGGGCTCGTATTCGTAGAAGGTCAAAAAAACCACTGATTAATTGAATTACTTTATATTTAGGCCCATGGTTTTGTTGGATGACTATGTATCCGATATGTGTTAAAACTGTTCGTTTTAGTTCAGGTTCCAGCGTGGTTTGAAGAGGAAGCCAATGGCTCTGATCAAAAAGCTTCGTGCGGCGGTATGTTTTCCTTAATTTTACTTTGTGTTTGGTTATTTTGATTTGGTCGCGGAATATTTTGTTTGATATATGCGATTCGATGACAAAGGCTTTTAGATCTAGCACGTTTGTTACCCACATTTGTGTTCGCTGACTGTTGTAGGATCCCATTAAAATCAGTTGCATTGTTTTAATGAATTTGAAATGTATTTCCTTTAATTACAATTATGAAGGAATTTGAAATGTTGTTCAGTTTTGTTTTTCTTTTTCTTTTGGTTTTTATTGTAACTTATTTTAATTTAACTGTAATTATCATAGATGAAACATTGGTTATAAGCTTATATGGGCCTCCTAGTTCAATTGATGATCCTTGATGTATGTAGATCTTTTTCTACAGTTTCTGGTTAAGTGATGGTTACAAAGAAAACCTAGAGCAGATATTCTTTTAGATTGGAAGAAACTGTCTTCTGGTGGTATAAACTGTGTGATTGCTCATGGATTTAGTATCGATATGTATTGTCCTGCATAGTTTTAAAGTGAAAATGGCTTCTTCATAAAGCGTTAAGTTCAGTCTAATCTTCTAATTACTTATGTGCCAATCTATGAATATGAAACTATTTTAACTCAATGCAAAAATTGTGATTCTTAAATGTACAAAATCAAAGATTATCGTTATTTATGGACATCTACAATGTTTTTAAAAAACTGTTAGGACCTCAAGACTTTTCTGTCTGATATGTGCTGTGAACTTTTTTAATGTAATATCATTGGAAAGCGGAACTTGTTGTGTTGCTTGGTATATTATCTAAAGAAGATTTCACTTAAACAACGGCAAGCTTGTTGTTTTGAGTTATGGCTCTTGAACTCTGCTCATTAATTATTTCGTTGTTTGGTTCAATTGTGCAAAGAGCCTTCATTTTATGGTACCCTTTGTTATTGAATTGTATTCTTGTGTGGCTGGCTATTTGGAGTAAGGGCAATTCCTCTATATCCTTGTTGTATTCAACATAGAATGGAAGCAGAATACTGACAGCTTTTTTTTTTACTGAAACTGACACCTTTATTCATATGTGGCTTGCATTCTCTTTTATGTTCAACAGGTATATTAGTTGGTTTATTATCTATTTGTTCTTTTTGTTAAATGAAGTAAACGGTTGTGATTTCTTTGCAGAAAAGGGAGGCTCCACCTGGTGAGAAACCTCAGCCTGTTAGGACTCACCTTAGGAACATGATCATAGTGCCTGAAATGATTGGCAGCATAATTGGTGTTTACAATGGCAAGACCTTCAATCAGGTTGAAATCAAGCCTGAAATGATAGGCCATTATCTGGCAGAATTCTCAATTTCATACAAGCCCGTTAAGCATGGAAGACCTGGTGTTGGTGCTACCCACTCTTCCAGGTTCATTCCCCTCAAGTGAAGATATTTTGCAGATGTTGGTGAAGTCCGTCTCCCGTTGCTTTTTGCTAGACACTGTTATTTTCTTGTTGAATCAGATAATTTGCGAAGTTTGAGAAATTTTATTTTTTGTTTTAATTGGAGTTTAATGAATTAAATTTTTACTTGCTGTGATGCCTATTATTATGGTAGAAGATGTTTACACTTTTTGGGCTCAGTTTCTTCATTTAGTACCAGAATATAGGTATTGGAATAATCTAACAAATAATCTATACCTTTCAACCTAGAATATGTTGAATGTTGCTATGGAATGAATATGCTAGTAAAGTAATTTATGTTCTTTGGATCAATTTTGTGACTGCCCCGTCACTTGCTGTAGAAGTTGTTTGAATGATCTTGAGCTGAAAAAAAAAAAGAAAGACAATTTCTGTTGCATGAGTGATTCGTGAATATGCTATTATAGTTCCTTAATCTCAGTCTTTTTCCGATTTTGAAAAGAAAGAAAAGTGCTTTTCTGGGGAGCACCTAAAGGGATCATTAGTTTGAAAAATTGGTCTTGCAAGTATGTTCCATTGATCTTAATTTTCTGATTTCGATCCTTGAATTAAATTGAATTCATTCTCATTAGTTCTGGAATTTCGAATTTTATAATTATTTATATGTTCAAAAACACTTATTATAGGCATAGCAACGGAATAAAATCGCTACATTACGTGTATTTATTTGACAAATATATATTAAGACTAGCTTATGGTCCGTGCGATACACGGATTTATTTAGTACTTTATAAATGTAAATTTGGTTTATTTTGATTTATTTTTTTTTAATTACTTTTATGTAATTTATTGATTTATATAAATAATTAAATAAATCAAAAACATATTATGAGAAGGATATGATGATTAATATTAAAATTTATTGGCTAATATTATCAATATGAAAGACAATTTTTTTTAGTTTTGGTTTTAATTTCAAATTTTAATTTTTTCGTAATAGCCGAATTGAAGATGATAAGATAATAACAATAATTAATTAAAAAAATATATGAAATAGGATGATAGAAATCTTTTTTTTTTTTTTTGGTTAAGACAAGAAGAAAGAAAAGAAAACAAACAACAAACAAAAGAAACGAGCCTTAAGAGTCTTAAACGACCCTAGGGACAGGAATCTCTATTTCGTTTTCATCCATCAACCAACGAAGATACTCCGGAAGAGTTTTACTAATCGAGAGACCAATATCTCTGAAATGAGCTTGCTTAGCCAACCAATCTGCACATCTATTGCCTTCTCTGTATGTGTGACAAAAATAAATATCCTGGAAAGAACTGCTAACCTCCGTGATGGCTTGAACCAGGTTCTTATTGGGGTAGAAATTATCCGTGCTAAGCTGAACCGCCGTAATAGCTTCCATATAAACAAATATATTGTATTTCAAATGAACCACAACATATACAATCATATAAGTATTTTTTATAAACAAATATTGTATTTCTATTATACCAATTCGGAAAAACGGTATATATAATAAAGAGTTAAGATTACTAAAAATTCAAGTAGTGAAACTGTTTTGGTAAGTAGATTTGGAAGATTAATACGTAGATATTAAACAAATATAGAATAAAAAAAAATAATTGAAATAAATTTAAAATTTAAAATCTTAGTTTGATTGTTACTACTTTAGTAGTTTTATATATATACAAAATAACTACTTTTCCACTTAGCAAATTCAAATAGCTATTTTCCCTTTTAGCTAATTGATTTCCTATTTAGTAATTTCAACGATATTTGCTTGATTGTGATAATATGAAAATTAAAGAAAGAAAATGAAATAATATTGGATGTATTGAAATCTTTTAATATTTTGATTAATTAATATTTAAATGAATAATAGATTATATATTTCCCTCCTTTTAAATATTTTCCATTTATTAATATCTTGAACACATATACCACTAATACTTTAAAATTTATAATAATTTTAGCTAAAATAATATTTAATTACTTTTCTAATTTTATAGAACTTGTTTTAAAATAATATTTAATTAATATTTTTACTAATTTAATATATAGATTAATTAATAATTAAAAAAGAAGAAAAATTATGCTTTATATAATCTATAAATTAAAATAATTTTAAAAAATTAAGAATTTGACACCTTAGCATGATTGTTACTATTTTAATAAATATAGAGCTAATTTTCCACTTAGTAATTCAAATAGTTAATTTTTCATTTGGTTAATTATTTTATGAAGTCAGAATTCCATATAGATCATACAACGAATGTATAGATTATCATAAACATGATAAATAAACGGACTTACAGTTTATATGCAGCGAAAATTCGTTTATGGAATTGATCTGATCTACATGAGAAATCGGATCGTTCTGGTTGCCTTTCGTACGAGTGTATGAATACACTGAGTACGGGCTATCTCCGTGAATTCTTCTGACGAACGAAGAAGTATATCGTGTTTTCTCTCTGGAGACGTTTTCCCCGGAACCAAAAGACATCTCTACGATTCTTCCTCTCTCATCGAAATAGAGAAACTTCTTCTCTATTTATAGTGGAAATCCCAACTTCCATTTATATGTAGGGTCGGACCAAATTACATATTTGGTCCCTGTAATTTACACATAATTACAGTTTATTCTCTGCCATTCCAAAATGTCATGGGCGGACCAAAAACCAACATCTCCCACTCGCACATGACAAGACACACTTTCATTGCGATTGAACACACATACTTCTTTGAGTTCTTGTTCGGCGAATTCACGCGACCGGTCAACGTAACGATTAAACCTTTAAAGCTCTCCTTCATCGTTCCACCTTTAGCTTAACGTGACTTCCCCCTAGTCCATTTTCCATGAGCACTAGTTTTTGACTCACTTTTGATCTCACGAAAACATTCATATATACTACATACATTTTCCACGAAAAAGTATTGAGCTCGAGTGTTATATGATTACTAAGTGACATGTTACTGAAAATGTACTTCCTCTCTATAAATAACCTTCCGCCATATGTCCAATGCTTATCTGACTGGTCCTTATATGCCCGTTCATAGCTAACGAAGCCTGGTTTAGGCTTTCAATCAAGTTAATCATCAGACATATCTTTCTTGTTATTTACAAGAGTCCTTAAGGGTGAACTTGAAACTCATAGTTTCATTTGGGTCTCACATTAGGAAAGTTGAGATCAATTTCCTTCTTTCCATCCCTTGGTTGGCTTTCACACATATTACTAAAATATGCCATAGTGTTAATCCACTTAGGACATATGTTATATAAACACTATGCGAAAGCATTCAGTCTCTAAATGCAACTCATGCATCAGTACTTCTAGTCCACATTTAAGCCTTTCACAGGACAGCTCTCGGTATAAATGAAATAATGATATTTCACATATCACATATGGAGTTTCTCACACTCCCACTTTTACCTATGAACACATAACTCTTAGTAAAAGATTCATCCATGTGAGTAGATGACATTTCGCCAACATACTGAACTATACTCAATAGCTCTATGTGTATCACTTTAAATAGTGAATGAATTTGAACACAACAAATAACTCACATTCTATTCCAACAGAATTTACCAAAGTTATTACAATAGTTCAAAAACAACAACATGTTCCTATAACCTACGAAGGCCAAATTCCAAAATATGTTTACTAAAAACATTTGGAACTATTGGCTTCATTAACGAATCTGCAATCATATTACCAGTTGCAACATGCACTGAACTTATTTCTCTCTGTGCTACTTTGTCTTTAACAAAATGATATTTTATATCGATATGCTTGCTTTTTCCATGATAACAAATATTCTTGGAATAAGCTATTGATGCAGTGCTGTCGGAATAGATAGTCGTATATTTCCTTTTAGGCAATAGATCCAAAAGATCTATGAAGCGTTTTAACCAAACCGCTGCTGGTACTGCAGCTGCTGCAGCTACATATACCGACTCTATAGTCTATAATGCCACGCAAGTTTGTTTCTTGCTACACCAGGAAATTGCACCATTTCCTAGAATGAAAATACACCCAGACGTGGACTTCCTCCCGTCTTTATCAATTCCGTAACCAGCATCTATGTATCCCTGAACTGCAAATCCTTTCCTTGGTAATAAATGGAATAATTTAAAGTCCCCTTCAAATATCTCAATATCCTTTTCACTGCTGCCCAATGAATCAAACCTGGATTAGCCTGATAATGGCTTGCGAGACCCACCGCAAAACCTATATCAGGTCGTGTACAAATCATAGCATACATGAAGCTACCAATTGCACACCTATAAGGAATTCTCTCCATCCTTTTAGTCTCTTTTGGAGTCGTAGGACACATACTAGTGATCAGTTCCATACCTTTTACAATAGGGGTTTGGATCGGGATCACAGTGAGCCATACCAAACCGTTCTAAGATCTTATTGATATACGTCTCTTGTGAAAGAGCCAATCTCTTAGATCGATCTCTTGAGATCTTAACCCCAAGAATGTAATTAGCTTCTCCTAGATCCTTCATCTCAAAGTTAGAAGACAACCAAGTCTTTACTTTCTTGAGTAAGGAAGTATCATTTCCTGCTAACAAAATATCGTCATAAATTGCTTTAATATAATCGCTTCATGGAAACGAAAATACCATTATCTTGAAGACTGCTTAAGGCCATAAATTGATCTTTCAACTTACAAACCTTATGTTCTTTTCCCTGGACGATGAAACCTTCAGGTAACCATATAGATTTCTTCGTTCAGTTCACCATTTTAAGAACACGGTCTTTACATCTATTTGATGTAATTCAAGGTCCATACATGATACAAAAGCAAGTACTATTCTTATAGACGCGAAATGGACAATAGGTGAAAATGTCTCCTGATAGTCAATTCCTTTATGTTGTGTAAACCCCTTCGCAACCAGCCAACTCTTAGTCTAGATAGGTTTTCCATCCGCTAATCGCTTAATAGTATGTACCCATTTATTCCCAATGGCTTTGCGCCCTTTGGGTAGATCAACTAGTTCCCAAACTTTGTTGATCCTCATTGACTCCATCTCACTTTCCATCGCTTTTATCAATTCTTCCTTTGCTGGAGATTCCAATATCTCTTTCATGTTAGTTGGAATGTCTTTAATTTGAGCTACGATCGAGAAAAACTTCACTATCAACTAAATGACGGCGTCGTAAAATATTTCCTCTCTTTGATCGCCTTAGAGGTTCTACTTCTTGATAAACAAATCTCATATATTCATCAAGATTTTAGGTAGAACTCCCACTGGGATCTATATCCATATTCACACTTGAATTTGGAACAAGACTCCCACTCAAATCAAGACCACTCAAGTCAGGGTTAGGATTACTCAAATCTGCTTGTGAAGGTTGAAAAACATCATTCTCTTCCCTTTCCCTTGCATCTTCAACTTCATTCCTCTCACTCGGATTGAGTGATCCTGAAGTTTCAGACTCTTGAGTTTCAAAGAAAGTGAATTCCTTATCCACCTCTCCCAGCTTAGGAAATTCATTCTCTAAGAATGTGACATCTTGTGACTCAAATTCTGTTATTTGACCATTCTTATTCTCTCCCACTAGAACATATCCTTTGGAGAGATAAGGATATCTTATAAAGATACCTTTCTTGCCTCTTGGGCCTAGCTTGTCATGCTTGCTAGATGTATCATGAACATAGGTAGCACATTCCTATGGTCGCAAATGGTTCAAATTGGGCTTGCGGCTCGTCCACAATTCATAAAGCGTGGTTTCAACGGACTTAGAAGGTACTCTATTAAGTGCATATATGGCATTCAATATTGCATCTCCCCAAAAGGAGATAGGCAAATTGGCTTCAGCCATCATAGATCTTACCATCTCTAAGAGGGTTCGGTTCCTTCTTTCCGTTACTCCATTTTGTTGTGGATTCCTACGTATTGTCAACTGATGTTCAATACCTTTTTCATCACATAAAACTTCAAATTCCTCGGAGAGGTAGTCTTTTCCCCGATCGGTTCTTAAAGCTTTGATTCTCTTCTCTAATTGATTTTCAACTAGAGCCATAAATCGTTTGAAACATGCTAATGCTTCAGATTTATGTGCAATCAAATAGACATGACCATACCTGATATAGTCGTCTATGAATATAATGAAAATAGTACGCACCATGCCTTGCCCGAACATTCATTGGGCCACAGATGTCAGAATGGATTAGTTGCAGCTTGCGTAGCTTTACCAAATGGTTTTTCTTGTAATCTTTCGTTTTAAGCAGCTTTTACAAGTTGGGAGATCTACTTTTGATAAATCAGCCAACAAACCTGCTTTAGCCAATCGTACTAAACGATGTTGACCAATGTGACTGAGTTTCTCATGTCACATTTTTGAAATGCTAACATTATCCATAGACAAGTTAACAGTAAAGGAAAAACTATTATGACACACATAATTTGGATCCAAATCCAAAACAATAAAACCATCCAACAAATGTCCACCACCAAAGTAGATATTGTTCATAAAGAGATTAAAATTGTTCAATTCAAAAGATATCATGAATCCGAAATTCATAAAGGGCAGAAACAGAAATCAAGTACCTTCGAATTCCATAAAGGACATTTTCAAGAAACAGTGGTCGTCCACTATTTAAGACCAACTGACAACAGCCAATCCCAAAGACTTCCTCTTTAGAGTTGTTTCCCACGTATATTGACCTTGTTCCCCGTGGAACACTGTGGAGCTCAACAAAGGAATCTCGATCCTTTGTTATGTGGTTTGTTGCTCCTGAGTCTACGATCTACAAAGGATGAGATCCAGTTTGGAAAACAGAACTTGAAACAAATGTATAACACTTATACACTTCAGTAACATTTACCTTAGGAGCTGTGCAATCTTTTGCAAAATGCCCCTTCTGTCTGCGATTGTAACATTTCACCCTAGAAATGTTAAAATCTTTCTTGCCCTTGTTTTGAACTGGAACATTGTCCACCGTTCCCTTTGCCTTCTTCTTGAAGAACCTCTTATTCCTCTCCTTGGACTTCAGACTAGAACTTGAACTAGCCATGTGAACCTCAGATTTCACACTAAGAGAGGCCAAACGGTCCTCTTCTAGTTCAAGATGATGAACTGCATCATCAAAGGTCTTAATGTCGTTGGCATGGGTTAGGTGCAACTTCATATGCTCCCACCCGTTCGGCAGAGAATGTATCACAGCTTGAACTTTTCGCTCTTCGGTCAACTTATGACCAGCATCATGAAGTTCAAAAAAAACTTGTTAGACATTTCCCTTAAATGCCTCTTCATTGTGTGGTCAGCTCTCTTCTTATAAGTATCAAACTTGATACTCAAAGAACAGAGTTTTGTTTAAGGAGACACCTCCAAAAAAATTCTCCTTGAGAGCATCCCACAGTTCTTTAGCTGTGTTGTATACGTGAAACTTTTTCATGATACCATCATTCATCGCACTAAGCATGGTGATGCGGGCAGACTAGTTCTTCCTCTTCCAGACTTGATAAGCCTCAAGGTCCATCCTTGCTTGAACGGTGTTACCCTCTTCAGGAGAAACCATAATTCTCTCCAGAGTATCCAGAGCCTTTTGCTCTTCAATTACGTATTGGACTTTCATAACCCAAACTTCATAATTGTCATCGTTTAAACGAAGGTCCTTATTTAGTTAAGCAACTATTGCTTGTGAAGCAATCATTGAAAAACTATTAAAGACGAAGTAGCACTAATAAGTAAGCGATACACCATATTTATTATAAGAACATTTAAAACTAAAATAGTATTTGGTTCACGTAAAATCGAACATCCATGCGTAATGCATCGAGTCACCATTTACATAGGCTAATACAAACACCATATCAGATTTAAATTTCCAATTATAAATATATATTTAGCTTTGTTTTAGATTATATTTTAATTTATTTAACATTTATACTTCTCTTAATTATAAAACTAATGAGTAATATAATACTTAGTTATAATCTCAAAATAAATTAATTAAAATTCCTAAAACAAATAACCAAAATAGCAATGATTAACAAATAAACATTTTATGTACCATATATATAAAAAATATCCAACATTTAGTCAAAATTACAACCACAAAAAAAATTTCAGCACGAAGCAATTCAATACAAAATTGAAATACGAAATCAGCAAGAGAAATAGTGGAAAAATGAAGAGCTCAATCTTCATTTCCATCGAGTTGAACTATCTCAATTTCTTTTGAGGTTGAACTATCTCAATTTCTTTTGAGGTGACTGGGATCATCTCTACGAACTTATAGTAGAGATCCAAAAGCATGTTCTCAACACCCTTAATAACAGCATCCAGACATGGGCGACGAACCAACTTGTTACTTCTAAGTAATATGGTTCTAGGATTATGAGATAACTTAGCTCCCGTTTTAGCCAAGTTCAACACAAATACTTTGCATTGGGATCCATAATCCTGTTCAGGAACTAATCCTTCAATGGAGTCCACCAGTTCATCAAATGCAGAATTTTCTCCAAACCAGAATTTCTTAAAGTGCTTTTCACGAAAAGCCTTTTTCGCAAATTTTAACATTTTTAATTGATCAGTTCCAGAGGAAAATCCTCCTTTCCAGACAAGCTCTTGGATATCCCGGTTTAACGCATTAAACCGCTCCATAACTCCAACAATATCCCCTTCCTACAACGAGGAATACCGTTTAGAGAAAATCTCATCTTCATGTTTTTTGTATAGTCCTCGCCTCCTCTTGAGACTGGATTATTTTCGACGTTTTTACGAACGTTGCCATTTCTATAACACATATAGAAATAACAAAAACTTGTTAATGATCAATAAAAAATCAGTATATAAATACACAATAAATATACTGAATTTTTTTGAATTTATTAAACATAAATTAAGTATTTATACACAATAAATACTAGTAAATTTAGTTTAAAATATCAAATGAATTCCAAAAATTCATCAAAATATACCAAAAATTCAAGAAAAATGTAAATTTTAATTCTAGAAAAAATTTGACTAAATTTGGAAGATGGAAACGCCCGCACGCGGCACCTGAGGCTATTCCAGGCGCTCAAGGGACCTGCTGACTCACGTGACACTTGGCAACTTGTGATTCTTGATGACATGGCACACCTGCCACGTGTTTATCACCTGATTGGGTCAACAAATGACGTGGGAAGCTAATGTGGCACCACTGACACGTGTCATCATTATATTGGTCCACTATGATGATGTGTTATGATGACGTGGCATATACACAACCGTTTTCCACGTGTCATCATTCTATTGGTCCACATGGATGACAGTGGTAGTTGACCGTTTCATAGACGGTTGACTTTGTACGCGTGTCGATACGTGAATGGTTGGTATTTTCAACCTTCAGAAAAATCACCCAGTAGCGTTGTGCCACGTGTCCGTCATACCAACTTCTCCCAACCGCTTTGGAAACAAACTCCAGTCACAATGGTGGCACGTAAGGTCCATGCGCCGCCTTCCGGTCCTCCGTTAGCCGTGAAATTTGAGATTCCGACTTGATTTTTCATGCTGATTCCAGTGGTGTTATCGGATTTTCAAAATTCCGACAAAAATTTTGACACTTTGTACTGTTGGATATAATACGGTATCGTTTTGACACGGATAACAATGCAAATCCGTATCAAAACGAACAAAAACAAATCCAAATGAACAAAAAAATATATTCTTATTCATGGAACATCTGAGATCAAGATTTACGAAATCATTTAGACACGGATATCAATATAAGTCCGTATCAAAACGAACAAATATGTATTTAAACGAATAAATATGCATTCAAATGAATAAAGAAACATATTCTTATTCACAGATTTCCATAAACCAAGATATGAACACATCAATAATTTATGGAATACTAGAAAACTAGATTTGAACACATCAATCTATAAACCTTTTGGCTTTGATACCAATGAAGTCAGAATTCCATATAGATCATACAACGAATGTATAGATTACCATAAACATGATAAATAAACAGACTTACAGTTTATATGCAGCGGAAACTCGTTTATGGAATGGATCTGATCTACACGAGAAACCGGATCGTTCTAGTTGCCTTTCCTACGAGTGTATGAATACACTGAGTACGGGCTATCTCCGTGAATTCTTCCGATGAACGAAGAAGTATATCGTGTTTTCTCTCTGGAGACGTTTTCCTCGGAACCAGAAGGAATCTCTACGATTCTTCCTCTCTCATCGAAATAGAGAAACTTCTTCTCTATTTATAGTGGAAATCCCAACTTCCATCTATATATAGGGTCAGACCAAATTGCATATTTGGTCCCTGTAATTTACACATAATTACAGTTTAGTCCCTGCCATTCCAAAATGTCATGTGCGGACCAAAAATCAACATTTTAATAGTTAGCAATTTCAATAATTATTGTTTGATTGCGATAATAAGAAAATTAAAGAGAGAAAAGGAAAGAACCTTGCATATGAAATATTTTGATTAATTAATGATAGATTATATCTTTTCCTCTTTTATATTGTTTTCCATTTATTAATATCTTAAGCACCAATCTACCTGTAATATTTTAAAATTGGTAATAAAATTTAGCTGAAATAATATTTAATTATCTTTCTCATTATGTAGAACTTTTGTAAAAATAATATTTAATTAATATTTTTTCTGAATTAATATATAAATTAATTAATAACTAAAAAGTAGAAAAATCGTGGCAATGACACGTGACTCCATTATCCACTAAATAATATATAAATAAATTTGTCAATTTAAGATAAAGTCATTATCAAGTTGAATTATTACAAATGGTAAAAATAGTTGCTGAAAGAGCTTTACCCCTTTAAAAAGGGTTTATCATAAGTTGAATCCAGATACAACTGGATGATTCCACCAAAAAAAATTAAACTGAAATTTAGTTTTTTTTTTTTATAATTTTCTTCATTTGCTGTTCTAATTTTTCAATTGTTAATCATATCCTATTTACTTTATTTATAATGTTGCACCTTAGTGTGATCAGATTAATGAGAAATTTTAATTTTCAATATTGCTCGCTAAGATACAAGTTTAACAATATGTTTGATACTTTTTTCAAACTTAGTTCATAGTGCAACCGTAAATTAATTGGACAAATCTATATCTACCCCCTGAAATTTGAAGGATGAGTATACAAATCAAATAAGTTAATTGGCCAGTACATAATTTGCTCATTCAAATAAGCAAGGCCTATAATTAAGTAAAAAATTTAAATCATATACCTATAGCAAATCGGATTTTCTATTATTCTCAGAATCAACTTAAAACTTAGGTAAATTATAGGAATGATGTTTTACACGTAACTAATTTTTGGTTATTTAAACTAAAATCTTGTTCATTAATAATGAATTAATTGAAGATAACTGATTAATAAAATTCAACAACGTACTATGTTTGTTTCGTGTATAAATAAATACAGGCTCTAAAATTTTAAAAATAGTAATTATGAATCATTGTTATTTTTAAAAGCATATGTTTTATCATGAAATTAAGGAAAATAGTAATTTTCATTATATTCAATTTCTGCCACAGCTATCTCTGTTACTAATAATTAATACATGAAGAACCAAAAAGTAGATAGAGATTAAAATTTCTGAACCAATTAAAAAAATCAAACAAATTATAATTTATTTGGTAATGTGATAAATCAGGATTTCTCACGTAGTAGAATATGCAAAAATGTTGAAAATTGAATAATATAAGCTCCAATATTTAAGCAAAATTATTATAAAGGAAGAAAAAAAATAGAACAACTGGATATTGAAAAACTAAATTCGATGTTTGATTTACCTCTTGAAACATAAATTTGAGGGTTGCAATCAACGAATTCATAGTCAAATTTCCAATAAGAAGAATTAAGGGAAAGAAGAAAATAAAGAAATGAGTAATAATTATTGACATTAATTATGTGCTATCGTTTTAGAGAAGTTTTCCGAAATATCTTGTAGAGAAATTTTCATAGTTTAGCGGAAAAGTTAGAAAAAAGAATGCTATATTATAGAATGAGTTACTACCATAAATAAAAAAAAAAAAATTATGGAAAGAATTAATTATTGAAAAACTTTAAATTTATAATATAATATTATTTTTAATTTATAAATAATTGAAAAAAAATGAGATAGTGACATGTATCCTTAATGTTTATTGCTTTATAATATCTATAGATATATGTGCTGGTATCACTCGCCTTTGCACCCACTGGACTTCAACACCCACTTCAATTGGGCTGATGCCCAAACATCCCATTTCTCTTTGGATTTATACTTAATTAAGATAAAAAAAACGTTTAAAATATTTATCAATATTACATCAATAAAAATGAAATAACATAACACCTTTTTCGCTTTCTTATATTTACAAATATACGTCATTTTATTTTTGGCTTTAAATTTGGAGGATAAAAATGAAACTAAACGGCG
Source organism: Euphorbia tirucalli (assembly GCA_039660915.1). Lineage (NCBI taxonomy): Eukaryota > Viridiplantae > Streptophyta > Magnoliopsida > Malpighiales > Euphorbiaceae > Euphorbia > Euphorbia tirucalli. The sequence continues at coordinate 12,543,775 of CM077636.1, read as the reverse complement.
TAAAAGGAAAAATGGAAAATTTAGAAATGAAAATCCTTTTTTTGTCCTTTTCCAAATTATTCTTGCAGAAATAGCAATTGTAACTGTGGACTCACTTCAGATTCATCATAAACACATATCATTTAAAGAATTAAGTTGAAAATGAAAAACATTTGCATGTTAAACCAATAAAAATGAAAAAGATAAACTAAATTTTCCCTTTTTAAAATTATAGATGTACACCAATTTAGCTTTAATGTAAATGAAAGAAGGTAAAAGTGAAAGTAATTGACGGAGACAAAAAGAAAAACAAATGAAAAGAAACAAAACTTGGTGTAATATTTAATTATTTATTAAAATTACATTTTTATAGCTTTTCGATATTTTATTACACTTGTAGATAATTTTCAAATTTAAAAAGAATAAAAAAGAAAGGATACCAAAATAAAAAAATGATGTCAATTGGTTAGAGAAGATTTCAAATTTCGTACTTCTCAAGAGAAATAGATGTCAAATTGAATTGAGCTTTTTATGTTTATGCTGAAAGCCTAAAACTGAAAAAGAAAAATGTAAAATGTTTCTTTCACCTTTTTTTTTTAAATTTTTAGAGATTGTTTTAAGTTAAAATTACAACACCACTGGTTTATTATCACCAAATTAAAGAAATGGGCAATAGATAATTAGATGTGGTCAAACCTTAAAAAGTACATGAGAACAAAGTTCATTACAAATTGAATATTATGTCAAGGGAACAATCTTCTTACCAAATATATTTTATTTTATTTAAAAAAAAAAAAAAAAGATGAATTAAGAAAGCCAAACTGCAATTAACTAAAATAACATCACTTTCAGGAATATAAACACTAGTAATAAGAAAGATTCATAGCTGGTCAATGTCCAGTTTACTTGGGTTCCACGGTTGAAAAATCATTCTGCAACAACCTTACAATTAATAATTTGGAAACATGAGTCTGACCTTATTCAATTTGGGTTATAATTTCAACTACCATGCCAAAATTTAATCCTTCTTCTGTTAATGAATCAAAAGGAAAGGGAAGTGAAACGAAGGTTCCACAGCTGTATCTGTCCCAAGACCCACCACCATTAACACCACAACTCAAATATGGAAAATTTGACCAACCAAAGATCTGCATGTATTATATTAATTAATGGTCACAAAATTTCACATTTAGAATGTCTGAAGAAGGACAGAAATGTTGTCACTCTTTTAAGTCATAAAATTGATGATAATGGGACCTTGTTCTTGATGGGTTGTTATGACTGCATACCAAACTTAGGGGGGAGAGGTAGGTCACAGAGAATGTCTTAATTTGATCATTTTCAAGATTGGGAATTTTTTGATTGTTTCGGGACAATATATAAATGAATGGGATTGGAGATCCCATAATATTTGTAGAGATGGATCAAAGCATGATAGCCCATATTCGGTCCCCTTTCTACGTCACATGCATTGTTGTTAACTAATTTTACTTAGGCTTTCACCCAAATTTTCAATATGGAGTTTAAAAGAATGGATGGAACGCTATGATTTTCGTTCACAACTTAAAATTTAGTTTGAAATGTCGTTATGTTACAATTAAAACCCAACTCAGGCTTTGTCCTAGGTTGCCCCTTGAAGCAATTGTAACAAGGGCTTCACTAATAATGAAGTCCTCGTCGTTTATGTCTTACTTGGGGTGCAATCGCAGCTCTCTAGAGACGAGAAACTAGGCAAAGAATCCTTAGAAACCAATCCTTGGGAAAGAATTATGACAAATCACGGGTATAATGGACTCGTTTTCTGCCTCTAGCAATATTTGGAAATTTCATACATAGTAAGATAAATAAATTTGAGACTTTTTAGCAATTTTGACAATTAAAGTCGAAAAATGTATATAGTGAAATGACTATGGATGAAGAAATACATATAAAAGATGAAGATTGTGAGTACTAATTGTAACGATGTTTTATTAGAAGAAAATCCTATCTCGATAAGTTAGAAGTATTCTTTGACAAAAAACTTTTATCATTCCTTATTGAGAGGAGGTTATCTCCCAAAATGTTTTCGTGTGTTTTGGGATAGATAGATATAGAAGATACACTAGTCTTTCTATTTGACCTGTGTAAGTTTTTTTCATTAAACCCTTGTGCTATTATTTTGAAATATTTAACCCCCGTGTTTTTTTTTTTTCCTTTTTTGTTGAGCCAAGGCACTAGTGTTGCATAACATTTAACCTCTCTACTTTTGTCTTAGCTATACCTTAGTTGTAAATGCATTCCTTTCCGGTTGAAAAAATCATAATTCGAATCTTATTGAAACGAAATACTACACCCTTACTTAAGAATGACATAAAAAAAAACTACTCTAATTAGATTTATTTATTATTTCAGCACTTTATTAATGGCCGAAGAAAAAAATTGACTTTATGATGTCAAATAAGCTTTCTTCTTGAGAAATCTACCTTGTGTAGGATCTCATATGCGTTTTATTGATTGTATACTCGCCTATAATATAATAACACTGTATTATTTGTGTAAGATATTTTATGTTCTAATGAGGACTAAATCAAACAATAATAAATAAATAGAGGCAGATAATTAGAAAAAATAATAGCACAAGGATTCAACAGAAAAAACAAGCATTATGAAATAATAATAGTACAAGGACTCTTCAGACATTTCTTAGGTTAAGTAGAAGGAAGGAGCATTTGAGTATGTTTTTGTTTATCCAGCAAGTCAAATGCCCAAGAATTGCATGCAGTGTTTTCCATTCAAGATTTAGTAGCAAAAATTTCGTTAATGGTTAAAGATCTTTTTGACTTTCATTCATTATAACCCCTTATTTGTCAAACAAATTGATATCACTACTTATGCTTATTTGGATCTGTTGTTATTTCTGCATTGCATTGCATTACTTGTATCGTATCGTATGTCTTTTTAATGTAAAATGCAAGAAACATTTCAACTCTCAACAATGACCCGTTTTGCACATTTAATAATTACTCATCATCTCACTTAATTCTTCCCTTGACTTCCATCATTCAATGACCTTAAGACTACTTGTCCTAATAATGGGTCCACTCAAATTTTGAAATTTTTGGCTTTGTTCAACATCAATTAATATATCCATTTTGATCACGATACCATTTTCCTGTTAAGTGTTCATCATGTCTCTTGATATTTCTAGTCATAAAGTATGCAACAGACTTTAATTGGAGAATAATCTACCTAATATGTATCTAATCAGTCTCGAACCGATTTATCATAATGATTTACCAAAGAATGAATTAATCCTCATCTCTGCATAGCAATGTATATGACACAGAACATTGTAGGCAATGGGAAAGACTTGAGAAGGAAAATTCTGAAATTGTTTCAAGCATATTGATTGCCATAGAAAATAACAAAAAACTTCCTTACAATTTAAAGCCCCACTTCTACACTTTCTTTTTTTCTTATAAAGCTCGCCCACTTAACCGCTAAGAAGGGCTTGAACAGCCAACTCCCCACAGTCAAAAAAAGAGAAAAATCGAAATATATCCTAGGCTTTGACGAAGCAAAAATATGTACAGAATCCATTCATAAATAAGTTCTAATTAATGGAACAGTAAGAAGGCTGAAAATGCGCACATGAGAATTATGTGTTTGCAGATTGAGATGGTATCCTTGGGTGGTTATGTTCACCTTCATAGGTAACAGTGAGCATAGATGGGTCTTCCAGGCACCTCTCCACATGCTTCCTAGCAGGACAACCTCTCATGCTACTACATTTATAATAACCCCTGCACGAGTTCAAAAAACGACAGCTCAATCCCGATTACTTCCCTCAAAAAATTTAGCACCCGAGCAAATCAAATTCCTAAACATATTATCAGCTGGGCTGCAGCTATGAATAGTTGCAGTCAGCATAACAATACAATTCAGCAATAACAGCATTTCATTCAACAGGCACATCCAGAAAGAGAATTGCAGCAATTGAAGGTCCTCGTGAATTTTACACGATGTTCAATAAAACAATTTGACAGAAAGAACCACAAAAGGAAAACCTCTTAATGGATATTGGTCCAGACTTGCATAACTGTAGAATCATTCACTATGATAGTACTATGGATCAAATCAGTAAAAACAAGGGTTTAAACTTGTTATATACCAATGAAAACTTTTTTGCTGTCAACCGCAGGCATTAAAGCAGGGAAAAGATGCAGATTGGCGACATTTCCATATGCGGCATTTGTTATCAAACTAATGCCACGGGACTAAATTTTGGGTGGAGAGCCATGGATGAATAATTAACATGGTACTTAATAGATCCCAATTCTAAATGAACATCGAAAAGTACAATTAGAACTTCAAAGTTTGAAATATGCAAATAATTTCAAACAAACTAGCATTGGCACATATCAAGTTGAAAGAGCTTTAAACGAACCCTTGCAGCTAAAAACCACATTTTGAAGTGCAAAAACCAAAACGCACCTGGGATGAGGAGAACCTTTGATTGGCTTCTGACCATACTTCCTCCATGAATAATCATCAGAAGGGATATCAGCAAGCTTGTTGCTAATAGCAGGTACCTTGATTGACCTCTTAACTCTATGTCTTCTGCACATAAATCACAACAGCTCAGCATAAAAGGAAACAGATTAAAAATGAAATCTAACATCTTCCTCATAAAAGGAAAGATGTATGCTGGCAACCAGTTACTCAGTTCTTACCTCTTCTTTGAGCAATGGCATCTACCACTGCTTCCACATTTCACACTTCCATCTTCTCCTCCCCTAGCAGAACACTTTCTCTTGTGTTGCTGTGAACTCTGATCCGAGCTGCGGGGTGCCCCAATCAAATGAAATGCACTTCCTTCTAAATTAGCCACACTACCATCTATACTCAAGGAAGATATGAAAGATCTAGTAGAAGACATTGTAGGAGTACAACTAGAGTTATCAAAGTTCAAATTAACCCCACTATTGCTCCTTCTAAACATCATTTCAGCTTGCTGCTTCATCTGCTGCTGGTGCTGCTGTTGGAACTGTAAACGCTGCTGCAGCTGCTGTTGCTGAAGGAAGTGATAATGTGCTGATTGTGTTTGTGGAGAAAGGTGAAGAAGGTTCTTCCCATTTGAACTCAGCTCCAAAGATGGACTAGCGGAACAAAGGGAACTCTTACCATTAGAACCCAATTCCTGAATTGGGTGATTATCAAGGTAATTACTTGATTGGAGAAAATGAAAATTCTTAGAGGGACGGTCTGGTCTCTGATGTGGGTTATCTAAAAGGATGCTTTGTGATAAAGGGGTGGGTAATTTCTTCAGTTTCCTAACTCTCGCATGACCTAAGCCTGAATTTAGAAGAGAAATAACTCTCTTGAATTTAAACACAGCCTCTCCAGTTTCCGCCATTAAATTCCTGTACTGAACCTGATCTTGGGGTTGAGATAACATACTTAAAACTCTATGGCAGCCCTCCACAGCTGCTCTGTTAGCTTCTTCAACCTCCTCCATGATAATCCCAAAAAAATCTCTAATCAGTTAAAGAGGTCCACAAGCGAAAGAACCCAGACCAAATCAGACCACTAAAACTCCAAAAATCCCCAAAACCTAATTTAGCAACAGATCTTCGGAACCAAAATGAAAAGCCCATTCAGCCATTTATGGCTACCTGATGGCATAAAGGATAAAAGTTTAAATCGGAAGAAGATAATTTAGAACAGAAAGATTAAACCCAGAAGTAAAATGAAGAGCAAGAAAAGAAAAAAAAGGAGAAGCAGAGGAGCAGACCTCGAAAGAGTTTGAAGCCCTAGATTCTTACTCCATAGCTTGGAGACTGAAAGGTGTGAAAGAGAAGACTTTAGCTTTAGAATTCACACACAACCCTCATAATAATACAAACAAAGCTCTCTTCTTTTTTCTTTTTTTTTTTATTTATTTAATCTTCTATTTGGTTCCCCCTTTCTTTAATTTCTAGACACAGAGAGAGAAGAGGGGATTTTTCATTTGATAAATAAAGAGAAGAGAAGAGAAGAGAAGAGGAGGAAGAGGAAGAGGAAGAGGAAGAGAAAGAGAGGGAGCTGAAAAATGAAACTGCCGTCTCTGTCACAGATTTGAAGGTGGGACCCATTCAAAGACCTTGGTTATTCCCTTTTTCTTTTCTTCTTCAATTCAGCTGCTTTTTTGTACAGCCTTTTCTTTTTTTTAATTTGCTATTTATCATCTCCAGTTTTTACTATTTGCAGATACGCTTTGTTTAATTAATTTTGTCTCCTTCCTCTGCATGACAATATTTACAGCTAATATGCCCCTTTTTCATATTTGGCAGCTTAGTTATCCGTTAACCCTAATTTAAATTATTCTAATCACAAACAAAAAAAAAATTATAGACATTTTGATTTCGGTCACACCTACCTAGTTTTTTACAAGAAACACCAACAGGTTTTATTTATACGTACTTCCTGTCTTTTCTTTTTTAATGTCGTTAGGTGTTTGCTTTGATGCATAATTATCATTATTATTATTATTATTAATTAAATGTTATGGTTAAGGTGATAATTTATTTTATCTAATTATAACACAAAGTCAAAGAAGATTTTTCATTAAATGTGATACATCCTTTCATTAATGATGTTAGCTATTAGCGGATTTTTCATTGAAGAGGAAATCACTTGACCAGATTTTTTACACATAATTTCCTTCCTCCATTTTGCTTTTTTTTCTCTTTCCATTTTTATCCATTATAATTCATAAAGCATAATTATATCAGATTCTCAATTATTCCATCCAAATCCTACTTTTTCATCATTCTAATTTTCTCATTAATAATTCACAAAATTCTATGTATTAAAATATTTACATCTTCATTAACCTTCAGCATATAATCACATCCCCTGTATCGTACTTTTCAACATATTATAAATTGTTACTTAATTAATTTAGTAATTTCTTCTAAAATATTATCTTTTAAGTATGAGGAATCAAAAACTAATATATTACCTCATCAAAATGGACATATATTTATTTTCCAAATTTAATTAAAATAAGTGAAAACAAACTTTAGATGCATTTTTAACAAGTCGATATAGTGTATTTATTATTTAAAAGTAAAATTTCTAAATCATTCAACTTTATTTAATTATTTTTTTTTATCATTGAACTATTATTTTAAAACACGTAGAAGTTTTTGTCACTTTATTGCCAGTCCTATAATATAAAATTATAAGTATATGAAAATTATTTTAGTCAAAAGTAACTAATGCGGATGGTAATAATAATAATAGAATTGGACTTAAAATAATAGTCTTAGACCTCAAAAACGAAACTGAAATTTCTATTTTTTGCTGCCTAATTAAAAAGTTTGAGTAAGATATGAGAATCTAATAAAACAATTACGCAAAGTATATATGTTCAAAAATGAAATTCACTTGTTTTTAGCTGTAATTGAATAATTAAATAACATTAATCAAATTGTTGATAATAATGTCGCTTCTTTTTATGTTTTCCATCCTTCAAAAAATAATAACAATTTTATTATTATAACATAATTTTATGATATATTTTTATTTTATCTGATAGAGTTATCTAACAACTATTTAAAAATACGTTATATTTTTTTCTAAGTCTTTATGGTTTAAAGAAAACTAAATTACAAAATACAATTTCGCCAATTAAATTTGGTTCGAGTAATTAAGGATTCCATATTACTTAAACTACAAACTTTGAATTCGAATATTATAATATATATAAAAAATCTTATTCTAAAAATAATTAATCTAATGAATTTTACATTTCATAAAAAAAAGAACGAACTTATTAATCTAAATAAAAATGAATATTTAATAATGTAATATTATAAGAGTTAAACATCATAAAAACTCAGCTATAAAATAAAAATATATATTTATAACAGTGGATTAAATGGAAATAATATTCTTGGTATTTTTATTTTATTTTATACTGTTTAACTTTACTCGCTAAAACTAATAAAATATTTATCTATTAAAATAATTGATTTACTTTTAACATTTAAAGAAAATAAATTAAAAGAATTTAGAAAGAATTATATTTTTTCTACCTAATTTTTCTCTGTAATAACATTGTTTACACTGATGTTGAATCTCGCATTTGGTTTAAGTAAATTTGAATATTTTTAAAAATATAGTAATAAAAGTAACTAAATTAATAAAAATAGAAAATCACAAAATAAAAATTAAAGTTAGTAATAAATAATAATTTTGAGAGGGGGGGAATAAGTAATTATATAAATTGGAAGGTAGAAACAAAAGAAAGAATTAAAATGGGAGTTGGGGGGGTTCATTCATTTTAATTAATAATAGGAAAATGTCATTATAATAAATCCCAAAAATGGGAAAGAAAGTCAATCTTTTTCAATTAGTCGTTTGAGTTGGGTTGTTAAAGAAACAAGGAAATTCTGTGGAAAATACAAAAGGCAAAAGAAAGCAATCACTTAACTGAAACTAATTAATTAATGTAATTAAAAAAAATTAAAAAAAAAAAAAGGAAACAATTCTTTGTGACTTGTTTGTATCATCCAAAGCCCAAATCCTACTGCTTCTTCTTTGTTTTTTTTTTTTACTTTCCTTTCTTTTCCAAAATCAAAATAATCTCTCCCTCTCTGTGTCTGCGCAGCTTATCAAAATGTCCGCCGGTGGGGTCCACTTCTGAACTCACTACTCCAAAGGGCAAGCATCCTACACATATTAATTTTAGCCGTTGGTTAAAGTACGTGTCCAATCCTATGTCGACGCGTGTCAAGGTACTTCCTGAATATCAGACACGTAAGCCTAGGTGAGTGAAGCTTGTGTTTTGACTCGAAGAAAAGAAACCTCAGCTGCAGGCTATCCTGCGCCGGGGGAACAAAACTTCTTACTGACATGGAGATGGGCCCCCACCACCGTTGACTTAACAGTTATTCTCCTTCGATTACTCTATAGTGTTATTTTTATTAAATAATTATGGAGTGAAATTTGTGTCATGCGTGCAATTCTCCACTTACGTTTCAGCTTATTCGGAGTTGCACTCTTCCATCATCATTTTTATTTTATTTTATTTTATTTTTTCATCTATACTATAAATTTAGGGGTAAAAAAAAAAAATACTAAATAATACAAAACTGCACTTGTTAATCTACTTTCAACATGTTCAACCATTCTAAATGGAGGCAGAGGCTAAAGGCCCAAGGGTTTATCATCCATTTTTATTTTTCTGCAGAATTTTCGGATTGATGTCGGAGAAGAAGAATGGGTGGCCCCATTTGCAAAATTATGCTCTTATGTTCAGATATTTGACATTTTTATCAAAACACATTCAAAGGTCAAATGAAATTAAAATTTTTGAATTATTTTAATAATAATAATAATGGTGATGGGAAGGTTATTTTGAAATAAATAAGTGTAGTAATTAAAAATAGATATGATGGATTAATAGAATAATAGGGTCACGCATGCCAATGTCAACTTACAATAATTGCCTTTAATTAACCATCTTTCCATCTTAAAACTACACTATCCTATTTTTTAATATTATTTTGTCACCACCACCACCCATCACAATATTACTATTTATTTCTTTCTTTATTTTTCATTCTAAATCAATATTCAAAAGTACTAATAATAAATCAATTTGTTAATTTCATGCTATACATTTGACTTAATTTTGAAAATTAGACTGTACCCATCATCTCCCACCAAAATTGAATTGAACTGAACAGATATGTTATGTCGTAATAGAACAATTTAGCTAATCAATTCAACGTATAAGAACAGCATGTAAAAAAATGCATACGGTCCCAAATATTCACATTTTACTAAAGTCTATGTAAACCATTTTACATATGTGTTTAATAAGGTAATCACGTGATTTAAAGTTTCCACTCATTTTTTTCATTAATACTTTTAGAATACGTCAAAGTGACTTAAGTTTTTTTTAACAGTGCACAATCTATATTGCACGGAAACTAAAACGGGCATCGGAAAATGTCGATTCTAAAAGACATAAAAAACAAAAACCGTAGAAAAATATATAAATAATAAAAATATAGGGTATATTTATAAATATAAAAACTATAAAAATGTATTTATAGAAAATAAATAAATAACATGCATTTAATAAATAAATTCATCTAATATTTTTTAAATATAAAACTAATTTACAATTATACTGTGATATTTTGAATTTATAAACGACTGCGACAGTCTAAATAGGAATAGATAATTGGAATTAAAAAAAAAAATCAAATACGAAGTTTAAATTAACAATTAAAAGTTTTGAATAGAAGAGTAAGTTTTAGTTTAGTAGATTTGTAATATGAATTGGATGTTAATTTACCGAATACGGTTTTCTAAATAATAGAAAACGGGTTTCCAATTTTTAAAATTTACAAAAACGCGCCCGAAAACGTTCCGTACTGGTTTCCAAAAGTTTCCATTTCTGAAACGGAAATGTGAGTGCTTTAGAATTTTCATGCTTCACTAACTATATATATTGACGGAATTAAGCTATTTAATATTGAAAACCAATGAATTTAATAGAATAACAAATGAGAGATTTTTTTTTTTCATTGTGTATAAAATAGTAATTTAGCGCCTTTTAGAATTAGAAAAAATTAAAAGTCAAACCATTACACATTAAAAAATGTGAAATTACAGTACATAATTAGTGAAATGCTTAAGTTTCCACTATTGTTTTATATATGAATATGAGGTGCAGCACTAGCTATTTTGCCATAATAATCCGAAGATGTTAATAATAAACCTTGACTTTTTGGTGTTATAGTTATTGCATTATCAAACTGGTAGACTTAAAATTATCGATGGTACATGAATTTTCTCCTTATTAACATAATGGTATATGAACTTTAAAGCCAGATATCAAAATACATCAACTTAGCAACCCGTCAACATAAAAGTCAAAATTACCGTTGACCATGAAAAGTAACAGTTGACCACGCCAGAACCCGGTAAAAACTGACACGTCATCATTTTGAAAACTGCCACATCATCGTTTTTTACCGGTTCCTGGCATGGTCAACGGTATTTTTTGACAGTCAACGATAATTTTGACTTTCATGTTAGCGGGTTGCTAAGTTGATGTGCTTTTATATCTAGTTTTGAAGTTCTTATACCATTATGTTAGTAAGATAAAAGTTCATGTATTATTGATGATTTTTACCCCAAACTAGTATCTAGTTATCAAGTTTGAATTAATTATATATATGATATTTGCTTACTATTTCTATTTTTAATTAATAGCGTAGTATATGGTCTCATAGAGTTTCGAATCCCGTACTTTTCAATTGGAATGCCTTTACAATTAGATTATAAATCGATAGACTAATTTTTTTATTTTTTATTTTTTTTTTTGGGTTAAAAATAGGCTAGTTTATTATATGACTAGTTGTGTAATAATAGGACTAAATAACCATACACTTCTTTTTTTGAATGAAAATAACCATATACTTAAGTGATATAACAATTAATTTAGCAAAACTGAAAACATATTTTTTTTTACATAAAAATATCTTAAAATGATTATTTGATTCATATTGTATATAATTCAACATAATATTGACAAGTATCCATAATCTAAATAAATACCTAATTAAGTTCATAAGTGCATTAAACAATCGACAAAAAACCCTTTTAAATTACATCTCAATTTTCAAATTTCAATTATTTATATAAGATAAATATATAACTACATATAATGATATAAATAATTAGAAGTGAGGATTTTAACGGAGATATTGTTGAGGATTTCCGTAAGGACTAAACGGGGATGGAAATGTGATCCGTATAGTGGAGAGAGGTAATCTCATTCCCATTCTTGTTTAACATTCAGGGACACCACTACGTAATCTCAGTCTCAGTTTGGATAAGTCCCTGCGTTCCCGTTGACAACGGTAACTATGAAAGAGGACAATGTAATGTAAAGGAGGTCAATGTACAATCAATTAAGAAAGGTTAAAAGAAATTTGGATGCAAATGAAATGAACCCCAAAATGAAAAATCAGTATTCAAATCACCTTTTTTTTTTTTTTTAGAAATCAACTTTAATTTAAATTTATGCGAAAAAGGTGGAAACAAAACATGTCTAGTCTAAACTTGTCAATGTTTTAATGCCATTATGTATAATTGTCCAAATCTGGAATTCTGCAGATGTATTTCAATTTGTCTGCTTCAAATTGTTCTTCGCTACCGACATTTTATTTTTCAACCTTGTTTTTTTAGTATCTATATTTTCTCTACATTAACTTCTTTTTTTTTTTTTTGTAATCCTTTTAAATTACGGTTTCATTGCAAAATTCTGAATTTTCTTTGGTAAAGTAAATTAATGAAATTCCAAAATATAAAAAAATTACTAGTAATCAATCGCTATTGCAATTTTCTTTTTCTTAATGAAAAAGTGCATTTTTTTTAAGGATAAAAATTGAAGTGTAATAAAATTTATGGTCAGAGAAACCTAAAAATACTAAATATAACAGCAGCTTGCCTTACAATTTCCTTAATAAAGCAACTTTTTTTCTTTTTTATAAATACATGCATGTATATGTAATATATGTATGTATGTGTAGGAGCATATTGAGTCTTCACATTTACGAATTACGATAATCCAAGTAGTCTTTGGATTCATGTTAGATTAGCCTAATTATGGCATTAGCACTAACATGAAAAAAGAAGAAAAGATGGAGAAAAAAAGAATCAAAGCATATGCATATGGTTATATAATCATAGGCATACAAAGTGATAAAAGCAGAATTGTTGAATATTTCATGAAGGATCTCGATTTATTTATATTTTAATAAGTTTTTTTTTTTTTTGTTTAAGCACAGGGTAGGTGTTCAAATTTAGAGATAAATGAAATAAAAAGCATTTACTTTAAAACAAAAAGCAAGGCCATGAAAGCAGAAAATCTTTAATTACATTTTGGCTTGCACGTAACTAGGAGAGCTTTAGAAGAATGACAGAGCCGTTGAATTTTTTTTTTTTTTTGTTTTTTTCCTACTCAATTAGTAGGTGGCATGCTCTTGCTTTCAATTCTACTTATTCCAATCAATTAAGCAAATAGTTTAAAAGGGTCCATTTTTAACCTTTTATATTTATTTATTTATTTTGCTATTTCACATTGTGGTCTAAGTAAGAATCACATGAGGCGTCCTTTGTTTCTTTCTTTTGAAACATTCCTCACCAAAAGAATTATCAGAAACAACTAATCCCAGCCCACAATGCTGATATAAATATCTTTCTTCAACGAGGGAATAAAATCTCTAAATTAATACCCATAAAATTCACTTTGTCCCAAGAAAAGCTTGGTTACGTCTTAGAAATGGAGAATATCTTCAAAGGGCTTTTTACTTTTCATCTCTGCTAAAGGAAGAGGTAAAAAAAAAAAAAAAGGAAAGGAGCAAATTTTTACACCCTTGAGTCTCAGTGGCACATGGATCTACCACTTTACCTTTTAGGTGGGCTAATGCATAAAGCAAAAGCAAAGAGGAACATTGAAATCTGATCTGATCTGATCTCATCTGAGGAGGAATGAATGAAATTAACGCCAATTATTGGAGTTTGGAGTGTTCTTTCATAGAATTTGTTCATCCCTAATTTGGACTCTGCCTGCTCCCACCCCACTGTATTTGGAGTCTGTCCAAATATTTGATGAATACAATTTCCTTCTTACATCACATAATAATAATATTCTTCTATTTTTATAATAGAATATATTATCTTTTTAATAATACATAAACTGGTGAATTTCGTTGTAAGTTTGATTGTATTTTTTTTCAGTAAAAGTAAAAATTCATTATAACTCTACAAGAACATGTAAACTTGAAGCAATTGGCAGTGAAGTTAGATTACCATCTGACTATCATTTGGCCTATATAAGCCCTTTGTGGCTACTGAATTAACGCCAAACAAGATATTCAACAGTAGATTTCGCACCACAGATACATGCATAGGACGAGAATTTCAGTTTCATGTCGCTATATAGATGACCTCATGATCATGCACAGAGGGTCAAGATTTTGGAGCCATAATTTTTAACACAGGTGACTTAGGTTTATCCATTTGTATGTCAATAAACTCACAATGATTCAACAATCTTTGTCAGTGAAAGAATGCATATTTCCTGCTGTCACAAAAACCAAAATTCCTTTTCAATGCTTTGGCATTTTGATGATACCGTGCTTCATATGCTCTGGCATCAGATTCGCCACAACAATCATTAATTCCCTTCAAAATTAGCCAAACATGAACAGGCCCTGACTATAATATTCTTATAGCATCCGGCACCTTGGCATGGCAGAAGGACAAACCAATCCTATCCCAAACAATGAAATTGGACAAATTACATTCCATGGAACACTCTTTCTTTCCACCTTAGCTGTGTCGGTGAGCAGCAAATAAACACCCCTGGAATAAGCAATGATGCATAATTAAATTAAGGGGAAAACAAACTTCCCTACTCCAAAACCTGCTCAGCATCACAGAAATCTCTATTTCCGATAGTACATTACCAGATAAACTGGACAACAAGATCAGTGCATACTGTCTTTTTCACTGTTACCACTAATTTTTTTGCATTGACATGTAATGTCCTCATGGTGTGTACGAAAATTTCAAAATTTCATTTTAATTCATCCCCAAGTCAAGGAACTTCCAAATCCGTTGTGTATAACAGCTAACAAAATTATTGTTTCCTTCCCCTTCCTTTCCTCCCAGGCTGTGCTTCCGTTTGTTCTTTCCCTGTTACTTCTGACATGTCCACTGCATCATGAAAAGGGGAATAAACAAAAGGGATACTTAGTTGGATCTGTTTTTCACAAATCAAGATCAAAGAGTTTCTTCAAACTTATCTGCAGAGCCAAATATTTAACTACAGTATATACAAAATGCAATCCATTTTAAAACAAATAAGTAGAGAATGCAATACCATCTGGCCCTCTAGACATCAGCATGAAGAAAATGTTATTCAACTTCTCCATCTTCTTAGCATCCTGTGCCTGGTCTGTCTTGAACTTAAGACACTGGCAGAAAGCAAAACACGCCACATCATCAGAAATGAAACTCTTGAAGAAACCAAAAGAGAAAAAGGGAAAAACTATTCAGACATTCCAACATTTGGTCCACAATTGCCATACCTCCCAATAAAAGAAAACGGAAACAGAAATCCTGTAAGCCAGAGGTTGCATTTTTAATAGAGGCAAGCATCAGTACAATTTCTAGGCTCTAACACAAAGATGAAATTCAAGTCTGATGATTAGATGGCTCCATCAATGACCAGAAATTACAACTTCTTATATTGTTCCCACTCTCTTGGTCTTTGGGTCCTTTTGCATGCCGGATGATTAATCATGCTGCAAAAGTTGGCACTTCCAGTAGAGAAGAACTGCCTTGACCCTCTAGACTATTAAAATACAACACCTTCAAATTCCACTGAGCAATATATAAGAGGGAACCGGCATTTCCTGGTGGTGCCGTCAGATTGGTGATGCATTATACAAGGAAGATAAAAAAGTGAGGCATCATGACACAGGAAAAAAAAACCCCAGAATATCTGTTTAATTTCGGGGATATGTGATAGAAAGAGCCACAAACATGTGGATAAAGGGAATTGGGTAAACCAATCAACCCATAGCCCAAAGGGTTTACAGAAGAAAGGATACGAGTCCAGGAGGTAGTTGGTTATTGGGCAACTGTTGTATGGGGTAGATGTTCTGTAGGAGAAATAAACGCTAGAGTGAATTTGTAGGGAGGGTATCTCCCTAATTTTGTGCCTATTGTCTCCAGCTGAGTGCTGGTGTGTTTCGTCTCCTATTTTGGGTTGTGATTGTGTTGGTAGCTTAGCTTCCATTGCGACTATTCTGTCAAGTTCTGAATACAAAGAACTATCAAATTCAGTCTTTCTTTTAGCTGCCTAATAAATTTTTGTTCTTGGGTTTGGCTTGTGTGTTCCATTTTGTATCACCATGCCAGTTAAATACTTCCTATAGTAATTTATTCAGCAATTAGTTATTATTACAAAATATTTCATTCACCGGATAAAAAATATATTTATATATTTCATGCATAACAAACACAAACTCTGTAAAGCTATACAGACAAAGGCACACTTGATAACATTCTATTGAAAAGGACAATTATGTTTCGCCAATTATTTTTCAAAATTGCTTAATGCATTAAACCAATGGTTTTACAAAACTTAATAATTCTTCACTTGATTACCAACAATGATTGTCAATCCAATTGTTTTGTTTTTCTTTTTTCTTGGCATTACAACTAAATCAACTACGGACATCAAGTCATCATCATCTTTGCCTTCATATATGGTCTACTGCTATCATTAGGATTGTCCCTATTATTACCATCCCACTGTAGATCATCACCACCATCAATGTAAGTGTCACCACAATCATTATATACCATGAACAGTTTAACTCCACCACTACTATCACCATCAAGATCACATCATCCTCAATATATGTGGTTTTCATATACTACTATCATTGAGATTCCTATAAGTATTGCAGCCCCTATTGAGACCATTACAATAACCATGTCACCAGCTGCATCACCACTTTCATTGTCCAAGCCATTTCATTAATTTATAGACAAATTTTTTATTATAATTGAATAACAAAATCATATTCAGACCTAATGGTCTAGTGATAAAGCTAGCACTTATTAATGTTAAGAACTATTACAGTTAGATTCATGTCTGATGTTCTAGGACCTAAATTGCTTGACTCCCTAACCGCTAGCAATTAATTACTTGTGTCAGACAGCCCCCACCAAATTACACAACATTAATTAAAATTGAAATTAATGATTTTGCACTACATACTCTACCTAAAGCAATAAAGGGTATTTGTCAATAACAGTGAAATGATCAACATTATCCCGAGCAACCCAATCCGCAAAACTTAAATGACTCAACTAAGGAACCCCATAACTATTACACGACTTAATGGGGTTGGAAACTTCTTACTGAAGAGAAAAAGAACTTCTGAGACAATCCACAACTCAATACTAGCAGTGCAAATTACGATATAAATGAAATTCTTCAATCCAAACGAAACTCCAAACAGAAGTAGTACTAAACATGGTTTATATTTTCGTTTGGGAACATAACGACAAAAACAGCCGCTGCACGAAAACATTCCAAAGGAGATCATATATTTCACTAGAACCAACCAAAGAAACTAGATCAATAAGATTAAATATGAGAATGACCTTACATCTCTAAGAGTTGATGTAACAGTAAACCATCTGACATAGAAGATTGAGTAATCTTAATTTAAACGAAATTGTATGATCTCGAAGCAAAAAAAAAATTTCAGCAACTTCCTCACAGATGCTCCGCACAATTGTCAATAAAAACAGAATTCAGAGCCGCATTATTCGAAAGAAAATGCCTCAATTCGGTCATCTATAATATCATCTTCTCTTTTCCAAATAAATTAATGGTGCTGCACTATGAACATTTGGTATAGGCATATAACTCTGGTGACTGGTATAAAACAAATATTTCTTTTATAAGAAGAAAAATAACTCAAAAACGTGCACTACCGTTTTTGTCAAATCAAACTATTAAAAGAGGTATAAAACTACATCTTCATTTGCCTAGCTTGGCATCTTAACTAACAGGATGCAAGAAATCCCATATCACGAAAAACAACTCTACAGAGCTCAATTGAATTATGCTGATCATCATCGCCTTCTATACAATTTCAATTCTTGAACATAGCAATAAAAACCTAATCTTCTAATCTACAACATTGCTCAATGAATCATTACCATTATACAATTCACATACACATCTTAGCTAAAGATAAAATCCAAGCATGATTCCTATCCTACATTTAATGCAGAAAAGCTATAGACTAAAAGCAATACCTCTTTGTTATCAGTGACCTTGAGAACCAACTTGCCATCGCAGTGTCGATACTTCATCACATACCGCGTCTGCATCCCCGATTCAATTGGCATAATAGAAAGCAAGATAAAAAAAATTAGTAATACATTACTCAAATTCAAAAATCTACACTGTTACACTTGCTTCTTTTAATTGTCTAAAAAAAAAAAAAACACAGAGTCAAAACAATAAGCTTAAACTGAATATCAATCTTAGGGTTCGCATTTATTAGGACATATAAGAGCAAAACCATCGATTCATCTTGTACTAAGCGATCTGTAATAAGTGAATTCAGGAAAAATATATATTGATTCGGATATCGTTTTCATTCAATTTTGGGGGCATGCAAACACTGATGAAGTGAAAAAAAGGTAAAAGGAAGAAAGAAACGCACGGAATCAGGGTCGGTACGGAACATCTGGACCGATCGTTCGACGAACTCATCCCATGTAGTTATATAAACCATTTGAAACGGAAAGTAACAGCAATGAGCGAAGGATTGCGAATTTCGGGATTCTGATGAGCGTCCTCCCCCTGGACTTTGTGGCGTTGCTGAGATTTTTATTTTGATTTGTTTTAGAAAATAGGGATGTGCTGTTTCTCCTGTAGGATGGGTCTCCGATACCAAAAGTAGGGCCTACATTTATGAGAACACATCCAAATTCATCCATGTCAGCATCTAAAAGCGGAGAGATGCTCCTGTGCACCGGGAGCAACTACTCCCGGTCCACTCATTGATTGACACGTCAGCACTTGTGTCCTGGTTTTCTAACCTATATGCTAGAGGCTGAACCACAGACTTACAATGAAGCTGTAAGTTCTACTGAAAGCCCTTTATGGAAAGAAGCCATAAGGAGTGAGATTGATTCCATTCTTCAAAACCATACATGGGAATTAGTGGATCTTCCTCCCGGAACTAAACCACTAACTTCTAAATGGATTTTTAAACGGAAACTGAAGGCAGATGGAACAATAGATAAGTACAAGGCCCGGTTGGTCATAAAAGGTTATAGACAAAAGGAAGGTCTTGATTACTTTGATACTTATTCTCCTGTGTCGAGAATAACATCCATTAGGATGGTACTTGCAATTGCCGCATTGAGAAATCTAGAGGTACATCAAATGGATGTTAAGACAGCATTCCTGAATGGAGATCTAGAAGAAGAGATCTACATGGAACAACCTGAAGGTTATGTAGCTCCAGATCAGGAAAAAAAGGTGTGTAAGTTGGTAAAGTCCTTATATGGATTAAAACAAGCACCAAAACAGTGGCATAAGAAGTTCGATGATGCCATGACGGCTAGTGGCTATCGAATTAACGAGTGTGACAAATGTATTTATGTCAAAACTACAAATGAAGGATATGTTATCTTATGTTTGTATGTTGATGACATACTCATTGTAGGAAGCAATGAGAATATGGTCAAAAGCACTAAGAATATGTTAAATTCTAAATTTGACATGAAAGACATGGGACTTGCGGATGTTATATTGGGCATTCAAGTAAAAAGATCACCTAATGGTCTCATATTAACGCAGTCACACTACGTGGACAAAATACTGAATAAATTCAGTAAAAATGATTCTGGTATAGCCAGAACACCTATTGATATAAGTCAATATTTGTCTAAAAATAAAGGTGAAAGCATAGACCAAGTGGAATATGCTAGGATTATAGGCAATCTAATGTATCTCTCGAGTTGTACGAGACCTGATATTGCTTTCACTGTAAGCAACTTAAGCAGATTCACGAGTAATCCAGGGGAAAGCCATTGGAAGGCTATTGTGAGACTACTAAGATACTTACGATATACTCGGAATTATGGACTGCACTATATGAGAGAACCAGCTGTTCTGGAAGGGTATTCTGATGCTAGCTGGATAGCTGACATTAAGAATTCTAAGGGTACAAGTGGATACGTGTTCACTCTAGGAGGTGGAGCAGTGTCTTGGAAATCTTCAAGACAAACGATTATAACAAGATCCACTATGGAAGCTGAGTTCGTGGCCTTGGATAAAACTGGAGAAGAAGCCGAATGGCTGCGAAACTTCTTAGAAGATATTCCAGAATGGCCTAAACCTGTGCCCACAATTTGTATTCATTGTGATAATCAAGCAGCGATTAAACGGGCACAAAATGTCATGTATAACGGTAAGTCAAGACATATGCGTCGTAGACATAACACCGTTCGACAACTGATCTCAACAGGAGTTATCTCTATTGATTTTGTAGTATCAAAGGATAACATTGCGGATCCGCTAACCAAAGGATTAAATCGAGATCAAGTTGATAAGACATCGAAAGGAATGGGACTAAAGCTCATGAATGTATAAGGTGCTATGTGAAGGAAAACCCAACCTTGTTGACTGGAGATCCCAAGATCTAGGTTCAATGGGACAACCTAATTGCATAGACCTTGTGTGGTCACTGTGGGGGTAACCCTCGACCATTCCTATGATGTAAACAGTGACTAAGTGGATAAGGTTAAGCTATATGAGTTTTTAATGATTCTTTGTGCATCAAGTTGAGCAAAAGAAATCACCTATGTGAGAGTGAAGTGGGGTCGCTTCAAAGGAAACTAAATGGGGCTTAGTTGTCCTAAACTCTTGCAGAACCAGGAGATGTCCATGACCATAACGGACATAACCATGAGAACCAAAAACCGTGTTAAGTTGATATTTGTGTGAGGTATATCATCGTTTACACAAACGGCAGAATAGTTCAAAGACATCACGTCTACTAGTCAGCCAGTAAAGTAAATATACTTTCACAAGGGAAGGTTCAAAGGTTGTAGTCTACCTATCCTATGCAGATATTGACTGTAGAAACTATCACCACTTCGAATTTTTGAAAATGTCCTTTATATATTTTCAATTTTCATTCATGTGGGGGATTGTTGGAAATATAGCATTGGAAAATTGATTTTTTTTTTTGTCAACTTTCAGTGTAAATATTTAACGGAAATGTTACGTTTTGAATAACATGGAATATGTCAATGTATTCTACGTAACACGAGCTTTCCAACGATATATTATACGCTCAAAATGGATTAGAGGTGAATGTGAAATTGAAGTTCAAAGTGAGCTCAATGGAATGGTGAAGGAATGGAGAAATTGGATGAAAAATCCCATATCCCACATGGGTTATGAAGGAAGGGAGTTGTGTTTATAAGCTTTGGCACTTTATGGGCTTGTAAGAATTATAAGCACAGAGGCTCTCTCTCGGGCGCGCAGGGGGGTGTGCAAATCCAACGTTCCGGGCTTGGGTTCCAAAGGCCCAATGCGCACGACGTGGGCGACGCGAATGCTGCTCCGAAATCGGCCAGCCCGCGCACGGCCCATTTTTAATTCGGCCCGATAATTTTTTCTCCCTTAAAGATCCATTCAAATTCCTAACAGCTTGTAACATCTCTATTAATTTTGTAACAGCAAAATTAATATGGATTAAACACCTTTGTTCTTATCAAAGGTTGAATAGTATTTTCAATTTCATTGTTCTTTACTTCAATTGTAATCTCCTGCTTATTATACTATTGCTTATACTGTTGTTTGTACACGGCTGCAATAACGAGGCTAACACTATTTATTTATTATCCAATAAAAAATCTGCATTAATATCTGACAGAGTCTATGTAAATAGACAGATAATAAGTTAGTTAACATGCATTCTAAATGGGTTTCTTGGGTTGACTAATGTTTTTCCAAGGGTTTACTGGTCTATTGCATTTCTTCAGCAGATTGCTTCTTTGGGCAACAACATTGCCCTTCAAATTGCTTCTAGAAGCAGCCTTTAAGGTCTATTTACTCAACCCTTTCCAATTTCTACCTCATCTCAAAATATGTTGTTCCAATTTTTTCAATTCGTTTTGTGATTTCAAAATTTCTCTGAATTCAGGCAGTTTACGAGTACTATCAGAAGGATGGTACACTAACCTTGCAGCCCTTCATTATTTTCGTGGGAGTGTTCGAATTTTGCCTCTCTCCTTCCTCATATCCACTCATTGAGATGGTTCAATGCCTGGTGCACTTTTAGCACAATTGGCTTCGCTGGTGTCATTATATAATGGTAACTAAGGTTGGAATTAAGAAATTCTATAAGTACTATTATCCTATTCTTGCAAATTGCAATCCAGTTTAGGACAAGCTCCTCATATTAATGGTATTCATGTTGATATAGGAAGAAAGATTGATAGAAGTTCAGTGAGTTGCATATTGCAAGGAAACTCCTCTTTTAAGACATTTAAAGGCGTCAATGCATTCAGTGGGTATATTGGGCATTTGGATCACAAGTCAAGCCTTACATTGTGGCTTCTCTCACTCCACAATTGCGGTCATTCAGATGTCAGGTTGCTATCGGGTGAGATATCTTCTCAATGCTGTGCAACAATTATATTGCATTTTGCACCTGTGAATTGTGAATTGTGAATTGTGATTATGTTATTATTTATGTAGGTAGATATATTGCAGGCCTACACATGCATCTTTTGAGAAGCAAATGGGCAAGGAGCACAAGTGGTAGCCAAATCCCAGTTAAAGATTGCCTAGTTGGTCATTTTTTTATCGCCGTTTACGTGGGTCTCATAACTCTAATTGCAGCAGCAATGCCTTCTTTTGGTGATTTTGTGTTAGTATGTGGTGCCATTGGGTTCACTCCTCTGGCTTTCATGTTCCCTGCTGCATCATATCTCAAATCTGGAAAAATGCCTGAAAACACCGCATTTCGCATTTCACTGTGGCTTCTTAATTTAGGAATATTGGGTTCTCACTTGTGGCTGTATTGGGTTGCATTGGTGCTATCAAATTCATCATTGATGATATTAGGACATATGAATAGTTTCATATTCTGTAAGAAAATCCAATTGTTGCATTCAGAATACTGTAAATATTGCCTAGTCATATTTCTAAAAATATCCTATTGACAAGTTGATTTGTTTCGCAAATTCACTGTTAAAGGGTGAAAAGAGAAAATTCACTGCAACAATAAATTGTTCACAGAACCCTTTGGTTAATATTAACTATTAAATCCAGGAAAATGGGACAAACTTTTTGTCCAGGAAACATGCCATATTTTATGGCATAATGTTTTCTTGTATTTTTATAGCAAAAATGCTATATAAAAAAATGCAATGTTTATGCATTATAAATTTTGGGACAGAGAAGTGCAGGTGAAGTACATAGAATAAAGCGTAGAGCTTGAGTGTAAGCTTGAGAGAGATATTGGGAAACACCGAGTATAGAGGTTTAGGCAAAATTCTTGGGTTATTTTGTTTTCATAAGTACTTTTCTTAGTGTTAAACAATTCTTTTCTTTTTGAAAGTAGGCATGGATAAATTGATCGAATCACATAAATTTTTTGTATTATTTATTTTATTTTCAATTGTTCAACATAAAGCGATCCTAATTTCTTTTGACACCTTTTCATGTATGAAATCAAAGTTAAAATTGATGGATTGTAAGTTTATGAGCTCAATGTTATTTATATATTATGAGAGGTATTTTTAAGAGTTCAATGATTGAACTGAAATAAGTTTTCCTCAATTATGTTTTATATTAAAATACTGTAACACTAGATATTGTTATTGAAAAAGAATATAAAGCCCAATTATTCAAAAGTGAGAAAAGAAAGTAAATTAAAATTATTCAGTTAGGTACGTATTATCAAGATAGAAAGTATTTTTGTCAACTAATAATTAAAAAAAAAAATACCCCTGTGTGTTGCATGTGGAGAAATAAGTATAATTTCAAGAGTAGGGAAAAAAAATTGTTGAGCAGATTAGCTAAACTATTTGAAGATCAAAATCTCGGCACTACTAGCTTGTCCAGGTACGTCATCATAGATTTTGGCATAATTTAAAAAAAAAAAAAAAAAAAAAAAAATCTTTTAAGAGTTTGTGCATTGGATTTTACCTTCAGTTGTTAAGTTAACCAAATAATGTCAGGGCATGAAAATATTTCACAGCCATTTTCCCCAAATTTAGCAAATTTAAAATTCTTATTTCTATAACATTTAATATTTGGCTTGCATTTCCTTAATAACTTTCCAAAAATCACATCCATATAGGATGATTTTTTTTTTTTTTGAAATCTATAAATAATTAGAAATGAAAAATATTTATTATACTTATTTTGGCAGCTTCAGTTTTTTATAAATAAATTTCTCTTCTTTGTTTATATATAGTTTTCTAAATAAATTTGGGTTTTATAATTAACATATATTTTGATTAAAAATTATATTACAAGTAGCGCCCGGAAGCTTTCTTTTTGACCTCAAAACTATATTTTAGTTGGAATTTTTGGACTGTTTAAGAGCATACGTCACAACGATTTTGAAGTTGAAAGGTTTCCACTGTTACGAAACCAAATTTCAAAGTTTTGATCTTTCTTCTTCAACAAAGTCAAATTCATGGAAAATTTCGTGATCGACTGGACATGGACGGCTTTAGTTCTTTCATCACCTGTTGTATTTTTCTTCACTGCAACAGAGCACCACAAAGCTGAAGAAGAAGAAGGCCCGCTGAAATGGCTGACTTATCAGACGCTGAAAAGGAAAAACCTAGGCAAGAAGATGCATCAGAACCAGTAATTTCATCAGCAACGATAAACGAAGGCAAGGGCACATGGAAGCACGCAGCTTTCCACATTGCCACAACCATAGCTACACCTGCTGCTTACGCCCCTTTACCTTTCGCTCTTGCTTCTCTCGGTTGGCCCCTAGGTATATTCATTTCTTACTCAATTTGAAATTCATTTCTCTTATTTTCAAGAAAGAATAAAAATCGTAGACGCTTCTGAATTCAGGAGTAAGTAGTCTGGTGGTTGCAACGTTGGCCACATGGTATGCTAGTATATTGATCGCGTCTCTTTGGAGATGGAATGGGAAGAAGCAAGTTACATATAAGCATCTTTCTCATAGCATTTTCGGTTAGTAAACAATTACATAATTGTTTGCTTCAAAATTGTTCCATTTACCTTGATTTGTTATACAATTTTGCCCAAAATAATTTCTCCAACGTTTGAGCTCTCATCCTGAGAAGTTGATATATACTAGTTAGTGTTCTGAATAGGATTTTGGGCATTATTTGCTTGACTATTTTCCTTTTCAAATTCTTGAAGGATTCTGGGGTTACTGGTCTATTGCATTTTTTCAGCAGGTTGCTTCTTTGGGCAACAACATTGCCATTCAAATTGCTGCTGGGAGCAGCCTTAAGGTTTGTTAGCTCAGCCAAATTTCAGTTCATCTATCCCGTGTATTTCTTGTTCTTACTGTTTTCATTCTTTTTTAATTGTGAATTTCATTTCTCTGTAGGCAGTTTACAAGTACTATCATAAGGACGGTAACCTAACCTTGCAGCACTTCATTATTTTCTTTGGAGCATTTGAGCTTTTCCTTTCACAGCTTCCTGATATCCATTCATTGAGATGGCTAAATTCCTTGTGCACTTTTAGCACAGTTGGCTTTGCTGGCACAACCATTGGTGTCACATTATATAATGGTGAAGCTGGAAATCGTTTCATAATTGGTTGTTCGTTATTTCACTCCAAGTTGGTTTATGATGACAAGGGGCTCATATATATATGTTTTTCACATTGTTGTAGGTAGAAAGATCGACAGAAATTCAGTCAGTTATACTTTGCAAGGAAGTTCCTCATTTAAGACGTTTAAAGCCTTCAATGCTCTGGGGTCAATCGCCTTTTCATTTGGGGATGCAATGCTTCCTGAAATACAGGTAGTTTATTTTCTAGACAACTTGATTACATTCAGTAACTTTCTCATTTTCCCATTGTTTTTTCAATCATCATTCCGGTGATAAGCAAAAGCTTTCTTCATTGGAAGGATAGATAGACCATTTCAGCATTTCCCATATTTAACTATCATTTTATGATTTGTTCACCAGAATACAGTGAGAGAGCCTGCAAAAAAGAACATGTATAAAGGCGTATCTGCAGCATATGGAATTATTGTCGTGACTTACTGGCAACTAGCGTTCTGTGGGTACTGGGCATTTGGATCAGAAGTTCAGCCTTACATTGTGGCTTCCCTCAGCACTCCGGAATGGACTGTTGTTATGGCAAATCTCTTTGCTGTCATTCAGATATCTGGATGCTATCAGGTAGTCTCATGAATTTGTTATGATTATGAATACCGTGTTAAATTTTGCTACATGTATAATGTGTAGTCAGAGTAGCAACACTAACATACTTTGAATAGAGAACATAGGCTGTTTACTAGTGTAATTGTTAGATGAATATGGGCATCATTGTTGCACAACAAGTAGAATAAACTTTGAGGTATGTCTCTATCTAATTTTTCTTCTTAAAAGATGAAAAATTTTCTTGTTTTAGCACATCAAATATGCAAATTTTCAAAATATTCTGTAACTTTCCAAGACACAGACTCTTCCTGAGCACGGAAAATTGTTGTGGCACAAATCTCTGTTGTTTACTCCTTATACAGCTATCCTAATTGATAAATTATTTATGTAGATATATTGCAGACCTACATATGCATATTTTGAGGACAAGCTGCCTCAGAGCGGAACTGCTACTCAAATCCCGATTAAAACCTACCTAGTTCGTCTTGTTTTCACCTCCATTTACATTGTTCTCATCACTCTTATTGCTGCAGCAAT
The DNA here is from genome assembly GCA_039660915.1 of Euphorbia tirucalli. Taxonomy (NCBI): domain Eukaryota; kingdom Viridiplantae; phylum Streptophyta; class Magnoliopsida; order Malpighiales; family Euphorbiaceae; genus Euphorbia; species Euphorbia tirucalli. The sequence goes on along the minus strand of CM077636.1, from coordinate 12,517,249 downwards.
GCCTTTTTTTGGTGACTTTGTGTCTATATGTGGTGCCATTGGGTTCACTCCTTTGGATTTTGTCTTCCCTGCCATAGCATATCTTAAATCTGGAAAAATGCCCGAAAATACTAATTTTCGTGTTTCATTACAGCTTCTTAACTTTGCAATAGCTATTTGGTTCTCAGTTGTGGCAATATTGGGTTGCATTGGTGCTGTCAGGTTCATAATAGAGGATATCAAGACATATAAATTTTTTCATGACATGTAAGAAAGTCCAATCCCTATGTTCAGAATACCATAAAAGGTTGTCTTGATTGTAGCAAACTCAAGCAGGAATTCGTAAAACTTGTTTCCCCAACCAAATTTTCAGGCAAAGTTTTGGCATATTTTTGTACCATTGGCTTGACTGACATGGTGGTATCATTGTGCAGTCCGGGATCAAGCAAGAATTTTTCCACCGTTTGTTGCTAAAATATCTCACTCATTATCACATTTATGGTGATTAATCAAGAATTCTTTCTGCCAAAGAGGAGTTGTTGTTCATATTAGTTAGTTTATATATTTGAGAATATAATCCTGATTTGGCAAAACCAGCCAAAGCACTTACAGAAAGGAATTCTTTGCTATTAATATTCCATTAAAGTACAGTAGAGTATATTTATCCGCGCATTTGATCCTTGGTAGCAGTTATTTAGTATATCTTAGGTCTTTAATTAGGTATTAAGCCAATTAATGATATAAAAATAAAAAAAGGAACATAATCCTAATTTTGGAAACCCAGCGAAAATTGGGATTTTTGCTACTAATAATCCATAGAAGAAAAACAACTATTATAATAACATTTTAAGAAAACTAATATATAATAGGAATATAAACGTGGGTACGTAGGATTAGCAATGAAGGAGATAAGCCTAGCTATCTAAATAATAAAAAATATTTATGACTCGAGTGGATGATTGAAGAAAAAATTTGCACAAATTTGACCAAATTCATTCATATTTATAAAACATATGGCACTCTCAAGAACAGCGTTTAAGAAAGAAATGAACAAACCAAAATAAAACATGATTGTGTTATACCATACCTTTCAATTTAAAGTTTTAAACCAAACTAAATCATTTAACTTAATATATATGAGTTATAAATATGTTGTATATGGTTTGGATGGTTTAAAAAAATAGAGTCTCATGTGGATAGTTTAAATGGGTTACATGGTGAATCTCAACATATCTGAACTTAATGACTAAGTTAGTCTTTCTTTTCTTTTTTTATCTCTGTAATATTCATAACTTCAATATTTAAAATCACCATGGTTGGCTACCAGTCCCCAATACCTTCTAATTTTGTTGGAGTTTCAATCGTATCACGGATCTCCATCCACCATCGACAAGATTGTCGACCTTACATGAACAACTCCACTTTTTTTTCAAAATTTTAACATAAAAAGCATTGAAGAAAATGAATCATTTCCTAACTTCAAATCAGATAGGTTTTTTTTTTTTTTTTTTAATTTTTATTTTGCTCTTTTTCACAATTTTTTTCCTTTAAGATATTCGGTGTTAATTGAATTCTTTCGTTTGAGATTCAAATCAAATTACTTTTATGAGCTTTGAAGGGACTAATTGGTGCTTGTCTATTGGAGTGAAGTGAATGATCAGTGTTCTTGTTGTTAGATCTACTCTATATGCTTATATAGATTTTAAATTTTGTTTCTCTTTGTTGTTGAGCTACAATTTTTAATGGGTAATTAAATTATATTCATTAATTACTCTATAGTTTGATAGACATATATAATGATAATTGTATTTTGATTAATAGCTTTCCAATTTAAACTTTAAAGTGCATAATTGCATATATATGCTTTCACTATGTTATTTTCGGTGGAAAGATACTGCTCATGAGTATATATTTGGTAAGTAAATTACTAAAGATTTTACTATTAAATTAGTTGAATTTTCTTTTCCTTGTGAAGAATGATGTAGAGTTGTATAAAGAAAGAAGAGTATTTATTTCTGCAGACATAAAATTGATCAAAACTCATAACGTCAAATATTAATCACCTATTTTTTTGCTTTAGTTGGTTCTATAATGTGCATTGAAATCTAGTTCTTCTTGCTAATAAGAATTCTGATATGAACCATTAATTTACAATTCTTCACTTTAGAGACAATTATAGTACCAAGATTGTTGAAACTTGTAACATTAGTTCAAATATTTTTTACTCGAACTTAAAGATAACATTTATTCATGATGAACAAATTCGAAAAATTAAGTGTGAATGTTGTACTAATTTGTATTGATTAATCCAAAGAACAAGATCATTCGAAGTTTGTTATTCAGTCCACCGTTTTATTACCTTCTCGGTAGAATGAAATTAATTTCCCACTATTTCCACTTGAACTATATGCATTGCAAAATGATGTAATCATACGGTTGAATATTGATACTAACGGTCTCGTGGTTATCATAAATAATTTATAGACTATTTTTAACAACTCGAGGTAGTGTTTTTCAGCAGTTTTTATTAATTTAAATATAATGATACTAATTTTATGCTTAAATGGTAAACATTCAACTAAAAATCAACATTTTTAGTGAATGTATGAATGTATGGAGGCGGTTGGAAAATTGAATGTACATCCACATCACATGACTCTGCCATATTTCCTCACCGTATTTGCCATCGAAAGATACGTCATTTACTTTACAGAAACGACAGCGTTTAAACTGAGCTACTTCTTAACGAATATCTACAAAGCAAAAGGCTCAAAAAAAGAAAGTTTTAGAGTTTAGAAGCTGAAGCTGCTTAATTCATTACTTCTTCGTCTTCATCCTAAAATTTCAATCTCTGTCTTTCATTTTTGGGGGTTTTCGATTCCCCTTCTCCAATGTCTGCGCCTTCTCGCGCCCCTTTCGGATCTATTCCCTCTACCACCATCCCATCCACCTTCATCTCCTCCGATACTACCACTTCTGCTAATGCTTTCTTCGCCACGCGCCGCCCTTGGCGCGAACTCATTCAATTCACCTCCTTCAATCGCCCTTACTCTTTCAACGAAGCCACTGCTCGAATTAAGCGCAATCTCTACTACTTCCGCGTTAATTATTCTATGATCATCCTCTTTATTCTCTTCCTCAGCCTTCTTTGGCATCCAATATCAATGATTGTTTTCTTAATTGTCTTCGTCGCGTGGTTTTTTCTCTACTTCTTCCGTGATGAGCCGATCGTTATTTTCCACCGCACGATTGATGATCGTGTGGTTCTCGGCGTGCTCTCGGTTGTTACTATTGTGGCCCTGGTTCTTACGCACGTTTGGTTGAACGTGTTGGTTTCTGTCTTGATTGGGCTTGCAATTGTTGTCTTACACGCTGCAATTCGGGGAACTGATGATCTGTACTTGGACGAACAAGATATGGCAGATGGAGGATTGTTTTCGGTTGTGGGGAGCCCCACCAGAAGAACTGGCTATAGTCCAATTTAAGGTGTTGTTTTTTTCTCTACCTTGCCTTTGAATCGAATTTTCTTTTCTTTTTGGATTCCATTCCGACATGGTGATAGATTTCTAGCAGTAGCACTGCTGAGAGTTTGCTAGGAGTATTTGTACTTTTTTTCTTTTTCTTGTTTTTATTATTTTTTGAATAATTTGAAGTATATTTGTTTGTAAATTTTTTCTACTGTCAATTCACTCCATGTAGGCTTTTTCTTATTCCTTAGAAGAACTGGCTAGTATTTGGCTGGTTCTTTCTAGTACGTTTTAAATTACAGATACATAATTTGACAATTTTGAAGCTAAGTGCATGTGCTTTGTTTGTTTATGTATTTAGTTTTTACTGTCCTTACAGTTTGAGCTATGGCCTTGCAATTGGTTGTACTTGTTAACTCACTCCATTTACTGGTTAGTTTGCCACTTTCAGTACAGTTTTGTATATGAAAAAAAAAAAGCCTCTTCCAAGTCTTGGGCGATTGATTTCTTGCCTGTAAGGTGTCGATGTTTGATCTGTATGGAATATATCGAGCTTCAAGAGTCTTGAGTTTGTAGCTAAAGAGGTCTACAGTTGAAGGCTTTAAGAGAATGCTTAAAGGTGGAAGTGTTTTGACAGTTCTTTTTCTATGAACCCAGTACAAACATTGTAGTGGGCATTTCTTATCTTCTTCCTTTTTCTTTAAGTCTGTCGTAGTTATCAGATTGTCTAATTACTCTCTTATCCATGTGCTTAGAAAGGTGAATCATTTGTTCATTTCAATTATGTGTTAGTACTGACCCTAAAAGTTTATCAATGGGTACTGAGTTGTAAGATTGTGTGGGGAAAAGCCTTTTAACTGAAAGAAATTAATAAAGGGAAAGTTGGAGAGCAATTATATTGCTGCCACTGGCCATGCAAAAGCCAGTGCTTCCATGGCATGCCTTTTTATCGGAATGTTTTAAGAATTTGGAGTTTGCTCATGGGCCTTCTTTTCTCATTAGTTTTGCCAGAGGATTTTTCTATTCTTAGCTACTATTGTGTTTGATTTTAGAGATGATATTGATTGAAGAATTTCAGACTATATGTTGGGTTGTTGGACTTTTTGTGGGATGTAGAAGACCATACAGGTGATTTTACCAGATCTATGGAATGTCATATCTTCTTATATGGTCATTGTATATGCTCATACTTAGAATTCAATTCTACTGCATCAATCTCCGTTTTGGTTTGAATTTTCTTTTATCAGTTAATTTGTTTCGATAATTTTGTGGTTTTACAATTCTCATTTATCCGGACTTGGTTCAATGTAACATATACTGTATTTCAATTGTCTAACGTGAACTTTCAACAGCCTATGTATAGATTATGTATGCAAGTCATTGTGAGTTCTAATTTAATCAACGGCATGCAGCTTCTTTTAGTTGGAGATAGTTGGCCAATATTCTGAATAATAGATGTTTTACTGTACCAAAACAGGTGAAATGATGAATCATTGGTCAAAGATGCATGTAAAATCCCATTTTTGAATTATTTGACCTTTAGCTAATGCTAGATGACCAGGATTTTAGTTGCCCAAATGGCCAAAATGAGAGTATTTGGTTGCAATTGTCATTTTCCGGATAATTGACTGCAATATCTAAAGTTAAAAGAACCTTAACGTTGAAATTTTATTTCACATCTTAAATTTTGGTTTTTGTTGCCGTTCTATACTTATTATCCACCGCCAAGATGCCAATAATTTTCATTCTTCATTAAGTATTTAACAATATATACTCTGTTCTCTAGTGCATCTATACAGAGTTTTTCTTTGAAAGGAAATGTGTATTTATCCTGAAAAAAGTGTGACAACACGATTTACTAATTCTTTGCAACAAGTTGATATCTTCACTAAGTTGATTCCCATTGTCAATTTGATATGTAACCCAAAAACAAATCTGTCAGTTTGGTAAATACTTGTAAGCGTCTTCTGATTCATAATACAGAAGAGTTTATTGACGAATTATCAAATTATAAAATTGGTATTAGTTTCATCTTCAAGGACATTGCATTATAATATTATGGTCACTTTCTAAAACATTCTATAATATAAGGTATATATCTTGTCTATCAAAAGTTTAATTAATTATGGTTGGTTTGAGTGGTTAACAGTTTCAAATCACTTATCTTATAAATCTCAAGACGAGTATCCATATAATTGTTTGAGAAATGATTGCATGATTTACTTCTTCCATTACAATATCGGCAGTGAAGATTTCACAATACAATATAACTGTAAAGAAAGAAAGCTTAAAATGTAGGAAAAGATAATAAAATAAATAACAGAAGAAGAAAGAAGCAGAGTACTAATAGTCTAATTGTACTTGAATTTTATTTTCCTAACGAGTCGCCACAGCAACAAGCAGAAACAAGCTATCAAATTACTACCGTATAAGTCTCTCCATAGGCATTCAGTTTCTATCACATCAAAGAGTATGCGAACAGAGTACTGCAGGAGAATGTGGAAAGAAATTGATGAAATAGTTGGAGCATTATATATATATATATATAGGTAATTTCTATGGTTACTTACAAAGTAACCATACTTTGTTTTAGATGACCAATAGGATTATGAAATATAATTAATTTAAAATAAAAAATTTAATTTATAAAAAAAATTGACATGTTATTACTTGTTACTAACAAGTAAAAAAATATTAAAATAAAAGAAATAAAAATCTGGCCCAATTGTGTACTGCTGTTTTATTGCTGACAAGCCTCGTTTTGATTTGTGGTTGGATTAGGTTTGGCAGTGGAAAAAGGATAACATCTAATTAAGACATTAGGCTATTCCTTCTAAGAAATGCTTCTTATCTAACATCTATAGTTTGATCTGAACTGCATTTGTCGGAATTTACAGTTTTAGTACAAAGCCTGAAAGTGTCTTGTCAATTGGAACAAACTGCCATCATCATACAACCTAAATTACAGAAATTTGAGTCTCACTAGGACCTCTCACCCAATCCTTTATGAAATAATTCTCTGGCCCATGCCATTTTCCAATTTCCACAAGAAGAGATCATCTGGATATACATCCAATTCTTGGATCCTGACCTAACATTTCTGTCTCTCTCTGTAAACAAACATCTGCCTGATGCAGCCAGAGCGACTAAAGTTCAGACCAGGAAGAAATGGTTTCTGATTTACAACTGTAAGAGTTAAATTTAGCATCTCAATTCCCAGAGGGTGTAAGATTTGCATCCCAAACTGTGTTGTTACCATTCAAATCTTTCTCCTAAGATGGGATGCAGCAATGCCTTGAGAATCTAGGATCATACCAATTGCTGATGAGTACAACATGCGCTCCCATTTCAATCTCCTGAAACACTACAGTAGAGCATGATGGCAGCTAACATGCCTACTGCAAATGGCGCAGAGGAACTTTTGAAAATTGAATGCATAATATCCATTGCAGGTAACATTTCCCTTTTGTCATTATGGGGGCAGATGTGAATAGCAGAAATATGAATAAAACATTGTTACTCCGAATCTGGGTTCTTCCGAGCATAGGCTAGCACCATTACAAAATCCTTGGCTGAGGAACCAATGGATGCTGCTACACGTTCTGATGTTGATATTGTCTGTATCCAAAGATCGACTAAATTGTACAACAATAATGTAGGTAGGACTGGTTGTCCCATACATTTGATCTCAACCTGCAATAGAAAACTAACAGAAATTATCACCAGAACCAGGCACCTTTCTTTCTTGTCTTGTCAATGGGCTTAAGAAGGTTATTTTACTAATTAAAGTCAACATACAAAACAAAACTGAATATCCTTGAGAAAAAATAAAATTGCAACATGTATATTTTGCTCAAATGTAAGGAGAAATGAAGGACAAGCTAAATTCTGCTATTGTAACTGTAATTGAAGATTAATAAGAATCCAAGAAACGAGGTGTATCAGCACTATCAACAAAGAACACAAAGATGAACCACATCGAAAGAGTATTTCATAAGACAGCATTTGACTATCTTAGTGTCTAGTCATATGTTGTTTGCACCTGCTATTGTTTCCACAATGTGAATAATGTCTAAATGGTAGATGGATTTCATCGATAACACTGCATTAACTAATAAATTAGTTCAAATCTTGCAGTTTGATGATTCCTGATTTAGGTGAAATTATCAAAATGAAAATACCGAAAGCTTCTCTCACCTCTGCTTCACTAGCAAGATCAAGTTTCTTCATCAGGTACTTCTGGATAAAAGAAACAGGTAAATTTCCATCCCTGCCACAGATCCAAATAAGTTCATTGCTTTCCCTTTATGTTAATACAAATTCTCGCATATCTCAAAGTAAGTAAACTTGCCTCAGGCACTAATTATAGGGGAAAAAAAAAAGCCTGTACTTTAACAATTAGTCAAAACCAAATTCTCAAATGTACAAAATTTCCAGAGGAATGTTGGGAAACAGTTAGTTGGTTTAGATGTGGCTCAACATGAAATCTAATAATCTCAAGAGATTCATTCAAGAGAGGCAGTTAGTTAGATCTGAATCCTAAAAATAGACAAATAAAATGAAATGGAAGATACAAGATAGAAATGACAGGATCACAAAGGCTATTGGCAACAATTATTACAAAATCATTGGTTTTATATAAAGAGAAACAGGTGACTAATAGAACTAAAAAAAAAAAAAAAAGGATTTAGAAGATGCAAAATAAGAATGTAAAAGAGAGAGCCAAAAGGAACTCACTTTATCCTCAAGTAATTTGATGGAATTTGCGGCAAGGGTGCATCTCCTTCCCTGAAATATTTGATAAAAGTAAGTTTGAGCCCAACCAAAAAAAAAAATTGAAACAACACATCCTAAATTCCTAATCACTGGAGTAATTTTTTCTCAAGTTTGAAAAGGATTCTCACTGATCCTCAGAAGCCACTAGTGAAAACCAAACTGGACAAGCTCTTCTCTCATGCTTTACACTGGCAGCATCCAGCACAGCTTGGGGTGAAATGTTTGAATCCCCAAACTTAATTGCTTTCCTTTGGCGAATCCTACGGAGCCTTTTAGGTGCTGCTGAATCTGAGGGGACAGTGGATGTGTTATTCTTCTCTTCCTCTACATTTGGTTTGTCTTTGCTTTCTTTCAATTTTGTTCTCCGCAATTGAGGTTCATTTTCCGTACCATGAATGGATTCCAGTTTCACATCAGAAACTTGTGAGGAAGCCTTGAAAGACTTGGTCCTATTTGCAACTTCCACTAAACAATTTAATGGTTGCCAAAGATCTACTTTACCATCCCATGATTCAGCACCATTTTCTTTCCCATTACTAGAAGCAAAATGGCTAGGCTCTGCAGACGAAGAATTCTGCACAAGTCAAATGTGTTTTTCTGAAATAAATTAGTACTATGAATTAAGTGCACAACACTTCTTAAACCAACAGGAAGAAGTTAGATATAATGTAGCATCCCTATGACAGTATACATGTTGAAAGCAATAAAAAAACAAACCTTGACTATTTTTACCTGCCTTGTGTTCTGTTTGAACTCATTCACAGTCTCAGGAGAACTTGTGTTCTCTAGGTTATCTTCCTCAGGATCTTCCTCCTTTTTAGCACGTTTCTCAATAGGAAAACTGGACCCTCGCAAAGCAGTTGCTTTTCTCTGCACAGGTTTTGTTCTTCTTCCAGTTGTGGTAGTCTGTGTTGATACCTTGGGAGCACTAACAACCAATGATGAAAGTGATCTCTCTTTCCGTCTCACTGGCAATACAACTGAGGTTGCAACTTCAGGTGCCTCGACCTTTCTTCTTTTTGATGGAAAAATCTTGGCCCTCACATCTTGCAGATTGTGGTCTGGCCTGATATTCCTATATCAGCAATATGCCTCAATTCACAATGATTTTTGCAAAACAAAAATTTTTATACAAAAATGTGTAGATAAATTTCAAGATGAGCACATAACGGCTTCATTTCATGGCAATATATACATATATATATCTCAGCAAAAGATACTGTGTCTTCAGTCACCGTATTAACATCAATAAAATCTTCCAAAAATTCACAGACAAAAAACGGAAATAGAAATAAACCACTGTAGACGTATGATACACAGGTTCAGCCATCCAAACAAACAAACAGATCATTGAGTTGCTAAGCAAGCAAGGGATAGTTTTGTCCAGCATTCCACATGACAAGAAAGTAGGATTTTCACCGTATACATGCGGAGGGAATCAACAATACTGCTTCTGAAAATGCAGGTAATCAAGTGCTGGAATCCTGAACCTTTTATAAAAACATATAGGAGACAATAACAACCTTTTTCTCAGAAATACAGTTCTTTCTTCGCACCTTTGAATCAATTTAGAAACAGAGCAATCCAGGAATTTTCTGCTCTTTTTTGTTTATTTTCTTCATCTAATTGTTGTAGCTCATTCTTCAAGCCAACTTTTCTGTTAGCATGTGAATAGTGTATTAACAGTCCTTGATGGATAAATTTTTACTGAATATATCAACATTTCATGGCAAAACATAATTGGTATAGTTATCCCACACTCTGTCATCTTCCGTGTTTCATTATAATCAGAGAGATCTATCTTTGGAACAATTTATCATCATCACTCTTAACTTCATTCTTCAAATTCTTACTCCGGAAGTCAATGGTCATAATCACGGTCTTAAGAACAGCCTAATGTGGGAAAGGGGAGAAATTTGGGAAGATAGCATTTATTGCACAAACCAGCAACTAGCAGTCCTAGCAGGCAAAGAGAACTGAATAGAGATGTCCACTGAAAACTCAAGATTATACCATTGACCTTGACAATAAGGAAAAAAGAGTGTATTTCTCTGACTTTGATAATATACAATGCCAAAGTTGGTAACATATGGTTATAACTCATTACAAGTCATGCATGAACAAAGATATTAATCATTCCCATCTTATTTTTGACAAAATTTGCTGAGTGATGATAAAAGGCAAAAGCATTGATCTGATGAAGTTGTATTCTTCATATATGTACAAGCAAGGGCATGAACCTAAATTGCATCCTTCTCTTGCAATTCAAAATTTAGAAACTTTATATGAAAGATGTTATCTTTGAATTTCAGAAACTCGTATGGAAGATGGAATCGTACCCTTAGATTCTGAAGGTAAGAATCATGCATGTACAAAACCAATGTTTTCTTTTAAAAATCAATGATAAAGGTGAATGCTTGTACTTAATTGCTAAAACCTCAATAAAAGCATATCACAAATTTCAGCAAGAAAAAATATAGTTCGAATTTGCGTGTTATTCAGTTCATGTCACACATTATTCCAGCAGCCGATTGCAATATGAGAGAAAAGAAGCAGAGGTACAGGCGAGGAGAACAAGTTTCTGACCTTAATTTTTCCAATGGAACACAACCCAAATCGATATTACATACTGGACAAAAACCTACTTCGTCGTCTGATATCTTCCGATATATACACTTTCTGCAAACTGAAAATGAAAAACGAAATCAGACAATTTCCATATAAATAGAGCACTCACAGTCACCCAATCTTAATTAGTGAATAACATTGAAAATCAAGCAGTTAGACCATAAAATTAGTGAATAATATTATTCAACATCATGTATATTCAATGTATTAACTTTTCCACCAACGACTCTATCACAGGCAGAAATAGAACCATTAATCGAGTTTAATCCCAAATAAATGCCTTAAATATATCGCAGAAAATAATAATGAAACATAAAAGCTTATAATTAAGTAAACGTGATTGATATAGTTAATCTAGAAAGAGAGAACAACCCACGAAAAATACTAAAAATGCAAAGAGTCTAAACAGTAGAATTACGAAACAACCACGTCAAAATAAAGACAAAAATAAACCAAATCAAGATAAAGTAGAACGCCCGAAACAAGAAAAACATATCCACCCATCCAAATTATCGACATTGCAAAATCAAAATCATGAAAGATTTAGTATGCGTACAAGAAGAAGAAGAAGAAGAAGAATTGAAGAGAGAGAGTAATTACACGTATGAAGACATTCTGATATGGTGGTAGCATTTCTGAGCAACTTATTGCAGAGAGGACAAGTCATGCAAGCTGCAATTGTTTCTCTTTTCACCTTCACGACCTGATTCGCCATTCCTGTATCTCGAAGATCCCTCTTTTTCTTCTTCTTCTTCCTCACTCCAATCACGTAAATAAATTAATTAGTTACAGTTCAACACGGCAACAACTGCATGCTACAATCGAGAATGAAAACCACACGAGATACACGTCCATGTCTCTGCATTAGACCCACAAATAACATCGAAAGAAACGAGAATCGTAACAATACAACTCAGTACACATTGTTAAAATATATATGGAGATGTAAACATAGAAATGGAAGAGCAATTTTTGATGCTTTATGATCTGTGTAGATTGTATAAGAGAGGAGATTGATGAGATTTGGGGAGCTTGTGGAGAATCGACGTGGGTTTTGTTGGATTTGGACAGAGAGAGCGAAATGGATGATCTAAATCTAAAAGAGGGGGTGAGGGGTTGGAGTCGTCGAAGAAAAAGCATGAACCAAGAGTTCCTTTGTTTTTATGTTCTTTTATTTTTATTATTATTATTATTATTGATTTTAAATAAAAAAAAAAAAAAAAAAAAAAAAAAAAAACAAAAAATGAAAATCTACTATTGTTTTGTTAGTTACCACCATAATGTGCATTGTTGTAGATCCATGCAAGGATAAAGTGCGCCAGGGATGCGCAGGAAAACAAGAATGCGTGTTTTGAGCGAGGGACGACGAGTTTTCCCATTGCCAGCTGGGGACTAACAT